>JADWQK010002470.1:0-1363863 GCA_017933935.1 Sesamia nonagrioides
TTTATATTATAGTTTACGAAACTATAATATACCATCGACCGTGAGTTAAACCTCGATGAGGCTGGCAGAGGAGCATAAGGCATTAGTATAAGGTGAGAGAGGCATAGGCCTCTTATGCGCCTTTCTTATGCCAAATTTGCTCCTACAACCCGACTGAATCCACTCCCAACACTCCTACGTACAATACCGCCTGATAATAAGCAGTGATGCAATCGTTGATGGTAAAGCGCGCTAATTTATTAAGAGCCTGTTACTCAAAAAAACTGAGTGAATAGGAAGGAAGACGAATGAAAAAGGAAAATGAACGAGACAAATTTCGGTATGAGGTCGATGGTATATTATAGTTTCGTAAACTATATTATAAAATAAACGGCATAAACTAGGCTTGTCGAGGTTGGTTCTTGGATGGCTGATCATCGACCTCATACCGAAATTCGTCCATGCCTCGGATAGACTTACAAAAGAAGATTCATATGAATAAATAAAAGTTTTGTTAATTAATTGATTTCATGTAGGTTTTGTATGTTTTTGCATTTCAGTTTCATTGGTAGTATGTCAGCAAGTAATTTGAAACTATGCTGCATGAAATAATATTGCAAAAAAATGTTAAAGAAATATGAACGATGACTGTTCATCGTTCATATTTCTTTAACATCAGATAACCAAAATGTTGAAAAGGTCCAGACGGAGATGGTAATATGAGCTGGACTCCTTTGATATGATTGGTCCTTGGCAGCTCTGGATAGAGAAAGGTGAAAAGAGAGTAGGGAGAAACTTGATTAAATTGCTGTGTTATAGGTAAATTTAAATCTGTGTTTTTTCCTTCTCACTGTGGGAACACGTAGAGAAATAATAATTATCTTAACCCAGCAAAGTCGTCTCGAGAATATTAAGCACAAAATTACCGGTTCAAAAGCCTCCCACGTTTTAATGACGCTTATTATTCTCCAAATTATATTGAGCTTAAACACGCAAATTGAATTAAAATCTGAATATCAAAACAGCAATTTTTTGCTATGATTTAAAGGCGTTGGTGTACAGACTCCAGCGACCTGTCAAATTTCTTTAATAGATTTTCCGCTTTATTGCTAAAGCATTAGGTTTAAGATGATAATGAATAGACCACGGGTCAACCCATCAGAGAAACAAGGTGCGATGCTATGTTACATTATGATTTTAAGGCACTGTGATCGAGCCGTAACCAAAATATTTACTTCAGCTATCAATACTCATGGATATTGCCAAAAATATATCGTTTTAATAGCTTATGTACACTTGGGATGAGCCATCGCCGATAATACTTATAAGTTTTTCCATCGCCGTATTAACTATAAACGAGGCTCCAATGCGTAGCTAATACGTTCTTCAGAAAATAAAAATGCCAATACTTTACGTTTACAGAAATTCTTAGACTGTTCATGTAGCTTAAAGCAATATAGGTGATCTAGGTTATCGTTTTTCCTTCCGCAAGTTTATGCAATGATGTGCAATACCGTGATTACTTAACACACTATTTCTCTCGATTTTAATCATTTTGAAGCATATTACTAATCCATTGCTCTATATGTTCGAAAAATGTGTTTGGTAATCTACGTAAATCACGCAATAACAATAATTTAAATTTTTAATAGTAATAAATTTACGCACAACGTCATTTTTTTAATTTACGCAATACTGCTTAATACATAGAGATATATTAAGCAGTACTGCAAAATTAGAAAAATCACGTTGTGCAACTTTTTTTTATAAACCTCACTTAATTTCTTATGCTATAGAATGAACATACCTAACTTCATCTCAATGAAGTAATTAAATTTTATTTTTCTTTGTAGCTACTGCGTAATGATAAAATACATGGATTTCTAAAATTATATTCTTTTATTTGGTAGTAGGTACTTATTATATAATAACGAATTCACATTTTTTTCCCAAAAGATTTCAATTCGCTTAAGTTATTTTTTTTTATTATTATAAACTTGTGCTTGACCGCAATCCCACCTGATGGTAAGCAGTGATGCAATCGTTGATGGTAAGGCGCGCTAGTTTATTAAGCCTAGTCACTCAAAAGAACTGAGTAAATAGGATTCCTTCCTATAACATCCTAGAGTAAATAATACAATTGTTTATAAACCTTTGTTCCTATACTTCATCTATGTATCTTTTCGTTTTCGTCTTCTCTTGCTTCCTCTATTGACATCCAAATCCATGTTAAGCTACAGGCAAAAACTACTCTTTTCTATGTCAATGTTTGTGTATAGGTTTTGTAGCTGCAATTTTTATATAAATAAATAGATTCGAATACATGTGATATCCACCAACCCGTACTGCGCCCACGTAATGAATTACGGCCCGGTTCCTAACATCGAAAGGAGGCTTAAGTTCCAACAGTGAGAACTTTATAAGCTGATTATTATTATTTCTTCATCATTTTAAACTAGTGTTTGACCGGAATCCCGCCTGGTAGTAAGCCGTCATGCAATCGTTGATGGTAAATTGCGCCAGTTTATTAGGAGTCTATTAACTCAAATTCACACTGAATGAAGACGGCAGTTGAGCGAGATGCTGCAATGTTAAACCCAACAACACGAAAAACCATGCTGCGGCAGAGGGAGATTGATCTGGAGACCCTCCACGACCAAACTCCCGATACAACAACATTTGGCGCATCGTACACGGCACACACAACAACACAACTGCTCAGACCTGCCCTCCGTACGACTTCGGCAGACATCATGCCGGAACACGACAATTCGCTTGGCAGTAAGTCTGTCTGGTGAGTGGTAACTTCTGCTGGCAGCCGATGGTATGGCCTTTTTTTGTTGGGATGGAAATCATCAAATGACTTCTCTCGCTCTGGGCGGAAGCAGGAGGGGGCGTGTCAGACTTTTACTGACTGTGCGACCGACCACCGAGATTATGCTAGTGCACCAAAAGATAGGTACCTACATTATCTGATCTATTGTTATCGTTTTGATTAGCTACTTTTGGAACAAACATACATATACATATTTTATTAAGATTCTCGACGATTTTACCTATTTTTACGTTCTGCGAAAAAAACAGCACAACAAATGAAGCTTTAAAAAATGTATTAAAGTTGACCGTCCGAGAACGAGGAGCTTTGGTACAAGTTGGTTTTTTTTTTAATAACTAGAACAATAATACAAAACCTATGTCAGGCATTTTAAAATACAGGTCTGAATAAAAAATAGCAATCGTTTGATATATTTTCATGAATTCCGCGAACCGGTATTAGCACCGTTCCTGAAAGTCTGTATTTGACCGACATTTTATAAAATATAACAACCCTAGACTAAGCTTACACAGTCATGTATGTCTCATTAAAAAGAAAAATGTTATACAATAAAAATATTCATCCAAACAATGACGAGGATTGGACCGCACACATATTTATTAGATATTTAAATACAATTCATTTGCTAAGTAAATCTTACGCCAATGTTGTTACATTCCGAAAGTCAAAGTCAAAATCAACGTCAAAGTTGACTTTGACTTTGACGTTGATTTTGACTTTGACTTTCGGAATGTCAATGTCAACGTCGTCGTCATCGTCATCGTAAACGTCAAAGTCAACGTCAGCGTCAACGTCAACGACGAAGTCAATGTCAACGTCAACGTCAACCTCAACGTCGACGTCAACGTCTACGACTACGTCAACGTCAACGTCAACAACAGCGTCAAAGTCCACGTCAACTTAAACGTCAAAGACAACGACAACGACAACCACAACGTCAACGTCAACGTCACCGTTAACGTCAACGTCGACGTCAATGTCAACCTCAATGTCAGCGTCAACGTCAATGTCAACGTCAACGTCAAACTATTCTCAGACCTTGACCTTGACGATGACTTTGACCTTAACCTCGACGGTGACGTGGACGTTGACGATGACGTTGACGTCAACGTCATCGTCAATGGGGCGATGGGACGGCAATGTGGCAATGCGGCAATGCGGTAATGCGGCAGTAGGGCAATAGGATAATCCTTCCAAAAAGACTTTGGAAGGACTTTACAGAATACAAAAATAAAAACACCGTGTTCGTTTATAAACCACGGCACAATTTCAAATTAAGATCAAAAATACCAACTAAGCTGTTACATGAAAATCCATGAATAGATTTACCAAGCTCAAAAGATATTTGTTGGATTTATAAAATTGCTTGTCATTTTGACAGACAGATATATTCGGTAATTCTATTATAATACATAGATTTCCATTTTGTAAGGTAAACATAAAAGTTGATGAAGTCGCCCGCGTAACAAGGGTAAAAGTCCAAATGTTGACACTGCGTGCGGCATGACAGTTACTTTTGACAGGTGACAGTTGGCACCAATATGACGGGCAATCGCTTCAAGATTATTATTGTTAGGTGAGTAAACTTTGCCGGTAGAGTTTACCAACAATATTATAAAAAGCTTTTATCTGATTCTTTGATTTACTTGTTACTCCATTTTTAGCATTGAAAAAATAGCGTTATTTTGTAATGTTGGTGAAATTACTTGCACTTGAGTCTTTCATATTACATGTTTTTTTTTTTAAATAATTATAAACTAGTGCTTGACTGCGATCCCGCCTGATGGTAAGCAGTGACGCAATCGTTGTTGGTAAAGCGCACTAGTTTATTAAGCCTATTCACTTAAAAAACTTAGGAATAGGAAGTATGACGGCAGTTGAGCGAGGTGATGCAATGTTAAACCCAAGACCAAACGACCAAACGATGCTGCGCTAGAGGGAGATTGATCTGGAGACTCTCCACGACCAAACTCCCGACACAACAATATTTGGCGCATCGTACCCGCCACACATCACAACACAACTGCTCAGACCCGTCCTCCGTACGGCTTCACCAGAGATCATGCCGGAACACGACGAATCACTTGGCGGCCAGACTTTGTCTGGGGGGTGGTAACTGCTGCCGGCAGCCGATGTTATGGCCTACCACCGAGAAACATGTAAATCTATACTAATTTAAATAAAGCTGAAGAGTTTGTTTGTTTGAATGCACTAATCTCAGGAACTACAGGACCGATTTGAAGGCTATATAACATCACGCTGCGACCAATAGCAGCGAGGTATATAAAAACAAAACGCGGGTGAAACCGCGAAGCGCAACCAGTGGCTTATAAAATATATTGATATCAAATATAATCATCAATATTGAGTTCAATATTAAATAACGAAAAAAAGAAAAGATGACCTTCATTTTTCTGAAATAAATAGAGTATAGATGTAAAACATATCTGAGTTTAGGTAATACATCAAACACTTATAGACCATGCAATTTTCAGAGGGCATCAAGATTTTGTTGTGTAATCTCGTAAACGCAAACAATATTCTTGAGTAGTTTTGACCGTAAAAGACGGTCTGTAACTCACTATTATGTTAAAACTAATTCTTGAATAAAGACCAGAATTGTAATCTTACATAACAAGTAAAATTTAAAACAGGCAATATACTTAAAGACGTACAATATCGTTACTTTAAAACAAATGAGTATGTACGACGCCATTTCTGTATAGCGGGGCCTCATTTAGGTACAAGTTTGCTCAAATATGGGCAAACTTCGACAAACTCCGACACTACACTACGAAAATATGGACTAAACGTTGTAGGTATATTACAGAAGTAATTACTTGCATCACTGTAATATGTAGAACTTGTTAGTAATAAAGTGTTCATGTTTTTTCATCAGAATAATATTTTAGATCACAATTTTTGCGATTTACGGTCGGTTCCTATAAACAAAAACGAATTGTTTTGCTTACGCATTTCGTTTTGCTAAACTTTCTGGACATAAACATATATTCGTAAGCTAATTTTACCTGTGATACACCTCCATATGGGAGGGTCTACTAAACAAAGTAAATAAAGCACAAACAAATAAAAGATGGTTGCGGGGAAAGAGCGTCACATCGGCTATCGCTCAGCATTATGCTGAGACTCGGGCCAGTGCGAGTTAAAATAACATGCCCTAGAATATTGAGTTCTAAGACATGCCGGTTTTCACATGACATTTTCCTTCACTGTTTTGAGAGCAGCGGTGAAGAAATAATTTGCATAAAGTGCATACCCAGATATGCACCCACCATACCCAAATCGAACCCACGTCTCGTTTATCTGATGTAAGTAGATGATTTTTATTAAGTCTTCTAAGGGGTTACAATATGCCGCAGGTGACGCCCTGGTCGGGAGTCAACATTGAACTCCCGGCCACCGTAGGCACGGCCTTGCGGGCGGTGAGCAGTGGGCAGCTAGCCGCCCGGTAAGAAGTCGTCGGCGCGTTGTGTTTCACGCGCGCCTCAAAGAGATGTCAGCAAATCGTGACGAGGTCCACGAAGACTAATGCTTTTATTAGGGTTGCGGGTTGGTCAAAATAGAAACCGCGGCTCTGGCGCACAGGCAAATGAGGGAACACGGTTTTAGTCATAAAACTCTGACACGCCATTCCGCGCATGCCAGATCGGGAGACGAGCCATTTGATTGAAAAAAAAAATTGGCTACAATAATGACATGTCTTATTTTTCATTGAATTTAATCTTAAAGGTACCACATGCTATTTCTATGAATCTTCGCCTTAAATGTATTTATAATATTCTTACAAATAAAATGTCTGCACCTACGCAAATGGTTTACATACAAGCAGTCTATTATTATTGTATTTGTGGAGCTATTGAAAGATTATTTTGGTCTTTCGAGTCGAAACCAAAGTCCATAGAATAAATTGATATTACAAATGATTATATTTGAGTTCAAATAACAATATTTGATTCTCAGAAATATGTTATTGAATTAGTAGATATCAATTAGCCCACGGAATAGAGAAGTAAGGTAAATAGTTTTTATCTGTTCTGTGAATTAGCCTATGCTAATTTCCTTGAAACGAGTGAAGTTTTTACTAAAAGTGTAAATTAAAACATTCTACTACACTTTTACTACTTGCACAATCCACCAACAGCATCCACCATCGGACGGCCCGTCGCGCGTCATACGGCGACCCTCCACCCTCACGTTGTTGAGACCACTGCGATTCGGACGAAGCGTTTCGCTTCTTCTTTTATACCGCGTACGTTGAGGTACTGGAACGATTTGCCGGGAGCGGTGTTTCCGTCACACTACAATTTGAGTGTCTTCAAGGCTAGAGTGAATAGGCTCTTAATAAACTAGCGCGCTTTACCATCAACGATCGCATCACTGCTTACCATCAGGTGGGATTGCGGTCAAGCGCTGGTTTACAATTTATATATATATAAAAAAAAAAACAATGATAATATGAATATGTGAGAGTTAGCTTATCGACATATTACGATTCTCTGTTTGGGTATATAATTGTTCCGTTTGTGTTGACATCAAGGTTGATATAAGGCTACACTAATTACGTATACACGTGCCTTCCTAAAATTGTTTTTATACTACACGATCTTTAGAGCCCGATATTCAACGGATGTCGTTTTTTTAATCCCCACTAGAATGCTTTTTCTTGTTACAAAATTTCGATTTAGGGAAAGGTCCCCTGAATATCGCGTTGTGTGTAAGGCTTTTAATCTCTTAGCTGATAACCTTGTGTTATTGTTATACATATTAATCCATTGAAGGACGCTGAACGAGTCACAACAGAAATTTCGTTGTTATTTTACGCCTATGAGCGTTTAGTATCCGTCAAAGCGTTAAAATAAGGCTGAGATTTTAAGATAAACTGATTACAGCTTTATGTTTCCACTAATATAGTTCAGGCGTACTCTCCTTGAGAGGGAGTGAAGTTTGCGGCTGGTCACTCATCCACTCCCTCTAGTGGGTTTTTAATGTCAGTTGTCATTGAATTTTCAGTTAAAGGCCTTGGTTTTCTTTAAAATTTGTGGCTAAGTTACATTCAACAAAATATAAAATATGTACATACATACTCGTATATATCTGTTTGTGATCTGATTTTATCAGAGTACCCATAGAAAATGTGTTTATTATGAAATTATAATGACTACCATAGTGGATAAAGGTTTTGTATATATTTAAGTATGAGTATTTGAGCAAGCGTGGTGATTACGCTCAATCGACCTCTCTTGAGAGGAGATTTGTGCCCAGCAGTGGGACGATAAAAAGATTGAAGTTGATGATATTTAAGTAACAAAATAGACATACGGTATGTCTATTTTGTTACATAAGATACCTATCTCCTTAAATAAAACATAATTTTGCTAGAATTGTAGCATTTATCCTCGTTGCTGTTTTATACAAAGACAATAATTATTGTACTGTTCGATGTCTAACTTATACGTAAATTTAAAATTTAGACATTGATTAAGTAACAGTTGATCCCACTTAGTGATAACGTCTTTGAACTTAAGCTGACCTACGGACCGGTACGGACGGTAGTACGTAACTTCTCTAGAGTGCAAAGCCAGCTTATACAGCTTTTGCTATCGAATCCAACATGTGGACTGCCTATGATAATACAACGAACAACGTTAGGCAGACAGTGTTGCTCATTACTATAACATTTGTTCTATAAGGCCTGTTTTACTGTATTAAAAAGAAAGCCACAAAATAAACAAATCCGGCTGCCAGTCGAGCTCCTGCCATGAAAAAAACGACAACTGATTTCGTAAGCACATTTAAAAGTTAAACAGTAGACGATTACAATCTCTTCGAAAACAAGGAAACTTGGCTCTCAACCACCCTTACCCTAAGAATGTCCAAAGAATGCTGCAGTAAGTCAAAAGTAGAATAAAGTCAGTCTTAACCCGTTCCGTGCCGGATCGTCGCGTGCCTTCGTCACGACCGGGCTGTCCTTCGATATGACAGCCGATTGCGTCCGAGTATTCCCGGGCGTACAAATTGGGTACGGTTTTAGACATAAGCACAGTAGGGGTTTTTAGGTGTAATAATTTGATTTATGGGTTCACACTTCGATTTGACATTGATTTTAGGAAAAGAAGTTGTCAATAGAATGAGGTATGGGTTTAGTAAAAAATAATCGAGTTGGAATACAAAAATACATTATTTAGACATGGAACGCTTGTCGCTCATATGACCATAAGTTTCGTCTTGCCATTAAATGCTCCTGTTACTATCAACTATCATTAATGAGCCTCAATTACTTCCTTCATTCTGGTTCTCCTGTTTCCAGTCGTGTAAGTAGACAAGTATTCAGAATACATTACGGAAACCAAAAGTTAACAAATGTTGTATATACCTATTTAGTTTTTAGATTAGTTCTTAGTCTTTTGCGAATTTTCAAGTTACGTCACAAAATCACTCGAAAACATGCATTACGCTTTTTTTTTAATAAAAGAACAGTACGAAAATAGTCAAGGCTCAGAATGAAAAAAGAAACTTCTCTATAAGTCTTGTAAGTACCTACATCCGACGTTGCAGTAGCAAAGAGTTCGATGCCTCTTAATCCTACCACATTAACAGCTTCGCTCGCCAACCGGGATTAGCCAGCAGCGTATTAAAAAAAAAACTCGCTTAAATTCAACTTAGCTCAAAGTTTTAGCAAATAAATTTAACGGGGTTGCGGTCTAGAGGTCCCTGTTGACATTTACCGTGTGTATGTTTTTGTCTATTTAGTTTTATTTTTGTTTTAGAAGAATACAGTTGCTTTGTTTTTTCGTGTTGGGAATATTCTAGATTATTTGCTGTGATATTAGAAACTTTGTTGTTTTTGGTGTGGGCAGTACTTAAATAATATTTTTAAAGCCAATATTTCAATTCAAAATTGAGTTTCACCTCTCATGTCTAAGCGTGATTCTGGTTTATCTTGTTTTATTTATTTTAGGATGATAAGTTGTAATTGATATTATTAGCCAGCATCTGTATGGTGGGGTTAGATTGCCAGCTTTAGTGGTATTTCATTGAATCAGGGTAATCTGGAAATCTAACCCAACTTCTGCTACTACTTCTTCAGCCTATAGAGGTCCACTGCAGGCCACAGGTCGCCCCCAAGGCTTTTATTGCATTGAGGGGTTTGCCATAATCCCCACGCTTGTCAGGCGGGTTGGAAATCGTATTAATTTGTCCCATATCCTCCCGTGGGTGTTGTAAAAGGTGATTATGGGAATTCTCACCTGGGAAGCAGGCAATTGCGCTTCTCAACAACTCTAACAAAGGAGTATTTTTACAAGAGCTAAGCAGAGGATGATTACGTAATGTAATAGAGAACTGGGTTATAGAGGTCTAATCGGCTGTCATTCAATGCATAAAGCTGGTTTTTAGCTGAATCCGAGACTAGAAATCTAGCACCCGACCGCGACATGACTAGTCATGTTGCGGTCACGTTGCGGAGTAATATGCAATCGCTCACAATGGGCCTCATACGAAGGCTCAGAGTCACACAAAGGGCGATGGAAAGAGCTGTGCTCGAAGTTTCTCTGCGCGATCGAATCAGAAATGAGGCGATCCGCAGAAGAACCAAAGTCACCGACATAGCTCTTTGAGTCGCTAAAATTAAGTGGCAGTGGGCAGGGCACATTGCTCGTAGAACCGATTTAAGTAAGGTTCTGGAGTGGCGGCCACGTACCGGAAGACGCAGCGTAGGGAGGCCCCCAACAAGGTAGACCGATGACCTGGTGAAGATCGCGGGTAGCCGATGAGCAGCACAAGATCGGTCATCGTGGAAAGCCTTGGGGGAGGCCTTTGTCCAGCAGTGGGCCTCTATAGTCTGAAGAACAATGTTCAATCAAATCCGATACGATATTATGCCAAAGAAATATCTTAATTATGTCCTAGTATCACAAAAAAAAAGAAACTTAACAAGAAGAAGCAATATTCTTAAAATCCTTTTAATCGAAGAGCTTCAAATAATTTTTCCTAACTTTGTCCTTGTAATACAGAGTTTCGCTTCTACGAACAAAAAGGGAGGGGTCCCCTGTGTTTCAAAGTTCCTTCCTCGAGAAAACATTCATTATACTCAGCTATTATAACTTCGATGACACTTAATGACCTCTTTTATTGAGATTTTTATCTCAATACTACCTATAGCTAACGTTTTCTTCAGAAAGGTCAGGTGTAATGTATTCGGAACAGGCGTGTATGCACAAAAATATAAACATAACCGATGTAAAAGGAGAATGTAAGGATTGAAGCTGGTGGCGTTCATTAGTTTTTGCCTAGCCCATTGGAAAATGGGGTGAGTTTACGTGACGTCACTGTAGAATGTTTATAAATCAACAACTGCGAGTGTATATCGAGTTAGGAGATTACATCGCTGACAAATATGCTTGGCTCAACGCTGGTCCTGCTCCACGGGGGCGCATAAACTAATTAGCATTCGGAGCCATTGTTGGAGCTGCATGCCATTGGAAAAAGCTATATTTGCCTTATCTGGATTAATTTCTTAGTATTGTATAATTGTATAACATACGTGTGAGCACTAAAGTTACCATTTACTGGGTAAGTCATTTATGTACTTGAAAGTGCTCTGGTGGCTGAGAGTATTTCATGCTCAGTCTAATGTCTCGCTGGTGGTGGCGTGAATGTTGGATCAATAATGGTGCTGATATATACGTCAATTCGTGAACAGGCGCCGTCAGTGGGAACTGGTCATCTCATAGCTGCCACATATTGTAATATAACTAATATTGTAAATGGGAAAGTGAGTTTGTTTGTTTATTCCGCTTTCACGCCGTAACTACTAAACCGATTGCTTTGAAATTTCACACACATACAGTTGGAAGTCCGGATTATAATAGGGTACTTTTTATCCCAAAAAAAATTTATATTCCCGAGGGAAATCTAAAAAGGCGGAATGCTAGTATAGAACGTGTAACATAAAGGGTATATACATACCAAGGGCATGGCATCTTTAGATGATATCCAACGATATGGGAAGGGTTTCAACTCAAAATAAAATACTCAAAAAATTGATACCAAATTCTGGGTTTCGTGCGTATCTTAAAATCAAATCATAACGAACATGGCACTACACTACATACGTTAATAACTACTCATTACACGCCACATTACTTGGCAAAATCCGATAAATGTCTTCAATAATTCTGTGCGCCTAGTATGGTAGTAGCCTATCACAGGCGGTGTTTTTCCTCATAACCTTCCTAAAATAAAGAAATAGGATTAAAAAACCTTTCCAATATCGATTGATATTGTGTAAAGATGCCATGCCCTTGTTATGTATATACCCTTTTTGTTACACGTTGTATACATTATCAGCCCATAATATTCCCACTCCTGGGACTCAGGCCTCCTCACGGTGAGAGGGAGTGGGCCGTAATCTACCACGCGGCCCAGCGCGTACTTATTTTAATTCCCGAACTGTTTTATGTTTTCCGTAAAGTACACTTTTAAAATTCTCGTCTTGTCCGTCTTTGAAGTAATCAAATATTTTGTAATATTTCCCGTTCCGCCTGTTCTTTTCTACGGGTACTCTTTGGAATTTGCGTCTAGCTTCTTTCTGACTGGCCAATTCAAAAGTGCCTGTAATTGGTTTATAAGACATAAATGCTTCGATTAATTTATTGATTGAATGAACGTCACTGACTACCCGCAGTGCAATGGCGTAATTGAGTACCTAGTTGCTCCATTTGCAATCCATATACCTATAACTGCGTTCTTGAACTGTGTTCGTTGAAATTGGCTACAAAATAAAGAAATTTATTTTATCAGAATGGTATGTAAATATGATGTTATTCAGAATAGTAAATATAACCGAAGCAGACAGAGTACGTAAGGATCGTTTGAGGTCTCGTTCTGTATCTTCTGCCTACCTCCTTGGGGAAATGGCGCGTGTGTATGTGTCTATGTAAACAAGATCAGCTGTAGGTATTAATATAGAAATTCAGAAAAAGTGTATTATTTCAATTCTATAATTTTTAATGCAATTGCATTTTCTTTGAATAAAACTTCGATCAGCTTCAAAAGACCTTGATTTTTTCGTGTCCTCATCCCGTCCCGCATTCGTACAAATCAAACGACATCTCATCTCACAGAATTGGTCCGATAAACGACTTTCCTCGAAGGGTTATGTGATCTATACATAAGTAGAATATTATATAAATTTCTGTTCTCATTGATGTATGCCAACAATAGATTGATTTGCTCGATATGTTTATATTAGAGATATGGAAATGACAGTACCTAAATTGATACCAAAAAAATATATTACACCCCTACTAGACCACAGTCTCTATTGGTGGTATTTATACATGTAGATTACACAGGTCACTCTAAATTCTTACTACATTTTTTACACGAGTAAATCTCACCAACCAGTAAGCTAGACGTGCTAGCACGTAGTATCTGATGGTTCACACTTCAGACGTGTTAACTTGGAGACTTAATATTTCAGGATAGAAGCGAAATCTTGACCTAAAATGTTCACAAATAATATTACACTGACGTACGAAGGTAATGGTCTGAACAACGTTGATATAATAAGCACAAGGGAATATTAGCATAAAAATACCTCGTACGCTCTTTGTTTTCATAGTTTTCAGTAGATTTCCTGCTGAAATTACCATTTTGTTGGCTTGATTTTGGCTCGTGTCATCTGCACGACGTCGACGTGTTAAATGGGATACTCATAAAATGGCTGGTGTTCTTGGAAAAGGATGACCTATAATCGGGGCAGAGCTTTGTCCTTTGCGGAATGAGAAGAAAATCGTGATGTCAGTGTCAAATAATGAACATTTTGAGCTTTATTAGTTAGATAATTTATAGACTGGTTTACTGCAGTTTTATTTACCTTCATTACTGTTTTATAAGAATGGGGAAAAAGGCAATTTCCTTTTTAAAATTTTCACCAACATCAGAGACAGGACCTTCTCATAGTGAGAAGGTCCTCTTTCTGATGTATGAATACGTGCCGTGTCCAGGAGGACTGTCTTATATCATTCACCATTTCGGACGAAAGACGTCCACTTCTGGAGATAGCTCCCCCAAGGATCTCCACGACGTCCGGTCCTGTGCCTTCCTCATCCTGCAGTTTCCCGCGACCTTCACCAGGTCGTCGGTCCCCCTTGTAGGGGGCCTACCCACGCTGCGTCTTTCGGTACTTGCTCGTCCTTCGAGAACCCGTGCCCGGTCCTACGGGCAATGTGCCCGGCCCACTGCCACTTAAGTGTTGCAATTCCTTGGGCTATGTCGGTTACTCTCGTTTTCTGCGGATCTGATTTGAACACACAGTGAAATCCAAGCATAGCTCTCTGCATCCCCCGTTTGAGTGACCTTAGCTTTCTTATAATATCATATATGCTAAGTCAAAATAGAATAAAGACTAGTAACTGCTTTCATTATTCATAGATGTAACTTTAAAGCCCGCCATTGGTTCGCTTGAAAGCTTGAGTGCGGAAACCAAAGCCGTAACATAGAATATAGAAGGCACGCCATTAAACATTTCAAATAGTCTGACGACAAGACTATTTTCTTTAGCAGCACATTTGTAACACGCCATTTGCTTGCTTCCCGGAAACAATAAAAATCCCTGGTCATTAAGTAGAAGAAAAAAGCCTTGCCAAATTTAGTGAGTGACCCGTTCAAAATGTGGTAGTTTACTAGTGTCTCTTCTCATCCAATCTAATCAGTCTACATTCTCCCACTAGATGGAAAAGGCCTGCCTCCTCATTCCCAACGACATCGCGGCAGATCGAAATGAAGGCGGACAGGATTGTTTGGAAAAACGTGTACAAATTAGTGTTAGCTAGTAAAACGTATAGTGCGATAACATAACACGCTATTTGCTTACAACAAACTCGATAGGTGTTTAAACCAATCTCTATACTTTCTCACTTCGTGCTTTAATATAACGCCTTTTTATTTTGGATGGGAAATCATCAAATGCTCCCGCTCTGCGAGCAGTGGGAAATCGTGTCATACTTTACTGACTAAAACGCATTCGTGTTGGTTCATTTGCTTGTGCGCCAAGGGCCGATATCTCTCAGCCTGCGGCTCTGGCAGTTTTAAACAACCCACGGCTCTGGCAAATAATATCAAGGAATTAAACGTCTAATCTAAATGCTCACTACAGTCGATATATTCTGTAAAATTGCACCTTGAAAAGTTACTTGAAGTGAGCTGATAATAGAGGCAACCCCCTAACATCAGCCAATTTCATCTTCTAATCTCAACGTTAATCCCAGTCGCATCCGAAGCTTTTTCAGCTTTGGAGTTTGGGGTCCACTTTACCAGTATAACGTCTGATTTTGGCTTAACTTCGATATTCTACGTGCAGCGACTGCCGTCTGACCTCTACAACCCTAAAGCAATATCAAAGTATTGCAGTTAGACCAATTGTTGGATTTTTGAGGGCTCCAACAACCCGTAACGACTGCCATTAGATGTTTGTTTGGCAACCGGAACCAACGGCTTAACGTGCTTTCCGAGGCACGACGAGACCAGTGCAAATATATGAATATCTGCACTGCGCTGGGATCGAACCCGCGCCTCCTTGCTCACCGTGAGAACGTAAGTAGAGTGAGGTTGGTATGAGTTTCGTCTAATAGTCAAACCATGTCATCAGATGGAAAGACAGTTCAGTTTAAGCTCACCTTAGCTCAGTTTTCACGGTAAAATATTTACAGAATAGATCGCCTTGCGGAATAAACTCACTTCTCCAGCATTGTCATTGCGAAATTTTACAGAATCGATCAGCAGGACTGTAGCGGAGTGAAGTAATCGTATTTAGAAGGCATGATACAATTCTCGAGTACCTACTGCTCGGCCGCAGTCGAACTTATGAGTAGGCAGTAGCCTTATGAGTTATGACTTACGAGTATGACTTAGGTTTTAGCTTTGAATAAATCACTCGTAAATCTATATTCCACTAATTGACCATTTCTATGAATGCCAGTGCAGTCAGAGAAACATTACCTTTTAAATGTCAGTACATTTAAAAAGATAAACAACGACCTGTTTGTTAATGTGCGATCATGAGTTCAGTGAAATACCTAAGAAACTTTTATAACTAACCCTCCATGCAACGCAAGTAGTATCAATCCCCTCTAAATTGCCGCCGCTTTACATTCCGCTTATCCTAGTTTTCATTCCCGGGAAAAACTCATTATACATCCCGAACTCAGTCCAGTAAAACCAATTATTTCTCCATCTATGTGCGTGCCTGCACTGTTCTCTAAATTCCTGAACATTTCACTACAAATAAACGAGCAACCGTTAACAATATTGAAATGCTTAAATTCGAGTCATTAGAGCTATAAGCAGGGCCGTAACGTGAGTTTTCTACGTCTATACATACATGGAACTGCGCCAAAATGAAACGGCGGTGCGCCGAGCCACTTGAAACATCCAACTAACAGGCTTTATGAGACAATTTGTTTGGCATTTACATACTTGTTGAAGACATAATATGTCCGTATAATTTTACCGTTGTGGCTAAAAGAGCTATAAAGCTACTGTCCATAATTATAAGGTACTTGATACAAATAAGGCCTATGCTCAAATAAGGCCTCTAGTGCGAAAAAGTCGTTTAATGTATTTTTAATCAAATATATATTGCATGAACGTATAGACTACACCTCCACAACTCGGCAAATAGTGCGCGAGAGGCCCGCTCACGCTCACAGCGCCAATGTTCGTCTGTCGTTCGTGGACGACGGCCATTTTCATTGCGTGTTATTAATTTGTCGTAATTTATATCGTATTTTATTACGGTATTTTATAGAGTTTTATTTCAAATTATGTACACGATTTACATTATAACTCATCGAAAAGGTAACTATGACTTTATTGTGTATTATTTAGGATATGCGAATTAATTATTGCGTATAACATGTATGAGGTATATGGTACGAAATAAGGCCTACTTTTTAATAGGCCTTATTTGTAACCCTAGGCTTTGTTAGAAATTCTGTTGAATTTTAGCTTCATTGTGTTTTTTACAGGTTGATTCCTGTCAGTATGTCTCCTCGAAAATGAGCTACGTAGTCTGATGAAAGCTTGAGAGCGGCAGTTAATGATGTACCTACGTTCTGGACGATTGTCGACATACAAAGCTTCGGCGCAATATGGCGTGCCGAGAAGAACCATTAGAAATCATCTTAAAAGTGGCATTTTATATAAGAGCTTAGGAAGAAACGCTATATTTTCGAAAGAGCAAGAATAAGATTTCATTTGCCATATGATAAAATTTTCTGATATAGGAATACCTCTGACTCCAAAAATGATTCGGATTCAAGCATTTGCTTTTTGTGAAAAATTCAATATTGGTTAATGTTCCTAAGCTAATTTGCATATAAGTAGATTACGCTATAGGTGTTAAGTATTTACTGAGGCCTTATTTTGTTACCTTGTTAAATAAGGCCTACAAAAAATAATTCATTTTTAAATATTTAATAATATTTTTAGAAAATATGATCATTTTCTAATATTTGTTTGAATAGATATGTTGTTTTTACAGTATTCTTTATTTCTTGTTAATATACGACTTCAAGTCTGACTAGCAATTTAAGTATATTATTTCGTCACATAAATTAATAAGTTGTACAAGGATATCATGAAAACGTGATAAAAAAAACTCAGAAATATATAATTTTATAATGATTGATAGTTTAATAACAATATTCCTATACTTTAAATATGTAGGCTTAATTAAGTCACTAGTTTTTAAAAAGGCCTAATTAATTTATCAAATTTTGGGTGTTTGAAATTAGGTAGGCCTTATTTGCATCACTTACCTTAGTGTTAGTCATCGCGAACCTTTCAGAACAAGCAACGGATTTGCTTTATTCCGCCATGAGCACAGAGCATACGCTACGTAACCTTAGGATAGTGTCCCAGTTCTAACACATTGGCTCAAATTTCATTACGCATTAGGCGGACCGAATAATTTGTATGTAAACAATCATACACTGGGTCTTGTAATATAGGAACCGTTGCATGTCGCGTTATACTTAATTTCTGATCTGCGTTTAACTGAGCCATCCTGTCCACGTATCCAAGCCCTACTTTTGCATTATCGTACTCTATCTTATTCTACAAGTTCTTTGACATATTAGGTATTATAAAACTCTGTACAAATGTAAAGTTGAAAATGTTCGGCAGCGAAGAGTCCTAGGATGCGGTGGTTTCCTTCTGCGAAACAATTGTCTCGCAGAAGAAGGCTGCGGAAAGGGAAAGGGAGATCTCGTCCTCTCACCCGACCCGCAGCAGGCGTACCGGGCGTCGTCGGAGGGCGGATGACGCCCTCTTCCAGCCCCCCTAAATGGGTCCAGGGGCGATAGACTCGGGGACATTTGTCGTCCCCCAAACATCAGGACCTGAGGTGGCGGCGGGAAGTGTTCCACGCGCGCTACTCTTAGACGTCACGGAGGGAGTCCTACACCTCACTCCCCGCCCCCCTGACCCGAGGAGCCACGGTGGTGGGCCAGCACCAATCGGGGGTTGCGGAAGCAGTATTAGTTCTCGCAGCTCCCGGTGTAGGTGTGAGACGGAACAACCGGGTGGTTTTTAGTCAGTAAGAGTGACAGAGCCCGTCGCCCGCCCCAGGGCGGCGGACATCCATGAGAATTTTCCACCCGGAAAAAAAAAGTAACCTTAGGATAGTGTCGTAGTTCTAACACATTGGCTCAAATTTCATTACGCATTAGGCGGACCGAATAATTTGTTTGTAAACAATCACGCACTAGGTCTTGTAATTTAGGAACCGTTGCATGTCGCGTTATACTTAATTTCTGATCTGCGTTTAACTGAGCCATCCTTTCCACGTATCCAAGTCCTACTTTTGCATTATCGTACCTTATCTTATTATAAAAGTTCTTTGACATATTAGGTACTAGCTTTCCGGCCGCGGCTACGCCCGCGTGGAGTTCGGTTATATCGCGCTTTTTAGATTTCCCTCCGGAATATCAAATTTTTCCGGGATAAAAGGTAGCCTATGTCCTTTTTCAGGGTCTAAAGATTGTCTGTGTCAAATTTCATCAAAATCGGTTGAGAGGTTTAAGCGGGAAAGCGTAACAGACAGACAGATAGACAGACAGAGTTACTTTCGCATTTATAATATGACTAGCTTTCTGCCCGCGGCTTCGCCCGTGTGGTGTTCGGTTATATCGCGCTTTTTAGATTTCCCTCGGGAATATCAAATTTTTCCGGGACAAAAGGTAGCCTATGTTCTTTCTCAGGGTCTAAAGATTGTCTGTGCCAAATTTTATCAGAATCGGTTGAGAGGTTTAGGCGGGAAAGCGTAATAGACAGACAGACAGACAGAGTTACTTTCGCATTTATAATATTAGTATGGACTAGCTTTCCGCCCATGGCTTCGCCCGCGTGGAGTTCGGTTATATCGCGCTTTTTAGATTTCCCTCGGGAACATCAAATTTTTCCGGGATAAAAGGTAGCCTATGTTCTTTCTCAGGGTCTAAAGATTGTCTGTGCCAAATTTCATCAGAATCGGTTGAGAGGTTTAGGCGGGAAAGCGTAACAGACAGACAGATAGACAGACAGACAGAGTTACTTTCGCATTTATAATATTAGTATAGATTTTCTTCTCTAGTAGGTCGGAATGAAACAAATGACCGTTACATTATGTAAGAGAAGTAACGTTCAATGTTTAAAGAAAGGTCGCCACGTAACGAGAATAAAGGAGACGTATTATGTTTAATAGACTATAAATAAGTAATGTATCTGTTGGTAGATATGTATTGTATTGCCATTGTATTGCCTTTTTACGTCTTCCTTTTCTGTGAACCTATTTTTAAAAACATTGACGAAAATGACTGAATAATAAAACAATATTTTTTTACTAAAAATATCTTTAATCGTCAACGTTGTAGTCGAAATAAAATCATGGTTTTATAATAACATTCATATGGTAATATATAAAAATATCCCTTTTTAGGGTTCCTTAGCCAAATGGCAAAAAACGGAACCCTTATATTCGTCATGTCTGTCTATCCGTCGGTCCGTCGGTCCGTCCGTATGTCACGTCCATTTTTTTCCGAAACTATAAGAGCTATACTGTTGAAACTTGGTAGGTAGATGTATTCTGTGAATAGTTTGCGTGACAGACACTTTCAAAGTGGAAAAGGGTTGGTCCCTCTAACTTCTAAATAAGAAAATGAAAAATCTAAAAAAAACATATGATGTACATTGCTATAAAAACTACCAACGAAAATTGTTTTGAACGAGATCTACATCTACTAAGTAGTTTTTTTTTTAATACCTCGTAAATCGTAAACCGCTTATTACCGCGTAATCTTTCATACAAATAACTTAAATCCTTTAATTTCATAAATCAATGGTACGGAACCCTTTGTGCGTGAATCCGACACGCACTTGGCCAGACCCTATTTAACATTACAAACTTCATAATTTTTGGAGCACTAGGACCCACTTTACATAATTCAAGTACAACAATAAACTAGAAAACTTTTATTGCATCTTGTCTCAAACAAACCTACTTAGAACAAACCTATCTACCGAACACTAGTTTTCATAGAAGAAAGAGCACCCGATAAGTATCAAGACACATTGGATTGTTTTAGTTCAGTTTCAGACCTTTTTCCACTATATATTCAAACAAAAGCACAGAACAAACTCCGACCCGACACGGATCTCACAAAATATCACGAAACGGAATCTTACAGCTGGGAACAACAAAGGCATAACTCACAAACAACAGCTTTGCATAACAGCGAACCTCTTTTAGTTTTTTTTTGGTAAATTTTTCATTTTTCAGCACGTTGAAGGTTTTTGATATTAAAGTTGAGGCATAAAAGATTAAAAAAGCATACGTTATTTTATAATTTCGATTATTAGCTAGTTACAGTTTTTGCTAGCAAAGCAAGACGTTATGATATTGTAAAGAGACTATATGAAAGTACACAGCTGAGGTTATGGCCTTAATACCATTTTTTTTTCCGGGGTGGAAATCTTCATAAGATGTCCGCCGCCCTGGGGTGGGTAGTAACTGGGACCCTGCCTCCGACATCAGTAGGTCACTTTTTTTCTATATTTTTATATTTAAATAAATAAATAACCGGAATGATAAAAGATTTGCGCTCGTACATACGAATACGAGTACTTTCGGCTATAAGGCCATTGACTGATACGAATACGACACTTGGCACAATGACAGCCGAGATATTTCAGTTGCTTTTCTTTCTCAGCTTTCACGAGATTCCCGCAATACGTAATGGTAACATCGCCAATTATTGTGCGGCACCCTAATCAATCTATCATCACTATGTCAGCGTTATTCTGTCAGTAACAATGATAGACCATCCCAGTATAACGAAACGGTATTTCAGAATTCACAAGTTTATATTTCACAGCAAGTTGCTGGTGAATAATTCTAATTTCTTGGTTATGCCAGTGCTCCCCCATACATACTTCATACTTTTCATCCTGGAATAAAAAAAAGTCGCGATTAACAGTAGTAAGTAGGTATATTTCAAGAAACATGGCATTATATCTGTTAAGACCACATCTCTCTTTTACTCAATGAATTAATAAATAGAGCAATTATAAATACACACGTAACCAGTTAAAACATTGCAGCACTACAAACATGAAGAGACGCCAATGCAGTCTGCGTCGAAGTTCGCATCATTTCCATGTAGACTTATAAATAGTAGATACCTACTCCATTTTGTTTTTAGTCTCAGTTATGTCATCAAAGTAAGGTACATGGGTTCGAGGTAAAGGAGCCTTCCGTTTATCTAGATGTAAACTTTCCTTCCTAGATATTCATCATTTGCCTAGTCCTATCTGATCTACCCAATATTATAGGATAGAAAGCAATGGTGACCCAACTTTAATGGCCACGACTTACAAGTTATAGGTGGTAGATTTGGACTCAGACAGGCCCTTTATTTTGAGTAAATTATTTCATCACCACTACTCTCAAAACTTTGATTAAAACATCTTGAGGAAACCGGCATGTCCATGGACCAAAATTTGACAAGACATGACATTTCAAGACATGTGACATCTACCAACTCGCACTTTGGCCCGCGTGCTAGACTACGGCCCAATCCCTCTCACCGAGTGGAGGCCTGTGTACCAACAGTGGGATATTATAGGCTGATTATAATGTGAAATATTGGGGTCAGATTTTAGTCAAACCGAAGGGCTAATTACTAATGTTATACCGGGTTGTCCAGTTATCAGTAACTGGACAAACCAGTTTTACAAGGGTAGTTACTCAGGTAATAGATACCTACCCTAATAATGACAACCCAAGAATGACAACCCAATCCAACTGCTTTTGACGTGCTTTCCAACCTATTCACGAACCGACGACAAGAAGCTTAGCTTAACCTTCGATCGATATACCTCCTTTATGCCTAGGTATATATTTAAATGGTACTTAATGATTACAAAGAGTGTGAGGACATGAAAACTCTAGTGTTTAATGCAGCTAACTATTATTTTCACGATTTCATGCTTCCAAGAATTTCACGCTCTATATCAATAGACTATCAAAAGGGAAATTTCCTTGAAAATTCGCCAAATGTAAAATAGAAATACATTTGATTTGGAGCTCATAAATATTGCTAATGGTTTAACAGTACCGAATAGAATTTCGAGGAATACCTAAATCCAATTTAGCAGTGAAGTAAATCTAAGAAAATACGCCAAATTCTAACTAATTAATTCAATCACATAGACTTTGGGTTTCTATGTATTATACTGTTAATTTTAATGTATTTATTAATTTGGGAAATAAAGAATATGATAAGAATCTAAACTCTTTTTAAAGGACTTCAAAAAGGAAAAGGTTACTCAATTTAACCCGTATGCTATATTTTTTATTTTTGTTTGTAGATGACATCGTCGTTTGTAAACCGATTTCGATCATTCTTTTTTGATGGAAATAACATATTTTTAAAGAAGTCCCATGATGGAGGAAATCGTGGTTTTCTGATAGAAGACCAGAGAAATCTAGGGAAACTTTCAAAAATCGTATTTTTTTTATAATCGTAGAATACCTACGATTTATTTAGTATTTTAAAGCACTACTGTTTAATAAACGTCTGGAGTATATCTGATGATAGAGCGTAGAGACAGGCGAGGGAACTCCTCAATGATTCACAGAACCTATCTTGTGTTTGTTCTTGATTAATTTGTATTGATAAGAACTTTACACCTAGATAGATTGTGATTGTCATTAGGGGTCTTATGATGAAGACGAAGGCCAGTTCAGGGAACTCGTCAACGGTTTACAGTAGATGCGATTAAGATGCGGTGTATAAACTGCGCTGTAGAAAAAACGTATCCGTCAACAAGCTTCTGTAGTCATCATCAACCTTCTTATCGTACCTCTGCTGGGCACAAGTCTCCTCTCATACAGAGAAGGATTGAGCGTAATCACCACGCTTGCTCAATGCGGGTTGGCGATTTCAGACATAAAGTCTAGGTTTCCTCTAGATGTTTTCCTTCACCTTGTAATCAGTCATTGGTGTCCAAGATATACTTAGAAAATACATAAATAACTTAATAAATTTACATTGGTACTTGCCTGACCTGGAATCGAACCCGCACACTCATACTTGAGAGGCTGGTGTTTTAACCTCTAGGCCACCACGACTAAACGAAGACGATGAAGCTTCTATAGTGATTCTTCTAAACAACAGTGACGATCAGGCCTACACCGGGCGATCAAACAGTAATTTTTCACAGCAAGTAAAACGTGCGTGTACAAAGACCCTTCCTATTGACCAAGCGGGCAAATTTCCGCGCGATTTGGCAGAACAGTGAGCCAATACATTTCTTCCATACGCACGTTTCGCGCTTACGTCACTGTATACGATTCCCGAAATCCTTGGAAACCCTGTAAAGGCCAGTACACGTGTGTAATGATATTATGTATCCGTGTATTTCGTGGGAACTGCGCCTATTCCATATATGAGGCAAAATCGTTTTTGTGCAACTTCGTAGAAATTTTATTTATGTTTTCTTTTTTTTGTAGATGTGTAGTCATCAAATTTCCTGTCCCGCTCTAACCAGAGGAAGGGCATATCAGACCTTTACTGACTAAAACTAAAACCCACCCGTTCCTTCATTTGCTTGTGCGCCAAGGACCACAGTACCCCTTTCTAAAAACCCGCCGCCCTGCAGGCATCGGTCTTCGTGGTCATGAAATGTAGGCATCTCCTTGAGGAGAGCGCGTGGAACATTGCGCCGTCGTCCCGAGCCTGGTCCTGAGCAAACCCATGCCTACGATAGCTTGGAGTTAGAAGCAGAGTTCCGACGACCTGGGCATGGGCTTTTAGACACCATGACGACAATCCGGCAAGGAGACTCGCCGCCTCGGAGAAGTCCATGCGGTATCCCCGGACAAGGTGCACATGACCACATGCCGGTGCCTCATAAAGGGCAATGGATCCGCGTAGAGCCTCCGTAGAAAGCGTTTGAACCCCTTACATTAGCCAGGAGCCGTCTCAAGGAAGCCGGGGCCTCCTCCAGGTTGGGAACCAAACGTATTTCATAGACATCAAGAGCAACGGCAAACCATTCTGGAAAGTAATATCATCATCTGTTTAACCTTTTCCCAACCATTTTGGGGTCAGCTTTTATTATAGTCTAACCGGACGCAACTGAATAACAGAATCTTAGAAATATCACATATTTGGATAAAATTATAGTAGCGCATTTACAGGGCCAAATTATTTAAATCATTATTTAAAATGTACGTAAAAATACCAAGGTATGTATGTACCAAGGTATAAAATTTGCCCTTAAAACAAAACTCCAAAACTAATTCACTATTCCAAATTATCAAATAAACGAAGCAGAGTAACTCAAACCGCATATCGTCTACATCATATTAAAACATACTCGTTCGCCGAAAATCCCTCGACGTTTGACGTCACGACAAAATCCCCAGAAATATTATCGAGCACACACGAGAAAACTGTCAACGCGCAAACTTTTTATTTAGTTATACGGAAATTCTCAAACTAGTGGGATTTGCAAGAAAATAGGGGAGCTACCACGCTAGACAAGGTTTTTTGTTGAACTAAATTATTAAATCAGACGGAAATGAGTTGCAAAACCGAAAAATTTCGGGTCGCAGATCCAATTTACCGGTAGTTAAGGGTGACACGAACTTTTACATGGTGTAGGTCATCTGATAGCAGATGTTAGTTTATAGGTCGCTACAATTAATATGTTGAGTGTATGTAAATATAAGGCAGAGTTATTAAAATGATTTATATTATGTAGGCATGAATTCAGTGATATGATTTTCTTCATAAAGTGTTTTATAAGTCTTTATGCAGGGTTGAAGTTGGTAACCGTTCATTCAGGCTCTGTCGTTAAACATTGGGGTGACAGTTTTGTGAAATGTATTTAAATGACTTGGCGAACCAGATTTGGCTCAAAACGGTCTACAAAGCCTGGAGCACAGGCGTAGAGTAGCCAGCCTGTCGGTGTTCTATAGAATGCACTTTGGAGAGTGTGTGAGGGTATTGCATGATTTAATTCCCTCATCTCCGTTCCATCATCGGATGACCCGTGGTACAGCGAGTTACCACCCTTTTACGTTGCTGACACCTCAATGAACCGAAAGAAGCGTTTCGCCTTTTTTTAACCGCGTATATCGAAGGACTGGAACAATTTGCCAGCGGCGGTGTTTCCATCGGACTACAATTTAAGTGTCTTCAAGGTTAGAATGAATAAGCTAAATAGGATAATAAACTAGCACGCTTTACCATCAATAATTGTATCACTGCTTACCATCACCATCACCATGCGGGATTGCCATCAAGCATTAGTTTATAATTTATTAAAAAAAAAATCCGATTTCATCCACGCGTTAAATGAATCTTGTAGCGCTATATGTTGTCTCCTCTCAGAATTGAATTCCAATCAATATAAAACCATATGATGTTGGTATTGGCTTCACAAGGATTAGTACCCAATGGTCAAGTTTACAGGAGTCTAGAAAGTTGCAAGCTCTGTTGAAAACCAAAGATTCGCATGTAGCTCCTTCTTCGTTACATTTTCATTGAATTAGATAAGTTTTGCGTTACTCGATGTATTCACGCTGATGTGGTTTATTCAGATTAAGATACATTTGCTCACCAGTTTGCGGTTAAAGTTTATTTTGAAGTTTCTGGAATTTATAAGCGCAGTAGTGGAAGAGCGAGTGGCTTCTCGAGTCCCGTAAGGAAGGAACATATTATTATGATGAAGATATAAGCAATAAAAAATGTATAAGCTGCTAGGATTCCTAATATAAGCTTACATATGAATATATAACAAAGAAAATTTAATTAAACTAGATAAAAATAATCCCAATACTAAGAAAATTAAGAGTCCCTAATTGATATATATATAGAGCTTCCGTCGCCGGGAAACCCGCCATCATAACCTTCAACAAATCTCGACACAAATGAAGCTCCCGATATTCCAAGAAAACGCGAACTCAAGGCAAAGATATTAATGGAGCATATTTTATGCATGCTCGAATTTCTGGTCATCCAACCGAAAATACGAAAGGGCCATCAACTCATCAAAATGAAAAGTTGTCACGACTTTTGCAAATCTACATGTATTCCGTTCGCGAATGGATTCCTGTAACCCGAGCTCATATTTAGTGCAGTCATTTCCTTACGGGTCGAGTGGTACTTTCAGACGTTATTTTTACCTTGATATCATCCCATATATGCTTACCAGACTGTCAAACGATCTCTGAGAAGGATTAATAAATAATTGGGATATAAAAACGAGCAATTATTTCTTGGATATTTATCTTTAGATCTTGCTTGACAACCATATTTTATTCTGAAAGGAGATTTTTCATTTTGGGCCACCACTATGTACGCTATATAGATAAATTTATATAGATAGATAGATATAATATAATATTCAGGTTAAGCTTCAATCCTCTTTTCTTTAAGAAAATGAATAATTAAGCTATAACCTCTTTAATCATAATATACGTATAATATTATAATTTTCATATCTAACAACCAAAAATGTTTTTTGTATTTTTACCATAACAATATCATAAGTTTGTCAAGGATTACTTTTATATAAAATATTACAATGCTGCCGTTTCAACGTTTGTTTCATTTGTTAGTATAAGTATATCTATACCGAATAATATATAACTTTATAATATATTGCATTATAATATGCTTATTGTTTTATTTTTATATATTTTTTATTATATTACCCCTATAGTAAACTAAAACATATAATAAAACCCTTTTTTGGGATAAATATTCAATAAATTTTCCTATTTGTTTAAATATTATTTGCAAACATTTTTACTTTAAAATACAAATCAATTATCATAATTTTAAATTATATGAAACAACAAAAAGAGTTGCCTATAATAAGGATCGAACCCACAATCGCTCGCTTTTGATAGCACCATTGTTATGTGCGGCCGCTAACTCATTTTCAAATGAAGTAACGAAATTTTGCATTACTTTAAAGAAAGACGAAGACTGCGATAAAAAAATAATGCGGTAGTGTGCGTGGCCGGTTTAGCGCAGGCGACAGTAGTCTTTAAGGTGGAAATGGACTTCTACAGCTGATAGTACAACTGTTTACAGCAAACGAACGTATAAGTTACCTATAAGTAACTATCTTTCAATGGGCAACATTAATGTTTTTGAACAAAACCTCTAGCCTAGTATTGTAAATGACCAATCAGTTTTAGGGTAATTCCCACTAAGCTGAACAAACAAAAACTACCTACATACAAGTACAGTCATGAACCTACACATCTTGCAGTTTCTCGTGAAACAGCGATTGCAGCTTTGAGAAAATATTTAAATTTAATGATACTATGCTCGTTACAGCGTAAAATCTCTATCAATACTTTTGGAGTAAGGTATTTACGCTCAAGATCGTACCTACCTACTACAGCTATACCGGTACCTGTATAGCAGTACGATCCTGTAACAATTATAACCTTAAAAAAATTGTTGAACAAAGTGTGGAGTGAGCTGTCAATCCAACTGATGCTAGGGATTGACGCTATTGACAGCTGACACTAAGCTCATGTCACTTAACTTTTGACGGTGTGATTCTTACAGAATCAATCAGGATCAATAGCTTACCTACGATACAATAGCGGCAATTCCCTTCTTCACAAACTAAAAAATGTTAAGTGCATTCTATTTCATAAAGAAAAGGATAGAAGATACATTTTAGTTTCTTCTTCTTCTTCTGCCTACAGATGTCTACTGCTGAACAAAGGCGTCCCCCAAAGCATTGGACGGTTTGCCATAACCCCTACGCTTGGTAGACGGGTTGGGGATCGCAGCAATTTGACATTCCACAGAAGAAGCGCTGCTGCTTTCTTCCCTGATGAGAATTCCCTTAGTCACCTCTTACGACACCCACGGGAAGACATGGGTTGGTACTATTCTAATCCCGGTACCACACGGGCAACATTTTAGTTTAATAATGTCAAATTAAAATACTCTATAGACAGTTTAGGTGCGATTATAAACATGGCGACCAATATAATACGTCAATTTACGCACCGAGTAATTTGACAGATCTAAACTGACATTTTATCTTCTGTCCTTTTCTTAATGAAAGGGAAGGAAAAAGATACACTGAACTTAAATTTAGTTTAGTTTAACTTAAATTTAGTTTAGTTTATGAACAAGGGAATTGGGACAATATCTCACACCTTTCACTTCAAGTAGTTACACAACTTACGTACTTTAATTAATTTCTTCGAACCAGTAACAATATGTTACGAATGGACCTTATGTCGATGGCATAAGGTTCAATATCGCGTGACATGCAGTGTGTCACTTTTCAAGTCCTATTTCCTTAGATCTAGACATTTTCTAGGCACAATGTTAAAACGCATTACTAGACTTAGGATGGCCTATCGAATGGTACAGGTCTCAACAGTTTTGTCAATAAAGTGTCGACATCGAAATTTCTAGAAACCCGCTTCCGGGAATTATCGTAGGTACTTACTTGGCCGGTGACCTCGAAGTTATGCAGTATTATTATTACGCCTAGAGGATTCTGGAATGTTCGATCAGCTGGACTATATAAAGCGCCGTGACGCCGGCACAGAGTCACAGAGTCACATGAGATCCTCTGCATGCCCGGTGTTAGGATCGAGGCGTGGCGTGGCAAGAGGGGGCCTGCACAATGCCACAGATGTCAGCAGTTCAGGCACTCCTCTGAACAGTGCCACAGACCGCTCGCTTGCGTCAGGTGCGGCGGGAGTCACGTGGCCAGAGAGTGCCCGCGGCCAAGGGAGGAGCCCGCCACCTGCATCAACTGCGGGGGGGCGCACCCCGCAAACCACACCAAATGCCCCGTAATGCGCAAGGAGGTGCGCAACAAGCGAGCGGGCACGGTCGCCATCACCGGTAACACGCGCCGGTCAAACACGGCCACAGAGAGGCCGTTACAGCCGACGCCGCTAGGGGAAGCCCAGTCGGCGACCCTGATGGCGGCCGCCAACGACCCACCAGCGCGCAACGCGGCCACCACCTCCTCAGGACGGAGGAGGAAAGGACGCGGCGGCAAGAGGGGAAAGGTCAACACGACCAACGCCGCTGCCAACCCCGCCACTGTCAATGTGACAGTGAACGTACCACCACAGAAGGGGGCGGGGCCTAAACAGGCTAGAATCGACGACCTCTCCCACCCGCCGACCAAAAACACCTCGCAAAACACGGTGAGTCGGATGGTCCGCGGCCCCGCGCCGAGCAGCTCCGCTCAGGAGAGGCGTAGTCGGCCGCCGCCACCAAAACAACAAACCGCCATGTCGGCGGGCGCACCCGGGGAAAGACACCCCGGGTCCACAATAATAGAGGCCGCTCTCCGGGTCCTCCAGGACATCCTGCTGGCGCTCAGCAGGGGTCAGGACCCGGTGCCAGTTGTTCTCACCGGCATAACAGACCTGATCATGTTGAACAGACATGTCTAGGCCGGTGAGAATACTCCACTGGAATGCCCGCGGCCTCAGGGAGAAGGTCGTGCTCCTCCGTCCTCTCCTACAGGAACAGGACATCGACGTGGCGCTCATCAGCGAGACGCTCCTGAGACCTGGGGACACGGTCAAGTTCCCAGGTTATCACGTCTACCAAAAGGATGGGCAATACAATGAAACCAATAGCCAGCGACACCGGATCTCCCAAGGCCTGGTGGTGCTGGTGAAGCGAAGAGTCGTCCACCAGGAGCTACCGCCCCCAACACTCAGCAGCATCTCAGCGCTGGGTGTGCAGCTGCATGTCGCCGGTAGGCACGTGTGTATGTACGCAGCATACAAGCAGCCTCAGAAACCACTCAACACTAGCGACATACACACGCTGCTAGCCTCACCACATCCCACCATCATCGCCGGCGACCTTAATTGTAAGCACCCGGCGTGGAACAGCGGAACCACCAACCAGGGGGGCCGACGACTCTTCGCCGACGCGGAGGCCAAAGGGTACGACGTGTCCGGACCGGAGACGCCGACCCGCTACCCAGACAACATAGCACACTCACCCGACGTGCTGGACATCGTCGTACACAAGGGCCTCACCTGCCAGATCGCGCAGGAGGTGCTGGACGACGAGCTGAAGTCCGACCACCAGCCAGTGCTCGTCCGCCTGACTGACCACACCACCAGAGTTGCCCATCCGGCGCCACGTCGACACACGGATTGGGACAAATTCAGGAAGGTAATGGAGGCCACCACGCCCACTCGGCCCGTCGCCGACGCCTTGGACGTGAACGAGTTGGCTGAGGGGCTCACCGCCTGCATCAAGAGCGCCTTGGAAGCGGCGACATGCACATCCACCGCGTCACAGGGGCGCTACCAGAAGCTCCCCGCACACATCGCCAACATGATCGCCGACAAGAGGCGTCTGCGCAGGCGGTGGCAACAAACAAGATGCCCCACCATCAAGAACCAGCTCAACCGTGTCACGGACAAGGTTAAGGCCGAGCTACACGCGCACGCATCGGAGAGCTGGGAGTACATTATAGACTCGGCAGACGGCGACTGGGCGTCGGTACACCGGCTGTGCCGACGCCTAAAGAATACCCCAGCCCCGGTGCGCCCGCTACGCAACAGCGACGGGGCGCTACGCTACACGGCGGCCGACCGGGCCGAAATATTCGCCGAGCACCCGGAGCGTCAGTTCACGCCGAACCCGACAGACGCCCTGGACCATGTCGCAGCAGTGGAGCAACACCTTGGAGAGTACTTCAAGACGCCGGTAGCTCCAGACGAAGACCCTGTAGTTTTCTCCCCGGGCCAAGTACTGGGGGCAATAAGGAACACCAAGCCCAGAAAGGCACCCGGTGCGGACGGAATTACAAACACCGCCCTCCGACACCTGCCACCGAAATCGGTGGCGGCAATAGCGCGCCTATATAACGGCATACTCCGCACCGGAACCTTCCCCAGCTGCTGGAAGCAGGGGAAGGTGATCATGTTGCCCAAGCCCGGGAAGAACGTCTCAAAGCCGGAAAGCTACCGGCCGATCACGCTCCTCCCCACAGCCTCCAAGGTGTTTGAGGCACTGCTGCTGCAACACCTGCTGCCGCACACCACGCCCCGCCCGGAACAATTTGGCTTCCGGGCGGAACACAGTACGACGCTCCAGTTGTCGAGGGTACTGCACACACTCACCGCGGCCATGAATAAGAGGGAGTACGCCGCTGCAGTATTCCTCGACATGGAAAAGGCTTTCGACCGGGTCTGGCACGCCGGCCTTATTTACAAGCTGACCAAGTCCACCGCGCCTCGTCGCTTGATACAGGTGGTCTCCTCCTTCCTGAAAGACAGGACTTTCAAGGTTTCGGTGGAGAACGTGACATCGAGCGCGCGCCCCATTGGAGCGGGCGTGCCGCAGGGAAGCTGCGTCTCGCCTGCGTTGTACTCGGTATACACCGACGACATCCCCGCCACGCACACTGCAACCCTCGCGCTGTACGCAGATGACGCCGCGTACATCACCACGTCGCTGTCGGCTGACCACGCGGCCATCAAAATGCAGCGCGTTCTGGACGACCTCCCCGACTGGCTCAGCAAGTGGAGACTGTCGGTGAACGCAGGTAAGACGCAGGCTATAATCGTCACGGCACGAGGCGGACGTCATCCACCGAACCTTCGGCTCATGGGGACCGAGGTCGAGTGGACCAAGACCGCCAAATACCTGGGGGTCACACTCGACAGCCGGCTCACCATGGGCCCGCACGTCTGCGACACCGTCGCGCGGGTTAAGGTAAGCCGAAACCTATTACGCCCGGTGCTCTCGTCACGCCTCTCCACGCGAGTCAAGCTGGGGATCTACAAAACCTACGTGCGACCGCAGCTCACCTACGCTGCCCCGGCTTGGCTCGCCCTCACGGCCGAGACGCACAGGAAGAAGCTCCGGACGCAGCAGAACATCACGCTGCGTCAAATCGTCAAAGCTCCCCGGTACGTGAGGAACTCTGTAATCAGCAGGGACCTGCGTGTCGAGAGCATCGATGACTTCGTCGTCCGCCTGGCGAAGGGGATGTTCTCGCGTGCCAGCACCTCCGAGTTCCACCACATTAAAGACATTGCGCCCTGGCACGCGAGGCCTCCCGACAAAAAGAGATTCCCGCGCGACCTCATAGCAGACGTCGCGCTACCGGATTTGACACCCGGGTAGGTCACAAACACAAATACACGTGACCTACTCAGACAAGGATAGACACTATTCATTCGCAATACGACGCCGCCGTGCGCATTTGCGGACTGTATTTATATAGGCGCTATGCGCACGACGAACACACATGCACTACTCCACATGCAGGTACACACTCAGAATACTACACGAGCGGTGAATACACACCTACAAACCGCTCGTAACACACACTACCCCCCGTACCCTCGCAGCCTACCGTACATAGCTGGTTGAGCTGTTAGGGGGGCGGGGTAATCACCCGCTGTAGCAGAGCGCCAACCAAAGCCGACGCCCGGTCGCTGATCGACTCTTGCTGGGCCTTCACGGGGGCAACCCGTGATCCAACCTGGTAGGGGTCTGATCGCACGGGCGTCGTGAAACACTTAAGGCGCTCCTACAGCCACACACAACAAAGCACACCGTCCACCGCCGGAGGGAAGGCACACCCTCGCGGCGTCGACTTAGGTGTGCGAAGAGTGAAGAGTAGCACCCCTAGGGTGCACCCCAAGGACGGGTCTCCATTTTTGGAGGCCGAGAGACCGAACCCACGGTCATGGGGCCATCAAGGAGCCCCCAAACCGTCTCCTCGCGCCCCCAACTCGGGGTCGCAGAGAGGACCCGAGCAGAGGACCCGAGCACAGAGTCAGTCTACACTCGACTAGCGAAACGAAAACAGCGACAGTTAAGAAGCGATCTAAAAGAAGACCTACTGCGACAATTATAACGAGAACTGTAAGTACTACGTGAAGAAACATCTGTAGCGTTATTGTGTGTTTACAACACGGACTTCGTGGACGTAAGAGAAGACTTCGGTACGACATCAGCTACGTTCTACTTGTCATTGCCTACAATCGACCGTACCTTCGTTGCCAATAAACTTCGTAACCCTTAACCGGCGTTTAAGTACCCCTAGCCCGTAACAATTGGTGTCAGAAGCGGCATGCCGGTCACGCCAAGGGAAGACGAAAGAGTACGCACGCGACGACAAGCAGCGATGGATTTGGCGCGTCAAGAGGAAGTATCACTTGGTGTCCCTGCACCCGTAGAAGATGCGGCCGTCGTAACACCGACGAATGTGAGTGCGCCTACTACCACCACCACTGCCGGAGCCAGCGGACCCGATTTTTCGGCGTTACTGGCTCACTTGACGGCGCAAATAAAGCTGAGTATAGAACAATCCCAGGCAAAAACCCAGGCTCAAATAAAACAATCCCAGGTGGAAACCCAAGCAAAAATAGAAAAAACCCAGGCTCAAATAAAACAATCCCAGGTGGAAACCAAAGCAAAAATAGATGAATCCCAGGCAAAATCCCAGCAACTAGTATTAGAACTAAATAAACAGTGGAAAGAAACCAAAGAAGAGGTTAATGAGCTTAAAATAAAAACAGCACAACAAGATGCCCGTATGGACCAGTAAGACATGCGTATAGACAAACAAGATGCGCGTATGGAGAAACTAGACAATACCATCATGGAGTGTGAGAAAGAAATACAGTTTCTCCATAAAACGGTGCAGAAAGGAGGTATTAAAGGTGTGGTACCTGTACCCAGTGCTTTGCCGACCTTCAAGGTACCTCATTTTGACGGAACAACATCATGGGTGGCCTTCCGTCTTCAATTTGAAAAGGTCGCAAAAGGCAACAATTGGGATGACGATCAAGCTGTAACCGCCCTTACGCTTGCTCTGCGTGGTGAGGCGGTACAAATTCTCGAAAATATTTCCGGCGATTGCAATACCCTAGCCTGTCTGCTAGAAGCGTTGGAGTCTAGATACGGGGGGAAACACCTCGAACATGTCTACAGGGCTCAACTCCGCGACCGCACACAGAAGAGCAGTGAGGGTTTGCAACAATGGGCAACGGAAATAGAACGTGTTGTTCGGAGGGCGTATGCATCAACACCGGGATTAATTGATGCTACTACGGTGCAAGCTTTTACTGATGGAATCCGAGATGCAGAAGTCAGGGCTGCAGTTCGTCTGGGTCATCATCAGACTCTGAAGGCAGCCTTGACACACGCTCTGGAGGTGGAAGCAGTACGCCAAGACGGCCGACAACAGCACCGCATTCGCGAGGTAACCCCAATAATTAAAACTCGGCAAGGACCAACCTGCTATGAGTGCGGCGAAAAGGGTCATATTCGGATCAATTGTCCCAGGAAGTCTAAGGGAAGAAGTACTTCTGGGACACAGGTGGAAGCCGAGGATTTAAACTAAGAACAGCCAGGGCTATGGGGCGAGTACTGGCTGGTCGACTGTAGCCCCCATTATAACAGTATCACAAGTGGGTGACGGAAACAGTCTCATTATAGAAGGAGAACTGAATGGTAAATCCTGCAGTTTCACATTGGATACTGGTGCATCAAGAACCATTGCACGACCGGAGCTATTTCCTCGGACCATAGTATGGAAAAGAGGATCTTCACAATGCCGATTACAAACCGCCACTGGCCAACCAGTACTCGTCCTTGGTGAAACGAACGTGACTTTGAAAATGGGTGATAAGACATTCACGCACCCTGTTTTAGTAGCGAATATTACGGATGATTGCATAATAGGACTGGACTTTTTGAAGAAACAGCAGTGCGTCCTTAATGTAGCAAAAGGAGTATTGAGTTTTCCAGAACAAGAAGTATTTCTTCAAGGTGGAAAACAGGGGTCAGTGTACTGTGTAAGGAGAACGATATTACCACCAAGATCAGAAACCTTAGTAGATATTAGATTATCACCAATAGGATGCCATAAACGTTGCATTTTAATAGAAGATTCTGGAGATCACCCAGACTGGATAACAGCAAGGACACTGATGATGATTTCCGATAAACCAAAAGTACGCATTATCAACGTTAGTAACAAGGAAATAATTCTTGAAAAGAATTGCATCGTGGGTGTGTGCGACCATGTAGCATCATTGCGAAAAACAAAGGCGCACGAAAAGGAACGTGATAAGAAGTGGCAGGAACATGTATCGACACTACTCGAAAATTGTAAGGGCAATTTAAACAAGTTCGAAAGTCACAAAGTTAAGCAACTGTTGCATAACTTCCATGACATCTTCTCTAAGACCGACAGTGACGTGGGAAGGACCGGGCTCGTCAAACACCATATAGATACGGGCGATACACAGCCGATAAGACAGAGACCACGTCGTATCCCCTTTGCAAGAGAACAGGAAGTGTCGGAAATGTTAAGAGATATGGAGAAAAATCGGATTATCGAAGCGTCTACCAGCCCTTGGTCATCTCCAGTTGTCCTAGTTAAGAAAAAGGATGGCAGTACAAGGTTTTGCGTTGACTACAGGATGTTGAACGATGCCACGAAAAAGGATAGTTATCCTCTGCCACGTATAGATGACACTTTGGACTTGCTAAGTGGCATGAAATGGTTCTCCACAGTTGACCTCAAAAGTGGATATTGGCAAGTGGAAATCTGTCAGCAGGATAAAGAAAAGACCGCTTTCACCACTGGTCCTGGAAACGGTCTCTGGCAATTCAATGTCATGCCTTTTGGACTGTGCAATGCTCCAGCTACATTTGAGCGCCTAATGGAGCGCATCTTGGTGGGGTTGCTTGGTGATGCATGCCTGGTCTATTTGGATGACATCATTATTATGGGACGAAACTTCGCAGAACATCTACGCAATTTGGAGAAAGTGTTCCAGAAACTGCGTGAAGCGAATTTAAAACTCAGTCCTAGTAAGTGTACACTATTCCAGAAAGAAGTTGGATACTTGGGACACATTATTTCGGCGCAAGGAATTCGAACAGACCCTGAAAAAATAAAAGCCGTGTCGAAGTGGCCTACCCCTCGTAATAAAACTGAGGTACGCTCTTTCTTGGGTCTGTGTGCATATTACCGTCGGTTTGTGAAGAACTTCTCCGAGTTAGCGAAACCGTTGCATCGTTTAACAGAGGAAAAGTGTCTATTTGAATGGAACTCTGACTGCGAACAGGCATTTGCTCTACTAAAAACTCACTTGTGTGAGGCTCCTGTACTAGGTTACCCTAGTAGGGAAGGCCGATTTTTGGTAGACACAGATGCCAGCAATGTGGGTATTGGAGGAGTTCTCTCTTAAACACAAGGAGATAGGCAGGTCGTTATCGCATATTTCAGCAAATGCCTTTCCAAGCCAGAAAGAAATTATTGTGTTACTCGCCGAGAACTTCTAGCCGTTGTAAAGACCTTACAACACTTCAAGAAATATTTGATTGGGAGGCAGTTTACACTTCGTACCGATCACGCTGCCTTACAGTGGCTCCTCCAGTTCAAAGACCCAGAAGGACAAGTAGCAAGGTGGATAGAGCAGCTGCAAGAATTTGACTTTGTCACTGAACATCGGAAAGGCAAGTCACACAATAATGCTGATGCTTTGTCTAGACGACCTTGCGAAGAATCTTGCCGACATTGTGCCAAACAGGAAAAGAAAGAGAACGTGAGGATTATCCAGGTGAACGCTTTGGACGAAGACTGGGATAATCAATCATTGGAAGACGCACAAAAGGAAGATAGTGACTTGAAGACAGTAATCGAATGGAAGAAACGTGCCCAAAGGCCCACTTGGAGTGAAATATCAGCGCTTAGCCCAACAGTAAAAAGTTACTGGGCTCAATGGGACAGCCTGATAATTGATAATGGAGTTCTCAAGAGGAAATGGGAATCACCCAGTGGACAGGAGGTCACCTTACAGATAGTTGTGCCCGGTGATAAAGTCGCGTCAGTGCTACGACAGGTGCACGACGGAGTATCCGGAGGACATCTTGGAGTAAAGAAAACCCTGGAAAAGGTGAGAAAAAGATTCTATTGGGTGCATTGCCGCGAAGACGTAGAGGACTGGTGTAGAAAATGCGTAGCTTGCTCCTCAGTAAAGGGACCGCAAACGAGAGCCAGAGGTCGGCTGAAAGTGTATAATGTTGGTGCACCATGGGAAAGAGTTGCTGTCGATATAGCTGGGCCATTCCCTGTTACTGAAGAAGGGAATAGGTATATCATCGTCATGCAAGACTATTTCAGCAAATGGCCAGAAGCTTTTGCAGTACCTAACCAAGAAGCTCATACAGTCGCCAAAAAGCTAGTTCACGAGGTGTTCTGTCGATTTGGCATTCCTTTGGAGTTACACTCTGACCAGGGTAGAAACTTCGAGTCTTCACTATTTCGAGAGGTTTGCCAACTGCTCGGGATACACAAGACTCGTACAACATCATATCACCCACAGTCAGATGGAATGGTCGAAAGATTCAATCAGACGTTGGAGAATCATTTGGCCAAAGTAGTGGAAGAACACCAGAGGGATTGGGACCAATACATTCCGCTCTTCTTAATGTCATACCGCTCTGCAACACATGATAGCACAAATTGCACACCGGCGAAAGTCAACTTCGGCTGAGAAATTAGACTACCAATAGATGCACTAACCGGAACACCTCCCGATACTCCTATCCTAGCCGTCGACTATGTGGCCGACCTGCGGCGTAAATTAGATGGAATACATGAGCTAGTGAGAGAGAATGGTCTGAAAACCAGTGAGAAAATGAAAATCCGATACGACCGCAAAGCTAACGTGCCCGGATTTGAAGAGGGAACTTTGGTATGGTTACATAATCCCATAAGGAGAAAAGGAAAGAGTCCGAAATTTCAAGCCAAATGGGAGGGTCCGTACACGATAGTAACCAGAATAAACGATGTCACCTACAGGATTAAGAAAGGGCCTAGAGGGAAGCTGAAGATCGTACACGTAGACCGCCTAGCTCGCTATTATGGATCAAATCATGCTCGGGACGAGCATGACTAAGAAGGGGGCAATGTTACGAATGGACCTTATGTCGATGGCATAAGGTTCAATATCGCGTGACATGCAGTGTGTCACTTTTCAAGTCCTATTTCCCTAGATCTAGACATTTTCTAGGCACAATGTTAAAACGCATTACTAGACTTAGGATGGCCTATCGAATGGTACAGGTCTCAACAGTTTTGTCAATAAAGTGTCGACATCGAAATTTCTAGAAACCCGTTTCCGGGAATTACCGTAGGTACTTCCGAGTGACCTCGAAGTTATGTGCTATTATTATTACGTCTAGAGGAATCTGGAATGTTCGATCAGCTGGGCTATATATACCGCCGCGACGCCGGCACAGAGTCAGTCTACACTCGACTAGCGAAACGAAAACAGCGACAGTTAAGAAGCGATCTAAAAGAAGACCTACTGCGACAATTATAACGAGAACTGTAAGTACTACGTGAAGAAACATCTGTAGCGTTATTGTGTGTTTACAACACGGACTTCGTAGACGTAAGAGGGGACTTCGGTACGACATCAGCTACGTTCTACTTGTCATTGCCTACAATCGACTGTACCTTCGTTGCCAATAAACTTCGTAACCCTTAACCGGCGTTTAAGTACCCCTAGCCCGTAACAAATAGATACTTAGTTACTAACTGTAAATCTTCGTCAGATCGGTCAGAACGGTCTCCAAAGCCTGAAGCAGGTGAAGAGTAACCAACCTCTCAGTGTTCTATGAATGCATTTTGGAGAGTGTGCGAGGGAAATGCATGATTTAATACTCCCATCTCCGTTCCATTATCAGACGACCCGTCGTAGGCCGAGTATCTACCCTTACATTGTTAACACTACTACGATCAGGACATAGCGTTCCGCCTCATATTTTATACCGCGTACATTGAGGGGCTGAAACATTCTGACTGTAGCTTCACAATATATATTTGAAAATCTTATGTATGTTCATAAAAATATCTCGAATTTTGAGAAAATAAGCGATATTCACTATACAAGGAACAAACACAATCTTGCTGTACATCACACTCGCCTCCACAGAGTAGGCAACTCGTTCATGGGTCAATGTATACACTTTTAAAACAAGCTTCCCATGGGCATTCGAAACTTACCCATAAGACGCTGTGAATAGCAAACTTTTAGGTATTTGAGGGGGTGAAGCAGACGAAGTGGGACACGACTAGCCCCGCCCACTGCGGGGCGCGGGGCGCTCCGCGCGAGTACATCGATGCGTGAGGTGAGGCGTCGTGCATCGAGAAATACGCACGTTCTATTAAATCTATACCAACCATTCTCTATTCCATCTACATTTAGAACCGTAATTTCACAACCCAACCGCGAGGTACGGTTGGCTCTGTTCGTCACAGTCCCGGTTCGCATTAGACGAGCAGCAGGTTCGAATCCCACATTCGTTCACTTTACCTTGCGATTTTCGAAAATGTATATTTTATACATATTTTCATTTTTTATTATTACTTTTGTTTTCTTTTTTATTTTTATAATGCGCTTTGTCCGTTCTGCTTAAATTTTTGTGTTATGTCCTTTTTTCATGAAACTGTTAGAAATATATCATTTCTAGAAATTACTATTTATAAACAGCTGTTTAGAGTAACTGTTAAAAAAAATGCATTTTCGGATATTTAAAAAAATAAAAGATTTTTTCTTCAAAACTGCAACTTATCGAAGTCGGGTTTGTACGAGTGCTTAGAATAACACAACACAAAAAGATTGAAATAGATGGAGGCACTTGGAGGAGGCCTATACTGAAAGGGGCCATGAATAATGCAACAAAATGAAATCTAAATTTACTGTTTTGAACTATTATCAAATCAACTGTCATTTTTATTGTTTTTCTTTTCTATTCCATCTACATTTAGAAGGGTAATTTCACAACCCAACCTCGAGGTACGGTTGGCTCTGTTCGTCACAGTCCCGGTTCGCATTAGACGAGCACCAGGATCGAATCCGACTTTACCTTGCGATTTTCGAAAATGTGTACTTTATACATATTTTCATTTTTTATTATTTTTTTTGTTTTCTTTTTTATTTTTATAATGCGCTTTCTCCGTTCTGCTTAAATTTTTTGTGTTATGTCCTTTTTTCATGAAACTGTTAGAAATATATCATTTCTAGAAATTGCTATTTATAAACAGCTGTTTAGAGTAACTGTTAAAAAAAATGCATTTTCGGATATTTAAAAAAAATAAAAGATTTCTTCTTCAAAACTGCAACTCTTATCGAAATCGGGTTTGTACGAGTGAAATAGATGGAGGCACTTGGAGGAGGCCTATACTGAAAGGGGCCATGAATAATGCAACAAAATGAAATCTAAATTTACTGTTTTGAACTATTATCAAATTAACTGTTATTTTTATTGTTTTTCTTTTGTTAAATTATATTATGAACTAAGAAATTAATGGTTAAATAAAGGCTTATTATTATTATTTATTATTAATTTCTAGAAATTTGTAGAAAGAAAATTATAACGAATTGATTTTAAATATTAGTTTGCATTATAATTGTTACAAAAAGAATATATTTAAAAAGATGGAACAATTACTACAAATAATACAGAAAATCGGATAAATTAATAATAATTAAAAAAAAAAACAATTGCAAATAAGAAATCCAACAAAAAGCATACAACGTAAGGCTGGGGTTTGAACCCGAACACATACAGGTGAAGAAAAATGTGCCGCGAAAAAGTAAAAAGAATAATTACAGAAAAAATCAAATAAAATATCGGCAAAAATACAACAGTAAATTAAAAAGCATTTATTTCAATTAAAATCTACAAAAAGCATATAATGTAAACCTGGGGTTTGAACCCGGGCAAACACGAAATATCAACAAACAGACACGTAAATATAATTATTTTCTGTGCGGGGTAAAGCAAAAAGTGACATAGGTCCGACAAGCACCACGCCTCAGCGGTCACTGTCGCTAAGCATAGAAGTGAAAGAGAATGCAATGGACGCCGCGATGGAGCGACGTTTCGTTCACGTTATTTATCATTAAATACATTATTTATTTTAGAATATCTTAGTTAAATCGATAAAAAAAAAACAATGGTTTCATTTACTATTATATTTTACATCGCTCTTCTCAATTTTATCAAGATTTGATGATTAATAATACAGTTACAACTGTTATAAATTCAATTTTAGGGGTTACTTTAGGATTTTTTTCTATCGAGAAAATTAATTCAAAACGTGTTTTAAAAACAATGGTTTCCTGCTACATATAATCAAGATTAACATATAAATTTTTGGCTGCTCTGAAATGTATACATTTGGCTAAAAAATTGTTTTAAGAAGCCTATTTTTACTGAACACAGCGCCAATCGAACCATATAAAGGCCAAACTTTGCAAAAAGGGGTATTATAAAATCACAGATTATTTAGAAGACAAAAAAGCTTGGGACTGAGCTGCTCGCTCTGTTAAGCATTGTTATTAAGCAATATGCGTAATTATAAGGTAAATTATTGTAAACATTTTCATTTTTAATGTCTGAACTTGAAAAAAGACGATGATCCCTGAGTTTGTTTCGGCTATTTCTTCTCAGAGGTAGTCAGTTAGGAAATGCCGGCTTCATCTAGTTAAAAAAATAAACATGACGTGTAAAAGTGATCAGTGATCCTACTTGCTTAATAAACGATTTCATTTCATTTCAGTTTTCCAGCATCGGTGTTTCCGTCTGCCTAAAATTTAAGTGTCTTCAAGGCTAGAATGAATAGGCTCTTAATAAACTAGCACGCTTTACCATCGACGATTGCATCACTGTTGTCCATAAGGCGGGCAAGCATTAGTTTATAATTTAAAAAAAAAGATACGGTACCTAAATAATCCTAGCGTATATCCAGTAGGAAATTGAATACGAGCGCCAAATTCAAATATGTAATACGTATTGAAAAGAACATTTGGAGCGTGTAATTTAGGAAAGGGATGCACATACTTGCACGTAGGTAAGCGATTGGGAACGTCGCCGCGCGCCCTTTTTTCGTAGGCACCGTAAAATTTAGATCAATGACCGTTGTTTCAGTGCGTTGCCAACTTGCTTCATGTAGAAGTGTAGAGCATCACTGCATCATTCACTATGCTGGAGGTGGTAACTTTGTGATTGCTTATTGTTTTACAGGAACGCCGATATCTCGTGTTTTATCGAAGTCAATTGCTTAGTTTGCTCCATCTATGAGATACCTAACACATATCTAAGACAGACGACAGGGGTGACGCAGTGGCTGAGCATTCAACTGCTGCGTTGAATGCGCTGGTTCAATTACCGCGTGATGTATATACAATTAAATGTGGCACACAGCTTAATGTAGCACCTCAAGGCATTCCCACTCTATCCCGAGTGGCGACTAGACGTGCCTCTTAAGCTGAGTGTACTTACTGATAACTTGGTGGTTTTACTTCAAACCTCAAAGCCCCTATAAGTGATTATAGTGAACACCATTATGAGATACATTCGTATAGCCTAAATGTCCGGGTCTGGCTATTTGTGTATGTGGGTTTTAATATTTTGTAAACGCAAACACGACGATAATTACACGAAATTTTTCAGGCATTAGGCATTTAGTTTTGAGAAAAGACAATTTATAATGATTACGTTTAAATTACTATATCTCCAATTTTGATTTAGCGCAAGTTGTCAATTTCATCCTGAACAAACATACCTTAGATCTACCTTAGGTCAGGTAGCTTCTGAGGTATAACTCTCCTTGAGTAACTCGTGAAAGCTACGATCCTACTCCGGTCCCTCTTTTATAAAGATTTAATTAGTTAATTATGAAGTTTGTGCCCCACTAACTAAGATTAAATGGATTGAGAAGGTCCTAACGCCGCATCAAATTAGCATTTAAACTATTACTAACTTGGAACTTCCAGACATTCTTTCGTGACCTTTTACATGGTGAAAAATATTGCCCTTTTTTACATTAAATCGTTAAGGAATTATGTAGGGTACGTCAGACTGTAATTAGGCCGAGATCTGCAAACAATACTTAGCGAATAATTTGGCTAAGTGTTATTGCCGTCACTGTTGCACTACTGCCAAACTACATGTACAGGATAGAGACTGGAGAAGTCAAAGTAACTGTGTGGCAATGTGTGTACGTATATTCAACAAATTATCAATTGCACTAAAAGAACTAAATGGCAGACTATTTAAAATTAAATTGTATAACTGGCTAAATGAAATTGGTTTTTATACTGTTAAGGAATTTTTGGACCATAAACTGTAACATTTCATCATAATTTTGCATGCTTAATTTTAAGCAAAACATGAGCTTATTTCATATTTTAACAGCTTTGTATACCAAATTTTTCGCAAATAAATATTATTATTATTAACTTTATAGATCCATCAGAATGATTGCGTAACACACTATCAGTAGCAATGGGTTTCATTTTGACAGTCCAACAAAATATTGTAACTGTACGATGATGGGCAGACACATTTCTCAAACGTATTGAGTAATAGATTAGTAATATGCTTCAAAATGATTCCAAATAATAGAAACAGTGTGTTACACAATTAGGGTACCGATTGTATTGAGTATGACGTCATCAGCGATGGCTGGCCGATAACACGTTCATCGTCTCAAATCGATGATACCTTCTTCATTGTGTAAGTTTATAATAGAAGACGATGATATAGCAAATCCGTTAATATTTCACTTTCAGAATATTAAAGTAATAACAATACTTAATAACAGCCTTCATGAACTAATAGGTGAATAAATAAGTTTCCGCCGTTTTTTGAATATGCGGATGATCATTATCATGTAGGAGAACAATTTTGTCATGCCTGGAGTAGTAATGAGCGCGTTTTTCCTCATCCTCCAATAATGCTTCCAATTCTGTGTCTTCGTATGATTTCGGTCTTCCGCTACGTTATTTGTCTAAACTAAACAGTTTCTAAACTTTTGAAACCACTCACGACAACTTCTCTCTCTTAAAGCAGCTTCACCATAAGGTTCTACAAGCAATAGATGAGCCTCAGCTGCAGATTTCTTCAAATTAAAAAAGTAACCAAAGTTCCCGCAAATGCCGCTTATTCAGTACAAAACTTGCCATTTTTGCATAAAAATAAATATGTGATACTGATACAGAGCCACTAAAACCCTAAGTGTATGTTATACCAGATGTCATAACTTACGATATCACAATATACATCTGACAATTTCAACAAAACCTCCTAGTGAGGACATCTTTTGTTAAACGGCGGAAATTTATTTATGCACTTAATATTTTCATATTTAATGTTTGGGTTCAAACCGATAGTTTAGTAGGAAAAATATTATTTTGCGTGCATTCGTTGCCCTCACTAGACTGACTTCTCTTTTGGGCTCTTCCCTTCACAAAATTCTGCCCACGTGCTGCCCTCATTGACCGCTCGCCTTAATAGTAAAATATTCATTTGAGAGGTCATTATCGGCCAAGTTTAATCATCATCAGCAACTTTTTATAGTCCCACTGCTGGGCACAGGTCTCCTCTCATACAGAGAAGGATGGAGCGTAATCACCGGATTGGCAATTTCAGACTTATAAAGTTCAGGTTTCCTCAAGATGTTTTCCTTCACCTTCAGTCATTGGTGTCCAAGATATACTTAGAAAGTACATATAACTTTACAAAAGTTACATTGGTACTTGCCTGACCTGGAATCGAACTCGCACACACATACTTGAAAGGCTGGTGTCTTAACCACTAGGCCACCACGACTTAAGTTTAATAATCTGCGATATTTATATCATAATGCCACTTGGTCTTCTTTCTTTTCCGTCGTCTATCTGGATCGCCTTGATCGTCGACAACGGTGTATACAAGCGGATGGAAACCAAGGATGAGTCAACATCATACAATCAACTAGCATTGGAATGATTATTCAATGATCATTTTATTTATTTTCATTTTTCATAAAAAATGTAAAATCAGAGGTAAGTATCTAAAACGTAAGAAATATAGTTTTTAAAAACCGTCATAAGTTGATACAATGAAGTCGTAACTTGTGAACATTTGTGACCCCAAAATGCCGGTTAACCTTAAGGGACAGGTCTATAAGACCATCATTAGACCTGTCCTTCTGTATGGCAGTGAGGCGTGGCCTGTGCTTGAGCGACACAAGCAGGAGCTGCGTGTCACGGAGATGAATATGCTGCGGTGGATGTGTGGAGTTACGCGGAAAGACCGCATTAAAAACTCCCGCATCCGTGGCAGTCTCCGTGTCCGTGACATAGCAGACAAACTGCAAGAAAGTCGCCTGCGCTGGTACGGTCACGTCTTACGTAAACCGGCAGGTTACGCGGGTAACAAATGTCTTGCCATGGCGCCTCCGCTGGGCCGGAACAAGCGAGGTAGACCAAAGAAGTGCTGGCTTGATGTTGTAAGAGATGATATGCGTGCCAACAAGCTCTTACCACAGGATGCTAAAGATCGTGCGAAATGGAGGAGAATGTGCAGGAAAGCGGACCCCGGGCTCCAACGCGAAAGCCGCGGATGCGACCGGGACAAACGCTGAGATGATGATGATGATGATGAATGAAGTCGTAACTTATTATACTTTTTATTCTAAACTCAATACTTTTTAATACAATTAAAAGTATTGAGTTTAGAAAAAAAAATATTACCATGCAGCGTGGGTATAGTTTCTAACGCTGACATGTCACCAAGTCGTTGAAACTTAGCTGAGGACTGTGTCTGTGAGCTGATTGTGCATGAGTAATGAGCCCTGGTGTCAGAGAAGATAATCAGAACAGCGACTCACAGTGATTGAATGCTTGTTTTGACCTACAGGAATGAATCCATACTAATATTATAAATGCGAAAGTAACTCTGTCTGTCTGTTACGCTTTCTTGCTTAAACCTCTCAACCCATTTTGAAGAAATTTAGCGCAGACAATATTTAGACCCTAAGAAAGGACATAGGCTACCTTTTATTGAAATATTTGATATTCCCGAGGGAAATCTAAAAAGCGCGATATAACCGAATTCCACGCGGGCGAAGCCGCGGGCGGAAAGCTGGTACAATATAAAATAATAAAGCACCTACCATCTAATCTCTTCCTGTGGTTGACTGGTAGAGAATGCCTAAGGCATTAAATCCGCCTCTGAACAATTTATGTGCAAAAGATTAAATAAATACAAATAAATGTGGTTTACTAACCCACGGACGACAGAAAGTCAAGCTATCTGAAACTGTCAAATATTCCCAATCAATCTTGAGCCTTAGCGCTTGAGCAAAAAAATTGAAAATATGTTTAAGAAAATTGACTGATTGTGGTAGCTTGATGTGCAGTCATAGACATTACATTACAAAAATAATTCAACAAAATCGTGATTATTAATGTAAAACAACATTACGTACAATAGGACAATGTCGTATTTTATTGGCTTAGAATTCTAAATAATCATTGGTTTTGATGAAAATTCTTGTACAACCCCATTTTAGTATGCATAAGAAGTTCACTTAAGTGATTGTTACACACCTCTCACCTTTTTAAATCACATGTTACCATATGTACGGAGCAAGTCAAGCTACCCGAAACTGTCAAATATTCCCAATCAACCTTGAGCCTTAATTCTTTAGAGATAAAGTTAAAAATCTAATAAAGAAATCTGACAAATTGTAGTAGCTTGATGTGCTGTCGTCTACAACAGTGTAAAGAATTGTTGGTGGAAAAATATAAATAAATAAAAATGAATTACTCGTATTTACCAATGAAACTTAGATCTACACACATATACCATATATGCGTACCTATGTATATTTGAGCTACATATAATATACAACATTTTTTTTTCTTTATGCGAAACCCGAAACACGTGTGCAGTATTTTTTAGTAAAGAATCTATGTACAAAATTTCAAAAAGATATTATGAAAAACCACAAAGTTATGAGCAAGCTCATAACTTAATTGTCTTAATATAATTCTACTTAATTGTCCCAACAAAAATATTGTTAAAGCTCCGCTCGGGCGGGTGAGCGCACTGCGTTGACCTCAGGCGTCAGCTGTTGGCCGCGCTCAAGTACTATGAACTCTCTTATGCTGCGTTCGCGCTTTCGGTATCCACACTGCAACAATTTCTAAATGTATTTATTTATTTGGAAAAGAATATAACATGGTGTAAAATTGATTCGAATCGGTTGAGTTGCTTATTCTGAACAAACTATATTCAGTTTACACATAAACAAAAAATATCGTTCAATAGAACTTATTGTATTATGGTAAGTAATAACCGTAATAAATGCTGACCTTCTTTACTGATTCAATAATAAAAATAATTCTACGTATTTTATAATACAAGTTCTTAACATGATACGTGGAACCTCTCCAATAATAGTAGCAATCAATCAAAACGAGAGTCCTCCCAGTCATCAAACAATGTTTTAAATTCTAAATGTACGCTACAGATACACAAATTAAACCAATAGTAACTCGTTTAAAATCAAACCTTTTGTTTACTGCAGATTGGCTATAATTAAAATATTATCACAAACGCATTAAAATGTTATTGTTATGATGTTATTTATATCAATATTTGTAATTAATTTTCATTATTGGGGGAATTAATAATGGAATTCCAAGTCGATGTTAAAATGGGTCTGATTTTATAAACATGAAAATACGCGACGTCGGTTTTGCTGCTGTACTTTTTTTTATATAAATTATAAACTAGCGCTTGACTGCAATCCCGCCTGATGGTAAGCAGTGATGCAATCGTTGATGGTAATGCGCGCTAGTTTATTAAGCCTACTCACTCAAAAGAACTGAGTAAATAGGAAGGAAGACGGCAGTTGAGCGCGGTGATGCAATGTTAAACCCAACAACACGACCAACGATGCTGCGCCAGAGGGATATTGATCACACTTCACACCAGGACAGCTTCTAATGTTATACAAAGCACAGGTCCGTCCTTGTATGGAGTACTACAGTCACCTTTGAGCTGGTGCTGCAAAATACCACCTGGCAACATTAAACGTTTAAAGGATGAGTGTATACTCATCCTTTAAACTAAATACCTACCTAACTTTTATTTTTTTTTTTTTTTGACAAAGAAAATAATAGAGGCATAGGTATCCATGCCCCTATTATTTTCTTTTTTGTCAAAAACTTATCACATTTGTGTAATAGTCGTCTGAACATCGCGGTAAAAATGGATTATTTTTCGGGATTTTGAAACATCATATTTCTTTTATTAATTAAGTTTTCGAAAAAAACAAATAATAGGGGTGCGTATAATCAAGGTGTGAAATTATAGAAAAAAATCATTGCGTTATCCACAAAGAAAACAGCGGAATACGTTTGTATGGAGAAAACGCCTCTAGAGTCCCCTCTTAACCTCGCGATAAGTGAATTCTCCTATGCCGGAAATCGAAACAATTGACGTACATAATGTTTAGGGAATAGTGTAATAACATTGTTCGACGTCATTTGAAACGACGTAAATCAAAATGACTTAAGACGAGGATTGCCGGTACATACAAAAACTTTCGCTTTCTTTCCATGGAGGTAAGCAAAAAGTACTGAACGCCGAGGTAAAGCAATACCTCGGCGTTCAGTAGTTTCTGCTTTGTATGGGAAAGCTGATCATTTTTTTTTTATCGTGATTATTTATGAGAAACGAGTGGAGTGAAGGGAGTTCTAATTTCTAATATCTAGTTTTAGGGTTAAAACATCTTATTATATACTCAGAACACACACGAACCCAAAAGAAAAACGAATTAAGTATATCCTTGTTCAACAAATCCTCTTTCGGTAGTTAATCCTTTGGTACTGGGAAAACTTATCGAGATTATCAGGAAATAATTTGATTATGTAAAAGAATGAGTGTGTAATTATGTACGAAATATAATTATGTATTTGTGTGTCTGCTGTGGATGAGTTTGAGTAAGCAAAAATTGTTTTTTTTCCAACCGGCAGTTGTAAATTATCAAGTTTAATAATTTGTTTGTTTAAGTTTAATTTTTGTGTTGCGATGTGTGGCGGGTACGATGCGCCAAATGTTGTTGTGTCGGGAGTTTGGTCGTGGAGAGTCTTCAGATCAATCTCCCTCTGGTGCAGCATCGTTGGTCGTGTTGGTCGTGGGTTTAACATTGCATCACCTCGCTCAACTGCCGTCATCCTTCCTATTCCTTAGTTTTTTAAGTGAATAGGCTTAATAAACTAGTGCGCTTTGCCATCAACGATTGCATCGCTGCTTGCCGTCGGGCGGGATTGAAATCAGGCACTGGTTAATAAAGATTTAAAAAAATAATAATTAAGTATTTTAATAAGCGGACCCCGGGTTCGAACGCGAAGACCGCGGATGCAACTGGGACTGAACGCTGAGATGACGATGAATTATTAAGTAGTTTGTTAAGAATTGTATTCCGTTATTTTTAGAATTAAACATTCGGACTAGCTTTAATCAGCGCATATTACGCGCAACCGACATCCGACACGATTAACTCAATGGCTAAGCGATCGACTGCTGCGCTGCGTGTCCCCGGTTCGATTCCCGCACGGAACAAATATTTGTATGGCTTACAATTACTTAGTAGTTCCAGGTCTGGCTGTTTGTGTTAGTGACCTTATGTGTTTGTAAACGCACCCACGATACAGGAGAATTTTTTGGTGTGGGGCCACGTTTAGGTATATAAAAACCAACCAAACCAATAACCCTAAATAAGTATAAACAAACCATCAAAAACCCTTTTCATTCCTATCTTCCACACCATATAAAACACAAACTTTCTTGCAATGCCGAAAACACTATTTTCTTTCCCGTAATGCCCATAAAGTTGATAAATCCATATTGACATAGCCATTTATCCGACGACGCCTGATTAAAGCTATCAATAAACCGCTTGCGAAGTCAAAGACCTTTCCAATCCTTCCATATTTTACGGATGTTAGGTGCAGTCTACTTATTTATTTTCGTAGTAACGTACCTATGCACCTACTTTTCTAAGTTTTTTTATTTTCATTTCCATAGTTTCACTGCTGGGTGATACCCCCATATTTTTTAATTTTCTTTATACTGTGCTCTCTGCATCCAGCCAGTTAGGAACGGGTTCAAATCATCACGCCAACATTTTCAGGCCTGATTCGGGAACGACGCCAGTTTACAGTCAAGAATTAAAACTAAAATAAACACAACACTCCGATTGCCTACCATACTACTAGGTATTTTCGTTTCCGCAATGATTCATTGATTCCGCAATGAATTATCTTTTGACCGCCTTCACTGCGTAGCGGTAGCGAATGCGGCCCATGCGTAAGGCAAATATTTGTATGCATGAATACGAATATTTGCACTGGTCTGGTCTAGCCTTGGAAAGCACGTTAAGCCGTTACTCCCGGTTGCTATACGAACATCTAATGGTAGTTGTTACGGGTTGTTAGAGCCCTCAAAATCCAACAATTGGTTTAACTGCAATGCCTCGATATCGCTTTCGGGTCGTGGAAGTCAGACGGCAGTCACTTTACGGAAAAATATGGAAGTTTAGCCAAAATCAGCAGTTAGACTGGTAAAGTGGACCCCAGGGTGGTGGGTGGGTGTCTTCAAGGCTAGAGTGAATAGGCTCTTAATAAACTAGTGCGCTTTACCATCAACGATTGCGTCACTGCTTACCATCAGGCAGGATTGCGGTCAAGCGCTGGTTTATAATTTATAAAAAAAAAAAAAAGATTCCAAAGCTGAAAAAGCCGGATGCGACTAGGACTACCACTGAGATGATAATCATCATTATCATATTCAACCTTTTTATCGTCCCATTGCTGGGCACAGGTCACCTCTCATACAGAGAAGGATTGAGCGTAATCACTACGCTTGTTTAAAGCAGGTTGACGATTTCAGACTTAAAGTCCAGGTTTCCTAAAGATGTTTTCCTTCAAGATATATTTAGAAAGTACATATAACTTTATAAAAGTTACATTGGTACTTGCCTGACCTGGAATCAAACCCGCGCACTCATACTTGAGAGGCTGGTGTTTTCACCACTAGGCCACCACGGCTTCAATCTCGCACACTTATCACCTATATTGGAGATACATTTCTTGGAGCCTATTCTGAATTAGCGATTTTTTAATTCTGTATGGTTGATGCAGGTTCGACTTCTGAGACGCAGTCAAATGACTAGTCAGAGTGCCATAGGTAAGCAGGATACACTTGTCGAGATAGGAAGGCCTCGCCCCTTTTTAGCGCCTTCATGGGCCATTAGATCCTCCAGGCGTTCTTGATTCGCTTAACATAACATACTCAGCCTATATTGTTCCCACTGTTGGGACACAGGCCTCCTTTCGACGAGTGGGAGTTGGCCGTAATCTACCACGCTCACTCAGTGCGGATTGGTAAATGTCACATGTCTTCGAAATTTTTGGTTCTAGGACATGATTGATTCGCTTAATTTGTTCTGAAAACGCAAGACAAAAATAACGAAGGTAGCCAACACTCTGACAGATAGATTCAGTAAATGTATTTAAGTTTTAAACCTAAACATGCCATTTTATTATTTTTTCTGATAAAAAATACCAGTCCAATTCCCAATTCAGATTCAACGTACAGTTTTTACATTTCGTTAAAAAAAATGCTGTATGGAGATACTCTTAAATCCTTAAATAAACAAGCCTTTTGCATGAAAAATGCGCTACAATTTTTATGCATATCATTTTTATAACTAAAAACATACAAATGGAGAAGTATATTGATTAATCATGGAAAAACGAAACACATCAAATTGAAATAACTAAACCTGTAACTGTTATTCCAACATTACATTTGTATTTTTAAACAATTCGCATGTAGAGGTGCACGTGCCGAAATGTTTTTATTTTAATAAATGGAGTCCACTTCTTTTTGAATAAATATACTTCAACCAACATATTTTTATAAAAAAATATACTTACGTTTTTTAAAAGTCCGCCGAATGTCTTACAAAAATCTAAAAGTACCCACAAAAATGCTACGTGTGTGATTTACAAAATCGTTCGGTATTATTTTTGCTAGCAACACATTTTCGATCGATTTACTTAAAAAGTTTAACATCAGAGCAATATTTTTTTAAGTAAAACCAAAAAACATCTCGCACCTTTAGAATGAAAGAGACTTAACTCAAAAAAGCAAGTTTTTGGGAAATGCCGAATAAAGTTTCATAATGTTACAATATTTTTAGAAAAGGGAGATTAACCGGTTGCAATTTCATTAAAGTCATATTATTTTAACTTTATATCCTACTTTACTTATCTACCAACACGAATTTAATTTAAAAAAATAATTAAAACAATTAATAATATTTTTTTCTTAATTTATACAAAAACAGTGCTTATTTAGGTCTTTGTTTGTCTGAAACCATTGTTTTTTAAAAGACCTTTTATTATTTGGGTCTCTCTAGTTCTGAATCTCTGGAATGAAGTCTGGTTTCATTCCCAAATAAGTCACTGTATTAATAATTTTTTAGATAGTTTTAAGGAAACTTTTATGTTCAGTACACAAAAAAACTACCTACTAAGGTATTAAAAAGTTTTACTATAAAAGTAAACCGACAAAAGACTTTACTGCTTACAAATTGTACAACTGTATGTCGTAAAGAAAAGTAAACCTAAATAAAAAATGTGAAAATAAATGAATAACCAAATGCTATTCAGTCTTCTTTGATAGTATTTCAAACAATGAAGTCACATTATTTAAAACTATTGAAATATAAAATTTAAAGAAAAAAATATAAAGTATATAATTATACAAATCTGCATAATAACCAGGTATGTATTAAGTTTTTATCAACAAGATCGTGTAAGTCTTCTTATGTTCGCTTAGCTCTAGTCTTTGTAAATATTCTTTGGTTAGCATTATATCTTCTGGTTTGACCATTTTCTTCCGTTTATTTCTCATATTGATCATGGTGAACTTACTTTGAGTGTACGAGGTTTTACAGTAAAATTCAAACTTTTCTGCATTACAAAATTCCAAAACCTTGACATTGGTCCATATCATTTTGGTTGTATGTTCATATTTATTGTATTTATATCCCCATTTTTCTTGTAGGACCTTTAATTCGCTGAAAAACGCGTATATCAACGGTATCACATAAATAGTTTTACCATTTTTAGGCGAGTTCTTAATTAACGTAACATAGGTATTGGTAGAGGGTGTTTATTTATTAGCCCAGACATTTTATTTCAATAGGGCTATGATGAACATTATCCCCTTCATTCTGGATATGCCCTTTAATTAGATATTCTTGAGTAATTGTATGAATAATTTCAAAAATAGATAACAAAGCAATATATTTATTTTTATTTTATCCGGAATATTTATCCTGATTGAACGGTGCCTTCGAGTTATTGTCGACGTATGCACTGGAGCTCATGTGGACCAATGTGTTCCTCAGGGGTCTGTTCTCTCTGTAAATCTGTTCCCGCTGCATATTAACGATCTGCTGATGCGCGGTATCTATGGGTATGCAGATGACACCACAGTTGTGGAGAGATACTTGTCGGATGCTCAGGCTAGTAAGGAATCAATCCGGTCGAGCATTCATGCCGCCAAGACACTAGCGTGTCTATTCACCGCCATAAGAAACCCGTTCACCTTGGCTCCTACTTTTCGGAGTGTATCCTTGGAGTGAACCGACCCCCTTAGAAATAACTATATACTACAAATATAACTATTACCTACGTTACGGTATGTCCATAATTCATTAACGTTATCTTTATTTTTTACGCTTTTGAACTGTTGCTTTTTTAACATTTTTACTATTGTAAAATTAAGACAATTTAGTTTAGATAAATAAAATAGATGATATTGGAGACATATCATGTGGGACACTGCATAACAGCCTGCAAATCGTCCATGTTATCGACATCGACTGCGCAAATGTTACTTTCATTTATATTCCGACGATCAAGACGTTTTTCTTCACGACACAGAACCTTTTCTTTCTAATGATAATCATAATTATATTTCTTTAACTGCCACCTTGCGAATAAGAGTAGCTAGTTCATAATCTAAGCAGAAGTCGCACTTCTTCTATCTTTTTTGGTTGCAAAAAACCTATATTGTAAAGATTCCGTAATAGGTACAACCAACAGTCACATACTGGTTTTCCTTCTTCTTTCTGAGATTTATCGAAATCTCTACAGAGGTCCATAATCGCCTGTCCCTGAAAGTTGTAGCTCACAAATAATGAGACTCTATTCTTCTCCTCTCTATCCGGAGTTTTCTTCCAAAGTGCTTACCTCTAAAGTCTTTACTTACGAAACCTTCGGGTCAGTTTTCTTTTTAACAGTTCTGATTTGACGGTCACATATCCCTTGCATATTAGTAAAGAACGTCTTACAGGTATAATTTATTATGAAATAGAATGCATTATTTATTAGTCTGGGTTTAGCGGCGTTAGTATATTTGCATCTAGGCTTAATTATGTAAAGTCTATGCAGTTCGATGTTGCAAAGAGAGCGATATGTTTCAAATAATTTATTTCTATCGGAACCATCTACATTCTCAGAACATTGGTGTCTACATTTACATGCATCTTTAACTATACGGGCCTGTGCTTCCTTTTTGGTCATCATAGAAACGTCGGCTTTCCAGGATTCCTTAAAATTTTGTTACAATTAGCTTCCATTTTGATGGATTTCGAGTGGGCTTTCTTCAGATCTTCTGGGAACTTCCACGACAGAATTGGCGAACAGGTGTTATTAGATGCTACGGTGTTGGACGAAGGTGAAGAACTGGAGCTAGTGCTTGATAAGTAAGTAGTATTTCTAAGATTGGACCTAGAGGTATCTACAGTATAGGTTGGGTCTGAGTCACTTATATCCACATCGCTTTCATCTGAGTTCATAGGTGGCTGGCGGTAGCTTTGTTCAACAGATGTAGTTCTGCTTGCAATATGACCGGCTAAATTAGATGTTGATGGCCCATCTATGAAATGGTCATTTGCTTTACATAAACAAGAACTGCTGCTGGAACTGGAAGAGGATGATGATGGTAATCTACTAGAATTATAAGATGAGCTACTGGTATTAGAGGAAAAATTTACAAATGTTATATGACACATTTAACAAGACAACAAAACGATTTGGTATCTAGGAAGACCCATGTCTAAAATAGTCTGTGAAAATATAATCATATTTATTACAAGAGGAGCATAATCATAAATCAGCTTTTATCATAAACACTAGTTTCGTAATGACATAGACCAAATGATGATTGCGTCTTTAATTCGTATCTTTTTTTAATCAAAGACTGACTCAATGACAAATAAGTCATTGCTGTTTAGAGACAATTTATTATGAAATAGACTCAACAACAAATAGGTCTCTACTTTACCCAAAATAGTTACATCCACATACCTTAATTTTTGGTCTTGTAGCGTTCTAATCAGGCCTAGGTCTCCACAGTAATAAAAAAGTAACGACCTGCGCATGACACTCGCGGCACATTACTGCTTGTGACTCTCTCGAATTGAACAGGAGCGGATGGAGAGGACAGAGTGAAAGAGACCGAAGTATAAGTTTGTGCCTTTCTACGCCATATTAAGTCTCTGTTTTATTAACAGCCGATGAAGAGGGTCATGCAAGGTAATTTTATGAGTTAACATTGAAATCTCCAAATTTTGAATTAGGTCTCTATTGTTCTAAAGGTGCGATCTTTATACCATGCATTTACATATATAGTGTCTATAGATGTAATATACCTATATTTAGAATAAAATTTCTGCCTACGTTGTATCGCAGTATCGCAAGGTCAAAACAGCTTTTCCTAGCATTCCGAGAGAGTAAAGACGCAAGCAAAAACTAGAGTGAAAATAAATCTTACTCCATGGTATGAGCAACTGGCGAATCTGTTATAAATATATTAGTTTAATTATGAACACAGAAATATGCATAACACAATTCTTGAAGTATAACGCGCCACGTGACGGGGCGCGGGAAACCGAGACCAATACCTCGCCCGTGTCCCGCACAACGACGCGTGGCGCGTGGTTGTATAAGATCCACCCGCTTCGAAACGTTGCAAACGGTATAAATGAAAAAAAATCAATATAATTAATACTTTTTAATTTCTTTTCTGTTTGTTGAGTCGTAATTTCATTGAAAATAAATGAAGTAAATTACTCGGTGAAATTACAACTCCATTCAAATCAATTCTATTAGTTTGATGCAAATGTAAAAAAACGAGCACGCATTACCATTTTCACCTGTATTATTAAATGTAGGCAGATGAATGAGTGCAGTAAACGAATTTACTTTCTTTCAATATGATTCAAGTATTCCTTTTATCAGCTTGTTAACCTCCACCTGCGAGCACAGCCCTCCAATATAATCAGCTAAAACTCTTTCTACAATAACAAGATAATCAAAAAACGCTCTCTGCTTGCAAAACTCTCATAGCTCAGACCGCAGTATAAAGAAACATTCTAGAGGCGTCAAAGAAAAATCGTAACAATTTATTTGGCGGGGTCGCCTCTGGAAGTCTGAATAGAGAGAATTTTCGCTGTCCCGCCATTACGAGGCTTTTCACTCACAACGCTGTATTATGTAATCTCCATCATTAATTTGTTTCGTTTTAAAATTTGTGTCTCAACTTCAGACAACTTTTAAACTTTGTGGTCAGTAATAAAAGTTAAATAGTCTTTTTTACGAAATGGCTCGTTTATTTCAGGGGATGCCTCGCTTTGTGATGTAGATAAGTCCAATACGAGGCTGTTTGCCCATCGAAAAAAGTTTACATTAATAAAGCGCCGTCGTTGTCACTTACTCTGATCAAACTAAATCAGATTCCGTGCGGAATGTGGGACGCTATTTGCTAACTCCGGTGTTTCAAAGTCAAAGTCAAATAATTTATTACAAGTAGACTAATAAAAAGGCACTTTTAAACGTCAAAATTAAAAAGAAAATGGAATTGATTACGTAGACCAAAATAATGTTTTCATTTATATTCCCTCGATATATAGACTGTCAGATAGTCGCACGTTAGGTATATGGAAACTGGAAAACGGAGAGCAACCGCGAGCAAGCACTTCTAAATAATGAAAAGGTTGGACTTACAGGGAGGTTTCAGGTAATGTACTCCTGGTGTATACAGTGGATGAAGACCTCCACCAAATGTAAACTTAGCGCTATAAACTTGCTGATAAGCTCACCGGCCGGTGGCGGTTTGAATTTGGTTACTTAAGAGGGGATTCTAGTGCCGAAGAATTTGGAAAATAGGTATTTGGAGAAACTATTGACGTCGCGCTGCGTCCAACCTCTTCCGGTAAAGTGCGAAAAGGACAGTCATCACTCAGGCTGGTTTTACCAACAAAAATGTTGAACAAAAGACGTTTCGTATTCCGCTGTTTTCTTTTTCAAAACACGACAGGTCTCAATTATTTTTATATCAAAATTTAAAGGAAAAGTATAGCTATGCTTCTATTATTTCCCTTTTTGTCAAAAACTTATCACGTTTGTCTTATAGTCATCTGAACATCACGGTAAAAATGGGTTATTTTTCGCTATTTTGAAGTGTCGTATTTCTTTTATTAATTAAGTTTTGGAAAAAATCAAATGATACGGGCATGTATAAACACGGTGTAAACTTGTAGAAAAAAATAATTACTCTAAAAGCATTATCCACGAAGAAAACAGCGGAATACGTTTGTATAGAGAAAGCACCACTAGAGTTCCCTCTTAATGTTCAAAACCACGGTTATGGGGTAAGAACCATGTTGTGCTCCTGGTCAATGGAAAAAACATCTTGCGCTCCGTTCGTTCTCCATTCCTTAATGCAGATTGGATACTCCGCCAAGCAATGAGATTGAAGGGAAAAAATGCAGGAATATTTGAATATGCTTGCTTATTGATGTATCTAATTGTTATGTGCATTAACAGCGTTTCTTCCTTAAGATAGGGAAGAATAAAACAAGCAACATCATAGTTTTAGAAAGAAAGAAAGAATAAACGTTTATTTGCAGTAAACATGACGCAAAAGTTTACAAAAACACAAAAAATAAGACATAGTTGAGGGAAACATGCGTCACATCCACGCAAAACGGCTGTCGCTCAGCATTATGCTGCGACTCTATGCAAAACAGAGCCCAGCGCTGGTTTTCAGCGACAGCCGGCGCCGACGTAAAGACGTCACCCGAAGCAGCAAACAATTAAAAGTGGCATCGAGACGGTAGTACAGTAAAAATAAAAACATATAAAAAGTGAATCCAATTGTAAATGATGAGAGAACAGCTTCAATAAACACAAACAGGTATATAAAAAATAAAAACAGAATATATAAAAACTACGAGAATATCATCCTCAGAAATCTCTCTTCAACTATCTTGTATGAAGGTGGTCATATGACCACTCGACACCTTGGACCTTTACCTTGATGTTGGAGAAGTCATATGACTTCTCCAACATCAAAACAATAGACACGCGCATTCGCGTACCGCAAAGCATTCGTTTCAGCGGGACCAGCTTTATGCCTGAGTGTTAAAACTCTTTCTAAAATTCAATGTGTCTCTCTGTCGTCTCTCTTACTAAAAATGCGATTGCTATTTATTTTACTCGTCGTAAGTCGTGGTGGCACTAGGCCACCACGACTTACGACGGGTTAAAACATCATCCTCTCAAGTATTAGTGTGCAGGTTCGATTCCGGGTTAGGCAAGTACCAATGTAACTTTTCTAAGTTAAATGTACTGATTACAAGGTGAAGAAAAACGTCTTGAGGAAAAGTGGACTTTTAAATCTGAAATCGCCAACCCGCATTGAGCAAGCGTGGCTCAATCCTTCTCTGTATGAAAGGAGGCCTGTACCTAGCAGTGGGACGATAAAAAGATTGAGGAGGATGATTTATTTTACTGTCTTAGACAACTTCGACATTTAATTAGTTAGTACCTTACAGTAGGTATTAGGTTGTCGACTTAGTTAGCAGACATGTTTTGTGAGACTAAAACAAGTTGAAGCGTACAAATATTATGTAAATCTAAAGCAATCTGGCTTTGCAGTATCAGCACGGTGATAACTATTTCATGGCGTAAGGGGATCAAGTCTGTACCCAGCTAGTCGCACGATATACCTCGCTGGCGAGATTTTTCTCTATAGCCACTTATCTCGACGGATGAACAAGGTGAAACTTGATATAGTGAAATTCTCCAAGATGATGCCAAGAGTTTGTTCATGTTCATGCCTCAACTGTATGCTTAACATAGTGTATTTAGGGTACGATGGGACTGCCATTGTCATAAAAAATGCGCCATAAAAATCCCTAATTGAATTCCATACTAATATTATAAATGTGAAAGTAACTCTGTCTGTCTATCTGTCGGTCTGTCTGTCTGTCTGTCTGTCTGTTACGCTTTCCCGCTTAAACCTCTCAATCGATTTAGATGAAATTTGGCACATACAATCTTTAGACCCTGAGAAAGAACATAGGCTACCTTTTATCCCGGAAAATTTTGATGTTCCCGAGGGAAATTTAAAAAGCGCGATATAACCGAACTCCACGCGGGCGAAGCCGCGGGCGGAAAGCTAGTAAATAATATAAAACCACGACTTAAACACTCAAGTACCATACTCTATCTTTTTATTCATAAACGTTGCTGTTTTTAAATATCGTGGCGTGATATAAGGAAATATTTCATAGACTTCTTCTCCCCTCAATGAATATCTGAGTCAGCGATCATTTTGAATGTTTAACGCACCATTTGATGCTGCCGTAGACAATATTTTCAAGTAGACGCGTCAGTCATTTTGTCCTTACATTTGATCAAAACATTGCTCGTTTTGTTCCAAGTATTTTGTTTGCTTTTGCTGGGTAAATAGATAGTACAGGACTTCTAGACTAAAAGTAAAATAAATAAAACAAAAACAAAAAGCTGTAGCTCTAAATGTAGGTAGATTTTTGACGGCGTTACATCATTAAATACAGATGTAGATATCTGCAATACGAGAGTAATATTATCATACTGTTTATCATCATCATCATCATCATCTCAGCGTGAATCCCAGTCGCATCCGAAGCCTTTTTCAGCTGTGGAGTCTGGGGTCTGCCTTTACCAGCCCAACTGCTGATATGGCTAAACTTCGACATTTTCCGTTAAGCGACTGCCGTCTGACCTCCACAAACCGAAGGCGACATCGAAGCATTGCAGCTAGACCAATTGTTGGACTTTTAAGGGCTCCAACAACCCGTAACGACTGCCACAGGTGTTCGTATGGCAACCGGGACCAACGGCTTAACGTGCTTTCCGAAGCACGACCAGACCAGTGCAAGTATTTATATTCATGCATAAAAATATTTGCACTGTGCGGGGATCGAAACCGCGCCTCCTTGCGCAGCGGCCGCGTCCGCTACCGCTACGCCACGGAGGCTGTCGAATTATCATACTGTTTATGATAGACATAATGTTCCCACTGCTAAGACCGGTAAAGGCAGACCTTTACCAGCCCAACTGCTGATATGGCTAAACTTCGACATTTTCCGTTAAGCGACTGCCGTCTGACCTCCACAACCCGAAGGCGACATCGAAGCATTGCAGCTAGACCAATTGTTGGACTTTTAAGGGCTCCAACAACCCGTAACGACTGCCACAGGTGTTCGTATGGCAACCGGGACCAACGGCTTAACGTGCTTTCCGAAGCACGACCAGACCAGTGCAAGTATTTATATTCATGCATAAAAATATTTGCACTGTGCGGGGATCGAAACCGCGCCTCCTTGCGCAGCGGCCGCGTCCGCTACCGCTACGCCACGGAGGCTGTCGAATTATCATACTGTTTATGATAGACATAATGTTCCCACTGCTAAGACCGAGGCGTCTTGTCCGTTAGCGGGGACTCCCCCTAACAATGGCCTTTAATAAGCCACGTAGGCCGAGTTCAGATTGGCAAATATCGCGTGTCATTGAGACATCTGTTATTACAATAACAGGTGTCTCATTTAATAAAAAAATTCTAACGATTCTCTCTGAGTTAGTTTCGGCTCCTCGTACACCTCTCTACTGTCTCATCATCATCATCATTATCAACCTTTTATCGTCCCACTACTGGGCACAGGTCTCCTTTCATACAGAGAAGGATTGACTGTAATCACCACGCTTGCTCAATGCGGGTTATCGATTTCAGACTTATAAAGTCCAGGTTTCCTCAAGATGTTTTTCTTCACCTTCAGTCATTGGTGTCCAAGATATACTTACTTAGAAACTCTACTGTCTGGGACTCTCTAATCCCAAGAGATATGACAAAAACGAATAACAATAATTCCTCCAATATGGGGATCGCCAACGTTTTCACCAAGTCGGCGGCGCTGCAGTGGGACTGGCTGGTTCACACTTGTAGGATGCTTCCAGATAAATGGGCCAAAATCGTTATATCACTCTGTGCCTGAAGACGGACGTTATCAAAGACTGCTGCCGCGACTTTTTGGACTCGTTCCTGACCAATTGGAATTAGAAGGCATAGCGAAAGGAAAGGTAAAATAATATGCGGAAGGCCATTCAAAAATTAAATTAAATCAAACAAACAAACATCCCAGTAGTGGAACCACTGAACATATAAAAGACATTACTTGTCTATTCAGTGTGTGAGACAATATAGGCTAACAGAAAAAATTGAAACTAGACTTTTCATACGTGTTTCTTAAAGTCACGTTCGTAGTTCCACCAACATAATAAATTAATCTCTTGGTCACAAAATGACTCAAAAGATTTTTGATTTTTAGCAAAATTAAGTTCTCGAGAATCTGCCTGCTCAAAGCCCTCTGTCACTACATAAAATGCATAAAATAATATTTGTAAAAATAATTAAACAAACACTTTATCTTCTTCTTCTTCTTCTTCAGCCTATAGATGTCCACTGCTGGACAAAGGCCTCCCCCAAGGCTTTCCATGCTGACCAGTCTTGTGCTGCCCGCATCCATCGGCTTCCCGCGACCTTCACCAGGTCATCGGTCCACCTTAATGGGGGCCTCCCTACGCTGCGTCTTCCAATACGTGGCCGCCACTTCAGAACCTTACTGCCCCATCGGCCATCAGTTCTACGAGCAATGTGCCCTGCCCACTGCCACTTAAGTTTAGCGACTCGCAGAGCTATGTCGGTGACTTTGGTTCTTCTGCGGATCTCCTCATTTCTGATTCGATCACGCAGAGATACTCCGAGCATAGCTCTTTCCATTGCCCTTTGTGTGACTCTGAGCCTTTGTATGAGGTCTATTGTGAGCGACCACGTTTCAGTTCCATAAGTCATCACTGGCAACACACACTGGTCAAAGACTTTAGTCTTGAGACACTGATTTCCCGAACGCTGCCCAGCCGAGCTGGATTCGACGAGACACCTCTTTTTCGAAGTTGGACCTACCTAGGTGGACTAGCACTTTAAAATATATAGCAATCACCAAATACCATTTGTTTTGACTACCGGCAGCTTTCTATTAAAAAAAAAAACATTTCCCACACATTACTTATTCTCTTCACAAACTTTAAAAAAAAATAGAAATGCAAAATGGTGCAAACCTAACTATTATTGTATATTTGCCGCTAATTGCAACAACTTTGTCTGACGGCTAAGAAGCTATGTACATTAAACTAAAAGCATGAAAAATACTAGTAACGTAAGCGTTTTAACTACCCACTGTACATTTGTTTGTGGGAAATTGTGCCGTTTCTATATTTCCCAGTCTTTTTTAACTTGTGTAACTATACAAAGCTTTACAATGTTTTTTGCCTATTCATTTTACGCTGTTATTATTTCTAACATACACGATATTATCGTGTATGTCCACGCCCATAAAATTTATACGGAAATTTAAAATTTCCTCATGTATTTCGACATTTTACTTCTGAATATCGTGTCTATCGCAAAGGCATGAAGTGAAAATACAAATTTTCAAAGCACACACGATATTTGTCAAAATTTATCTTTATGATGTATTATGCTTCCTTAATGTGATTTCGTCATGACATTTTTCTATAAAACCTTTGTTGTAATACTATAATAATGCCTACGAACAGCAAGAGCAGCTACAAAAGCGTGGGTCGTCTTACACTTGGCACGTTTTAGTGTTGCCAACCTAAAAAACTTCAACAGAGGTCGGACTAATAAGTCTCTAACAAGAACTAAGTAGACAAAAGTAAACACATTGGAACTCCAAACAGCAAAACCAATAAATAAGGCGGGGTAAAGCTATGTTTTCACTTAGAGCGGATTTCACCGGGAAACAGAATGCGATCAGAACCGCGTTCTCGAGCTATTACTTTCATTATATTATTTTCATATAATAGCTGATATTATTACAGAATATCAGCTTCGGCCTGCGACCGTTCGCGTGAAATTTAGCCCCGCGTTGTATCTTATCGCCTAAGTGATTTTCTCTTCATTTTTGCTTAGCAATCTCTCTTCTTTTTATTGTTTTAGTTGTCTTAGATGTTGTGTTACCCATAACTTTTCTCGAGATTTGGGTTGTCAAATGCAATTTTTTTTTTTTTTTTAATTCGCTTAGTAGTACATACCTAAGATTAGCGTGTTACTAAGTAACAAACCAAAGGCAAATAGAAGGATCTAGCTGGGATGGGCAGCGTTTGGTAAACTTCGTCGGGTATTTTCGTCGCCCATACCCCTATGTTTGAAGACAAAAATCTTCAACCAGTGCGTCCTACCCGTCATGACTTACGGAGCCGAGACGTGGACACTAACGGTCAGACTAGTCCATAAGTTTAAAGTCACTCAGCGAGCTATGGAGCGGGCTATGTTGGGTGTCTCTCTGAAGGACCGCATCAGAAATGAGGTAATCCGACAGAGGACCAGAGTCACCGACATAGCTGAGAGGATTAGCAAGCTGAAGTGGCAATGGGCTGGTCACATATGCTGGAGGACCGACAACCGTTGGGGTAAACGAGTCCTCGAGTGGAGACCGCGTCTCGGCAAACGTAGCGTGGGACGCCCTTGGGCTAGATGGAGCGACGACATCAAAAAGGTGGCTGGTAGTGGCTGGCGGAGAACTGCTCAGGATCGAGCTTGTTGGCGTGACATGAAGGAGGCCTATGTCCAGCAGTGGACGAGTAGGGGCTGATGATGATGATGATGAAGTAACAAACCAATTATTCAGCTGTATTATTAGCAAACATAGACACTGGCGCTGATCTTCTTATTCACAAAGTAATCTAAATTTTAAGTTCAGTGCATATTTTCTTTCTGTTTTATTAAGAAAAGAGCAAGAGAAATATTAGTGTTGTCCTGTCAAATTAAAATATTCCACAGACAGTTTGGATGTAAAAAAAACATGGCGACTAAAAGTACTGCAATTTAATAAACTAATATTCCTTTTCTATAATAGTCGTTTTCTTAACGAAATAGAAATAAAAATATGTGCTAAAGGAGATGTTTCAGAAATGTATGGAGCCTGGGCCAGGACATTGTACACTTAATGCTAGGTATAGATATGCTATAGTTAACTGTTTTTAATGTTAATTTCCTATATTTTGGCTTAATTTTTTTATAGATTCAATTTAACTCGGCCTAGGAGTGCAACACAACTATTAATAAATATGGTGGTAAGCAATAAGCGAAATAAGATTTTGACAGTGACCTTTGATTGACGTGTCATGTACCTATCTAAGGCTATCGTATCTATATTATCTACCATATGACTCCGAAAAAACAAAACATGAAATCCGAACATACGGCACAATAAATGAACACAATCAACTCAAATCAACAGCCAAAGAGAAGAAGAAAAATCTCGTCACGAACACAACGGGAAAATAGAACTGTCAAACTCTTCAACCAAACGTCATAACCACTGTCATGGCTACCTTAAAAAGGGTTATCTCACTAAAAAACTTTTCAAATAATTAATTATATAAATTTACTTGTATTTTTATTCATATTAATTTTCTATAAATTAATATGAATTTATTCATATAAAAATCTATTATTTTTTTCCTTTTTATCTATATAATGTACGTAGTAGTGGCCCAAAATGAAACATCTCCTTTAGTCTAGTTTTTGATCAAGTGAATAGGGGCCCTAACAGCTTTTGTGTGCGTTTCAAATGTGTTCATCACGTTCACTTTCATTGCTGAAATTGGCACATAAAAGTAACTCACTTCTCGGCTTTCGTATAATGATTCAATTGATAAAGTTGTTCTTAAGTATCTTACAAAATTGTCACCTAAACACAGCCAATTAGTAATAAATCAAAATTTAAACCCGAAACCCCAATTATCTTGTGTCCTATTAGATCGTTACTGTCTAATTAATTGCTCTGATGGCCTGTCTGTATAATGTGTACGTATATTAAACAGATGTATTATCTCGTCTGGATAAGGCCCGTTTTGTGACTATCTTTCGTTAGATCTCTCTGTGGGTACTGCGTGGGCGCTAATGCGATGAGACAGTGATACATAAGTGTTGCTCAAAGATGTTTTAATTATATCTGTTATAATAATAGTCCTAAATAAAATGATAAGGATTCCTCTTGTCTCTGTTATTTATATTCTGAGAGAGAGAGAGAGAGATGTCCAAGAATAAACATAGTTCTGTTAAGCTCTTTCTACATAGTACGGTTTATGAGCTGCGTCATAGAAAGTCGTGTGTCAACAAGCTTCTCTAGGGATTGATCGATATAACTCTGACGTCTATGTCTGAACGCGGTAAATAAACCGTATTTCTTCATTGTAAAGAAAACACTCGTGAATATTCACAAACGTTTTCCACATTTCGTTCACGGTCGCGTTTTGATCTGACCGCTGAACGTTTTGAGTTTCACGACGTACTTCTAGTAACTCAGTATTCTTTAATTTTGTTTTTGATCCTTTCCTTTGAATCTAAATCAAAGACGACTTCGCCTCGCCGTGAAAGGCAGAGGAAATAAAATAATTAACCTCCGCCCAATAAGGTAAGGTTCCCTCACAAACCACCATTCATCACTTCAGTTCCATAAGTCTATTCAACTATACATTTTCGGCCCAATATTAAATCTCAATAATTTCGTTACGCTGATCAATAGGTAATTTATTTCAGGGCAAACAACTCGAGCTTATGACGTCATACCCATATCAAGTAAACTCTATGTGTTTGGACGTCCACCGCACTACTGATATGGTTGCCAATAACAGACTCTAAACTTCCCTGAACTACTTTCAAGTTAGACAGGCCATGAGAGTTTTGGTTATAGGGCTTTGACAACTCTGTTATTTCGTCCGGCTGAAGCTGTTTCGAAGCTTTGGAGGCCATCACTTCCTTCTACAAAGCAGTAATGCTTGTAAAGAAGGCGAATCGCGTGCGATGTAGGGAATCTCTACAAAATCAAGCCTCTAGTCGCCACAAAAGATGCACAAGACGTCGAGGGATAGCAAGCAATTCTGGACCACCGTACGCGTGGGCTTTCGGGTGGCGAACTAAAGGTCCACCTGGTAAGGAACAGGCGAGGGTAGACGGCCCGTTCTGACCCCACGCACCTCATAGATCTGTATATCAGCACATCGTTATTGTGTTCACTAGGAATTGATCCTAGCTTACCGGGGTCGTGAATGTTGAAAAGAGATATCGTGGCCCCTTATCATCATCATAATTTCAGCCGAAAGATGTCCACAGCTAAACATAGGCCTCCCCCAAGAATCTCCACGACGATCGGTATGCGCCTCCCGCATCCAACGGTTTCCGGTAATCTTCGCCAGGTCGGCGGTCCACCTTCTGGGGGGCCTACCCACGCTGCGTCTTCCGGTGCGTGGTCGCCACTCGAAAATCCGTCGCCGCCATCGGACATCGGGCACTGCCGCTTTAGTGTTGCAATTTAGCACAGACAAATGAAAAAACACAGGTGACTTTTAGTCAATAAAAATCTGAGACTCCAGTATGCCTAGAATGAGTTCTCATCACGAAACTCGATCGTCGATATCGAGCGCGTTTGACGCTCTCTCATTGGTTGAGAGTTCTCTTACAACCTTGAAGCGGGCCAATCGATGAGTCAAACGCGCTCGATATCTACCTAACTCATACTAGGCCTACAGAAGAGAAGGCATTTGATGATTTCTCATCAAAATCAAAAAACACTTTAACTTTTTTCAAAGATTACCTATGCATGGAATGAACAGTAAATTATTACAAACTTTTGACGATATAACTCACACATTATGATAGGTCGTGGTGGCCTAGTGGTTAAAACACTAGCCTTTCAAGTATGAGTGTGCGAGTTCGATTCCAGGTCAGGCAAGTACCAATGTAACTTTTTTAAATTATATGTACTTTCTAAGTATATCTTGGACACCAATGACTGATTATAAGGTGAAGGAAAACATCTTGAGGAAACCTGGACTTTAAGTCTGAAATCGCCAACCCGCATTGAGCAAGCGTGGTGATTACTCTCAATCCTTCTCTGTATGAGAGGAGACCTGTGTCCAGCAGTGGGACGATAAAAAGGTTGTTGATGATATTGATGAATATAATGGGTGAAGTGCCAATGGGTCGACCATATTAGCCATAAAACCGATGCCCGTTCATCAAAGTTACGGTTTTTTTTTTCTTAAATAGGTGTTTAATAAATAGTTACGAGTAGACGAATTCTTGAGCGGAGATCACGTGTGGGTAAACGTAACGCCCTCGGCACACAATACAATCTTTGCAGGATAGCTGATATCAACTAAATGAGATTAACTGATGCAATTGGAGCTGGCATGCAATTGGAGAGACCTAGGTCCAACAGTGAACTAGTATGTTGATGATCATGATGTATGTACTGCTGTATGATCTGTTGCTAGATCACACACAACTTTTAGATGATGTGGGCAGAATACAGTAAAAGATGTTAAGGTTATATAAACTACTATATTGTTCCAAAGTCATCCAAGCTGGTCTTCTTTTTTAATTATTATAAACTAGTGCTTCACTGCGATCCCGCCTGATGGTAAGCAGTGATGCAATCGTTGGTGGTAAAGCGCACTAATTTATTAAGCCTATTCACTTATAAAACTAAGAAATAGGAAGGATGATGGCAGTTGAGCGAGGTGATGCAATGTTAAACCCAAGAGCAACACGACCAAACGAAGCTGCGCTAGAGGGAGATTGATCTGAAGACTCTCCACGACCAAACTCCCAACACAACAACATTTGGCGCATCGTACCCGCCACACATCGCAACACAACTGCTCAGACCCGTCCTCCGTACCGGCTTCACCAGACATCATGCCGGAACACGACGAATCGCTTGGCGGCAAGACTTTGTCTGGTGGGTGGTAACTTCTGCCGGCAGCCGATGTTATGGCCTACCACCGAGAAACAGAGAGAGAGAGAGGTAAAATGAGCTAATCAACTGATGTGTGTGAAATGAGTGACACGTGGCCTTTGCTGGCGGAAATGAGAACGCCCGACCTGACGGCTCGACGTGAAATAATGATTATTATAAAGTAAAATGAATGCGAGGAGTAAATGCTGACGATGCTATGTTGATGTGCGATTGCACCGTACATGCTCCCGAGCGGGAATATGAATATCAGATGAACATGAAAAGATGAGTGACAAGATGATGCCAATTGGTCCTTACGCTAGATGATCAACAAGGTGATTCCAAACGGTCCTTATTCTATACCGATCTCGGTATCCGTACCGATCCGGTATCTCATACCGATTACGCGCACTAACACTATATTGAACGACGAATAAGAGGCCCCAGCCCCTGCTCGTGCTGGCGTCTCGTATTGCGGGGTCGGTAGACTGGCCACTGAAGCCCTTGCCACCATCATAGATGCGGCTCGCCTTTTACGCAGCCGACGTACCATGATGACTACAGCAACCACCAACACAACTCCGATCACTATGTATAATGCTGTATAATGATGGATATCATGATAAGAAAGTTGATGTGGCTAATTCTCATTTGCTTTAAGAATATGGAGTTGTTTTTCGATGTCGTCAAGCTCGTGGTTGCTCGAAAGCAGTGAATAGTTTTGTATCTGTGGAGTCACACTCACAGACAATCTTTAGACCCTAAGAAAGAACATAGGCTACCTTTTATTCCAGAAAAATTTGATATTCCCGAGGGAAACCTAAAAAGCGCGATATAACTGAACTCCACGCGAGCGAAGCCGCGGGCGGAAAGCTAGTCTATGATATGATTGATGGCTCGACGCGAACTGAGGATTATTATAAAGTGAAATGAATGCGAGGCGTAAATGCTGGCGATGCTATGCTATGTGCGGTTGGACCTTACAACTGCAAGCCGTAGTTTAATATACAAATTAAAGTAAAAGACGAAATAGTTTAAACCTGCTAAATCCTCTAACGTATGACCGAAATCAATACCAGACCTGTAAGTATAAGATCTCGCGACCGTCGCAAGATGCGATCAAGAGATTAAGCTTTTGAAGGATAATCCGTAGCTTTCAAGACTTAATACCATCAACCCGATATCACTAAACCACCAGAAATGTGTAAATGATAGTCAGAAAACCTGAAACAGCTAAAACCTATACAAATACAATTCCTGGTTTTCAAAATATTGTAACATAGTCTGTAATCGAATTTAAGAATAATTATACTGAGTCGAAACAACAAAATAAAATGTGTTTGCATTCGAAAAAAACAATATCTGATATTCGATCATCATTTATTTCTCTATTTTCATCAATCTTTTTTTTTGTAGTGTGTAATTTAGACTTTGTGCCAATTTCAAATAAAATAAAAAACTTCAAAAGTTCTTCGTTCCTTCTTGTTTGGCTTCGCACGGTTTGTGCATTTGCCAATGTCACGTAATGAATTATTCATGCCGAAAAAGACGGCCGCGTGAACCGTCTTACTAGGGAGGTTTGAGGTAAAGTCATGATGTGGCCACTATTCTGCAATATTTCAGTGTTCCTTAAGAATTATTTACTGAATGCACTTTTTACTACATAAATCACGCATTTTTATTTAGTAAACAACCCTATAAATAATTTTAAAAGTCAAATGAAAAATGAGCGTGACACTCACCTTAAGTTTCCCGCCAAAACACTTTCAATCTATAATTCGAGTCAATCAAATACACAAAAAATTAAAATACACAATATTGAAAATAGAACATGCGACACAAGAAAAACAAAACATGCTTTAACAATTTCGCTTGCAGCGACTAGACGTATAAAAAACTTCTTCGTATTTATAACAAAATTAAAATAAAGACCTTAGCAAGGCAAAGCGTTTATATCAATCCGTTGAGGAGTGGAAGAAAATAAGACAAATTGAACGTTGCCTATGTTAGAGGACAAAGGCCGTATTAATATCACTTGTGCGTGTCTAATGTGTCGTCACATATTGAGATATTAACTTCCAGACATTTGACATAGCAGTGACCGAATATTCTGAAGTCTAATGTTGATTTTTCGTAAGGAGGAAAATACTGACGCATTCACCAAATGTTCTTTGTGCTGCCATAACGATGTGTGTGGGAAGACATGATAAATTCATACGTACTATTATATTGATGATTCATAATATTAATCATTTTCTTTCATTGAATCGAAATACAATCGTTAACAAACAAGAGTACGGTAAGATTCAAAGTCAAAGTATTTTATTTGTTAAACATAGGTAATATGGTAGATGGTATAAAAGTACCCGAGGTAAGATTGTACTTTAGTGTATCTTACCTTGGTAGGTACCCATGAAAGTGGCCATTACAATGCCCCGTATGAAAAGCAGCAAAACAAAGCTTACCGCGAGCGTCAGAGCTCAGATTACATAGATTAGATCAGCTAATCCAGAACGCGCTGAACAATGCAAGCACTTTGTTTCATTCGATATGCAACAAATCGTTCTATCTGCAATATTGGAGATCAACTACATATGTATTTGCCGCTACATTTATAATTTCTACACCGAATTACTGTGAACGTCACCACTAAAACAGTTCGCATTGCTAACAGCTGACCGCTAACTACGAGTCTATGCATGTACGCTACCTACATATTAATAATTACAGCCGCGTTCCAAATAATGACGCGTTCTAACTACAGGATCGCTACTAGTTGGGCCCTTCAATCGCCTCATTTCCTGAAACGTCTTCTTCTTCTTCTTAAGCCCATAGATGTCCACTGCTGGACAAAGGCCTACCCCAAAGCCTTTTCACGATGACCGGTCTTGTGCTGCCCGCATCCATCGGCTTCCCGCGACCTTCACCAGGTCATCGGTCCACCTTGTTGGGGGCCTCCCTACGCTGGGTCTTCCGGTACGTGGCCATCACTCCAGAACCTTAGCTAACATCGGCCATGGGTTCTACGAGCAATGTGCCCTGCCCACTGCCACTTAATTTTAGTGACTCGAAGAGCTATGTCGGTGACTTTGGTTCTTCTGCGGATCTCCTCATTTCTGATTCGATCACGCAGAGAAACTCCGAGCATAGCTCTTACCATTGTCCTTTGTGTGACTCTGAGCCTTCGTATGAGGCCCATTGTGAGGGAACACGTCCAGAAACGTACAATCTTCTATTTTACTAACTCCCAGGTGTTTACTATTTGATTTTATTACGCATCCAGTCCGATATATTAAAGTTTCAACGTTTGCGGACAACTCCATTGAATGTTAATGCAGTTGCGGCGCTCAGCCACGACAATATTGTTTTATAGGACAACCAACCGAGTGTTTTCCACAACGTTTTGATTGCTCTGTAAATCTCTCACATGGAACTATTGTGTCCGACAAATGCAGATGAACATTTTTGACTAACGACGCAAAATTTCATAATGTAGTAGAGAGCCGTTAACATGCGAATTGCAAAAAAGATTTTCATGAAACGTTGACGTTCCAACTTTATGATATCCTTTATGATTTATAATGTTAAGTAAATACAATACACAATCTATAGTTCTTTTATTATATTTTCGTCAGTGAAATGATATTTTGGAGTTAAACAAATTGATCTTATTTACGGACCGCACTCATGTGGAAAACCTGAATGCAAGAGTCCCTTTGCCACTCACCCGGAAAGAATCTTGACATTCATTTAATTTCGTTTTTCCCGCGTAATGCCAAGCCCGTTCTCACCGGACAGCTAATTTGTACGAAGACGGTTTTAAAATTGGAACAGAAAGTTCCAACATTTTATTCGTCGTTTGAGCAGGCATATTTCTTTTTAATGCTTAACGCAATAATCGACATCTGAATCTTCAAATCTCAGTCTTTTATCGTTTTAAACCTAACTACATTAAAACACAAACAAATGAACAAATTAATTAATAAAAAGAAGTGTAAAGTTCTAATTCCCCAGCATTTTGAAGCGAACTGGGTTAGTTAAGGCAATTTGCGATAAAACAAGTTTTAACAAACTTCTAACTTCTTAGCTGCATTCGAACTAAGCTAAGACCGTACAACTAATTATTGCTATCGAGCTATTTCTATGAAACGTATACCGTATATTCACGAATGCTTAACTTTATCATTCACCTTGTTAACCTTTATACCACGGTTTCTCTTGGGATTTTGAGGCACAAGAGCAGTGATTTAAATGCTCTTGCCCACTTTCAGAAGGCCAGGAAATTCTCCGACATAAACGTTCAAATTCAAGTCGCAATCTCATCGCAATCGATAAATTATTTTAAGCAACATTTTCTATTTTTTTTTTTTTTTGTTTTGATCGTTGCCCTACACTAGAAATCACTCCAGTATCATGGGTACGCTTACAAACATTTATACTCCATAAACAGCCAGACCCAGAACAATTATTTGTAGGCCATACAAATATTTGTACCGTTCTAAAATCGAACCCGAGACACGCAGCGCAGCAGTCGATCAGCCACTGCACCAATCGTGTCGTCATTAGATAATGTGTCAAAAATGTAGGTAAATTAGACCATGTTTTTTTTTTGGCACTTTTAATACAGGATTTAAAGATTTGTTCCTTTAAAATATGGTCATCCTACTTCCTACTAATCCTATCCTATAATCCTGCAATACTATTCTATCCATTTCCATCCTGTCCTATTCCTATAATCCTACTTATATTTTAAATTTGAAAGTTTCTGAGGATATATATGTATATCGATATTTGTTACTCTTTCTCGCAAAAACTTGGCACACATACATTTTATAACCAAGAATAACAACATACATTTTATCCCCATATTTCCACAATATCGAAACTTATGCCGAAGTTAGTATTAAATAAAATATTTTATAATGATAAATATTTAACTCATCATCTAAAAAGATAATGAACGGTGATGTATCCTTTTTTAAATAATTATTATTGAGCCTCTAAGAACTGAGATGCAAACTTTTTTGATATTATTTTTTTTTTTTTACCAGCCAGTAGTAAAAACTACCCCGTGTGGTACCGGGCCTAGAATTGTACCAACCCATATCCTCCCGTGGGTGTCGTAAGAGGCGACTAAGGGAAATCACCAGGGAAGCGGGCAGCAGCGCTTCTCCTGTGTAATATCAAATCACTGCGATCCCCAACCCGCCTGCCAAGCGTGGGGATTATGGCAAACCCCCCCAATGATGCACACGATACAGCCCAGGCCCCTAGTCCCCGGCAGCTCCGCTATTCCAGTCTACGGTAGCGGACTCGGTTACGGCGGAGCAAGGGGTGCTAAGAATCTCCGGCAGAGGTCCGGCTACCATCACAAACAACGACCTTTGGCCCTGGCAACATTTAACACGCGCACACTACGGACCGATGAGAAGATTGTCGAACTGGAGGAAGAACTGAGCCGGTTGCGCTGGGACATTGTGGGGTTATCTGAAGTCCGAAGAGAGGGAGAGGACTCGATAATCCTGAAGTCTGGCAACCTGCTCTATTTCCGGGAAGGCGACCAGCTGTCCCAGGGTGGTGTCGGGTTTATTGTCCACAAGTCCCTCGTGAACAACGTGATTAAAGTCGGGAGCCTTTCGACTCGGGTGGCGTACCTTGTACTGAAAATAACAAAACGATATTCGTTAAAGGTTATACAGGTCTACGCCCCGACGTCTAAACACTCTGACGATGAGGTGGAGGCCATGTATGAGGACGTCAGTAGAGCCATACATTCCTCCAAAACCCACTACACCGTTGTCATGGGGGACTTTAACGCAAAACTGGGCATGCGAGAGGCGGACGAGACGAAAGTGGGGCAATTTGGAGTTGGAAATCGGAATCCCAGAGGTCAGATGCTAATGGATTTCATGGAAAGGGAAGGACTCTTTGCGATGAATTCTTTTTTCAGGAAACCATTGCACCGCAAGTGGACCTGGCTCAGCCCCGATGGTCAGACCAAAAACAAGATAGACTTCATAATGTCAACGAGAAGGCAAGTCTTCAACGATGTCTCCGTGATCCATGCGGTAAAAACCGGGAGTGATCACCGTATTGTTAGAGGCATCTTGAACCTCAACATTAGGCTCGAACGCTCTCGACTTATGAAGTCTACGCTCCGTCCAGCGTCAACACAACTCCAAAACCCCGAGAGCTTTCAGATCGAACTACAAAACCGCTTCGAATGCCTCGGTGAATGCGTAGATGTGGACGACTACAACAACAGGTTTGTGGAAACTCTCCAAACGGAAGGGTCTAAGTTCTACAAAACCCTCCGTTCAAAAAGACAGAAGAAGATCTCCGGTCCCACCCGCCGGCTAATGGAAGAAAGACGGGAGGTGATCTTAAAATCCCCTGATGACGCTTCGCGCATCAGATGCCTTAACAGACAGATCTCAAAGTCTCTGACTCGCGATATACGCCAATTTAATACAAATTGTATTAAAGAGGCTATCGAGCGGAACAAAGGCTCCAAAGTGTTCGCACGAGAATTGTCTGTTGGACAGAGTCTACTTGCGAAGCTGAAGACTGGGGATGGTAGGATCGTCACTTCCAAGCCCGAGCTTTTGGGTGAGATCGAGAAATTCTACGGAGAGTTATACACATCAACACACGCACCTGTTGTAAGCCTGGCTAATGATCCTAGAGCCAGACTAACCCGACACTACACCGACGATATTCCGGACGTCAGCCTGTACGAGATTGGTATGGCCCTGAAACAGCTCAAGAACGATAAGGCGGCTGGAGATGATGGAATTACGGCTGAGCTTCTGAAAGTGGGTGGCAAACCGGTTCTTAAAGCGCTTCAGAAGCTATTTAATTCCGTCATTCTTAAAGGCGAAACGCCTAAGGCGTGGCACAGGAGCGTGGTGGTTTTGTTTTTCAAAAAAGGTGACAATACCCTCCTGAAAAACTACAGACCGATATCCCTCCTGAGCCATGTCTACAAGCTGTTTTCTAGGGTCATCACGAATCGTCTCGCTCGCAGGTTTGACGACTTCCAGCCTCCCGAACAAGCCGGCTTCCGAAAAGGTTTTAGCACCATAGACCACATTCATACGCTGCGGCAAGTTATACAGAAGTCCGAGGAGTATAACAAACCACTATGCTTGGCGTTTGTGGACTATGAGCAGGCCTTCGATTCGATTGAGACTTGGGCGGTGCTACAGTCTCTCCAGCGGTGCCAAATTGACCATCGATACATTGAGGTGATAAAGTGTTTGTACAAAAACGCCACCATGTCAGTCCGTCTCCAGGATCAGGACTCGAAACCAATCCAACTGCAGCGTGGAGTGAGACAAGGAGATGTCATATCTCCTAAATTGTTCACTGCTGCGTTGGAAGATGTCTTCAAGCTCCTGGACTGGAAAGGACTTGGCATCAACATCAACGGCGAGTACATCACTAATCTCCGTTTCGCAGATGATATCGTGGTCATGGCTGAGACCCTGGAAGACTTGGGCAAAATGCTCAATGACCTCAGCAGAGCTTCCCAACAAGTGGGTCTAAAAATGAACATGGATAAGACGAAGATCATGTCGAACTCTCATGTCGCACCCACTCCAATTGTAGTTGGTTGCTCTGCACTCGAAGTTGTTGACGAGTATATATACCTGGGACAGAAAGTCCAACTAGGTAGGTCCAACTTCGAGAAAGAGGTGTCTCGGCGAATCCAGCTCGGTTGGGCAGCGTTCGGGAAGCTACGCTACATCTTCTCGTCGTCCAAGATACCACAGTGTCTCAAGACGAAAGTCTTTGACCAGTGTGTGTTGCCAGTGATGACTTACGGAACTGAAACGTGGTCGCTCACAATGGGCCTCATACGAAGGCTCAGAGTCACACAAAGGGCAATGGAAAGAGCTATGCTAGGAGTTTCTCTGCGTGATCGAATCAGAAATGAGGAGATCCGCAGAAGAACCAAAGTCACCGACATAGCTCTGCGAGTCGCTAAACTCAAGTGGCAGTGGGCAGGGCACATTGCTCGTAGAACCGATGGCCGATGGGGCAGCAAGGTTCTAGAGTGGCGGCCACGTACTGGAAGACGCAGCGTAGGGAGACCCCCAACAAGGTGGACCGATGACCTGGTGAAGGTCGCGGGAAGCCGATGGATGCGGGCAGCACAAGACCGGTCATCGTGGAAAGCCTTGGGGGAGGCCTTTGTCCAGCAGTGGACATCTATAGGCTGAGGAAGAAGTAAAAACTAAGTTACGATGCCAGCGGGTTTGGTTTGGTTAGGGATCCGACCACAAAAACGAGCATTGACTGTATTAGAATATACAATAATATTTTTTGAAGTACAAAAACTGAATTATATAACTTGTACGTAATAAAAAATATTCCTATCAGCAAATATTTTATATCAGTACTTGTTATGTAAATAGTTTTGAATCGCTCTAAAGTGGCGTAACAATTAAATTTTATCGGCCATGTTATAAAGCCTAAAACATTTGAACAATAAAATGTATTGAACCAATATCAGTGTAATTGTTATCGTCCAAAATGTATATTATCTAATGATTCATAGCCATATTGGTCATAGATAAAATTAGACAGTATTTATCTATATTCAAATTGGCTAGTCCATAGACATAGTAATGGACATGCCGTACGCGTATAATCTACCGCATTTTTTTGGTTTGAAAAGAGTGAGAGAGATGGTCTATGCTTTCGGTCTAGCACTATCACTTTCCTCATAGATTATTGATGATTTTAAGAGAGATAAAAATAGAAGAAACTTGCTTTCCTCTCTTTCTTTCGGAGTGCCACAATTCTCATCTCTAAGGCATCTCTATTAGTAGGTATATGTCGATTGGCTTGTCTTCCTTCAGTGGAATAGTTATTAGCACCTGTTTTATTTTCTGTTGTAGTATTTTTATCCCAAAGTGGCGCGCGCTTTACTTGAAGTTGGTTGCCAAGTGAGTGTACTCATTCATAAGGTGTGTGTTGTCAGCATGGACTTCTCGGTAGGTCCCTCCGAGACAGTGGCGTAATCGAAAGTGTGTGAGTGTGGCAACATGTGGTTTATGTGCAGATACTACTCTTATTTACGCACACATTCACAGCATGTGTGATAAAAATACTTTACAAATTTTATCAAGTGAAATCCCAAAAGAATATTCAACAAACAAACACCATTCTCAATTTCACCGTATTAAAATAAACATATTCCTTATTAAAACTCGTATATCGTCCACTTCCATGTAACAGAAGTTGTTAGCGAGAGTAAGAATATTTACAGTAAACGCTCAAAACTCCAGTGGCATGCTAAGGACTATTTGCTATGAATTATGTGAGCGCACAATCAGTGCGTGTGCACACGCACACGTACTGCCTGAGCATGGTGATGCACACACACTAACTGAAATAACATTATATTTATAATTTACCTCTTACTTCCTAACTTTACGAAACGTGTGAACAAAGCGAACAAGGTAAAGATATTTATATTTATTAGATACTTCTGCCCTATTACTTACAATCGAATAAAAACATACAAAAAGTCTATGTACTGCGTAAAATTTGAACTCATGGCTCATTGATTTACGTAAGTATCTATCTACACGCGTCACTCAACAGCTTAGGCATTTTAACTCATATCATAACGTTGAAATTATGAATTAGAATCACTTGTTCATGGCAATGATATTTTTTTATTCACTCTATTCTACAATTACAGGTTGCTTAACCCAATAACCTGATACATGTTTTCAATGAAACTAGAAGGACGTAAGTCAAATTAAACGTCAAGCTATTGCTTTGTGAGACTGCCTATGGACTTTTAGTAGAAACTGAACAAGGCAGTTATAAATTGCAAGGTTTAACGGAAAAACTTTGTTATCGTTGGTCGCTTACCGCTTACCGCCAGCCGATTTACCTCCTCGAGATAACGAGTTCCGTACTACCCTAGTACCGTTCTGTTGGGGGATATTTTTTAATTTTCTAATCAATATGCAGTAAAAAAACTTAATTTTCGTCGGAGACAACACCTTTTGTGCTGAACTTTCCGTATAGGCTGATAGGATGGACAAACTTGAAACTTGGTGGAAGGTATGAAAACAATGGCGGAGAACGGTAGATAAGCTGATGGAGGGGTATTAAGTAACCCCGCAAAAGTTATAATTTTGGGATCATACCCGTTTTGAAGCTCGGGGGCGTGGAGCGTTTTAATTTAACACTTAGGAGAAACTTTGATAGCGGGCGAAGAAAAGTTAACACTTTATCTTAACTGTTAGCATATCGATGGGTTTGTTATACATTTTAGAATTAAATGACTTATTAAAAGTGTATGCATTGTGCTCTATTCATCTCAGATAAATGACTTTACTTAATTAAAGGCTAGTTCAAGCGATAGAAAAAAAAAATCATACTAGTATTATAAATGGAAAAGTGGGTTTGTTTGTCCCGCTTTCACGCCGTAACTACTAAACCAATTCCTTTGAAATTTTGCAGACGTAAAGATAGGAGTCCAGATTGTCCCGGAAAAATTATGTTTCCGAGGGAAATCTAAAAAGCGCGATATAACCGAATTCCACGCGGGTGAAGCCGCGGGCGGAAGCTAATGTACAATAAAGTTGACTTTCGACAGATTTCATAAGGAAGAAGTAACATTTTTTTAATATTATCGTTAACATCATCTTTTCTATGATAGGTAGACTCACTCTATGGTCCTAATATGTTTAAAAAAAATATGAACTTTGAAAAATATTACACAATCTACATGGTTTTTAATAATCTTCTCAGGTTCGCTAGTATGACAGTTATCAAAATTTTGCTGGCCCAAAAATTTCTTTGACAAATTATACAATTATGATTGCGTCAAAATTTTATTCATTGTTCATGCGGTTTGCCAGCCTTCCACGCACGCCAGTGCACGGCGCTTGAAATATTAAATAACAATGGCATTTATTATAACAATATACTGCATTCAAATATTTATGATATACTACGTTGAATATTATTTCTTCATTTAGGCCTGCATACACTATAAGTAATATTAACAGTATTATAATATTTTATTTGTTTATTTTCCCAAACCGTTTTAGTCAGTAAGATACTGCCAGACCCCACCGACCACCCCAGGGCGGCGGACATCCATGACTTTCCACACCGAGGAAAAAAATCGGTTACGCATCCGTAATCGCTTTAGCGTAGTTGTGGTCTACTTAGTATGTCAATTTTATGTGATTTAACTTCTCCCAAGCTCTTTAACCTGTATGTGAACCAGTTTTGGTTGAGTTCAGCACGTGTATAAAATATCGAAATTTAGCCAAAACCAGCAGTTAACTGGTAAAGCGGACTCCAGACTCCGAAGCTGAAAAGCTTCGTATGCGCCTGGGATTAACGCTGAAATGATTATGAGCAGCACGCGTATTGACTGCTTGCTTGTATTAATAATATCAGTTATGCTGACGACAGCTGCTGAGCCCAGCTGTCGGCAGCCAGCACAGCTGACAGCTTTTACATGTTTTTGAGAGTTACGCACAAAAACATGGTATCTCGTGTATAACTGCACGAAAAGTGAGTATTGGGTTGAAGGTTTCTGGCCCATCTAGTATATCCAAATTCATCTCACTCAAACGGGTAAGTCATTATCAATATTTAGGCTATATTACCGAAGATGTGGTGATCAAATGCACATTGAAAGGGAGCGTAGGGCACTAGCGGTTAAGAATTGATATTCTGTATCACTAGTGCCCGGCGCTATGCTGATCGTCGTAACATACTGGCACGTTGGTTTGCACGATGCAACGAGTATGTTAAAATCTCACTTTTTAAAGCGTACTGCCAGACTTTTTTCACGAGCTATCTGTGGTTTTATTCACAGAGATCGCTCAATGCCTTGCGAGTCTATTATAACAATAGTTTCAGGATGTTGCTGGGGTTGCCCCGTTTCTGTAGTGCATCTGGCATATTTGCGGAGGCTCGTGTTGGTGCCTTTCATACCATTATACGCAAAATAACCACCCCTAATGCCCGCCTACGCAGAGTGCGGAGCAGCAGTGATAACATCTTGAAGGAATGATAAACTCTAAAATTATTCAGTCTTTTATGCGGATTCTAATTAGAAAATATGGATTTTTATTTTACCAATATTGTTGTTCCACTTATTTTTACTAACATAGATTTATAAACTTTTTGTACTTAGTACTAATCTCTGTATTTGCTCTGTGGTACTAACCAAATATGGACACTGCCCAAAATAAATTATTGAATTTATGTCAAAGTAAATCATTACAAAAACATGTCATGCGACTGGTTTTTTCCAGCATAGTTAGCAATGCTACATTAAGTACTCTGCAGAATTCTACAACTCCAAAACTTGTTGATTCCATAAACTCCGAAGATCGACCAGAAACTTCTTCTCCAATTTATTACAAGCCGTCAGCCCGGCCGACTTGTTGCCAACTTCACACCAAACACAATTTGTCTAACCGTAGCTCGTAGCTTGCTCCCAGTTTACCTCCATTCGGACTGTTTTTGTACTTAACTGACTTTTAATTAACTAAACGGTATGCTTCCAAATACTTGTCAGAACCAGAAAGTTTTAAATGTCTAGCATAAATAGTAGCGTTAAATATGTCGGATATCCGAGAATGCAATGAGTATTTGTTAATGTTCGAATTGTTAGCTTAATTAAATTTCCACGATTCGTATCTTCTCAGTTATCAAGGGTCGAATACGCAGTTAACGAATTGATTGAAGTTCTCCGTGTTTAATCTGGGTTAGTTTAAACGGTGATCAAGTTTAATGTTTAGAAAAGTGCGGCTAACAGCCTTATCTTGGCTTTTAAAGTCTTGAGTTTGTAATAGTTCTTGTGAAACTTTAGATCTTAGATTTATTGATTGAGGTCTAATGTTAATTGTGATGTTCGCATAATTTTTGATCGAAAAGTGTTTTTCAGCAGTTTGTAAATACGAAAATACTGGCTTTCCGCCCGCGGCTTCGCCCGCGTGGAATTCGGTTATATCGCGCTTTTTAGATTTCCCTCGGGAACATCAAATTTTTCCGGGATAAAAAGTACCCTATTATTTAATCCGGACTTCTAACTTTACGTCGGCAAAATTTCAAAGCAATCGGTTCAGTAGTTACGGCGTGAAAGCGGAACAAACAAACAAACTCACTTTCAATCTCAAATTCTAATCAATGAAACCGGATGTTTTTAATTTTTTTTTTTTTTTTTTAGATAACAGAGACCTAGCAGTTATGTAACAGTGTTCTGGTGCGTTGTTTACGCTGCATTCTGCGTATTTTTCTATCGCGTTAACACAATACGCGCGCCAGTTATGATGGCGGTTTCCATAAAATAGAACAACACGCGCGCGAGTGAAAAATGAAACAATTGAACCGCTTTCGAATTCCCTGTGAAATAACAGGTGCTCGTAAGTATTAGCAAAACGGCGATTAATATAAAAGGAGTGCTGCACGTAAACACATCAGTGGTATGGTGCCAAGAATCCCAAGCGTATACTTAGCGCGAGCCGGCCGCCAGCCGCCACACGATACATGAGACTGGGGGCAAGAGACAGGCATATCAGAAGTGTTAATCTAACCCCGGATCCACTAGGTACACGCTCAAGTGACACGCGTCTCGCGACAGCGACTGAGCAGAAAACAAATGAAACAATTTGTTTAGAGCATGCCATCAGTCACGGCGACAGACACGAGTGAGTGTCCTACGGCCAAAAACCGCTGAAATGTTACAAACGTAAACGAAGCCTAACCAATAAAAACATTCGGCCGCATCAATAAACGATCGTCGTGTTCAGTCATCATCATCTCAGCGTTAATACCAGTCGCATCCGTAGCTTTTCAGCTTTGGAGTCTGGGGTCCGCTTTGCCAGTCCTAACTGCTGATTTTGGCTAAACTTCGATATTTTCCGTGAAGCGACTGCAGTCTGACCTCCACAACCCAAAGGTGATATCTAAGCACTGTAGTTAGACCAATTGTGAGACTTTTGAGGGCTCCAACCAATCCGTAACGACTGCCACGAGATGTTCGTATGGCAACCTGGACCAACGGCTTAACATGCTTTCCGAGGCTCGACCAGACCAGTGCAAATATTCATATTCATGCATACAAATATTTGCACTGTGCGGGGATCGAACCCGCGCCTCCTTGCGCAACGGCCGTGTTCGCTACCGCTACGTCACGTAGGCTGTCGTCGTATTCAGTATGACTCTCATTTGTTCGTTGTTTCAGTCTTTTTAATGAGTCTCGATGGCTAGATTATTGCTAGTTTAGGCTAGCGTTATTGCTAGAGTTTCTACCACTCCTCTCGTGTTCATATGTTATCATAAACAGAACACTACACAGGTACACCTACACTTTACACCTGTCAGATAGACATGACTTACAGTGTGCATCACAAAGGGTCCGGAAACATCCAACTGTCAAGCATACAACACAATGATTGACATGTGCGCTGTTGTCTTAAGCCGAGAGGAAATTATTATTTGAAGTGGACATGGCTCATATAGTGCTATTGTATTTGATTATTCTTATAAATCGTTTGATAATTATAATCATTTATTTGTCAGAAGTCATGGTGGCCTAGTAGTTAAAACACCAGCCTCTCAAATATGAGTGTGCGGGTTCGATTCCTGGTCAGGCAAATACCAATGTAATTTTTCTAAGTTATATATGTACTTTCTAAGTATATCTTGGACACCAATGACTGATTAGAAGCTGAAGGAAAATATTTTGAAGAAACCTGGACTTTAAGTCTGAAATCGCCAACCCGCATTAAGCAATCGTGGTGATTACTCGCAATCCTTCTCTGTATCAGAGCAGACCTGTGCCCAGCAGTGGGACGATAAAAAAGGTTGATGATGATGATGATTTGTCAGAATAATGTACAATATTATAAGATCTGATCAGTTTTCTAATAATTTACAAATGGTATCAACACATGCGGCCAAGTGTGTCTTTCCTGTATTAATTGTACTTAATATTTGATATAAGGTGCATACGATTATTACAGGACAAAGATTATTAGATTAGAAATAACACTGATTTAAGATAAATCAGACTATATACAGAGTGGTGCTGACAATACGACAATAAATTAAACATCGTGTACCTCAACACATTCTCAATCTACCCATAAAAAATCATATAAACATATCAATTAGATTAGTCACAGGATATTATTTTTCATTTTTTACATTTTCTACATGATGTACATGTTGATAAGGAAGCGCTTACAGGTTAATGACCGCCGCATCCAGCGGTACTAAACATTAATAATAATGGCGCGAAAAAGCAAGTCGATACACGACCGCGCTGTCGCCCGCTGATCGGAGGTCATTGAACCAATATTTTAAAGGATGTTCTATTCCGTTTGCAATTTTATGCGATTTAGTTTGTTTGAAATTTTCTTTTTTTTATTTTTGATGCTAGATTTTTTTGTATGGTTTAGGATTTTTCCTATGAACCAGCATAATCTGTGTTTTCATTTATTGTCGTATTGTCAGCACCACTCTGTATATGATAATAATTATTATTTTTATTTCGGACCAAATAATTCACAGAGTGTTAGTTACATAACATCAAAACAACATATACAGTACAATATAAAGTACTTATTCGCTTATTCACATTTTTGTTTTGGTTTTGCTGTCTCCTTAGAGCGACATACATTTATGTAGTCTCAGATATGCAAAAATAATCCGTCAAATCCAACTGGAAGTTTCCAAGAATTAGCGCATTTAAAAACAGTCTCTTCAGTTGTTTTATAAGTTTTTGTATACCTTTACCATTTATACGTATAGCTATAGGTTTTAAAATTCAGACGTACATCTAAAATAAAATGAATTTTCTAAACATTTTTACATATATTATTTGATTTTATCACTTCTGTTCCTCAACTCCAATCAACGAAGCAGAAAACATATTCCATTCTAATAAAAAATAAAATATGAAACTCTGAATAAATTCCAAAACGAACACAACATAGTGGTTAATAGTATCAGTGCCAATTACATTTGGGCAGCCACCCAAACACAAACTTGATACTAAATATTGGAATCAGTTTAATAGTTTGGCATATTAACAAACGATTATGTTAATTTTATACTTCATTTTAACTATCTAGGTCATTGAACTTTCATTGCGTACTCGTACAGACAACCTACGTATATAAAAACATAGCATTCCATCGCCTTTAAGAAACTATACGGATCGGATTTTACTAATTGCAATAAACCGAAATTTGCACCTACGCCGTAGCATTGTAGCTCGCTGCTACGAATCAGCTACAAATGTTCGTAGCTGCGTAGGCGTCGTTTAATTCCTAAGATACAAGTTTCTAATCTGTTCTTATCGCTACCGAATTGTGTCTTTTATAAAAGCAAATTCATTTCTCTATTACTTCAATTTCTTTTCGGCTCTAAGTCCATCGATTTTGTCCCATCATGTAACCTCTGCCTAACCTTCTGGTGAAATATAGGCCGCTTTTGAATTCAGTTCATGTCCTCATTTCTCTTATAAAGGTTTTTAATAATCGCTATACTTAGTAAGTACTTACTTAACTACCGCCAGCAAGTCTTAACATGTTAGTGAGTCTCACCACTAGATATCCTACAGAGACACCAAATACGTTCTAGTACGTTAAATGTAATTTAAACTTTTCATCGTTTCTGACTTGCTAAGCTACACTTCTGTTCTCACATGCATATGTACTTACGCGAGACTTCGGTATGTTTACACAATACACACACATACAAACGGCAAACGGATGAATTTCAAGTTCCAACACAGGTTTACATTGTACGGATGAAGATTTATTTGTATTGCTGTGTTCAAGCGTAACTTTCAGAATGTATCGGTAATCTAAATATATGTATAAGAATAAGTTAGAGTATTGCCGCTTTGGAACCTCTTCTTTATTGAGTTTTGGAGTTAAATAACTTAGAAGCTTAATAAATTTGATATTTTAATTCGTTTCTCCGTTACATTATTCATGAAAAAGGGTAGGCACTTGCTTATTATATTCTGAATGATTCAATCTCCTTTGACTTTCAATGTTCTTAAAATAATTAAACGCACTAATATGTTTAAAAGAGGGGAAAGAATAATAAGGAAACAAACAAAATCTTGCGCATCGCTGTCAACAGGAAAAGTACCCAAAAGGATGGCAGCATTGCCACTTTATTGCCATTCTTTGAGTAACAAATAGGCCAGTCCTCAAGACGCGTGAAGAGTCAGTCAACAGCTTCAAAATTTTAAATGAAACATTTGGAAACCCCTGCCACAAACAAGACCTTTATAAAGTGAAAAGGTGTGAAATATACATAGACTAGCATTCCGACCGCGGCTTCGCCTTCGTGGAATTCGGTTATATCGCGCTTTTTAGATTTCCCTGGGGAATATCATTTTTTTTTCGGGATAAAAGGTACCATATTATTTAATCCGGACTTCTAACTTTACGTCTGCAAAATTTCAAAGCAATCGATTCAGTAGTTACGGCGTGAAAGCGGAACAAACAAACAAAACTTTCCCATCCATACTAATATTATAAATGCGAAAGTAACTCTGTCTGTCTATCTGTCTGTCTGTCTGTCTGTCTGTCTGTCTGTCTGTTACGCTTTCCCGCCTAAACCTCTCAACCGATTTTGATGAAATTTGGCACAGACAATCTTTAGACCCTGGGAAAGAACATAGGCTACCTTTTATACCGGAAAAATTTGATGTTCCCGAGGGAAATCTAAAAAGCGCGATATAACCGAACTCCACGCGGGCGAAGCCGCGGGCGGAAAGCTAGTTTATAATATTAGTAAGAATATTGGTCCCTTCAATTTTATATAAGTTGTAGGTAATATTTTCATCCAAGGGTCCTCGCGTTGGGGGACGGTTTATGAAAGCAGGAAGTTACTAGAAGCTATCCTTCACAACGAAACACAATTTAGTACAATATATTTGCAATAAACAAAACGATATATTCCACTTAGAACACTGATTGGAACAACACTTCCACGAACAGCACGTGAGGACTCTTGCAAATCGAACTGTATTTAAAATAAATTTAGTACACACATTGAAACTTATTTAACAATAGGTACAACAATTGAAAACATCGTGCATCGACAAAAAACGTAATAAATTAAAATATAATAATAAAAATTCCGCGCTATCGACTGCCAATGCGGCGCAGAAACAAAATAATATTTCCATATGGCAGATTAAAAACATGCATTTTTAACGAACCTTTGTCGTCGGCGCCTGAATATTATTTTAATCGAAAACAGAACTTTTAATTAACGCGGATACACTTTGTGTTACCTAACATAATCTCATAGCAAAAAAGGACAAAAAAAACTCTGAAAAGGATGCCCGATTAAAATGTTCGGTTACAAATAAATAGGGACGGGACGGGCTTTGATATGTTTTTAAGCCATTATCACAATCCTCTCATTTTGAAACAACACACTCACACCTGTTATCTCCGGGGGGTTGAGCAGAGTACCTATAGTATAATCAAATTTCGACAGTTACATATTTCCAAGTCCCATGTAGCTATCCATCTATATAATCCTAATGATTCACCCCTATTTTCCATGTCAACATAATTATAATTAAACCAGGTAATGTATCGAAAGCATGTTCATAAGGGGAAATGTCTCGAAATTGTCTTCTGTTTTATTATAGCCTTCTTACAGCACAGTTAGCGCTGTGGTTAAGGGATTGACTGCTGCGCTTCGTAAAACGCGTAGCGCTTGACCACAATCCTGCCTGATAGTAAGCAGTGATGCGATCGTTGATGGTAAAGCGCGGTAGTTTATTAAGAGCTAGAGTGAATACTCTAGACTTGAAGAAACTCAATTTGTAGTATGACGGAAACACCGATGCTGGTAAATTGTTCCAGTTCCTCGATGTACGCGGTATAAAAGAGGAAGCGAAACGCTTCGTCTGGATCGTAGTGGTGTTTCTAAACGTAAGGGTGGAAGGTTGCCGTACGACGAGTCGTCGGATGGTGGAACGGAGATGGGGGAATGAAATCATGCAATTCCCTTGAATGCATTCTATAGAAGGCCAAAAGGCTGGCTACTCTACACCTGTGCTCCAGGCTTTGGAGACCGTTTCGAGTTAAATCTGGGTCGCCTATCAGCCTCTTCGCACGCCTCTCCACTGAATCCCAAGCAGCCAGGTGACATTCCGCAGCACCAGCCCAAATGTGGCTGCAGTGCTTTGTACAATGTTAGAAACTGCCTTGGTGTGAATTTCTGCCGGACCTTTGCGATGACGCCAAGTTTTCTGGCAGCCACTTTTGCCTTGGACTCAATGAACCGCCCAAGGTTTAGGCTCGAGGAAATCTCAACTCCCAAAAGCTGACGGCAGTCGGTGCACTCCAAGGATACATTCTGAAAAGTAGGAGCCAAGGTGAACGGGCTCCTATTTGTATGATGGCTGTTTAAAGTAAGTTCAGTTGTTTGTAACGCATCCACGATATTGGAGAAATTCCTATTGTGGAGTAACGTTTTATTGAGAAAAAAAAATGCTATTCTTAGGGAGAGAATGTGGAATAAAGCCTGGAATCAAGTCGTTTTGTCAAAAATCTTGTGCTATCACATTAATGTGCTTCGTGTACACAGGTAGTTAGGCATCAAGCCATGGTCTCAAACGCAATGAGCATAAAATAGTAACGGTCTACTGACAACACGTACTTCATCCTCTTCTTTTCAGCAACGTCTTCTAATGCTTCCAACTTATAATAAAAAATATGTATGAAATTTTAATAGGTACTAGCTGTGCCCCGCGTTTTCATCCGCGTAAGTTTCAAACCGAAAGAGCTGAATTGATATAATATAAGCGCCTGTTAAATAAATGGGAGCAATATCTACCTCCGCGTTCACTCCCGTTTTCGCAACATTTTTTGTTACTGTTCTGCTTCTATTGGGCATAGCGGGATGTTATATAGCCTATGTCCTTTCTCAGGCTCTAGAATCGGTTCAGTAGTGTTGGCGTGAACGCCGGACAGACAGACAGAGATACTTTCGCATATATAATATTAGTATGGATTATTGAATTCGAAATTCCAGAAAATCTCTTCAAACTCTGATGCGAACTTTATAAACTATACATACTTACGATATCATATAATGTCGTTCTCTCAACATGAGGCTGAGAGTAGCAATGCGTTCAGCCGGTGCGTCTGTGCACAAACAATTTGTGAACCAATTTTCTACAGAACGGATTATATCGAGCATTTCCTGAACAATCCTTCGTTCCTTCGCGTTGAATATTCAACTGACTTGTGTTATTAAATTTATTAAATTTCTACAGATCGCCTTTTAATTTGCTCTGTAGATATTTTCAGTTATTCGTAACAAAGTAAAAGAAACAATTTGATACAGTATAGAATGAGAAATTGGAATCATAAATCAAATAATATTTGTTTTCGTATGGTATGTGGTAACCTTTTTTCCGCTGTTTGCTGTTTCATTTTAGTAATTGACAGCCTCCGTGGCGTAGCGGTAGCGGACGCGGCCGCTGCGCAAGGTCGCGCGGGTTCGATCCCCGCACAGTGCAAGTTTTTGTATGTATGAATAGGAATATTTGCACGTTAAGCCGTTGGTCCCGGTTGCCATACGAACATCTAGTGGCAGTCGTTACGGGTTGTTGGAGCCCTCAAAAATCCAACAATTGGTCTAACTGTAATGCTTCGATGTAGCCTTCGGGTTGTGGAGGTCAGACGGCAGTCGCTTCACTGAAAATGTCGAAGTTTAGCCATATCAGCAATTGGACTGGTAAAGCGGACCCCAGACTCCAAAGCTGAAAAAGGCTTCGGATGCGACTGGGATTAACGCTGGGATGATGATGATGATTTTAGTAATTGAACGAATAGAAAATATTTCATAATAAAATTGGCTGCAGTAACAAATTGGTCTAACATAAATGTGATCACATTGGCTGCCAACTGAAGTTACCACGCATCAGACAAAGTCTGGCCACCAAGCGATTTGTCGTGTTTCAGCATGATGTCTGGTGAAGCCGTACGGAGGACGGGTCTAAGCAGTTGGTGCAATGTGTGCCGGGTACGATGCGCCAAATGTTGTTGTGTCGAGATTTTGGTCGTGAAGGATCTCCAGATCAATCCCCCTCTGGCGCGACATTGTTGATCATTGCATCACCTCGCTCAACTGCCGTCTTCCTTCCTATTTACTCAGTTTCGTTTTTGAGTGAATAGGCTTAATAAACTAGCGCGCTTTACCATCTACGAATGCATCTCTGCTTACCATCACACGGGATTGCGATCAAGCACTAAATTATAACTATTAAAAAAAATGTATTATTTTATTAACAATGTCATCATGTCACCTATATAGCATTATCCCAACTATTTCGGGGTCGGCTTTCAGTCATGGAAGCCACTGAATACCATAAGAGTCAATTCACACGTACCACAACCACACCACGCCGCAGCGACAAAATGTGGTCAAGCTGTGGTTACGTGTGAATAGTGTCGCAGCGGCTTTTTGCAGTTGCGTTGTGGAACCGACAAAATGTCGACGTAGTTGTTTTGTCTTTCATTCACTTTGTCACAACACTATTTTTATTTCATCAAAAACTGACAAAACAGTAAACTTCAGTTGACTTCATGTAATTAAAAATACGACTATAGGCGCACGCTGTTGATGACGTCATGTCGTGGTGATGTGGCCGCGGTGCCGCCGCCGGTGGTGGCGTTGCCGTCGCGATGTGGTTGCGATGTAGTCGTGTTACACAAGTGGTCGATAACAACGGCAAAATGTGGTACGTGTGAATTGTAACATTCATTTTCAATACAAAATATACGCCCGACCACGTGGCGTCGTTGTGGTGTAGTTGTGGCTGTGGTGTGATTGTGGTGTGGTTGTGGTGCGTGTTAATTGACACTAATTTTAAGATATATTATTTGCTCCCATAGCGTGCACTTCTCTACATTTCTGGGCAACAAATGACCGCACACCGTGTGCGTTGAGTTCGCGGTAAATCCGCGGTGGACTTTTTATTCGCGGAGCGTACTTTTTCTCCACCGCGGAGAAAGCTCCGTTGTCTGCGCAGGCCCTTGATCATTCGACTGCACGATTAGCACAGTGGTTAAGCTATTGACTGCGGATCACTGATGTTGCGAAAATTAATATTGAAAGAAATAATTAGCACAATAAATAATTGCTATATAAATATATTACGATAAATATATAGACTAGCATAATTGAAATAATAGTATAAAGTAAGATGTTAGACAAATAAGGCATAAAATTGTAAGTGTAGATCTCTTATAGATATAGAATTAGAAAGCACTAGCATAAGCATTATATCCTGTATTTTAAAAGTAGTAGTTTTTTTTTTTTTTTTTTTTGATATGGCATCTCGTAGGTGGCTACTAGGAGACCGTAACTACTTCATCGGACTTTCCTGTGGATGCCTTAATTAAAATTAAAGCCTCCAGCCAGGGGGAAAGTAGTAGTAGTTTAAAGGTAGTAGTTAAATTAGATAAAATTATAAATAATAATAAATAACTAATAGTCATCTGAACATCACGGTAAAAATGGGTTATTTTTAGCGATTTTGAAGGATCTTATTTCTTTTATTAATAAAGTTTCGGAAAAAATCAAATGATAGAGGCACTTATAATCACAGTGTAAAATTGGAGAAAAATCATTATCCACGAAGAAAACAGCGGATTACGTTTGTATAGAGAAAGCACCACTAGAGATCCCTCTTAATTTATTGCAAAAAAAAATTCATAATAAGCACTTTTACTCCTGAAGCACGGGTTCAGCCTAGTTCAGACAAATTATACATCAGTGGTATTTAGAATTAAGGTAAATTATTATAAAAGTTATGTACAAAGTTGAGAAATAAACAATTATTTATTTATTTTGCAATAAATTAAGCCTGGCACCCTAAACACAAGTTAAATCTTAAATTGGGTGCCAGAGTTCATCCAAAACACTTGCGTTCTTATTAGTTTGTGATTAATATTTTGTGTTGTTATGTTCAAACCAATGGTAATAAACATTTTTTTTTTTCTTTATTTAAGGGAAATTCCTAGTAACGTATTTTTTAAACAAAAACAAACACTTCGCCAGTGATTATAAGTTTCATATTTCATATTACTATTGCCAAATCTGGACTGTTACTGAACAAATTCTGAGAGAAAACTACCATCCTAATGTGGACAAAAAAAGAAATTAAATAAGAAAGCAACAGCTCAGCAAGTCTAACTTTTAAGAAAATACCAACAACATCTATTTCAACCCATTCTGTCTTAAAAAGCTAGTCATAAAACAAACCTGAAATAAAAACTCAAAGAGATTGTGGTGGGACCGTAAGCTCTTAAGCAGCCCGTTTCATTAAATGAAGTCTAACTTTCTCTTGAACTATTAACTTGTTTAGACGACAAACAGTTAAAGCGTATATTCCTTCGTTCTCAAATCACCGGTGCTTTGAGCGTATAGTCTTGCTTTCTATTAAATTGAACTAGATGTGGTTTTTAACTTGAAACTACGATGACTGTTTCATTTTAAGAGATAGGAGCCTACATACATACATATACTCACGCCCTTCCTCACAGTTAGCTTACTGACAGGTTATATAAGTAAAGCATACAATTTCTTACTTGTTATTAGATATATAGAACACCTCCTGGCTGGCTACTTTTCGCCTGTGCTCCAGGCTTTGGAGACCGTTTTGAACTAAATCTGAGTCGCCAATTAGCCTCGTCGCATGCCGCTCTACTGAATCCAAGGTTGCCACCTTGCAAAATTAGGGTCTACTGCGGAGATTGCCTACAAAAGTCAACCTTACAACTTCGTGCAGGCTAGCAAAAAAAAACATGTTTGCATTTGGTCCTTTAAGAGAATTTAGAATGCAAATTATTCCTAGTAGAGTTTTTAAATTCGAAAAACAGAAATAGTCTATAAACATTGATGTAAACGCAGTCTACCCTGCCCCTACCTAATCCTTCAGGTAATACACGCATTATCTCACGTTACAAACTTCACACCATAAATGAAATATGGACTTACTCTATTGTTAAATTCTAGTCAACACACAGAGATACAGCTACTGCTGCAAACAATAGTCCTGCAGTTATATGTCTACATATTGTGTTAGAACACCCAGTGCAAGGACTGACTCTGGCGAACATGGATGCCGATAAGAGAGAACACACTGTCGATTGAATTTGGAAATTGATTCAATGCTTTGATCTCAAAGTAAACCTGTATGAAGCTGTTATTATTATGAAGATGTGATTGGACAAATATTATGTCACCCTTCTCTAATCCTGATTATAACTAATATAAACAATCAAATCACACCTATTCTACCACGCCGAATTACTGTTGGTTGGTATATTTTACAACCCCTTAAACACTTTGGTGTTTATTCATAAACGATGATTAAAGTTGAGCGAGGTTAAAACGTCTAAAATGTATGGTTATAGAATCGCAATTCACTAGTTAACTTTAAGCATCGTTTATGAATAAGGAGGTTTTATGGTAATTAATGCCGGTTTCTTCACGATGGTTTCCTTCACTATCGTAGGTCAAGTTATCAACTTCATTATAATTTCTCTAAAATTTATACACTGTAATGCTACCCCAATTGGCTTATAACATTCCATAAGCATTTTAATCTATATATAACATGTGGAGCACCTTCATAAACACTTTTAATCCGAAAACACTTTTAATCTATTAAGTTTGCTTCCCCGAAATTACCTAAACTAACCTTCCACCATTTTGTTATCGCAAGTCATCCACGCCACGTGTATGGGGTGAAATATTAATAAAATTCAAAATGGACATAATAAGCGGGAACTATGGCGAAATGGGGTTTGTTCTTGCGGGGCATACATGTTTTGTACCGTTGCTGCATATTTATGTCTTAATCAAGGCTGGCAGCTGTTGCCTATTTGCTACATTACTGCTCTATATGTCGTGTCTTGAACGTATGTCTTGGAGCAAAGCCTAAGAGTTTAATATTTTGGCAGTTGAATTAAACAGTGTTTGCATTCTCGCTCCTAAGCTGGGTCGACGTTTGTACCATTTTGATGTAAATGTGTGTTTTGAAGGTAAATGATTCGAACCATTCATCAGAGCGGCTATGTTCCAAACAATATTTTGTTCTAAAAATATTTTTATATCTATAGCCTAAAATCGGTTCATCAGTTAGCCATTATTGTGTATTGTTATTTCCCAAACCAAGCCATTATTGTCAATCAATCACAATAAATGTAACCGATTATCGATTGATGACTTTATTGGGCTCTATATATAAGGTATAGGCACGAAAGTCTGATAACGAGTGTTATTAAGGGGTACCTATCATATTACTCAGTAATTGGATGGTGTAGCGGTACCTACAAACGCGACCTGGAACAACGCGTCATACTGACGTCACACGAATTCTACATCTCGCAAGCATAGTTTACCGTGCAATTAATACAACTTCCCAGTTTCAACCGTTGGGCAAGTGCCCACCAAACATAACACCCGTTTGGTCGAAAGATCCTCCCTTTTCTATGGAGGATGATTGAACGTTACTCCCTGTTCCTCATGCCTCCACAGGTGGTAATCAGATAGGCAGACACTCCATAAAATAATAGTATCCAGCTTCATCCTGCTGCAGAAACTGGAAGCTGGAAACCACATAGTTGATGTGATATTTACTATGATCACTTACAGGGCTTTGGGGCTTAGAGTAAAACTATCAGTAAGAATATCACCGTAATCAGTATCATAAGTAAGTACACAGCTCAAAGGGAACGTCTAGTTGCCACACTTGCCACTCAAAACAGAGCGGAACTATGTATGTTGAGGTGGTACCCTTGAGTGACGTCGACCTTATAGTTGGAATAATACTACGCAGATGACCATGACCTAGTTACAATACAGAGAAATAAAACGATGACCTTAGACTAAAAGTGGACGTGGATATGCACAATGATGAAAGAAATGACAATGAAGATCAAATATCAAAACCCCTTTTTGTTCGGGATGGAAAATCATGAAATGACCTCTCCCGCTTTGGGCGGAGCGGAAGGGCGTGTCAGACTTTTACCGCCTAAAACCCACCGGTGTTTCTTCGCGTGCCTGTGCGCCAGGGCTACGGTTTCTTTTTAACCAACCCGCAACCCTCATCCAGCAGACGTCTACGTGGATCCCGTCACGATGTGCTGACATTTCTTTGAGGCGCGCGTGAAACACAACGCGTTCGGGCCTGGTCCTTACTGAGCAGTGTGCAGCTCGCCGCCCGCAAACCCGCTCCTTCACCCATAATACATCTATCTGATGGACATTAAATTATTTTTTAGGATACAACCCAATTACGTAAAACCAAACTAAATACACGTAGTGCAAACTTATGTTCATACATATCAATACTGTAAGATAAACAGTCAGTGATATCAGTTTACATAACTCGATCTTGTTTCAACGAAGATAAGCGTGAATAATCATGACCTTATTATATAGGATGGTTCTCAATATATTTATTTAATTGGCTTTGTGAGATTGTTGGTATGCCTTATTTGGTGTTAGTCATCATCATCATCAACCTTTTATCGTCCCACTGCTGGGCACAGGTCTCCTCTCATACAGAGAAGGATTGAGTGTAATCACCACGCTTACTCAATGCGGGTTGGCGATCTCAAACTTAAAGTCCAGGTTTCCTCAAGATGTTTTCCTTCACCTTCAGTCATTGGTGTCCAAGATATATGTACTTAGAAAGTACATATAACTTTAGAAAAGTTACATTGGTACTTGCCTGACCTGGAATCGAACCCGCGCATTCATACTTGAGAGGCTGGTGTTTTAAGTTTTAACCACTAGGCCACCACGGCTTGGTGTTAGTATTATTACATAACAGTGAGGTTTGAATCTGTTTCGCGATTTCAAATGCATTATCAGCAACAGCATGCAGGATTTGTGCCTGGGTGGTGGTCATAGGCTTGTCCTCTATTACATAGGACTTACGTACATTGTCCTCTATTATATAGAAGATTTTATGTTGGTTATCTGTAAGCACACCTCAGCCTTCCCTTCGAGTATTAAAGGCGTGATATTTTGTTTAAGCGTTTCTTCCAGAACGCCAAATAGTGGTGTGGGTTGTAGTACTACTACTTATAAATATGTCTATAGATTTTTTCAGTGTTATGTATTATTACTCAGAGGCATTTTTTGTCTTCTCTCAAACTTTATCAATATATATAGTGTGGCATCATTTTAAAGCTTTTCTAGATCGCTACAAACTACTACTTCCGAGGTCTTTTGAAAACTTATGTTTGAAAATCAAGGATTTTTCAAATGCCGCCCTCGACCTATCGATCCTCTATCGTGAAAATACTACTCACGGATCACCTAGTATTTATTATTAGACCAAAAGAATAAACAGTGACACAATCTGTCTTAGCTACTCATAATTCTGTGTTACAATTGTTTAATAAAGTAGCACTTGTTGTTTGAAAGCCAAGGGTGGTTAATTGACCGGTAAATAAGACTATACCATTGTGCCATCCCTAGTAACCATTTTCCTTCGGTTAAATCTTTCGGCACCTCGGTGTCGATGATACGGACCTGTGTCGCAAATAATGCTGCACCTCTTATCTTAACTCTGTATTCCAAAACATGTAGTCCAAATGAGCGCTGCTACCGAAGGCACCGTCTCGAAGTGGCCCAGTTTTCGGCCTACAAGATTTGAAATACTGTCGTGCCACGTATACGAAAAAGAAAAAAAAGGCTCTAAGACTAACACATAAAAAAGTTTTTCGAACTCAAGTAAACCAATTAAAAACCTGGAAACGTAAAACTTTAGAAACCTTAATACCTGTTGTTGAAAAGAAATTAAAAACGTTCACGTTAATTTTCATCATAATCGCTCGTTGAGTGACTATAAATTTTCTTAATTTCGCGTTTCCCGTCCCTTTTTTGACGGATTGTCCATTTCGGGCGATTATCATCGCACATATTGACTTTACGAGTTGGCCGGGGCACAAAATAAATAGGCACAGAAGGTGAATTCCATGCGATGGGCGAAAGCACATGCACATGTAGATACGACTAGCGTACAACAAGAACAAGCCCACTCGCAACTGGAATCCATAAAGCTGCGTCTATGAGCGGCAAAACCTATACTAGGCTGTACTGATGAAATGTCAAATGGATCCTCAGATAGATTTATAAAAAATATTCATTGAAATACTTAGGAAGATAATATATTGATTTGAAATATTGCATGACGTCAGGCCGTGGTACAAAATATACCACGGCATGATGTAATTGGCCCCCACTCCGTGACTTTAATACGTTATATTTCAGTAGTGTTTGGTAATTTCGACAAAATAAAAAAACTGGGTCTTAATTTTTTTATTGTCTATAAGACGGGCTAATTTTTTATTTTTTTATTTTCATACCTTGGATACATCCCTATGCACGCCTTACACACGTATTTCCCTGTGTTTTACACGCAAACGCTTCGAGCTATAAATTAGCTTATAACGAGACTTGTTTTTAGGGTTCCGTACCTCAAAAGGAAAAAACGGAACCCTTATAGGATCACTTTGTTGTCCGTCTGTATGTCTGTCTGTCTGTCTGTCTGTCACCACCCTTTATCTCAAGAACGCGTGGACGTATCAAGCTGAAATTCACATGAAATACTCAGGTCTATTGTCCCTTTAAGCTGTGAAAATATCAAACTTCTAAGCCAAGCCAATCAAAAGATACAGCCGATTATGTCGATATTTTCAACAAATTTTCGACACTCGCAAAGGAATCAAAACCTACAGGATACTTCCCGTAAACTCAGAATCTTGAAAATTGGCATGAAGCATTGTCATATAATGCAAATATAGGAAAAATTGCGAAAATCACATTTTTTTAGTTATATAATATAATAAACATATTTTAATAAAATGGAACTTACTACCTTATTTCTCACGAACGAATAAAGTTATCAAATTGAATTTTATACCAAATACCTAGGTCTATTGTCCCTTTAAGCTGTGAAAATATCAAACTTCTAAGCCAAGCCAATCAAAAGATACAGCCGATATGTCGATATTTTCAACAAATTTTCGACACTCGCAAAGGAATCAAAACCTACAGGATACTTCCCGTAAACTGAGAATCTTGAAATTTGGCATGAAAGATTGTCATATAATGCAAATATAGGAAAAATTGCGAAAATCACATTTTTTCAGTTATATAATATAATAAACATATTTTAATAAAATGGAACTTACTACCTTATTTCTCACGAACGAATAAAGTTATCAAATTGAAATTTATACCAAATACCTAGGTCTATTGTCCCTTTAAGTTGTGAAAATATCAAACTTCTAAGCCAAGCCAATCAAAAGATACAGCCGATATGTCGATATTTCAAGAAATTTTCGACACTCGCAAAGGAATCAAAACCTACAGGATACTTCCCGTAAACTCAGAATCTTGAAATTTGGCATGAAGGATTGTCATATAATGCAAATATAGGAAAAATTGCGAAAATCTCATTTTTTTAGTTATATAATATAATAAACATATTTTAATAAAATGAAACTTACTACCTTATTTCTCACGAACTAATAAAGGTATCAAATTGAAATTTATACCAAATACCTAGGTCTATTGTCCCTTTAAGCAGTGAAAAAATCAAACTTCTAAGTTAAAGCGATCAAAAGATACAGCAGTTTATACCGACACCTTAGACGAATTTCCGTCACACGCTAGGGAATCAAAACCTACAAGCAAAGACATTAAAATTATATTTACAATAGACAGGACATCACGAACAAAATCGTAAGCCAATACTTTTATCGACTTGGTTAAAAGCCGCTCAGTCTAGTCTGCGCGTCAGGACGTAATTTGTGTCCACCAAGAATAAACATTTTCTAAGGAAATATGCCATGTTGCGCTTTGTGTTACTTACTGTACATCTCGTTATAGTAAAACGACTGGACCTAACTTCGGAAAGTTTTTCTATGAATTATTTATATTTCGTCTGCAATTCAAATTTAAAAAAAAAACTTAGTTCTAGAAAATTTTCCATTATTGTAATAAGCGCCCTCTATTGTTGAGTAGTTTTACTATTTTCTTGTAGAGATGTAGTAATGTTGTTTATCGATTTAGTTATCGATAATACTTATTAAGATGAATACATTTTGTTGTATTTTATTGACATTTAAAATATAGCTAAATAAACTAAAAATATTACTATATTTCAAGTTTATTTATTATTAACTCTATTTAAACATAATCATATCATATTAATAAACAAAATTGAATGAACAATTACTATTCATTTATCTAGGGTTTTGTTATTTTTGGTTTCCGAATAAAAATAATCTCGTAGGGAAAAAGTGGATACGATTTGTCCAGATTAAATTATGCTCAATGCATTTTAAAAGAGAAGTTATCTACTTTGGAAAGACTTGTCGATCAAATTTAAAAAAAAAAGAATCGGTACCTTGTATTAGAAATGAAATAGTAAGTTATTAATTTCAGTACTTTTCTACTTAACCGTAAAAATTGGAATAAAATTTACGGTTAAGTGGATAAGTACATAGATTACATAACTTATTTATAATGAAATATATTCATAAAATATGTAGGTACGTATATGTAGTACAATGATTGCGAGCTACTTTGTGATTTTGAGGATTCCGTACCTAAAAGGTAAAACGAACCCTATTCATGGAACTTCTCTGTTCGTCTGTCCGTCTGTCACCAGGCTGTATCTCATAAACCGTAATAGCGAGACAGTTGTAATTTCCAGACATTGTGTTAGTATTTCTGTTGCCGCTATAACGAGTACTAAGAATAAAAATAATAAAATATTTAAGGGGGCTCCCATACAACAAACGTGAATTTTTGCCGTTTTTTGCTCCATATTAATAACGGAAACAGATAGACGCTTAAAATGTTCACAGAATATTTGGTTATATATTCAAATTACAAATATATAATTAAAATAAAATAAATACTGAAGGCGGGCTCCCATACAATAACCGTGATTTTTTTGCCGTTTTTAAAGATAATGGCGTAGGAATCTTGTAAAGGTCTTGCTCCAGCAGACTACCATTTTTGTCGTGATTTGGACAATTATCTACGTGACAAGAAGTTTTCTTCCCAGGAGGCAGTTCTGCTTTCACACAGTTTGTGCAGTCTAGATCCTCAGAGTTCTATCACAAAGGCATAAACGACCTTCGATTATAAATGAATTATTTAAAAATTAAAAAATAAGCAATTATTTAGATTTTCAGTACTAATCGGCAATTTTAAACTTTAACGCCTATTATATTAAAAGAATTATATAAATAAGAAACTTGTAAACTTGAAATTACCCATAATTATTCTGCTTCCTAATTTTTTGTTTCAAGCTATCATAATGCGAAAAAACATCGTCGTAGTAACTTCTTTGAATATTATCGATAACTTTATATCGAAATGATACAAACCCTACCACAGTTTTTTGCATTGCCATTTAAAAATATTTGCAAACAAACGTGTAAAAAGAATAATTTTGCTAAAAACGAAATGCAAACGAAAATTGCAAAACAAAATGCGCTTTATGGCCTAAAAGGTCTATTACACTCAAAAATCGCAATAAACTGAGCGTTAAAATAATTCGTAAGCATAAAACATCTAAAATGCCAATAGACGGTGTCACGGTAAATGAATAGTACCGAATAAAATTCTAAAACAGTTTTTGTTTGTACAAGACAAGTTTCACTTAATTTATTTACTTTTCAATATTTATTTACCCGATTTGAACTATACTAGGGTATTAAATCGGATCTGGCAACATAGACCACACTGGCCACCTACCGGGCAATAGCTGAATATATTTTATATAAACTTATTTCATTTTTACTATTTGATGTCTCCAATTGTCGATCTAATTTTGCTATATTGTACTAGATGGTGGAACTGAGCCATGGGATCACAGTTTTTCTATGCCATTTTGACACATGCCCTCTCTATATATCTTAAATCTCTTTGCCTACAAGGTACTTCCCGTGAACTCAGAATCATGAAATTCGGCACGAAGCAACGTTATATTATAGTACAGACAGATAATGGAAAAATTGTGAAAATGATAAATTTGAAGTTACATAAAATATTAAAATATTATTTTTGCTTAAATGACATAAAATATTTTTTTAATAATTATAAACTTACTACCTACCCTTTTTCACATGAACGCGTAGAGATATTAAAGTTGAAATTCATATCAAACACTTCTTAAATCTAATTGCCTCTAAACTGTGAAAAATTCTAAATCAATGCTAGTATTATAAATGCGAAAATAACTCTGTCTGTCTGTTACGCTTTCCCGCCTAAACTTCTCAACCGATTTTGATGAAGTTTGGCACAAACAATCTTTAGACCCTGAGAAAGAACATAGGCTACCTTTTATCGCGGAAAAATTTGATGTTCCCGAGGGGAATTTAAACAGCGCGATATAACCGAACTCCACGCGGGCGAAGCCGCTGGCGGAAAGCTAGTACGTCATAAATTGTAAACCGCTACGTTTGTACAGCGGAACCCTCGGTGTGCGAGTCCGACTCGCATTTGGCCGGTTTTTTTTTTTAAAGAACACAGCGCCCGGTATGCTTGAAACAGTAGCGTGGATGGAGTGGAGGATGGTCCTGTCGGTGACGCGCACTTGCACGAAACCAACATGGAAGGACAATTTTTTCTTAACGTTATAAACTATAGCTTGATAGCGATCCCGCCTGATGGTAAGCAGTGATGCAATCGTTGATGGTAAATTGAATTAGTTTATTAACTGACAACATCGAGTGAATAAAATGCACTATATTTGATTGAGGCGTGAATTTTTATGAAATTCTCAAAATGTATACATTTATAACAAACATCCTAAGCGATCTTGTTTGAGATTTTGATTGATTACGTCGTCAACACTGAAATAGCTTTTACTATCTTGAGTGAATTTTTAAAGGAGTCTTTTCCTTATTTGATATATTTCTAACAATTAAGCACTCTCAATTGTTGGAACCAAAAGTTGATCTTCGCACTCTATGCGCTTCACATATTCGCGGTTAACTGACGAAAACAGATGCGCGGAGCAGCGCGGTAATTGCGTAACACATTAAGGCTCGTATTACAGAACCTCACTCAAAACTCAAGCATTAATTAAAACTCGTTTAAAGCCTCTCCATTGGTTGAAACTACTTCTAAGCAATACTTGAGTTTTGAGTAAGGTCAGAACCTTATTATGGAGCATATTACAGATAATATGCTCCTAATAGTGGGAATGCCTTTCATTATGACACTTCAACAACATTCATTGCGGTATTTTCATTGTAGAGCAGACACGTTTGTCGAAAATATGGAGAAATGGATTAGCGATATTCATCAAAATGATCCAAATTATGATTGAGTGTTACGCAATCAGGGTGCGTGTTGGTTCATAGAAAATGCGCAGTTCATGCGCGCAACATATCCTGATGCAAGGTAACATACGACGTATTGAAAAAGCTAAGCCTGGATGAGGCATTTATTCTATAATAATGTATAAAACTGAAGAGTTTGTTTGTTTGAATGAATGCGCTAATCTCAGAAAGTACTGGTCCGATTTGAAAAAATATTTTTTGCGTTGGATAGCCCATTAATCCAGGAAGGCTTTAGGCTAAACCCACGCGGGTGAAACCGCGGCGCGCAGCTAGTATTTATATATTATGTGTGCGTAACATCAAAAAGTAATAGATGCCTTTAATAGCAACTTTGACAGAAACTGCGTTTCGATACGCAATATGGACTCATAATCTTACTTTTACAGGTTAGGTTACTCACATCCATTAAAAAAACATATACATAATTATCGAAATATCTTCTAAACTCTCGACTCTAAACTTTTCAATCACTTTTAGCATAACTTACCTTACCTTATTTTACTAACATAATAATAAGTCAATAACTTGTTAGTTACCGGTAACGGCATATTTTTAAAGTTAGGCGAATCGGAACGGCATATTTTTAAAGTTAGGCAAATACATTATACAGTATATCAATACTGTATAATGTATTTGCCTAACTTTAAAAATATGCCGTTCCGATTCTCGTTTCAAGGAACGTTTACGTTTGTAACCAGCCCCCTAATCGGCGAACACATTTTTATCAAATGATTGCGACTAGTTGGGATTATTTGGACCGAACGGACCAATGGACGGTCTAAACGATCCCAACTAGTCGCAATCATTTGAAAAAAATGTGTACGCCGATTAGGGGGCAGTATTTCTCATTGTCAATGAATAATTGTATTCTGTTTTTGAAAAATAAATGTCTTAAACCATGGTTTTTTTCTCGCTGTGCAGAGTATCCTTTCGTACCTACCTATACTGTGGCTAAGGGAACCAAATAGAGCGAACAGAATTAGGTGAAACCCACGCTAGGAGGAATGCACTTAATTAAGGCAATTTAGGAGAAGCTGTGATGTATTCAACAATGTCCGAATTATTCAGGAGAGCAGTCGGTAAAGTTCTTGGTCTGTTTAATTAGTATTCTTGTTGTTTAAATGGAATGTTTATAACGTTACGCGTCTGGTGTTCTAAAATGTATGTCCTACTGAGATCAATGGACACATTTTTTATTTTATTTTTGGACCGTTTGTTCATGATTTGGTTTGAAAAGCAGTGAAGACTAAGATGAAATTAGTAGAAGAATAGGAGAATTATGATAATGTATGTGCAGTTAATTACAGCAATTAGCTAACCTACCTTTGCATAACTGGTGGAGATATTTTAGAATACGTTTACCTACTTTTTATTTGAGCCAGGTAAATAAAATACACAAGAACTAGCCACGCAGCGACAGCTAGCAGACGGCCAGCTGTCCACCCGTCGACCGCTCTCGCTTTTCGTGATAGACATAGTCCGCAATCGGTTTCCATTAAAGCAACTCGTATTTTTTACTACCTGTGTCCTGATTCACAACGCACGAACTAGCAATTATTGCTATTGTACTTGAGGATGAAGAGAGAAATGCTAGAAATAACAGACGAAGATTTTGGGTGCATAAAATGCTGAAAGCAACTGACTGAGAGGCGACTACGCGGCGACTGCTGGCATTGAGCGCGCGGACACCGCACCAATCGCTCGTCTACAACGTGCGGCCAGCGAGGCGTCAACTACCGAGCAGTCTGACGGCGGTAATCTCGCTGACAGCGAGCTGTTTGCTAATTTATGATGATAATGTAAAATATATCTAAAGAGAAATATTTAAAGCTCATATTTAAATGGTATTCTTTTTGCCGGGAGGGAGCAGAGTCGTGTAAGCCTTTAGTCACCAAAAGTTTGACACGCCGTTCTTCTCCGCCCAGAGCGGGAGAGGTCAATGATTTCCCATCCGCAAAAAAAAAATGTTTTTTGCATGATTGTGACTTATAATAAGTAGTTGTTTTCGCGTCTTTGTTAATTCTATAGTAGACACAAGAACACAATTTATAGAGCCAATTTACTGACGGAATATGATACTGACGAAGAACGTTGAAATCATTTCGTAATAATTCCATGAACAGGAGCGGGCTTCCTGCTATCAGAATATATCAAGCATTTGCTTTCGGAAATATCGCTCACCTGGCTCATCGGCACTTCTACATTTTTCATATTTTACAGCAACAAGGATCAAAGATCTTACAAATTATTGAAATTCTTTTACGAGTTAATTACAGATTTGTCTATACTAGGAACCAAACGCAGTGTTCAACGGGTTCAATGTGCTAGTATCATCATCATCAACCTTTTTATCGTCCCAGTGCCGAGCACAGGTCACCTCTCACACAGATAAGAATTGAGCGTAATCACCACGCTTGCTCAATGCGGGTTGGTCTTTTCAAACTTTAAGTCCAGGTTTCCTCAAGATGTTTTCCTTCACCTTTTAATCAGTCATTGGTGTCCAAGATACACTTAGAAAGTACATATAACATCATCATCATCATCATCATCATCATTTCAGCCGAAAGACGTCCACTGCTGGACATAGGCCTCCACCAAGGTTCTCCACGACGACCGGTCCTGCGCCTCCTGCATCCAGCGGTTTCCCGCGACCTTCACCAGGTCGTCGGTCCACCTTGTCGGGTGCCTATCCACGCTACGTCTTCCGGTGCGTGGTCGCCACTTGAGAACCTGTCGGCCCCATTGGGCATCGGTCCTACGGGCAATGTGTCCAGGCCACTGCCACTTTAGTGTTGCAATTCTTCGGGCTATGTCGGTTACTCTCGTACTTCTGCGGATCTCCTCATTCCTGATTCGATCGCGCAGTGAAACCCCAAGCATAGCCCTCTCCATTGCCCTTTGAGTGACTTTGAGCCTTCTTATAAGGCCCATTGTTAGCGACCACGTCTCAATTCCATAAGTCATTACTGGCAACACACACTGGTCGAAGACTTTTGTCTTGAGACACTGCGGTATTTCGGACGAGAAGATTTTACGTAGCTTCCCGAAAGCAGCCCAGTCGAGTTGGATTCGACGATTGACCTCTTTCTCGAAGTTGGACCTTCCTAACTGGATAGTTTTTCCCAGGTACACGTAACTGTCAACAACTTCGAGAACAGAGTCTCCAATCTTTATAGGAGTCGGTACAACATGGGCATTAGAAATAACTTTCGTCTTGTCCATGTTCATTTTAAGACCGACTCGCTCGGAGGCTCTACTGAGGTCTTCGAGCATTGTACTCAGGTCCTCCGCGGTCTCAGCCATGACTAAGATATCATCAGCAAACCGAAGGTGTGTCATGTACTCGCCATTGATGTTGATGTCCAGTCCTTTCCAGTCCAGAACCTTGAAGGCATCCTCCAATGCAGCGGTGAACAGTTTCGGGGAGATAACATCTCCCTGTCTGACACCACGCTGCAGAGGTATTGGTTTCGAGGTCTGGTCCTGTATTCGGACTGACATGGTGGCGTTTTCGTACAAACCCTTCAGCGCTTCAATATACCGATAGTCTACTTGGCACCGCTGGAGAGACTGCAGTACAGCCCAGGTCTCGATCGAATCAAAGGCTTTTTCGTAGTCCACAAACGCCAAGCAAAGGGGTAGGTTATACTCCTCGGTATTCTGTATGTATAACCTGCCGCAGCGTATGTATGTGGTCTACTGTGCTGAAGCCTTTTCGGAAACCGGCTTGTTCGGGAGGCTAGAAGTCGTCAAACCTGTAGGCGAGACGATTCGTGAGGACTCTCGAAAACAACTTATAGACATGATTCAGAAGTGAGATGGGTCTGTAGTTTTTCAAAAGGGTGTTGTCACCCTTTTTGAAAAAGAGTACCACCACACTTCTGTTCCATGCCTTTGGCGTTTTTCCCTCGATTATGACATATAACATAGAAAAGCTACTTTAGTACTTGCCTGACCTGGAATCGAATCCATACACTCATACTTGAGAGGCTGGTGTTTTAACCACTAGGCCACTACGAATTTTATACTAGGTACCAGGTACTACTATAGACTATAATAAATATTGGGTCCTATATAATAAACTCAGTTTCACATTTTTAGGGTTCCGTAGCCAAATGGCAGAAAATGGAACCCTTATAGATTCGTCATGTCTGCCTGTCCGTCCGTATGTCACAGCCATTTTTCCGAAACTATAAAAGCTATATTGTTGAAACTTGGTAGGTAGACGTATTCTTTAAACCGCATTAAGATTTTTATGCAAAAATAAAAAAAATAATAATAAATTTCTGAAACTGAAATTTCAAAAAAATAATATTCATCAAACATACGTGTGGGATATCTATGGATCTAGGTTTCTAAAACATTTTTTTCTAAACACAATAGTTTGCGTGACAGACGCTTTCGAAGTGGTAAAAGGTTGCCCCCCTCTAACTTTTAAAATAAGAAAACGAAAAATCTAAAAAAAACATATGATGCACATTACTATAAAAACTATCAGCGAAAATTGTTTTGAACGAGATCTAGTAAGTACTTTTTTTAATACCTCGTAAATCGTAAACCGCTTATTATTTGCAGATGTGCCAATAAATTACCAGGTGAGCGATATATAGCCGCCACATAATTATATTGTACAAAGGTAAAGTACTTTTTGGGGAAAAATCCGAAGGAAGATGATAATCTTACCGCATAACAGGAGGGTGACATATTGTTAGCGGAGAATCTTATATGTACCCCTAACTCACGCCCGAGCTTACGAGTACACAATATTAGGTAATCTCTGCCGACGTCGGGATGTTTAATTAAAAGAACATGGAGCTGTGCTTTATTTGTACTGATTCTAATTATTTCAGCAGGGTAATTACGTAACACACTATCAGTAGCAATGGGTTTCATTTTGACAGTTCGACAAAATTCATTGCGGTATTTACGTTGTTGCGTAGACTTATTTTATGAACATGTGTAGCAATGGAATAAGAATAAGATAAATTTATTTGCTCAAAACATGCGTGTACATACAAGAATATGCATGCAGGAAAACATAAACAAAATACCACCTAGTATACCGTACAAATATTATGAACAATAATAATTTTAATTATAAATTTCATGTCAAAAAATATAAATATAATGGCATTAGAAAATAAAAATAAATGTCAGCACGAGAAAAAATAAATAACAATGCATCAAAATCTATGTCAATATAAATGCTTCTGTAAAAAGTTCATTAAGTTTAATATGCTTCAAAACAAGTCAAATTGAGAGGAATGAAGTGTTACACAATTAGGCTACTGGACTAGTAATTGGAGTATGTTGTGTACTGTTTTTATTTATAAAACTTTGCCCCACAATATTAATTACTCCTGTATCGTGGATGCGTTTCCTCCTCCTCAAGTCGTTCTCCTCATTACTGAGAGTCGTGATGTCCCTGTGGAATTATCCTCTTCCTCACAATAGTTCGCCATTTGTTACGATCCCTGGCCGCGAGTATAGCATCATGCAGGCCGGTGTCCAGAGAGGAACGAATTTGGTCAGTGCACCTTATTGGAATGCGACCTTCGTAACGTCGTCCATCCACCTTCCCAGTAACCATCAGATGTTCGAGGTTGTCGCCATCCTTTCTGAGCGTTTACAAACATTTAAATTCACATATACAAACAGCCAGCCCCGAAACAACTACCTGTGGGCCATACAAATATTTGTTCGGTGCGGAATCAAACACAGCAACACGCAGCAGTCGATCGCTCAGTCAGTGCACCAACCGTGTCGTAAATTGATTTACTTTAGTGAATATTTTAAAAATAAAATATATTTTTTTTAAGTGTTAATGTATTAATTCGCTTGAAGCTTATCTTTATGTGTTAAAAGGACATCCACAGTCATATTTTATTTTGTACTTTTTAGATATAGACCTTCAGTTGTAACGCACTTGCAGGCTTGCGGGCGGCGAGTAGTGGGTAGCTCGCCGCCCGGTAAGGACCAGGCCAGGGTCCACGGTGCGTTATGTTTCACGCGCGCCTCAAAGAGAAGTCAGCACATCGTGACGGGGTCCACAAAGACCGATGCCTCCTGGGTCAGGGTTGCGGGTTGGTTAAAAAAATAAACCGTGACCCTGGCGCACAAGCAAGTGAAGAAATACGGGTGGGTTTTAGTCAGTAAAATCTGACTCGCAGCACACTCCGCACGCGGAGAGTTCATTTGATGATTTTCCATCTAAAATAAAAAAAAAGTTGTAACGCACTTAACAAACCATTAAAAACGGTTAATGCTGTGTGTAACAGGTGTAACTGTCATCAATTACAATTGAAATACATTATATACCATAGTCTTTAATGTATTTAAATGACTAACATCTTTACAACCGGTATTCGCTCAGACAGAATACTGACGCAGGCAAAGTATATGATCAAATAAACTCGAGAATATACCCACCGACTTATTGGAGGAAAGTCTTAAAATTTAAAAGTGCTTCACTGAGCTATCTGCTCGGTTTACTGCAAAATACTTTACCTGTTTCCATTCGATTTTCTTAAAATAAAATGGTGGATTATAAAAGAATAGCCCCATAATCCTGGCACGGTTAATAAAACGAGATTTTTTAAGATCAACGATTACGTTTGATTACAATTTAAGTGTCTTCAGGCTAGAGTGAATAGGCTCATAATAAAGTAATGCGCTTTACCATCAACGATGACATCACTGTTTAACATCAAGCGGGGTCACAGTCAAGTACTTTTTACAGTATTCAAAAAAACCTTGCCCAACGGTTGATGTTGGGAAGTTTTACGTATGCTAGTTGCACGGTAAACTCTGCTTGCGAGATGTAGAATTCGTGTGAAGTCAATATGACGCGTTGTTCACATGTTGCGTTTTGTAGATACCGCTAGAAGGTCAAATGAAATTAGCTTGCAAAACCCCGCGGTGTGACGGGTATAATAAAATTAAAGAATTATTTGATGATCACTTTAATTAATTAATACAGCCAATTTGCATACACGCTTATCACTTTAAATTAATTTGAACAATGCATCAACAACCGCTAGCGCTAGATTGCGGTCAAGCGCTAGTTTATAAATTATAAAAAAAAAAAACAACCACAACAATATTGTTAATAGCTGCACTCGGTTAAATTATTTACTTTTACAAATTTTAGTTAACCTAGCTCCTAGCTAATTTTATAGTTTCCAGATATAGCAAAAACACCATACCTATAAATATACATATTTATACTCATCGCTTTTAATAAGTTTCGTCAGCTAAGTATGTGTGACCCAGTATTTGTATCAATTGCAACCGATTTTGTAATCATTAATATTAATAGCGTATTAAAAAAAAAACCGTAGCTCCATACTAAGAATATATCGTCTAACGTGGGTGCGTTTACAAACATATGTATAAACTCACTAACTCAAACAGCCAGACCCGGAACAACTAGTTGTAGGTTATAAAAATATTTGTTCCCTGCGAGAATCGAAACCGTGGTACGCAGCGCAGCAATCAATCGGTTAACCACTGCGCCATATGTATCAAGTAGATAGGTAAGCGGTCACGTTTCAGTTCCATAACTCATGACTGGCAACACACACTGGTCAATGACTTTTGTCTTGAGACACTGCGATATTTCGACCCGTCTAGTCGTCTGCGGTATATCGACATAGCCCGAAGAATTGCAACATTTAAGTGGCAGTGGGCGAGGCACATTGCCCGTAGGACCGATGCCCGATGAGGCCGTACGGAGGACGGGTCTGAGCAGTTGTGTTGCGATGTGTGCCGGGTACGATGCGTCAAATGTTGTTGTGCCGGGAGTTTGGTAGTGGAGGGTCTACACATCTATCTCCCTCTGGCGCAGGTATCGTTGGTCGTGTTGTTGGATTTAACGTTGCACCACCTCGCTCAACTGCCGTCTTCCTTCCTATTCACTAAGTTTTTTTAAGTGATTGGGCTTAATAAACTAGCGCGCTTTACCATCAAAGATTGCATCACTGCTTACCATCAGACGGGATTGCAGTCAAGCGGTAGTTTCTAATTATTATAAAAAAAAAAGTTAGGCCGACGGGTTCTCGAGTAGCGACCATGTACCGGGAAACCCCTGGATGCGGGAGGCGCAGGACCGGTCGTCGTGGAGCTCCTTGGGGAAGGCTTGTGTCTACCAGTGGACGTTTTTCGGCTGAAATAATGATGATGAGATAAGTAAGTTATTAGATATTCATCTACCATCGCCAACAATATCAAGCACAGTTCATTTGCATTAGGGCCTACTCGGTCCAATGATTTGTGTGTGTTAAAGCGTAAGCTGATCACCAAACCGAACACAATTACTGGGCAGGCCAACAGGTGGTTCTAAACCGCCAACCACGGAAACTTTTCACAATATCCTAACCACCTTAATAACACTTTATCCTTGGGGAAATATCCTAGAATCGTCGACCATGAAAGACTAAAACTCTATTTACAAAAGAAGTGTGTTAGCAAAACAACCGGTCAAAAATATAGTTTAAAAAACTAAAAAAAACATGCTTTTAAAAAAAATCAAACTAAAAAGTCAAAAATATTTTTTTAAAAAGCGGTAGGCGCTTTGTGCCATAATTTTTGTATATTAAGTTAACTTTTTTTTAAATTATTTTTAACTTTTTAGTTTGATTTTTTTTTAAAGCATGTTTTTTTAGTTTTTTAAACTATATTTATTTCCAACTTTTTAGTTCGATATTCTTTTTTAATAAAAAAACGAACGAACAAACGTATTGAAAACGGTGGGACATTTTACAGTAACGAGCCGCTCACTCGTAGTCCAAAGAGTTAGAGACGGACAAACAAACAAGCAAACAAGCAAAAACAAGTCGGACTCACACACAGAGGGTTCTGAGGTATGTACGGACGACAGCACTAGGGTAATTGCTAACATACTATCAATTAGCATTTGGTTTCATTTTGACAGTTCAACAACATTCATTGCGTTATTTACGTTGTTGAGCAGACGCACTTTCCGAATATAATGGTTTAGCAATTGGCTTTAGAATGATTCCAATTGATAGTAATGGAGTGTTACGTAATTAGGGTGCAGGTCAAGCTACCTGAAACTGTCATATCTTCTCAAATCTTGAGCCTTAATGCTTTAAATTGAAATACCAGTAAAGAAATCTGTCAGATTGTAGCACCTTGATATGCTGTCAACGGTTTTTGAATTTTTTCCTCTACTTCATGATTCTAAGTTAACAAGAAGTACCTAATAGGATTCGTTCCCTTACGAGTGTCAAAATATGCGGCATAAATAGAACATTAACGCCTGTATCTTTTGATTACATTAACAAAACGTTTGTTTTTTATTTCACTGCTGTCAAACGCTTACAGACAAACGGAAAACGAAGTGATCTTATGTTTTGTTTTGAACTCTGAAGAGTAAGTCAACACGTCCCGAACATATTCAATTAAAATATCAGCTTATATTGTATTCAAAATTATAACTATAAGAATCGCAACAGCCACACATCGTTTCATAAAAAATATCAACGTAAAAATATAGTTTTCATCGACTTACTTTGTGATTAATAAAGCTTTGTAACTAGTAAGTCATTTATGTTCAGTTTACACGCAAACATGACCAAAGCGGACCGATGGACACTCAGCATTTCATTTAGCAAATAGGTACCTAGTGACCCAATACCAAACAGCTTTGCACACAGACTACTAAAACAAACGGTCCCAGAGGTACTGTGTTGATACACTGTGCACGGTACAACTACCTGTATATTAAAGGGAGAAAGGTCCTTAGCATTTGCTGTTTCTGTTTGGTTTATGGCAAAGAACCGTGCCGCAGGGTGACTCCTCTGACGCACTCGTTGGTATCGTAAAATCTAGTCATGTTTTATTAAAAGCCTCAAGGGAGTTGGCAGCTACAACATCGAACTCCTGGCCACCGTAGGCGAGGGCTTGTAGGTGACGAGCAGTGGCCAGTATGGCTACCATGACTTTTCATTACGAAGACTTATCGATATCGACCGCGTTTGATTCATCGATTGGCCCGCTTCAAGGTAGTAAGAACTCTCAAGCAATGAGAGCGCCAAATGCGGTTGATGCGTAGGATGGAGTCTCGTAATGAAAACTCTGGTAGCTACATAGGTCGCCGCCCGCAAGCTCGCGCCTACGGTACCCGCACGGTACGCTACATAGAGCGGGAGAGGCCATTAGATGATTTCCCATAAAAAAGGGAAAACGCAGCTGTGTTACTTACTTGTGCCCTTCTTTAGTCCTTGTCACGATTGATAATTCTTTGTTCACATAAGACTGCTGCCTTAAATTAAAAAATAATCAAATTATTAACTTGTAGTGTTACATTATATACCTACACATACTATTATATACCTATATATTCATACATATATAATCATACGTCCTCCGTAGCGCAGCGGTCAACACGCCTGCCTGCGACGTGGAGGCCCCGGGTTCGATCCCCGGCCAGGTCATGATGGAAAATGATCTTTTCCTAATTGGCCTGGGTCTTGAATGTTTATCTATATATGTATCTATTATAAAATATAGTATCGTTGAGTTAGTATCCCATAACACAAGTCTCGAACTTACTTTGGGGCTAGCTCAATCTGTGTGATTTGTCCGTATATATTTATATTTATTTACTTATATCTCATTCATTTCTGCAGGTCATAATACGCATTCCAGTATTATGAGGCGCTGTTTTGATTATATTCTACTACACCACGACTCATTCTTCAGCTTACAGACACAGTAACACACGCAGGAACTTTAAGTCTAAGTTTCACATCTTAGCGTAAGAAGCTGTACCTATGCTGTGCTGTATTACATTTTCCTACTAAACTCAACACTTTTTAATTTAATATTACTTATATTTAGATTGTTACAACAATATCATCATTGTTATGACAAACTGATAACAAATTACATGAAAATAAAAAAACGGCCAAATGCGAGTCGGACTCGCACACCGAGGGTTCCGCTGTACAAACGTAGCGGTTTACAATTTATGACGTACTAGCTTTCCGCCAGCGGCTTCGCCCGCGTGGAGTTCGGTTATATCGCGCTGTTTAAATTCCCCTCGGGAACATCAAATTTTTCCGGGATAAAAGGTAGCCTATGTTCTTTCTCAGGGTCTAAAGATTGTCTGTGCCAAACTTCATCAAAATCGGTTGAGAGGTTTAGGCGGGAAAGCGTAACAGACAGACAGAGTTATTTTCGCATTTATAATACTAGCATTGATTTAGAATTTTTCACAGTTTAGAGGCAATTAGATTTAAGAAGTGTTTGATATGAATTTGAACTTTAATATCTCTACGCGTTCATGTGAAAAGGGTAGGTAGTAAGTTTATAATTATTAAAAAAAATATTTTATGTCATGTAAGCAAAAATAATATTTTAATATTTTATGTAACTTCAAATTTATCATTTTCACAATTTTTCCTTTATCTGTCTGTACTATAATACATATAACGTTGCTTCGTGCCGAATTTCAAGATTCTGAGTTCACGGGAAGTACCTTGTAGGCAAAGAGATTTAGGATATATATAGAGGGCATGTGTCAAAATGGCATAGAAAAACTGTGATCCCATGACTCAGTTCCGCCATCTAGTACAATATATCAAAATTAGATCGACAATTGGAGACATCAAATAGTAAAAATGAAATAAGTTTATATAAAATATATTCAGCTATTGCCCGGTAGGTGGCCAGTGTGGTCTAAACATAGACCACACTGCAACAGCCAGATTCGATTTAATACCCTAGTATAGTTCAAATCGGGTAAATAAATATTGAAAAGTAAATAAATTAAGTGAAACTTGTCTTGTACAAACAAAAACTGTTTTAGAATTTTATTCGCTACTATTCATTTTCCGTGACACCGTCTATTGGCATTTTAGATGTTTTATGCTTACGAATTATTTTAACGCTCAGTTTATTGCGATTTTTGAGTGTAATAGACCTTTTAGGCCATAAAGCGCATTTTGTTTTGCAATTTTCGTTTGCATTTCGTTTTTAGCAAAATTATTCTTTTTACACGTTTGTTTGCAAATATTTTTAAATGGCAATGCAAAAAACTGTGGTAGGGTTTGTATCATTTCGATATAAAGTTATCGATAATATTCAAAGAAGTTACTACGACGATGTTTTTTCGCATTATGATAGCTTGAAACAAAAAAATAGAAAGCAGAATAATTATGGGTAATTTCAAGTTTACAAGTTTCTTATTTATATAATTATTTTAATATAATAGGCGTTAAAGTTTAAAATTGCCGATTAGTACTGAAAATCTAAATAATTGCTTATTTTTTAATTTTTAAATAATTCATTTATAATCAATATATAGGAAGGTCGTTTATGCCTTTGTGATAGAACTCTGAAGATCTAGACTGCACAAACTGTGTGAAAGCAGAACTGCCTCCTGGGAAGAAAACTTCTTGTCACTTAGATAATTGTCCAAATCACGATAAAAATGGTAGTCTGCTGGAGCAAGACCTTTACAAGATTCGTACGCCATTATCTTTAAAAACGGCAAAAATCACGGTTATTGTATGGGAGCCCGCCTTCAGTATTTATTTTATTTTAATTATTTATTTGTAATTTGAATATATAACCAAATATTCTGTGAACATTTTAAGCGTCTATCTGTTTCCGTTATTAATATGGAGCAAAAAATGGCAAAAATTCACGTTTGTTGTATGGGAGCCCCCTTAAATATTTTATTATTTTTATTCTTAGTACTTGTTGTTATAGCGGCAACAGAAATACTAACACAATCTCTGGAAATTACAACTGTCTCGCTATTACGGTTTATGAGGTTTATGAGATACAGCCTGGTGACAGACGGACAGGCGAACAGAGAAGTCTCATGAATAGTGTTCGTTTTACCTTTTAGGTACGGAATCCTCAAAATCACAAAGTAGCTCGCAATCATTGTACTACATATACGTACCTACATATTTTATGAATATATTTCGTTATAAATAAGTTATGTAATCTATGATGACTTATCCACTTAACCGTAAATTTTATTCCAATTTTTACGGATATGTAGAAAAGTACTGAAATTAATAACTTACTATTTCATTTCTAATACAAGGTACCGATTCTTTTTTTTTTTAATTTGATCGACAAGTCTTTCCAAAGTAGATAACTTCTCTTTTAAAATGCATTGAGCATAATTTCGACGAATGAGACGGAAGCCAATTTTCTTCTCTACGGTCTATCTGGACAAATCGTATCCACTTTTTCCCTACGACATTATTTTTATTCGGAAACCAAAAATAACAAAAACCTAGGTAAATGAATAGTAATTGTTCATTCAATTTTGTTTATTAATATGATATGATTATGTTTAAATAGAGTTAATAATAAATAAACTTGAAATATAGTAATATTTTAAGTTTATTTAGCTATATTTTAAATGTCAATAAAATACAACAAAATGTATTCATCTTAATAAGTATTATCGATAACTAAATCGATAAACAACATTACTACATCTCTACAAGAAAATAGTAAAACTACTCAACAATAGAGGGCGCTTATTACAATAATGGAAAATTTTCTAGAACTAAGATTTTTTTTTAATTTGAATTGCAGAAGAAATATAAATAATTCATAGAAAAACATTCCGAAGTTAGGTCCAGTCGTTTTACTATAACGAGATGTACAGTATCACAAAGCGCAACATGGCATATTTCCTTAGAAAATGTTATTCTTAGTGGACACAAATTACGTCCTGACGCGCAGACTAGACTGAGCGACTTTTAATCAAGTCGATAAAAGTATTGGCTTCTATTGTAAATATAATTTTAATGTCTTTGCGTGTAGGTTTTGATTCCCTAGCGTGTGACGAAAATTCGTCTAAGGTGTCGGTATAAACTGTTGTATCTTTTGATCGCTTTAACTTAGAAGTTTGATTTTTTCACTGCATAAAGGGACAATAGACCTAGGTATTTGGTATAAATTTCAATTTGATACCTTTATTAGTTCGTGAGAAATAAGGTAGTAAGTTTCATTTTATTAAAATATGTTTATTATATTATATAACTAAAAAATTGTGATTTTCGCAATTTTTCCTATAATTGCATTATATGACAATCCTTCATGCCAAATTTCAAGATTCTGAGTTTACGGGAAGTATCCTGTAGGTTTTGATTCCTTTGCGAGTGTCGAAAATTTGTTGAAAATATCGACATATCAGCTGTATCTTTTGATTGGCTTGGCTTAGAAGTTTGATATTTTCACAGCTTAAAGGGACAATAGACCTAGGTATTTGGTATAAATTTCAATTTGATAACTTTATTCGTTCGTGAGAAATAAGGTAGTAAGTTCCATTTTATTAAAATATGTTTATTATATTATATAACTGAAAAATGTGATTTTCGCAATTTTTCCTATATTTGCATTATATGACAATCCTTCATGCCAAATTTCAAGATTCTGAGTTTACGGGAAGTATCCTGTAGGTTTTGATTCCTTTGCGAGTGTCGAAAATTTGTTGAAAATATCGACATATCGGCTGTATCTTTTGATTGGCTTGGCTTAGAAGTTTGATATTTTCACAGCTTAAAGGGACAATAGACCTAGGTATTTGGTATAAATTTCAATTTGATAACTTTATTCGTTCGTGAGAAATAAGGTAGTAAGTTCCATTTTATTAAAATATGTTTATTATATTATATAACTAAAAAAATGTGATTTTCGCAATTTTTCCTATATTTGCATTATATGACAATCCTTCATGCCAAATTTCAAGATTCTGAGTTTACGGGAAGTATCCTGTAGGTTTTGATTCCTTTGCGAGTGTCGAAAATTTGTTGAAAATATCGACATATCGGCTGTATCTTTTGATTGGCTTGGCTTAGAAGTTTGATATTTTCACAGCTTAAAGGGACAATAGACCTAGGTATTTGGTATAAATTTCAATTTGATAACTTTATTCGTTCGTGAGAAATAAGGTAGTAAGTTCCATTTTATTAAAATATGTTTATTATATTATATAATTAAAAAAATGTGATTTTCGCAATTTTTCCTATATTTGCATTATATGACAATCCTTCATGCCAAATTTCAAGATTCTGAGTTTACGGGAAGTATCCTGTAGGTTTTGATTCCTTTGCGAGTGTCGAAAATTTGTTGAAAATAGCGACATAATCGGCTGTATCTTTTGATTGGCTTGGCTTAGAAGTTTGATATTTTCACAGCTTAAAGGGACAATAGACCCGAGTATTTCATGAGAATTTCAGCTTGATACGTCCACGCGTTCTTGAGATAAAGGGTGGTGACAGACAGACAGACAGACAGACAGACAGACAGACAGACAGACAGACAGACAGACGGACAACAAAGTGATCCTATAAGGGTTCCGTTTTTTCCTTTGAGGTACGGAACCCTAAAAAACGATATATAAAAATACACATACCTAATAACACCAGCAGGCCAATTGCGCAACACACTAACAGTAACAAAGGGTATCATTTTGACAGTTCAACAACATTCATTGCGTTATTTAGGTTGTTGAGCAGAAATATTTTCGAACAGATGGAGTAATGGATTAGCAATATGCTTCGTAATGATTCCAACTGATAATAATAGTGTGTTACGCAATTAGGGTGCTGTAGTTTACCTACATGCCAATAGGGTACACTTTAAATCAAAAATAACGATCTGGGGGCAATCGCACTAAAATAATACAACCAAACAGGATTGCATAGCAACCTTTTGACAGTTAGCTCAACCTTAACTTGATCACAATGGGAACATCATCATCAACCCTTTTATCATCCCACTGCTGGGCACAGGTCTCCTCTCATACAGAGAAGGATTGAGCGTAATCACCACGCTTGCTCAATGCGGGTTGGCGATTTCAGACTCAAAGTCCAGGTTTCCTCAAGATGTTTTCTTTCACCTTCAGTCATTGGTGTCCAAGATATACTTAGAAAGTACATATAACTGTAGAAAAGTTACATTGGTACTTACCTGTCCTGGAATCGAACCCGCGCCCTCATACTTGAGAGGTTGGTGTTTTAACCACTAGGCCACCTGATTTGGAACATAACTGCTATCAAATGTAAAGTTGAAACGCTGTCAACCTTAGAATCGATGATCGATTATATTGTGTCGGTAAGAAGTAGGTGCTAAAGTTTTACGGTAGATATAAACCACATTAGAAACAGCGATTTGATTATAACACCCATCTTGTTCATAGGGATAACAAGATGGATGTTATAATAATATGTAGTTATACGAAAATATGCAGAAAATAATAAACATAGATTTCATCATCATGTGAATTTCCATGAGATCCAACTCCTTTTTTAACAATGAATTAGTGTAGTGAAGGTACGAGGAGCAGCGTGTAAAGCTCACTCATCCATAGAAAAGGGAGAATCCTCCGACCAGACTGGGATTGCCACCCTTTGCCAACCGGTTGCGGTTGGTTTTTCATGTCGTGGACTTGTATACGTGCTAGTTGCACAGTAAACGCTGCTTGTGAGATGCAGAATTTGACGTCACGCAAATGCTGCATCTCGCAAGCAGAGTTTACTGTATGTGTGTTAAAGATTACCCCTTCCAGTCTTTGCACTGTACCGGTGTACAGTGCAAAGACTGGAAGGGGTAATCTTTTCAGTCTTATTCCAAAACAAAAGAAGGCATATACCCGATTACGAAACGGAGACTATTTGAGGCTCTGTTAGTACAGCTCGCCGCCCGGTAAGAACCAGGTCCGAGTCGACGGCGCGTTTTGTTTCACGCGCGCCTCAAAGAGATGTCAGCACATCGTGACGGGGTTCACGAAGACCGATGCCTCCTGGGTCAGGGTTGCGGGTTGGTTAAATAAGAAATCGAGGCCCTGGCCGTCGCACAGGCAAGTGAAGAAACACGGGTGGGTTTTAGTCAGTAAAAGTCTGACACGCCGTTCCGCTCCGCCCAAAGCGGGAGATGTCATTTCATGATTTCCCATCCCAACAAAAAAAAGGCTCTGTTAGTACTAAAGAAAGTTTAGTTAGTGCGGTGTAAGTGAGCTTAAACTGTAGTACAAATGCTGATGCTTATAAAGAACACGTGAAACAAGTGTCCTCCCCATACATGACAGTGAATAAGAAAGACAATAATAAAAGACTTCCTAATTATAATTATAGTCACTTAACAGTGTACCTAAATAAATTATTTAAATGAAAAAAGTCTATAATAAGATATTGTGGAGGAAATGCTTGCCGTACGTATAGTGAAGTATCTGGAATATTATTTTAATACATCTCAATGTACTTTATTATATCCCAAAAATTACCATTCAAGTCAATGAAATCCGACAATAAATATTGTTTACATTTTATAAAACTACCGCAGTTGTCTCCTTAGATCTAAGTACCTACACTATAACTAATTTTCTGCGAAGTATGTCACTAGTCCGTCCATTTGGAATTAAATTAATAATTATATTGCTAAAGGATCTTTCCATAACACCGAACTTCAACAGCTGCATGTTCCCGCATCCCAACCATACCACGGAATATTGACGTCACAGCAACACTCGTAGGGTATTGGCGGATTATTTCTGCAGACATGATGGCTCCGTAATTGGCCCAAAATGACAGCCCTGTTCCCGCCAGTCGGGCTTCAAACGACAGGATAAGTATACTTGTGAGGAGATTAATATAATGATAAACAGTTTACCAGTGTTAAACGGGTATGAAATCATTATTTTAAAGTCGGATAAAAAGGCTCGTAGGTATTTTAAAACGATGTGCGTTGCTAAAAATCCTAAATTTTGAATAAATACTGTCACATTTCATGCTAATCTCAACCCATATCTTACATTCAGCCATGACAACAATGTTCTAAATTTAAATGAAAATCATTCCAATTACCTACGCTCATAAATTCGTTTAGCCAGTCGCCCATATAAAAAAAATTGATGTCGTTCTTTGGTACGCAAAAGCCTAACCACATTTTTTATTTAAATTAAAAATATAATAAATTAGCCTTTGAATAGGGGAGTTTCAAAAAGCTATCAAGGGAAAAGTCTTTAGTTAGACAGGATCGTACAGTTTAAGGGGTGGCTGTTTAATTTTCCTCTCAAAACTTTTACCGTATATCTCGGAAAGTATTTTCCTAAATTTAAGTTTTATTGAAAGAATTATAGAGCTCTACTTTAACATCGTCATTATTGTAAGAATTATGAATATTGCAGATGACTTATAACCATAATTACGTTTTTGTGTACGCCTGTGTGGTACCGGGCTTAGAACAGTACCAACCCATATCCCGCAAAAGTAAAAAATGAATATATGAATTTCACCCATATCCTCCCGTGGATGTCGTAAGAGGCGACTAAGGGAACTCTCACCAGGGAATCGGGAAGCAGCGCTTCTCCTGTGGAATACCAAATGACTGCGATCCCCAATCCGCCTGGCAAGCGTGGCGTTATGGCAAACCCAACAATGCAAGGAAGCCCTGGGAGGAGGCCTTTGTCCAGCAGTAGACCTTAATAGACTGAAGAAGAAGAAGTTCTACATACACACACAAAGTATAATAACAGTCTCACGAGCGATTTTAAAAGTTAAGTAACGCTTGCCGAGACAGGTCCGTGAATGGGTGACGAACATAACATACCGAGACCTCTCCATGCCTCGGAAAGTACAATTGTTCCAGCTGTCATTTTTCTTCTTAGATCTTTAACAGTCGTTACGGGTTAGGCAGTCAGAAGCCCGAAAACCAAACTAGTCTTGTCATCAACTGGGATGTAAAGGTCAGATAGGCAGTCGATGTAAAATACTTTTTTTTTTAATAATTATGAACTAGTGCTTGACTGCAATCCCGCCTGATGTTAAGCAGTGATTCAATCGTTGATGGTAACACATAAACCACATTAAAAACAGCGAGGTTCATAGGAATAACAAGATGGATGTTATATTCATATGTAGTTATACGAAAATATGCTTCTTCGTATTTTTTTTTTTCATTATTTTCTAATAATGAACATAGATTTCATCATCATGTGAATTTCCATGAGATCCGAGAGATTAGTTTATTAAGCCTATTCACTTAAAAAGCTTAGGAATAGGAAGGATGATGGCAGTTGAGCGAGGTGATGCAATGTTAAACCCAAGACCAACACGACCAACGATGCTGCGCCAGAGGGAGATTGATGTGGAGACTCTCCAAGACCAAACTCCCGACGCAACAACATTTGGCGCATCGTACCCGGCACACATCGCAACACAACTGCTCAGACCCGTCCTCCGGACGACTTCACCAAACATCATACCGGAACACGACGAATCGCTTAACGACAAGACCTTATCTAATAGGTAGTAACTTCTGCCGGCAGCCGATGAATCCCGTTAGACTGGAAACCAATCGACAGTTGAGAAAAAAACTAGGCAGACTGATTGAATTACATCCGGAGTCCGATCCGGGCTAATATGATAAGCTGTGTTCGAAACAGTTGGATGTGACCCTCATAACAATTAGAGTCATATCCAACTGTGCTGAGCTCATAATTTTTTAATTTAGTAAATATTAACCTATATAGGCACAGATCATGACTATGGGCATTCTTACCTATTGTCCAAAATCTAATCTTTTTGAAACCTTTTGTGATCAGGTTATAATAGAAGACTGTCTATGCTACCTTTTTAATCTATGTTCAAAGATCCTCGCTGCTTTATATTATGTTTACAGCGTGGCACTTTAATGGCGACATTAATTTAACACATGTAGGTGTATGTATATACGGTTATTCGTTTTCGTTTCATGGGCATATTTTAATTTCATCAAACATTATTATTTATTCAGTTATTTATAATTGTCTAAAATGGCGCCTAAGAAAAACCTTTTTTTTTTTCAAGAACGAACACTGCTTCCGCAGCCCCCGATTGGCACCCCCAACACCTCCTCGGGCCTCCTCGGGTCCAATAGGGAGTGAGGTTCTTTGACTCCCTCTGTGATCTCTAAGAGTGGCGCGCTTGGAACACTTCGCGCCGCCACCTCGGGTCCTGTTTGAGGGGTGACAGACGTCCCCGAGTATGTCAGCCCTGGACCCATTTAGGGGGCTGGAAGAGGGTGTTATCAGCCCTCCGCCAGCGTACGCCGCGCCGTGCCCTGTGTCTGTAACACCGGGCGTCCGGCACCCTGTTTATGCGACAAAGGTACTTTCCGAAGCAACCATGCCCCGAGATTACCTGTGTCACCCAAAACGTCAGGGCGCCGTGCCTTGACTCGAGCCAGTCCGCCAGTACTGCTCGCCTCGATGGTGGTGAGGCCGGTAGGATGTGAAAGCCTGTCCCGCCATTCCGACACCAGGATCTCGCGGTGCTGCGACCTACGCTTCTCGAACTGATGCTGCATCGGCCGTTCGCCCGCCCCTGCGCCTCCTCACGCCACCGGTACAGTGACGCGAGGACCTTCTTCTCCAGATCCCAGGGCGGGTATCCTGCAAGTAGGCAGGCCGCCTCATAGGAGAACGGTCTTAGAGGGACCTGACTTAAGTAAAAACCCAGAGGTTATTTGTCGGTCACAGGTCATAACACACGCATGGCGTAGGCATGGCAAGCGGCGCAGGTGGTAATTCTTTTTTTATTTCAATATTCTTCTTGAATGGTTCTTCGTTCACATACTAGAGTCGCGTCACGCCACGGAGCCAAGGTGAGCGTCGACTGCGACATGACTCTACCATATTTTTTGCGTTTTTACACAAATGAAGGAAGCATAGCCACCCGCGCCGCGACTCTACATAGAAATCACGACCCGACCACACCTCGACACATCGACTAGTGAGCGACGCGCATAAGAATAATTGAAAAAGTCTTCCGGAAAATTGGGAAAATCTGTAAGTTCTTTTTCCAAGAGATTTTTGTATGAACCCTTATTTAGACAGGACAACTGCTGTCTGGTCAGCTAGTAAAATATATAGGGTGACTATGGATTACTATACTTAAACAGATGGTTATCCTCATCATAACAAACAACTTTCCCAAAGAAACTGTTTTGCTTTAACTTACGATCGGATTACCATACCACATATGTTACTAAGATCACCCCAATATGACCGCGTGCGTGATCGGTACGGGTATATCACCCCAATACATTATTGAGTACCTATAATAATAAACTCAAATTCAAAACATTTCAAACGTTTATAGGCACTTTTGAACTGTCAAAGTATTATTAGATAGTTGGTCAAAAGTTGAAGTTATTTATTTATAGGTATATATATATAAACTTTATTGTTCACCAAAAACATATATCGATCAAAATACATTGAACACAACAAAGCATACAATAGGAGGCCTTATCGCTATCAGCCAAAAACTCCAAGGACACTTTTTTAAATGAAGATATTATTACAAAATTGGGTACATTATTCTTTTTCATTCATTTTGCTTCTATATGTGAGGAAAATGGAAAAACAAATAAAGAAACAATTAAAAATAAGCCCTGCCAGATCCGTGTCAACTGAAGGACGAATATGACGCGTGGATCCTTAATGGTGCTGATCCACGTGTCATATTCGTGATTTTCGCTCAACCATTTTGTAGGGAACCAAATGATCTAATAAACACGTCGCCATCAGTAAGACGTTAAAGTGAAGATGACATATTGTCATTTGCCATGCTCTTTCATATCACACAATATCACAATAAACGGATTCACGATTCTGACATATACAAATTAAACATATAAAAATTGACATATATAAAAAAATACATGTGTTTTTATTACATCTTTCCAAAGTACTCTCCACAAGCCTCTACACAAAGATTCATACGTCTGAACTAGTTTTCAAAACACCCGCAGACAACTTGTTTCCAGCCTGCTCGAACACTGACAGCGCATCATCCGGCGACGAAAATTGTAATTGGGCTGTAAGGAGGATGACCCAGGAGTTTGACCGGTATACTGTCTCTCAGTTAGGAAGTCCCTCGTTTTAATTTACCTGTAGGCGGGCGCATTTCCGTAGTGAAGCAGTAACAGAGAAAACTTCTGTCAAGCATTTGGTAGTATATCATTCAACGTTAATCCTTCTTTGGTTTCGTAAAGGAATTGACAACAAGTAGCCACTCAAACTTAAAAAGCTCGCGATCAAAATCTTACCCCCGCTTCTAAATCGCTTCAGTTTGGTAGGCTTTGATGTTTTTGAAACACCCAAACCGTCGACTGCCGCTTTGTTTCTGGATCTTATTGATAAATCCACGATTCATCAGCTGCAATGATGTCGTAAACACGCAGAGACAAGCGTGCTTCAAATTTGTCTATCATATCTTGGCACCATTCCATCCGTGCCTGCTTCTGAGCATGAGATTGTGCAGCACCCAACATGAAACTATCCCCGCAACCGAAGATGTGCGTGTAGAATCTCGTGAAGACTTCCTGGTCCAATATGCAGTTTATGCTGAATTTTTTGGTATGTAATTCGTCTATTGTCTTAGATCAAACTTTTCACTGCTAGCACGTTTTCTTCTCTAACAGCCGTCAAAGGGCGACCACTTCTTTCTTCGTCTCCCAAAGTTAGTCGACCGCGCTTAAATTCATTATACCACTGTTACACGATTGCCTTAGAAGGGCCTTCATCCGTGAATGCCATTTGAAGTCTATCGTACGAATCGTCTGGTTTCAGGCGACATTTGAAATCGTAAAAAATCATAGCGCGAAAATGGTCTAGACGCGAATCCATTTTTCAAAGAGACGCGGTAATTTTAATTACCTCGCATAAAATGTAGCGGGAAGTTTTGAATTTGGAACATCCCTGTTATTAGTTATAAACAATTATATTTTTTTTTTTTTTTTTTATAAGTTTTAAACAAGCGCTTGACCGCAATCCCGCCTGATGGTAAGCAGTGATGCGATCATTGATGGTAAAGCGCGCTAGTTTATTAAGAGCCTATTCACTCTAGCCTTGAAGACACTCAAATTGTAATGTGACGGAAACACCGTCGCTGGCAAATTGTTCCAGTCCCTCGATGTACGCGGTATAAAAGAGGAAGCGAAACGCTTCGTCCGGGTCGCAGTGGTATCAACAACGTAAGGGTGGAAACTCGCCGTACGACGGGTCGTCCGATGGTGGAACGGTGATGGGGAATTAAATCATGCAATTCCCTTGCACACTCACCAGAATGCAACCTATAGAAGACCGAAAGGCTGGCTACTCTACGCCTGTGCTCCAGGCTTTGGAGACCGTTTCGAGTTAAGTCTGGGTCACCAATCAGCCTCTTCGCACGCCTCTCCACTGAATCCAAAGTATCCAGGTGACATTTCGCAGCACCAGCCCAAATGTGGCTGCAGTACTCCACACACGAGCGGACCTGTGCTTTGTACAACATTAGAAGCTGCCCCGGTGTGAAGTACCGCCGGACCTTTGCGATAACGCCAAGTTTTCTAGCAGCCACCCTGGCCTTGGACTCAATGAACCGCCCAAAGTTAAGGTTCGAGGAAATCTCTACTCCCAAAAGCTGAAGGCGGTTGGTGCACTCCAAGGATACATTCTGAAAAGTAGGAGCCAAGGTGAACGGGCTCCTTTTGGCGGTGAAAAGACACGCCTGTGTTTTGGCGGCATTGAATGCTACAAGATTGGCTTTGCCCCATTCGGAGACTGCCTGTAGTGCAGCACTCGTACGCTCTACCATAGCCTCTCTTTCGGACCAGATTGCTTCCTTACTAGCCCGAGCTTCCGGCAGATATCTCTCCACAACTGTGCTGTCATCTGCATACCCATAGATACCGGGCATCAGCAGATCATTAATATGCAGCAGGAACAGAGTTGCAGAGAGAACAGACCCCTGAGGAACACCGGCATTGGTCGACATGGGCTCCGATGAGCATCCGTCGACAACAACTCGGAGGGACCGTTCAGTCAGGAAGTCTTTAACCCAGCCAGTCAGGCCAGCGGAAACGCCGTACGCTGGAAGCTTACTCAAAAGGCCAGCGTGCCATACCCGGTCGAAGGCCTTCGAGACATCAAGGGAGACGGCAATCGCTTCCCCATTTTTAAATAAATTATAACTGGCCAGTTTCGCATACATAAAAACTTTTTGTCGCAATACTTTCTGAGTGGTATAGTTGTTTTGTATACATAACAATATTTTCTTTTTAATTTTCAGAAAAGAGAAACAAAAAGAAAATACTACAAACAGGAAGAGGGATTTAATATTGAACTATTCAATAATTTACAATTGAATAAAAACATAAACATTAAGTTCAAAATGTTGTAATTATGTATTACAAAAAGGTCAGCCAAGTCTGTGGAGCAGGGCCGAGCTTTTTTTATCTGCTAGTTATATAATCATCCGTCTTAAAATATGCTAGATACATGGTGTTCGTTTGATGAATGTTTTATAATAAAGGTCAACTAAGCAAGTTCTGGACTAAATATATTATATGGTGACGAGAAAGCTAACGAATTTATAGACTCGAGCAAGACTCTAAGGCTGAGTTGATTAGGTACTGATCGAATACAAAAAACCGGCCAAGTGCGTGTCGGTCGGACTCACGCACAAAGGGTTCTGTACCATTGATTTATCAACCGAAGGATTTAAGGTATTTGTATGAAAGATTACGCGGCAATTAGCGGTTTACGATTTACGAGGTATTAAAAAAAACTACTTACTAGATCTCGTTCAAAACAATTTTCATTGGTACTTTTTATAGTAATGTACATCATATGTTTTTTTTTTAGAATTTTCATTTTCTTGTTTTTGAAGTTAGAGGGAGGGGGACCAATTTTTTCTACTTTGGAAGCGTCTGTCACGCACTCTATTCGGTTTAGAAACCTCGATATCATTTGTGAAGACCTATCCATAGATAACCCACACGTATGTGATTGATGTAAAAAAAAATTTGAGTTTCAGTTCCAAGTATGGGGAGCCCCCTATATTTATTACTAGCGGCCGCCAGCGACTTCGTTTGCGTGGTTTAGTTTTGCTTCCTCCTATCAGTCGTAGCGTGATGTTATATAAAAAAAGCCTTCCTGGAATAATGGGCTATCCAACGCAAAAAGATTTTTTCAAATCGGACCAGTAGTTCCTGAGATTAGCGCGTTCAAACAAACAAACAAACTCTTCAGCTTTATATATTAGTATAGATAACTTTTTATTTTTGCATCAAAATCTTAATGCGGTTCACAAGTGTCAACAGTATAGCTCTTATAGTTTTGGAAAAAAATGGTTGTGACATACGGACGGACAGACGGACAGACGGACAGACGGACAGGCGGACAGACGGACAGACAGACATGACGAATCTATAAGGGTTCCGTTTTTTGCCATTTGACTACGGAACCCTTAAAACTGAAACAACCTCACTACGTATCGATTTAAGCAGCTGTTTGAATTTCTTCTCATTTTGTTGAGGAACATTCAGTGATACTTTATTATAACATTAGCTGTGCCCCGCGGTTTCACCCGCGTAAGCTTCATACCGAAAGAGCTCAGTTGGTATAAAATAAGCGCCTGTTAAAATAATGGTAGCAATATGTACGTCCGCGTTTGCTCCCGTTTTCGCAACATTATTTGTTCCTGCTGTGCTGTTATTGATCATAGCGGGATACTATATAGCCTATGCCCTTTCTCAGGCTCTAGACTATCTGTGTACCAAATTTCATTACAATCGGTTCAGTAGTTTTGGCGTGAAAGCCGGACAGACAGGCAGACAGAGATACTTTCGTATTTATAATCGTAGTATGGATTTTACACACACGCCATCAGCTGTAATAAACAAAACTATTCCAGTTTTAAAATTCATTATTCCCTGCATTGCGCTGGGTAAATTAAAAAAAAAATGTTTGGAAAAGGTAATTATTATGATAAGTAGGTACGGACGACAGCAGGTCAAGCTACCCATATCTGTCAAATATTGCCAAACAACCTTGAGCCTTTTTTGTGTAGATGGGAAATCATTAAATCACCTCTCCCACTCTGAGCTGTGCGGCACGGCGTGTCAGCCTTTTACTGACTAAAACCCACCTGTTTCCAATCACTTGCCTGTGCGCCTGGGCCTTTTTTTTATTCTGGATGGGAAATCATCAAATGATCTCTCCTGCTCTTGGCGGAGCGGAAGGGTATGTCAGATTTTTATTGACTAAAATCCACCATGTTCCTTCACTTGCGTGTGCGCAAGGGCCATCTTTTTTTTTAACCAACCCGCAACCCTGACCTGAGCTGCGGCGAGCTGCCCACTGGCCGCCGCCCACAAGCCCGCGCCATCTGTGGCCGGGATTTCGATGTTGTCTCCAGACCAGGGCGTCTCCTGCGGCATCTAGAGGCGAAAGGGCACTGGGATTCTCGCTCTCTCACACGCTTCGCCTCCTCCTTTGCTAGCATCACTGCTTCGCAGAAGGAAGTGACGGTAACCTGCCATGCACTCTCGCTCCAGACCATACCCTGGACCACGACCAGTGTCGTAATCTCAAATAACAATTCAGCCGTCCCATACATTTAGGTCCATTAAGTGTTGAAGTTTTCTATGGGATAGTTAATAGTTATTTATGCCATTGTCAAGCAATGATAGCTATCGTAATATGAGTGATAGTTTGTGCCACGAAGCGAAACTCAGTGGCACAATAGATCAGCACGAGTTTACAATAGCTGTTTGCGACAGTGGCATACAGAACCTTGAATATAAATGCAGATAAAAGTTAACAATGGCGCGAAAATAACGCGGCGCGCTCAATGTTGTATTAATCTCACAAATGAAAAGCAAAGGCAACTCATCCATACAGCCTAATAACATGCGATGTTTAGTCGTGACGCAAATACGCGCGCTTTTTGGCATAATCATATGTTGATTTCTTGATGCCATAGCCATAAAAAAAAAGTTTCATTGTAGTATGGTTTACCCGTGTGGAAATGGTCATTGTAACACGACTTGGCAGGAATGACTACTATTGAGATATGACTTATGGTTATTTATTAAGCAAATTACCAAATGGTCCCAGAATTTTTTTTTTTCGATATTGTCATATTGGACTGGAAGAGAAAAATTTTCAGTCTGATGATCTGTGTCACACCTTTAAATATCGATGGTCTTTAAAAAATAACTCTGTATTATCTGTGAAATCTTTTCGTTTTTCCTAGCTCAAAATTAACACAAAACAAGGTTACCTTATTCAATAAAATTCCGTCTGTGAAGTTTCTACTGGATACCACTTGCGAAGGGTGGTTTACATTTACATAATATCTATTATTCGTTTCCTTTGTAGATTAAATAAATTGGAACAATACCTAAATCGAATGAAGGCTGTGGTTTGATTAAAAGATTGTTTATTTTATTTCGCAGCATTGCTAAACGAACCATGTGAAGGTTTTTTTTTAAATTAATATTTTAGCAAAATACAGGACGGTGGTAAAACGAGGTTGTAATGTGGTGGTGATGTGGACTATGTGGTATGGTGGTGCTGGTGGAGTCTTTAAATTTATTTTCAATATGTGCTATAAAAAGCTTTTTTCAAAAATAAAACGACTTTCAAAAACAACAGAACAAAGTAAAAAATAACTTATCGGTGTCTTTGCTTTTGTATTTTCGTTTTTTGCCACCGACTTCCGAAATTAGTTATTTGTCACTTTAAGATGTTTACTTGTACCTTTTTTTAATTCGTCGAATAGAAAGTTCAAAGGTAACAAACATAAAAGAAACAGTCGAATTGAGAACCTTCTCCTTTTTTGAAGTCCGACAAAAATGAGATGATGAAAAAAATTTTGACAACCAGACTAGCAAGCCTTTTAACTGTTTCATCTCACGAAGCGATTTTGGAATTATTTATTTATAGATGTATACCCGAAACTGTCAAATATTCCCAAAAAACCAGACGCCTTAAGGCTTTAGCTTAAAATTGAAAACCCATTAAAGAAATTTGTCAGATTGTAGTAGCTTGATACGCTGGCTGTGTAGTAGCTTGTGTCTGTACATCAATAACATACATTACATAAAAAGCCACACACCGTCCGAGATAATAGCAAAGTTAGAAGTATGTGTACAATGTACATATGTGTGTGTGTGTGTGTTAATATGTGCTGACTAAACTAGGTACTCTTTGCACGCACACATCAAATCAGCTGTCGCCAGCAATTATATTACTTCATCAATCGTCAATATGCAATCAAATTCCCCAATAACTTCAATCGCACGTCATCGTGTCAGCTTGAATTTTAGCGAAAAATAGAAGTAACAGATGGTTTTAACAGTCCATAACTTTTTATCACACCTCGCTTTTTTATAGCTGCCATATGTAGATATAACGGTGACGTTGATGGCTCTTAAATTCGGGAAACAACCTGAACTGAATGGATGAGAAAACCATGTAGGTGCTCGGAAGTTAATACGACACTTCGAGTTTATAAAGAGAATACGAGTGTGTTCGACTATATAATATGTAAAGAAAACGCCGTCCGACCGATAAGGATAATAAAGGTTAGGTAAACACTTGACCAAATATGATATAAAATTTTACATAATCATCATAGTAACAATACTAATGAATTTTGAAATAATCCTTTTTTCCCGGGAATTAATTCCAATTTCCCCGAAATTTGGTAATTTTTAAAAAAGTGACAACACTGGCATTATTATAAGCGAATAGCGACGCGACCACGTCACAGGTGCCGCGTGCCCTGCCCCCCGCCGCCCGCGAAAGGGGTTGCTTCACGCACATGTATTAAGTTACCTCTTTTTGCGAAATAATATTTATTTTTTTAGGGGGATTTTTTTTAAGTTTAGCCTGTCTTTGTGGGCGTTAGTAGAATCAGTTATCGATACCTAACAATACCTTCACGGATCGGAGAGGGTTTTCTTTACATATTGTATAGAGCATGGTTTCTGTAAACCGAAAAAGAAAGAAAAATAAATATTGTGCCTCGTAAAAGAAGATCATAAATCTTTAGTAATAGCTGTAGTTAATTATTTATTTATATATACTTTATTGTACACCAATGTGTATTGGTCTAACTGCAATGCTTCGATGACGCGCCGTTGGGTTTTGGAGGTCAGACGGCAGTCGCTTCACGGAAAATGTCGCAATTTAGCCATTTCAGCAGTTGGACTGGTAAAGCGGACCCCAGACTCCAAAGCTGAAAAGGCTTCGGATGCGACTGGGATTAACGCTGTGATGATGATGATGATGGACTTTATTGTACACCAAAAACATACATCGATCAAAATACATTAAACACAACAAAACATACAATGGGCGGCCTTATCGCTAATGTAATCTCATCTAGGCAACCAATCTATATCATATATATTTACAGTATTTTTTATGTTTTTATAGCAATATAAGATTATAAGGTGAAGGAAAACATTTTCAGGAAACCTGAAGTTTAAGTCTGAAATCGCCAACCCGCATTGAGCAAGCGTGGTGATTGCGCTCAATGCTCCTCTGTAGTAGAGTAGACCTGTACCCAGCAGAGGAAGGATAAAAAGGTTGATGATAATGATGATAGCAATATAATATTGTGTATGTCTATAGGGGCCTTGATGCCTGAAATAAATGAATAAAACTAAATTAGAATACAGATTAAATACTTTTACGTTTTATTCTATACATTGATTTTTTTAGTAGGTATTTCATGCTTCGCTAACAGTTAATACTTGTTTAATGTTATATCAATTAAAATTTTAATGATGAGTTTGTTCAGTTTCTTCTTCGTCGTTTCAATGTCCAAAACTTTGTCACTATTACGACATCGTCGTTGGTAGCGTAGAGGTCACTATGAGTGCTTTTTTGGGGCACATTTATTTATCTTCACATACAAGTGTTGGACATGCTTTATTAAGAGTTCTTTTGAAATTTTTATCAACTATTGTTTCTGACCATAGTACCCATTTATGTGGCAGTTTCTTTCTTAATCTCGATAAGCCTGAACAAATTCTGGTTATTAAATTTTAGTCAGAACACCGCGTTTACACCATGTCTATGCTAGTTACGATTGTTGTTTTCAACTAATCTTGTAAAATACTAGATATTATCAAACCCTGATTGCGTGTAAAAAATGTCTCCATTTTTAGGTTTGTTCAAATCGTTCACCGTTTTGCTTTTATTAAATCTTGTCTCTTCAATTTGTTTTAAATGTAAACGTGTTTTTATATCTTGATGAAAATCCGGGTTCAAAAGCGGCCGCTTAGCTCAACAGGAGCTAAGCCTTTATTTAAATCAAGAAGAACCAACATTCAATATTGCTTTTGTGTAGAAATGTGGAAATCTCCCTTAGAGGGATTTACACACTGAAAAGAAATCTTTATACTAAATCTTGTTTATTTTAAATGTTATAACAAGTTGGACCATGTTAACAAATACCTCAAGAAAATTCTAGAACACCATTTCAAAGCTTAGCGGTTAAACTCTCGAACAAGTCCCTTAGGTCAAGGGACACAAGGGTCAGTTTTAGGTGAACATATTTTCACAGTTTCAAAGTGCTTGTCACCATTTTGTCTTGCTTGCTGGAACGGCTTTGTTTTCGTAAGTTTTCCGAAAATATTGAGAAGTAGAACGTCAATATAATAAAAATACATATATATATATATATATATATCAAAATAACATAACACTATGCCTTTAATTGTAGACGGGTTAGACGGAAGTGTTCTCATAGTGCACTTACCCCTAATTGAGGTTTAGTTCCATGATATGGGGGGCTACTATTGCCGTCAATCAACTGGGCATAAATCCAGTACCCTAATTGCGTAACACACCATTACTATCAATTGGGATCATTTTGAAGCATATCGCTAGTCCATTGCTTCATAAGTTGTAAAAATTTGTTTGCCCAACAACGTAAACTACGTAATGAATGTTGTTGAACTGTCAAAATGAAACCCATTGCTACTGATAGTTTATTACGGAATTAGCCTTCAGATTGGGGGCTGCTACTGTGAAATTGCAAATGGAAAATTCCAATAACACCTTACACGACCCGGGAACCAACCCCAGCTTCAATTAAGCAGTAGCGTTTGTGATCACTAGACGAGAAAACCACATCAAGATGTAGCTTATTATTTATACCCACATTTGTTATTCAGTCGAGCGCTAATTAAGTTTCTGAGTAAATGAAAACTTAGAAAGCAGCATTACAGCCGCGGCGTGTTCTAAACTAATGATACAAAAAACTACATTTATGAACAGTTCCATAAATAACTGAATAGTTGCGTAAGCAGAAGAAACGGAATTCGTCGAGTTCTTGACTTTATAACGGGGCTGTTTTGTTTAGTTCGCCATAGCTCGGGTAACTGCCGCGGGCGAGCATGTCTTCTGATGTTCCGGGATAAAACCTTGTAAGTATTATTTGAAACTAGCTTGTGCCTGCCATTTTGCTCCTATGCTAAAATATCAACAACATTTTTTATAAAATTCCATGTCCGTATTCCTTTCTTACTTTTTTTTGCGCAGCTTTTGTAGATACTGGCGTGATATTAAATAGCCTATAGCAGTTAGAGTGAATAGACTCTTAGTAAACTAGCGCGCTTTACCATCAACGATTGCGTCACTGCTTACCATCAGACGGGATTGCGGTCAAGCACAAGTTTATAATTGTAAAAAAAAGTATTTGTTAAAGATTGAGCTATCAAATGCAAAAACATTTTTTGAAACCCGGCTCTGTGATTCCAGAGATTAGCGCTTTCAAACAAACAAACTCTTCAGCGTTCTAAGTAATACAAAAATTATACGTTATAGGATAATGTCAGAATATCTTTTAGAAAACCTTGACAAAAATTTTCTTCCAAATGTATTAAGGAAACTGCCCTAAGGCCAAGAGAATGAAGCCCACATTGTTTATTTAACATCCTTATGTTAAATCCGACTATTGAATAAATCTCTTGTTTTTCTTTTGAAGTCGTACTTTCCCCCACCTCCCCGAACTGTGACATCAAACTGGCCTTCAAAAATAGCTTCATATTTTGTAATGAAATTAGTAATACCTTTACAAACCCATTTAAGGCACCAAGGCAAGCTTTTTTTTTACTAATTAAATCCCACCCGTGTTTCTTGACTTGCCTGTGCGCCAGAGTCAAAATTTCTTTTTAACCAACTCGCAACCCTGACCCAGGAATGCGTTTTAACCTTTAAGGTTGTCAATGAAACTCGGAAAATCTCATATGTGTTGGTGAAAAATACTTAATAAATATGTACTAGGAAACACGTTGTAATTTTAACTACAACACCACATGCGAACAACGCGTCCTTGTGACGACACGCAAATCCTGCACCTCGCAACCGCAATCATACAACTTCCCGACATCAACTGTCGGACAATTGCCCGCTAGACACAATACCCGTCTGGTCCGAGAATCCTCCCTTTTCTAAGGTGGATGAGTGAACCTCACACCCTGTTCGTCATTTTTTTTAAATAATTATAAACTAGTGCTTGACTGCAACCCCCCTGATGGTAAGCAGTGATGCAATTGTTGATGGTACAGCGCACTAGTTTATTTATTCACTTAAAAACTTAGGAATAGGAAGGATGACGGCAGTTGAACGAGGTGATGCAATGTTAAACCCAAGACCAACACGACCAACGATGCTGCACCAGAGGGAGATTGATCTGAAGACTCGACTCTCTACGACCAAACTGACAGCCTCCGTGGCGTGGCGGTAGCGGACGCGGCCGCTGCGAAGGGTGGCGCGGGTTCGATCCCGGCACAGTGCAAGTATTTGTATGCATGAATATGAATATTTGCACTGGTCTGGTCGTGCCTCGGAAAGCACGTTAAGCCGTTGGTCCCGGTTGCCATACGAACATCTAGTGGCAGTCGTTACGGGTTGTTGGAGCCCTCAAAAGTCCAACAATTGGTCTAACCTCAATGCTTCGATGTCGCCTTCGGGTTGTGGAGGTCAGACGGCAGTCGCTTCACGGAAAATGTCAAAGTTTGGCCATATCAGCAGTTGGACTGGTAAAGCGGACCCCAGACTCCAAAGCTGAAAAGGCTTCGGATGCGACTGGGATTAACGCTGGGATGATGATGATGACTCTCTACGACCAAACTCCCGACACAATAACATTTAGCGCATCGTACCCGGCACACATCGCAACACAACTGCTCAGACCCGTACTCCGTACGGCTTCACCAGACATCATACCTCCTATAATGTGTTGGACATTGTGGTGATCAATGCAGGTGCCTTCACTGTATGCGAAGAGGACCTTTGCACTACAGTAAGGGTAATAGGCGGGTAACAAAAACATATCATTACGCCTGAATCCCCGAATGGTTAACCAGGGGTGCAAATCCATATTTCGAAAGTTATGTTTGAAGTCCTAAGTAATCGGTGGCGAGCTTATTGTAATAAATCGGAAAAAAAAAATCAAATCTTATATCTCTTATTATCTCTAGGGCAACAAGCCATCGTTGTCCTAGAGATAATAAGATTAAAATAGATAGATGCCTCTGTCAGAAAAGAACACCTTTATTATGCTATATAAATGACAGACTTGGCACGATTGGCGGTCTTATCGCAAGGAGCTACCTTTTAAAGACAACCTTTTGATGGATCAAAAAGAGTAAGGAGAGGTTTCTCCTGTATGTCATCATTCTCCTGCCCTTATCCCAATTTATTTGGGGTCGGCGCAACATGTCTTTTTCTTCCATACATCCCTATCAGAAGCCATCTCGGCAGTCACCCCTTCTTAGCCATATCATCCTTCACACATTCCATCCATCGTTTCTTTGGTCTTCCCCTACTCTTATAGCCATCAACATTCATAATTAAAACTCTCCTCACGACATTCTCCTCATTTCTCCGTAACACATGCCCGTACCATGACAACCGCTTTCCACACAACTTTTCAGCTACCGGTGCCACTTTCAGACTTCCTCTTATGTACTCATTTCTTATTCTATCCATTCGTGTAACACCACACATCCCTCTTAGCATTCTCATCTCGGCTGCATGCAATTGCCTTTCTTTCATCCCTTTCGTAGCCCAACATTCTGATCCATACAAGACAGCAGGTCGGATCATGGTTTTATATATTTTCCCCTTAAGTTTAAGGGGAATGCGGGAGTCGCAGATTGTTCCAGTGACCTGCCGCCATTTCATCCACCCAGTGTTAATTCTGTGCTTAACCGTCCGATCTATTTCGTCATCGCTTTGCACGAGTGAACCGAGATACCGAAAGTCGGAGCAGATTGGGAGAAGTGCGCCATCAAGCGCTATGGCTCCAGAAGTGGAGAGACCGCCGAAATCGCAGAACATATATTCGGTTTTGGTTCTGCTGATTTTCAAGCCAACATTCTCCAGCTTCTGTTGCCATTTCTCCAATCTGCTCTGGATCTCAGGTCCATCTTCACCGACGAGAACAATGTCATCGGCGAACAGCATGCACCAGGGTGCCTCCTCCTGGATGTCCGACGTAAGAGCGTCCATAATCAACAGGAAGAGGTACGGACTTAAAGCCGATCCCTGGTGCAAGCCTACCGCCACACTGAACTCGTCGGTATTGCCAGCAGCCGACCGGACGTAGGTACGAGATTGACTGTACATAGCACGAATTAACTCTACATACTTCCCAGGCAAAACTTTCTCTTTCAGGGCCCACCACAGCACATCACGATGTACCCTATCATACGCTTTCTCCAGATCAATGAACACCATGTGCAAGTTCTTGTGTGCACGTCTGTACTTCTCGCACATTTGGCGGAGTGCAAAAGTGGCGTCCATTGTTCCTCGACCTGGCATAAACCCAAACTGGTTTGCGGTAATCTCACTCTCCTCCGCAATCTTTTCTCAATCACTTTCTCCCATACCTTCATACTATGTGACATGAGCTTTATCCCTCGATAGTTTAGAGAGAGTAGTGTCGACCTCCGTGGCGCAGCGGTCAACACGCCTGCCTGCGACGCGGAGGCCCCGGGTTCGATCCCCGGCCTGGTCATGATGGAAAACGATCTTTTCCTGATTGACCTGGGTCTTGGATGTTTATCTATATATGTATTTATTATAAATATAGTATCGTTGAGTTAGTATCCCATAACACAAGTCTCGAACTTACTTTGGGGCTAGCTCAATCGGTGTGATTTGTCGGTATATATTTGTCGGTATATATTTATAGTTGTTACAGTCCTGTACATCACCTTTATTCTTAAAGATGGGCACTAGTGAACTATTGCACCATTCTTGTGGGATCCCTCCTTCATGCAACAACTTATTGAAGAATAAAGTCAGCCACATACATCCATCTCCTTTTAAACACTTCCATGCTTCTACTGGTATATCATCTGGGCCCATAGCTTTTCCATTTTTTCATACCTTGAACTGCTATCCTTACTTCATCCATGCTAATTTCTCTTACCAAACCCATATTCTCTTGTACCTCTTTGAGCTATGGTTATAATGGAGCCTCATATTATGTATGTACAAAAATATTAAGTAGGTACAGAAAACCCCTAACCCGTAGTCACTGTAGTCATCGAAAAGTGGTGGGTGCGGGTTTGTCACAAGAGACAAGCACGCCGGGGGGCGGAGCACTTAGATTTACGACCAACAACTTGGTCCGCACTTAATTTATGACGAGAAACTTTCCTCGCGCGTAAATAATAGTGTTCAGACGAATTAGCGAATTGCTTGACGACTTGCCTTCCATATTTTGACTGTACGGCCTGTTCTTTGTCAGCCTATAATCTTGCTGTAAGTAATTAATTTAGCCAAGCCCCAGAAAATTGAATTTTTGTTAGGGTACGCACAAACTGGTAAGCAAGCTTCGGGCCTTAAACTTAACAAGTTATCTAGAGAGTAGCGATGTAAAATGAACATTCTAGAATTTTCGCAACCAGCGGCACTGAGCGCTTTCTGCCTTCACTAGATGTACTTAGGCTTGACACACTAAGGTCCGTATTCCAGAAGGAAACTCAAGCATTGATCTCTGTTTAAACATTACTTAAAACTAGTTTCAAAGCTTGAAACGAGTTTAAATGCAATGCTAGAGTTTTGAGTGAGCGTCTGGAATACGGGCCTAAGTCTAGGCCTGTCAGCGCGTATGTAAAATTAGACTTCCCTGAATGTAAAAGGTAATAATTAAAAGTCTGAAGTGTTCCTCATGCAAGGCTGCGTCTTGATCGGATTGTGTTGTAAACCTTAAGAGAAAACTTTACCGTTAAACGACTCATTAGGGACAACTACGTAACACATATTAGCTAATCTCTGGTAATACGCAATCGCTGTTCTCGCTGTTCTCCAACACGATATTATTATGCCCGATATGATATTACAAATACCATAGTTCCGCCATTATCCTCAAACTTTATCAATTGAATCGGAACTAATGTCTACTTGTGTTGATTTACATTCCCCACGAGTATTGTTAAAATTCGTGAACTTTAATCTACATACATATTATAAAACATAGTCGCTTTCCGTGTCTCTTTGTGTGACTGTGTTGTTCTTGTAATCTACACAATGGACTTAGATGCAGATCACTGTTGCTGGAAAGTTTGTTGCGCCACTTTTCTTCCCAACTAAGTACAGGGAAGTTATGAAGACCGGACGTTTTGGGGGACTGTCTTACGTAATTTTGACGTTTTTAAGAGCAAAATCTGTGTATGCCTAGATTTAATAAATGATTTTACACTTATTTTAATTTGCTGTTTGGTTATGTGACTTGTGTTGTGTGAATAATTTCTAGTGGCCAACCAAAAAATACTACGAAAATAAAGCACATACACCGTGAAATTATAGTAAACTTACAAAGAAATTACTACATTAGTAAAAATAAGAAATCGACATTCCAATCATTTAAAAAAAACAATTATTGTGCAATATTATGACGCGTCATTTTTTATAATTATAAACTAGTGCTGGACCGCAATCCCGCCGCAAAATTTATAACAAAATACCAAAGCCTTTAGGAGCAAAACGCGAACTAAAAGATTTTAAAAAACATTGTAATGATTTCCTGATTGGATTGATCAGGAAATCATTAAAATTGTAAAGATTGAAAAGGCATATTATTCCATTAATAAATACCTAGAAGATAAAGAAAGATATGTTGATAAATGTGCGTTAATTGTATGCGTTATCTATGTACATTTTTTATTTAATCATCATCATCATCTCTGCCACGTGATGTCCACTACTGGACACAGGCCTCCTCCAAGGATTTCCAAAAAGAACGGTTGGACGCGGCCTAAATCTAGCGCTTCCTGCGATTTTGGTCAAGTCATCCGACCACCTAGTCGGTGGGTGTCCATTCAAGAGCCTTTCTGCACCATCGGCCATCGGCTCTACGGGCTATGTGCCCCGCCCACTGCCACTTCAAAGAGCTAATCTGCTGGAGTATGTCAGCGACTTTAGTTCTTCTACGAATCTCCTCATTCCTGATTCGATTACTTAGAGAATCACCTAGCATAGCCCTCTCCATGGCTCTTTGTGCGACTTTGAGTTTTCTTATGAGGCCCATAGTAAAGGGAAAAAGGGGGTCAAATTTAATATCTACTCATAGGTAAATAAGCTAGTTGTTTACAATATTGTTAAGTTAGTTTTAAAATATTAAGTATAAAATAAGTAAGTTGAATTAGTTATCTTGTTATTTAAATTTTAAACAAAAAGTATAGTAATAATGAATGTATAACGCCATTTTCTACTAATATTTGTACGCCGTTAACGAACAAATATAGAGATCACCACATTCATTATAACACCTATTTTTATACTTACCTATGTTTTACAAATAAAAACATCGATTTTGAAGAAAAATCTTTATCAGAGTTCACTTAGCGCAAAAAACACACAGCCTCCGTGGCGTAGCGGTAGCGGACGCGGCCGCTGCGCAAGGTGGCGCGGGTTCGATCCCCGCACAGTGCAAGTATTTGTATGCATGAATATGAATATTTGCACTGGTCTGGTCGTGCCTCGGAAAGCACGTTAAGCCGTTGGTCCCGGTTGCCATACGAACATCTAGTGGCAGTCGTTACGGGTTGTTGGAGCCCTCAAAAGTCCAACAATTGGTCTAACTGCAATGCTTCGATGTCGCCTTCGGGTTGTGGAGGTCAGACGGCAATCGCTTCACGGAAAATGTCGAAGTTTAGCCATATCAGCAGTTGGACTGGTAAAAAAGCGGACCCCAGACTCCAAAGCTGAAAAGGCTTCGGATGCGACTGGGATTAACGCTGGGATGATGATAATGATGACTTAGCGCAAAAAAATAATAGCCATAGTGAGGGAAAAAGGGGCTCAAATTTAATATTAATAGGTAAATAAGCTAGTTATTTACAATATTGTTAAGTTTATTTTAAAATTATTTTTTTTTTTTTTTTTATATATTATAAACCAGCGCTTGACCGCAATCCTGCCTGATGGTAAGCAGTGACGCAATCGTTGATGGTAAAGCGCACTAGTTTATTAAGAGCCTATTCACTCTAGCCTTGAAGACACTCAAATTGTAGTCCGACGGAAACACCGCCGCGGGCAAATTGTTCCAGTCCCTCGATGTACGCGGTATAAAGGAGGAGGCGAAGCGCTTCGTCCGGATCGTAATGGTGTTAACAACGTAAGGGTGGAAACCAGCCGTACGACGGGTCGTCCGCTGGTGGAACGGAGATGGGGGAATTAAATCATGCAATTCCAAAATATTAAATTTAAAAATATTATAAATTAATTAAGTTGAATTAATTATCTCGTTATTTAAATTTCAAACAAAAATAATTGTAATGATGAATGTATAACGCCATTTTCTACTAATATTTGTACGCCGTTAACAAAAATATATGGAGATCACCACACACATTAACACCTATTTTTATAATTTATACTCATAGGTAATGTTTTACAAATAAAACAATTGATTTTGAAAAAAAATCGGAGTATATATAAATATCGGTGTATAAGTAAATATCGGAGTTCACTTAGCGCAAAAAAATAATATTAGGTACTGTTTATATTATTCAAAGATCGTTATTTTGCTAATGTTTAGTAGTCATTGGATAGATAATATGGGCTGTTTTGTAAGACTACTAAAATACTAATAAATACCGTTTATTATATGTATAGGTATAGTTAACTAGCAGATTTTAACAAATACTTAATGTTTTGACAAGTCATAATAAAAAATATTATTTAAAAACAAAAAACCCGCCTGCATAAAACTCTAACGAACTGAATAGGTAGAAACAAGTTGAACAATCGCAGTTGGGGGACTGTTCTATGGAATACTAGTTTATCTAGCTAAGAAGTCCCCCAACTGCGATTGTTCAACTTGTTTCTACCTATTCAGTTCGTTAGAGTTTTATGCAGGCGGGTTTTTTGTTTTTAAATAATATTTTTTATTTCTATCTTTTTAGTTTTAACAAATTATGTTTCTAATGTTGGAAAACTTCAAAAAATTGTTTAATTTCTTTTTTCATCGTTCCATTTAATATTAAAAGTTCACGTTATATACATATTTTCTAATGAGTATTTTAAATCCTTCATTTTAAAACCAATTCGATAAGTTTGGTTAATAAAAATTACCTCATAATTATGGCGTCAAACATCCGCCATTTTTTTTTTTCTAATGTCACCGTCTAAGACAAATCTAACGATGTCTCAAATGTGAAAATCCGTTGGCCGGTTCTGGAGATACAAAATAATAAAGAATATTACATACATTCATATGTACAAGATACGCGCTTTGTGCATGCCTCCGAATGTAATTCTGTTTATAATTTTGCAAAAAATTGAAACTGACTGACTTTTGTGCTGAAATTTTTAAGTGTACATTAATTACGTAGGTACGGACGACAGCAGGTCAAGCTATCCCAAACGGTCAGATATTTCCAATCAACATAGAGCCTTAATGCTATAAAGTTGAAAATCTGATAAGGAAATCTGACAGATTGTAGTAGCTTGATGTGATGTCGTCTGTACATAGGTTTGGCACTGTTTCAATGTAGTGTGTGATTTATCATTTTTTTTGTTTATATTAATTAGTAATAAATTTATGTCTTTTTAGTTAAGAAATATTACGTAACCGGATTAATTCCTTAAATGAGTTTATGTCATGTGGTTGATTTAGCAATTTGTTAGGGTTAAGAAAACTGATATCAAGTCCGGAAAGAGTCCTCACTCTACTCAAAGCAACGTAAGCTTGACCTTTTGCAAATAAGTTTCTATTTAAATCTACAACTGCTGGGTCTAAAGTTGTGACCTGTAGTTTATGCACCGTCACTGCCCAGCATAAAATTAAGGGAAACATTCGTCGCTCAATCTTACCTTTACCACGTAAAGCATCAAAGTCTGTAGCACGAGGCTGGATCCAGACTCCAATACCAGGTAGGTTCCCTGTTATACTTGTGTCATCGAGCTCCACAAATACCGCTTGTGGTAGTTTTCCTGGCTCCAACTGCGTAGTGCTGGTCAATCTATTCGTCGGATAATACCCATAGCACCGTTAACCAGCCCATGGTTAGCACTGATGTTCCGTATTAGCATGGCTCGAGAGCTTATACCTAACTTGAGGTGGTTTGGTATACTACCTGCTTTATTAGGATCTTCAGGTATGTATTCCTCTCGTAGTTTTTGACCATATGTTTTAGGTTCAAATGAGATGTCTACAGCACTAACATTGTATACTTTTGTGAGCTTTTCTAACTTTTCTGTCATGGTCTTCTTCGTCTTCAATCTTTTTCGTCTTTTTTTTTATTAGTTATAAACTAGCGCTAGTTTATTAAGAGCCTATTCACTCTAGCCTTGAAGACGCTCAAATTGTAATGTGACGGAAACACTGTCGCTGGCAAATTGTTCCAGTCCCTCGATGTACGCGGTATAAAAGAGGAGGCGAAACGCTTCGTCCGGATCGTAGTGGTGTTAACAACGTAAGGGTGGAAACTTGCCGTACGACGGGTCGTCCGATGGTGGAACGGAGATGGGGGAATTAAATCTTGCAATTCCCTCGCACACTCCCCAAAATGCATCCTATAAAGGACCGAAAGGCTGGCTACTCTACGCCTGTGCTCTAGGCTTTGGAGACCGTCTCGACTTAAGTCAGGGTTACCAATCAGCCTCTTCGTCCGCCTCTCCACTGAATCCAAAGTGGCCAGGTGACACTTAGCAGCACCAGCCCAAATGTGGCTGCAGTACTCCACACGAACCGACCTGTGCTTTGTACAACATTAAAAGCTGCCCTGGTGTGAAGTACCGCGGGACCCTTGCGATAACGCCAAGTTCCTTGGCAGCCACCTTGGCTTTGGACTCAATGAACCGCCCAAAGTTTAGGGTGGAGGGAATCTCAACTCCCAAAAGCTCAAGGCGGTCGGAACACTCCAAGGATACGTTTCGAAAAGTAGGAGCCAAGGTGAACGGGCTTTTTTGGGGGTGAAAAGGTTTTGGCGGTATTGAATGCTACAAGTTTGGTATTGCCCCATTCGGAGACTGCCACTTGCCTCTCGTCCAGCTGATTTCTTTAAGAATCAATAAACTGCCACTGTGTTGGCAAAAATACATTGATTGCATGGGTTATAACTTCATTTAATACAAAAGATTTTTTTCCTATTAAACTGCAATTTTATATTTAAAAACTTTTTTATATAAAATATATTTAGAATCAATATTTTTATTATAATCAGTGATTAAAATCCTTAATTTTGACACCCAACTCACAACCAAAGGCAGAAAAAAACATGTAATTCTTTTTTTTGTTCCATTTAATATTAAGTTATATACATATTTAGAATCAGTGTTTAAAATCCTTCATTTTGATATCCCACTCGATATGCTTGGTAGAAATTTATTTCTTCATATCTCACAATATGGCGTCATACATCCGCCATTTTGGATTTTTTAAAATGTCACCTATCTAGTAGCAGTTGGGCAATTAAGTCAAATCTAACGATACCTCAAATGTGAAAATCCGTTCAGCGGTTCTAGAGATACTAGGTAATAAAGAATAATACATACAAGATAGGAGCTAAAAACATAACCCTCCTGGCAGTCGGGTAAAAACAGTGCGAAACAGAGGCACCCGTTAGATAATAACATGATTGTAATTAATACTTGTTCAACAAGAAGCCTTCATAAAAACACAGATTTTGTAATATTGTTTGCCTTCAAGCTGTACTTCAGTGAAGGGCTGTTAAGAGCCCTTCAACGTCTTATCTCGTTAAACGAGATGTATAATTCATTTAAAACAATGCTTATCAAAAACAGATCCAGAAAAATATAGAAAATATTTTTTTTTTTAACAAATCATTGCAAGCAACGAATATGTTATCTGCCAGTTTAATCACTGAGGATTTCGCGACAGATCCTGACTTTTTCTATAAGATTATTTAAGTGTGCACACTTAAAGGAGATGTTTCATTTTGAGCCACCACTATGTACGCTATATATATAAAAAGGAAAAAATAGAAGATTTTCATAAAAAATACTACTAAATTAATTTGAATAAAAATACAAGTATACATATTTAATTATTTGAAACGTTTTTAGCGAGATAGCCCTATACTAATGTAGCCATGACACTTTTTATGACGTTTGATTGGCGACTTTGATAGTTCTATTTTCCCGTTGTGTTCGTGTCGAGTATTGATTTGAGTTGTTTATTTAATTTAATGAGCCGTATGTTCGGATTTCATGTTTTGTTTTTTTCGCAGTAATATGGTAGATAATATAGATACGATAGCCTTAGATATATGACACCTTAATCAAATGTCACTATCAAAACCTTATTTCGCTTATTGCTGACCACCATATTTATTAGTAGTTGTTTTGCACTCCTTGGCCGAGTTGAATTGAATCTGTATAAAAACTAAGCCTAAATATAGGAAATTAACATTAAAAACAGTTAACTATAACGTAACTCTACTTAGCATTAAGTGTACAATGTGCTGGCCCAGGCTCCATACATTTGGGGGACTCCCCACAGCGCAGACTTCCACGTAGTGTTCCCCGGGCAACGCCGTGTCTGACCACCGTAACGGAGTGGCAGACCGGTGGCTAACGTGCGCTGTGACTTACGCGATCTGCGAAATCTTATTTTATCTGAGGGCGATTGCGTGCATTGAGGTTTTTTATTGTGGGTTTTATTTTATTGGGGGTAGGTTTTAATTGAGGTTTTATTTGTTTTTATTGTGGATTTGGTTTTTGGTTGTCGTCATGCCGAAACCATCACGGAATGCCTCCGGGCGTTTCGTCCCAAAAGGTCCTTCTCAGGGCCAACCAAACGGCCCTTCTCAGGGCCAACCCAAGCGCCCTTCTCAGGGCCATTTGGACGAGTGTTCGGCGTCGGAGGCCAGCCGCGCACCATCCGCGGCAGGCTTCTGCGGGGAGGACGAGTTCTCCGACTCGGACATGGGGTCCGTAGTCGGGGACTCGTCGTCCGTATGTGGCGTGGCTGCGGAACGCAGCCTGAAGAGGGCCTACCTGAGGCTCGGGTCCGAGGGATCGTCGGACTCGGCCAAGGGTAAGCCCAAACAGAAGAAGCCGAAGGCGAAGACTGCTTCGCCTTCGACTTCTCCACAGGCCGGCACCCACGATGTGGGTCTGGCGGACGCCCAGCTCCGGCTCAGCTTGGCCTAACGGGCCGATTTCGAGCTGGAGCTGGAGGAGAAGGTTGCCGCGCAAGAGAGGAAGGCGCGCGCAACGAAGACGAGGGCCGGATACGGTTCGGCCCTCGTCAGTTTCGACGGCCTATCCATGGCTGAGTTGGCCCGCTTAGCGGAGGAGGACAGGGAGAAGATCGTCGAGGTCGCCTCCAAGTCCTCCAACCTAAAGGGGACCTTCCAGAAGGCCCTAAAAAGCCGTGCAGCAAGCTTGCACGGCATAATAATGGAGCTGACGCAGCGCACTGCGTCAGAGGAGACGCGGCAGCTGCAGGCGAGGGTGGATCGCCTGCAAGCAGAGGTCAGCCAGCTTCACAAGAAGCTGGCTGAAGCTACGGCCCCGGCCCCGTCAGCAGCGGCCCCGTCGGCAGTGGTTTCCACCCCCTCCTCCTCCAGCCTTGAGGAATTGTTCCGCAAGGTGGTTATGGAGGAGCGGGCGTTCACTCGGGCCTGCTTCGCAGGCATCGAGGACCGTCTCCTGCCGGAGAAGCGTCTCCGCCCACCATTAGCGTCGGACAAGACGCCGACAGCGGCTCCCCAGGCGCCAAAGCCCTCAAAGGCCAAGGGCAAGGGGAAGAAGTCGCCGGGGGCTCTGCCTCCGCCCGGTACGAGTGCGGGCACCGAACCGGGGCCGGCTGCCATCGCGGCACCCACCCCGCAGGTTCAGGAGGTCGACGCCCTCTCCCTTCCACCACCCCTTCCAACCAGCCGTGATCGGAGGTGGTGAAAAAGGGTAAAAAGAAGACGACCCAGGCCCCGGTTGCCCCGGCAGCAGCTCCGGCGGCTGCCTCGGCGGCCAAAAAAGCTCCGAAGCTGGTTGCCCCCAAATCCGCGGCGGTCACAGTGACCATCGTGCCCGAGGCCGCGGAGAGGGGGGTAACCTACGAGTCCGTCCTGAGACGGGCTCGTACCGCCGCGGACCCCGCCGAACTGGCGATTGGTGTCTGCCGCCGGACCCAAACCGGAGCTCGTTTGTTCGAGTTTCCGGGGAAGGACGGCGGCAAAAATGCGGACCTCTTCGCAGCCAAGCTGCGGGAGGTCCTTTCGGATGTGGCGAAGGTCGCCAGACCGACGAAGACGACGGCTATAGAGGTGACCGGTCTAGACGATTCGGTCACCAAGGAGGAGGTGGTGGCGGCGATCGCAGTGGCCGGAAGCTGCGAACCCGCAGCGGTGAACGCTCGGGCCATTAGGCCGGGCTGCGGTGGACTGGGCTCTATCCGGCTGGAGTGCCCAGTCGCCGCAGTGTTGGCCGTCTAGGCAAAATGCCAGGGACGGCTACTAGTGGGCTTTAGCTGGGCCGTGATCCGGGTGCTTGAGGCAGCGCCGATGCGCTGCTTCAAGTGCTTGGGAATCGGCCACACCCGAGCCATGTGTCCGTCCACAGTAGATAGGGCGGACACGTGCTTCCGCTGCGGGCAACAGGGGCATAAGGCGGCCTCGTGCGAGGCCGCCAAGCTGCACTGCGCGGCGTGCGCTGACAGTGGTCGCCCTGCGGACCACGTGATGGGGGGGAGCTTATGCCGACCCCCCTCTAAGAAGGGCAAGCCGCAGGCGTCTATAAGCCGTCCTGCCGCTGCTGCCACCACCCCCGCTGATATCCCATCAGCGGCGGTGGCCGAGGGTGATCCGATGGTCGCATAATAGGTACCGACCATCGCATCCTGCAGGCAAACACCAACCACTGCCGGGCTGCCCAGGACTTACTGGTGCAGTCAATGGCCGAGTGGTTGGTGGATGTGGCAGTGGTGGCCGAGCCGTACTTTACTCCCAGCAATTGGCTGGGAGACAGTGACGGCTCGGTGGCAATCGTGGCGCGGTCTTCCTCGGACTCCCCTCCCCTCTCGCTCTTAGAGAGGGGACCGGGATACGTGGCCGCCGCGTGGGGAGGGTTGGCCCTTGTGGGGGTCTACTTCTCCCCAAACCGCCCTCTCCAGGACTTCGAGGATTTCCTCGGGGTCCTGACGACGGTCATCGGGAGGACGGCGCCACGTCAGGTCTCCGTGCTGGGAGACCTGAATGCCAAATCGGTGGTCTGGGGAAACCCGGCCACCGACGCTCGCGGACGGGCGGTCGAATTGTGGGCGGCCACGTCTGGTCTCTCCCTCTTGAATAGGGGGAGCGTCCAGACGTGCGTGCGGCGGCAGGGCGGGTCCATAGTGGACCTCACCTTCGCCACGCCCGCATTGGCCGTCCGCATTCAGAACTGGAGGGTGGAACTGGGGGAGACGATCTCGGATCACCGCTACGTGCGATTCGAGATCTCCCCCCAGAATCGACGGGGGCGCCGCAGCACCCTCTCATCGTCGGGCCGATCCCCGTTTCCAAGGTGGGCTCTGACCCACCTGGATCGGGAGGCGGCAAGGGAGGCCGCGTTCGTCCAGGACTGGCTTTGGCCAGGTCCCGGCGTGGACGTCCTGGACGTGGACGCGGCGGCGGCCCGACTGAGTCCGACTGAGTCTGACTGGGTCATTGACCGAGGTATGCAACGCCAGCATGCCTCGGTCGAGACGTCCGCCTCCCCGACGCGCCGTTTATTGGTGGTCGGAGGAGCTGGCGGAGCTGCGGGCCACCTGCGTAGCGGCACGGCGGGCCTACACCCGATCGCGTCGGCGGCGCCGACGAGATCTGGCCGAAGAGGACCGCCTCTACGCCAGATACGTAGAGGCGAGGGCGGCCTTCAAATCGGCCATCGGCGCCGCTAAGGACGCGGCGAGGGCCGAGCTGTTGGAGGGTCTCGACAACGACCCATTCGGGAGGCCATATAAGGCGGCGCGTAACAAACTGCGCCGCATTGGTCCCCCGGTTGCCGAGACCCTCGAACCAGCGCTCCTGGATGGGGTGGTGCGGTCCCTGTTTCCGCGCAGGGATCCGCACTTCACCCCACCAGTGATGGGCCCGCCAAGGGGAGCGGCTATACCGGAGGAGGAAGCTCCTCCTCCTCCGGTTTCAGAGGAAGAATTTGGCGGAAAAAAGACGGCTCCCGACCCGGACGGGGTCCCCGCACGTGTGGTGGCCATTGCGGCCACCAAAATGGAGGGCAGGTTCCGGGACCTCTTCAGCGCGTGCTTCGCGTTGGGGAGGTTCCCGAAACCATGGCGGGATGGCCAACTGTGCCTCCTCCGGAAGGAAGGGCGGCCGGCGGACTCCCCCTCGGCTTATCGGCCCATCGTTTTGCTCGATGAGGTCGGTAAAATGTTCGAGGGGATTATCGCCGGCCGTCTCAAACGGCATCTGCGGAGCGTGGGACCGGATCTGTCGGGCGCCCAGTTCGGATTTCGAGCTGGTCGTTCGACAGTGGATGCCCTGGCCCGTCTAAAGGGCTAGGTGACAGAGGCGGTGGGAGTGGGGGATGGAGTGTTGGCTGTGTCATTCGACATTGCCAACGCCTTAAATTCCATCCCCCACTGCACCATCCTAGAAGCGCTCCGGTACCACGGAGTGCCCCTGTATTTACGGGGCCTCCTGGCCAGCTACTTGTAGGACCGTGCTGTCCTCCTCGTAGACGGGGCTGGCCAGCTCCGGTGATATGCTGTTGGAGCCGGCGTTCCACAGGGGTCTGTTTTAGGGCCTCTTCTGTGGAACGTCGGTTGTGACTGGCTCCTGCGGGGAACCCTCCTTCGAGGCACGAGTGTCATCTGCTATGCAGATGACACTCTCCTCACTTCCCGTGGGAGCACCTTCCGGGAGGCGGCCAGTTTGGCGTCGGCGGGCGGATCCTTGGTGGCGGGAAGGATCCGCCGTCTGGGCTTGAGGGTGGCGCTGCACAAAACGGAGGCCGTGTTCTTTCACGGCCCCCGGCAGCGCCCCCCACCTGACGCCCACATTTTTGTGGAGGGCGTCAGACTCAGGGTCGAGGCCCAGATGAAGTATCTGGGCCTCACGTTGGACAGCAGGTGGCGCTTCGGCCCGCATTTCAGCGGGCTGTCGACGCTCCTGCTGAAGGCTGCGAGAGCCCTATCGTGGCTGATGCCAAACCTGGGGGGGCCCAGCATGCGGTGCCGGCGTCTATACGCCGGCATACTGCGGAGTATGGCCCTTTATGGGGCCCCTATTTGGGCGGACTCCATCCATAGGAGGGAGAACCTCACCGCCCTTCGGACGCCCCAAAGGGCCATCGCCCAGCGGGCATCGCGGGCCTACCGCACGGTGGGCTTCGCAGCGGCGTGCGCTCTGGCGGGCACCCCGCCTTGGGAGCTCGAGGCGTGGGTGCTCGCCAGAGTGTACGAGTGGACGGCGGGGCGCAGGGCGCTGGGCGAGCGTCCGGCCCCAGAAGTGAGGGAAGCCGTCCGCCGGGAGGCGAGGGACGCCATCGTCCAGCATTGGACGCGGGACCTCGCCTCCGCGGTGTTCGGCCGCCGTACCCTCGACGCCATCGGGCCGGTCCTGAAGGACTGGCTCGACAGGCGTCACGGTTTCCTCTCCTTCCGTCTGGTGCAGGTACTCTCCGGCCACGGCTGCTTCGGCAGGTACCTGCACCGGATAGGACGAGAGGAGACACCGTCGTGCCACGGTTGCGGCGCGGCGGAGGACACGGCGGAACACACCCTCGCGGTGTGCCCGTCGTGGGCCGTGCCGCGCCGCGATCTTGTCGCGGCGGTAGGAGGGGACCTCTCGCTGCCCGTCATCGTCAGAGAGATGGTGGGGAGCGAGGAGGCTTGGGTGGCGATGGCCTCCTTCTGCGAGGTCGTGATGTCGCAGAAGGAGGCAGCGGAGCGCGAGCGGGAGGAGGATCCCCTCGCTCCGGCGCTCCGTAGGCGTCGTAGGGGGAGGAGAAGGCGGGATTTCGCCCGCTTTCTCCCTCCCTGAGGTGAGCGGCGGGCGTGAGGCCGACGCCCGCCTTACATCGCTCACCATGCGGGAGCCACGGCCCCTCCCTAGGAGGGGCAATTGAGGGCCCGCCTTACTAGGCGGGTTTCGCCGGCGGGGGAGAGGTAGCTGAGGCTGCGCTAGTTTCCCACTCCCCCACCACTATGGCGATGCCGGAGTGCCGCTGTGGGTTTAGTGGGTATTCCCGGCTTCGGCTGGGCGAGTCCCACAGACGGCCTTCGGGGTAAGGTGCGTAAATGCATTCCCACAGAGTCAAAAAAAAAAAAAAGGCTCCATACATTTCTGAAACATGTCCTTTATAATCTTAAACCCGACATAATGCATATGTCGGTTTTAGCCGTGATGTACATAGTTATGTCCTTGGGGACTGTCGGCGGCTAACATGCGGCTCGTGTATTTGTGCACCGTACTCAAATATGAATTCGTACACGAGGGACACGTGTCGGCGACATTCGCCGGCACGTCGGCGGTTACTATTGCCTCTGCCGTCGCCGCCTGTCGCTCGTGTCGTGTGTATGCTCACCAAACGGACTTGTCTTTTGAATCATCATCATCATCAGCCTCTACTCATCCACTGCTGGACATAGGCCTCCTTCATGGCACGCCAACAAGCTCGATCCTGAGCAGTTCTCCGCCAGCCACTACCAGCCACCTTTCTGATGTCGTCGCTCCATTTCGCCCAAGAGCGTCCTACGCTACGTTTGCCGAGACGCGTCTTTTGAATCAGGAAATCAGGAAAAATAGAAAATTTGTGACTTATTAGCCTTATAAAGTATGCGAAATCCTATTATTTCCGATAGCATTTAATAATTATTACAAGCTTAATTTATTAAAAGACTACAATTGTGAGATAATAGCCAAGGTGTGACTAGAAACGAATAACGAATAGAGAAAAAAAATATATATTATACTTAAGTAAAAGGCGGTGGTACCTATTTAAGATTTACTGTAAAAGTTGTAGAAGTTTCTGCAATAAGGCCTTTTATAGAAGAGTTCTATATTTAAAAAAAAAAATTAGGTCACTACGGAGGACGGGTCTGAGCAGTTGTGTTGCGATGTGTGGTGGGTACGATAGGCCAAATGTTATTGTGTCGGGAGTTTGGTCATGGAGGGTCTCTTGAGTTTGGTCTTGGTCGTGTTGGTCTTGGGTTTAACATTGCATCACCTCGCTCAACTGCTGTCATCCTTCCTATTCCTTAGTTTTTTTAAGTGAATATGCTTAATAAACTAGTGCGCTTTACCATCAACGATTGGATCACTCCTTACCATCAGGCGGGATTGCAGTCAAGCACTAGTTTATAATTATCTAAAAAAAAATGATTACATAAAAGTGCTGGAATATTAAGTATATTTATATGTATGTATATACCATTTAATCCATGGCTGAAACAAGTAAGTTCCCATTATGTCACTTGTAGGCGTATACGGTGAGATCATCACATCACATCAATTAATCGTATAAGATGAAATCAGCACATTGACAGATAAACTCCCACTAGACTAAACAGGAGTAACTGAAGCACATTAATTTTGTTTCAATAAATGTCACCTATTCATTTTGTTTTATGTATGTATTTTGCGTTCAAAATGCGACATTCCGAAGCAATTCATTTTAGTTAAACCCGTATATTCACATAATGATGGCAATTTTCGAACAGCAATAAATTCTGCTTCCCTAAGTAAGTATATTTCTATAAAATTCAGAGAAGTTGGCGTAGAGCGGCGTGCGCTCGCGTGTGTTAATTAACTCCATTCAGGCGTACGTTTCTTTTTTTTTTAATACGAAACAGAAGCAGGCCGCTAACAAAGCAATTATTTTCTTTGCAAAATTAATTATTTCCCTTGTATTGGTGTTCTGTTCTCTCGCTTTAATTACCGAAGTGGGTGCTACGTGTTGCGACTTGCGACTAATTGACCGTAACGCGCACTAAAGTATACCGCCGTGCCACAGAGGGAAAATTTCGCCAGTACCCCAATGGGAACTAATCATGCTATTGGGAAAAATAATTACTTTTATAACGTATAGACGACCAATGAGCCGGGAAATTGAATAATATTTCTATATATATAGTTAATGTATCCGGTATTTCATTGAACACAAAAATATCATCAATTCATCACTGACCAAAGTACAACCTGAAAGGAAAACGTAATTTCATCGTTTTGTTTCCTCGACATTTAATTAGGAAAGTAACCAGATTAATGTTACGTTTGTGTATTACGAATATTAATGTTTGCTTAGTTAACAGAATCCAAACTAACCTGAACCTATGTATTACGAAATGAATTGATATCTATCTACCTACAAGCTAAAGCGGTCTGTAGAAAATTTGTTAGCGTAGAAACTGGATTCTTTTATTATTTTTTCATAAAATTTTATTAGGTGCCTAGCTACTGATTACAGGTACTCAATAAAGAGCCAATTGCTCAAGCAATCAATCACAATCCGGAAAATTTTAAGTGATATTGCTGATCCATTATAATAGAATAGAAAAACTTTTATTTCAGACAGGAGTACAAAAGTTAACAGCAATTTTACTTAAGTTCTAGTGTTAGTAGGATACAGTCACAAAATTAATACATAGCGAACAGCTGCATCCACCTCATCGGGTAATCCCGCCGATCCGTGTACACACTGAGTATAATTATTTGTTCGGAAAAATTGTCTCGAAAATCGAATCGATACATTGAGGTGATAAAGTTTTTGTACAAAAACGCCACCATGTCAGTCTGTCTCTAGGATCAAGACTCGAAACCGATCCAACTGCAGCGTGGAAGTGAGACAAGGAGATGTCATATCTCCCAATTTGTTCACTGCTGCGTTAGAAGATGTCTTCAAGCTCCTGGACTGGAAAGGACTAGGCATTAACATCAACGGCGAGTGCATCACTAATCTCCATTTTGCAGATGATATCGTGGTCATGGTGGAGACGTTGGAAGACTTGAACAAAATGCTCAATGACCTTAGCAGACCTTCCCTACAAGTGGGTCTAAGGATGAACATAGATAAGACGAAGATCATGTCGAACTCTCATGTCGCACTCACTCCAATTCTAGTTGGTTGCTCCTACCTATGCTATGCTATGTTGCTATACCTGGGACAAACAGTCCAACTAGGTAGATCCAACTTCGAGAAAGAGGTGTCTCATCGAATCCAGCTCGCCTGGACAGCGTTCGGGAAGCTACGCTACATCTTCTCGTCGTCCAAGATACCACAGTGTCTCAAGGCTAAAGTCTTTGACCGGTGTGTGTTGCCAGTGATTACTTACGAAACTGAAACGTGGTCGCTCACAATGGGCCTCATACGAAGGCTCAGAGTCGCACAAAGGACAATGGAAAGAGATATGCCCGGAGTTTCACTTCGTGATCGAATCAGAAATCAGGAGATCCGCAGTAGAAACAAAGTCACCTACATAGATCTTCGAGTCGCTAAATTTAAGTGGCAGTGGGCGGGGCACATTGATCGTAGAACCGATCGCCGATGAGGTAGTAAGGTTCTAGAGTGGCGGCCACATACCGCAAGACGCAGCGTAGGGAGGCACCCAACAAAGTGGACCGATGACCTGGTGAAGGTCGCGGGAAGCCGATGGATGCGGGCAGCACAAGCCCGGTCATTGTGGAAAGCCTTGGGGGAGGCCTTTGTCCAGCAGTGGACATCTATAGGCTGAAGAAGAAGAAGATATGTTGTAACTATGTAGGTAATATGTAACTACTTAAGATAGTCAACACGAAAGTGGTATTATTACTATACTATGTATTTTGAATTTTGCAACTTCTTGTAAACTATCATAACACAAGTTTTAAAACCCTTGTATCTTCGCCTTGTATAAAAACCATGCACTTTTTGAAAGATTATTGCTACTAATTCAATAACTTCAGGTACATAAGCCTTGTTTTGAACAAAAACAGCCTACTGGGCGTACTGTTTATGCCAGCCTGTGTCCAGGGACAGTTTTACCGAACAACAAGAGTCTGGCTAATGGAAATTAGCTTCCAGGGCTAATTGCCATGAATACGTTTAACATAAATCAACGGTGTTTTAAAAAACATGACGTGGGAGAAGGGAGCATTTTTTGGCAAATAATACCTTTTTAATGGAAAATCTTTATCGCGTGTAGTAGGTATTTGAATATGTAAATGTAATATTTCTTACTTTTCACGAAAATTCTTTGGCAATAAATTAAAAGTTGTAAATAACTATTTCTGTTGGTGTGAAAGTAAGATTTATTGTGATCTTGTAATTTTGTTATCAAATTCCTTTTTTTTATTTAATGTATTTGGGTTTTTCTTACCATGGTTGTTATGATTCCGAATAGGAGAGGAATACAAATATAAACTTTGCATTCCCTATATTTTTATTTGTCATCATTATCATCATCATTTTAGCCGACAGACGTCCACTGCTGGACATAGGCCTCCCCCAAGGATCTCCACGATGACCGGTCCTGCGCCTCCCGCATCCAGCGGTATACCGCGACCTTCACTAGGTCGTCGGTCCACCTTGAAGAAAGCCTACTCACGCTGCGTCTTCCGGTGCGTGGTTGCCACTGGAGAACTCGTCGGCCCCATCGGGTATCGGTCCTACGGGCAATGGCCCTCGCAATTCTTCGGGCTATGTCGGTTACTCTCGTTCTTCTGCGGATCTTTTTCTTTGTATCATCCCTTTTTTTTATATATATTATAAACTAGCGCTTGACCGCAATCCTGCCCGATGGTAAGCAGTGACGCAATCGTTGATGGTAAAGCGCACTAGTTTATTAAGAGCCTATTCACTCTAGCCTTGAAGACACTCAAATTGTACTCCGACGGAAACACCGCCGCTGGCAAATTGTTCCAGTCCCTCGATGTACGCGGTATAAAGAAGGAGGCGAAACGCTTCGTCCGGATCGTAGTGGTGTTAACAACATGACCTTTTTCTTATCCTTTAAACTTATGATATAGACATATGTTTTTCTCAAGATCTATGTAATCAGAATATTGACATAATATTAATTGAGGTACTGGAGACGCGCACAGCGGTGTAGTCAAAGTCAACGAGTCAGTTCGATCTTAGGAAACAAACAGTTATTTCTTTTTAATTAACCGATCTAAAAGTATTTAGTATCATCGTTTAAGAGAAGTGATATATCTATAGATGCAATTACATTAAAACAAAACCGTTGTCTCTGAAAATTATGTTCAAAAAACATCATGGAGGATACGTGGCGTCCTTAAAATGTGGTGACTGATGACCAATAACTAAAAACCTCATCGCCTTTGTGTGGGTATAGGGCTCCGACAGCAAAATGTTTGTTTAATAATTATAAACTAGTGCTTGACTGCAATCCCGCCTGATGGTGAGCAGTGATGCAATCGTTGATGGTAAAGCGCGCAAGTTTATTACTTAAAAATCTTATCACTTAAAAATCCTAGTGAATGGGAAGGTAGACGACAGTTGAGCGAGGTGATGCAATGTTAAACCCAACAACACGACCAACGATGCTGCGCCAGAGGGAGATAGATGTGGAGACCCTCCACGACCCAACTCCCGACACAACAACATTTGACGCATCGTACCCGGCACACATCGCAATACAACTGCTCAGACCCGTCCTCCGTACGGCTTCACCAGACATCATGCCGGAATACGACGAATCGAAAATATAAATAAATCAAACAAAATAATTTAATTATTTTAATGGATTGCATTGTTAATATTTTTATAAATACGTATGTATATTGCTGTAAAAGGTACAATAATAAATCAATTAGTCGTTCTCGTTACACTTAAGATGGCGCTTAATCCCACAAACCTCGTCCAAATTAATTTTGATAAATTGTATTTTTTATTAAGCCAGCAAGATTTATGAACTTCTGCGCCTTATTTAAGGTTTTTAATTTAAATATTACACTTTCTACGCAGCTTTACGAGAGGGTTAAGAGGCATCAGCGTTGTTTCAGACCACTTCAAGATATTTAAGTTTAATTTTAAAAACGCTGAAAATTTTGCATTTAGTAGCGATAGAAACTTGCCTATCATCTGCCAACACAATCTTTTCATTGAAGGCCGTAAGAAGTCATTAATTATCGAGTTTTAAACTTTTGCCGAATTTTTTGACACTTTGAAAGTTCGACTTTTTTAATGGAAGCCATAGCAAATAAGTTGCGGAACATATTGATTCCATTAACAGTATAGATTTAATAGATATATTTTCAATTCATTTCTTGCTACTCAAAATGTTTCCCTACCAGGACTTGTAAAACTTAAAAAGTTAATCCTCTTAAAACTTGAGCTAAAACAACAGCTGACGTTTACCCACTACTTTAAAACTGACGTAAAAATACAGTACGTCCACATTTCACGTCTTATCAAAAAGGTTCAGTAAACACGGCCCTTAACAGAAATGAAAATTAGCTGCCCATTTAAATTCAAATTACCAAAACTTAATTTACCTACCTTTTGTTTTTAAACGCAGCGGCAACTGTACTCATTAATTTTTATTTCTGCCAAGCCTCGAGTTCTTTGAAACAATTTTATATTTCAATTTGCGTCTTTATTTTACGTATTTTTACTTTACATTCTACGATACTAATATCGCGGTTCACCCAAAAAGTTGAGTTAAATCTAAAAAAAAAAACATTTTCAGTCTTATTTGCGAGAAATAATGAGCGATTGCATTGTTTTTCGTTTAAATGTGAAACAAAAAATGGCGCTGGATTTTTCTTTTCTGAAAACATCGACGGGTACAAATTTTGCTTCTCCGAGCTCGGTTACCTCAAGGAGAAACCCGTAAATAGGTTTACTGTTTTATTAAAAGAAAACTGTAAATAAATTACAATATGCAGGTACATTATTAACAACATTGGCATTGATATTAAGATGCTTTTTCTTGTTTCACATAGAACAGAAAACTTCGTTGTAATATTTCCAAAGCCAGTACACGTTCTAATAGTATATTCATTATAAAGTTATAATACTAGATTTTATAATAATATAGCGTGTAGTTATAACTATAAAGTGTCTGTTTGAAGGCTTTTGAAGAAAGTTTCAGAAATTTTAATTGAGTTTCTATTAATTCAAGGACAATTAAAGTAAGTACTTTTATCTACTTCAAATAAGTCTCTTCAATAAAAAAAAGCTGTTTTATCTCTCTTCAAAAACTTTCATCTTCCATTATTGTGATGTTTCGTGTATAAAAAAAAATATATTCATTATTGTATGCCTGTTCGTCCGTCACAACCTTAGAAATAAAAATAGAATAATAAACAAAAATGTACAAGAATTAAAAAATAATAAAACAGATAATTAATGAAAGTAGTCAATATAGAATTTTGTTTGTAACAAAATTCGTAACAAATCTTAAGTACATTGCCTTTTCTACCATTTAAATTCTGCATTTTCTGGCAACACTGGGGAGATTCTTATTTAAGCAAAGGCTAAAGCGCATAACGCTAAGCGTTGCCTAGTATAATAATACATACTTATTTCTAGCTTCAGATCTACATACAGTTCTTCTCAACACGTTAATAAATAGTTATCGTAAAACTTGTCTTATAACTAAATCAAACCGTTATTGTAGCACTTTCAGCTATTCGAACAAAATACTTCAAACCACAGTCGTAGCAATCTTGCTTAAAATCTTAAATTCAAAAATTCGGAATCCTCAGTGCCCTAACATTTGACATTAAATAACCACAAATACCTATACTTAGTAAATATTACAAATATAAATTTTGTACTGTCATAAGTCCGTACACTTCGATATGGCGATAAAATGATATCACATTTCTCCTTCAAAAATTTCGTATTCTACTAAAATGGTAGTAGTTTTACCAGGGCAACACATGTTTAGATTGTGAACCTTATGGTTTAAATAGTTGAGTTTCTATTCACACGTACTGTCGCTGCGCTGGGCCATTCTTCCTTGAATGTGGTAGCGTATCGTCATTGTTCCCAGTATTGTTGTTATGTAAAAATGACATTTCTACCCCTGCGTCCCCTCCCTAAAGAAATAAAAAATATTACTTATTTTATTGAAATTTAAAATATTATGCAACTTGTTATAAAATAAAGTATTATACAATTTCTCAATAATAAACACACTAACATACTCATAAGCATTATTAACCAAATATAATGACTTAAAAGATTTGTGGTATTCATAAACCCTTCTTTGCTAATCTTACAAAATGTAGCTAAAACAAAAATCCAAAGTAGAATAGTGGTCTCGAGCAATGGTAATTCATTGAGTTATTCCTTTAGAGTAATTCCTTTCAATTGGCCGTCTTACCTCAGAATGCATAGGGTTGGCTGTAATAGTGATTGGCACTTTAGCGTTGGCAGGGATGTACCCGTTGGCCCCTCCACTCTCCGGCACGGATCCTTTCTCCTCTGTAATAAATCATTCAAAGTGTTTTGACAGCCCTTCTTTGAAGTCGGTATTATGCTATCAATGTTGTTATTATGTGATTCTATTGTTCAGTTAACCGCTCTCGACATTTCATGGTTGGATGATCTTAAGATGTTTTGACGTTTAATTAAATTTTGATGCATTTATAATTCTAATTAGGCCGTTTCACACAGACCAGGCATGACACTGAGTAGGCTCGAGAGGCACTATGTTACGCTAAGGATCTTGGCACGCTGACAGCTGGATATGATAGTTACTCTGTAAAGTAGTGCGTACATGTGGTCCTTTAACGGATGTGTTGCTTTAGCTTTCAATAAAGCAAACATATTAGCTCTCGTGTCGGGTCTCGTGTGTGAAAATTGAGCTATTGAGTATCCAAACTGCCTACTTTTAGCGCGGTAAATGCCACCACCCGTTTCAGTCTATGTGAAGCTCTCAAGCGTGGTTTGGGCGGTTGTTTTGTACAGTTTCATTGGTGAAATTTGCCCTTAGTAAAATATGGTAAGCAAACCTATTTTATATAAAATCTTTTTTTTTTGTTCTGGATGAGAAATCATCAAATGACCTTTTCCGCTCTGGGCGGAGCGGAAGGACGTGACAGACTTTTACTGACTAAAACCTTGCATGTGCGCCAAAGCCACGGTTTCTTTTTTAACCAACCCGAAACCCTGACCCAGGTGGCATCGGTTTTGGTGTCGTGGTGACACCCTGGCTTTTCCTCCCGCCTTATACGGAACAGAAACCTTCCGAAACAGCGTGTCAGTGCAGAGCAAGTCAGTGTCCTATGAGAACCTATGTCAAGCGGAATGTGAGGGCGCCATGGCGATTTTCTAGCCACTCCTCAAAGATGGGACTTACCGCCATTATTGTGGCGTGCCCAGCACTGGGTTGCGTCAATTGCTCGTCGTTTTGCCTCCTCTCGCCACTTCCACATGTGAGCAAAGGAATGTATCCTTTGCTCACATGTGGAAGTGGCGAGAGGAGGCCCTGGCCCTTAATTTTCGTTTATAACAAAGGAATACTCACTATCGGTGGTAGGTCGCCTCGCGCGGCGACACAGTAGCAGAGCAGTGGCCAGCACCACGAGCAGCGCGGCGGCGCCCAGCGCGCCCCCCGCCGTCAGCAGCGCGCCCGGCGCACGCGCACCGCTCGTCGCCGGCGTCGGCGCCGCGCTCGACGGGCCGGGGCCGCCCAGCGGACGGAGGGTCTTAGCAGTCTGTGGGAAAAACTCAGGGAATCAGGAGATCGTTTTCTTCTCAGCCTATGGAGGTCCGCTCCTGGACAAAGGACTCCTCCAAGGCTTTCACGTTTTTATGGCAAACCCCTCAAATGGATTGAGGGGTTTGCCATAATCCCCACGCTTGGCAGGGGTTGGGGATCGCAATAATTTATTATTCCACAGGAGAAGCGCTGCCGCCCTCTTCCCTGGTGAGAATTCCCTAAGTCACGTCTATTCTAAGCCAGGTGCCACACGGGAATCAGGAGATACTTTGCAGAAATCATTATAGTCCGCATTAAAGGTTATTCAAAAACGTGTGGGATCAGAAAGGGGTAGGAAAATTTTAAAAGTTTCGCAGCAGCCATCTCACATTTTCATAATGACCCCACTGCCCGCAAATTTTAAAATACTACCGCCCTCTAGTTTTTAATTTTGACCTAAACATCAATTTCAGCACCGCCCGTAACCGTAAAAAAATATCCATGACGGAAAAATTAAGTTTTTTGTAGCCGCACTCTTAGATTTTTACTATCCTCTTCAGAACACTTGAAAACCATGAAAACTATACCTCTCTCGCTCTAACTCTCTCTCAGTCTAGTACATGTAAAGTCATAGTGTGTACACCATATAACTTCACATGCTACCTACCTAACTTACCGCCAGTTCCGTAAATGAACTTCGTTCCAAAAAGTTTTAATTTCGCAATAAAATTTATGCATTCTGAATCCAAGCCTGGATAATCAAATTAAATAGGTTTGAATACATTATGTACGTGTTAGTTCTGAAAATCAGATTTCAACCTTCAAGACGTCTCTGTTCTTGGGCAGTTGGTGTAATGTGGACGAAGAACAAACATCAACAAAGGTTGATTCGAAAACCGGTTACGAAGAAAACCAAATTTTTGAGACTGATATCACACTGTGAATGTTCTTAAAATTACGAGAATAACTCCTCTGATAAAAAGTTTTTTGTTTTGTTTCTAAAGAAAATTTTATGAAAGTGAACACTTTTTTATTAAATTCTCTGTCTGAATGTATATCCGATTCATGATAATAAGCTTACCTGCCCCCTAATCGGCGAACACATTTTTGTCAAATGATTGCGACTAGTTCGGATCGTTTGGACCGAACGGACCAATGGGCGCCCCGAACGATCCCAACTGATACAAACTAGTCGCAATCATTTGACAAAAACGTGATCACCGATTAGGGGGCTGCTTAAAACGTCACGTGCTGCGAAAAAATAACGTTGTTTAACAAGGTTATTTTTTCTTTATACGATAGTTTGTTCAGAATAAGTAACTGAATCGATTCCAATTATTTTTACAACCTGTTATATTTTTTCTCAAATATGTACGTTTAGAAATTGTTGCAGTGTGGTTACCGAGCGCGCCACGCAGCTTACGGTAGATCACGCCCGCGCAACAGCTGACGCCAGAGGTCAACGCACCACTCCAACCGCCCGAATGGAACGTGGACCATATTTTTGTTGGGACAACCAAGTAGGATAACAAGCTCATAACTTATGATTCTTCATGATATCTTTTTGAAATTTTGTATCTAGATTCTTTACTTTAAAATACTGGACACGAGTTTCGGGTTTTGCATACACAAAAAATTATGTTAAATATTAGGGGAAATATGTCTGTAGTTTTTTCAACCCTTTTTCAAGTAATATTAATTTGATGAAAGAATATACAAGATTATATTAATAACATGAATGGTGAACATTCGCTCATTAATTTTAACGTTTATTAAGTAAGGGGTTGAACAAAGGCAGCTCTAAAAATAGTATGAAGATAACACCCGGATCTTAAGCGTGATATTATTCTCCAATATACTATTTTTAGAACCTTAGAAACTCGTGTTACTCGTGTTGTTCATCTAACTACGATTATTATTTATCTATACCAAGCTTCAAAAATTTACACAAAGCGACAAAATACCACATTCATTGTGTATTGAAAAAGCTTAAATCCAGAATAGGGTATTTGACTAAAAAAAACTAATTAGTCCGTCAGACAGATTTCCAAAAAATACTAGACCTTTTTTTTCCTTTTTCTTTCAAATAAGCAAAAAAATGAAGACGACACAGCGCGTTGAAAACTCGTGTGACGTCACTGGACGCTACACTTTTAGCGACCAGTGACGTCACCAGCCACCACAGCCATAGTTGTGTGAGCAATAATCTTTGATGCCTTTCATAATTGTAAATTTTTTGTGTATATGAAAAAAAAAATACGTGTCTAGTATTTTTTGGAAATCTGTCTGACGGACTAATTAGTTTTTTTTAGTCAAATACCCTATTGTATTAAAACTCGTGTTGAAATCATAAAAGACATTCGATCTTCTTCTTTTTTTAATGCTTTTATTGAAGGTTCGTTGCCTAAAGAAAATATATTCTTCTTTAATTCTACTTACCTTAATAGCACTAAATTCTGAAGCCGCCTGTGCAGTGTACGCCTGCAGCTTGATATCATAACTGGTGTCAGGAGACAGGTGTGTGAGCAGTAATTCCCGCGCCTCTCCCGACGTCGTCACTTTTTCATAGGCACCAGCTGAGGAGACAGCGCGGTAGTACACATAGAAGCCCTCAGCTTCTACTTCTCCGCCGCTTGTCCACTGAACAAATAGATGAGATTCAAGATTAAAAGCCAGAAGGATACGAAATAGTTAAGTAATAATTAAGGCCTATTTTTTGTAGCGTACAATAAACGAATTTATGTCTCTCATATGGCTAGCCAAAAGAATTGCTGGAGCTATGCAAAAGTGGAAATGGGCATTACTCGGAAATCTAACGGATAGAGGATAACGACAATCGCGGTGAAGACCGCGAAAAAAGTGCACACGAGAAATACAAGATCAGTTGTAGCGGTAATATTCTAAGGAAGCTTCTATCCAGCAGTGAGCGTCATTCGGATGACTAAAGATGTTGATATCTTCTGCAAAACCTTCGCATATCCAAAAGCTTATTATAGTATCAATATATAGATAGCCTCCGTGGCGTAGCGGTAGCGAACGCAGCCGCTGCGCAAGGAGGCGCGGGTTCGATCCCCGTGGAGTGCAAATATTTGTATACATAAATATAAGTATTTGCACTGGTCTGGTCGTGCCTCGGAAAGCACGTTAAGCTGTTGGTCCCGGTTGCCGTGCGATCATCTAATGGCAGTCGTTACGGGTTGTTGGAGCCCTCAAAAGTCCAACAATTGGTCTAACTGTAATGCTATGATATCGCCTTCGGGTTGTGGAGGCCAGACGGCAGCCGCTTCACGGATAATAACGAAATTTAGCCAAAAATCAGCAGTTGGACTAGTAAAGCGGACCCTAGACTCCCAAGCTGAAAAAGCATCGGATGCGACTGGGATTAACGCTTGAATGATGATGATGATGAGTATCAATATATAGATAGACTAGCTGTTGCCCGCGACTCCGTCTGCGTGTTGATATAAAATAAGCGCCTGTTAAAATAATGGGAGCAATATGTACGTCCGCGTTTGCCCCCGTTTTCGCCACATTTTTTGTTACTGCTCCTATTGGTCATAGCGGGATGTTATATAGCCTATGTCCTGTCTCAGGCTCTAGACTATCTGTGTACCAAAATTTCATTACAATCGGTTCAGTGGTTTTGGCGTGAAAGCCGGACAGACAGACAGAGATACTTTCGCATTTATAATATTATAGATAGATATTAACTGGACAGTCTCATTACTGCTTCTTACATAAAACCCTAGGTGTTGGTCCGCGGGCATTTTCCCGCCACATTTGTTGTTTAAGTCGTGGTGGCCTAGTACTTAAAATACCAGCCAGCTAAAGTATGAGTATCGAGTTCGATTCCAGGTCAGGCAAGTACCAATGTAACTTTTTTAAATACTATGTACTTTCTAAGTATATCTTGGACAGCAATGACTGACAATAATTACAAGGTGAAGGAAAACATCTTGAGGAAACCTGGACTTTCAAGTCTGAAATCGCCAACCCGCATTGAGCAAACGTGATGATTATGCTCAATCCTTCTCTGTATGAGAGGAGACCTGTGCCCGGCAATGGGACGATAAAAAGGTTGATGATGATAAATAAATAAATATATACGGACAAATCACACAGATTGAGCTAGCCCCAAAGTAAGTTCGAGACTTGTGTTATGGGATACTAATTCAACGATATTATATTTATAATAGATACATATATACAGGGGTCGGCACTCGAAGTGTTACTGTTACGAATGGACCTTATGTCGATGGCATAAGGTTCAATATCGCGTGACACGCAGTGTGTCACTTTTGAGCCCTATTTCGCCAGATCTAGACATTTTCTAGGTACAATAATAAAACGCATTACTAGACTTAGGACGGCCTATCGAATGGTACAGGTCTCAACAGTTTTGTCAACAAAGTGTCGACATCGAAATTTCTAGAAACCCGTTTCCGGGAATTACCGTAGGTACTTCCGAGTGACCTCGAAGTTATGTGCTATTATTATTACGTCTAGAGTAATCTGGAATGTTCGATCGGCTGGACTATATAAGGCACCGTAACGCCGGCGCACAGTCAGGGATCAGCCAGTGGTCCACAGCAGTCGTCCAGTTCGGAGCTCCCGGGTGCTCACTGAGACCTGCTAAGCCGCGCGGATCGCTCCGTTAGCTACTCGTCTGTGCCGGTGCCGAGTCCTGACCGGCACGGGCACAGGCGGGAGCCCCCGCCCCCGCCACCCGGCGGCCCGCCGCCGCCGTTGCGATCGCGGCCACCACGGACAAACTTTTAATCCATTTTCCTTCAAAGAGAGAACTTTTATTTTTAAAAAACAATTGATTTTAACTTTTTAACTTTTAGTGAGTGTTTGTGTTGTGCGTGACTTTTATCCGGCAGAAATGCCGAAGAAACCCGGTGCACGCGGCTCTTTTGGCCGCGACACCGGGCCCGAAGAGGCTCGTCCGGCGATGGATCGGGCACTGTCGCTGCCTGATATAGGCAGTGCGGTGCCCGCTTCGCCGCCCGCCGGGCGTAGTAATGATAATAAGAAGAGAGGAGGGGGACCTGGCGCTGTGCCAGCCGCCGCCCCACCGACGACATCGGCGCCTGCGCGCGTTGCGCCAACGCCGCCGTCGGGACGGCAGCACACAGTTCCCGTCCGCCCCGCCGCGTTCCGGCCGGTGCCTATCCAGGCACCGGGACCGGCCGCTACCCAGGGCCGCACGCATCAAGTGCGTGCGCCCCCAACGCCAGCCCGCGTACCAGCACCCGCGCGTCCGGCTGCGCCTGCCGCGCGGGCCGCGGCGCCAGCGCGCGCCGCCGCGCAGCCCGCGCGGAACGCGCCGCCGGTGCGAACCCCAGCGACGCCCGAGCACACCCGCTCACCCCTGTCGCGCCCTGCCACGTCACCAACGCAGCAAACATCACCGCCCGCCCAAGCTGGGCCAGCATCGGCTCAAGCTGTGCCAGCTTCGGGCACCGCCACATCCGCTACCCACAGCTTGCTGAGCAAGCTGGCGGGACCGGCGGGGGCGGAGCTTGTGCGGCCAGCCAGAGCGGGCGGTACTCGCAGACCGTCGCAAAAGGCGCCACTGATGCCTGAATCACCAGCACCTCCGAGGGACTCCGCCTTCGACTCCCCCGCTATGCCCTCGGCATGCTCATCACGTGCGGGGTCGAGCATGTCGCTAGCGTCGGGGGACTCGGCCGGGTCTGGTCGCGGAGACGTATCGAGGGATACGACACCGCGATCCGGACGCCGGCCCATCGAGGGACCAGTGGAACCCCACTCCCGCCGGCAATCGCCGGCCTTGTCTCTGCTGCCGCCGCTCGGGTTTGGCTACGAGTTTGGGCTCGGGGCCCGACCGCAGCGGCGGCGCAGGAGCTCAGGCGACTCCGCTGTGGGCGAGGAGGCGAAGCGCTACTGCCTTGACCCGCCGCGGCCTCAGCGCGAACGCGCGCCGCGCGGGAGGGGCGAGCCCGCTTCGCCCACCTTCGCCGAGGCGGTGCGCCGTACGCCGCCGCGCTCACCCACACCGGACGAAGAGGAGGTAGGTGTGTCCGCTGGCACTACCGCCCCCCCCGCTGCCACCTCCGGCTCTCCACAGAAGCCGACGAAGACGAAGAGACAGAGATACCCGCCGCTGGTAGTGGAGAGGCTACCGAACTGGGCCGCTCATTTCCGGGCCCTCAGGGAGCGCTTGGGCCGGCCGCCTAACGCTCGTCCGTACGGGACGGGGGTGCGCTTTACCCCCGACACCGAAGACGAGTACCGGCTGGTCCAGCGGTATCTCATTGGCCTGGAGAAGGAGAGCGGCGTCTCATGGTTCGCCTACTCCCTGCCAGCGGAGAAGAGCGTGAAGATCGCCATCAGGGGGTTGCCAGCGGACACGGACCCCCAGGAGATCGACGACGAACTCCGGGGCATGGGACACGAGCCGGAGTACGTGCGCCACATAAAGGGCGCACAGGGAAGACCCGGCTGTGTCTTCTTTGCCATACTGAAGAGGACACCGGACGTTCGGTCTGTCTTCGACACCGCGGTGTTTATGAACATGCGCGGTGTCAAGATAGAGGCTTGGCACTGGGCGGGCCCACGTTTCCCGACGTGGGCCCGCCCAGTGCCACCGGTGCCAGAAATTCCGGCACAGCTCACACCAATGCCACCGACCGCTCGCCTGTGTACGATGCGGCGGGGAGCACGTGGCACGTGACTGCCCACGCCCGCGGGAGGAGCCGGCCACATGCGTCAACTGCGGTGGCCCGCACCCCGCGTGCAACCTGAAGTGCCCCGTCTTCCAGGCCGAGCTGAAGAACAGGCGAGCGGGGACTGCCGCCATATCGACCCACGCGCGCCGGCCACAAGCGGCCGCCGAGAGGCCGCAAATGGTCGACGCCGACGCCCAAGCGGCCACCTTAATGGCGGCAGCAAACGAGCCTACCGACCGCGCCCAAGCCACTTCGTCGAAACGGAGGAAGAAGGGGCGCAGGGGCAAGGGCAAAGGCAAGGAGCCTACGCCCTCTGCCGCCCAGGAAGACGCGCCTAAGGCCGCCGACCCTGCCCCAAAGGGCAAGCAGGTCGTGGCTCGGCAAACAAACGAGACAGGCGCCGGTACGGCGCCGGTACAGAAGGCAAAAGCCAACCGCGGCGCCACCGGCGCCCCCACTAAAGAATCCAAGACCGAGACCACAAGAGAGTTCACGACCTGCGCCATAGAATTGCTCATGGAGCTAATCCAGGCCATAAAGCAGGGTCAGAACGTGGAGACCGTCATCCTTGACGGCCTGGCCAGACTATTACGTCTCTACAGAGCCCGTGGCTAGGCCGTTAAGGGTGGTACACTGGAACGCCCGCGGCCTTAGGGGAAAGGTCGCCCCCCTCCGTCATCTCCTGAGGGAACAAGATGTCGACGTGGCCCTTCCAAGAGAGGGTCAGGGATCACCACCCGGTACTCGTCGTCATCTCGGGTGTGCCGACCCGACTGAAGCCACTAGCGCCACGTCGACTCACGGACTGGACGAAGTTCGTGGGAGAGATGGAGACCACCACGCCGACTCGGCCTATCACCAGCCCCGCGGACGTGGACCAGACGGCGGAGGACATCACTGCTTGCATCCAGAGCGCCTTGGAAGCGGCGACGAGCACGCAGCCGCAGGGGAGAGTGCTACTGCCGCCCCTGCCGGCGCACATCCGCTCGATGATCGCCGTGAAGAGGCGTTTACGCAAGCAGTGGCAACAATTGAGATGTCCTACACTCAAGAAGGAGTTAAACCGCCTCGCGGGGAAGGTCAAGGCCGAACTGCAGGCGCACAACATCGCGGGCTGGGAGGATAGAATAGAGGCGGCCACAGATAGCTGGCCGTCGGTTCACAAGCTGTGTCGGCAGCTCACACATACCCCAGCCCCAGTGCGGCCGCTGCAAGACAGCGACGGGGCGCTGAAATATGTAGCAGAGGACCGGGCGAAGGTCTTCGCGGAACACCTGGAGCGTCAGTTCCGCCCGAACCCGACCAGCGACACCGACCATGTCGCAGCGGTTGAGAAACACCTTGGAGACTACTTCGCTGCGCCGATAGCTCCAGATGAAGACCCTATTTTCTTCTCGCCTGGGGCAGTCAGACGCGCCATCCTCAGGACGAAGCCAAGGAAGGCCCCCGGCGCCGACGGCATCACCAACGCAGTGCTGCGCCGCCTGCCATACCGTACGGTCGCAGCGCTGGCGCGCCTGTTTACGGCGATACTGCGTACGGGGGTTTTTCCGGCCTCGTGGAAGGAAGGGCGCGTCATTATGCTGCCCAAGGCGGGAAAGAATATCCTGAAGCCTGAGAGCTATCGGCCGATTACTCTGCTGCCGACAGTCTCCAAGGTGTTCGAGAGTCTCCTGCTGCGACATCTCCAGAAACATCTCACGCCACGCCCGGAGCAATTCGGGTTTAGGGCGGACCACAGCACGACGCTCCAGCTGTCGAGGGTACTGCACCACCTCACAGCCGCATACAACAAGATGGAGTACTCGGTGGCAGTATTCCTGGACATGGAGAAGGCCTTCGACCGTGTGTGGCACGAAGGCCTGACGTACAAGCTGGCCACGACAGGCGCGCCCCGTCGCATTGTCAAGGTGGTCTCCTCTTTTCTCTCCCACAGATCCTTCAGAGGGGCGGTGGAAGGGGCGCTCTCCAGTGCCCACCCGGTGCACGCGGGTGTGCCACAGGGCAGCTGCCTGTCGCCGGCGTGTTACTCACTCTACACCGACGACATCCCCACGACGCAGGAAGTGACGCTCGCGCTGTATGCAGACGACGCCGCGTACTTCACCTCGTCGCTCAATGCGAGGTACGCGGCCGTCAAAATGCAGCGCGCCCTTGAGCTCCTTCCCGACTGGCTGTCAAAGTGGCGGCTGTCGGTGAACGTGGGTAAGACGCAGGCGATAGTCACGCGCCAAGCGCCCCTCCCGCCCCCCCTGCAGCTACAAGGAGCCGACGTCGCGTGGTCGCCCCGGGTCAAGTACCTAGGGGTCACCATTGACCGTCGGCTCACGATGGGGTCCCACGTCCGCTCTGTAGTCGCCAAAGGTAGGGTTGCCCGCACCTTACTCCGACCAGTGCTCTCATCCGGCCTCCCGGTGCGCGTCAAGCTGGGCGTGTACAAGGCGTACATACGCTCAGTATTGACGTACGCCGCACCTGCCTGGTTCGCCCTCACGAGCGAGTCGAGCCGAAGGCTGCTCCGCACGCAACAGAACCTTGCGTTGCGGACCATTGTTGACGCCCCTCGTTTCGTGAGGAACGACGTCATCCATCGCGACCTCCGGGTTGAGAGCCTGGACGAATTCGTGCGGCAACTCGCCAAACGGATGTTCGCTCGTGCCGACGCCTCTGCTTGGCCCCATGTCAAGCACCTGGCGCCCTGGCACGCGCGTCCCCCGGATGCGAAGCCCCTACCCCGCGATCTGACAGCGGACGACGACCCCATCGCACCGGACTGGACTCCCAGGTGAGCTGCATCCGGCTACACGCAGCCCACCTGCACACTGAACTCCTACATTTATATACAATCACTCGTCGCGTAGCTCGTGCTAGGTTAATATAGGCGAGTTGCGCGGCGAACAGTCATTAAACTCCACAGACGCTATACACATACGCGTATGCGCAGCGCGGGCAGCGGTACGCGTTGACACTGGGCGGTGTTACAAATACAACACAATGCCGCCCACACTCATACATAACTACCCCCTAGCCCGAAAGGAATCCGTACATAGCTGGGGACTGGACGGGCGGGGGTAATTACACCCTATTCTGTAGGAGCGTCGAGTCGGCACCACCTGTCGCTGGTCGTCCTCTGCTGGGCTTCCCCCAGGGCAACTGGGGGTCTCACCTGGCAGGGACTGACCGCCGGGGTGCCGTGAAGAAAGCAGGCCGTGAGTGGGTCCTGTGACGCGCCTACAGAAACACACATCGCAACTATTCACAAGACGTGCGCAACTCACGCACGTCATAAGGCTCACAGGCCATTGTCAGCCGAAAATAGTGAGGGGTCCGCAGTGGCGGACCAATAAACTTGACCCCGCGTCCAGGGGGCCAAAGCCCTAGGAGACGCTCGCCACGCCCCCTTGCGGGGGCGTCGCGATTACTACACAGTTCCGCACAGTCAGTCTACATTCGACTAGCGATACGAAAACAGCGACAGTTAAGAAGCGATAATTGAGAATACCTACCGCGACAACTGTAGCGAGAACTGTAAGTACTACGTGAAGAAACATCTGTAGCGTTATTGTGTGTTTACAACACGGACTTCGTGGACGTAAGAGAAGACTTCGGTGTGACATAAGCTACATTCTACTTGTCATTGCCTACAATCGACTGTACCTTCGTTGCCAATAAACTTCGTAACCCTTAACCGGCGTTTAAGTACCCCCAGCCCGTAACAATTGGTGTCAGAAGCGGCATGCCGGTCACGCCAAGGGAAGACGAAAGAGTTCGCACGCGACGACAAGCAGCGATGGATTTGGCGCGTCAAGAGGAAGAATCGCTTGGTGTCCCTGCACCCGTAGAAGATGCGGCCGTCGTAACACCGACGAATGTGAGTGCGCCTAGTACCAGCACTATTCCCGGAAGCAGCGGATCCGATTTATCGGTGTTACTGGCTCACTTGACGGCGCAAATAAAGTTGAGTATAGCAGAATCCCAGGCGCAAATAAAAGGCATAGTAGCAGAATCACAGGCAAAATCCCAGGCAGAAATCCAGGCACAAATACAACAATCTCAGGCAAAATCCCAGGCAGAAATCCAGGCACAAATACAACAATCTCAGGCAAAATCCCAGGCAGAAATCCAGGCACAAATACAACAATCTCAGGCAAAATCCCAGGCAGAAATCCAGGCACAAATAAAACAATCCCAGGCAGAAACCCAGGCACAAATTAAAAATGTAGCAGCATCCCAGGCAAAATCCCAGCAACTAGTATTGGAACTAAACGGAAAGTGGAAAAAAACTAAAGAAGAGGTGAACGAGCTTAAAATAAAAGCAACACAACAAGACGCACGTATGGACCAGCAAAATACGCGCATAGACAAACAAGAAGCGCGTATGGACCACCAAGATACGCGTATAGACAAACAGGATGCTCGTATAGACAAACATGATGCGCGTTTCGAGGCACTAGACAGCACCATCATGGAGTGTGAGAAAGAAATAAAATTCCTCCATGATAAGGTACAGAAAGGAGGCATCAAAGGGGTGATACCTAGTGCTTTGCCGACGTTCCAAGTGCCTCATTTTGACGGAACAACGTCATGGGTGGCCTTCCGCCTTCAATTCGAAAAGGTCGCAAAAGGAAACAACTGGGACGACGATCAAGCGGTAACCGCTCTTACGCTTGCTCTGCGTGGTGATGCAGTACAGATCCTCGAAAATATTTCCGGCGATTGCAATACCCTAGCCTGTCTGTTAGAAGCGTTGGAGTCTAGATATGGAGAGAAACACCTGGAACATGTCTACAGGGCTCAACTCCGCGACCGCACACAGAAAAGCAGTGAGGGTTTGCAACAATGGGCATCGGAAATAGAACGTATTGTTAGGAGGGCGTATGCTTCAACGCCGGGAGCAATTGATGCTACTACGGTGCAAGCTTTTACTGATGGAATTCGAGATGCGGAAGTCAGGGCTGCGGTTCGTCTGGGGCACCATCAGTCTCTGAAGGCAGCCTTGACACACGCTCTGGAGGTGGAAGCAGTACGCCAAGATGGCCGACCACACCACCGTATTCGTGAGGTAATCGCACAAATGAAACCCCGACAAGGGCCAACATGCTATGAGTGCGGTGAAAAAGGGCATATTCGAATCAATTGTCCCAGGAAGGCTAAGGGAAGAAGCACTTCTGGGACACAGGTGGAAGCCGAGGATTTAAACTAGGAACAGCCAGGGCTATGGGGCGAGTACTGGCTGGTCGACATGTAGCCCCATTATAACAGTATCACAAGTGGGTGACGGAAACAGTCTCATTATAGAAGGAGAACTGAATGGTAAATCCTGCAGTTTCACATTGGATACTGGTGCATCAAGAACCATTGCACGACCGGAGCTATTTCCTCGGACCATAGTATGGAAAAGAGGATCTTCACAATGCCGATTACAAACCGCCACTGGCCAACCAGTACTCGTCCTTGGTGAAACGAATGTGACTTTGAAAATGGGTGATAAGATATTCACGCACCCTGTTTTAGTAGCGAATATTACAGATGATTGCATAATAGGACTGGACTTTTTGAAGAAACAGCAGTGCGTCCTTAATGTAGCAAAAGGAGTATTGAGTTTTCCAGAACAAGAAGTATTTCTTCAAGGTGGAAAACAGGGGTCAGTGTACTGTTTAAGGAGAACGGTATTACCACCAAGATCAGAAACCTTAGTAGATATTAGATTATCACCAATAGGATGCCGTAAACGTTGCATTATAATAGAAGATTCCGGAGATCACCCAGACTGGATAACAGCAAGGACACTGATGATGATTTCCGATAAACCAAAAGTACGCATTATCAACGTTAGTAACAAAGAAATCATTCTTGATAAGAATTGCATGGTGGGTGTGTGCGATCATGTAGCATCTTTCCTCACCTCCACCTTTTCACCTCGCGGTGAAGGAGAGATGGCGCTCGTACTTTCACGAGCTGCTGAACAAGCAGCATCAAGAGGTGCAAACACCGGAACTCCCTCCGAACCTTGGACTAGTGCCTCTGATAACGCCTGAGGAAGTCCAAACGGCTCTTCGTCGTATGGGGAATCGGAAAGCTGTCGGAGCTGACGGAGTCCCCATTGAGGCCTGGAAGGCGATGGGTCCTCGCGGTGTGGGCATGCTAACTAACTTTTTCAATCGCGTGCGCCTGACCGGCAAAATCCCGAGCCAATGGAGGCTGAGTATAATTACTCCAGTCTTTAAAGGCAAGGGCTCGGTTCAGGAGTGTGGCAACTATCGCGGTATCAAGGTCATGTCCCACACCATGAAAATCTTTGAGAGGATCGTAGACTCCCGAATCCGGCAGGAGTGTGCTGTCTCGGAGTGTCAATATGGGTTTCGGCCATGGTACGGAACCATGGACCCTATCTTCGCACTAAGGATCGCCATGGAGAGATACAGATCGAAGAGCACGCCTCTGCATATGCTCTTTCTAGATATGCAGAAGGCCTTCGACTGTGTCCCTCGAGGGGTGATCTGGTGGGCACTGAGGTCCAAAGGGGTACCTGAAGCCTATGTCGATATAATTCGAGACATGTACCTCAATTCCGATTCCGTTGTCAGGACCGCTGTTGGCGACACTAAACCCTTCCCCATCACCGTCGGAGTCCACCAGGGATCCGTCCTTAGTCCGTTTCTGTTCAGCGTGATATTAGCCGTTTTGTCGGCCAGTATCAAGGACTCACATGAGCAGCCTCCCTGGCTACTCATGTATGCTGACGATATCGCGCTGGCGGACGCGGACAGGGAACGGTTGGTGCGGCGTGTGAATGCTTGGAAGGACTCGCTTGAGAACGGAGGTCTGAAACTCAACGTGTCGAAGACCGTATACTTGGCCAGCAACACGACAGACCCCATGTCTGTGCGCATAGGCGGAGACACGGTCGAGCGCACGGACCAGTTTAAATACTTGGGGTCTGTGCTTCACGCGTCCGGCGACATTGATTGCGACGTCAAGGCACGTATTTCCGCAGCTTGGGCGAAATGGCGTGAGGTGACAGGTGTCATTTGTGACCCCAAAATGCCGGTTAAGCCTAAGGGGCAGGTCTATAAAACCATCATTAGACCTGTTCTCCTGTATGGCAGTGAGGCGTGGCCTGTGCTTGAGCGACACAAGCAGGAGCTGCGTGTCATGGAGATGAATATGCTGCGGTGGATGTGTGGAGTTACGCGGAAAGACCGCATCAGGAACTCCCGCATCCGGGGCAGCCTTCGTGTCCGTGACATTGCGGACAAACTGCAGGAGGGTCGCCTACGCTTGTACGGCCACGTCTTACGCAAACCGGCATGTTACGTGGGTAACAAATGTCTTGCCATGGCGCCTCCGCCGGGCCGGAACAAGCGGGGTAGACCAAAGAAGTGCTGGCTTGGCGTTGTAAGAGATGACATGCGTGCCAACAAGCTCTTACCACGGGACGCTGGGGATCGTGCGAAATGGAGGAGAATGTGCAGGAAAGCGGACCCCGGGCTCCAACGCGAAAGCCGCGGATGCAACCGGGATAAACGCTGAGATGATGATGATGATTACAGATGATTGCATAATAGGACTGGACTTTTTGAAGAAACAGCAGTGCGTCCTTAATGTAGCAAAAGGAGTAATGAGTTTTCCAGAACAAGAAGTATTTCTTCAAGGTGGAAAACAGGGGTCAGTGTACTGTTTAAGGAGGACGGTATTACCACCAAGATCAGAAACCTTAGTAGATATTAGATTATCACCAATAGGATGCCGTAAACGTTGCATTATAATAGAAGATTCTGGAGATCACCCAGACTGGATAACAGCAAGGACACTGATGATGATTTCCGATAAACCAAAAGTACGCATTATCAACGTTAGTAACAAAGAAACCATTCTTGATAAGAATTGCATGGTGGGTGTGTGCGATCATGTAGCATCTTTGAGAAAAACAGAGGCACACGAAAAGGAACGTGATAAGAAGTGGCAGGAACATATATCGACACTACTCGAAAATTGTAAGGGCAATTTAAACAAGTTCGAAAGTCACAAAGTTAAGCAACTGTTACATAACTTCCATGACATCTTCTCGAAGACCGACAGTGACGTGGGAAGGACCGGGCTCGTCAAACACCATATAGATACGGGTGATACACAGCCGATAAGACAGAGACCACGTCGTATCCCCTTTGCAAGAGAAGCGGAAGTCACGGAAATGTTAAGAGATATGGAGAAAAACCGGATTATAGAAGCATCCACCAGCCCTTGGTCATCTCCAGTAGTCCTAGTCAAGAAAAAGGATGGCAGCACAAGGTTTTGCGTTGACTACAGGATGTTGAATGATGCCACGAAAAAGGATAGTTATCCGCTGCCACGTATAGATGACACTTTGGACTTGCTAAGTGGCATGAAATGGTTCTCCACAGTTGACCTCAAAAGTGGATACTGGCAGGTGGAAATCTGTCAGCAGGATAAGGAAAAGACCGCTTTCACCACTGGTCCTGGGAACGGTCTCTGGCAATTCAATGTCATGCCTTTTGAACTGTGCAACGCTCCAGCTACATTCGAGCGCCTAATGGAGCGCATTTTGGTGGGGTTGCTTGGTGATGCATGCCTGGTCTATTTGGATGACATAATCATTATGGGACGAAACTTCGCAGAACACCTACGCAATTTAGAGAAAGTGTTCCAGAAACTGCGTGAAGCAAATTTAAAACTCAGTCCTAGTAAGTGTACACTATTCCAGAAAGAAGTTGGATACTTGGGACACATTATTTCGGCGCAAGGAATTCGAACAGACCCTGAAAAAATAAAAGCCGTGTCGAAGTGGCCTACCCCTCGTAATAAAACTGAGGTACGCTCTTTCTTGGGTCTGTGCGCATATTACCGTCGGTTTGTGAAGAACTTCTCCGAGTTAGCGAAACCGTTGCATCGTTTAACCGAGGAAAAGTGTCAATTTGAATGGAACTCTGACTGCGAACAGGCATTTTCTCTACTGAAAACTCACTTGTGTGAGGCTCCTGTACTAGGTTACCCTAGTAGGGAAGGCCGATTTTTGGTAGACACAGATGCCAGCAATGTGGGTATTGGAGGAGTTCTCTCTCAAACACAAGGAGATAGGCAGGTCGTTATCGCATATTTCAGCAAATGCCTTTCCAAGCCAGAAAGAAATTATTGTGTTACCCGCCGAGAACTTCTAGCCGTTGTTAAGACCTTACAACACTTCAAGAAATATTTGATTGGGAGGCAGTTTACACTTCGTACCGATCACGCTGCCTTACAGTGGCTCCTCCAGTTCAAAGACCCAGAAGGACAAGTAGCAAGGTGGATAGAACAGCTGCAAGAATTTGACTTTGTCACTGAACATCGAAAAGGCAAGTCACACAATAATGCTGATGCTTTGTCTAGACGACCTTGCGAAGAATCTTGCTGACATTGTGCCAAACAGGAAAAGAAAGAGAACGTAAGGATTATCCAGGTGAACGCTTTGGATGAAGACTGGGATAATCAATCATTGGAAGACGCACAAAAGGAAGATAGCGACTTGAAGACAGTAATCGAATGGAAGAAACGTGGCCAAAGGCCCACTTGGAGTGAAATATCAGCGCTTAGCCCAACAGTAAAAAGTTACTGGGCTCAATGGGACAGCCTGATAATTGATAATGGAGTTCTCAAGAGGAAATGGGAATCACCCAGTGGTCAGGAGGTCACCTTACAGATAGTTGTTCCCGGTGATAAAGTCGCGTCAGTGCTAAGACAGGTGCACGACGGAGTATCCGGAGGACATCTAGGAGTAAAGAAAACCCTGGAGAAGGTGAGGAAAAGATTCTATTGGGTGCATTGCCGCGAAGACGTAGAGGACTGGTGTAGAAAATGTGTAGCCTGCTCCTCAGTAAAGCGACCGCAAACGAGGGCCAGAGGTCGGCTGAAAGTGTACAATGTTGGTGCACCATGGGAAAGAGTTGCTGTCGATCGATATAGCTGGGCCATTCCCTGTTACTGAAGAAGGGAATAGGTATATCATCGTCATGCAAGACTATTTCAGCAAATGGCCAGAAGCTTTTGCAGTACCTAACCAGGAAGCTCATACAGTCGCCAAAAAGCCAGTTCACGAGGTGTTCTGTCGATTTGGCGTTCCCTTGGAGTTACACTCTGACCAGGGTAGAAACTTCGAGTCTTCACTATTTCAAGAGGTTTGCCAACTACTCGGGATACATAAGACTCGTACAACACCTTATCACCCACAGTCAGATGGAATGGTCGAAAGATTCAACCAGACGCTAGAGAATCATTTGGCCAAAGTAGTAGAAGAACACCAGAGGGATTGGGACCAATACATTCCCCTCTTCTTAATGTCATACCGCTCTGCAACACATGATAGCACAAATTGCACACCGGCGAAAGTCAACTTCGGCCGAGAAATTAGACTACCCATAGATGCACTAACCGGAACACCTCCCGACACTCCTATTCTAGCCGTCGACTATGTGGCCGACCTGCGGCGTAAATTAGATGGAATACATGAGCTAGTGAGAGAGAATGGTCTGAAAACCAGTGAGAAAATGAAAATCCGATACGACCGCAAAGCTAACGTGCCCGGATTTGAAGAGGGAAATTTGGTATGGTTACATAATCCCATAAGGAGAAAAGGAAAGAGTCCAAAGTTCCAAGCCAAATGGGAGGGTCCGTACACGATAATAACCAGAATAAACGATGTCACCTACCGGATTAAGAAAGGACCTAGAGGGAAGCTGAAGGTCGTACACGTAGACCGCCTAGCTCGCTATTATGTATCAAATCATGCTCGGGACGAGCATGACTAAGAAGGGGGCAATGTTACGAATGGACCTTAAGTCGATGGCATAAGGTTCAATATCGCGTGACATGCAGTGTGTCACTTTTGAGCCCTATTTTTCCTAGATCTAGACATTTTCTAGGTACAATAATAAAACGCATTGCTAGACTTAGGACGGCCTATCGAATGGTACAAGTCTCAACAGTTTTGTCAACAAAGTGTCGACATCGAAATTTCTAGAAACCCGTTTCCGGGAATTACCGTAGGTACTTCCGAGTGACCTCGAGGTTATGTGCTATTATTATTACGTCTGGAGGAATCTGGAATGTTCGATCAGCTGGGCTATATAAGGCGCCGCGACGCCGGCACACAGTCAGTCTACACTCGACTAGCGATACGAAAACAGCGACAGTTAAGAAGCGATCTTAAAGAAGACCTACTGCGATAACTGTAACGAGAACTTCGAGTACTACGTGAAGTAACGTCTGTAGTGTTATTGCGTGTTTACGACACGGACTTCGTGGACATAAGGGAAGACTTTGGTGCGACATCAGCTACGTTCTACTTGTCAGTCTACACTCGACTAGCGATACGAAAACAGCGACAGTTAAGAAGCGATCTTAAAGAAGACCTACTGCGATAACTGTAACGAGAACTTCGAGTACTACGTGAAGTAACGTCTGTAGTGTTATTGCGTGTTTACGACACGGACTTCGTGGACATAAGGGAAGACTTTGGTGCGACATCAGCTACGTTCTACTTGTCAGTCTACACTCGACTAGCGATACGAAAACAGCGACAGTTAAGAAGCGATCTTAAAGAAGACCTACTGCGATAACTGTAACGAGAACTTCGAGTACTACGTGAAGTAACGTCTGTAGTGTTATTGCGTGTTTACGACACGGACTTCGTGGACATAAGGGAAGACTTTGGTGCGACATCAGCTACGTTCTACTTGTCATTGCCTACAATCGACTGTACCTTCGTTGCCAATAAACTTCGTAACCCTTAACCGGCGTTTAAGTACCCCTAGCCCGTAACACTATATACGAAACCTTAATATATGGTTTTTCAGAATAAACAACTGAACCGATTCCAATCATTTTTACACCATTTTATATTTTTTCTCAAACACATTTAGAAATTGTTCCAGTGTGGTTACAGAGCGCACGATACACCTGGCGGTAGAACATAGTACCTACTAACACAGTGAGATAGGCCGCGCAGTGCCGCTACAGGCGCGAGCGGCCTAGCGGTGCGTTGACCATATTTTTTTGGGATAACCAAGTAAGATAACAGCTCATAACTTTGTGGTTTTTATACATAGATTATTTACCTAAAAATACTGGACACGTGCTTCGGGTTTCAAATAAACTAAAAATAATAAATATAAACTGTATGAGCCTTTGCGTTCAATAATGCTAATTTCATTCAAAAATAAGAGGCAGAGGAATTAGCTCGTGGCTGGACACCCACATTACTATCATTACGAGTATTATCTTTTAAGATACAGTCGAGTCCTAGTTAAAAACGTAGAGTCTACTATTGCATAGTTCTTTATTATAAACTTTCCTTTCATGTATAGGTATAGTGTAAAGTGCTAATTATTTTTTGTTAAATAATAATTATTATTACCCCCAGACCCCAGACCCCAAAGCTGAAAAGGCTTCGGATGCGACTGGGATTAACGCTGGGATGATGATGATGATGAATAATTATTATTATTATTTCACCAGTCATGTTTGAACTGCGAGACTGCTGCTATCAACTGGTCGCACATTCAGTCCACTACTATTGAGAAATGTAAAAATTTCACAACGCTCGGCATTGGCTACCTACTACAATTAATGTTTTACGTGGGATTTTTATATTCTCAACGTCATCTGCCGAGCCTCTTCCTAAATGGTTAGGAAGAGGCTTGGCTGATGGCGTTGAGCCAACCATGGTGTCGGACTTTGAAGTAACTAGCAGGGCCTACCTGCAAATAATCTGAGAGACTTGGACAGTAAGGACATTAACTATTACACCAATCCTTGACAGACTTTTCAGACAAAATATCAAACACACACACACAATCACTTCCTAACGCACTTGTAATCTTTTTCATATAAAATTATTTTTGTTTGTAAATTGAAGACAATTTTTAAATTGTTAGGTTTTGTTCAAAATTTAATTAAGAATTCTTCTAGTTGGTGTTACAAGGTGTGGCACCGACGCGCGTAATGTGTATCTCCGCCGGTCTGCGCCCACGCACGCCCCTCGCCGCCGCGAGCCGCCGGCGCTGCCTCTTTAAGCCGCGATCACTCGGTCATTCGCCGAGAACATAGCATAGATTTTTATACATATATGTGCCTACTCAAGAAAAGCGACGCCCTCGTTGCTGTACCGGCGCCTTCCGGTCCACCCCTAGGAAATTAGGGATCTCACCCAGCACCTGGTCGTAAGGGCGTCGTGAAGCATTTCCTGATCCTATAGCCCTTTACACCCGAGAAAAAAAAGTTACGAATATTCAAGAAAAAGTTAATGTTACGGATTTCTAGGAGTACAGGGAAGCTAGGAAAAATGCAGAAAAAAATCCAGAGTTTTCAGTTTTCCTGAAAAGGTGCCCTCACGATCGTGACGCTTAGGTATAATCTACTAGTCTCACAGTAGTGAGTATTATCTTTTCAATTAAAATTTTCTTCAATAAAACAATGAATTAGGTACTTATCATTATTTATTTATTTGAATAACCTGTTCATTAATCAGTTTTTACCAATTAACAGTAAACTAAAGCTACTTTTACCGAATTCTCTTACAAAAAATCAACAAAATTCTCAAAATAAACAAAATCAACCTCTGAGAAACTTAAAATCATAAAATATCAATTATTTTAACATTTAGGAACAAAAACAAGATCAAAAATTATGCTGAAATATAGTAAGAATAGCAATAATTAACAAAGATTGAGAAAACGTAACTAAATATTATGGTTTGAGATGATAAAATTGGAAACAGTTTTGGTTTCTAAAAAGACACATATAAACAACACACTTGGAACATTTGATCTTCGATCGGCTATGGCATCTCTCCATCATGCAAGACCTTTGTGTCTTTATATTTCTTCCACTAAAGGTGCCGTAGTGAAAAAATGATAATGAAAAACACAACTTCCTGAAGGTACCTACACTTCTGGTCAAATGCAGTATTACCGAAGGTCTCAGACCCAAAGGCGTATCAGCCAACATTGTATCAGCGACTCTATAAATCTCGAAATCGAGCATCAGACCTTCGCTAGTCGTTAAAACAATTTTTTTTAATACATCGGCCAGTGAAGGGTATCATTTGCTCATCTATGGAACGAAACGAATCTATGAAACTGGAAAGAGTTCCATCCTATTGGATGGAACTCTTTCCGGTTTTTTGTGGTATCCTGAATCCGTTTGATTATCGGTTGTACCTTCCAAAGTGGATTGTTGGTCTCATTAGTAGTTGGCTGATCGTGATCAACGACATGAAGAGCATTACGCAAAGTTATAAACCGGTCGAGAACTATTTTGTTAGCAATAAGACCGATCTTCATGTTAGCTCGCCAATACATCGGCATTTGTGAATATGGAAGGCATCCCATGAGAATATGCACACCAAACAATTTAGGTATTGCCGCTTTTGTAGTTTTGAATTCTTGGCCAGTCTTTCGCTTGTGGTATAAGTTTGTACACAGAACAGTATTCTCGTAGAAAACATCATTAAAATAATCATTAAGATGTTCGGATGAGTTAGAACTGAGTTTTAGGTACAGTTACAGTATAGTCATGTGGCTTATCGGTAAATGGAATATTCTTCCAGGTGTCTCCATGACCATGTTGCTGTAGATTTCGCCGATTTGCCGACAACGTCCTCTACCTGAATGCACTCGCTGCGAAGTAGTACCACGAGACCTTCCCCTGTTTCCAATTTGCCGTGATGTAGTACTATTTGGGGTCGTTACCTGACTTAGAGGTTCTTGTTCTATTTCATCGCTTGAACTTTGAGAATTCTCGTCCTCGTCTACAAGTTCAGTGAGAACACGCGGCTCCATTTCTGAGTCTTCTTCGTCGTAGAATTTTTCAATATCTGACTCAGTTCCATCGCCAAGCAGTTCTAAGATACGGTAATCAGACATAGGAAGAGCTAAAATAAAAAAGCAAACAACTACTTAGCCACAATACCATCTTTTAGTCAATAAACAATAAAAATACGTTAAAATCAATGTTTAAGGTTACGACCGAAATGCCACGATCGTGTTACTTGAATTGTAGGTACAATTTAATTCTAATTTACAAAACAAAATAGCAAAAATTTATTGTATATCATGTGATTAGTGTTTAAATTGTAAAATAAAATAATAATAATACTCAAAATATAACAATAAACAATAATAAACAATACTTACATGTGCCGTAGGTCGAATCAAAATACGTGGCCATCGTTTACCTCCGATTGAGACGAACTAGCAACCGATTCAACACATCACTCACGATCAATCGTCTTCGGTTGCGTTCAGAAAAATGAATCCGCGCGGTCTTGAAATTTTTTCAAAGTTACCCGCACTATCGTATACTGTCGGGTGTAAAGGGATAGGATCGCCTGAAATACGTCACGACACCCATGCGCGTAATGTGTTTTACGTCAAGTGTTTAAGTATGTATAGGTATTAATATTCTGTGTGGTTTTTTTCATCTTTTTTTTTGTGACCCACGTTATGTTTTGAGCACATTTTTCATTGTTCAAGTTTTATTTTTAGTTCTTGTGTTCGTTTTTAAAATCTTTCTGTATTTTCTGACAGTGTACTGCGCACTTTTTATTGAATATAAAGTAGCAGTTTATAATTTACTTCTTTTTCGTTTTTAGCAGTATACTGTTTTGTTTATTTACAAACCTGAGTCGAATATTGAATGGTTTAGCAAGCTCTTATTACAATTATAGAATGATGCGTTATGATTTTATAAAAATCGACGCCCCCGAGGAATAAGCCCCATGAATAAACCGGTAATCGCTAAAATCATTTTTAAAGGAAAATGATTTAGTGGGGATATGATTCGTTAAAGTGAAGAAAGGATCCCATTCCTTCTAATTAAAAAAAATGGCTACTAAAAATATGTTTATTTACGCCAAGTGCTGAGTAATTTGATAGGCTAATAATCTGCTGTCATTTTTGTAATAAAATAGAAAGAAAAAGATGCGCTGAATTTTAATTTAGTTTAGTTTGTGAACAATTTCAAAGTGAAATATCGAATGTGAGTACGGACCCTTATATCAATTTAATACAACTATCAAAGTATGACAATTGTGATTTGACGGGACTCTTACCGTACGTAACGAACGAAATCAACTTCCGAGAAAACAGAGAGAGTAGGTATTCTATACTGTCCTAGAACAGAATACCCTTATTATGTACACCCAAGTGTTTTTTTAAATTTTTATTTTAATAATTATAAAGTTATAAAGGCGGGATTGCAGTCAAGCACTAGCCTTGACTGCAATCCCGCCTGATGGTAAGCAGTGATGTAATCGTTGATGGTAAAGCGCACTAGTTTATTAAGCCTATTCACTTAAAAAACTAAGGAATAGGAAGGATGACGGCAGTTGAGCGAGGTGATGCAATGTTAAACCCAAGACCAACACGACCAAACGAAGCTTCGCTAGAGGGAGATTGATCTAGAGACTCTCCACGACCAAACTCCCGACACAACAACATTTGGCGCATCGTACCCGCCACACATCGCAACACAACTGCTCAGACTCGTTCTCCGTACGGCTTCACCAGACATCATGCCGGAACATGACGAATCGCTTGGCGGCAAGACTTTGTCTGGTGGGTGGTAACTTCTGCCGGCAGCCGATGTTATGGCCTACCACCGAGAAAACACAAGTGTACACTATATATAAATTACAGAACATAAATATAAAGATTTTCCAAGGGTGACACAATGGGCGATCTTATCGTTTAATAGCAAAGATTGCCAACTTCCCAAAACAAAGATTGGATACGTTCAGAAACTAAAAATGTAAGATTGTTAAATGTTTATTCAATGTTAAAATGAAATTGGCACTGGCATACTGATATGTGTACTTTTGACTGATAAGTACTCTATACTTACTCTCAAAGCATCGGTACTAAAACTACTTGGTATCGACAAAAAGTATCGACTAAGTACGTATACTTACTCGTAGGTATCATTTCATACCTGCCTGAAAAAACAACAAATAAAATTCTCGATTCTAAAATGTGTTATTATTTTATGTATTTATTATTATTTTAGGTATATTATTATTTATATAGCATCAGTTTATAACGTTAAAAAATATCTGCGTTCTAATGCGATAGATAGCGATTAAATAAATCAATATACTAATAATCATATACATTAGTAATCATTAATCTACGTCTAAATATTGTTATTAATGAACGTTTATTAACTTCGCAAAGCTTGTCCTTTTGCGAAGTTAAAACGTTCACAACCAACTTATTATTTGACAGTGTCTTCTTCCTATTTACAATTTTTTTCTTTATTTTCTTGTTTTTATTAATTTTTAATCACATTCGAGTATTTTTTAATGATGTTTTTAAAAGTCAAATGCTTTTTTTTTTATCACTTTAAAGATTGTTTTGCACAAAATAAATTAGGTGTTGAAGCAAAGATATGAATTGAGTGAAGTCAGATAATTTTTAAACTCACATACACAAACAAGCAGACTCGAAATAACTACCTATACAACATATTTTTTTGTTAACGCGAAGCCCGAAACACGTGTCCAGTGTAGTTTTTAAGTAAAGAATCTACGTACAAAATTTCAAAAAGATATAATTTTAAGGAACTTCGAACAAATACTTCTTGGATAAAAGAACTAAAAAATCGTAACAAGGATATATGTAAACGAAGTGACATTATAAGAACTGCGACGGAGTTTTATAGAAAATTATACAGTGACAAAAATAACAACATAACAGCACCAAATAAAAACAAACAAGACAATAATTTTAAAGACTATATAGAGATCAGTGAGTCCGAAATTATAGAAACAGTTAAGAAACTTAAATTTGAAAAATGTCCAGGCTCTGACAACATCACAAATGAAGCGATAAAAACTGCCCAGTTCATCTTGGCTACACCGTTAGCCAAACTATTCAACCTGATACTACAAAGCTCTGAAACTCCCACAGAATGGTCGGAAGCAAACATTATACTATTGTATAAAAAAGGAGACCCCAAGAATGTCGAAAATTATAGACCAATCAGCCTACTACCCAGCCTCTACAAATTGTTCTCTACAATTATAAACAAAAGAATAACTACAACATTAGAAACAAAACAACCGGTAGAGCAAGCGGGCTTTTATCCCGGAAAAGTTTGATGTTCCCGAGGGAAATCTAAAAAGCGCGATATAACCGAACTCCACGCGGGCGAAGCCGCGGGCGGAAAGCTAGTGTACATATATACCCTTCATGTTACACGTTGTATAACCAGCGCCCTAATTGATTAACACACAATTACTCTCAAATTAAATCATTTTGAAGCATATTACTAATCCATTGCTCCATATTTTCGAAAAATGTATTTGCTCAGCAACGTGAACAATGCAATGAATATTGGGGAACTGTCAAAATTAAACCCATTGCTACTAAGGCCCCCCCAACACACTATCGTGTGTTACACAATTACGCTGCAGGTCTAACATATAGGACACTTTTTATCCCGATAAGAACTCCCATGAGAACAAAACTTGTGCGGATAAAACTACGCAGCTAGTGTTAACTAAATTAACATAAATAATGAACTTCCTACTGCATTCTTTCATGACAACATAAATTAATATAAGTATTTATACTTGACTGTCCGCATAATTTTCCTCGAAAACATTCGCATCCTTTAAAATACGGATGAAACTTTTATTGATAACCATAACAATGACATTATAAATGTAAGATAGGCTAGATTTTATTATTTATTATTACTAATTTGTTATTAATGTTAATTATTTTTATTTTTTTCTAATTTTCAAGCAATCGAATTTGGAATTTCTATTTTACATGATGTAATAGATATTTTTGATTATTTATTAAACGATTTACAATATAACATAATATATTGTTGCTGTTTATTGTCCCCGAATAAATAAAAAAAGAGTATTTTCAAAGGAATCCATTAATACTGTGCCTACATTATCCACTTAACCGCAAATACTAACCCAATATATACGATTAAGTAAATAAGTACCTTAATTACATAACTTATTTAAAAAAGATATATAATTTATTCATAAAATAGATATTGGTACATTTACTACAATGTTTACGAGCTACTTTGAGCAATTTTCATTTTAAATACCTAAGACAAATTTTTCAAAATCTCATGAAAACGCTAGTTTCGTCGATCAGTCTTAACTAAGTAAATAAGTATGAATAAACAATAGAAGTGTTCATAAAACATTTGTTTACAACCGCTTTACATGATAAGCTTTCCATAATTCTCGATTACATTTTACTAAAGGTACAAACAAATCTATTGCTATTACTTGAATATCTGATAAAATTGACTGCGCTACTAGAGAAAGCTCTAATATTTTCGTCATGAACACAGTGAACAACATTGCTACATCACTAAATAGAAACACCAACGTAGCTATATAGAACCTACGCCAGTAGTTAATATTTCTACTCGCGTCACCAGAACTCCCATACCAACAACAAAAAAGAGAATGTATAAACTTCATATAAATAATTAAGTTCACAAATAAAGGTAGATTTATAATTACAATTTGTGGATAAAAATGGATTTCATCCGTTAGGAATAAAGGTAACACGAACTTACAAAGGACGGTTGTCGCTAAAGGCACGCCCCAAGCAAAGAGGCTACTTTTAAGAAACCTCCTGTTGACATCCCCGTTAAAAACTTTTACAATATCAACATAAAGTATACAACAAATCACTAACAACCAGTAACTTTGCACTGAGGTAAAGTATTTAAGAAAAAAGTCTATTATAGTAGGCACAGCACCATCATTGGTCGAGTCTCCGAAAACGCGGTAGATGATAGAAAATGTTATTAAACGTAGCAAACATGCTAGTATTGCGTTTAGATACACATAGTTTCTGAAATGCCGAAACTTTTGTATAAGAAACCACGACGTCACTCCGTATATGAGCACTGCCAGGCACAACACAACCACAGACCAGTCGAAGACTGAAGAGATTCGGAGCTGCTGATCTTCTGTTGCTTCATGGATGTGAACTACTCGTGTGTCATTATCAGACATGGCAGTTAATTTAAGTTGCATTCTGCTCACTCTCCTGAAATAGACTCGAATATGACCGAATACCGACAGAATCGACTATCTACTGAACGAAATACAAGGTATTACATATAGATACAGTTCGCAAGAAATATTATGGTATATGTGCACTGCTCTTGTCCGGCATCCGATTCAAACCGGTTCGAGGGAACAATAAACAATCATGTTTCCCATGTATCATTATCCAACTCGTCTAAATTCATTAGGTATTAAGAAGTATGTAACTTTAATTCTTTGGTGTTAAATGTGGCTACATTCTTTAAATTCTCTCATATTATTCTGGTATTTTTTATTGAGTTTTGAATCGTTAGGCAAGGGAGTTTCCCTTGTTGCGATTCAGGACTAGCTACATAAACTATTAAAATACTACGAAAATAAAGATTTTCAATAAAAAAAGAAATATAATTTTACTGAATTACAGTTTCGTGTGAACGCAGACACACTCATTTCTCAGTCTCATCCTTGCTTGAATAACATGAAGTTGGTCATCATATAATATGAAATTCAAAAAACTACATACATATTACCAATCACATAGAAAATACACTGTAATATGACATTATTTTTTCAACTAGCTCAACTCAAAACTTGAGGAGCTAAACGACTGCGATCAATAATTTAATCAAGGAAGGATATTTGTCTAAGACGCATAAGTAAGTAGTACTATTCACTCAGGTTTTTTGAGTGAATAGGCGCTTAATAAATTAGCGCGCTTTACCATCAACTATTGCATCATTGCTTACGATCAGGCGGGATTGCGGTCCAGCAACTAGTTCATAATTTTAAGAAAAAAAATCTCTGTTAGTTTTGCGCTGATTTATTATTTGAGTACTTGTACTCAAATAATAAATATGCAATAGTTGATGGTAAAGCGCGCTAATTTATTAAGCGCCTATTCACTCAAAAAACCTAAGTGAATAGCAAGGAAGACGGCAGTTGAGCGAAGTGATGCATTGTTAAACCCAATAACACGACCAACGATGCTGCGCCAGAGGGGATTGATCTGAAGAGCCTCCACGACAAAACACCCTATTTCTTAGTAGATCAAATCCCCAGATCTGACTGTATCAGATTTCTTCCTTTTAGAATTTTTTTAAATTATGAATTTATCTAAAGCAAGAAGCAAAGCAAGTCTTAAAAATCAACATTGAGGAAGAAATTACTAATTTGAAGCTAGATGTTCTTTCAGTAACAATTTAAAATACTGTGTAAATAATTCTGTGGTAAGTAGCCATGTGTTAAGTTAAAATAAAGGTACAAGCTGTCATCATCATCATCTCAGCGTAATCCTAGTCGCATCCGAAGCTTTCTTCAGCTTTGGAGTCTGGGGGTAACTGATGATTTTGGCTAAACTTCGACATGTTCCGTGTAGCAACTGCCGTCTGACCTCCACAACCCGAAGGCGATATCGAAGCATTGCAGTTAGGCCAAATGGACGTTTGAGTGTTCCAACAACTCGTAACAGCAGCAGAAGGTACAAGCTGTATGGTTGAATATATAGATGTTTGTTCAATTTACTCTTGGGATTTTATATGGCATTGTGAAATGCGTTCATTTTGACGATGAAAGATACTATTAATATTCACTAATATATTGCGGACAACACAAATGGATGGTCTGTAGGAGGCTTTACCTGTATAAACTGGGTATTTTCCTAATTATAAAATAACTTGTTTTCAAGACCTCAAAGACCTAATTTTAGCTGAGTATTAACATTTCTGTCGGAAGAAGTTCAAAGCTTGTCCTTTTTCTGGGGATATTTATAAGGCTGGATTGGTCATTTCACTTTTTTTATATTGACAAGGACATTGGCCGTTTGACGCTTTGAGTTATCGTCGTTACTCGGGGAGGTTCCCGCATCACCATAGGGAATTTGGGTCGGCAGGTGAACGTTATGTTCATTTCTGTCGGAACAAGTTCAACGCTTGTCCTTTTTCTGGGGATATTTATAAGGCTGGATTGGTCATTTCACTTTTTTTATATTGACAAGGACATTGGCTAGTGTGGGACATTTCATAAAAATATTGGTAGATATAGAATTTCAGTTATAGGTCGTAGGTTCAAACTCCATCAGGCGCTTTACTTTGTGTAAATTATTTTATTACCATTGCTCTCAAAACTCGTGAGGAAACCGGCATGTCCTAGAGCCAAAAAAAATAGATATTTTTCTTGGCTCTAGGACATGCCGGTTTCAGGGTTCAGACATGTGACATCTATCATTGCTAAAAGGTTTTCTATAGGCGCGTCACAGAATTCTTTCCCGATACCTCGGCGGTTTGTCCCCGGCAGGCATGGGCGTACCCAGGTTGGTAAATTGAACTGAAATTCTTGCAAATCATGTAGAACTCCCCTAGTTACTAAACAAAGTTGACACTAACAAAATATACGGTGTAATTGCCAAAAAACCGCGTGCGACTATAGCGCACAAAGATTACCCACTATAAAAATTCGACTTGACCCCCCTAGGCCTGACTTGCCCCCATTAATCATTAAACCGTCGGCGTCGTGAAAAAGGTTTGGTTTAACACGTCTAAGTATTAATTTTCAAATAGACTGTGACGTCTGAGTTTTTTTTTTCGGTATTTCTTTCAAGTACACAATTAGATATATGGTTTCAGTTAGGAAACACCGACATCACATTCATTTAAAATTTTATTTTATTACTTGTAAATGTTAATACGGTTTAAAGAAATAACTGTTATTAACATATTTTTTTAAGACAGTTAGTAGTTACAATAACTCCTGGAATTATTTTCATTGCAATTTTATTCAGAAATTAGGATTGCTCACATCAATTTATTAACTAAAAGAAAAGCTTCATACTTTTTAACTTGAGTTTGGTATTTTTGATTCGGAGAACACACAGATCCTCCAGCGTCAAAAATAAATAATAGTTATATGCAATTTGACGTTGAGACAGATTTAAGCAAAATCTACAAACACAAGCACAGATTTATGCACTTCGGCGTGTCAAAGTTTAGTCAAGTTTATATTGTCATGAGTTTGGAAAGGACAGATTGGAATGACCACTTATTTGCAGACCCAGGATATGCCATAATGAATGAATGTATGCCTAGTTGTTCCTTATTAGATATTATGAAAAAAGTCATTAAATGTAACTTAAACGTAAAACAACAGGAAACTACATTATTGACATTCCCAATAGGAGGAATGGAGCACAGGCGTAGAGTAGCCAGCCTTTCGGTCTTCTATAGGATGCTATTCCGGTGAGTGTGCAAGGGAATTGCATGATTTATTTCCTCCATCTCCGTTCCACCATCGGACGACCCTTCGTATGGCGACTTTCCACCCTTACGTTGTTTACACCACTACAATCCGGACGAAGCGTTTCGCTTCCTCTTTTATACCGCATACATCGAGGGACTGGAACAATTTGCCAGAGGCGGTGTTTCCGTCACACTACGATTTGAGTGCCTTCAGGGCTCTTAATAAACTAGCGCGCTTTACCATCAACGATCGCATCACTGCTTACCATCAGGCGGGGTTGCGGTCAAGCGCTAGTTTATAATATATTAAAAAAAAAAAGGATGTTGTTCACATTCCCACTATTAACTTATTTTATGGGGAAATACCTTCGCCTAGACTGTAAGGTGCGTGAACCCCACAGATGCACTTGTGGTACCATGGTGAAGACCGATGGTCATTTGACGCTTTGTGTTACCGTCGTTACTCGGGGAGGTTCCCACATCACCATAGGGAATTTGGGTCGCCAGGTGAACATATGCGGTACTGACGGCAAGAGGCCAAACAGCCTGACCCTGGTGCCTTGGAAGAACGGCAAGTGCCTGATATAAGACGAAACTAGCGACAGCACGGTTGCCGCTAGCCACCGGATGACGGCGCTGAAAGCGCCAGAAAGTAAAGTATGAGCGTTGGTGAACCGGTACTACTTTGTGCCTATTGTCCTGGAAACCTTGGGTAGTTGGGGTACTGAGGCTAAGAAACCCATTAGTGAAATAGACCACAACCTCCGTGACAATACGGGTGACTCCCGTTCGGACTTGTTCTTGGTGCAAAGGTAAGCCATCGCTCTCTAGCGTGGCAATAAAATAAAAATAAATAAAATAAAATTTATTTAAACACATTTTGTTGATAGCATAAGCACAACAGATCAAATCAAATCAAATCAAATCAAATCAAAATATTTATTTGCCAGAAAATACAAAATACATTGTTCAAGGGAAGCTCTTAAAGCCCAGAAGTTAATTGTATTCTGCCTGCAAGCAGGCGTGCAAATTATAATTGAGAAAAAAAAAAAGTTAAAATTGAACATTAAGATGACAGATCAGATTATAAAAAAAAAATAGCCAAATTTCCAAAAATAGCACAATAACATGAGAAAAAAAAATATCCACATTCAAAATCTAAAATGTCATTCAAATAAATTAAAGTAAATGTCAATAACTATAATTAGAAAAGTCAATATCAAACATACAATATGAATGTCCGCATAATATCATTGATAATATAATATAAATGTCAACATAATAAAAAATGTCAATACAAGTCTGAAAAAAAAAATAAACTATTAACTATATAAAAGAAAATTGCCATTACACACCAGAACTCATAAATCATATTTATACATCATAACTACATACTATCATGTCTATGTCCCAAAAATTCCTCAAGGCTATAATAGCAATTATTTTGTAACCACGCTGTCAATTTGATTTTAAAATCATTACCCTGCAATAATTTCAATTCATTAGGAATTTTATTATAAATCAAAATACACATATTATACACATTTTTCTTATATATATATTTACGAGTAGATGGCTGATATAATAAGTTGCGAAACTTAGCCCTTTTTTGCCTTGACACAACTTCAATATGTTGCCTAAAATAATGCATGTGTGTCTTAGTGAAGACGCAGATATCTCTTATGTACATACAGGGAAGTGGAAGAATATTATTCTTTTTAAATAGAGGTTTACAACTATCTAAAAACCATGCCTTGTTTATGACCCGTATGCAGCGTTTCTGGAGTTTGAATACCCTATCGATATCGGTCGAATTACCCCACATAATAAGTCCATAGCTTAGGACAGACGATACATAGCCATGGTAAGCCGCAAGAGCAGCCTCCACAGAAACATTTTGTCGTAGCTTCTTTAATGCAAACACAAATCTATCAAGTTTGTGACAGATATGTTCCACATGGCTTTTCCAATTAAGATTTTTGTCTACATTAATACCCAAAAATTTAATTTCATCTACTTGTTAAATTTTTTCATCTTTATAGCTAATATCTAAAGTTAACTGTTTAGAATTATACGAGTTAAATTCTATTATTTTGGTCTTGCTTACATTTATTTGTAAGTCGTTATTTTCCATCCAACTAGTTATAGCTGACAGGGTTTCTTCAGTAACAGATTTGTAATTGATGTTATCCTCACATTTTATAATAACAGTGGTATTATCTGCAAAAAGAATACATTTTTGCAGAGTAGCCTCAGGAAGATCGTTAATGTAAAGTAAGAAAAGCAAAGGACCAAGAATACTACCCTGAGGCACACCACACTTATTTATTATTGCTACTGATTTAAAATTCTCTTTAGAATATAATTTATCACGTTTTTTTATAACTTTGGATATCTCTGTATATTGCTTCCTATTTTTTAAATAACTAGACACCCATTCATAGGCTTTGCCCCTTATGCCGTAGAAGTCTAATTTGTTTAATAACTTCGAGTGATTAACAAAATCAAAAGCCTTACTCGTGTCAAAAAATAATGATACAGCTGGATTGCCATTGTTAATAGTCTCCGTTACAAGTTTAATAAAGTTGAAGATGGCAAGAGCAGTTGAACAACCTTTACGGAAACCGAACTGCTCTTTGCATAATATGTCATGTTTACTTAAAAAAATGTTTAACCTTATATGCATTGCCTTCTCAAAAATTTTTGACATGATAGGTACTAATGTGATAGGCCGGTAGTTATTTGGGTCTGTCTTTTTCCCCTTCTTAAATAGCGGTTTTACGATAGACAATTTGAGCTGATCCGGAAATACGCCTTCTAAGAAAGATAGGTTAATAATATGTGCTAGTGGATGACATATATAACTAGCACAATCTTTCAAAACCTGTGTGGTTATGCCATCATATCCGCTAGTTTTACTATTATTTAGGGACATTATAATCTTGTACACTTCATTTACATCTACAGGATTAAGGAAAATAGTATTAACATTAAAGTTATAATGATTGAGCTTAATATAATTAGAATTAAATGGTTGGCGCGATGTCAAATTAATAAAATAGTCATTAAATATATTGCAGATGTCAGATGGATTATTATATGTTACGTTATTATAATTTATTTCATTAATGTCATTTTTATACAAGTAAGACAACAGGCAAGAAAATACAAATCAAAATTAACAAGAAACATGTCGTGCATGTAGCAACTCTAGAACCCACACTAGGATACCCTGTGTCGTGGGATCTAGTTACTTCAGTGTTGTAGACACCTTAAATGTGCGAGTGGTTGCTTATACTAAACAATATTTAAACTTTTATAGAACGTACTAGAGAAAACATGTAAGGATTGTGTGGAGTGTAATGTAGTGCAGTTTGCATACAGTACGGACGACAGCAGGTCAAGCCACCCCAAACCTCCAGATTTTCCCAACCAACCCTGAGCTTTAATGCTTTCAAGATAAAGTTGAAAATCTAACAAGGAAATCCGACAGACCGTAGCAGCCCGATGTGCTGTCGTCTGTAGAAATGTGTGTGTAATGTGTGTGTTTGGGAGAAGTGTTGCACCTGGTTGAGCATTTGGAAGAGAAATCAATGCATGGGAGTAAGGAAAGATTCAGTCCGTGCATAGTCTTGAGCTGAAAGCCACTTCGTAACTTTAACTCTACAAGTACGCTTTGTACAACCCGCTATGTCAAGGATTTTATGCGCAATGCGGCAAGCGTTGATATGATTTGACAGGACGGAACTAATATTTATCTTAGTAGTTATAAATTTCTTTAATTTAAATATTTAATGTCATAATATTTTATACATCTTAGTTTAAGAAACATAGTGTTGTTTACATTCCCATATAGTTATGTTTCCCATATAGTAAAGGACGAAGTGTTTCGACAGATCAGACTCGGCTTGGCAGATTTCGGGAAGCTCCGTAGTATCTTCTCGTCCAAAATACCGCAGTGTCTAAAGACAAAAGTCTTTAACCAACGTGTGTTACCGGTGATGACATATGGACCAGAAACGTGGTCCCTCACTTTGGGCCTCATAAGAAAGCACAGAGAGCTATGGAGAGGGCTATGCTAGGTGTTTCTCTACGTGATCGAATCAGGAATGAGGAGTTTCGTAGAAGAACTAAAGTCGCTGACATAGCCCAGCGGATTAGCTCTCTAAAATGGCAGTGGGCGGGGCACATAGCTCGTAGAACCGATGGCCGATGGGGCAGAAAGTCTCTTAAATGGCGACCACGTACTGGCAAGCGCAGCGTCGGACGCCCGCCGGTTAGGTGGTCGGATGATCTGCCCAAAATCGCAAGGAAGCGGTGGATGCAGGCCGCATCCAACCGTTCTTTTTGGAAATCCTTGGGGGAGGCCTATGCCCAGTAGTGGACTTCGTGTGGCTGAGATGATGATGATGATGATGATAGTTAAGTTTGCCACAGGAAGAACCTAATATTTGACCTTAATTTAACAATATACATAGAATGATTATTTATTCCATACTAGCTTTCCGCCCGCGGCTTCGCCCGCGTGGAGTTCGGTTATATCGCGCCTTTTAGATTTCCCTCGGGAACATCAAATTTTTCCGGGATAAAAGGTAGCCTATGTTCTTTCTCAGGGTTTAAAGATTGTCTGTGCCAAATTTCATTAAAATTGGTTGAGAGGTTTAAGCGGGAAAGCGTAACAGACAGACAGACAGACAGACAGACTGACAGACAGACAGACAGACAGAGATACTTTCGCATTTATAAAATTAGTATGGATGGTTACATTGATTTTCTTTTAAATTACAAATTTAGACAATAGACGCTGGTGCATCAAAACATTTAAGGGTTTTTGAATAAACATTTAGAAGTAGAATTATTCCTGAATTGTTTGAATGAATATCGGCTCAATAGCCATCAACTTTAGTAATCATCAGATTAGTAGTTCGTTCAGCAGAGTAAATGTTATACATGGTGGCTCATTTATATTAGTTAATTACCTGCTTAAATTTAAAAAGCGTAAGGATTTTGTGAGCCGTCGACCCGCGCCTGGTCCTTACCTTGGAGCGTTGCGTTTCACGCGCGCCTCTAAGAGATGTCAGCACATCGTGATGGGGGGTTGGACAAAAATGAAACCGTGGCCCTGGCGCACAGGCTAGTGGAAAAACACGGATAAGTAAAAACAGGGAGTAAAAGTCTGACACGAACTTTCGCTGCGCCCAGAGCGGGAGAGGTCATTTGATGATTTCCCATCCAGAACAAAAAAAAGATATTGTGAGGTTAGGGTACTGTTGAGCGAATAATTGTCATAGCCTGCATAGTATTGGAGCAGGTCATTATTTATAGTGTGTACAGACCTCTTTCAGGATTGTATGATTGTTTCGAAAGGGTGTTACACAAAATTTGTAATACAAACAAATCCATCATCACTTGTGGTGGTTTCAATGTTAATTTATTGGAAAATTCTGGGTTGAGTACCAAAATTATAAGTTTACTTCTGTCATACAATCTTACCAAAAAGTTTACTATAATATCTTCTACTAGTGCTACATCATCATCACCATCACCTTTTATCATCCCACTGCTGAGCACAGGTCTCCTCTCATACAGAGAAGAATTGAACGTAATCATCATGCTTGTTGCAGACTTAAAAGTCTAGGTTTCCTCAAGATGTTTTCCTTCACCTTTTAATCAGTCATTGGTGTCCAAGATATACTTCGAAAGTACAGTCAAGACCAAAAGTCGAGTTACAATCTCACAAAACTATGCCCAAGCAATACTAGTTGTAGTTGCGACCTTCTTCTATAATAAAGTTTGATACACATTGACAACTTACTGCCCGCTTATGATTGTTAGGTACTACTTACTAATTTCAACGTTCACAGTAAGTGTTCCAATAGCCTAGCGGTCCTCGCCTTGATAGGCATTCAAGGTGGTTCGAGTTCAAATCTAATAACTTACAAAATATTTTTGAAATGTTTATTGGTGAATTATGAATGCTGACAACAAAAATATGTAAAAATACTGATCCGCAACTTAACGATGATACTTTATTTTAAGATTTTTTCTATATTAGAGTCATTATAAAAACTTGACGGTAGATTTGAAACAAACTGAACAAAAAATATTCCACTACCTACAATAACTATTATTAACTACAATAACTCAAATAATATTACTTAGCTGTTGTTGGATGGTGAACATATATGTAGTTACGAGTTCGTGTTATTAATTTTACTTTTTTAATCAATGTGTGCATATGCAGCAATATATCTCAAATATCATATATGACACCGGCTTTTGTGTAAGTTGTTTATTATTATTTGGGCAAGGTGCAAACCAATCGCTTGTTGCAAGTGTGTAATAAAATTGTTATTGTTTTAGAGAAATACTGTAAGCCAAAGTCAAGAGGTTGGAAGACGAAGGTGGCTTATGTGTCGAGACAAGTGGAACGATACAACAATATTTACCGTTGAATAAACTTTTAAATCATGCGAAGAAGGGAGGTTGCATTTGTGGTTTAAAAATAAACTGGCGAGACCGGTGGACACTTATCGATCTAAACAAAAACAAAAAAAAAAAAAAAAACAATTTATAACAATCACAGTGCAGAAGTGTACTACAGAGTGTTTTAAATAAAATTATGTATCCTAATAACGGACTCTAAACCAACTTATAAAGTAATTTAGGTAAGTGACAGTAATATGTTCGGTTGGCTTAATGGCTAACAGATGACGCCTTTTGCAATTTCTTACTACTTATTACTTTTGGCAAATTATAAAAACAATAATTTCGGAATTCGATAAGAAATAAGTTCGTTTACTTTTGAACTAAGAAAGCGCTTGAAGATTATAATCTCATGCCTTCAAACTCCAAAAAAGGCACTGCAGGATGGCAGCACTAGTCCCATGCTATACACGCAAAAAATTGTAAATGTAATAAGCACTGTTTTGTGTTCTAAGTATAGATTATTTTATGATTGTAATAATATTCAGGTTAAGCTTCAATCCTCTTTTCTTTAAGAAAATGAATAATTAAACTTTCATATCTAAAAACCAAAAATTGTTTTTATATTTTTTACCATAATAATATCATAAGTTTGTCAAGGATTGCTTTTATATAAAATATTACAATGCTGCCATTTCAACCGAATAATATATACCTTTATAATATATTGCATTATAATATGCTTATTGTTTTATTTTTTTATATTTTTTATTATATTACATCTATAGTAAACTAAAACATATAATAAAAACCTATTCTGGTATAAATATTCAGTAAATTTTCCAATTTGTTTAAATATTATTTGCAAACATTTTTACTTTAAAATACAAATCAGTTATCATAATTTTAAATTATATGAAACAACAAAAAGATTTGCCATTATTAAGGATCGAACCCATAATCGCTCGCTTACGATAGACCATTGTTAAGTGCGGCCGCTAACTTAACTTCAAATGAAGTAACGAAATTTTGCATTACTTTAAAGAAAGATGAAGACTGCGATAATAAAAATAATGCGTTAGTGTGCGTGGCCGGTTTAGCGCAGGCGACAGTAGTCTTTAAGGTGGGAATGGACTTCTACAGCTGATTGTACATATAACTTAGAAAAGTTACATTGGTGCTTGCTTGACCTAGAATCGAATCCGTACAATACTTACTACTAATACTTGAACTTGAATACTTGAGAGGCTGGTGTTTTAACCACTAGGCCACCACGACATACATGCCTAGATAATATTTATTTAGATGTTATACCAAACCACGAATAAATTACTGGTTTATTAGAGTCAGATCAATGTGGACAATTGATCACTATTCCAAAGTTCAAAAAAAAGTTACTAAAAAGATATCACTGTTAACCCAAAAACGACTAATCGCTAGAAAACATTTAGAACTAAACTCTTGAGTAAATTACTATTTTATTGCGTAATGATAACCTTAATCAAAATTATAAAGGTTTGTTATACAATGTGTAACATAAAGGGTATATACATAACAACGGCATGGCATCTTTACATGATATCAAACGATATTGGAAGGGTTTTTTAATCCTATCTCTTTATGTTAGGAAGTTATAAGGGAAAACACCGCCTGTGATAGGCTACTATCATACTAGTCGCACAGAGATACTGAAGACATTTATCGGATTTTGGCAAGTAATGTGACGGGTAACGAGTAGTTATTAACGTATGTAGTGTGCTGCCACGTTTGTTATGATTTAATTTTAAGAAACACACGAAACCGAATATTTGGTACCAATTTTTTGAGTATTTTATTTTGAGTTGAAACCCTTCCGATATCGTTTGATATCATCTAAAGATGCCATGCCCTTGATATGTATATACCCTTTTTGTTACACGTTGTATATATTGCACAACAATGTTGCAGCAACATTATTAAAACCTCTTGGAAATTCATTAAAAGCGAAACGGGAAGGTCATGCAACCGAAGTAATTACAGCTTTGCTATTGATGACACTATAATTAAATCTGATTCTCAGGCTGCCGCGGCCTTTGAAAATTTCTTTGTGTTTTAACATTGATCAGGCAACTGCACTACTACGGAATCCGAAACGCCTCTCTGGATCTTATTACTTCTTACTCGAGTGATAGAAGTCACAGAGTTGATGTGGGTCCCTCAGGGCTCAATTCTTGGCTCATTTTTATTTATTGTTTATATAAATGACTTGCTTACATCATAAGGGATGTATGGACGACAGCAGGTGAAGCTATCCCAAAATGTCAAATATTCCCATTAAACTAAGCCTTAATGCTTTAACGATATAGTTGAAAATCTAATAAAGAAGTTTGACAGATTGCAGTAGCTTGATATGTTGTTGTGTATGTATAGGTAAACAACACTATATTATGTATAGTGTTGTTTACCTATGACACTTCACCTTAGTTTAAACTCAAACCTTAGCAGCTAGTTACTGACAATGTAAATAACGCCCTTGCAAAAGTAATTAACTGGTATGTTAATCTACTTCTTAAAGACGAAAGAACTACCCGTGTTACACAATTAGACTAGTGTTCATATAAAGGATTAAGAGTTGAAATCAAAAGATAAGACACAGTATTCTTGGGCATAACTTTAGATCCCAAGTTTAAATGGGGTCCAATATAGATTAACTGCCAAAAAAGCTTAGCTCTGCAGCATTTGCTGTTAAGAAAATTCTTGACTTAACTGATTAGCCCGTTTAGTTTAGTTATTTTCATAGTGTGATGTCGTACAGAACTGTGTTGCTGGGAAAGGCCGCCGATATTCAAGCAATTTTTGTTTTACAAAAAAGGGCAATTCGTTCTATTTATATATATTTTACATATTACATACTACCGTAGCACCTTGACAACGTGTGACTACGCCTTTCCAAACATGAAAATTTATCTCTACATGGTGAATATTGCATACTTCAGAATAGTATTGTATGACATTATTGTCAATTTACAACGAAGGTATCTTGGTAGAGTCTACTGTGTCCATTTACTTGCAACTACATAAGCAACTTTGTTCAGTTCAGTATTCTGAAAATCTTGTTTTATACTTTTTCAGCGTCGTTGTTTGTCGTAGTTGGGTTTTAGTTTCTTTACTTTTTATTATTTATTTGTATATAGTTTGACAAGATAAATATTATATAATTCATAAATTAATCTATTATTTATTGTGAATATGAAGAATATTCTGGGTCGTTTTATTTATTTTATTTTTTCTGTTCTGTTAGTTTTTGTCATGGTCTGGCAGTTTCAATAATTTATGTGGCTCACCCAAATGTCCTTTCTTTGGTGCGTGCTCTGATTAAACGAGTCCAATCAACCTGGATGGTTCTTTTTGAAAAGACCATTTCAGACATCGATTCTATGATCTTCATGACTGTGACCTGTTAGTTTGTTTCGTCCTTTTTTCTCAGAGTAGTCAGGCAGGAAAACCCGCAATCTAGTTTTTAAAAAAAATTAGAAGTGTTTAAAAACGAAATAAAAAAGTATCCAATATGTTTTTCCTGGTTATAAACCAAATGTGTGCCAGTTTTTGCGTGAAAGAGTAAGAAATATCCATCCATACTCACAAACTTTCGCATTCATAATATTGGTGAGATTGGTAAACTTCATTCAGCTATTTTACGTACTGTTGTTGTTCATCTGCAACATAGATATATATAGATAATATGTCAAGAACCTGTTTTCTTCCATAAACACATGATTTCCATTGGGGTACCTACTTTTGTATCTAGCTGACCTTAAAATACATGTAGTGAATATTAAGCAGGCGAGTGATTAAAATATAACTTGCCAAATACACGTTTCAGAATGAACCGGATTAAGAATTTACATTACACATAGTCCTTTCAATTTACGTCAAAACTACATAGTTTATTTAGCAGTGCTGTAATTAACTAATACAGGCCTGCTTATTTTTACCCCGCTTCAAAAAAGTAAGAGATTCTCAATTCGAGTGTATTTTTTTTTTGTTTTTTTACTTTAGAACTTTCGATTAGTTGAACAGATTTTGATGTTTTTTTTTTTTTTTGTTTGAAAGCTGGTATTTTCGCACGACAAATGGATGAACAACCCAATGTCACGCTAACCGTTTTCGATAATTCTTTTTTAAAAAAAGAACGATGTTTCAATTCCTCTGTATTTTCACAACTCAACATCTGCCTCGCCTTTTTCCAACAAAGAAGAAGCACCAATTTTAATCTGAGTATGCTGATTATTTTTAACTGACTTCAAAAAAAGAAGTAGGTTTTCCAGGTGGTCCCATAGTCATCAGGTCAGGATTTGATGATTGAAGACCTGAGAAAATAAGGGGAAGTTTCAAAAATCGTAGGGTTGCCCCTAAGTATTTTCATTAAGTATTTTAAAGCACTACAATTTAATAAAGGTCTGGAGTAGATCTGATGATGGAGCCTGGAGACAGCCGAAGGAACTCCTCAACGATTCACAGCAGCTACCTAGTATTTCTGCGAACTCCTTAACGATTCTCTGCAGCTTGCAAGGTAGCTGCAGTGAATCGTTTGTGCTTGATTAATTTGTATTGATAAGAGCATTACACCTAGATGTATGTATTGTGATCGTCATTAGGGATCTAATGATGAAGACGAAGGATAGTTAAGGGAACTCCTCGACGGCTTACAGTAGCTACTTTGTGCTTGGACTTAATTAATTTACATTGATGAGAACTTTGCACCTATATGGGTTAAAATTATGGTTTGCAGTAAATCCGATGATGAATGCAGTCGAGGGCATTCCTCAAAAATGTACAGTATTGAAGTTTAACCTAAGACATCCACTACCTACTCGTCACACTTATGCAACAGTCCATTAAAATCAAGAGACTGAAATTAAGTTTCGTAACAGCGACATGTCTAGCTTTGCTCATACTTTCATTTTGGTCTCATATGAATTTTATAGAAATCGGTTCAGTGGTTTCGTTTTTAAAGCAAAATTACGGGTAAAAATTAAAGTAAACAAAATTAAGTCGTTTGCTTAAAGGCCTTTTCCCAACTAAGTATATTAGCGTCAGAGTCTAGTCTGACCGGATGTAGCTCAACAGTACTTTTTACAACAAAATAGTGTAAAATAATAACTTTTTTATAAGAAGTTATTATTTTCAAAAAGGTTTTATGTTAAAAGGCGACTGGTTTTGACAACTAAAAAGTTAAGAATAAAACTTAAAAGAAACACAATCGAATTCCAAAATCAACACTACAAAGTTAGAAATATTTTATTTCGGAATTCGGTATTAAAAACGTAAATACAAAAACCGATATTATTTATATTAACCGATATATATAGTTGCATTCTAGTCGCACAGAGATATTGAAGACATTTATCGGATTTTGGCAAGTAACGTGACGGGTAACGTGTAGTTATTAACGTATGTAGTGTGCTGCCACGTTTGTTATGATTTGATTTTAAGAAATACACGAAACCGAAAATTTGGTACCAATTTTTTGAATATTTTATTTTGAGTTGCAACCCTTCCGATATCGTTTGATATCATCTAAAGATGCCATGCCCTTGATATGTATATACCCTTTTTGTTACACGTTGTATACACGCAAAACATTGTGCTTGTGGATGCATATAACGGTACAGAAGTCGTTGGGGATATTAAAATTATGTCATAAAACTGTTTTCTTTGGAATATTGACTGTCAGTATCTTCGTACCAGAAGGTTCCCAGGTATGGACCAGTACGAGAGACTCTCGGGTTCGATAAGTGTCTTTCTACAACCGTTATATATAATCCTAGCTGATATTAACCAATCAAAAATCAACCCATCCGAATCGTTCATTTGGTTACTATACACACAAAACTAGTGTTAGTGTAGTACCTGAAAAGCAACACAAACTATTCATTTCTACGCCACATTGGCATGCAGGTGTATCCAATGCTCCAGTATAGGGATTTCCAACATATCAGCTATACTTTTCAGGATACTGTTCGTGCGGTCGCTTACCGTGCGCATAATGGAGGTTCAACGCTTGCGCATGGTAGTGTGGAAGTCATTCCCGCCACTACAAACATGACGGAAGCACTCCAGCAACGACCTCATCAACGGCAAAATCATCATCAAGATAGCATTATTATAAATGTGGGTGTGTAATTATCCTGAAATATTGCATATAGATACCTTGACAGGAGTACAAAATAGGATAGGTTTCATCCCGAAAAAAAGTGTTGTTCCTGAGAAAAATAACAATAACGTTATTATAATAATAGATGGCGCCACATGTCTATCAAATCACAGACATTAGAATTTTACGCTGACGAAGTTTCTGGGAACAAGCCTGTGTATAAAGGGATCTTCATGACCTTTTCTTCCTTCGACTGCTAAGTAAATACAATTATATTTTTCTTTTTAATGAAACGATGCTCGTTATCGCTCGTTACACTTTGAGACAGTCCGATGAACGGGTAACATTTTGTCATTAGTGTCAAACATTGTTAATTTCTTTGTACCTGTTTTTAAATAAATAATATACAAGCAAAGGAATTTCGTTCAGAGCATCTCACCTCGCCCCTCTCAATTACTTTCTATGTCAAACTCAAAAAATCTGACCCATAAAAAATTGTGTGAAGTGTCATTCCAACTAAGCTCACTTCGACTTTTCACTGTGACGTCATCAGCCGAAAGATGTGTACTGCTGGACATAGGCCTCCCCTAAGGATCTCTACGACAACCGGTCCTGCACCTCCCACATCCAGCGGTTTCCCGCGACCACCGCGGTCACCAAATCGGCGGTCCACCTTGTCGGGGGCCTTAGAACCCTTCGGCCCCATCGGCCATCGGTCCTACGGGCAATGTGTCCGGCGACTGCCACTTAAGTGGTGCAATTCTTCGGGCTATGTCGGTTACTCTCTTTCTTCTTTACAGCAATGCATTACTGTAACCATCTCATCGTCATTTTCCTACGAATGCTAAGGGAATGACACTATTAATAGCTTACTTCACCTAACTATTTACGACGAGTTTTTTTATAGAATCGATTGGCAGAAAATGAATGATGTCTGGTGAAGCCGTACAGAGGCCGGGTCTGAGCAGTTGTATTGCGATGTGTGCCGGGTACGATGCGCCAAATGTTGTTGTGTTGAAGTTTCGGACGTGGAGGGTCTCTAGATCAATCTCCCTCTAGCACAGTATCGTTGGTCGTGTTGTCAGATTTAACATTGCATCACTACGCTCAACTGCCGTCTTCCTTCCTATTCACTCAGTTTTTTGAATGGATAGGCTCTTAATAAACTAGCGTGTTTTACCATCAACGATTGCATCACTGCTTACCAACAGGCGAGATTGCAGTCAAGCACTAGCTAGTTCATATTAAAAAAAAAAAAGAAATGCGGACTACAACTTAAGAAGGTTGGTCGCCCCTGGTCTGAATTCTTAAGAATCTAAACTGGAAGTAAGTTACGGCAGTGCCAATTGCATACTCGTCCCAACCAGTTGTGGGCTTAACATATACATGACATAATTTCTTATATTAATGTTATTTTAGACAAAACCAACAATTTAATGAAAACCAACATTTTGTTCAAAAAAAAAAAATTAAGTAACTTTCAGTTCTGTGCCTAATTTTTTCATCTTTTCAAATTGTGTTTCATAAAGTTTTTCTAAAATGTGTGGGGATCTATATTTCTGGAGACAGGTTCGTATGTTATTTTTTTTTCTGTGTTGAACAAATGAGCTTGTTGGCTAATAACAGTCGCACGGGTAGATTGATCAGATTGAACGTCCGTAGATACTCATCGCCCCGGTTTGCGGCGATTTTTACATACCAAAACACCCTTCGAAAGTTCTATAAGCTGTTGGTTACGGCTGCCATTCGTAGATCTTTGACAGTCGTCATGGGTAGTCAGAAGCCCTTAGGGTAATTGCGTAACACACTACTGATAGAGTAATTGCGTAACACACTACTGAAAGTGTGTTACGCGATTACCCTGCCGGCTTCTGACTACCTGTGACTGTAGGACTGTAATATTCAATCCGTTATTTACATTGTTAAGCAGATATTTTTTCGAATCATCATCATCTCGGCGTTAATCCCAGTCGCATCCGCAGTTTTTTTCAGCTTTGGAGTCTGGGGTCCGCTTTACCAATCTAACTGCTGAGTTTGGCTAAACTTCGACATTTTCCGTGAAGCGACTGCCGTCTGATCTCCACAACCCGAAGGCGATATCGAAGCATTGCAATTAGAGCAATTGTTAGACTTTTGAGGGCTCCAACGACCCGTAACGACTGCCATTAGATGTTCGTGTGGCAACCGGGACCAACTGCTTAACGTGCTTTCCGAGGCACGACCAGACCAGTGCAAATATTCATATTCATACATACAAATATTTGCACTGTGCGGGGATCGAACCCGCGCCTCCTTGCGCAACGGCCGCGTTCGCTACCGCTACGCCACAGAGGCTGTCAGATACGCTGTGTTTCGGCGAGTGCTAGTACAAGGCTGGAGAATGCATAGGTGATCATTTATTTTATACAATAATTATTTGCTTACATACAGTAGTTTCGATTGATAATAATTGTGTGTTACGCAATCAGATTGCGAGAATTATTGTCATATTTTTTTAATTTCTTTGACAGTCGTCACGGGTAGTCAGAAGCCTGTGACTGATAGTGATGGGTATCATTTTGACAGTACAACAATATTCAATCCGTTATTTACATTGTTGGGCAGATATATATTTCGAATATATGGAGCAATGGCTATGCTTATGCTTCAAAGTAGTGTACCTACTATGTACGTTTTATATGGGGGTGATGAGTCAGGTAAATAAAACGAATGTTTCGGCGAGCGCTCGTACAAGACTGGGGAATGGATAGGTGATCGTTTATTTTATACAATAATTATTTGCTTACGCACTTTACTCCCCCCACCACACACAACTGCTCACACACGTCCTCCGTACGGCTTCACCAGACATCATGCCGGAACACAATGAATCGCTTGGCGGCAAGACTTTGTCGGGTGGGTGGTAACTGCTGCCGGCAGCCGATGTTATGGCCTATCACCGACTAAACATCTCCTCACAGCATCCGTTCTGACATATACGTATTCGAAATCTTTCATGGCTGTGTAAATAGTAAATTAGATTGCTGAATGATCGTTAGAATGGTTTCGATGATGATAAACAAACTTCACGGGGTACCTTAGCACATTTCCATCCATCCATTCATTCATTCATTCATTTTTTTTTCCATTTTCATTTTTTTTTTATGTGTTTACACATAAACACTTTATCCTTTTCTTCCAGGTGTTGATTCTGGCGACGGGTTTGTTTTACTCTGTCAGCGTGGGCATCATGCTATCATTTCCATCGGTGCTCACTCCGGCCCTGGTTTCTTCCAATAGCACCGACATCCGAGCTACTTCCAATCAAGCTTCTTGGATAGGTAAGCGTCATTTAGTGTTCTAGATTGGAAAGTGTTCTGGTACAGTAGGCCACTGGACGAAAGTGTAGCAGTACCTACAAAAGCCACAAAATAAACAACGCGTCATAGTGACGTCACACGAATTCTACATCTCGCAATCAGAGTTTACCGTGCAATTAGTATACATACAACTTGCCAATTTCAACCGTTGGGCAAGTGCCCACCAGACATAACACCCGTCTGGTCGGAGGATCCTCGCTTTTCTATGGAGGATGAGTGAACTTTACTCCCTGTTCCTCATACCTCCACAATAGTAACACTTTGGCCTCGAGCTTTTTTTATCGTTTTAGGGAGAATTCTTCAAAAGGCACCCGGAATCTATGGAGTAAAGTCGGAGAGAGTAAAATTTTTACCTCACCAAAAACACTTGCGACGACCTGGCGAAGGTCGAGGGAAACTGCTGAATGCGAGAGGTGCAGGATCGGTCGTCGTGGAGATCCTTGGGGGAGGTCTATGTCCAGCAGTGGACGTTTTTCCGCAGAAATGATGATGATGATGAAAACTGCTCAGATGATAATTTTGAGGTATGAGGAAGAGGGTGTAAGTTTATTCTTCCTCCATAGAAAAGAGAGCATCCTCTGACCGGTGATGAGTATGGCGGGCACTTGCACGACATTTGATATCAGGAAGTTCTATATATGCAAGTAGCGGGGTAAACTCTACTTGCGAGATACAGAACTTGCGTGACGTCAGTATGACGCATTGTTCGCAAAGACTACTAGATAGGGACCTTTCGACCACTGGGTTGTAAAGTCGGGAGAGTCGGATTTTTACCGCACTAAAATCATCTCGGTAGTCATAGGCCGGTCTCTATTCATAACTTTCGGTTTGCGTAAACTAAGGAATTTCAACAGAATTTTTTAAGGTAATTTTTTACCGTTCCACTGCTAGGCACAGGTCGCCTCTCAAACAGAGAATGATTGAGCGTAATCACCACGCTTGCTCAATGCGGGTTGGTGATTTCAGACTTAAAGTCCAGGTTTCCTCAAGATGTTTTCCTTCACCTTCAGTCATTGGTGTCCAAGATATACTTAGAAAGTACATATAACTTTAGAAAAGTTACATTGGTACTTGCCTAATCTGGAATCGAACCCGCGCACTCATACATGAGAGGCTGGTGTTTTAACCACTAGGTCACCACGACAATAGAGGTTATAAGAGAGATTACAAGAGGTAATTGCTTAATATTCTATGACACCAAAATTGCGTCGATTTCCTTGCCCAACGATGACCTTCTCGCAGCTCATGATTTTGAAGCGTGGAGATGGCACACACAGTTGTTTTGAGTTAACCGCTAATTGTACTACCTAATTAGTAGGGTCCTGGTCCCTTTGTGGTTTTTGAACAGACCAATTTTTCGAACATAAGAAGTAAAGAATTTGCACTATCCTTCAAAATGATTAAGGTTGATTTTTTTCAAAATGATTGATTGAATGAAAGTGTGTTACGTGATTTTGTAAATCAACCAGCAGGGTAGTTAATTGCGTAACACGCTAACAGTAGCAATAGATTTTATTCTGACAGTTCCACCACGCTCCAGGTTACAAAATACTCTTTGTAAGTCACAAGCATTGCCATTCATTCTTGTCTTTTATTTTTCAGCTGCCAGTAATGGATTCGCGGGAATTTGCGGATTCTTCATCTTATCACCGGTCCTACAAAAGTTAGGAAGAAAAGTCGTCCACATTAGCTCCAATATATTACTACTTATTGGTTGGATCATCTTCCCGTTAGCCAATAACATTCCACTCCTGTTCGCCGCAAGAATCATCCAAGGCTTCTCCATTGGTGGAATCTACATCCACGCCATGATTATCTGTGAATATGTTGACTATAAAAGGAGAGGTTACTTCGTGACACTCAAGAAAGTGGCTATTGCTGTTGGAACTTTAACCTGCCATTCCATGTCGTTGATCTGCGATTGGAGACAAATATCGACATATACAATTTCGCTACCTATTATTGCAATCATCTTGACATCTTTTTGGCCAGAAAGCCCATCGTACTTAGCAATGAAAGGCCGGTTTAGAGACTGTAAAGAGTCATTCTTATGGTTAAACGGTGAATCAAATCTTAGTGAGCTTAACCACCTAATAACGACGCACATGGAGAGGATGAAGATCCGTAAACCAGAAAACCGTTGCAAGTCCTTATTGAAGAAGGATTTCTTGAAGCCTTTAGCAATTGTATCCCTTCTTACGCTTGTTATAGATCTGTGTGGCAGGTACTACTTTGTAGTTTATATTATTCAAATCATGGTGGAATTGTTTGGAGACAAATCTTTAGCGATATATTGTTCAATAGCAGTTGATTGTTTTACTATTATAGCTCTTGTGAGTTCTTGTTTCGTCATAAGGAGATTCAAAAGGCGGACATTATTGTTTTCATCTGGTATGCTTACCGTTGTTTTGATGTTGTTAATTAGTTTGTTAATTTTACTCAAAGCATACAATATTGGAATTGATATAGTGTGGCTGACTCCTTTAATGATTGTTTTACAAAGCTTTGTGGTTAATTTTGGTGTCATACCCATAGGGTTTGCTATTATTGGCGAAATATTTCCTTTGGAGTACAAAGGTGTTGGTTCATGCATTTCTGGGATAGTATTTACCATTTTGTACACTTTAACATTAAAGATCACTCCAATGTTGCTTGAACATACTGGTGTAGGAGGTACTTATGCCACGTACGGAGTTTGTATGGCGGTTTCTATGGTCCTATTGCACTTTGTGGTACCAGAAACCAAAGATAAGACACTGCAGCAGATAGAGGATGAGATCAAAGGTGTTAAGACCACAGAGTGTAAAGTTGAAACTAACACTTTGTTATAGAGGATAATGTTATTAATTAACACTTGGTGACATCTAAATTAATCTATACTAATATACAGGGGTCGGCACTCGAAGTGTTACCAATTCAAAATGCTGTAATTCTGTTAAACATGAGCATATTTATTCTAAAAACTTCAGTATCGAAAAAAGACATATACAATAAATAAAAAAAGAAGCTTCGTTCTAGTTCTTTAAGAAGTTGCGTTCGATATGGCCACCTTAAGCGCGGATAACAGCATCGAGTCTGACCGAGAAGGCTTCACACGCTGCACGAATGTGGTCTGCTGGTATTTTGTTCCATTCTGGCGAAGCGCAATCTTTAAGGCGTCGACCGTCTCATATTTTTTTGTTGACACTTTGGCTTCTAGAATTGACCATATGGAAGAATCTGTTGTAGTTATAAAATAAATGGGATGCAGTACCTCTTGGGATCCTTTTGTAAAAAACTTCAAAATTAATTCACATATAATTCATTCACACATTATATTTTTCAATTTTAAAACAAGACTCTATAAATAAACAGTTATAAAAAACATATCTTATAATTTCCTTTTTTTTAGACGAACCATTCTTTTATCACAACATTTTTACTACTACTAAAACAACATATTTTTTCACTTGTCTCCCGAATCTGGTTCCAAACTTAAATATATTTAATTTCTTTATAAATGTTAGCTGCCAGAGACAATAATGAAATTCAACCTCAACATCCCCTCTGAATTTTATTATTGTCTCAAAATAAAATTTTAAAATCATCCTAAGACATAGCATTCAAACATTCACATCAATACATAACATGTAACCCCCTCAATACAAAACAACTCATATAAAACTTCAATACAACTTCAACTCACTATCTATAGCTTCTCACTATCTATAGCTTCAACAAACTCCCTATCTATAACTTCGACAGTCTCCCTGTCTATAAACTTCAAACTCCCTATCTTTAACTTCAAACTCCCTATCTTTAACTTCAAACTCCCTATCTAACTTCTAACTCTCTATCAATAACTTCGACAACTCCGACAGTCTTCCTGCCTATAAACTCCCTATCGATAACTTCAATTCTATCACAAAACACCCTATCTATAACTTCAACAACTCCGACAGTCTTCCTGCCTATAAACTCCCTATCGATAACTTCAATTCTATCACAAAACACCCTATCTATAACTTCAACTTATTACAAAACACACCCTATCTATAACTTCAACTATTACAAAACACACCCTATCTAAACTTCAGCTCTATTAGAAAACCTACCCCATCTAAAACTTCCACTCTATTATAAAGACATACTCTACCTAAAACTTCAAAAACTATTAGAAAACACACCATCTAACTAACCCCAACCCTACTACTAAAACATCATATCTAAAATAAACTCCCTGTCTTAAAAGCAGCCTTTACATAACCTACAATTTCATAAATGTCACTAACCTTTACACTTTTGTTACACCGTTACTAAATACAGGCACATCATTGGCACTGTTACTAAATGTCACAACCCTTAAATACACAACTTTCAATTTTGCAGGATCCCAACTCATCTCTATTATTTGTAAAACCTACCAACAAACCCCTAATACATCTGGTCTAATTTTATTTATCAAATATAATATAGACCCTATCAATGTCTATAATTAAGCATATCACACCAATTGTCTACTGCACATCACCACTAATATTTTTCCATTTTGTTCTTCTTCTTCAAAAGTAGAAAACTCTTCCTCCACATCACATCAATTTCCTATAATTATGCACATCAACACTAATATTCTTCCCCTCTTGATGTGCATCAATTAAAATATTCGGAAATGCTTTTTCTTTTAAGTTGCCGTATCCAAAATTCTTCATTCGTTGTTCAGTGTAAAACTTCTCATAAATTTTCCAATAATTTTCTCTATAACCTCTATATCAATTCCAATAATTATTTAAATCTTCTAATTCTTTTTCCAGTCCTTGAGATATCTTATTTCTTTTCCTTTTCATGGTTCAATGCCGATTGTGTCCAAGCTGAACAGCGAAAGCACACGGCATTTCTCGCCTGGGTTGACGCTCGTGACCGCGGAGCTCCGGATCTAAGCTCAAAGAAGAGAGCCTTTAACCGTGCTGCCAAGTCCTACAAGAAGGCGCTCAAGAAGGCTCGCTTCGACCGCATTACCCATATTGGCAACAAGTTATCTGCGCAGCGGTAGCAGATCTTTTTGGTCCCTTGCCAAATCGGTTGAGGCGAACTTCTGTCGGCCCTCACTGCCTCCGCTGGTTAGGCCTGATGGAACACTGGCTCATACGGCGAGAGAGAAAGCAGGTCTCTTTGCATCTCTCTTTGCCCATAATTCGCGTCTTGATACTGGCAGTGCTACTCCACCTAATTTACCTCATTGCGGAGCTTCAATGCCTGAGGTTCGCATTAGAAACAAGGACGTTCTGAGAGTACTGTGTCGTCTGGACGTGAATAAGACTAGTGGTCCGGATGGTATACCAGCGATTGTTCTTAAAGCATGTGCGCCCGAGTTGTCTCCTGTATTGACGCGCTTGTATCGCCTCTCATTTAGGACTGGTATAGTGCCCAAGTCCTGGAAGCTTGCTAACGTGCAGCCTGTGCCCAAGAAGGGTAGTCGTGCCGATCCTGCCAACTATCGGCCGATTTCGATCACCTCCATACTTTGCAAAATTATGGAGCGTGTATTGAACTCGCGCCTCTTGGCATACCTGGAAGGTAACGATCTCCTCAGTGACCGACAGTACGGGTTTCGCCGCAATCGGTCAACTGGGGACCTACTAGTGTATGCCACACACTTGTGGGGCGAGGCCCTCGAGAGGAATGGGGAAGCGATTGCTGTCTCCCTTGATGTCTCGAAGGCCTTCGACCGGGTTTGGCACGCTGGCCTTTTGAGTAAGCTTCCAGCGTACGGCATTTCCCCTAGCCTGACTGGCTGGGTAAAAGACTTCCTGACTGAACGGTCCCTCCGAGTTGTTGTCGACGGATGCTCTTCTGAGCCCATGTCAACTAATGCCGGTGTTCCTCAGGGGTCTGTTCTCTCTGCAACTCTGTTTCTGCTGCATATTAACGATCTGCTGATGCCCGGTATCTATGGGTATGCAGATGACAGCACAGTTGTAGAGAGATACCTGCCGGATGCTCGGGCTAGTAGGGAATCAATCCGGTCCGAAAGAGAGGCCATGGTTGAGCGAACGAGTGTTGCACTGCAGGCAGTCTCCGAATGGGGCAATGCCAATCTTGTAGCATTCAATGCCGCCAAAACACAGGCGTGTCTTTTCACCGCCAAAAGGAGCCCGTTCACCTTGGCCCCTACTTTTCGGAATGTGTCCTTGGAGTGTTCCGACCGCCTTCAGCTCTTGGGAGTTGAGATTTCCTCGAACCTTAACTTTGGGCGGTTCATTGAGTCCAAGGCCAGGGTGGCTGCCAGGAAACTTGGCGTTATCGCAAAGGTCCGGCAGTACTTCACACCTGGACAGCTTCTAATGTTATACAAAGCACAGGTCCGTTCGTGTGTGGAGTACTGCAGCCACATTTGGGCTGGTGCTGCCAAGTGTCACCTGGCCACTTTGGATTCAGTTTAGAGACGTGCAAGGAGGCTGATTGGTGACCCTGATCTAACTCGAGTTGGTCTCCAAAACCTAGAGCACAGGCGTAGAGTAGCCAGCCTTTCGGTGTTCTATAGGATGCATTTCGGGGAGTGTGCGAGGGAATTGCATGATTTAATTCCCCCATCTCCGTTCCACCAGCGGACGACCCGTCGTACGGCTGGTTTCCACCCTTACGTTGTTAACACCATTACGATCAAGACGAAGCGCTTCGCCTCCTCCTTTATACCGCGTACATCGAGGGACTGGAACAATTTGCCCGCGGCGGTGTTTCCGTCGGACTACAATTTGAGTGTCTTCAAGGCTAGAGTGAATAGGCTCTTAATAAACTAGTGCGCTTTACCATCAACGATTGCGTCACTGCTTACCATCAGGCAGGATTGCGGTCAAGCGCTGGTTTATAATTTATAAAAAAAAAAAAAAAATATATACATATTTTATTTTCACCAAAATTGTATTCCATCAGTATTTCCATAAAATTTTTCATTTAGCTCTCTATATACTTTTCAAAGAAGACTTCATTTTCTTACCATTATTTTGTTCTTCTAGAAAAATCGCTCCTCTTTTGTTTCTTTGACATCAAAAATTTTCATTTTAATTTCTTCTTTATAAACTTCCCCTCTCAAACTCATAATCAATATCTTCTTCAAATAGTCACATTTTCAATTTCTAGCTAACTGCTGCACCCATTCTGGGCCCATAACCTGTTGTAGTTAAAAAATAAATGGGATGCAGTACCTCTTGGGATCCTTTTGTAAAAAACTTCAAAATTAAATCACATATAATTCATTCACACATTATATTTTTCAATTTTAAAACAAGACTCTATAAATAAACAGTTATAAAAAACATATCTTATAATTTCCTTTTTTTTAGACGAACCATTCTTTTATCACAACATTTTTACTACTACTAAAACAACATATTTTTTCACTTGTCTCCCTAATCTGTCTTCCAAACTTAAATATATTTAATTTCTTTATAAATGTTAGCTGCCAGAGACAATAATGAAATTCAACCTCAACAGAATCTATTGGGTTTAAGTCCGGGGAATATGGTGGCCATTGTTGCGAAGAAATGAAGCTCGGAACATTTTTTTGTAAAAAAATTTTTGGGTTTCACGAGCTTTGTGAGATGGTGCCGAGTCTTGTTGAAAGGTCCAATGATTTCTACCAAATTGCTTACGTGCCCAAGGTAACAAAGCATCGTTTAAAATCTTCTTTACACCCTGGTCAATGAAAACGAGAGGTGAGCGTCCCATGGCAGTTACCGCCGCCCAAACCATCACAGATGCTGGTGCTTGCTTTCGCAAGGCAATTCGTTGGTCTAAATTGTCATTTGATTTACACTTTAACCATACGCGATCATTTTGCTTGTTCATATATTGCTGAAGGGTAAAAAATTTTTTCATCGGAAAATACCAAATTTTCAAGCAAGCTATCAACGTGCAAGTGCTTTAGGTTCTTAGCTCTTTCTAGACGAACTGTCTTTTGTGCAAGTGTCAGATCTTGCACTTTTTGTAATTTGTAGGGCTTCAGTTGAAGTTTATTTTTTAATATACGCCCTATGCTCCGGGCAGATACATTAAGACTTTTCGCCAATTTAACTGCGCTTTGTCGTGGATTTCGTTCAATTCTAGCCTTTACCTTTCGAACCATTGCTGATGATGTTGCTGTTGTTGGATGTCCACCTCCATGGCGTTTTTTGATGCTACCCGTATGTACCGTAACGCGTGATGGTCCGATACACAAACATTTTGTTCAAATGTAAATGTCCTAGCTCATTAACGATGGCTGCCTGCGATTTTCCAGCCAAATACAAAGCAATGACACTGTTTCGTTTGACTTCCATCTGCAAAACCTTTTTAACAACGACAAAAAATACTAGGCTTTTGTTAGTTTATTAACAATACCATACACTAAGGAATGTGAAAAAATGGGCGCCATATTGTAAACAGTTTAGTTGCTATAGCAACGTAAAATTAGGAACACTTCGAGTGCCGAACCCTGTATAAAGCTGAAGAGTTTGTTTGTTTGTTTGAACGCGCTAATCTCAGGAACTACAGGACCGATTTAAAAAAAATATTTTTGCGTTGGATAGCTCATTAATCCAGGAAGGCTTAAGGCTACACAAGATCACGCTGCAACCAACAGCAGCGGAGCATATAAAAAAAAACATATCGAAACCTACGCGGGTGAAACCGCGGGGCGCAGTTGGTTTATTATATTTTAAGTACTTATTTATTTAAAAAAGTGCTGCCACATCACAAACATTAAACATTGAAAATAATTGAAACTATTCAATTTCTGGCCTGATGCATGTGACAATAATGGCGTACATGGAGTACTCTATGTAAAATTCGCTTTTGACTTACACTATTTCCAGTTCCGAGTTATTCAGCAATCTCAGAAATAGGTGATAACATATAATATTAACAGAACTATTGCCTCTTCAACAGCCTTCAAACCAGTTTGAAAATGTTAAAAAAGAAACGTTTCTGCCCACTAGGAATTACTCCTGCGTCGTGGGTGCGCTTTCAAACATTTAAACTTACATACCTTACAAACCAAATATTAAATTACCATACAAACAGCCAGACCCGGAACAACTACCTGTAGGCCATCATAATATTTGTTCCATGCGGGAATCGAACCCGCGACACACAGAGCAGTAGTCTATCGGTCAGACTCGGCACCAACCGTGTCTATTAATACTTTAGTTTGTCTGTCCGCTTATGACTAAATAAAAGCCAGCTATTGGATTATCACGTTTCGTCGAAATTGAACAGCGCGCTTATAAAACAGTTTGAGTTAGTTTTTTATGTACACCCTCACCTTCCGCCTGATACAGGTCCTCACCGGACACGGCCGTTTCGGGCGGTCCTTGCTCCGCATAAGGCGAGATGAATCGCTAGGGTCTGACCACTATGGGGATCGCTCTGAGGACATTTTATAGCATACGGTGGAGGTATGCCCGGCTTGGGTAGAGCACCGCCGTGTCCTCGTGGCGGCTATCGGCGGCGATCTCTCGTGATCGGCCCTAGTCCAGGCCATGGTCCGGAGCGAGAGTGTATGGCAGGCCGTCACCTCCTTCTGCGAAGCAGTGATGCTGGCAAAGGAGGAGGCGGAACGCGTGAGGAAGCGGGAATCCCAGCGCCCTCACGCCTCTAGCCGCCGCAGGCGCGGGCCAGGCCAGGGTCGACGGCGCGATGTGTTTCACGCGCGCCTCAAAGAGACGTCAGCACATTGTGACGGGGTCCACGAAGATCAATGCCTCCTGCGTCACAGTTGCGCAGTTCAGCAGTTTAAGTTATAAGTATTTTAATTATTTATTAGCTAACAGGTAAATACATAAATGTAAATAATCTTCAATTAATTATATATGGTAGAGCCGACAGCACATTAAGCTACTATAATCTGTCAAATTTCTTTATTTGATTTTCAACTTTATCACTAAAACAATACGACTCAAGGTTGATTGGGAATATTTGACAGTTTCGGGTAGCTTGACCTACTGTCGTTCGTGCATTATAAAAACCACCCTAACATTTTGAATGATATCGCTAATCCATTGGTTGATATGTGTGTGTTCGAATTTTTTTTTTTTTTTTACATATTATAAACCAGCGCTTGACCGCAATCCCGCCTGATGGTAAGCAGTGACGCAATCGTTGATGGTAAAGCGCACTAGTTTATCAAGAGCCTATTCACTCTAGCCTTGAAGACACTCAAATTGTAGTCCGACGGAAACACCGCCGCTGGCAAATTAAAAAAGAAAATTTATTAGCCATAATGTTTAAAAAAGTAGATACAAGTCCATAAAATAGAAAGCGAAATAATCAGAGGGCATCAAAAAACCTCATGGTCCTATTGTTTCAACCCAATCAGCCAATATACAGTACCCACTCCTGGGACACAGGCCTCCTCTCGGTAAGAGGGAGTAATTATGATAATATAATTATTATTTTTGCATGAAATTGATACATATTCAATATAGCTAAACATAACTAGCTAACTGGACTAACTGGTAAGACTGTAACATCATTGTACCATGTCAAAGACATCCTTACTGTCAACTCAACTCTTGTTCAATGGCCCCTGTGGATAGATACCACAATTTTGCCAATAACACGTGTAACAAATTATAGAAATTCTTTAAAAAAAATTGTTATACAATAATGGCCGATATCGCCAATGACAGTTGAAAAAAACGGTCGCGTGAGCCGTCTACTAGGGAGCTTTCATGCAAAGCCATGATGTGGCCACTATGCTGCGATATTTCAATGTTCTTTATGAATTATTCACTGAATGCACTTTTTACTACATAAATCATGCGCTTTTATTTAGTAAACGACACTATAAATAATTTATAAGTCCAATGAAAAATGAGCGTGACATTCATCTTAGCTTTCCCGTCAAAACTTCCATCCTTAATGTCATAGAAATTATGTTCACGTCTATAATACACTGAATGTTGTTGAACTGTCAAAATGAAATCCACGTTTCATTTTCCTGTATGACTTGCGTCAATTAAGATCAGCCATATTTCACACACTGGCCACATTTCATAATTGCCAGAGCTTATTTTTAATTGTATGTTTTGAAATATATAAATTAGGGTTGTAACGGAGCTTCGCCTCCGCTTCCGTTACTGCGGAAGTTCCGCAAGAAATCGTATCTTCGCTTCCGCACAATTTTTGCGGAGTTATAATGGAGGTTTCTATGTTCTATGTTATTCGTTTGGTTTCCGCACTCAGTCCCTCCAGCGGACCATTGTGCGTGGACCATGGCGGCCTTTGGCCGTTATTCCAACCAGACCACCTCCCTCCAGAAGCCCATCAGGTCTCCTAGCCTGTTGAGAACATCTGTGTAAGATCTTGGTGCTCCTATGGTTTCGTTTCTAATTTGCGTAACGCCTGTACACTCGAAGAGTACATGCGCAACTGTCTCGTCAGCCTCTATGCAGGCTCTGCACAGAGGGCTGTCTGTTATGCCTATTGTGTGGAGATGCTTATTCAGCGAGCAGTGGCCCGTGATGATCCCCGTCATCAATCGTAGGTTCCTCCTATCCAGGCGCAGCAACCTTTTGGTTAGCCTGTCATCCAGAGATGGCATGGCCTCCCTGGACTGCCTGCAGCCCGGTGACGAGGACCACCAAATCTCCGCTTGTTCGTAGGTATGCTTTTGTAGCCATCTGCGTATTTGAATAAAGGGAATAGGCACAATGGGCTCCTCCTCCTTCTAGCCAGCTCGTCAGCTGCGTCATTGCCCAGTGAACCGCTGTGACCCTTTATCCACTGTAGTGTCACAGTGTTGCGGTTAGGTACGGTTATCCGTTCCAATGCATCGTGGCACTCAAGTATTAGACTTGATGTGATGCATCCCTGCTTTAGGGATTGGAGGACGGAAGCACTGTCAGTGAGTATGCGGACACGCGTGTCCGCAACTCCTCTGGCTTTTATGGCTAGGGCCGCCAGAGTTATGCCCACACACTCTGCTTGATAGACTGTGTTGAGCATCCCTAGCGGTCTGGATATATTTATGTTGAGGTCTTGTGAGAACACTCCAACGCCCGTTCCTTGATCGGATTTCGATCCGTCGGTGTATACTCTCAACTCCTCCGGTCCTGAGTGGTCGCACTGCTCTTCTTCAAGTACTATCTGATAGTGCTTTTGAAAGCAGTACTGTTTTGGTACCCTGTCATTGGGTGCTTGTAGCATTGGCCGCCTCTCGATTGCATCCAGCATCAGGCGTGTATGTTTGACCCTGGAGTCTTTGCTCAGGGTTCCCGATAGGTGGAGTCTGAAGGCAGCCAATGTCGCTTCCTCCCTCACAACGAGGTGAAGGGGGGGCAGTCCCAACATCGCCTGCAGGGCGGCAGTAGGCGTGGTTCTCATGCAACTGGTGATTGCCACACACGCCAACCTTTGTAGTTTCTCGAGGTCTTTTTGGGCTGTGCTCAGACTAGTTCTTGGCCTGGAGTGGATAATGGAGGTTTATTTACGTATTTATAAAATAAGTAACGCACAAGCTGCGACGTTCGACAACCGACGGACCGCGTTTGAGCGCGAAATGGTCAAGAATCAACTAGTGCGAGACGGGAATACGAGAAATACAATTTGTTTCTCCTTAATTTTCATTATTAGAAGGTAATTTTTTTTTTACCAAGTGTACTATTACTGTACGTATTTAAAATAAAAAAAATTGATTTAATTAACCATTAATTTCAATTTTTTCTATATCTAATTTCACCTCCGCCTCCGTTAACCTCCGCTTCCGCGGAGGTGAGACTCGTCGCCTCCGCATCCGCCTCCGCATCGGCCTCCGCCTCCGCTAATAAGGCCTCCGTTACAACCCTAATATAAATAATCCGAATTCATTTCAAAAGAAGCTGTACATATGTAAATGGCTGAACATAATTTCTATGACATTAAAGATTTCTTTGACATAAATTTATAATATGACTACTAATTTGAATTATATAATTACTAAGTACAACACTGTTGACATAATTATTATTTTTGAATGCAATCAATACATATTCTGTATAGCTAAACATGTGGACATTGTATTTAAATAAGACTGTAATATTTTAGACAATTAGGCAAATAAAGACCTTATCTTATTTCTTCTTTATTTGTATTATTTGATCTCATATCAAAAACAATACCCAAGATTTTTTAATAATGTCTTGCTTTAAAGGAGTGTCCTTGATATTTCTTGCCCATTCTTCTCCATACAGGTCTACGTTTTGAAATGGACAAATACAGTATAACCCGTTTAATACGATCACGCTTTTTACGATTTCTCGCATAATACCCCACTTTACGCCAGTCCCTGCAACATAGACATATTTTCATACATTTCTTAATGCTTAAGGGGATAGATACCCTCGAGCGGCCAAAAACGCTCATCTTTCAAAGTTTATTCCTCCAGAATGCCTTGATCAAAAATTTTGAAAAAAATATATCATAATCACAACACAACACATTTAGTGCATTCAAGCACAACATATTTAGTGTTTATTATTTTCTATACGGCCTATATTTACGTCAAAAGAAAAATATTTCTACACGGCGTTTTTTAACTTTTAAATCGATATTTCTCTTAAAGCGCTTAGACTTTTTTAAATATTCTTACTCGCAGTAACGTGTATCTGTAAGAGCTATAGAATCATAGTTCTATTTTAAAATTGATGAAATATTTAATAAGAAAAGTAATAAAAATGAGTGTCCGTACGAGTTTCCGCCTTGCGAGGTTCAGAGGGGCTCTATGCGGGACGCGGGCGCGGGTCGGCCGGCAGTCTCGCGCCAGCGCTCGTGAGAGGAGGCTGTGTCACTTTTTGCTCCGTGCACCCTTGGATACTAATGTAAAGACATGCTTCAAAAGCGTAGAAAATAATAACGACGTAGTATGATCCAGTACAAGTCTGTTTAATTAATGATCAACAGCACAGACATCAGTAGCTTTTATACACCATTGAGTCAAAACACTAACGAATAGTCACAAAACTAATAGACAACGGAAACGGAAATTATCAGGTATTGAATAAAATTAAGAAAAAGTTAATAGTAACGCTAGTAATTGTCAATAATTGTGTACAGATATTTGGATTAACCTAAAATATCGAAAGTTGTTTATATTTATTTATTTGAACAATGCTTGATTCAATAAATAAATATCCGATGGGCGGGAAGACTAATGCTCGAGAGGAATTTATAATAAAAGTTGGCGGTAATCGGAAGTTGCATCAATAATTCTAAAATTAATAAAATAATGGCCGAAAGACCGGAAGTGTACTTCCAAGTGTGATTTTAGAATAAACTAAGGTTTTAAAATCCTCCCAAGTAATTTAAAGTAATCATAATAAATTTAAATTAACATAAATAATTACGCAACTACGATCAATATAAAATAATTATGAAACTAAGTATAGCTTCATAGATGGGCGGGAAGCGCAAGCTATAACACTAAGTACTTCGAGTGCAACGAAGTATTTTTAGTGATTTTGTGTATAATTAATGAATGTTTGCATTTATTGCCGCGCTGGGACGCTTTACGTGATTTTATATGATGCTTTATTTTGATACTAGCTTTCCGCCCGCGGCTTCGCCCGCGTGGTGTTCGATTATATCGTGCTTTTCAGATTTCCTTCGGGAACACCAATTTTTTTCGGGATAAGAAGTACCCTATCATTTAATCCGGATTTCTAACTTTACGTCTACAAAATTTCAAAGCAATCGGTTCAGTAGTTACAGGGTGAAAGCAGAACAAACAAACTCACTTTCCCATTTATAATATTAGTATGATTCGGTTATATCGCGCTTCTAGATTCCTTCGGGTTAAAGTTATTTCTAAGTAGGGCACGCAATACCGGTTTACCGGTTTTCATTTTTACCGCCTTTTCTCCTTTCGTCTTTTTTCGTAAATATAAAATTACCGGTAAAAAATATAAAACCGGTAATTTACCGGTTTTATGTTTTGGGCAAAGTTGTTCATTTATTCACGCATACGTCGAACTTTCCATTATATGTAATGTTTGACACTTAAAAGTAGCTTTGACGTAAGCATTTGTGACGATTCGTGTCATTCATTAGTTTGTATAACTGTACTGTACAACGACTATCGAACTCATGTCAAATTTTCCAATGACTCCAGAGCTAGACGAACGTAACCAGTCTTTCTAGCTTGGCAGTGCAGGATTGAATACCGTATTGGTGGGGCCAGAACACTTATCGGTAAACTAATCTGCTTCAGGGAATGTGATACTCGTCCTAGAGTGATACGCTTTGTAAGGGGGTATTTTCAGGTACAAATACCAACCTAACCTGTCAGGGAGCACATCGACTTCCTGAAGCAGAAAATGTACGGTACAGTCAGAAGCAAAAATATGTATACATTGCCAAGGCACCAAAAATATGTAAACATCTTCGACTTTAAGACGAAGTGCTCAACTTGAAGAGCATACAATTGTAGCCACCGGTTCACATCATAAATATGTATACGCTCATTGCTTCATTAATTTATGAACCAACGCGTGAATACATGCTATTGATGGAAGCGTACATACATAGTATTGTTCCTTTCGTGGTGGGCATAATTTAATGAAGCAAAGAGCGTATACATATTTATGATGTGAACCGGTGGCTACAATTTTATGCTCTTCAAGTTGAGCACTTCGTCTTAAAGTCGAAGATGTTTACATATTTTTGGTGCCTTGGCAATGTATACATATTTTTGCTTCTGACTGTACACCCAGAATCGCACTTTCTAAAACAATGAATGGTGGGTTTATCGACCAGACCAAGGTGGCTGACACTTACCTACTGGATGACGATGCCATGTGTTCATTCTGGCGCAGTATCTGTTTGGTGCCTGTCGCTTTTTTGGATCAAATGGTTTTCAATGTTGCACGCTCGCTTGAGTCTGGTTCGCTACCTCAGTTCCTAACAACTAGAGTAACCCACCTGCTCCGTAAATCAGGTAGCACTGCGGAACCCAAAAATTATTGGCCGATCACTTGTATACCGACCATCTTTAAAGTTCTTACATCCAATTTTAAAGTTAAAATTAACAAACATATTGACAGCAACTCATCATGTCTGCCTCTCAAAATGGATGTAGGAGCGGCTCCCGCGGTACTAAGGAGCTACTCCTTAATAACATGGCCATTATCCAACAAGTTCGTCGTTCCCAAAAGGATCTATCGACAAGTTGAATAGTTTTTTTTTTTTATATTGCCTTTCACGGACACCAGCTCCTCACATATGTAACAAATACTAGACTGAGTAATTGTACGGTTTTAGCTATAAACAAAACATTGTGAGGAGAAATAAATGAATAATAATAATTATTATTATATAATAAGGCCTATTATGACTTGGTGCCACATACAAGGCTCATGCGGGTGATGGAGTTCTATAAAGTTGATGCAACTCTGCACACCATCTTGATGACGTGTATGGCTAATGGAGGACGGTCCTTCGCTATCCTGGATATCGAGATATTCATAGGAATAGCGATCCGAGCCAGGTCTATTCCAGGGCGATACTTTGAGTCAACTTTGATTTTGCTTAGCCTTGAATCCTCTAAGTACACTGCTGGAGAATACACGTCTAGACTATCGGCTGAGGAGAGGTGGTCAGGTTATATCGCACTTCCTTTACATGAGTGACTTAAAATTCATTGCTCCCCACAAATTTCAACTGAAGGAGCTAATGAAAATTACTGAAACTTTCAGTAGCGTTATCAGGATGGAATTTTGTGTGGATAAATGTGTGGTCATGCATGTAAAGCGAGGAGAGATTGCGGCATCCATGGGAACCCAACTCACGTTCCGTAAACCTTAGAGCGCTCTCTGCATCTGAAACCTATAAATATTGGGTATGTCGAATGCTTTATGTATGAAGCAATCGCTGAAGAAACGTTTTGCATCTCATATTCATCTTCGCGTCGCTGAAAAAATTAATAAATAGTCTTCTATTAAGCGGAAATAAGGTACGAGCCTTCAACGGTTGGATCATCCCGATTTTATGTACTCTTTCAGCATACTAAAATGGACTCGGACCGAAGTCGACACCCTGGATAGGAGGGTCCGTTCGGTGCTGACTACAATTCAATTGCATCACCCACTGACATCGGTTATGTGGCTGTATTAGTTTATACCCCGCGAAAAAGAGAAAGTTGAAGCTTTTTAAATGGTAAGACCCTCCACAATCGCGAGATATGCAGTCTCAGGGAATATTTCCTAAAAACCGACGTGGGAATGCATCGAGATGTGGTCGCGGTTGACAAGGGAATCACTCCGCTCTCCTTGCCTTGGCTAAAAAGAACTGGTGCAAGCCAGTATACCTACTTGACACTGAAGATCGCATTGAGGTTTAGCAAGCTACATTGAGGTTATTTCCGGGTTCTAAATGGGCTTGATGTAGATTTACCAGCATTCGTTGGCTGGCTGCGTTTTGAAAATGAAAATTGTCTAAATTAATCTAAAGGTCCTACATTTACGCTTGACTGCGCCAAAGAAAAGGTCATGGTTTTAAAAATTGTGTTTATATGCTCATTTTAAGCAATATGTAATATGTTCACTACCATTGTACCTTGTGTACTTATTTATTTTCTGCTTTAAGACTACCCAATCACATAATTAATATTTTAGAAAAAAAAAATATAAATTTACCGTTTTTACCGGTTTACCGGTAAAAATAATTCAATTACCGTTTTTTTTACCGGTAAAATAAAAATTACGCTAATTGTATGCCCTATTTCTAAGGCCACACCTGTTCATTCCTCCAATAAAAATTAAGAACATCTCAAAAAAAAAAAATCGTCAAATTTTTGCTAAGTACAAAACAATAATATTTTCCTTCCCTAAAAAATATATAATTGATACTTGTAATTTAATCCATATGAAACTTGATTAAATTTCCCCAATTTTTTTTTCTAGTAGGTAAATTAAAACAATTTCTTTTTTTCATTCTTTAAGTTCATTAGTCTCAGGTGTTCATTACCTAAAATTTGGTCAGCAAAATTTTTAAACAATATGTATTCTAAATAATATGCACCTATTTTAGTCTGACCTGTGAGTTTTATTTAGATGATGGAGTTTCCGGGATTTTTTTTAAGTCCTGGTAAGTATCAATGGGAATTATACCAAAAACGCTAAATGCTATATAATAACTATAAATAAAAAAGAATAAACCGGTTCCCATTTTGCATTAATCATTTTTATAAATTAATATTTGTTTTCCCTTTTTTAAATAAAAAAATCCCTGCAACGCAGTATCGAAAACAACATAATAAAAGTAATTACCTAATATGTTTCACTTTAGGGCATGAGTTTTGATACCACGTAATTCTTTCTATATTAGGTACTTTTTAGACAGAATAGTATACTTTATAGACATGGTATGGCATTCTACGTTTGTTGCGAGACGTCCGCCCTCGAAGCAAGCGAGTAGGGAACGTGCACGTAAATATGATGCGGGGTGCGCGGGGGTTTCTGCCTAGCCCCGCCCAGATGCGCAAGGTCATCGTCGTTACTAATCGCCTTAATACGATTCGTCATCCCGTTTAATACGCCCGCGCTCAGGCCATTGATGCCTAATAAATCCTATGTTTTCAAGGGAGAATTTTGTCATGGTGGTGGTAAAGTTAGCAAAGAGAGACTGACTGTTCTGGCCTGTGCTAATTCTGATTGTTCAGAAAAGTTACGTTTGCTAGTGATTGTCAAAGCAAAAAATCCACGTTGTTTCATAAATGTAAGTTCGCTCCCCCTAACATATGATGCATAGTCTCGAGCTTGGATGACCGGCATTCGGTTCATTGAATGGTTTAAAGCTTTAGATGATCACTTCCCGATTAAATACAGACGCATAATTCTATTAATAAGATGAGTCAACTCCGGTTTTGTCAAACGCCCAGGCATTATCAGCTGTTAATGATTTACAAGCTAAGTTGCTTCTTTGGATCAAATTCGCACTGCAAAAGCTGAATTATGTTGAAAATCTTATAATTGCTAATGTATCAAGATCTTCCTGTCAAATCAAAATAAGTGATTATCTTAAATAATGTATTGAATGTACGTAATTTAAAATAATAAGAACAAAATACATTATAACACTTAGTACGATAGTTTTATTTTCCCTATCCCGCATAATACGCTTTCTCGCTTAAGACGCGGTTTTGGTGGGGTCCCTGAGAAATCGTTTAAAGCGGGTTTATGACTTATTAAACAATTATTTTTTTACTTTATTTTGACAATTTAAAAGTGCCTATGTATGGTTTAATTGTAATAAATGAATGCTTTGAGTTTGAGTTTATGATCCTTCATTTTGCAATAAAAAGCAGTAACATCCGGTCCTAGCTGTCAGTCGTCACAGGTTATCCGAAACACGAAATTCTGACAACCAGTCCGGTAGTGGAGGTCAGAGCCCTAATTCTCCTTTTTAGTATGATATTGGGTCATGTTTGCCCCGTAATCATGATTAGATCGTCACAACGCCTTGGTGTATTGGTGCTCTGCTAATAGGGAGCAGGGTCTAAGCTAGTATACACTACGCACACCGCCAGCGCACTACGATACCAACCGAGCAATTCGTCAATTTAATGGCTAATACCAGTCCCATGGGGTCAAAATCACATAATAAACGCTAAAGTGACAATCCATCGACAAAATACACTGGGAAATTATTTACTGAAAGGGAACGACAAGGTTTATGAATCAAAATATGACTATTGGAAACAAGTCTACGACAACCTGAAGGCAGATTTGAATAGCAAAATCTTTAAATCTTTGAAACATGTCATTACGAAAAAATAACACCACACATGGAATTACCGGAGTTTAATGGAGCTCACAGCAATTGGAATTCTTTTAGAGTTTTATTCATTGAGATGATCCATAATAATCCAACGCTGAATAAAACTCGGAAAATGAAGTTCCTAAAATCAAAATTAAAAGGTGAAGCGGAGAAGTTAATTAAACACCTACCAGTGAGTGCTGAGAAGTATGACTCATGCCTGAACATATAGCTAATTCAGCATCGCTACGACAATAAGAAACTACTTTTCATCTCATGGATACACTCAATCAATCATCAATCGACAAACCGAACTCTTCTAACAGGAAAAGGCTGTACGATACAACGAAAGATCGTTTAAGTGGCCTCGAGAACATGGGCATTGAGTTTCCGTTATGGGGTCCACTTAACGTGCACTTACTGTCTTCCAAACTGGATGACGTCACTTACGGCGACTACTTATAAACATGAAACATGCAAGAGATCTTCCAGACCTAAATGAGTATTTGGAGTTCCTGGAATTGCAATTTATAAAGCAGGAAACATCAAGAACCAAAAAGAGCGGTGTGAAACAAACTTTTCAACGGATCATCAACATAAACATTATAACAACAAGTCACCGAACTTTAAAGATTCAGAAAAGTTGTCAAAAACCTAGCATGCATCGCTACGGAAATATCCACTTGCAAAAACGATGATGCTCGACATTCCTGGGCATGGATGTCGCAACGCGAAACCACACAACAAATAAATTGCAAAAATTATTTATTTAGTCATGGCATAAACAAATGCAACTGAGCAAAACAATGCCGTACGTGTAATTAATTATAAGCATCATTCACTTCTTCATGGTGATAATCTGAAAGGACGACAATCAAAGCCAACCACTTCAAAGGCGGTACATCTAATCCCATCAACGGTGAACGAGAAATACTCTTAACGACTCTTCAACTCTAAGTCAAGCACATAGAAGGGAACATCATCCTTCGGACGTTACCTACTGGATCAAAGCTCTCAGGTAACTTTGATTACAGAAAACGCTGCTCAACGATTAAACTTACCCCGAAACAAAATGCACGCTGCTATCTCTGGCGTGGACACTATAATGGGCTCGAGTAAAAGGATGATTAAATTAGAATGTAAATCTATCCACTCTGATTATACATTCCAAACGGAAGCATTAGTAATGAATAAACTTATCAACAACCTGCCAAACTCCATAATCAATTCAAAGAACTGGCCACACCTGCGCAATATTAAGTTGGCCGATCCAGACTTCAACATTTCAGGACCCATTGATTTACATCTAGGAACCGGGGATCATAGAATTATTGAGTATTCCACTACACGACAATAATTCGCCAGTAGCGGAACAGACCAAGTTGGGCTGGATACTATGCGAAGCTACAAAGCAATTTATCTGTCTAGTCACTCTAACCGAGCTGGATAAAATAACGAGATTCTAGGAGATAGAAGACGTTCCGCCACCCGCCGTTGCCGCGAATATTACACAGAAATGACAGAGCGATCAAGCAACGGGAGTTATGTAGTGAAAATGCCGATGTGCCAACTATGAACAAAACCTTGGCAAATCGAAGCCTCAAGCCATAGCACAATTTCTTCGTTTAGAAAAGAAAATGGCGAAACAAGAACATTTTGCTAAATTTTATCAACAATTCATCCGAGACTACGTATTATGACAGTCGTGTACAAGTCTACCTCTTACACCACGGCGTGGTAGGAGCGTGCTCAACCACTACTAAACTGCGGGCTGTTTTCAATGCGTTCATGAAAACGAACTCCGGATATAGCTTGAACGATTTGGCAAAGAATAACCTGGAGAGACACCTTAAGAGAACCTCTTAGAGAGATGCAGCTGTGTACTCTTACGTACGGCACCAAAGCCGCACCTTTCATTGCAATGCGCACTCTTCAACAACTGGCTAAAGATGAAAGCAGCGATTTCCCCTTAGCTTAAAAGGCGTTGCATAATGAATTTTACATGGATGACGCTGTCACGGGATGCCATACCATAGAAACGACAAAGTTTTTCCAAAAGGAGCTTGGCGAAGTACTCAAGAAAGGTGGCTTTATTTTACGGAAATGGTCCACGAACGAACCATCTATTCAAAGAACTAAAGAAGGAAGATAAATGTCATAGCAACGACTTTATATTCGAACAGCCAGAGTTCAGCAAAACTCTCGGACTCGCACGGAATGACGCAAGCGACACATTTCACTTTATTAACGAAGCACCTGTAAGTAACAAATATACATCATACACAAAACGCAAGCTATTGTCAGAGATAAGCAAGATCTACGACCCGCTTGGGTGGTTGGCTCCAAGGTTGGCTCCAATGATCATTCAAACAAAACTTCAAATAGCGTTGCGTGATTTTACTTTTAAAAGAGAGTGTAGCGACACCTACACGACAACGTGGTGTACTAAGTAATCAGCTAGTGTACTGCATAAATTGTAGATGGCGCTACTACAAATATTTTATGTTCATCACACATAGGGTTTGAGTAGGAATGTGCTTAATTTATTCGAATTTTATTTTATTTCAGTGTTTATTTTAGATATGTGATCTCTTCGTGAGTAACATACTTTCAATATACATAATATAAAATATACCCTGCTAACAAAATAGACTATATTTACCTAATAAAATAAAGAATCATATTTACTTCAGCATTTTATTTTATTATAACCATGAAACTACATACCTATCTGGTTAAAGTTACATTCGTCTGGGCGTAGCAACCTTCTTTTTCATAGACGGAATACCTACTTATCAAACTTCATTTCTACATCTACAATCTGGTGATTCTGAAATAGGTAATTATTATCTCTTCAGATTATCAGTTCATGCTTTTAAAATCTATGAAAAGAACACGATTATTAAAATCGAAAGTAAGTAGTTACATAATTCCAAGAATCATTCTGTTCTTTAAATTCTGTATCAAAGACTTTGATCGTCTAGATGTAAATACATACCAAACTATACGATACCAAACTATGCATTTCGTATCTTTGAAATCAAAGATTTTTGGACGAAATAGTCTGATACCTTTGAGAGCTGTTTACTAAATACCATCTTAAATCATTTATTCGATGGGATTATTCGGGTCCGATGTGAGTATTTCGAAAATTCCTTTATTTCTTGAATAATTTGAAAGTTTTAAGATCTAAGTTTAAATGCTATTTGTGTTCAAGTCTGTATTGTTTCAAGTACCTTCGAAACAGCTTTTAAAACTTTACATTAAAACCACGGTTTGCTCAAATTAACTACCTACCTAATAAAGCACAAAAGATCCTCTAAAATGAAAACATAAAATTCTTAAGAATGAGGGTCACGATTAACAATAGGTTGTACTTATTAGAATTAGGTGTAGGTACACCTAATTCTAATAAGGACAACCTATTAGTAAGATAGATGATGATATGATGATGATGATGATGATGATGATGATAGATCTAGTGGGATTAAATTATTTTATTTGCTTAAACATGTGCGTGTACATACCTACACAAAAAAATGCATAAAAGGTGATAAATAAGATTAAGTGTAAGTAATTATGTTTGTCACTAGGTGAGGTGCAAAATAAAAGTAAGTGTGTACAATGTACATAATTGAAAAAAAAATGTCAGAATACTAAAAGTTGTCACATTAAAATCCATATATTACGTCAATATACCTATACAGTATGTTAACTAACAGAGGGCGTTCCCGTTAACCCGAAATAGTATAGCATACATACATGCTAAAAAAAATATTTCCATTCGGAAACAAAATGTTTTAAAATTTTTTCCAATAAGAAAATATTCAATAAAAATTTTAAATTGACATGTAAAAGAAACACACTGTACACGCGAACATGAAACACGGCAACGTCGCAATTTATTTATACATGACGACTACTATTTTGATTTAAAACAGGAGGTTTCAAATTTATTTCCAATTAGAATTTTTTTTTATTCGGATTTTTTTATGCTTATTTTTCTATGCTGATATTTTTATTTTAATCTATTAATGATATATATTAACGAGTTTAAGGGAACGCCCTCTATTATTTAACATACTGTATATATGCCAGAGATCGTGAGAAATGGAGGCCTATTATTATATAGGAAAACGGACCCCGGGCTCCAACGCGAAAGCCGCGGACGCGACCGGAATTATACGCTGAGATGATGATGATGATTACAGTTAGTCAATATACCTATCTCATTTTAGGCGACAATTGCTGCAAAAAATACCGTTTTTTGATATTAATTAACCTAAACAAATAACTGAATTTAGAACAGTTTTGGTCTTTGGTGTGCTTTGTTAGGAATTCGTGCCTATAAGCATTTGGAGGTACACTCCTAAATAAAAGTCATGGATATGGCAACAACAACAGTTTAATCACCACTATCACTACAACTATAGGCGTAACAGGTAATAATGTTGAACAAAACACTGATATGAGTTGTGAGAGCAGTAGTCTGCTAGAGCAAGATCAGTAATCTCGTATACCGGTATACCGTACTCCTTTATAACCGACTGCGTACCGTAATGTTCGTAATCGTACTGACGGCAAGCGAAGTAAAGTAATATTACTTTGCCGGAAACATTAACCAGCCAGTTGCCAGTTGTAATATTAACGAGTGTTGTGATTGTGACACAATACGCCACAAACGAAATGCTTGCCACTTGTTCTCATGTACAAGCATGCTATTTACTTTTCACCAGGCGCCAATACTATGACTGTGAACGTGGATAAATAGACGGTCGCTATCAACTTATGACTTTAATCTAGTCTTTATTGCATATTTAATGAAATTAAGATAAAATAATTAATATTAATTAATAATAATAATTATTAATTATTAATAATTATTATTTGGTATTAGAAACCAAAAACTAGTAAGTGCACCGTAACGTATACAATTACCAATTTGACAAACGACTAAAATTACCGTTCTAAGGTTTCGTTTAACTAATCTGATCAATTAACTGAAATTCATCATCATCATCAGCAACCTTTTATAGTCCCACTGCTGGGCACAGGTCTCCTCTCATACAGAGAAGGATTGAGCGTAATCACCACGCTTGCTCAATGCGGGTTGGTGATTTCAGACTTATAAAGTCCAAGTTTCCTCAAGATGTTTTCCTTCACCTTCAGTCATTGGTGTCCAAGATATACTTAGAAAGTACATATAACTTTAGAAAAGTTACATTGGTACTTGTCTGACCTGGAATCGAACTCGCACACTCATACTTGAGAGGCTGGTGTCTTAACCACTAGGCCACCACGATTTCTGAAATTGGTGGAAGACAACTGAAATTAGTAGTAGAAAATTTTATTCTTCGATCCGTTCCGAATTCGTGCCTACAGAAGCGCCACTTGCAATATGTTAAGCATGTTCTAGTTTGCTATACACTTTTTATCAGGCGCTAATACTGTTAAAAACAGACTATTAACTTAGGACTTAGATCTAGTCGTTTATTCTATAAATAATATGTTTGTTCGACGAAAAAAATATTTATTCAATCCCCTGAACCGAAAATTATTTATAAAAAAAAAAAACAAAAAAAAATAAATAATAAATTAAGTATAAGCGCGAGAACAAAATACATTGTAACCGTTAATGAAGTCCAAGGGTAGGTCCACGAATCCCAGACACTGCAACGTCACCACGGACTAACCAAATTAACGTCACACGCCACCCAACCAATTAGAAAACAGGAAAATTACACAAAAAAATGGCGACAAACTGGGATTCAATTTGGTCGGTCGCTAGCAAATTAAATAAAGAGACTTGCTGTGCACTGCATTTTTCTATAGCCCTAATTTTGTGTACGCCGTATGAATGTAATTTAATGCTGTTATTAAAAATTTCAAGGGTTGATGGGTTCTTTTTTATTCATCCTTAATAGTAGTTTATGAAACTGTTACATAAAGAGGGATATTATGCACGAGTGTGAGTTTAAAAAACGAGCGAAGCGAGTTTTTTAATAGTATCACACAAGTGTGTAATACCTAATTATGTACAGTTTCATACACTACTTTATCTAATCTCATAGAAACAATAATAATCAATTATGTGTCCAGCGAAACACAACAACGGCTTGCAATGCAAAGAAACGTATTTGGCGCCAAAATTCTGCACCCTGCATCACCGCGCGAAAGCGCGCGCAGCCACAGATAAAAAATGAAATAGTGCTGTCTATGGTTTGTAATCTGTACGGTAATGAAAAAAAAAATATTCTAACATTATTTTGTTAGAGAAATAACGTTATAATGTAATTTTTTAATTTCTTTTCGTTATACTATTGGTAAAGTACGTCAATATAAACTCCTTTTTAGTTTCATATATTAAATTTTTTGATATGAGAGTAATAATATTTTATTATTAACTGAATATTTAGTTTGATTTTGTTAACAATCATCGTGTATGGTGGTATGCCATAATATCAGCTGCCGGCAGAAGTTACCACCCACCAGAAAAAATCTTGCCGTCAAGCGATTCGTCGAGGTGGGCTCTCTTCATCACTCTTCACCAGATTATCGGGTCGTTGATCCAAGCCTCTATCAAAACGTTGTTTACAGTCAAAATCTTGCCGCCAAGCGATTCGTCGTGTTCCGGCATAATGTCTGGTAAAGCCGTACGGAGGAAGGGTCTGAGCAGTTGTGTTGCGATGAGTGCCGATGTACGATGCGCCAAATGTTGTTCTGTCGGGAGTCTGGTCGTGGAGGGTCTCCAGATCAATCTCCCTCTGGCGCAGCATTGTTGGTCGTGTTGTTGGGTTTAACACTGCGTTACCTCGCTCAACTGCCATCTTCCTTCCTATTCAGTCGGTTTTATCGGCTCGTCAACGATTGGATCACGGCTTACCATCAACCGGGATTGCGGTTAAGCACTAAGTAGTATATAATTATTTAAAAAATAAAATATATTTTTGGTATAACGAAAATGTACTACTCTGATCCCCAAGATACAGGCCAACGTCTAGCCCAAACTAGACGTTAATCTATATCTATAGTATGTTGTATACATGCGGTAGGTATACCATTTACTTGACAGATGGTTTATAGCCAGGAATAACCCATAGGATAGTTTATACGGATATTGCTACGGGCAAAGACATTAAAATTATATTTACAACTCTTTGGCTACGGGCAACCAGTCCACAATAATTACTTTCACAGGCTCAAAAGTAAAAAGGTTAGACATAAAAAAACCTAAAATACGAAAAAAAAACAGCTGACGCAAATGTTCGTTGCTAAAATTACTTAAATGAATTCAGTATGCTTGCTCCGCGTTCCTGAAAGTTTGTAAAAAATTCAGACATTTCAGACCTACGGACCGCCGCGCCGCCAGCGTCGGCCGCATTTCAATTATACATGTCACAAACTTCGACATCTCGCTAAATACGTTATCCTTTGCTTTGAACTGTAGTTTCATTTGATTTTATACTGGTTTTTATATATACGCTTGTTAACATAACATAACATAATCAGCCTCTAATGTTGCTACTCCTGGGACATAGGCTTCCTCTCACTGAGAGAGAGTGGGCCGTAATCTACAAACTACGCAGGCCCAGTGCGGGTTGGTAGATGTCACATGTTTTCGATGTTTTGCCTTTAGGACTTGCCGGTTTCCTCACGACGTTTTCCTTCACCGTTTTGTGAGCAGTGGTGATGAAATAATTTACACAAAGTAAAGCACCTGATGAGGTTCGATCCTACGACCTACTTCCATAAGGAATTTCTCAGTCACAGTCCGGAGTTTGGAAGTTGACTGTGTGGTATGCCCATTACCCTGAAAGCACGTTAATGCTGAAGTAATACTGTTACGATTGCACCTTATGTCAATGGCATAAGTTTAAGTATTGCGTGACGTGACGTACGTAACTTTTAAGCTATGTATTGTAGAGGTACGATATAAAAACGCATTGCTAGACCTAGGATGGCCTATCGAATGGTATAGGTTGCATCAATATTGACAACGAAGTGTCGACATCTAAAGTACTCAAGGTCCAGGCGTCAGGGCGTCAACTCGTCTCCTGTAAATTACCTGTAGGTATCTGCTGAAGGTACTCGAAATTAAGCGCTATTATTATTACGTCTAAACAAATCTGGAATGTTCGATGAGCTGGCCTATAAAAAGCAGCGGCTGCAGTGCGGCAGTCAGTCTGCATTTGACTATCAAAGCGAAACAAGCGACAGTAAGAAGCGATAATTAAGAAGATCTACAGCGACAACCCTACGAGAACTTTGAGGACTACGTGAAGTAACATCTGTAGTGTTGTTGTGTATACGAAACGGACTTCGTGGACATAAAAGAAGACTTCGGTGCAACATCACTTACGTTCTACTTGTAATCGCTTACTATCGACTGTACCATCGTTGTTAATAAAATTCGCAACCCTAAACCGGCATTTTAATACCCCTAGCCCGTAACAATACTATAATCCTCAGCCTCGCAGGGTTCTGTTGCTTGCCTAATGTGGGAAGGTAAGTCAGGGGATTTAATTACTATATTTATTACATTTGGTGAAAACTGTAGTAAGAACATTATGTAAGAGCAATGTTGTCTTAAAATTAAACTTCAGGGTTTCAAGAGGGACTGGAACAATTTGCCACCGGCGGTGTTTCCGTCACACTATAATTTGAGTGTCTTCAAGGCTAGAGTGAATAGGCTTTTAATAAACTAGCGCGCTTTACCATCAACGTTCGCATCACTGCTTACCATCAGGCGGGATAGCGGTCAAGCGCTAGTTTATAATTTATAAAAAAAAAACATCAGTTGGAGGGGCCAAGTGGCTTCGCGAGGTTTAATATACCTTCCTTCGATCTGGACTGTAATTTGTAAAAATAGTTGAAAAGAAAAATGGCGTCACTGTCGCGCTGTTAACTCTTAACCTAGGAATGGGTTATGGAACATCATGCACCTTATCTCTCTTCACGGGCTGTTCCGTCGTCTCGTAGGAGTTCGATCAGTCCACTCTGTCTTCGACGGTTCTTCACCCTCGCAGTTCGGCACAAGCTCAACAAAAACACACATGGTTATCGAGTTCCCGCTAACAGCTTCGGTTGCTTTTCTTGAAGCCACAAAGACACGTCTCCAGTTGAGCGGTTGGATACAACTTATAATCGAATGATTATATCGTTCAGCAATAAATTCACACAGCAAAACTATGTGATTGCGGGCGTTGAAAACAGCGGGCGAGCGACATTACGAGCCTCCACGGGAGGACTCGCGTTAGCGGATTTGCGGATAGGATCACACCGCAGAGCGGTGCAAAACGCGGTTTAGCGGTTGAGTACCAACTGGTTACATTTATGCGGCGACAGCGGGAGCGGATAGTAGGCGAGCGCGGCGCGGTTGGGGCGAGCTCCAAAAGGACACTAAAACTGTGTTCTTCTCGTATGATCTAAGCGCTTTCGATCAATAACGAAACAGTGCCATCTCACGGGCAGCGGGTGCATGACGTGATGTAGGTTACGGGTACAAGGATTAGCTAAGAGATTCTGCGCGACAGCTCCATTTATAAACGCCAATAGATGGCGCCAACATCAGTATTAATAAAAATAATAAATGGTAAATATAAAAATAATTAATTAATAGGTAATAAAAAAAATTAAATGTGAAAAAACAAATGTAGAAAACTAGCAGGAATGGGTGCCTCCGCTGCGTCAAAAAGGCCCAGTTCAGCAAAAACGCAAGACAACTAGTGCCTGACGCTGGTTTTCAACTGAACCTGAAATAAAAATGTATCATGAATTTAGAAAGAAGGAAAAGAAAGAAAAAATTGCGTTAAACATGATGCATCCCAACACGACCCAGCCACGTAAAACGGCTGTTGCTCAGCATAATGCTGCAACCATATGCAAAACAGAGCCCCAATTTGAACAAATAAATCATGTCCTTTGTTCCTCGCAAATAGCTTTATAATTTTAAACCAATAAATCAAACAGTTGAATATCGCATTTACAATTGAAATAAAAAGTTGTTGATGAAATCGCTTTGGACATTTTCAGGATATTTCATTTCCTTCAAAGTACCTAAATACATTTATTTGCTTCCTATGTAGGTAGTTGACAAAATAACATTTCGTTCGGAAATTGAAAATTGCCATTATCGTTGCATCTACGCTTTGGATTATATCCATCAATCTACAATTTTGTTTATTTTTTTTTTATATAAATTATAACCAGTGATGCGGCCGTTGATGGTAAAACACGCTAGTTTATTAAGAGCCTATTCACTCTAGCCTTGAAGACACTCAAATTGTAGTGTGACGGAAACACCGCCGCTGGCAAATTGTTCCAGTCCCTCAATGTACGCGGTATAAAAGAGGAAGCGAAACGTTTCGTCCGGATCGTAGTGGTGTTTACAACGTAAGGGTGGAAAGTCGCCGTACAGCTGGTCGTCCGATGGTGGAACGGAGATGGGGGAATTAAATCATGCAATTAAGGAAATTGCATGATTTAATTCCACACACTCACCAGAATGCATCCTATAGAAAACCGAAAGGCTGGCTACTCTACGCCTGTACTCCAGGCTTTAGAACGTATTAACGGACATTATTTTTAAATCGTACCGTCTAACTATTACACAAAACTGTACTGTATTGTGCAGAAGACAGCACGCCAAGCTACTTAATCTGTCAAATTTCTTTATTCGATTTTCAACTTTACCACTAAAGTATTAAGGTGCAAGATTGATTGGAAATATTTGACAGTTTCGGGTAGCTTGACCTGCTGTTGTCCGTACTGTGTGTACTTGTACTGATATATTCTCTTAAGCTAAAATGTATGCACTACATAGTTATTAGTATTACATACGTCTGACTTTGTTCACTCTTCATTTCATATTGGGTCCAATCTTCCGTGGAATACGCTTCCTCATGATATCAAGATGGCTGCCAGTCGGTTTTCATTTATTTGTCGTCCTCCGTGGCGCAACGGTCAACACGCCTGCCTGCGACGTGGAGGCCCCGGGTTCGATCCCCGGCCAGGTCATGATGGAAATCGATCTTTTCCTGATTGGCCTGGGTCTTGGATGTTTATCTATATATGTATATATATTATAAATATATGTAGTATCGTTGAGTTAGTATCCCACAAGTCTCAAACTTACTTTGGGCTCAAACTTACTAGCGCAACCTGTGTGATTAGTCCGTATATAAAATAAAAATTAAGCGGAAATTGCAGTTTTTTTTTTCTAAACAGGGTAGAGTCATCTCAACACCTCTTTCCCAAGTTTTAGTTTTGTATTTATTATAAGTAGGTATATAGTATGTATGTTAATATAGGTTATTTAAATATAATGTTTACGAGATTTTACTTCTTATAATTTTTTTTTCAAGTAATTCTCCTGCCATCTGCATATCTAAGGCATAAAATTCGCCTCTGCACATTTCTTTTGCGAAAGTGTAAATAAATAAATAATTTATTATTGCACAGGTTCGGCTGTACTTCACAGCGGGGCATCGTGTGTGAAGTACTACAGTCAATTTGGGCTGGTGCTGCAAAATGCCATCTAACAACTTTGGATTCGATGGAGAGGCGTGCGAAGAGGCTACTTACTAACAAATCCTGGAGCATTTTGGAGGGTGCACTCGAATTAGGTGACTTAATGCCACCATCTACGCTCGTACCGTTTCGTACGGCGAGTATTCACCCTGACGTTTTGACACCACTATGATTCAGACAAAGTGTTTCGCCACGTCTTTTATACCGCGTACATCGAGATGCTGGAACAATTTGCCTACAGCGGTCTTTCCGTCTGTCTACAATTTAAATGTTCAATTTAAGAGTGAATAGGCTCTAAATACACTAGCGCGCTTTACTATCAACGATTGCATCACTGCTTACCATCAGGCAAGGAATCCCGGTCAAGGATTAGTTTATAATACTGATTAAAAAAAAAAGAATTTGATGATCCTTCGGCTGCTTATGGGACCAATGCCTCCTCTCTGTTAGGATTGTGCCATAATTGGGTGGTATCCTAAAAAATAATTTAATGTCCATCCGATAGATTTATAAAAAAATATTATACACGTATTTTTTATTTCATTCAAATACTTAGGAAGATATATTGATTTGAAATGTCGCATGACGTCACGCCGTGGTACAAAATGTACCACGGTGTGACGTAATTAGCCCCCACTCTGTAACTTTAATAGGTACGCTATAACTCAGTAGTTTTTGGTAATTTCGACAAAATTATAAATACGGGTCTTAATTTTACTAATTACTTTTAAGGACTAATTATTTTTTTGATTCTCATACCTTGGATACATCCCTATTCACCACATGGATCCAGTAGGTACCGGTGGGTAGATATCATGTCTTCTAATTTTTGGTTCTAGGACATGCCGGTTTCCATGTGATCCTTTACAGTTTTGAGAACAGCGGTGATGAAATAATTTACATTTACACAAAGTAAGGTCCCTACGTAAGAAACGTGGCAGTTACTGGAGCGCCAATGATCTACTACCACAAACTCCTGAAAGAAAAATCCTGAGATAATATTCTAGTCTCAGCTCGGACTATATAAAGTAGATCAACCCAAATTACCTGCTGACGTAACACATTACTCTTGAATAAATGTTTTAAAAATACCGCACCGTCACCTAATGGCCATTCTGAAGGTAATCTCTTGTTTTATCCGCCGACCCTTCCGTTAAATTCATCATTTTAACATGCCAAGCGAAAAATTAGAGAAAGAGTTTAGCCTGATAAAAAGTGGGTAGGTAGACGTTATTGTTTTCGATTTTCAAATCAAAGCCTAGCCTTCTTTAAAGGGATTTGAGGCTCTGTGGCATGAAACATCTCAGAAACGTGACGTTTTACGTGGCTTGGTCCTGCCAGATTACTATCAATTAGAATAAGATTTTCGAAGCAGATTGCTAATCAATTGCTCCACGTGTTTGCAATGTGTCTGCCAAGAACGTAAATAACGCAATGAATGTTATTGAACTGTCAAAATGAAACCTATTGCTATTGATTGTGTTGATGCTTGCTTTTTTTTTAAAGTAAAAAGCAAGATGGTGCAACGGTAGTTATGCCATGGATCTACAAAGTCCTTTGTTTGTTTAATTTTCAAAATTCATTCAGATTTAGATTTCTAAAATAATCTTCTACCTAATTATTTACCGTTTTCCATTGTGGAGACTCTAGAACAGCTTTAAAATGTTTGTTGGTGATGAGAATATGATGACCTACCTACAAAAATTAATGTAGGTACATATCTCCCATTTATGTGAAATTGTAGTGTTAGAAATACTTAGTTAAATAACCCGGGTATATTTACTGCAGCGGGATACTTGCCTACCAGACTATCAATTTTGACTTTTGAACAATATTCATTGCGTCATTTACATCATATTTCTTTGATGAGCAGTCATATTATTCGAACGTGTGAGTAATGGGCACAGGTCTCCTCTCATACAGAGAAGGATTGAACGTAATCACCACGCTTGCTCAATCGGGTTGGCGATTTCAGACTTATAAAGTCCAGGTTTCCTCAAGATCTTTTCCTTCACCTTCAGTCATTGGTGTCCAAGATATACTTAGAAAGTAGTACGAAAGTACATATAACTTTAGAAAAGTTACATTGGTACTTGCCTGACCTGAAATCGAACCCGCACACTCATACTTGAGATGCTGGTGTGTGTTTTTCGTCCCACACCTGTGCCCAGCAGTGGGACTATAAAAGGTTGATTATGATGATGAGTAATTAGGATTAGCAATTTTTTTTTTTTAATCATAAGTATTTATTTCATAGAAAATACATAGCACTTTAGTTGTTCAGATTAAGATGGATAGTGTGTTTCAAGATTTCAATTTCGAATTTCATACTCTATTTTGTTTCAACGCATACAATTTCATTGAAAAGACAATTAAATATTTATATTTTGTCAAACTCTGGCTAAAACGAACATCAAGCTTTTTTTATTATAGGTACGTAGATATCATTTCTATGCCATGTATGCCATTTATTTCAAAACAGGCATGTAAGAGACATAACAATCAAAATATTACAATGAACAACAGTCAAAGTTGTCAGCGAATCTATAACAAAGTGACTTGGCAAAGTATTTCTAACAAAAGTCGTACCTTCGATATATCTTCAGAATAAGTTTGGACTCGTTCTGGTCATTACAACTTGCACGGAACGATTTTTAGGGTACCGTAGGCACCTATAACAAAATAATGATTTAATTCAGATATCAGGGATCCATAGGTCAGTAGGAAACTTCATACGTAACAATTTTTTTTTTATGTTATATTATAAAATAGTGACGTATATAGCATATACACGTTGTCATCATCATCTCAGCGTTAATAGCAGTCGCATCCGAAGCCTTTACAGCTTTGGAGTCTGGGGTCCGCTTTACCAGTCTAACTGCTGATTTTGGCTAAACTTAGATATTTTCCGTGAAGCGACTGCCGTCTGAACTCCACAACCCGAAGGCGATATCGAAGCATTGCAATTAGGCCAATTGTTGGACTTTTCAGGGCTCCAACAACCCGTAACGACTGTCATTAGATGTTCGTATGACAACTGGGACCAACGGCTTAACGTTCTTTCCGAAGCCCGACCAGACCAGTGCAATTATTCATATTCGTGCATACAAATATTTGCATTGCGCGGGGATCGAACCCGCGCAATGCGCAAAGTAAATTATTTCAGCACCACTGTTGCCTGACGAGTTCGAACCTACGACCCGCCTCAAAAGGATATTAAACGTTAGGTATACACATGACCAAATAAAATATGAAACTTTACATAATCAGCATAGTAACAATACTAATGAATTTTGAATTAATTGTTTCTTTTTTCCGCGAATTAATTCCAACTTCCCCAAAATTTGGTATTTTTTTAAAAGTGACTACACTTTTTTGGACATATGACTATTATGAGTGATGCGACCACGTGCCGCGTGCCCTACCCCTCTTCATCCGCGCATGTATGTCTACCGTGTTGCCTACCGCACATGTATTAAGTTACCTCGCTTTTGGAAATAATATTTTTTCTTTGTTTTTTTTTTTTTAGGTTTAGCCCGGCTTTGTAAGCATTATTATGCATTATAGTAGGAAGCAGTTATACCACAGAAGCAATCAGTGCATTACTCATCGAGTGAGCGGCTCGTTCGTCAATCATAATCGAACTAAGAAATAATGGATTTAAAGGCAGTAAATGTGTTTCTGCTAATTGCGTTGAGCCGAGAAACAGTTCCGTGGTGAAGGACCAAAGTGTTGTGCCCATTCATAACGAGGATCAGTCACCGAAGGACAAGGAGAATTTCCCGCGTAATTCAGAGGCTCCTACCAGTGCAGAATCAAAGATCCCTGGTAGAGTGTCCTGCGATTTCGAAGAAGCCAACGAGGACGTGGTGTGTCAGGAGCATTGTCTACCGAAAGGCTATACTTACGGTATCTGCGTTAGTCATACCTGTAGCTGCATATAATTAGAGGTCGATATTAAAGTATATAAGTAAATGAGCTTCAAGCCAGTGATAATTTAAATTACGAAATAAAATATGCAGTCAGTCTTTATTAGAATCAGTTATCGATACCTACCTAACAATACCTTTTTGGATCGGACTGGGTTTTCTTGACATATTGTATAACTTGTAAGACGCGATTGAATTTGTAGGACATCTGAATTAGCAATTACCTTAGAGGACATCTGAATCTCTGATTCAGATGTGTGTGGCTGTTGAGGAGATACATTTTTAGAATAAGGAGGTATATGAATCAATAGATTAGCAATATCACCAAAGGAGCATTTCCTTGCAAGGTCTGTCCTTCCATGTTCCACTTCGAAGTCCCTGAACCGTTTCCGGATGCAAATTGGGAAGATGAACCCCCTAAAGTGGGTAAAATTTTATTGAACGGCGTTGTCGCTGTCTTATATGTCACAAAACAGAGCTGTCTAAATCTAAACCATAAATTGATGCGGACCGCAGAATTCTTTTTATCATTTTTTTTTTTAATACATTAATGATAATGAGCAAATTAGTCTTCTAACGATGACATTCAAGTGATTTAGGTAAATATTTAATTACGCCGCACACATCACTATTTGCATATTTTTTATTTTATTTAGCTTGAATTTTTAAGTACTTTTTAAAGAAAGATATGATACATACACATTACATAAAATATGATACCTATTAAACCTGTATTTTATTTTTATAAATATTTTGCCAAGTGTATTAAGTCATTATTGGCCCTGGGTCCCAGCTATTTTGGAGAGCCCTGTCCCAAAATATGAAGTCGAAGTGACCCCTGAACTGCCAACGACAACGGCATGGAAGAAGCAAAGGTTTTGGGAAAATAGTGAAAGATGCAAAATATTTAGGTAAACGAAATATAAAAGTCCTGCCAACGACATGAAAAAGAAGTATCCTTCAAAATTATTCAGAAGAAAACAATGTGCAACATTGCAGCGTCTACAGCTGCTGGAGTATTTAATAAACCGGCCAAAAAAAGAAAAAGAAATAAAATTAAATGCAAGTGGCACACGGGCAACATGACCGGTTCCAAACCATAAATTGCGGAAAAAAAAATCTTGTGTAGAGCATGTTTTCCTTTTTTTTTAGTTTTTGATCTCGAGGGAATATCGGGATAAAAGTATTCTCTATGTTAATACTGGCCTATCTGTATTTTCATCCAAACCCGTTCAGTAGTTTTGGGGTGAAAGTGTAACAAACAAATACAAACTAAGTATCACTTTATATTTTTCTCGGTGGTAAGCCGTAATATCGGCTGCCGGCAGAAGTAACCACCCACCAGACAAAGTCTTGCCGCCAAGCGATTCGTCGTGTTCCGGCATGATGTCTATGGTGTATTGCGATGTGTGCCGGGATGCGCCAAATCTTGTTGTGTCGGGAGTTTGGTCGTAGAAGGTCTCCAAATCAATCTCCCTGTGGCGCAGCATCGTTGGTCGTGTTGTTGCGTCACCTCGCTCAACTGGCGACTTCTTTCCTATCCACTCAGTTTTTTTGAGTGAATAGGCTCTTAATAAACTAGCGCGCTTTACCAACAACGATTGCATCACTGTTTACCATCAGGCGGGCTTGAGGTCAAACACTAGTTTATAATTATAAAAAAAATATATTACTAGTTGCACCTCGCGGTTTCACCCGCATAAGTTTCGATCCCCAGGGAACGTCGCGATAAAAATTCCTAATCCGGGTTATGAATCTGTATGCCAAATTTCATCCATACCGTTCAATAGTTTTGCGTGAAAGACAAAATATCCATACATCTTCAGCAACTTTCGTATTTATAATATAGGATTAGTAGTAAGTAGGATAGAAGGGATTTGTTTATATAGCGGAAATAGAAATACATATTCCGAGAAAATGTCATTTATCTTCCTGCTACTGTTCATGAGATACAGTCCGCTGACAGTAAGACAGATGGACGGACGGACAGCGGAGGCTTAGTGACAGGGTCCCGTTAGCATCCTTTGGGTACGGAACCCTAAAAAACATCATTTATTTATAAACCACGACGTGAGTAATGTTCATATATGTCCTAACTATTGTCCCAAGTATATTAGAATCAAGAAACCCTACCTCCATAGTCGTAGCTTTATATTCAGTTCATGCATTAGGAAAAAAAAAGTAGATATTTATTGAGACTTGTAGGTACAATTACGAGCACCATATCACTAATTTATAATTTATTGGCAAATCTGCAAAAAAAAAAAGTTGAAATAGATTTTATTAGGTTTTTTTTAATAATTATAAACTAGTGCTTGATTGCAATCCGCCTGATGGTAAGCAGTGATGCAATTGTTGATGGTAAAGCGCACTAATTTATTAAGCCTATTCACTTAAAAAACTTGGGAATAGGAAGGATGACGGCAGTTGATAGCCACATTTGGGCTGGTGCTGCCAAGTGTCACCTGGCCACTTTGGATTCAGTGGAGAGACGTGCAAAGAGGCTGATTGGTGACCCTGATCTAACTCAAGTTGGTCTCCAAAGCCTAGAGCACAGGCGTAGAGTAGCCAGCCTTTCGGTGTTCTATAGGATGCATTTCGGGGAGTGTGCGAGGGAATTGCATGATTTAATTCCCCCATCTCCGTTCCACCAGCGGACGACCCGTCGTACGGCTGGTTTCCACCCTTACGTTGTTAACACCACTACGATCCGGACGAAGCGCTTCGCCTCCTCCTTTATACCGCGTACATCGAGGGACTGGAACAATTTGCCGCGGCGGTGTTTCCGTCGGACTACAATTTGAGTGTCTTCAAGGCTAGAGTGAATAGGCTCTTAATAAACTAGTGCGCTTTACCATCAACGATTGCGTCACTGCTTACCATCAGGCAGGATTGCGGTCAAGCGCTGGTTTATAATTTGTAAAAAAAAAAAAAGTTGAGCGTGGTGATGCAATGTTAAACCCAAGACCAACATCAACACGACCAAACGATGCTGCGCTAGAGGGAGATTGATCTGGAGACTCCACGACCACACTCCCAACACAACAACATTTGGCGCATCGTACCCGCCACACAATGCAACACAACTGCTCAGACCCGTCCTCCGTACGGCTTCACCAGACATCATGCCGGAACACGACGAATCGCTTGGCGGCAAGATTTTGTCTGGTGGGTGGTAACTTCTGCCGACAGCCGATGTTATGGCCTACCACCGAGACAAGGTAGGTACATATCACCCCGACAGCCGCCTTGGCGTAGCGGTAGCGAACGCAGTCGCTGCACAAGGAGGCGCGGGTTCGATCCCCGTGGAGTGCAAATATTTGTACGCATGAATATGAATACTTGCACTGGTCTGGTCGTGCCTCGGAAAGCACGTTAAGCCGTTGGTCCCGGTTGCCATATGAATATCTAATGGCAGTCGTTACGGGTTGTTGGAGTCCTCAAAAATCCAACAATTGGTTTAGCTGCAATACTTCGATATGGAGATTCGGGTTGTGGAGGTCAGACGGCAGTGGTTTCCCGGAAAATATCGAAGTTTAGCCAAAATCAGCAGTTAGACCGGTAAAACGGACCCCAGCAGACTCCAAAGCTGAAAAATCTTCGGATGCGACTGGGATTAACGCTGAGATGATATCATTATCATCTCAGCGTTAATCCCAGTCGCATAAACAAATGCAGTGTTCAACGGGGGGATATCATTATCCCCCCGTTGAACACTGCATTTGTTTACTAGTATAGAATCCTAAATACCTATGTAAATAAAAACGTAAAATTAACTCGTAAATTAATTTCAAATATTTATAAGACCTATGATCCTACTTTGTGTGGATGGAACATCATCGAATGACCTCTCCAGCTCTGGACGGAGCGAAAGGGTATGTCAGACTTTTACTGACTAAAACCCACCCGTGTTCCTTCACTTGCCTGTGCACCAGGGCCACTCTTTCTCTTTTAACTGTCCCGCAACCCTGACCTAGGAGGCATCGACTTCGTGGACCCCGTCACGAAGTGCTACCATCTCTTTCGATCGCGAGTCGACGACCCGGGCCTGCAGGGTAATTGCAACATTCTATCAGTAGCAATGGGTTTCATTTTGGCATTTCAACAACATTCATTGCGTTATTTATGTTGTCGAGCACGCACATTTTCGAGCACATGGAGCAATGGATATTAGATAGATTGCTTGTTGCTAAGCTTCGAAATGATGGTCCTTACCTGGCGGCGACCTGCCCACTGCTTGTGTCTGTAAAATATGAAAAACTTTGATGTATTAATACACGCGGGCGATATCCCAGATATCTAAAACTAATATTATAAAGCTGAAGAGTTTTTTTTTTTTTTTTTGTTTAAACGCGCTAATCTCAGAACTTAGTACTGGTTCGAATTGAATAAATATTTTTGTGTTGGTCATTAATTGAGACAGGATTTAGGCTATATAACAAAGCTGGCACCAATAGAGCGAAAAATCTGTAGAAAATTTGAAAAAAACGGGGAAAGTTATTATTCATCTTTGAGAGCGGCGACATTTCAGCTGTAGTGACGTGCTAGTATTTTAACTGCCAAATAAGTTTCTGATATCGAGTCGCCGACATGCCGCCGACAAAGTTTTACGACTTGCAATGACTGAAGCCGCCAACCTAGTCCACCGGCAAAATGTTGCCGACATATGCCGCCGGGCTTTGGTATGTAGAGCGGCTTACAGTTACCGATAAAATATGTACTTACCTAATCAAACTTCATAATCGCGATCATAATAACAGAAATTGATGCGGAGGAAATCGCGGGCTACAGCTAGTCTTAAATAAATGTTAAACTAAGTCTAGTCGTGAGATGTAAAATATGAGTCAATTTATAAAGCTTAACACCAGTAGCATCATCATCATCAGCCTCTACTCGTCCACTGCTGGACATAGGCCTCCTTCATGGCACGCCAACAAGCTCGATCCTGAGCAGTTCTCCGCCAGCCACTACCAGCCACCTTTTTGATGTCGTCACTCCATCTCGCCCAAGGGCGTCCTACGCTACGTTTGCCGAGACGCGGTCTCCACGCGAGGACTCGTTTACCCCAACGGTTGTCGGTCCTGCGGCATATGTGACCAGCCCATTGCCACTTCAGCTTGCTAATCCTCTCAGCTATGTCGGTGACTCTGGTCCTCTGTCGGATCACCTCATTTCTGATGCAGTCCTTCAGAGAGACGCTCAGCATAGCCCGCTCCATAGCTCAGCAGTACCATATCACCATGAAAAGGTGAAGTGAGGGTGGAGTGATCTGTCATTCAAACTGTGGTGATAAGAGGTACAGGGAGTAAAGTTCACTCATCCTCCATAGAAAAGGGAGGATCCTCCGACCAGACGGGTGTTATGTCTGGCGCGTACTTTTAGGTACCGCTACAGAACTATTGTTAGCGATTGACATTATTGCCAGCAAATCTAAGCAGTGGAAGCTCATTGTACAGTTTCGCACGGTGAGCTTTTTACAGAATCGATTAGCAGATCAAATAAAATGTGTCAAAAATAAGCAAAATCCATCTCATTCACTCAAAACTTCTCGCACACTGACACGTACCTATGTCTACGTGTCATTTGGCACACAAAGTTAATCCCATTATATAAGTAGAATACTTTCATAATAATATTATTGTGACTTTTTATTGTGTCAGTAAGGCCATACAATTTCAGCTGGCCCCAATAACATAGCTCCCAAGGGTCTCACACTTCGAAAGTGGTTCCAAAGTCCATTTCAGTTTTGATGCTATTTTCCAATTGCAATAGTAGTCAGGCGGAAGTTTAGATATTGCTTTTTAGATATTTCCTACAGAGTTATGGGCAAAGGTTTTTTTGAAGTGAAAACTTCTTCATTTTTCAGCGATGTTGAGTGCTTTTGTTGAATGAGAAAAAAGTATTGAATTAGCGTGAGTGTGACCGACCCGGCTCCGCTTTTGGGTTTTATGTAGGTATTCTAAGTTTTTCAATGATTTTAATTTTCACTTCTGCCGGTCACACGCCTGCTAATTGCTTTTTTTTTGGTTGACTCCTTTTTATGACAAAATGGAATTGTTTTAGAAGACAAGTGGAAGTAATCGGAAGTAAGAATGTTATCTTTTGGATGGATTTAAAACATAAGCAACGTGGTTAGGTTTCTTCTTTTTTGTATTACCATTTTTTCTTTTTTTTTTATAAATTATAAACTAGCGCTTGACCGCAATCCCGCCTGAATGTAAGCAGTGACGCAATCGATGATGGTAAAGCGCACTAGTTTATTAACAGCCTATTCACTCTTGCCTTGAAAAGCTGGCAAATTGTTCCAGTCCCTCGATGTACGCGGTATGAAAGAGGAGGCGAAACGCCCGGATCGTAGTACTGTTAACGACGTAAGGGTGGAAACTCGCCGTGCGACGGGTCGTCCGATGGTAGAACTAAATCATGCAATTCCTTCGCACCTTCATTTTCACCAAAATGAATCCTATAGAATACCGAAAGGCTGGCTACTCTACGGTCTCTACGGCTGTGCTCTAGGCTTTGGAGACCGTTTTGAATTAAATCTGGGTCTTTTTACATACAATTTAATTATAATTATTTTATCTTTGAGCCATATAGTAGGTGACCGTTGGGCAGAAGCCACTTCACACAACGAATCCTTTAAGATGACGCCACGGGATGGCCACGCAGAGGGCGGCCAAGAAAGAGGTGGCGCCGCGTTACGATCTGGACGTGTACCGCGTTGTCCGGTTTGAAACAATTCCTGGAAGGATTTGGAGGGGACCTTTTTTCAGTAGTGGGACAGGATAAAGTAATAATAATTAAAAAAACTTAATTTCAGTTTTCTTTTAAAATTCCAAATTACGTAGGTAGGTACACTAATAATAACTATATTATGTAGGTGCTGAACCCCAATACGTATCGCTATCTGCATCATCTTGAAAAATATTACTAATCCTTCTTCTTAAATATTACTATTACTTCGTATGTTCGAAGCAGTTGTCTGCCCAGCAATATAATGACGCAATGAATGTTGTTGAACTGTCAAAGTAAAATCCAGTGCTATTGAGAGTGTGTTGCACAATTACCCCGCTTGTATCTATGTTATGTATTGATTAACTTTCAGACTTCCATTATAATACACACATCAAAAAAGTTTAAGCGACCATAACTGTTGCAACGGTTGTATGGATGCACTTCCTGAACGCACCTCAGTCTTTCAGTATGTTCAGGACGACGGTACACTCTTACCCTTCTAGTACCAGGCTTAGAGCCAAATCGAGACTCATCGCAAAATAAAATGGTTTCCGGGTCCATATAATGTATTCCCTCCACGAATCGCGCGATTGTCGTAACGTATCGGTGGGCACCTAATTGCCCTTCGCGATCGAAGGTTATAGGTACTTCATCATGATCATCGACCTTTTATCGTCCCAGTGCCGGGCACAGGTCTCCTCTCATACAGAGGATTGAGCGTAATCACCACGCTTGCTCAATGCGGGTTGGCGATTTCAGACTTATAAAGTCCAGGTTTCCTCAAGATGTTTTTCCTTCACCTTCAGTCATTGGTGTCCAAGATATACTTAGAAAGCACATATTACTTTAGAAAAGTTACATTGGTACTTGCCTGACCTGGAATTGAACCCGCACACTCATACTTGAGAGGCGGGTGTTTTAACCACTAGGCCACCACGACTTCAAGGTTATACTTATGCAGTCGATTTCCTACAGTTTAGCAGCTAACAACAACACCATTTGAATTTCGTAACCTTAAACCTATCTCTTGGGTGGTTAACATAGGCTGGCGCGATGGCGTCTTGCAGTTAGTTGTATGTATCTATCTTGCCGTGTGGTTGTAAATCTTCCTCGACTTGGGTGCTGCTCCGCATTATCTCCCGAGTAAGTGTAACGCTGATGAAGACGGCAATTAACGCTTCTGTCGACACCAAAATACCAGAGATTGGCTTCTTCCCGCTTGCAACATACCTACAGCTCTTTGCATTTCATCTGCGGTCAAATGACGTCGCTGCATGACGTAAAAAATGTCTCAGTATCCAAATTTGTTCAAAACTGTCTTCAAATTATTGTTTAAATAAAAAAAAATATTGTCCATGCAGCTGTACTAACACCTACCACGAATGGAAAAGTTCGACGGCCTGCCTCTGTTTGCTGCCGTCACCACGTGACACTGGCAGAATAGTCGAAACCGGCTCAGTTGCCAAAAAAGAAAAAAAAAATTATACAGAATACTTGATCAGCAAAGAAAACGCTTTAAAATTCGAACTAACGCATTTGTGTTATAGTGGCCTCATCATGTCTTTACGCTAAACCGCTCCTTATCGTCCAAACGCGTAAAACGAAAGGAGTTAGTTTAGGTTAAGTTATGTTAGGATAAGTTAGGATAAATTAGGATAAGTTAGGATAAGTTAGGATAGATATTCAATGAAAAAAAATTACTGAAGACTTGGCTGTATGGCGTACTATGCCTTTGCCTTTTCCATTCGCCCGAACGGAAAGAAACGAACTAACGCATTTGCATTCGCTTTTGAATTTGTGAGAACAAAATCGCTTTTGAATGTTACTCAATTTTATTTTTGCAATCAGCCAGTATGTCCTCTAGATCAAAAAGGTTTATTACCTACTTGGTAAAAAAATTATATAACAATTGATTAATAATTTGAAATATGATGTGTTGCTTAGACTTTTTTGATGGGTGTATCTTGACTCCAACCATGCCCTATTCATGAGAACCTTCAAAAGCGGGTGATATTTAACTCAGAACATCCATCTATCTCAATACCAATAATAAATAAATATAATTATATTCTCATCATCATCACCTCAGCGTTAATCCCAGTCACATCCGAAGCTTTTCAGCTTTGGAGTCTGGGGTCTGCTTTACCAGTCTAACTGCTGATTTTGGCTAAGATAATGAAATGAAATGAAATCGTTAATTAAGCAAGTAGGATCACTGATCACTTTTACACGTCATGTTTATTTTTTATTTTATTTTTTTAACTAGATGAAGCCGGCATTTCCTAACTGACTACCTCTGAGAAGAAATAGCCGAAACAAACTCAGGGATCATCGTCTTTTTTCAAGTCCAGACATTAAAAATGAAAATGTTTACAATAATTTACCTTATAATTACGCATATTGCTTAATAATAATTAACAATGCTTAACAGAGCGAGCAGCTCAATCCCAAGCTTTTTTGTCTTCTAAATAATCTGTGATTTTATAATACCCCTTTTTGCAAAGTTTGGCCTTTATATGGTTCTTAAATCGTTTAATGGGTAAGTTTCGAACGTCCATGGGAAGCTTGTTGTAAAAGTGTATACATTGACCCATGAACGAGTTGCCTACTCTGCGGAGACGAGTGTGATGTACTTAAAGCAAGATTGTGTTTGTTCCTGGTATTTATATTATGAATATCGCTTATCTTCTTAAAATTCGAGATATTTTTATGAACATACATAAGATTTTCAAATATATATTGTGAAGCTACAGTCAGAATGTTCACCTCTTTGAACTTTTCTCTAAGAGATTCTCTAGGACCAAGGTTATAAATGGCTCGAACAGCCCTCTTCTGTAAAACAAAGATGGTATTGATGTCCGCACAAGTTCCCCAGAGAAGAATCCCATAAGTCATAAGACTATGAAAATAACTAAAATAAACAATTCTGGCTGTATCCACATCAGTTATCTGTCTAATTTTCTTAACAGCAAAGGCGGCAGAACTGAGTCTACCCGACAGCTTCTCAATGTGAGGACCCCATTGTAAGTTGGCGTCAATAGTTAATCCAAGAAAAACTGTCGACTCGACAGGGATCAACTCTACTCCATTCAGTTGAACATTGGTACTTAGCTGCCTGACATTTGGCGTAGAAAATTTAATGACTTTAGTTTTTTTTTCATTTAAAAGGAGGTTATTTACATTAAACCAATGGACAACTTTAGAGAGTGCATTGTTAACTTCGTCAAAATTTGTTAGCTGACGCTTGACTTTAAAAATAAGAGAAGTGTCATCCGCGAACAATACTATGTTGTGATTATCCCTCACGTGATGAGGTAAGTCATTAATATAAATTAAAAACAAGAATGGACCTAGAATTGAGCCCTGCGGAACGCCCATGGTGACCACAGATCCTGCAGATCTCTTGCCATTAACATCAACCCTCTGAATTCGATTATTCAGATAAGAAGTCAGAAGGTCGAGAGCTCTGTCCCTCAAACCATAATGGTACAATTTCCTGATAAGAGTATCATGATGTACGCAATCAAAGGCCTTGGACAAATCACAAAAAATACCAAGAGCATCTTGCGATTCCTCCCAGGCCCCAAATATGTTCTTTAGCAACGCCACGCCCGCATCTGTAGTTGAACGACCCTTTGTAAAACCAAATTGTTTCACGTGCAATAAATTGTGTAAGTTAAAGTGCCTCAACAACTGTTTCAAAATTAATTTTTCAAAAATTTTGCTCAAAGTTGGTAATATCGATATGGGCCGAAAATTCGTGGGATCAGTTGTACTACCAGATTTGAACAGTGGAATTACTTTGCTTAGTTTCATCAAATCAGGAAATACACCAGATGTGACACAAGAATTAAAAACAATTGCTAAGAAAGGTGCGATAACATCTATTATTGAAGCTACAGTGTATACTGACAAACCCCAATGATCGGCAGTTTTTTTTACATCAAGATCCTTAAAAGATTCTATAATGTCTTTAGCAGTCACAAATGTAAATTCAAAGTGATTGTCACATTCTGGAACACATTCTTTTAGTATGGCATAAGCAGAAGTGGAGGAAGAAGACAAAGTTTTTGTTGTCATTATTGGAATATTAGTAAAAAAATTCTCAAACTCAGTTGCTACCTCCAAGTCCGCCTTTATATCTTCATCGTTAATTTTAAGATGGAAATCACGATTCTGTACTTTGGTTCTTCCAGTTTCAGAATTTATAATTCCCCAAGTTGTTTTGATTTTATTGCCAGAAGATTTTATTTTATTTTTAATGTGTATGGCTTTTGCTGAGGAACAGGCTCTTTTAAAAGTTTTTGAATAATTTTTAACATATTTTTCGTGAAGCGACTGCCGTCTGACCTCCAAAACCAGAAGGCGATATCAGCATTGCAGTTAGAACAATTGTTAGACTTTTGAGGGCTGAAACACTAAGGTTAAAGGTTGTTTAGGAATATTTGACAGTTTCGGGTAGCTTGACCTGCTTTCGTCCATACTATTGTCACTGCCATGACATTTTTTTTAACAGTTCAGTGACAAGTGCTTAACAGCAATCAAAAATTATTTTTTTCAAACCAAAAGCATTTATTTCAATTAAATTATTTAGAGCCGTGGTGTTTTAGAGTTGTGGAGGCCTAGTGGTTAAAACATCAGCCTCTCAAGTATGAGTATCAATGTAACTTTTCTAAGTTCTATGTACTCTCTAAGTATATCTTGGACACCAATATGACTGATTACAAGGTGAAGGAAAACATCATGAGGAAACCTGGACTTTCAAGTCTGAAATCGCCAACATGGATAATATGAATAAGCATGGTGATTACGCTCAATCCTTCTCTGTATGAGAGAAGACCTGTGCCCAGCAGTAGGATGATAAAAAGGTTGATGATGATAATGATTTAGAGCCACTTGTTAACCTGTCAAAGGGGTAGGTCAATTGGTCAGAAAGTTAAAACTACTAACCCATTGGAAAATGTAAACTACTATAGAGAATATACAAGAAAGTGTAAAGACACTCTTCAGAGATTTCTGAAAAAGTTTAAAATGTTTGAAGTTATATCGTAAACTGAATTTTATTACATACATAGATGTTAAAGTAACTATTCCATAAAGTTATATTTGTTTATATTTTTGGCAAGTGAGTCGTAATTGTAGATTAGCTAAAATATTCTAGTTTTTCTTTGTATAAGAACATAGGAAATGTTAACATTATCTAAGGATTTTACAGTACCTAGGTAAAGAAACTATTACATACCAGAAGGCCATCTCATAGTCTATGAAATTTGTATTACAACTAATTTATTTATTTATACATAAAGTATGTAAATTAGTTGTTTTGTACACCAAAAACATTCATTGATTAAAAACTACGTTCAAACTACAAAATATACAATGGGTGGCATTATCGCTAATGCAATCTCTTCCAGGCAACCAAAGAATAGACAGATTTTCCTGAACCTTGAATAGGACTGTCATTGGTGCAAACATTATAGATACAATACAGTAAAATAGATACACAGATACACAATTATACATACACAAAAGACTATTGTATAGAAGCAAGTTTTTCTGGCTAAACTGACATCAGATGCTGGGAGTTTATTATGCCATTTCTCCCCAGAGAAGTACTAGGAAATGGTGAACAGCAGGCATTTTGGCAGGACTGTCTTATGTAATCTTAACATTCAAAAAGTGTTAATCCTTTGCGTAATTTCATTTTGATTGATCCATAAACATTCAGCCATGCTATTTTTTTATATTGCACTTATCTCTTTTTTATCTGATGTATAATGAATCGAGTGTCTTTTACCTATGTGAAAACTGTCAATCTTATGTTGTTTACATTCATAAGTTTATGAACATTTTATATGGTTTAATTTTGAAAAATAAATTAGTTATTTGGTCGAGCGAGAATGTTTAGATTCTTAGATTCATTGCAACTCTCCATTCAACCCTGTTTGGTCGTAAGTCACGCTGGAAAGAAATTTTACCTGTCATATCAAGAGTTTAATGAAAATCGTTGGATTGTTTTCTTATTAATTGCTAACTCCAGAATGTTAAACTTTTCGAATAAATAAAAATGAGATAGCACCACAACGTCCTAATATTCTGTGAATGTATCATGTGAGATTGACAATTTGACATTGACATAATTGAATTGGTGTTACCAGCTTAAAGAAATATAAATATACCAAAAACCATTGCCAAGTTTTATATCACATTTCTAGAACAAAAATTGGCAAACAGTTATTGTGTAATGCAATATTTTTGGTTTGGAACTAATGCTATTGTTTGACTGAATAATCAACAGACATTGTAAATCAAATCGCTTCGGAAAGGTACAGACATATTTGGTGCGGTACAAAAGTACGTTTTTAACATACGATGTGAACTGACTATCAACCGCCTTATTATGTTTCTACCAGGTTAATTTTTGGTTATATAAGTAAGTATTATTACTGACATGTGGGCTTAGCTCAAATAGTTCTGGGCTCAGGGTATTATATCGATGAAAATAAAGAGCAAACAAGATAATCTATTTCATGTAGGTATCTTCCTATTTCTTGCTTGAGCGCTGCTTAGTAGGTAAGCAGGTGCGTTACTTTTTATTTAATATTAAGTATTCAAAATAAACGTTGCTTACACAGAAAAAATATGACATTAATATTTGGCACGTCCTGCAGTCATATAAAAAACAACTGTCTTTAAAAAAACAATCAAAATGAAATCTAATTTTTTTCTATGCATGAATGTGGACAGAAAAGAAAGAGGGTTAAGAAGGAGAAACGCACTTACCAATACCACCTTGAGCTAAGTAAATATATTTTGATAGATAGAGTAGGCAAGTTGATTAGTTAAACAAAAACATCATACAAATTATAAGCAAAAAAAATCAATTTCGGTGAATAAAATTCTAGTTTTTAACTTTCAACAATTAGACTTAGTATAGATGCTATATATGGACAAAACATGTAAATGGTCTATCCCTCTTTATTATTAAATATTACTTTTTCAGTAAGTAATGGTAAGATGCCTTATAACATGACAACACTGCAATACGCAGTGTTGTAACCGAACAAAACAATAATAGAACCGAACCGGCAAAAATAAACCATTTTATGATATTATGTGCATTAAGTTTGTCTTATTAACTGAGATGTATTGTTTTTTTCTCATAACAGTTTTCAGTAATATTTCTACTTAATCCAAGACACGTTGATAAAGTTTGTTTCTATTAAAAACTTTTAGTTCGGTGAATACTATAGTAAGTAACCGGTAACTCCCTCTAGTGAAATTAACCTCAAACTACGCGTTGGCGGAAGATGGCCGTCGCGTGCCGAGTGTTGCTCCGATTGTTTACGACGATTTTTTAAGTTTTTATAATACGATTCCTTCTAATTGACCATAGAATAAGTGATAAAGTTATTTAGTTGACCTTAAAAGTGATCTTTGGAGTGTTTTTACGGTGTTTTATAATAAATTTCTGTCAAAAAGTGCGGCATCAGTAGTGTGAGTGAAGCAACTAGTTTTGAGCCAGTGTTTTTAGGAATGTTGTGAATCCAAGTGGATTGTGTCTATCTTACTGGAGTTTGGACTAGCTACAGCCACATTTAACCCTAAAGGTAGGTTATTCCAATTCTGGAAAACTTTTTAGAAACTTCAAGTTTGTTTACATCGGAAAGTGTTACCGCGCATGTTCAGTTCATGCAAAGTTTCTTCGGAATAAATTCCAACTTTGAACAGAAAACTTTTTGTTCGTGATTTTTTCTTTTGCTAACCTATTGTTTCGTTGTGGAATTCTTGTTGCTTGAAAGGAATTAAATAAGTTACTTATTTTTTGTGACCGTTGATAACGCTTCCTTGAACTTATTTCAATCATCACTAACGGCAAGTACAGTACAAGTTACTTAGTACGTACCTAAGTATTCAAATTAGTTTTTTGACTGAGTACCTACCTAACTTTTTGCCGCCTTTTAAGATAGGATTATCAAACTAGAACCCAGTTTATTTATAGCGCACTACCAATATAGCCTTCATACACAACCTTTTTTCTTGGTCATTGAACCTTCGTTCGTGATGCGACGTAAAGCCTCCATGGTTATACTAATTACTCGAAAGTTTTGTGAACTGATATAGAATACTACTTCTTTAATATTATAAGAATGTTAGAATTTACGTAGGTAGCTGTATCTAATTTATCGCTGATCTAAAAGTTAATACATTAGGTGTATAGTTAAGTACCTACAACAATGGCTATGTTAGTATCAGTAAAACAAACATTAGTTAAATAAATAAATCGTTTACTAACCAAATAGTACTTATTATTATAGTATTTCCTTATAACTAAGTATAAAAATAACTACCACTAAAATTAATGTTACAGGGGATTTATATAATTTTGTATTTTAACTTGTGGTTTCCACACTGTGGAGTCTGTCTCATTGACTCCTTGAGAGATTTTATCAATATAAAATATCAAGGTCGATCATCATCATCATCCCAGCGTTAATCCTAGTCGCATCCGAAGCCTTTTCAGCTTTGGAGTCTGGGGTCCGCTTTACCAGTCCAACTGCTGATATGGCTAAACTTCGACATTTTCCATGAAGCGACTGCCGTCTGACCTCCACAACCCGAATGCGACATCGAAGTATTGCAGTTTGACCAATTGTTGGACTGTTGAGGGCTCCAACAACCCGTAACGACTGCCACTAGATGTTCGTGTTGCAACCGGGACCAACGGCTTAACGTGCTTTCCGAGGCACGACCAGACCAGTGCAAATATTCATATTCATGCATACAAATACTTGCACTGTGCGGGGATCGAACCCGCGCCAACTTGCGCAGCGGTCGCGTCCGCTACCGCTACGCCACGGAATCACAAATCAATCTCAAAACAATCGTGGGTTTTTAGTTTGTCAAAGGTACATTAGCCTACTTGAGCCTATTCTATGTTGAGCTATGTCATACTTAATTTACGAGAAAATCACTGTAAAACTCGTTTAAAGCCCAAGTTATAGCCAAGTAGATAGGTACAACGGAATTAAACTATTGAAATGCTGTTACTAGCTTTTATTTCATTTTCCTACTCTATTGGCCATAGGGTTGAATAACTTACCAACCCAGGTAAAAAATAGGTATGTACTTACAAATTAACTTACGTTAGTGACAAGTACGAATTTAGGTAAGTTTCTTTAGGTGATAAATGTAGCAATTTGTAACATAAAATACCTAGCGTTTGATAAAGTTATATGCAACGGTGAAGTCCTCTGGCGGCTAATTGCGCAACACACCATCTTCATTTTGATGAATTGAATATTCATTGGCAGGCAAATTTTACGAACATGAAGCGCATGACTTCGTGTTCGTAAGTAAGCAAAATTAATAAGACAGAAACAAAATACATTTATTTAGCACAGACACACAATACCTTTTTTTTGTTGGGATGGGAAATCATCAAATGACTTCTCCCGCTCTGGGCGGAGCGGAAGGGCGTGTCAGACTTTTACTGACTAAAACCCACCCGTGTTTCTTCACTTGCCTGTGCGACGGCCAGGGCCACGGTTTCTTGTTTAACCAACCTGCAACCTTGACCCAGACACACATTACCATACGAACATCTAATGGCAGTCGTTACGGGTTGTTGGAGCCCTCAAAAGTCCAACAATTGGTCTAACTGAAACTAATATCGCCTTCGGGTTGTGGAGGTCAGACGGCAGTCGCTTCACGGAAAATATCGAAGGTTAGCCAAAATCAGCAGTTCGACTGGTAAAGCGAACCCCAGACTCCAAAGCGGAAAAAGCTTCGGATGCGACTAGGATTAACGCTGAGATGGTCATAATAATGAAGACACACAATACATAATCATCATCATCATCATCATCTCAGCGTTAATCCCAGTCGCATCCGAAACTTTTTCAGCATTGGACCCTGGGGTCCGCTTTACTAGTCTAACTGCTGATAAGGCTAAACTTCGACATTTTCCGTGAAGCGACTGCCGTCTGACCTCCACAACCCGAAGGCGACATCGAAGCATTGCAGCTAGACCAATTGTTGGACTTTTGAGGGCTCCAACAACCCATAACGACTGCCATTAGATGTTCGTATGGCAACCGGGACCAACGGCTTAACGTGCTTTCCGAGGCACGACCAGACCAGTGCAAATATTCATATTCATGCATAGAAATATCTGGGATCGAAACCGTGCCTCCTTGCGCAGCGGCCGCGACCGCTACCGCTAGGCCACGGAGGCAGTCACACACAATACATCAGTTAAAGACAAAAAGTAAAAAAAAAAATACTTATACATATATATTAATTTAATTACGATTGTAACTGATAGTATGTTAACATAGAATAAAGAGAGGGAAGTAGGTTATCTCCGACCCAATCCGCGATTTAATTGCCTACTGTCTTAGGGTTGTCACGTTTAGCAAAATTTTAATTAAGTGTCTATAAATTGGCAAAGGTCGGAAAGTTGACGACTGTTCACGCTTCGTCGGATTCGGTTGTCACCGAACCCGCTAACAAATATTTATAGACTAAGGTCCGTATTACATAACGTCACTCAAAACTCAAGCTCTACTTAAGTCTCGTTTCAAGCCATTTGATTGGTTGAAACTAGTTTTAAGTTATGCTTAAGCAGAGATCAATGCTTGAGTTTCCTTCTGGAATACGCACATAAGAGCTTATATTTAAATTATTTACTTAGTATTTATACATATAGTCATACACAGTTTTTTTGTATTTTTTATTTTGTAATTTATTAGTAGTTTTGTACACATAAAGGACCATATTTATTTTTATTTTTAATTAATACAAATTTATATAACACAAACATATCTATTAACCCTAAAAATCGTAAAACAACATAAAAATACTGACAACTGCCTCTTTGACTAATTATTTCTGTTGTTAAGATCTGAACTTTATTTATATGATTCACAAATATTCAATTAGGTACTTACTTACTTTTAATAACGATTTTATAACTGTAAGTAAGTAGTTACTATACCTACCTACAATAGGTACTAAGAAATCGGCATAACTAAATGTAAACAAAGCAGTAGAGCGCTAGCGGCAAATCAACTGACAGATCAAAAGTACCTATAATCATTGATTTGTGTGAATAATAAATTCTAGTACGAAAACAGGCCTACCTACTTCCCCTATCTGATAGAAAACTAATACTTACAACAAGAAATAAGTAAGTTCTGTGGATATCTCATCATCAAGTAAAAATTATAATCTTAAAAGAATAAGTGACTTGCTTACCTTTCCTGCTCAGTAGGTAATCTGAACAGAGACAATTCTGAAATCGATGAATTAAGACACCCAAACAAACAACAATACTTTCTCCTGCGATAATCCCACATTGTTCTTTAATTTAGCTACGTAGTATTCTGTAATCTGTGATTTAGCGAATGTGCCGAAAAGCCGTGACGCGCGAACCTCGTTCTGTGCTAGCCGCGACTAGCGCAGTCATAGGCACTCTAATATTGTGTTTAGGTGTGCGTGCGGCGACGCATAGATACTATGGCGCACACATACAAGCCGCGCGCGGTCCGTTTGTATGAAGATAACGTACTTCCCTCTCTTTATTCTATGATGTTAAGTTATTTTGGTGCTGAAATGAGTAAAAGCTTGGTAGGAAACGATTAGATTTCATTAAATCCTACTTTTTGCTGGACCGTACCTAGCTCACGACTTTGATCGTCGTATTCACACGAAGGCAAAACAACTGGCACCCAACTTTTCCAATATTTAAATTCGGAACAAACAGTTGTGTAATCAATAAATACTCTCCTTTAATAAAAGCATCGCCAATTAACGAATAAAACGCAAGATTCGCGCTTAATTAGTTAATGTTTGCAACACCGTTCATTTAAAATGGACATTTTACTAGCCATGTTTAATTTGAATTCAGTTTTATTTAAAGGCCCTCCCTCTTGTTCATTAACAATACAATTTACGGTCGGAATAATCTTCATTAGTAAAATTATTTTTGGCTACCTTTTGTTATGGTTGTTGTGTTGTAAAATGTTGCTACATTTTGGGGTGCTTTGGAATTCGGATGTCATAGAATGCCATTAAAAATGCATAATCGCACCAGCACATACACCACTTACACCACTAACGCATAACTAAACCTTTTTTAGTAAAATCCGGACTCTGGCGTTCGAAGTGTTGATTCTCAGCCAAAAATGAATTTTTGTTTTGCCTACCCTTTCATAGGTATTAGCTACAAGGTGTGTAATTTTTTTTTTTTACCGAAATGTTCCACACAGAGTAAACTACTTACCTGAAGTGGCAGTGGGCAGGCCATGTTTGCGAAGTACCTAAGGCCTTTGGACAGGCGAATCCTGAAGTTAAGCCTGCGCATCGGCCAGCGTAGAGACATAGAATAAAGAGGGGAAGTAGGTTATCTGCGACCCAATCCGCGATTTAATTGCCTACTGTCTTAGGGTTGACGACTGTCCGCGCTTCGTCGGTTACGGTTGTCGCCCAAACCGCTAACAAATATTTATAGACTAAGAGCTTATGTTTAAATTATTTGCTTAGTATTTAGTTTACATATACTAGTCAGTTTTTTTTTTGTAATTTTTATTTTTAGTTTTGTACACATAAAGAACCATATTTATTTTTATTTTTAATTAATACAAATATAAATAATACAAACATAACATCTATTGAATCACACATTTAATACAAAATTACAAATTAGCTACAGAAAATACCTACTTTCTTCGGTTTCGACTATTACGAAACGCGTTGTTATTAAACTTTAATGTGTAATATATCCGTATCCTTGTAAATAACTTTTAGAAATATAATTTGAAAAATATAAGTCTTTTATTTGTTCATAAATAGACATACCAACTTTGCAGTTTATGTGATCATTTTTTAAAAGCTAATGTGCCGAAAAGCCGTGACGCGCGAACCTCGTTCCGTGCTAGCCGCGACTAGCGCAGTCATAGGCACTCTAATATTGTGTTTAGGTGTGCGTGCGGCGACGCATAGATACTATGGCGCACACATACAAGCCGCGCGCGGTCCGTTTGTATGAAGATAACGTACTTCCCTCTCTTTATTCTATGGTAGAGACGCCCCTCGTTAGATGTACTGATGTCATGCTAGGGAAACTTGGACGCGGAAGGCGGACGGCAATGTGTTATGGTCCAGCATTGAACTGCGATCGTTTGTGTTTATTAATTAAGAGTTATTTTAATGTACCTATAATCTCAACTCACGGAAGCACGTCATATTTCTCTCTCATCACGACCTCACACCTTCTTAAGAACAAGTATCGTCGTAAATTATCTGCAGCATTATAATAAGTCTCGTATTAAACTTTTAATAACTAGATCAGATGAGTTACTACCTCAGATGAGCACCTACGCGCTGTATAGGTACCTGAAGCTCTCGCTATTACGGTTTTGAATAAATAATTTGGGAAGAGGAAAGATCGTTGTTCTACATGTTGTAGGTACATATTCGTTACGGCCGTGAATCTTTTTTGATTAACATTATACATATACAGCCTCAAACTGACTTGCAAATTCCAAAAACCTTTAAAGATATTTAGAATTTCGGCCATGTTCCTTTAATTATTTTATTATTATGGGTATATTCAATGGATAGTGTTCTCATAATACTCATTCTCCCTTTAAATCTACATCGACAAAATAATGAAGCAGCGTCTGCTCTCCAAAAACCATCATCGAATCCGAGCGAACGTTCCTGAGACACAATAAAAATGTGAACTAAATTTTTAAGTAATTTATAAAAATAAATACGATCCATTATCTTACTAAAGCATTTTATTAAAACTTATAAAAATACATCTTAGGTATATAAACAATAAGATGTCAGTTACAAACATTCAATTTTTAAATAAAATATCATACTACCCACTCATGCGTCATAGTTGCATTGTTCATTCATCAGTATTCACTGGCATATTTCATATTAATTCACCATGCATGCCTGCATGCATTGATTGGTTAATTTTTATTCGAAACTGCACCATGACAATTGTCTTTGTTGTGTAAAAATGGTAGTTGCACAAGAGTGGAATATTAATCAGTACTTTTATGAAAATTTCTATAAGTGGGGAATGTTAATTGTTTTCACTGAACTTCCTTAATTACTTGTTAGCTACGGTTTTTAATTAACCTAAGTAGAAATTAAGTTTTTATACAATAATCAGTCTAAAACGTTGTCACTAATAAGACCCAGGCAAGCAGTTGTGATGAAATAATTTGTTTATTTAAGCGGCAGGGTACTTGACCACTTTTGCTTAGCGACCATAATCACCACATCGGTCTACTAACGTTTGCACGTACCTTTGAAGATAGGTTACATTAGCCACATCGGACCACACGCTCGTTAACTATAGTTGTCGGAAATAATAACATTCACCGTACCCGACATCGGCACGGGAGGTTTACTATCAGTAACGTTTATTTACACAACAGATACCAATGATATTTTCCCATACTTAATATCGATTTAAAATATAATCGATGCCCAAAGTATCGATTGTCTCGACTATCTTCACTTGTAAATTGTAAAACCAACCTGTTTTCCCCGAGTTTTATTACGATGTACACGAGACGATAAGCAATCGAATTGGGTTCCCGTGGCGTTGTATTTAAGCTAAAAATCGATCACTATTTATTCAACAGCTATAAAATCTGATAAGATGTTGTTTTATGTGGCTACAATAGCCTTGAGTGCTTTGATTATTAAACTTCGTTACAATTTGGAACTCGGTGGTAGGCCATAACATCTGCTAACGGCAGAAGTTACCACCCATCAGGCAAAGTCTCGCCGCCAAGCGATTCGTCGTATGACTGCATGATGTCTGGTGAGGCTGTACGGAAAAGGGGTCTGACCAGTTCCGGGTGCGATGCGCCAAATGTTGTTGTGTCAGGAGTTTGGCCGTGAAGGGTTTCCAGATCAATCTCAATCTGGCGTAGCATCGTAGGTCGTGTTTTTGGGTTTAGAATTGCATCACCTCGCTCAAATGTCGTCTTCCTTCCTATTCACTCAGTTTTTTATTAGTGAATAGGCTCTTAATAAACTAACGCGCTTTACCAACAACGATTACATCACTGCTTACCATCAGGCGGGATTGCAGTCAAGCACTAGTTTATAGTAATTAAAAAAAAGCTTGAAGCGACTGTAAGAAAACGAGTCTACATTTAAGCGCTTTTGTAACATTTGTAATCGCTTATCACGACTTGTTGGATCATAAAAGAAAATAAAATATGAAAGAATTAGTAAGTAAGTAAGTACTTACTTGTAGTGTAAAAAGCAGAGCGTCCACAAAAATGGAAAATCTTGAAAATCCGGAAATTCTCTTTCAAGATGAATCCTCATATATTTATAATCGTTCGAAATCTATATAGGCGCAATATCTTCACAACGTCAATCAATTTGATGTGAAAAATTTCGGTAAATTGGAGGTATGTTTGATACGCCAAGATTTTAAATGTGAACGTTCATAAGAATACGGTAATTTCCTTTCCCTTCTGTTTTCAATAACTGCAACCGCATCACGCATGGTGTGTTATGTGTATACCTACACTCTGAAAGGTCTTAAGTTGTCAATACCATAACTGGACTTTCAGATTGGTTCAGAGATGTTATCATAATACGAAATAGGCACGAATATACCTTTAGAATTATTATACGCATCATTTTTAAAGTTCAAAACTCTTAGCAAAGAAAAGGTTAAGAAAAACAAACATTCGCTAACCCAAAACCACCGTAACTTTCCGTTAACCGTGGTTATATGGCTAAGGCACGCCAGGCCTGTGCTTCACGGCTCACTTTTTGTAGACAAAGTAATCAGGATCGCGTTACTAATCGTGGTTAGGCGGCAATTATACAATTAGCTATAATGAATGAGCAAAGAGTAGGGTTCCTTCATTCCTTGTCTCACGCATCAGTTGTGATTGAATTGGAACCGGTGTAAAGAGTAATTAATTAAAACTAAGTTATAACCCAGCCGCGTGACTGTGTAAAATCAAAATAGCGTAGTTTAGACGTCAATTTATAAGTAACGTCTTAAAATAACAGTACACACAGATACCATGGCCCCTGGCGCTCAGGCAAGTGAAGAAACACGGGTGGGCTTTAGTCAGTAAAAGTCTGACACGCCCTTCCGCTCCGCCCAGAGCGGGACAGGTCATTTGATAATTTCCCGTCCAGACCAAAAGGCAGAGTCCCAATTCTCCTTTTTAGTGTGATATTGGATCATGTTTGCTCCGTAATCATGATTAGATCGTCACAACACCTTGGTGTATAATAACTCTTCTAATAGGGAGCCAAAATGGGTGAGGTCATTTGATGATTACCCATTAAAAAAAAAAACACTAAAGGTTTCAAAATAATATTAGAATTGAAAAACACACATATAAGATGTCCAAAACCAGCATACATTTCAAGTACTCTGATACAAGACGTGGCATCCATACTGAGATTGAACTAAAATAACCATGAACTGCTTCTGACTATTTGAAACTACATCGTTAAATCGGGCATTTTTAAATCATAATTTGAAGTGAAGGTCTATAGAGACAGTAAACTGTAGGGCAGATGATATGAACATTCCTAAACGTTATTAGCAGAATTTGTTTCTCAATTCAGACCTATAATGTTAACGCAACCGTAGGAAGCCACTTATTTATAAGGTTTTTTGTTATTATTATGATTTAATATTCCTTTCCGGTAGATACATCGCGTCGAAAAAGGAAAACTCGAAAAATAAAATGAAAACAGCAATAATGATTGGAATGACGAGAGAAAATATTTATTTACATCGTTCACGGCTTTATTACCCACTTGATTGCGCACTTATTCGCAATGAAACAAAATACCCTCAATTATTATCGGTTTTTTTTTTCACAAATTATTCTTCGATTTTATATGATTTTTTCGGTAAACTATGTTTTCATTTACTTTTCATATTTGATATACATATATGGCGTTTGATAATATTGATTTCGAAAATTAAAATAGTTCGGAGTGGTTTAAGTATTAAAAACCATTTTTGAATTATGTATTCATATCATTATATAAGTTTTATACGACGGTGACGACGTCCATACCAATAGTGATTGGTGCAAAATTCGTGAATTTCGTAATGGGTACCATGTTTATTTACCACATTGGAAATGTAACAGAAAATATTCGGTGACATATTACGTTTGTTTGTTCCTTGATGCGAAAACTGGAGAATTTGAATCTGTTTATAATATTTTCCATAAATCGTCGATAAAGTCTTTCATGTTTACTTTGGGCTTTCGGGTCCGGGGTATGCAAATGTACGGTTTCGTATATTATGTCACTTTTGGTTCTTTGTTGGGATGCTCGTGTTTAGCATAATGTATAACATTATATGTTTAAAGCAGTTACATTTTTGAACAACATGTAGAATCGGTGTCAGGGTTGATACTTTTAAGTTCAAGATTTGTCAAAAAACAAAAACTTAAACGACTTAAGTACTTACTTAAATATTTAAAAATAATATAATTTTATGTCCCACAATATGTATCATGTGGTCGACAAATGCATAGTTTGTAGTTTCATAAGGTATGTGTATAAATTTCATTGGTATATATACGACACCACATCAAGCTACTACAATCTGTCAAATTTATTAGATTTTCAACTTTATCGCTACAGTATTAAGGTTGAGTTGCAATACCTATTTGACAGATTCGGGTAGCTTGAACTTCTGTCGTCCGACGACTAATTCATTTAAATGCAAGCCTTTTAAAGCTATTAAAATGAGACGTTGTCATATTTCACGTAAGGGTTTTTAACGTTAATAATCGTAGCAATTCGGAATATTTAATGAGAAAAAATTATTTACTTATGTTACTTAAATATAAACAAACTTATTTACAGGTTATTTTCAGAGATTTAGTTTTATTATAGGCGGTTAGCATTAACTATGGATGGTGCGAGGATAAAAAAAATTCAGCACCCTAGTTTTTATGTCTCTAGCAGTGCCCAGCGGTTCCACCCGCATAAGTTTCTATCCCTTGCTATAATAGGATAAGTAGGACAATACGAATAAAATCACGCCACAATCAGACTTACATGGTAAAAGTTTCAGTTTCATTTCAAGCAGACTTCACCAACCAAACCAATCATGCAAACTTTGATATTAAAACATCCAATCGCAATTCTCATTCATTCCTTAAAAATAACAGTCACTTTTGCAAACATATCCAACTCATATTTGCTATTACAAAGTAGCTTCAAGCAGAGAACTTTAAATAAAACAGTGTAAAGACCGTCTGAACTGCATTCAGCTTGTTTGCGCATCTCGTCAACATTTACTCTGGCCGGCCATTTAGTCGTGTTTGCACAAAGAGTGGGTAGTAAATGGAGTGAGAATCAACATAAACTGCAGTAATTTTATCATTTATCGTTGGTAACGTTTATTATAGGCGAGAATAATAATTTCTCGTTTAAAATAGTCTCAGCCTATGGGTATTGTAATATATAGTGCTTTCAAGAACCGTCTTGAAAATATCTGCCATCTAATTTTGTGAACTTAGTATTACTTAACAGTTATTTAGAGATATTAGTAAGCTTAGACTGAGGTTCTCAGGAAATCGTAAAACATACCTGAAAAATAGTAATAAAATATTGATACTTAAGTAGTACTATTCTCCGTCTTTATACTATCTTCTTTCCCCGCATAGACCTAATAAAATCACTGCGTAGAAAACTAACCACCAACATGAGCCTTCTATTGACTGTATTATCCGTAGACGTCAGCTATGTCATTAGAAATACTCTTTATGTCTAACAGACTAACAACACGTCATTTGAGTGTTTGGAAACTGATTTGGTTCAAGATAAAGTTTGCTTTGCTTGGTACTTTGTACTGATTTGGTTGTTAGATTTTTTATGTGGGTTGTTTGATATAGTACCGAATAAATGAGTTAAGTGGACAATGTTGTGATGCTTGGAAGTAAGTAATCTATTTTATTCCGACTGGAAGTTAAATGGAATCGTTTACGATGACACTATTATCGAAATAAAGTTTTCAAGGAACTCGAATTACTCGAATTTTGACAAAAAGTTTATCTATTCTATTTTATTTTTGTTTATGGCAAGTCTAGCCGATGTCGACTCGTCGTCCAAAGTCAAAAGTGGATTGGAGAAGCAACAGTGTACATAAACAATCCATACTAATATTATAAATGCGAATGTAGCGCTGTCTGTCTGTCCGGCTTTCACATCAAAACTACTGAACCGATTTTAATGAAATTTGGTACACAGATAGTCTAGGGCCTGAGAAAGGACATAGGCTATAAAACATCCCGCTATGAGCAATAGGAGCAGAGCAGGAACAAAAAATGTTGCAAAAACGGCAGCGAACGCGGACGCACATATTGCTCCCATTATTTTAACAGGTTATTTTATATCAACTGAGTTCTTTCGGTTCGAAGCTTACGTGGGTGAAACCGCGGGTCACAGCTAGTAATAATAATAAAAACAAAAACTTACGATGTTATATTGGACCTTTTTATATATTGTGAGGTTATTGGAGAGTTAGTTTATCTAAACGAACAGACAGCTGGGCTGTTAGTGAGTTTCTTGCGTCACTTCATCCCAGTCAAAAGACTACCAAACGTCGTTTCGGAGTGCGTTTTGGCTAATTTGAATAAATATAATTTTTCATTTGAAAGCACTATCAGCTTAGCAATGGGTTTCATTTAGACAATTATTGCGTTATTTACGTTGTTGAGGAGACACATTTTTCTAACACATGGAGCAATGTACCTTTCTTACACAGATTTTAATTTTGTCAATATACATATATATATATATATCTGTGTGTCTATTTTGGTCTGTGTAAGTTCACAAAAAAAAAACACTTATTTTGTAATTTACAAAACAAGTGTTTTTTTTTTTTGTTGAATAATAATAATAATAATAATATAATAATAATATATTTATTTTGCTTAAAACATGGTATAAAAGGTCTTACATACAAAAATGAGATCACTCATGTTTAGCTTAAAAATAAAGCATGCAAAAATGTTTAGCACAAGCAAGTGCAAGCGTTGCGTGTGCATATTGTCAACGTTAGTGTTCTAAATAGTCCTTAATACTATAGAAATTATATTCATTCAACCACTTATGCAATTTAAATTTAAATATTCTAGAATTTAATTCTTTCAATGTCTTTGGTAACTTATTATACACACGTACACACATAGCTACACAGTTTTTATTATATTTAGTGCACCTAGGCAGTTCGTCAAGTACAAGCGTATATTGGTCACGCCGACTTCGCGAACATACCTCTTCTGCTGTTTTAAATAATTCTTGGTGTTTCTTTACAAACATACACAACTCATAAATATATAATGACGGCAACGGTAGCAAACCAAGCCTCTTAAATATTGGTTTACATGATTCATCGGATGGGATCCCGTATAAGGCGCGTATACACTTTTTTTGTGCGATAAATGCCCTGTTGTGTTCCGTACTATTTCCCCATGTTATAAGTCCATACCTCAAAGAGGACTCAACGTAAGCTCGATAAGACATTACGGCTATTTTTATATTAGTTACACGTTTAATTTTTCTAAGGGCATATACAAATTTATTTATTTTATTGCACACGTACTGAACCTGCGCCTTCCAGTCTAAATATTCATCTAATACTATACCTAAAAATTTGGTTTGTTCTACGTGTGTTATTTTACGTATATCCATTTTAAAATTAAATTTATTATTATAATATTTGTTAAATTGTATGTATACGGATTTGTCAAGATTTATAGATAAATTATTATTATTCAGCCAATTAATTAGAATGTCAATAGTATTATTTATGTCAGTTTCATGGTCATTAATTGAATTATATTTTTTGTCAGCAGTTACAATTATAGAAATGTCATCGGCGAAAAGAAAACATTTGTGTTTAGTTATGTCAACTATATCATTTATATAGAGAAGAAATAAGATGGGACCCAATATGCTACCTTGGGGCACACCGCGTTTTACACATTGATATTCAGACGTATGCATTATCATGTCTCTATTTTCGTTCAGTCTAGTAACAGCGACACTCTGTTGTCTATCACTTAGGTACGACGAAATCCATTGGTGTGGCAATCCTCTAATCCCAAGAGCTTCTAATTTTTGTAATAAGTTGGCATGTGTAACAAGATCGAATGCCTTCGATAAGTCAAAGAAAAGCCCCGTGACAAACTGATTTTTGTTTAAACTGCTCAGTATTGTTTTTAAGAGTGAGAATGTGGCTAGTGATGTGGATTTACCTTTGTGAAATCCATATTGTTGTTTTCTTATAATGTTAAACTTACTGCAGTAATTTATTAATCTGTGATACATACATTTCTCGTATATTTTTGAGATGATGGGTATTAATGTAATAGGGCGATAATTGTTCACGTCACGTTTATCACCCTTTTTGAACAATGGTTTAACGATGGATAGTTTTAGTGCTTTTGGAAATACTCCTTGTGAAAATGATAAGTTGATCAAATATGTCAATACTGTATTTATTTCATTAATACATATCTTAATGATTCTGGTATTAAGTTCGTCATAGCCTTCAGCCTTGGTGTTGTTCAACGATATTATCTGTTGCCTCACCTCACTTTCAGACATAGGAGAGAGGAACATCGAGTTAACAATTACGTTTTCATTGAGACAACTATTTATTTGACCCTGTGTAGGGATACAGTTAATGAAATGGTTGTTGAAGGCAGAAGTTATTTGCGCTGGTTTTGTTAGAACAGTATTGTCGACCTGTAAAGATTCAATATTCTGGATTTCCGTATTTTGGATTTCGTTTTTTATGACTGACCAAGTGGCTTTACATTTGTTTTTATGGTTGTGCATAAATTTGATGTTAGCATTCCGTTTAGCATTATATATGCAATTTTGAAGTATTTTAGAATACGTGATGTATTTGTTCTTGTTGATTCTATTTTTATTTTTGTAATATTTATATCGTAAGGAGCGTTTAGTCCTAGAACATAGTTTAAGACCCTTAGTTATCCAAGTTTGTTTGATTTTATTGTTTGTATTTACTTTAATTCTTACTTTTGGGAAGCAGAGATTGTAGAACAGGCATATTAAGTCATGGAAGCTATTGAATGCCGTATTTGCATCATTATCCATGTATACATCCGTCCAAAATAAGTTTTGCAAACATTCCTTAAATTTAAGTGTGTTATTGATACAGTAATCTCTTTTGTAGATGTAATATATGGTTTCTCTTGATTGAATTCGCAATGGAAAACTTAACATTTGCGCTGTATCGTGGTCAGACAGATGTAGTGGTAGGACGTTAGCAATTGCGTTGTGTATATTACTTAGTATATGATCTATACAGGAAAATTTGCGCGTGGCTTCGTTAATATGAATTTTCAAATTATGTGTGTGTGCTAGATCTTGAAATTCTTGGGTAATTTTGCCTTTTTTCAGTGTATTTATATTAAAGTCTCCAGTTAAAACTATCCGCGTTTTCGTTTTGTATTTTTTGTATAATTGTTGTAGCATGCTGTCTAATTTAGTTAAAAATAGGTAAGGGTCTGACTGAGGTGTTCTGTATAAACAAATAATTACTAAATGCTCAAATGCTAACTCTATTCCGCAAGCCTCAAAGGTATTTACTGATGCATAATTTTTTAAAAATGCTAATTCTCTAAAATTGATACCCTTCTTAATGAGTATGCAAGTACCACCACGATTTTTTTCCCTGCAAAAATATGTTGCCATGTCATAATCTGATAATTTGAGATAGCTCTCATATCCTTTTTTGATAAATGTTTCGGAGAAACAAATTATGTGCGGGTCATTCTGTAAATCTCTCATCTCCTGAAGTGTTAATTCTATAAGTTCCTGCTTTGACAGAACGCTTGCAATATTTTGGTGGAGTATCCTAAAATTGTGTGAAGCAGGAATCGAAATGTTAGGCACGAAAAAAGGTGTCGTCTTTAATAACCGGACGGAAATAATAAGGTATGGTTCCTTTTTTAAGTTTATCAGAAGGAATATTGGTAAGATTGTTTACTCTAAATTCCTTACTGTTGCTACTAGGGAAGTAAAACGGAATGGTCCCTTTTTTGGGCTCATTTACCGTTGTTTTTGGTAAAAAGCTTAGTTTGCTACCGGTAAGGTGTTTTCTGATTTCGACTGGATCTAGAAATTTTTTTTCATAATCTTCACAGTCTATTACGTAATTTATCGCTTTACAAATATCAGGCAAGTTATATTTGCTATTGTATGTGAATTTACAATTTTTATAATATTTGCACATATTTTTTATACTCTTGTTTAATTTATTTACATTTAGGTTGTCATTTTTCAATACATTTAAAATAATAATACTATTTTTATCAAATGTCATAAGTACACTTTTCAGTTCAGCTAATACATGTCTTATATAAAGGTCATTTTCGCCTAAACATATTACAATTTTGTCTTCTGGTCGGAGGTTAAGCTTAATACAGCACTTTACAATGTTATCACTACGTGCATATGGCATCGTTTGGGCGAAAACTCCATACTTTTCGTATTGTTTAGAGTTCCTTGAACGAAGTAGAGCAGCAGCCAGGCCTACGCATTGTTGCGCGCCAAAGACAGCTATATTTTTTCCAACTAGGCACTGTTGCACTTTTGAGGTAAAGTCTGTGGTTGAATGGGTCTCAACAGTTAATGTCGGTTTCGGCGCAGTCCTGAGAGACTGCTCTAGTCCCTGTATTTGTGTAGTTAAAACTTTAATCTCTTCTCCAGCGCTTTGAAGTTCTTTTTGAAGTATAATGATTTTCTGTTGTAGATGTGAATGAATAGGGTCGGTGTTGGTATTTGCTGGTAATCTCGGCGAGGAAGGTGTAGATGACACGTGTTGACTGAAGCGAGAATACATTTTCTTTTTTCCGGTGTTTAGAGGAGTACTTTCTATAATTGTTGAAGACTGGCATAGCGATTTTAATATTTTAATTTCCGCAGTCAATTTGTTTAATTTTTTATTTAAATCATTGTTTTCTAATATTCTATTTTCTAGCTCGTTTTCGGTACTTTCCAACTTTGCAGTCAGCTGTGCTATTGTATCCTGCATTTCCGATACTGATGACATGTTGGTCGTGGTACCGTCTACACTTTTTGAAAGTTTATTTGGTGACGTGTCCGTATCGTATGAAGTATCGCAGTCGGTAAGAACGTGAGAATCTTGTGTAGGAGGTGATTGGTTTTGCTTCTTTATGCAGGTTTCCGGCGGCGACTTTTCGGTAGTACAAGCCGTTTTTTTCCGTATTGTTATGTTACATATATCTTTAGAACTAATGGTCATTTTTCTAATACATGTCTTGCAACGCCATCTGTTTTTGGAGTCTTGATCCATCAGTCGATATGTTTGCTCCGGATAACCATCGCAATCTGGTTCATATCTATTTTTGCAAATACAGCACATCGCGGTTTTAGTTACGTTCACATTCTTCTTGCATTTAAAACATACTACAAGTTCTGGCATCTTGCGGCCACTATTGGTAGTAAAGCGCGTAGGTTGAGGTGCCATATCTAATAGCAATGCTGTCCAGTATGCCAAGAGGGTAATTAGTTCTAGGAAGTAAAATTAAGTATCGATTGATTGAAATGGTAAATCATAGAAATGTAGGTATCGTTCGATGTAATAGCGTTACTGAGCGATAGATGGCGCTGTTAACAATTTCATAATGGAGTGACTTGTAACAGTTTATTTAAAAATAACGGTATGAAAATTACTAACTTTTAAACAAACTCGAATCAGAGTTCAACATAACATTCACTCACTCTCTCAGTTTTTTTTTTTTTTTTTGTCTATTATCAATTTGCTTCGTGTAATGAGTCGTCTCAAAAAGTTAGTGTCCAATTCTCGGATTTCTATGGTCAATGTTATAGTCTGTGGTCAATCTATGTAATCATTCGTTCTTTAGTAATATTTATTTGGCCCCTCACTAGTAGCAAGTTAAGGTATTGTCTTTGGTTTGAGAGTTCGTTAATAATTTGAAATTACGACTGACTCACTTTGTTGTTTTTTCTTTTCTCTCTTTAGTAATCATAATTATGCACTGATGTAATTGCAGTTATGCTAGCTTATAATTTGTTTTCAAATGATACGCTCAGCAACACTGACAGCTGTTTTATAAAGAATATGGTTGTTGTTTCTTTGTTCCAGCTTATTTCACTTAGGTTCAATGTAGCACTTCGCGAGCATTTACTGTTATCTATTTTCACTACACACGCTATTCAAACTACTCGATAAGTTAAACTAACAGGTTTCTATTTTTTAAAAGATTTTTTATTACGCGGACTATGTTGACACCCAAACCTAACCCAAACCTAATTGTATCTCCTAATGAAATCATCGCATCGGTCATAAATAGGCTTCAAAATACATTCAAATTGATACTAATAGTGTTCCTGTTAAAAAAAAGTCCGAATGTAAGTTTACACCTCATATTTAATGTAAGTATTGTATTAAGTATATTTTTTTTAAAACAATTCGGCCAAATTTAATAAAGGGTACTTAAACTTACCCCCAAACTTACCTACCAAAGAAAATGTTTACTTCTAAGTTTCCTCTCCCAATATAAAAAGCAACCACGTTATTATAATCTAGCGTCATTCTGAATGTCTGAACATTGCCACATCATGAAAAATCCAATACAGTGGAGAATCGTGACCTGGCAGTTTAATAACACTGAATAACTTCAAGTTATTCTTCTGGCGACACCCGAGCAGTTTGACGCCTCAAACACGACTTACGATCAAGAAAAATTGATGATTTCCGAATTTGAGGGTCCGTATCGAAATTGAGGGTTTCGTATTAACCTTTTGGGGTCTAAGTACACAACTATACCAACTAGAACGTTGAAGCTTTTTTTCTGCTAGGATTATCTCTAAAATCGGACTTTTGTCTCTCATGTATCACGAGTCTTGTAAGAGTTATTAAACTGTATCTGTTTCGCGGCTGGACGATTTTCCAGAACATACCTTTACATTTTATTTAAAAAATCTTACTTACTTTTTTTCATACATATCTACTACGCTTTGGAATGTGCAAGTAGCTTCATCTTTCTGACTTGCCGACCCCTAGAAAATATTTAATAGTACCCGTAATTGATTTATTTGAAACTAGCTATCCGCCCGCGGCCTAGCCCGCGCGGTATTCGATTATATCGCGCTTTTTAGATTTCCCTCGAGAATATCAAATTTTTCCGCGATAAAAAGTACCATATTATTTAATCCGGACTTCTAACTTTAGGTACGTCTGCAAAATTTGAAAGCAATCGGTTCAGTAGTTACGGCGTGAAAGCGAAACAAACAAACTCACTTTCCCGTTTATCCATACTAATATTATAAATGCGAAAGTAACTCTGTCTGTCTGTCTGTCTGTCTGTCTGTCTGTTACGCTTTCCCGCTTAAACCTCTCAACCGATTTTTGATGAAATTTGGCACAGACAATCTTTAGACCCTGAGAAAGAACATAGGCTACCTTTTATCCCGGAAAAATTTGATGTTCCCGAGGGAAATCTAAAAAGCGCGATATAACCGAACTCCACGCGGGCGAAGCCGCGGGCGGAAAGCTAGTACCTAATATTAGTAAGGATAGTAAGGATAATTATCTACTCAACTAAGTTTGAATTAAATTAGCACTGCCATTATGGGTCAGACATACATCAATTTTAAATAGTGCTTGCTAAACCTGTACTTACGTTACGCATCTATGCTTCTGATATGATAGCACAATCTAGGCCCTCCGAAAGCTGGATTAGTTACACTGGTGGCATGTCTAGTTTCACAGGAATATCAAAGAGGTGTCGCTTAGCTTGGATTCTACATCCTAATTAGCGACACAGGCTGTGATCTTCAGTGGCGCCTCTGTGAGGTGAGAGAATACCATTAATTACTCATGACGCTGGTTGCTAAACTAGATTACTAATCACTGCTTCTCCTGTCATAAGAGGTTTAAATCTTGGAGATAACGTTGTAGATTGACGACCGGTTCGTAACTCAAGTTGTCTACTTGCTCCGTAATTCTGTACACTAACAATGATATGCGGATTTTAAGAAATATAGTATAGCTCTCTTAAAATCCGCATAGTCCCAATCTCCAAACTCGAATCTAAATGCATTTGTTACAGTTAAATCAATTGACTTATTGACTGTCGAGCACTTTTTTAACCGACTTCAAAAAGGAGGAGGTTACTCAATTCGACCGTATATATGCTTTTTTTATGTTTGTTCGCGCATAACTTCGTCGTTTATGAACCGATTTTGATAATTCTTTTTCTGTTAGAAAGAAGACGTTCCCAAGGTGGTCCCATGATAAGGATATCAGGATTTGATGGTGAAAGACCAGAGAAAACAAGGGAAACTTTCAAAAATTGCAGGGGCGACTAGTGTACTTCTTAGCATTTTCATTAAGTATTTTAAAGCGCTACAATTTAATAAAGGTCTGGAGTAGATCTGATGATGGAGCCGAGAGACAGTCGAAGGAACTCCTCAACAATTCACAGCAGCTATCTTGTGTTTGGGCTCGATTAATTTGTATTGATAAGAACTTTACACCTAGATGGGTTGTGACTGTCATAAAAGCTCTGATGATGAAGACAAAGGCCAGTTCCGGGAACTTCTCAACGGTTTACAGTAGCTACTTTGTGGTTGGACTTCATTCATTTATATTGATGAGACCTTTGCACCCATTGGGTTAAAATAATGGTCTGCAGTAAATTTGATGATGAAGACCATAGCCAGTTGAGGGAATACTTACGGGTAAAAATTAAAGTAAACAAAATTACGTCGTTTCCCAACTATATTTGCGTCAGCTTCCAGTTTGACCGGATGCAACTGAATACATAGTAGTTTTGACAACTAAAAAGTGTAAAATAAAAACTTTTTACAAAAAAACAACCGACTTCCACTACAAAGTGAAAAATAACTAATTTCGGAAGTCGGTGTCAAAAAACGAATATACAAAACCAAAGACACCGACTTCCGAAATTAGTTATTTTTCACTTTGTAGTGGTTTTTGGAAGTCGGTTGTTTTTTTGTGAAAAAGTTTTTTATTGCCAAGAAGTTGAACAGTCCAAAAATAGATACGAAGCCACTTGTGCAAACCAATGTGTGAAAATATCAAGGACCATGGAGAAAATATGAAATGATTTTAAGCAGCACCATTTGTAGTTAAGACCATTAAAGACCCGGTTATTATAGGAACACTACAGAAGATTAACAAACTGACCATGCAAATCCAGTTCCCTTAACTAATGATCATTAGGGCATTATTCGTACTCTTGCAACACTACAATCGGCTAAGCGAAATCAACTCGGCCTGGGAAAATACTAGGATAACACAAGTCATCATTAAACTCAATTGGACGGAGCACGTTTTACGTAGCATCAAGTGGCAACAATGAATCTCGTGTTAACGCTGAGCTCTAAACTCTCATCAGTGTCCAATAAAAATAATATTGTGACCTATTTGAACTTCGAATGGATGGACAGGGTGGCCGTTACTAAATGGTGTTTCGAAACATGCTTTTATAAAATACACGGATTTATTTAAACGTCTTTCCTCCAGATATTGTTATATTCTCTATAGGCTTAATTATGATCAACTTCACCTTAATTGCGATAAGAAAAAAGGTATATATATAGTGACTGTTATTTTTTAAATAACAAATTATATAAAATTGTAACAAAAAAGGAACCACGCATCGTATCGCACAATCGATCTCAATTTGAAGGATCCATTAAATATCCATTAATAATAATCCACAATCACAATAATCACATCCAATCTCATCCACTTCTTCATATTTTCAAAAAAATTGTCTGCTCAATAACCTAAAATAATGCAATGAATGTTGTTGAACTGTCAAAATGAAACCCTTTGCTACTGATAATGTGTTACGCAATCACTCCGTCTGGATTAAAAATAAAAAACAACTAGTGGTAAAATATTGGCAGTGACCAAGTGTGAAGATGGTTAGGAAACAGTAAACCATCGTCATCACCTTCCTACCTTTTTCCCAACCTTGTGGGAATTTCAGTAAACATATTGTAATCGAGGGTGTCCTCGCACTTGAGAACTTTTTATTAAGTATAGACCTTGTTATAAAATTCAAATACATTTTGTTTTTTTTTTTTCCCGCAAATTAATGAGCTTATTTTATTAACACGCTGTTATAAGCTTCACCTGTGTGTTTGCTTGCTTGTTTATTCGTAACCGATTACTTTGAACGCCATTTTGACCCACTTTAAACACGGACAGTCAATCAAAACGATTATACAACTTTTTGGAACATTTTTGCTCATTTAAAATTGTTTATTCGTTTAAATACAATCCCGTAGTATCTATTTGTTATAACACCCAACAATACAACTTAGTAAAATGTTAACTAATAAAGACAATAAAAGAGCTATGTATATCCATTTGCGATAGCATTTGTCAGATGTTAAAAAAGATTGTTTTTTGAGTACGCTTTGTAATAAAAGTACAATACATTATATATAAAAGTTTGAAGCTGAATTTATTATAATCAAATTGTATATCAACTGTTATATACAGGGTGGCGCAATAGAACGTGCATATTGCATCATCTTTTTTTGCGGGGTAGAAGGGGCGTGGGCGAGGGGAGACCGATATTGTTGGGTAGCGCGGTTCATGAAGTTTTAGTCACTATGAGTCACTTCGACGGGAAGCGTCGCGCATTTTGCGTGCGCGCATTTTACGAAAACTCTCGTTCGTACGTAGTTGTCAGGCGACTATTTTGTTCTGAGTATGGTGTACGGCAAATTAGGGAGGCTCCGAGTGCTAACTTAATTAAAATCTGGATAAAGCGGTTTGAAGAGACTGGATCGACGTTTAAACCACACGCAAAAGGTCGTCCACGCACATCTAGGACCGAAGACAATATTGAGAGTGTTAAGCAGTCGGTACGAGAAGATCCACAAATGTCTACTCGCAAGAGATCGTCTGTCCTAAACATATCGCGACGAAGTTTGCAACGAATTTTAAACTTGGATCTTAAATTGCATCCATACAAGCTGCAATTAAATCTAGAATTGAAAGACTCTGACTTCATAGCACGGCTCACATTTGCTAATGAAATGCTCAATCGGTTTTCAAATTTTGAAAACATCCTTTTCTCTGATGAGGCACATTTTCATATGAATGGGTTCGTAAACCGCCAAAATTGTCGTTATTGGAATAGTGAGAATCCCAGACTCAAACATCAAAAACCGTTACATAGCCTTAAAGTGACAGTTTGGGCCGCAATCTCTGCCAAAGGAATAATTGGTCCTTATTTTTTTGAAAACGCACGGGGGCAAAACATCACTGTTAATACCGAACGCTATGTTGCGATGTTGGAAGGTTTTTTGGCCCCAGAACTTGAAAATTCAAGAACAAAGAACTCTAGGACTTGGTTCCAATAAGACGGAGCTACCAGTCACACATCAAATGACTCCATGGCGGTTGTGAAGCAGATGTTCCCTGGCAAACTGATTTCGAAAAGAGGTGATATCCCATGGCCTCCGCGCAGTCCAGACTTGACGCCTCCTGACTTTTTTTTGTGGGGATACTTCAAACACAAAGTCTACACCAATAATCCGAGAAACATCAGTCAGCTCAAGGAGAATATTCGTGGTGAAATGGCAGCAATCACACCAGCACTACTTAAGAAAGTTTTCGGTAATTTCCGTTTGCGGTTAGAGGAGTGCCAACGTAGAGAGGGTCATCATTTAGATGATGTTATTTTAAAAAATAAACTTCAGTTATCACTTAATAATTGCTTAGTTTTATTTTAACTATACCTTTTGTATTTATTTTTTAATAATTATTTTAAAAATGCACGTTCTATTGCGCCACCCTGTACTTAAATCAACTCGTTTGAACCCTTGGAACGTTGATGGTCACTACCTGGAAACCTTTACATTTTACTATTTAATAAGTCTATTCCTTACTTAAATCTGAAATGCTAGGAAGCACCCATCCGGCCAATACGTTGTAGTAACAGAGTTTTTTTTTTTTGTAATTTTGAAGGGACAAAATGGTTTCTACCAACATCCTAACTTGTCCTCACTGACCTTTTTTTTATCGATTTCGGTAAGTAATAGTTGTGTTATAGTATTGTTTTAATATTTCGAAAATTAAGTAAGTATATGTTGTACATCTCTACTTTTATGAACCTCTTTTGTCTAAAGCTAACGCGAACTCAGTATATGTAGTACTAGAAAGAAACTTGGAGCTTACATTTACTTGTTCCAGTCTGCCTAAATACTTATTATATACAATTGCTTTAATCTTTTTTTTACTTAGCACATCTCCACTGCCTAGAGGCACGTATTAAAAAGTTCCATCAATAAGGTCTACAAAGTTCTTTGATAAGAATTCTGCAAGGTCTCCTCAGACAATAATAAATTGCAGAACTTATAGTATTTTACCAGTCACTGTTGGAACTTGTTGAAAAAGAAGTTTCGCTACATCCTTCTTATCTGCCCTTAAAACTGGATTATTAACTTCATTAGTTGAACAAGCATTCTTAAGTTTTAATTGAGCATTATTCATGATGTTTTCGCTAAGTTACTTAATTACTCATGCTTTCTCAGAGGAATATACTAAAATCCTCAGAGTCAGCCTCGAGGCCGACTTTGTTCTGCATAATTTATAACCTTGAATCCTGTATCCATATATCTAAAATTTTCATAATCTCCTATCCCCAATGTTCGGTGTAAGTGTGCAATAAATATTGTATGCAATGGGGCTACAACATGTTATTTGCTAACTCAACAATCCCCTGCTTCTGTGCAGGGGTCGTTTCTATTCATAATACTGCCAGAAACTGCGAACAAATCATTCATAGAAAAACAAACTTTACGCCACTGGTGTTTGAGCCGAAATTTGTTTTCGCAATTTCTTAAGTTTCACCGTCCTAGATTTATGTTGCTTATTACATTTTACACGCGTGAAATGAATACGTATGAAATGAAAAATGCAATCTGCAACTTTATTTTAGTTGACAGAGGAACTATTTGAAAAAAAATCGCGAGCGTATAAAGGGCATTTGTTAGATCCCTGTTGAACCCTTTTGTCGTTGAGGCCGTAAATTATCTATTTAGGTTTGCGTTTGGCGATAAATTGCTTTTTATTCAATGAATCGTAAAAAGAAACATGTCAACACAGCATTATTAAAAAGGATATATGCATTTGGGCATGATGACACATTCAAAACAGAAGTGACTTCAATCATAAGTTTGTGTAGTTCTGTTTGCTTCGACGTTACATCTAAAGTAACTTCAATAACATTTTCGAACTAAAATACCGATGTTATCATAAAGTTATTAGAACACGAAGCCCTTTATCTAAGCCATCGGATGTACTGAGAGCCGCTCTGAGTACTTACCTAATCTGTACGGTTGCTATCTCGGGTCATAGGCCAGCAGATACCGTAAGTCGTACGCCAAAAGACTTCCAGCGATACTGCTACGTATAGGTATCAAACTAAGGTTAACTTTCCAATGAGTCAGTTGAAAACCAACGGCAGAGTTTCCAGCATACCGCATTTCGGTGAAGAGTATGTTTTAAAGAACTCTCTATGCCGAGTTCGACCTATTTCCAAATGTGATTGATGATTTCAACCCCTCGTTTTATCGGGATCGCACGATCATTTTGAATCTTACCTTGTTAGAAATACAGTCCATAATAATTTCGATTTTGCAATTTAATTTGCAATTATTTATTGTAAAACTGCAGCTGCAGACTTCGTGGTAGCATATTTTGGGGAGGAAATTAAATGTAGCTGTACACATTAAGACAAGAACCAGGAAATTCTCAAGAGATAAGGAAATTCTGACCTAGTTAGCTCAATTGCTAGAGTTTGCCTCTAAAACGTGGAGTTCTTGGCTTGAATAGTAAGTGGAGTAGGTATTCCCGAGCATTCCTTATCTGTGTCTTATGGATGTTCCCAGACTTATAATCTTTTTAGTCACAATGACATTAAATTGCCTATGTTAACGAAGATTTTTCATTGTCATGTTTTGTTTGAAGTTGATATCAAATAACATGTTATTTATTCTGCTTCGTTAAACCTTAATATTGGAAAAATAATACTCGTAAAAGCATTACTATAGCTTCCGCAATGACGTCGAGTATTTCCTTACCATTTTTTGGGTCCGTCACATCCGTTTGTCCGGACAATTAGCTTATTCCCTTTGCCCGGCCTTTGTCCTTCTTTGCATAATATTCCCAAGAACACGACTTAATTTAATTAAAGACAAATATTGCTTTTTTTCGGCCAGAAATTAAGGACGGGTCGGTCCTTTTGTTGCTCAAAATCTGAACGGGAAAACGAGTACTGGAAAACTTTACTGAGTTAAAAATGCTTCTTAGACTATGGAAATTAAAAATGAATTTACTCTGAAATTCCTCTAAAAGCACAATGGACAGAGATAAAAGGAGGAAACTTTTGTAACCCGACTGTTCATTATTCGAGTCATTAAGTTCATTTTCACTCGACTAAGACGAGGAGTTAATCTTCATGATACAAGGTATGTTTTTCGTTTTTTAAGTTTACCATTTGACACATCCGTCTTGCATCGTTGAATAATGGCTCTGGTCCATTAAAATATCTACTTTGGACGCCCCTAAGCTTCTAAATATAACATAACTGTGTCCCTTGACAGCTAAATGTTTATTTGTGGGATTTTTTTGTCGAGGAATGACGTTTTTTTCGTGTGTAAAGCGGTATGATACGGGATTTTACATGTTAAACTTGAGTCGTGTTGAGCTCTCGTAATATGTTTTATTTTCTTAGTTTCTACGCTGTGTTTACAGTGTTTTTGACATTGAGTACGTATAAACGGACTTACTTTGAGCTTTTAGTACTCGTTCTGCTAAGTCAATAACTTAACTTGTTTAGGATTTAGTATTTTATCAATGTGTCTTATTAAGAGATTGTGTTTATGTGGACATTTATTTAGTCATAAAAGTGCAAAATTCTTGTGCCAGCCATTTCGGCACGTTTCCTTTTGACACCGTCACGGACGAATTTTTTGATGCCTTTTTATTATTTCCTCCCCTTTTATTAACATACTTGTTATTAAGTAATATAATTTCAAGACTCGAAGGTTTAAAGAAATGTAAATGGGTATTTTGTTTATATGTATAGATTCAAAATTAAAAATGAAACTACTCTTCAATATGAGGTTGAACTTGACGCATGTCTATTTGAAACAACGAACACTTACAAACACATAACATTTAAAAAACGAGTTATTTCCCAGAGCCAATGCCGAACAGTATTAGTCATAAGTTTTATTGATATTTTAAATGACCGGCGAGGTATTTTTATCTCAGTACAACATTAGCTTTTTATTTACTTAAGGAATTCTACCATTCCGTGTCCGACAGAGTTGTCATTGTGTAGTGTGTTTGTTAGTTTATGGATGTGGGTGGTTTTTTTTTTTGTTTCCTTTACTTTGAAGATAGCTTTCAGTTCTGCTCATCTCACTCAAGCGGAATTTGAAAGCAAGCTTTATTTGATACACTTCCTTTAGTTGTAATAGTTGTGCGCTTTTGGTGAACATGAACGCCTTTATTCATAATCATAAATGTTGCTTAAAGTGAAATAGATCGTAATGTTTAACAGTACTTTTTTAACTGACGTAAAAACGATTGTTGTTCTCAAATCGATACGTAGGTACCATATATGTTTTTTTTTTTAAACAGAGTAGGTACCTAATCCGAATGATCTTAAGCGCCAATAAATTAGAATGATCATACATTCTAATTTATTGGAGCTTAAGATCATTAAGTTGCAATAACTGTTTATAAATAAATCCTTTTATGTTTCCAAAAAAGAGCAAAAAAGTACTTGTTACATTACGTTTTCGGATGCAGGAAAAATTATACTCCATAATCAATTTAGGAAACTAAACATTCATCGCAATATTTCATTCTACCCTCTTTCAAGTTACCTGTAATTAAAAATAAACGAAAAGAACTGTTATTGCCATTTTGGTTTTGACCCTCCTCCTCCTAAAAGTTCTAGAAATTTGTAGAAAGTATAAGTGTTTTAGTGAATTTCTAGAAGCTCTCATAAATAACTAGTTATTTAGTAGATAATTATATACAGCCTAACTTTGCGGTGTAACCTAGTTTAAACTGTAAATTAATCAAGAGTTTAATTTTGGCTAGTTAATAAAGTGATGTCGAGCGTGTTTACTTGTATCTGTAATTAAGAGAAGTTTTAGCAGATAAAAACTTTTTCTCAGTTAAAAATAAATAGATTTATTAGGTTAGTTCTAACAGTGGTTAGGAGAAGCTTCTATTATGACCTATATTAGAAGCCTTGCCCAACCAGTGTTAAAATACTTAAAATGTCAGTCATATAGGTATATGACTGACATTATATTTTTAAATATGAAATGGCATTAAGTAGATTGCTGTCGTCTGTGAGTTGGTCTGTACATTCGAACATTTTTTCATACAAAAGCTTAAAAAGGTTAGCGGTCTTGTAAACCACAAATAAATTGAGATAGTTATGCTCAGAAGATTTGAAGAATGATGATGGCCTAGGTATCATCATCATCAAATAGGATCCCCATTGGGTATCCTATTTGTCATATTTTGCAAACAACTGTTCAGTGATTAAGGCGTGAAAATGTGACAGATTATAATATTGTATATATTATTTATTAGGCTGATAGAGTTACATTTTCATGTTTTACCCACAGTTTCTCCCGCGTGGATGTCTGTAAATATCCTACTGAAATGTCCAACCCGAAAAGATTATCCTATGTGTTAATCCAAGTTATAAATTAACTGTGGGCCATTTTTATCCTTATGCATTCACCCATTTTTGAGTGACTGTGTAATGAACATGCATGATAACTAAGATCTATAAAGATCATTTAAACACATTTATAAATACTTACCATTATTAAAGCGATTAATTTGAATATATATTATATAGTATGTATTTATTTATGGTACTTAAAGTTGAGAAAACGCGATTTGACCCCTTACTAAGTCAGGGGTCGAATCGCGTTTTCTCAAGTTCTAAGCACATGCACAGGGGTGAAATAAAACTGGTTTACGCTTGTTCAAGCATGTCTAAACAAGTGCGTGCTCTTGAAATATTTAAAAGTGTAACCTTGACCGCTTTGACCTTTGTATTATCATTTAACACTCGGTAATGTATTTGTTACCACGTCAGCAGCTTATTTATTTCAGGGTTTACCTTTCTGCCAAGTCTATATTGGGGACGGATTCCATTTTAACGGGATACAGCTAAATAGCAAGTTTACATGGAGTTACTGCCCATCTCACCTCCTTAGTCCAATTACTGGATAATACATATCCATTATCATCAAACTCTTTGATTTAGTTATATCAGGTTGAGCTGAGTTTTCGCCAGATAATTTAGTCGAGGAATCATTTTCAATTTTTGTCAGTTTTTTGTTACAAAATCTGACAGGCGTCAATTATATTCCTCGTAAAAAAATTATTTTTCAAAAGAAAGATCAGACCTTAGTTTTGTTTTAGAATTTCAAGGCATTTGTAGTCATTAGATTATTATTTCCTAGCCTAATTACTGAATTATCCATCCAATCTGTCACAACTACTCATTGAACTAAAACATTGGAATAGTTCCCATAAAACATGTTATCTTTCTCTCATCAACCTTAATATCTCTATTAATAGCGTTCATCACCTCGTTATTAGATCGTTTGCAAGTCATCTCTGTTACTTAGACTCATTTAGTTTTATTACTAAACTAGTTAAACTTATCTGGCTAAAACGTATTAAGACACCACCTTTAACATTGTTAGTAGCATCCAGAGTAATCTCTTTAAGAGTTCGAACTTAAAGTCTGGTAACAGCACCTTAATTTCGTAACACACAATCAATCTGAATCATTTTGAAGGATATTCCTAATTCATTGCTTCATGTCTGTGTCTTCACAACAGTGTTCATAATACAATTAATGTTGTGGAACTTCAAAGCCATTGCTATTGATAGTGTACGCAAACGCAATTACCCTTATGGGCCCTGTTACTAATCCTACGCTATAGATATAGAATATCGATGTCAGGCGAACCGACTATCCGTCTGACATAGAGCTGTATCTTTTGAACCGTATTAGGCAGATAGACATATGGTCGCCATAACAACCAATGATAAAGATATTATAAAATAAACTTATGTATTAAAGAGGATCCCAGTACAAGAATCGTGTTTTTTCGACGTTTTGTGTGAAAGTGCGACTCTCACTTCGCCGCTTTTTGATTTCGTCTTTCAAATGTTTTTATTTTTCTGGGATGTCATTCATGTGCCCTTTTGTTTATATGACATACATATACAATCACTTACAACTTACAATTCACACTCCTTAAATCGAGACAGTTTCAAAGTCAATTTCTAAATTACTAGTGCGCTTTACCATCAACGATTGCGTCACTGCTTACCATCAGGCGGGATTGCGGTCAAGCGCTAGTATATAATTTATATAAAAAAAATAAACTAATTCTATCGGCACTTCTTTTTCACAGTATTCTTACCGGGCGATCAATAGAAAGGCGTATAACAAGCTTTTTAAGTCAGCGCATCTATACGATGACTTTATTACTTCCCTATAAATGACACTAACACTTATCTCATTTTACCTTCAACACTTCCTATTATCAGTACTTCTGATGTTTTTCATAGCCATTACATCACCTGCTCAACAGTATCCATAAGTTATGTTTGATAAACTAGTTTGACAGCTTTCCACGAATGTTTACTTATCTGGAGATATGAAGATACTGCCCTCGTCGGCACCACCTAGATACTACTTTAATTACTATTTCATACATAATTATCTCCTCAGTTTTTATCGCTACATATAATATTATGTTATCATTTAAAGTGGATCACGTGACTGAATCATTAACTTTGAACGTTAATAACTCGGCAACCTGGCACTTCACTGTGTCTTTTTATGTTTTCATTAATGTCAGCTGTCGATTTACATAATATCACATACCGGACCGCTATTTTTAAAATGGCGCGTCAGTAGATTTGGCAAGTTTCAGAAAAAAAGTCTTCAATTCTCTTTCTACTATTCTCTAAATCGTTGTATATATATTCGATATATATATTTAAAGAATATCTCAAGCACATCAGTAGTGGGCGGGAAAGATTTGAGAAAAATGTGTGCCCGTATGAGAGGTTTGGTGTGATGATGAAACAGTGTAGATAATCAGCTTAAATACGGGATAAACAGGATTTTAGAGCTACTTTCCCAAATATTGTCCTTATATTTTAGAATAATAACATCTAATGGATGAAGCCGGAGTGTCTAAATCTCTTGTCGTAAATCTTCAGTTTCGAGGCCCAGTGTCCAATAGATTTGTTGCTAAACTTGTTTGTCAGCTGTCGAGAATTTTAAGCTCTTGCCTGTGCATCGTACTTACTCGTCACATTCATCATTAGTTTCCACTTCGTTAGAATTATGGGTTTTCGTTATCTTGTACTTAATTATGTTATGTTTTAATATATTTCTTGTCATTCATGTTATTACTTAAATTATGTTGTATTTAGTGAGCGAGAAATTCTATGGTGAATTCAACAGTCTCCCTTCCTATTCACTCAGTTTTTTTGAGTAATTAAGGTCTTAATAAACTAGCGCGCTTTACCATCAACGATTGCATCACTGCTTATCATCAGACGGGATTGCAGTCAGGCACTAGTTTATAATTAATAATTATATAAAAAAAAGAATTCTAAGGTTGTCGACGACGTATATATATATCAAGTTATTCATTGCCCGTTAGGCTTTCCTTATGTTACTGAGTTTATCCTGGAAATGCATATATAGCTTGATTTGTTATCGTGTATGCTAATGAATAACTTAAATCTATTTATCAGGATTGTCAAGAAGGTTTCGATTTTCGAGCACGGTTATTGAAGTCAAGTTGAAAATCGTGGATTGATGAGATAAACTTTGTGTTGGCAAAAGCTACGAAAAATGGTATGTTTGATTATAATTATTGACTTTAGCTTTGGAGTTCAGTGTAATGTCTGCTAGATATGATATATGAAACCCAATTTATTTTTCCTATTTAGATACAAAAATCTCAAACATAAAACGCAATAAATTCCTCTAACATAGGTTTATAAGTAAAATATAAAATGCAAAAGCTAGCAAAAGTATTAAGTTATTCCTTTATTATAACTTTAGAATAGCATACCGAGATAGAAACTTAGCTTTTAGAAGCAAGAGTAGTCTGTTAATAATACCTGGCTTTTACTTCGCTTTAAACACAAAGCGCTTCTGGACAACCAAAAATTTGCTAAAATTGACTTAAGAGGGGACTCTAGTGGCGTTTTCTCTATGCAAACGTGTTTCGTGTTATGTGTGTTCTTCGTGGATAACACTTTTAGAGCAATTATTCTTTTTTCTGCAATTTTGCACCTTGATTATGCGTGCCTCTATCATTTATTATTTTGAAAACTTTATTAATAAAAGAAATATGATATTTCAAAATCCCGAATAATAACCACCACCGAAATATAACCACATTTTTATCATGATGTTCAAACGACTATTACTCAAACGTGATTTATAAGTTTTTGACAAAAAAGACAATGATAGAAACATAATACTTTTCCTCTAAATTTTGATAAAAATATTATTGAGATCAGTTGTGTTTTGAAAAAGAAAACAGCGGAATACGAAACGTCTTTTGGTCAACTTTTTTGTAGGTAAAATCAGCCTGAGCTGCATCTGTCCCTTTCGAACTTTACGGGAAGAAGTAAGAAGCGGCGCGACGGCAATAGTTTCTTCAAATACCAAATTTTTAAATTCCTCAGCACTAGAGTCCCCACTTAAGCTTCATTCGAAAGTACAAATTTAACTCCCAAGGGTAAAATTTCAATAACTAGAACGCCAGACTTAGAAGTAAGTATTTTAAACTAATTTGAGTCCAGAAATCTTACTGAGACAAAACTCATAACCTCAACTCATGTCTAATATTAGTTTGTAGGTACCTGAGTGGTTTTATGGATACTGTGAGTTTCGCTATCAACTTTAGTCATTCATTGAAATAGTGTTGTGCATTTAAAATCCCGTTTTGCGGGATCTCCAAAAATTATCCGTACCAAAACAACGGTAGAAAGCCAGAATCATATTGCGTGTAGCAGGAACATTCAATTTTGAAGTGAGGCGTAAATTTCTTGGTATACATTCTTTATTATTTGGTGCATACTGCATAAATATATGTATGTTACATATGTATCATATATAGTGTCGATGACATGATAGCAGCATTAATTTCACATTCCTATTCAGAAAATATTTTTCTTTTATTGTATGTATATAGTATTTACTGTATTTGTCTGTAAGCACCGTTAAGAACATCCCTAAAACGAAGTTTCACTATTCATGAAGACTTTGGCGCTTCTGTAAGTCACGCAGTTATTACTCTCAAACTACCCGCTTATTTTCATAAAGTTTCTTCAAGGGAGTAGACGTTTCTCTCTTGAATGAGAATCGTTTTAGATTTTGCTTTTCAACATTTTACTTACTACGAGAGCTTCATAATTTGTTTCCTTAGATTAAATCCTGGCATTTTCTGCCTGTGCTTCCGAGATAATAACATTGTTTAGCCATGAACCGATTGCCATTTGAAGAGAGAAATATTTCTCATTTTGAGAATAAAGTTTATGTAAAACGTTCAAGGATCCAAAATGTAAAGAACGTTACTACACCAACACTGATCAAAAAATTCCTTTTCTGTGGGAACATACAAATCTTACCACAAACGTCTCAAAAGTGGTATCAATACACGCTCCTACAAAGGCGTAAAATGAACCGAATAATGAAGAGTATCGGGCAGAAAATTACAAGGCTTGGAAACACATGTTTCCTAATAATAGGGAGGCGGGAAGGTGAGGGGTCTCGCAAGGTATAAGGTGCTCCTTTTTTATACACCGTGAATCGCTTATCGATCTTTCTGAAGACTGGCTATCAAGAATGTCGAGTTTTTTTTGTTGACCCTAGTGGGATGTTGGGCGCCAAATTGTTTTAAATGAATCTATTTTATGGTAATACTCGAAATATGAAGAAAGTAGTAATGGGTACATATTACAATTTTGTATTTTAAAGATAAATAAATTACTTCTAGACTAATTTGAGTTTGTTTTCCTGATGGCTTTTTTTTCTTCTGTTTAGATTTCTTTAGATATTATTTGAATTTTATGATGTATTTGTGTTATTTAATTTTGTATTGCTAATCTAATTAGCTTTTGGAAGCGATTTAACATAAATAATTAATAAATAAATATAATCTCTGAAACTACCGGTTAGATTTGAAAAAAATATTTTTGCATTTCGCTGTTACCTTTAGGAGCCGACGCGGGCAGAGGCTATTATAATATTATCATCAAAACGCCAAAAGTACACTTATGTATTATAAGTATCTCAAGTGCCAATCATAGCTGCTGTCAATTCAATAAAGTTCTAGCACTTTCCGTGGCAGGGCTAAGCTGTGACCTCATCGTGGCTAATAGGCGAGAGCATCTTTCCCGGCTGTCTCTGAATCGATGGTCGAGAGTGGTTGAGAATGTGTGCAAAGGAATTGGCCGAGCGGCAGAGAAAAGCTGCTTCTTCTCTCCCCTTCCACAGGAGACGGGCCGGGCGCCCGAGAAGGATACAAAACAATCTGTGACCCTTGTGAGAGGTGGTTAGATTTACACCGCGAAAAAGAAAAAAAGCTAATACATAAGTAAGTTTCAAAATGTGTTAATGTGTTATTTTCGTCTCGGGTTAACTTTCTAGGCGGTACGAAACAAACACCATGTCTCATAGTATCCGCGCCAAACAAAGGCATAATTTTTCTCATTATACCCACACTCGACACCATCATATCTAACCATAAAACAGCCTTTAAACGTTTTAAAGCCTATAATTACTCGATAACGTATTCATTACCTACTTAAAAATGTATACGGGAATAAGGATTTTCCGCCATGTGTATTTTCCCATAGAAAAATAACTCTGTTGGGAATAAACTGACATAACATGATGTATTTTTAATGTTTGAAGAAAATTTACATGTCAAAGCTTTGTGATATGAATATTTTTATTGGTTCACGTAGTTATGGATAGTCGCGTTTTCACGTAGATTTTCTGGATCAGTTCATTTGTTTGAGGAACTACATCGATTTGAAAGATTCTATTAAAGGTGTAGGCATAATACATCTATAGATAATCCTAATCTACATTTATATACATATATACCGAGTATCTATACTAAAATAAAGCTGGAGAGTTTGTTTGTTTATTTAAATGTGGGCTGAAACTACCCAATGAGATCTGGAACTACCTAAGTACCACTCGGAAATGAAAAAAGAAAAATAATCAGGATAACCTCTGAAGGAATAGCGACGGAAATTTTCATAAAAAATGTGACTGTTATTTTAGTATAGGCACTGTGTATTTTGCGATGTCCACATAAACGTAGCGGTACAAGCTAGACCAAATACTAATTATTTAGTTGGTGTGGTGACTGTTGTTCTTTTTCCCAAGCGGAAAGGCTCCAGACCTCAGCACGAAATCGTCGACATTCGTCTTTCCTAATACTGAACACGACCTAATTTTTCAAATGCAAATAAACGCTTTAAGTTAATTCAACTATAGTAGTACCATTCCGTGCCTATGTCATCGAACGCTCGCTTCAATTATTTGATAATGTAATTAGAGTGTTACTAGAGCAGTAATTAATGACATGTTTGATATTCCACGCTCATTACTAATCATAATTATTGAAACTAATAATACAATTACAATACATAGGTACACGCGATTCGTTGTTTGCTCACTTAAAATAAAAGGTAAGTTTATTAAAAGCATGAATTGGTAAGGGAAAAGTTAGAATCGATTTAATTACTTACCATAAGGAGCAAAGGCTAGGAGTCAACTGAATGAGTTCCTCGTGCTGCTTGTGAACGATAAATACGCCAACTATTGCAATCTAATGGTTCTTTACCTTACTTGAAAGTTCATATTGCCTTACTCGTACATGAAGGGGATTGGGTGAAGTTGGGGATCTTTAAATTGATGAAACTTTGGAAAGGGCCATGTCCGGTACTCAATTGAATTGTAATGATAATGATAGAGGCATCGCTAAATGTTTGAATTTAAACGATGTTCAAACTATTACGATCCATTTTAGTACTGTGAGCCCTTTAAAATCCCTAAGCAACCATTTTGGATTGAATTATGCTTTTTGTGCTCAAGCCAAAAAAAATTGTTTGTATGCTCCTTCAGTAGCGATGGCATTGCAATAAACTTTTATCATTCCCTTTCGCACCGTCTGAAGTCTACTGTTTTTTTATTATTTTATTTATCACTCATTTCATAGAAAAAGCTATCCCCAGATAACTATACATTCAATGCTAGGACAGATCCTTTTACTTACTACATGTAAGTATTTTGATATCTGAGCATATTATGTTCCAAAGGTCGTGGATTTCGGTAAACTAAGAAGAAAACAGGCGAAAACAAAATATTCTGAATAATTTTATGGATTCGTCTTCGAAAGTTTTTTTGTCCTTAAGCTGACTTTGACCTGAAAAGGTGTTGTATTCACATTTTGACTTTTATAGGGCTTGGAGACTTATTGTTCCAATTCAAAAGGACCAAAGCTTTGAAATGTGTTGCTTTATTAAGAGCTGTTTTTTCATTGCCAAACCAACATTTTTAATTCGAAGAATAAGATGAACATGTGACAATTTTTGTAGAAGTAATTGCCAAAATTTCCGAATTTAAAAATACAAAAAGGCCGTAAGGCAACGTTCTATGCCTCCATCGTAGTTACTCCTACTAAATGAGAAAGTTTATATGTTTGGTTATTTCTTACACAAACAAGTGGATTTGGATAATTATATAAGAGTTCCAGATAGCTCATAGCCTTAACCTTCTACGTTTGAAAAAATTTTACGTATGGAAAATTTCCAAAATCTCTGCGGGCAAAGCCTCAAGAGCAATAAGTAATAAGTTTAAGGAGTTTGTTTTTTAAATTTTATAGTAAAATAGGCTCATTGAACTTCTTGTCATAAATCCATTCCTCCTCATATAAGTTAGCAGAAACTACATTTCTAAATAATTAAAAGAACACATCGTCCTTCCAGGTCGTACTTCCCCTTTTCATCATCCAATTCCTATTTCATAATGTTATCTTTTTTAAGTAGGTACTTTGTAACATTTTTATACTTTATGATGATATCAAGCGGTCAGCTTCTACAACAATAAACCAACGTTACGACAGTAATACTAAGAATAACTGTTAAAAAGTTCTACAATGCTGACAACTTACGCAGTGCTAATCTGATGGAGGAGCCGACTGGCTTTCCCTGTACGTGACTCCTTAAAATGAGGAAGCTCATTTTTATAAATTCGTAAGTCACGACTTCATGTAAAGCGGCAAAAACGTTTAGATTTACTTCAAGTAAGTGTAGATTGGTAACAAACAAAGAGAGACCAAGATATGGATATGGAATAATATGCAAGTGTCTGCAGCCTCAGAGAATTTATCTCCATTATCATTCTCAAGCTCAATTTATCTTATTTTATCCCAATTTATTTGGAGTCGGCGTAAAATGTTTTTCTTCCATACTACTCTCTTAGTCGACATCTCCGTAGTCACATTTCTTCCTAATTCTAGTCATATCATTTTTTATTTACACAGTTGAGTCCATCCAGTCTCTTTCTTTGGTCATCTCCCACGCTTAAAGAATCAACACTTTCCTCACGTCATTTTCCTTATCAGATGACAATCATTTTCTACACAATTTCAAATTTTATATTTTTTAAATAAAACGAAGTATGTAAATAAATTTCTAGTTCTTCCTTCTTTCAATAGCTGACGCCGTACTAAAACATCAGTCAGTTGGGGAAACTGTTGTTACGTGAACCCCTAAACCTGAAATAACTCTCAATACGTTAACATTTAAATATATTCTTGCAAAACGAACGATCGACAATACATTAACTGAATTCAAACTACAAAGTACCCACATTTTTATCGTCAGCAACTTAGTTTAACTGCCCAATAAACGCTCACCACACTTCCTTAACCGAACTGTTAACTGGTAGTTAAAAATAAAACTATTTTTACTTTATACTTAACATTTGTTAAGACCACCGTGTGTTTTAGTTTCAAAGCGAGTTTAGTAAGTTTTAATGGTGAAAATAACATAACCATGACCTAGCGTCAGATAACCTTTTAATTTTTTTTATCCTAGTTAATATCGCCCTAAGTAAGTACTTATACAAAAGCTAATTAAATATTTTACCTAAGTACTACAATGACTTTCACAATTACTCCCCAAAGTAATTAAGACACATGATATGGCATTTCAAAGCCTGAAAAATTAAGTTCAAGCGTTGAAACAGCGACAAAATTCGTATAACTGCCAACTTATTCGTTTATTTCTCTGATACCTTTGCAGACAAATGTTCTTAATATTTAATGAGTTCAGTATCCTTGAGACAGTCGTTCAAGGCTCTAAATGTCGTAACTTCTAAGCTTTTATCTTCAGAATTAAACTTTTCATAATGACGCGCTACTCCGCAAGTTTCCATGATGCCTGTATTTTGAATATTCATTTGAGTGATTGATAATTACTAATAAATCAATGTATGTGCTTAGTGAGCAGCATAGTAAGTATAGCCCAATAGAACGTATCATTTATTACTAATAGGTAACCTAAACATATGTACATCATCAGTATCTACTGTACACCATTAGACTGTCGTATTTACCATAATATCATCATATCCCAGGCCTATTCCCATCTCGTATACTTTGGAATCTGCTTCCAGACTGTCTGCAGTAGTTTCTATTTTTTTTTTATTTGCCTACTATCTTTTGTTCGCGACTTCGTGTGATATTTCTTATTCTCGATAATGCCACACTCCTAAGGGTCTTAGCGAGGATATTAAACATCTGATAGTCTTCTTCAAGATATGGGCTATCAAATGTAAAATTATTTTTATCACATCCGCCTGTTAGCTTCAGAAATTAGCCTTACATAATTATAATCAGCCTATATGGTGTCGACTGCTGAGACACCGGCCTCCTCTCTCTAAGAGAAGTGGGCCATAATTCACCACTTCTCCGATTTTCACAAACTTCGATTTTTTGTTTCTAGGATATGCCGCTTTCTTCGCGATGTTTTCTTTCGCTGTTAATTGTCCCACTACATATAAAAACGGATTCTCATTCTGGTTTACAATATTAGTAGTAATTTAAGGATAATTCTAATCCTTGGTCCGTCTGGGCATAGACGCTGCGATCCTTATTGAAGAACAGAAAATCTAGTCAGCACATAAAGTCTCTTTCAAAGTAGAAACACTCACTATTGCTGTATTGTTACAATTTCGAAATACCCACCTTAACTTGAAAAAGACAACAGACTTTAGAGTATTCCACCCACCAACACTCGAAATATCGACAATTCCGTCGCTGACGTGGCAAAATTGGACTGTTAACGGTGCTCATAATGACTCTTAAAGTCGTTTCAACAAAAAACCGGAGAATTCCATTCAGTAAGTAGAAGTAAGTACTACTTACCTTCATGTATTAAGTGCTTTTGTTCGTCATTTCTTTGATAAAATTTTGATAAAATCATATTTTTTGTTTTGCCACGCCTACGATGTACAGTTGTACATTTAAAACTAGATTTTTAATGAGTTTTAGGTCTAATGAGTGCCTTGACTTAATTAAAAAGCTTTGTTACTTTCTTTACTTATTTTTTTTGTCTTATTTACTAACCTGGTAACATTTGAAGGGCCAGCATGGCCAGAGATGACACACAGGGAGGTTTGGAAGGAAGGCAGTCTAGGTACTTAGGTACTTAATTATAAATTTAACATTACTTCACAATAGCCACCTTTAGTAAGTAATTACTTATCTGTCTGTATTACTTTAATTATGTACCGTTATTGAGAAGACTATTTTGGATCATTTTATGTTTTACTGTTTTCTTATTTTTTGTCAGACTAGCAGTTGGAGTTACTTTTGTAGTCTATCCCAATATCATTTCTCTGGTATAATTCTGCGATCCGTTGAGTTCCTTAAGATTTGGGTTGACCTGCACGACTTCAGATAAATATGTGCACCTATATACTGTAGGTACAGGCGCCCTATATTTTTGTGTTTCTTTTCAAAAATTTCTATCCTTCATATGATCTGGTAAAGATTATTTCTGGACTTTTTACCTCTTCGGCTCCGTTTCGGTCTTTCTCAATATCCAGATAGGAAAAGCCAAATTTTTGTACAACTCTACTTCAGAAAATAAATCATTAATCTATTTTATCTAATCCTTGAATACGTTAGTCGAACATGTGTCAACACATACGTGCAGAAGAGTAAATATCGAAAGGTGATCTTGGAGTACTAATAATTATGACCAAATCACTAATAATTAATGCCAAACTGAATTAAAGTTTAAGTTTGCTTTAAAATTTCTTCTAATATTAAAATTATTTACCTCTCCAATTTCCACAGGGATGGGCTACACGCATCGTATGACCCTGTTACTTCGTTTTCGCGTAACGTTCTTTTTGGTATTTTTTCGGTTCCTAAGAGTTTTTGCGTGATATTAAAGCCTATGCGTGCCTGCGTGATATTAATACCCTTCTTCAAGAATAAAACTAACAAATACAAAAAGATTTTGTCAAATCCGACTGGTAGAACCAGATTCAAAAAGGCAAACTCTTCACGTTTATTATCAGTAGTATAGCTGTCCCTCTAAAATTAATATTTCATACACAAACCTCTCTGAAGAAATTGTGTAAATGATAGCGAAAATCTCATCAAAACCTGTTACATGTTGTGCCAGTGCCAACAAACATATTGACAGTGGGACATTTTACAGTAATGAGCCGCTCACTCGTAGTCCAAAGAGTTAGAGACGGACAAACAAACAAACAAGCAAGCAAACATACAAGTGAAGCTAATAAAAAGCATGTAATAAAACTAAAACTAAATCTAAACTAAATACTTTGCCTGCACAAATTAATACCGCTCGGCTAACCAACGTATTGAAAACGGTGGGACATTTAACAGTAATGAGCCGCTCACTCGTAGTCCGAGTTAGAGACGAACAAACAAACAAGCAAGCAAGCAAACATACAAGCGACAAACAGGAAAAGTGACTTCATTTCATTATGTAAATATATATATTTATGTATATGTACACCAAGGTAGGTTATATCCATTTTCGTTCTTCATTTCTGCCATTACCAGAAACAGTTCTTCCAAGATAATAGGCTTCTTTTCAACAGATATTATTAAGACAGAATATTCCACCTACGCCGCGATCTCTAAGATATTTTTGGATCTTAATTAATTTCGTTTGTTTGCGTTGTGGCCTCGGGCTCATAATAAAACCTAAGTGCGTTCTGCCCGTGACAATATAAGCTACAGTTTCCCTAAGTACATAACATTGTTATTTTGTCATATTGTTGCCCTATCTTTTGTTTTTTTTTTTATAAGTAACACTCTTTATTTTAAGACGTTCACAATCTCAATCTTAATCTGTCAAAAACACTTCTAATTTTCCTACATTTTGACAAGTTTTAAACATTTGTTTGTCGCCGAGATGATTGATACTGCTACTAGATATTATTGAACAGTTTAAATTGTGAGTTTATCGCCTTTCGGTAAATGAGGAGACCCGCGGAAGAACGAGAGTAACCGACATAGCCAGAAGAATTGCAACACTAAAGTAGCAGTGGGCTGGGCACATTGCCCGTAGGACCGATGCCCAATGGGGCCGACGGGTTCTCGAGTGGCGACCACGCACCGGAAGACGCAGCGTGGGTAGACCCCCGACAAGGTGGACCGACGACCTGGTGAAGGTCGCGGGAAACCGCTGGATGCGGGAGGCCCAGGACTGGTCATCGTGGAAAACCTTGGCGGAGGCCTATGTCCAGCATTGGACGTCTTTCGGCTGAAATGATGATTATGATCGCCTTTTGATACATCTTATAAAATTTTGTAGTTTATGCAACATTTATGGATATAAAAATATAGTAGTACGCCGGTGGTGTGCGTGGTGTATACTAGCTTAGACCCTGCTCCCCATGAGCAGAGCTCAAACTCAAACGTATTTATTGCGAAAATGGGTAATCGATATAATTAACATCGATACATAAAATAGTGTGGCATCACCATAATCTTGCCATATCCTATATCAAGCTTTTGTGACGATCTAATCATGATTACGGGGCAAACATGACCCAATATCGTACTAAAAAGTAGGTGTACAAAGAAAAAAGGCGAGATCGCCTTCCCTAGCCGTGGAACAAAAATAGAAAATTGGTTACAAAATTTGTACGTACCATTGCGTTGCGAAAAACATTCGTACTGTAAAGCTTTTTGGCTTTGAATTCGCAACTTTAAGACTTGGGGAGGCTAGTGCTGTAATACGATGGAAACCACAATGGTTTCCTAATTTGTAGAAATGTCCAAAACGCTATGGTGATTAAAAAGATTAGATGTCCGATAGGATTACTTACCCATGTTAATATACACCATGCTCGCATACAGCACAAAAACTATTAGCCCAAAGATCCGATAAAAGCCCACTTTCAGCTACATCGAGAAAATATGATTTTGCTGAACCTACTTTTTCGACGACATTATGCTAATGTTTCCTGCCCCACATCTCGTTGGAAAGTGGCTCTTTTGCATTGATATATAATATATATATCTCTTTGGGTATCTTATATACTCGGAACTTACTTATATAACTTCAATCCTTTATTATATCTTTTGGAGACAAATTGAGGTCAAATATCGTCGAAGAATGGGGGAAGGAAACCATTATATTGGGAAAAATGATCCTGATAATCTAGTAGCTTTGTTCAGTGACATAAGTATCTAATAATGAAATAATTTATCTTCCTTTTGTTCCGCATACATGTTTTTCGGATGCGGATATCAATTGAAAAGTATATGATGCTGTTATTTTTCCCCTTTATTATTTATTTATCTAGAGTTTGAAAATTGACCACTGTAATGTTGTGTAAGCTTTGATTCAGACGTTTGGCGCAATGGTAGAGCGATCGACTGCTGCGCTGGGTTCGATTCCCTCATGGATCAAATATTTGTATAACCTACAAGTTGTCGTTCCGAGTCTGGCTGTTTGTTTATGTGAGTTTGAATGTTTTTAAACGCACCTACGATACAAGAGTAATTAATTGGGTATTTGTATAAAATTATCTAATAAGGCCGTCAGTTGGATTTCCAAAAATATTGGTTAAGTATTTTTTCTATTTTTCATGTTATCAAATAATAACGAAGCTACAGTGCGTTGAAAATTCGCGTCACGTAACATTTACCTACAATTTATATCGAAAATTGAAATCACAAACCTCCACTCCCGATTTTTGATGCGTTGTATCTTCGTAATTTTTTATTGATTTACTATAAAAAAAATACGTGTCCAATATTTTTTAATAATTTATTTGACGGACTAAACTGAATTATAGTTTTTCTACCAAGGAGAATACCCAAATCCTACTGCGTGGCAACGATTTGTCAAAAAAATATAAAGACCTCCGAATGGCAGCTGGGAACAGCGGAGTAATGTAATTTCCGAGGCACGGAGAGTTCTTGGTGTGTGAAGATGGTCATCCATCCACGAAAAACCCGCGACAAGCGCAGCTTAATCTGAGCGATCATTCCGTGCGACTTTTATTACTTAGCTTTATGTATTAACTTCGTGAACATTAAAACATAAGAATGTAGTTTTGTGGTTATATCTTCGTCGCCTAGTGGTTAAAACACCAGCCTCTCAAGTATGAGTATGTGTTCCAGGTCAGGCAAGTACCACTGTAACTTTTTTAAGTTATATGTATTATCTAAGTATATCTTGTACACCAATGACTGCTTAAAAGATAAAAGAAAACATCTTGAGGGAACCGGGACTTTAAGTCTGAAATCGCCAACCCGCATTGAGCAAGCGTGGTGATTTCGCACAATCCTTCTCTGTCTGAGAGGAGACCTGTGCCCAGCAGTGGGACGATAAAAAAAAGATTGATGATTATGATAATGTAGTTTTGTACCTACTATGCGCTTAATACCTTCTTCAACTTCCGAGCAACTGAATATATCCAGACTGGAAAGCATCAAGTTCATAAAATCATAAACTACCCTCCAAACGTGACTTTGGTACATAACCGAATTCAGCATGTCGTGTGCCATAAAGTAATTGAATTGTAGCGCAATAAAATAATTTAATTACTCGTCAAACACATTTTGAGCCAGTAATGGTCGCGTCGTCTCTAAACGTAATTAAAACTGCTTTGCATAATCACGAAATATGCGTTGCGTGAATGTTAGACAGTGTTTTCATCTGAATTTTCGGTAAATTAGGAAAGAGTATAATTGGGTTTAATGTCAAGGTGTTTTAATATGCCTTTTGTTTCCATTTTGGGCTTAAAAAGGTCACACTGTAGGTAATGGTGATGAACAAAAAAGTTAGGGACCGGCAGGCTAATTGCGTAACACACTATCTATCAGTAGCAATGGGTTTCAAAATCAAATCAAAAGTCATTTATTCAAACTAGGCCGAGAATCAGCACTTTTTGAACGTCAATATTACGTAAGAAAGTCCCCCAAAACGCCCACCCATCGACACTTCCTAAGTGCTTTGGCTGGGAAGAAGAAGTGGCGGAAGAAACTCCCCAGCAGCACAGCTGTCTGTTCATTTATAAAAAAAACACAATATAAACTATTGTGTTTTTTACAATACTATGTAGGTACAGTAGTACAAGAGAAAAAGAATAATAAATATATATATACAGTATGTTAAATAACAGAGGGCGTTCCCTTAAACTCGTTAATATATCATTAATAGATTAAAATAAAAATATCAGCATAGAAAAATAAGCATAAAAAAATCCGAATAAAAAAAAATTCTAATTGGAAATAAATTTGAAACCTCCTGTTTTAAATCAAAATAGTAGTCGTCATGTATAAATAAATTGCGACGTTGCCGTCTTTCATGTTCGCGTGTACAGTGTGTTTCTTTTACATGTCAATTTAAAATTTTTATTGAATATTTTCTTATTGGAAAAATTTTTAAAACATTTTGTTTTCGAATGGAAATATTTTTTTTAGCATGTATGTATGCTATACTATTTCGGGTTAACGGGAACGCCCTCTGTTAGTTAACATACTGTATATATATATATGCCAGCTAGCCACGCCAAAATACCAAAAAACAAAATAAAAAATAAAATATCATTAAAATGGAAATATAAAAAGTAAAAACTTATTACATACCTAAATAAAAGACCCTGGCATAAAGGGCGTGACAGCTCACATATTTGTGCAATGTAAAAAGCAAATTATATGAACTCATATATATGTAATATGTCAGTAAGTTAATTCTGGAGAAGGAAGATTGTCCTGTGACATGATGTGTCCTGTGAGGAGGATTGTCCTGAGTTAATCAGAGCGACCAGCTATTCTTATCATTTAAATAGTCATTTACAGAATGATTCATTTTGACAGTTCAACAACATTCATTGCGTTATTTACTTCATTGATGGGTTACATTTTCGAATAAATGGAGCAATGGATTAGCAATTTGCTTCGAAATGATCCCAACTGATACTAATAGTGTGTTACGCAATTAGGGTGCTGGTACCCATTCCAATAGCAAGAATTTTAGGCTTCTGTACCCAAAGGGTAAAAACTAGACTCTATTACTAAGACTCCGTTATTTGTCTGCCAGGTTTGTATCTAATGAACCATGATAGATACAGTTGAAATTTTCAGATATGATGTATTTCGCTTAGCGCCAATAACGAACGAAATACAAGGGAAACTCATCTCCCACATAAAAATGGACTTGATTTTTACAAATAACTAACCGCGGCCCGCGGTTTCACCCCCGTAAATTGCGATCATTTTAGTGTGATATGCAAATAGGGTGCAGATTTGAACTAAAACTAGGGATTTTTTTTTCGTATTCATATTCTACTTGATGTTTCCAGAAATCCACATATCTTTCTTCATTAATCCTGTATCGTGGATGTGTTTACAAATATTTAAACTCACAAACACAAACAGCCAGACCCGGAACCACTACCCGTAGGCCATACAAATATTTGTTCCGTGAGGGAATTGAACCCGCGAGACGCAGTGCAGCAGTTAAACCCTCAACAAATTCACCAACCTTGTCGTCAAATCTATACTAATATATAAAGCTGAAGAGTTTGTTTATTTGTTTGAACGCGCTAATCTCAGGAACTACTGGTCCAATTTTTTTTTTTTTACTTTGCATAGCCCATTAATCCAGGAAGGCTTTAGGCTATATAATAACATTACTTTACGGCCAATAGGAGCGGAGCATAAATACCTCCACGCGAACGAAGTCGCTGGCGGCCGCTCCGCTAGTCATACATATACAGAACTTTATGATTATTTTTGTTCTCTATAATCATATCCTACGTGATGTTTCCAGAAAGCCCCGTACGTCACAAAACCTGACGCGGCGTCGAAGACACGACTCGATTCAACACGAATGTTTAATTCCTAATTGTGAATCGCTGCGCGTGCTCCAATTCCGTCTGGCGCAGAGTAATTAAATGTTAGGTTAGGAAAAGCGGGTGATCGGTTTAAGCATTCGGAAATATAATTTAGTAATTATAATCAAATTATCATCAATCAATTATTAAACGAGTTATTTATTCATGAATAGATCAAAAGTTGAGGTCCATATACTTAAATAATCTTTTTGTTGGGTACCTTCATTACTTTGGTACAACAAATCTAAGCAATCTTAGGAGCCACAATTTATACCAATATCTAAAAGAAATGATTTTCTCCAAACATCCTAAAAACTGTTCATGAACGCTGTAAATAGCGTGTTTGTCTCTGCATAAAACTCATAAAGCGACTAATTTACAGCAAATAAGCTATTCAAACGCAAGATCATAAGATCCTGAAGCCGGAAATAACCCAGACGGCGGTTTCTCTCCTACAAAGTACAAAGTGAGTGTTGTGACAACGTTCTTTTGTTTACCCTGCTAATCACGGATTGAATATTTAACACGTCTAAACGATTGTCGAAAACGCGCTGCCAGCACAAACATTGCGCGCACCAATTGTTTATTTGAGTTTAAATTTCGATTTCCGTTTTGAAGTGTCAGTAATTTTTGAAGTTATTCTGAGTGTTCGTTATGAATGTTTGTTTAAATTTGGAAGTGAAAAGTTTTTGATGTGTTTGTTTTGACAATTCGAGCTGAACTTGAACTGTCAAAACATATATCAAGAAGCTTTATATGTATAATCAATGACTTTTGTTTATGTACTCTGTTATATGTTTATAATAACATCAAGTTTTTAATCTTAGTTTGGTGTCCCCTGACAAGGCTAGACCTAATCGGCAAAACGTTATTATCTGCAGCACATTGAAAAATTGAAAGATCCGGGAAAGTTCAGCAATCCGTGCAATCCAAATGTGCGACCCAAAAGTTTTACCAAACTTTTTTCTTACTACCCTCGAAAAACAGCAACGAGAAGATCCCTAAATTCTTGAAAGCCAACTTTAGGTAAATTTTAGTAGCAAGCTGGGCACGTTCTGTCAACTTGTCACGACATAAGTGACTCTGGCGTGCTCCAATTATGCTGGCAGACATGTCCACAGTCCTCCAGTGGCTTGAGGGGTTTACGGGAACATCGCACGTATGATTTAGTTAGCTTTGGGACCAATTTGAGACGGTTTTGAGGTCAAGATGGTATGTGGAGTTGACTGTTTATGTATAGTTCTAGTTTTAGCCGGATTTAATGTTTTATAACAAACTGTTATAATTGTAGGAGGGAAGTACCTAATTAATTTTGAGAGACTTCTTTAAAACGGGTTGGGTTTTTGTCGATGTGATCAATATAAACATTAGCGTAACTTTGTTGTTGACTTTGCTACAGAAACTACGTCAGTGAAACATTTTTTATGTTTGTGCACAAATCTGGAAGCAAGTACAGAACGTCGTTGTTAGTTGAAGTGGTAAGGTAACTACAAAAAAACATAAACATAATGAACATCACTAAATTTGACTACTTATTTTTTCTCGGTGGTAGGCCATAACATCGGCTGCTGAAAGAAGTAACCACCCACGAGACACAGTCTTGTCGCGATTTATCGTGTTCCGGCATGATGTCTGGTGAAGCCTCGCCGTCTTCCTTCCTATACACTCAGTTTTTTTTTTTCTGAGTGAACAGGCTCTTCGCATCACTACTTACCATCAGGCGATTGCCGTCAAGCTCTAGTTTATAATTATAAAAAGAACTTACTTATAAGTCGCATATTTTCATTTCATCATGTTTTCTGTTTCTGTAACTCGCTTGGCTAATTTCGAGTTTCAGTCAACGAAGAGAATTAATTTTCGCAATTTCGTATTCGCGACAACATTCACCACGTACGTACGTTAAGTGTTATACGATTATTTGGATTATCAAATTACTCTGTGGAAATTCAAAATATAAACGGTTTATTACTGCTGTAAAATATTTTGCTTGTGTCAAGCGGATTCAATTGAGAAGACTCTAGAAACAGCTATCAATTAGGTCTATTATTGTTTATTGTATTGTTTGATCTTTCTCTCTCTGTGTTTCTGAAACAATTTTATTTTTTTAAGACATTTATTGAAACATTTATCATTTTCCTCTAATTGAAGACTTGTAGGTACACAGTATTATTTTTAAAGTTTTTAGATTATGTTAAAATAATTTTGTTTTTTTTTTTAATTATAAACTAGTAAGTACTTGACCGCAATCCCGCCTGATGGTAATCAGTGATGCAATCGTTGATGGTAAAGGTCCCTAAGTACTTAGTTTATAAAAAGCCTACTTATTCACAAAAAAAAAACTGAGTGTATAGGTAGTTGAGCGAGGTGATGCAATGTCAAACCCAACAACACGACCAACGTTGCTGCGCCATAGGAAGATTGATCTGGAGACTGCTCAGACCCGTCGAGAGAGATGGGCCGTAATTCACCATGCAGGTCCAGTGCGGGTTGGTGGTCTGTTATATTATATTGCTGTCTGTGTTTGTAAGTCTTTGTACGTGCTTCATCATTAGTGCCTAAGCTTTGTAGTTACCTATGTACATATAAATACAGATGTTTTTGTCTACCTATCTTAATTTTAATCAGTTCAAGATTACCTACTATTTGAATATGCGACTGCCTCGTTGCTTTAGTCGCAAACGGGACTGCGGAGAATGGGGTCTTGCGGCTTCATTTGGATCCGATGATTATTTTTTCCACCCGTACGAGAAATACCACCCACATTGACATGGAGTTGCACCCAGCAGCCCGTAGTGCCCTATTTTCTAAGTACCTACCTACACATAAACCTATCTTTTTCGAGGAAAGTTGTTGTATATTAGATATTTTCAATATTTTCAACAAGTCTGGAAATAATGCTTATCAAATATGTACAAGTAGCGTCATGAGGCGTGAATATAACGACAAATGACATGTCATGGAAGATGAAGGTACGTAACTACTAGACGAAATGTCTGTGATATTTCTTCTTATTTTTATTTCTAGACTTTATTTGAATTTCGTGAAGGATGAATACGTATTTTTTTCTAACAACTTGACGTAGAGATGAACTTGTCACCGAGTTCACAGGAATTATGTAAGTAGGTTTTACTTTAGAAAACTTGTTTAGTACGTTGGGCACTTTAGTTGGATGGGGGGAAAACATTGATTCGAAAAAACATTGTTTTGTGTATTCTGTGTTTTTTAATGATTTTAGTTTTCACTTCTGACGGTCAGTGCCACGATTGCTATTTTTTATTTGTCCCCTGACTTATCCCGTTGGAACGCATTGCATTGCCTGCCCGCGCTCTAACTTCGTTTTCGCTCAGCATTCTTTTTGACTGTTTCGTTTTTGCTCGGATTGTGAAGGTTCTACCATTTATTTTATTTGTATTAAAACATTGTCCCACAATAGGAACTTCTCCTGTATCGTGGGTGCGTTTACAAACATAGAAACTCACATACCTACCCAAACATCTCACCATGATCTCAACTAGTCTATAGCCTTTCTCAAGAATATTTTATTATATTTATTTAGGACAAAAGTAGTTATACGTTACAATATTAATAGTCGGCTAAGGTACTTATAATAGTAAATAAACACATCAATGTCCACGGCATCATATTAATTTTACAAGAAATAAGGAAACAGACTTATACAAAAGGGACAGTAAGAAAATAATGAAAGGTAAACCTGAAAACTCATAGGGTTAATTAGGTTATTAAATGCATCTAAATGATCATGCAATCATCATTCTATGAATTAGACTGGTAGTCAACATTATTATCGGGACTAAATGAAAGGTAGATATATACAATATGTAAAGAAAACCCTGTCCGACCCATAAGGATAATAAAGGTTAGGTAAACACTTGATCAAATATAATATAAAATTTTACATAATCATCATATTAACAATACTAATGAATTTTGAAATAATACTTTTTTCCCGGGAATTAATTCCAATTTCTCCGAAATATGGTAATTTTTAAAAAAGTGACAACACCGGTATTATTATAAGCGAATAGCGACGCGACCACGTCACACATGCCGCGTGCCCTGCCCCCCGCCGCCCGCAAAAGGGGTTGCATACCGCACATGTATTAAGTTACCTCTTTTTGCGAAATAATATTTATTTTTTAGGGGGATTTTTTTTTTAAGTTTAGCCTGTCTTTGTGGACATTAGTAGAATCAGTTATGGATACCTAACAATACCTTCACAGATCGGACAGGGTTTTCTTTACATATTGTATAGACGTAACAACGATGTAGATAGTAATAATTCTTATTCCATTGATGATTTCTTAGAATTTAGACTTTAGGAACATCCGTTTATAAGAACGGGTGGAAAAATAGTACGCCAAAAAAAAACCTAAATGCAATTAGGATTAAGAGGTTCTCTACTATTTTACAATCTAGAATCGAACATAAGGATAACTCGTATATTTTCGTTTTACCTTTGTATAGTATCAGACTCAATAAATTTTAGCAGAATCATCATGGTACCGACTTCACCCACTGTTGAGCCTATGTTAAGGATTAGTGGGTGAAATTTTATTCAAACTTATTTAAAAAAATAGTGCTTTTTCCAATTAAACAGCTGTGAACTTTATTTTTATAACCATTAAGTTGATTTCACAGAGTAACTAGCATTATTGAAAAGTTAAACAATATTTGAATTTAGCGTAGAGTGTAGACTGTACCTACTTTATTACCTAGTAGGAATCAAAGCTCAGTCCATAAACTCATGTTTGTTTACATTGTTTACAAATTCTGGCCGCCAAGCGATTCGTCGTGTTCTGGCATGATGTCTGGTGGCGATGTACTGAGTACGGGCCTCAGTAGTTGTGTTTCGATGCGTGCCGGGTCCGATGCGCCAAACGTTGTTGTGTCGGCAGTTTGGTCGTGTAGGGTCTCCAGATCAACCTCCTGTCGCAGCACCGTTGGTCGTGTTGTTTGGTTTAACATTGCATTGCATCTCTCTACTGCCGTCTTCCTTCCTATTGACGCAGTTTTTATTAAAATGAATAGTTTCTTAATAAACTAGCGCGCTTCACGATCTACGATTGCATCACTGCTTACCATCAGGCGGGATTAGAGTCAAGCACTTAAAAATATATAAAAAAAAAAAAATTGGCAATCAAATTACAAATTCAGAATAGATACGTCAGTCAGTCTAGTATTGGATATCACCTATTCGCTCGATCAAATGGATTCATTGCGCACGCATCTGTGACGCGTGTCTGTCACGGCCTGTCCACTTTGATCTGATGCGGCTAATTAGATACAACGTTTGACCTATTGTCATGGGTTAAATCAGGTGTAAAATATGTGTTATGTTGTGGTAGGTAGGTATCGTTGTAAGGTAGCACGGGGGTATTAATGTAACTGCAGTAGTGTGATCCTGTAACCATCTCAATGTTCAAACTTGAGTGATGTGATCGTGGAGTGAAGTGTCATTACAACTAATGCTAGGGATTGACACTGTTGACAGCTCGTTTTAGTTTTAATGACGATACTGCTGGCGCAGTGGCTGAGCGATCAACTGCTGCGTTGCCTATCGCGGAATTGATTCCCGCACGGAACAAATATTTCTATGGCCTACAAGTAGTAGTTTTGGGTCTTTCTGTTTCTTTATGTGAGTTTAAATGTTTGTAAACGCACCCACGATACAGGAGAAATTTCTAGTGTAACGTAACGTAATGGGGCAACTTTTTTTTTTATATAATAGAGAACTTTTTTAAGGTTCCGTACCTTTAAAGGAAAAACTAAACCTTAAATCAGATCACTGCGTTCTTTCAAGACCCTTTTTCGAACGCGTGTAGTTATCAAATTGAAATTAATATCAAATACATACAATAGCATTTATCCTATTGTACAAGTGGACATTAAGAAAATAAATAAATAATAATAATCCTTTGAAGCATCATCATCACAGCGTTAATCCTAGTCGCATCCGAAGCTTGTTCAGCTTTGGCGTCTGGGGTCCGCTTTACCAGTCTAACTGCTGATTTTGGCTAAACTACGATATTTTCCGTGAAGCGACTGCCGTCTGACCTCCACAACCCGAAGGTGATATCGAAGCATTGCAGTTAGATCAATTGTTGAACTTTTGAGGGTTCCAACAACCCGTAACGACTGCCATTAGATGTGTGGCAACCGGGACCAAAGGCTTAAAGTGCTTTCCGAGTCACGACTAGACCAGTACAAATATTCATATTCATGCATACAAATATTTGCATTGCGCGGGGATCGAACCCGCGCCTCCTTGCGCAGCGGCCGCGTTCGGTACTACTACGCTACGGAGGCTGTCAATCCTTTGAAGCAGTGGCCTTAAAAATGTGCCGAATATATGTATAACAATCAGCTTTGTGTCGATTCCGTTTAAACATTTCAATTTAATTGACAAGATGCGACACGAAGGTGGGTTGTAATACATTATACACATCTTTTTTTACTGCCTACTACTTAGATACAAGTCTCGCGTAAAGAAGATTCTATACGATAAATATGTTACCCGCCAAAAATATTTCATGTAGGTACAACAAATTGGCTGTGACGGACAGGCAGATAGACAGACACATGAATGATCCTATTAGGGTTCCGTTTTTTTCGTTTGACGTACGGAACCCAGGAAAACAAAAGGCCAGTAAATGTCATTCAAAAATGTTAAAAAAGTCACAAATAATCATAGGAAGAGCTTTCTGAGGAAACCAGCATATCCTAGAGCCAAAAAAATTACAGACATGTGACATCTATCAACCCGCACTGGGTCAGCGTAGCAGATGACGGCAATTCAATCCCTCTCACCGAGAGGAGGTTTGTGTCCCCACCAGTGGAAAGAATAAAGGCTGATTATATGTCTGTTATTTAATCAGGGGGCTAATTCTACTAATTTTAAGGATATTGGAAGTCTTCTTCATCGTTTTCAAGGTGAGATTCAACCTCAACTCTTGATCAATGGCCTCTGCGGAACAGACACCACAATTTTACCAATAACACGTGTAACAAATTATACAAATTCTTATTTCACAATAATGGCGGATATCGCTAATGACAGTTGAAAAAGACGACCGCGTGAACCGTCTATGAGGGAGATTTGAGGCAAAGTCATAATGTGGCCACTATGCTGCGATATATTATGTTCTTTATGAATTATTTACTAAATACACTTTTTACTTTCCTACATAAATCACGCGCTTTTAATTAGTTAACGACATTATAAATAATTTTAAAAGTCCAATGAAAAATGCGTGTGACACTCATCTTACCTTTCCCGTCAAAACTCCATATTGTAAGTTTGTTCTGTCTCAATCTGTCAAGAATACGTCTGATTTCTCCACATTTTTGCAAGTTTTTGACATGTATTTGTCGCCGAGATGAGACTGCTTGATTAGATTTTGAACATTTTAAATTACGATTAATAATTTAAGTAAAAGGAAATAATAGAAGAATTGGTCCTCCTCAGAGTACCGAGGAGGACCAATTCTTCTATTATTTCCGTTTTTGTCAAAAACTTATCACGTTTGTCCAATAGTCATCTGAACATCACGGGAAAAAAATGGGTTGTTTATCGCGATTATGAAGTATCGTTCTTTTATTAATTAAATTTCGGAATAAACCAAATGATAGGAGCACGTGTGCTCACGGTACAAATTGTAAAAAAAAAATGCTCTAAAAGCATTATCCACGAAGAAAACAGCGGAATACGTTTGTATATAGAAAGCACCACTGGAGTTCCGTCTTAAGACTCGCTTACAAGTATTTCTAATTATCCCTTTTTAACGTTTGTAGTTATAGAGGCAACAGAAAAACATCATGTATGAAAAATTTTCTGTCTAGCTATCACTGTTCATGACATACAGCCTAATGATAGACAGACAGTGGAGTATTATCTTTGGGTACGGAACCCTGATAACTAAATGGAGGAAAGAATGGAAATGGAATCAGGAGAGGTGTCAGTTTATCCTGTTGTTTTTAAATTATCATTATATTCCCTGCTCATCCGACCCTGGATTATTTACCAGAATTACGGAACGAGTGTAATCCAAAGACAAGGATTAAGTATAAAATTTAAAGCAACGAGTGATGAGAAAACAAGCCAGACTTTGTATGAAAACAGCGCATGATTACAGAAAATGGCTAAAATAAATGATAAATTATAACCTACCTCATCCGAGTTAGTTCATTAAAAATGTACGTAGAGAGAAACAATCTAAATTGTGCCTTATTGTTTAATTGCAGCAATTAGCAACTGGTTGTTTAGCCGCTTGCTTAACGAACCACAGTATAATTAGCACCAGTAGCTAGTACTATTATTAGGATGTAAGCCAACATAATTGGTCCCATTTTGCAGCTTTGCATTTGAGATGAATACTTACTTATTGAAGAAATAAAGAAACTAACGGCTATGATAAATAATTTAAGTAAATTACCGAGTACCTATATCTAACATACAGCACGTATTTCTAATAAAGTACAATTCTGTAATCATCCCACTGTGAAAACCTCGGGGAAGTGGTCATGGAGTGAGTTGCATTCCAACCAAGTAGGTTGCTCCTGAGCTTAAGAAAGTGAGATTTTTATAGTATCGATCGGCAGTTTCTTATATCTTTTCTTTAAAAGGTGGTCCCTATGTAAGATGTACTAAAATAGTTATTTTGTACACTTGTATAAAATAATTATTTTATTGTACTGTAAGTATGCAGTTACTGCTACTACTTTATTACTTACTGTTTTTATTTTATTCTATTTTCTAGTTTAATCTATTTTATTTAACTATTTCATTATTGCTGCAATAAACCTTTTTGTCAAAAGTGTAAGTAGAAGTCCACAAAAGGCCCACAATTTTCCAAAATGCATACTAAAATATGTCATTACACTGAACAAACGATGTCAAACAGTTTAAACTCACAAAACACCAAAGTTCTAAAACGACTGCTAAGCAATCATTAAACAACCGTTGCTTTTACCATTTGTATAATGTACTCACGATAGCAAACACGCTTGGGTGCCCTGAACAAAGTGCCCAGATGCATGCTGTAGATACGAATAATGATTATGTAATTTCCACGATGTTTTGCTGAGAATAACGCTTGCTGAAAGACAATTACAATTTATAGGGACTGTTTGAACAATTATATTATAATATCTTGTTGTGTTTATTTACACTAACTTGTCTTTAAGTGCATCTAGATTAATTGCGTAACACACACAGTAGCAATGGGTTTCATTTTGACAGTTTAACAACATCCATTGCGTTGCCGAGCAGACACATTTTTCGAACGTATGGAGCAATGGATTAGCTATATGCTTCAAAATGATCCAAATTGAGAGCAGTGTGATACGCAATCAGAATGCTGGCGCAGACTTGTGTGTATCTAAAATGCTCATAATAAAAGTAAAGAGTTTGTCGGTTTGTTTGAACGCTATAATCTCTGGAACTCCTGGTCGGACTTGTAACATTTTTTAAAAATTTGGTAGCCCAATTCAAGGGGAAGGCTATATAGATAAAAAATTACAGTCTACACTCACTTCAGTCCACAGTTTTGCGTTTAAAACAAAACGCAAATATCTCACAAAAATAACCCTCCACCTGCCGCCACATGCAACGCAATCAATAAAAGTGCTTTTAAATCCTAATAAAATTAAACGTAGTTTTAAAAACCATGTGAAATATACATCGGTCTGCCACAAACCCACTCGTATCGCGAATACTTACACTGATACGTTTCGTGCAAATTTACTTATCGACAGTAAAGTTTGATTATGATATTGCCTAAAATACTCCAAACACCGGTATTAGCGTCTTTGCGACCGGGAATTAGAATTTAATAATCGTTGGTTGGTTGCTTATAAAAAGCGTTGTAACTCAAATGTAATATACATATAATTTATAACATATGACCGTGCTAATGTCTAGTGGCGTGTTCGATTCCAGGTCAGGCAAGTACCAATGTGACTTTTCTAAAGTTAATATGTACTTTCTAAGTATATCTTGGACAGCAATGACTGAAGGTGAGGAAAACATCTTGAGGAAACCTGGACTTTAAGTCTGAAATTGCCAACCCGCATTGAGCAATCTGTGCCCAGCAGTGGGACGATAAAAGGTTGATGATGATGATGATGATATGACCGTAAGATCTACTTGCATGAAAGCGTAAAATAAAAAAAAAAAACTATTTGGCTCAATTCTTGAAATTGCCAAGACGTCACTTAATTCAGAAACGCAAGCAACGTCACGCAATCGGTTAGTCGCATATAAAACGTAGCGTTTTACGAGGTCACGCCGCATGTGACACGGACGTCTGTAGACGCCATGAGTATTTTAGGGTTGAACTCTTTTAAAGCACTTTTTGATGATACCAAACTCGTCTTAAGTACTTTACAAATAGGGAGTGAAATTCGCACACATTATAAATGAGTATTTAACAAATAAGGGGATGATATTATATGCTTTCGGTGTATATTTAACCTTGATATATTCAGTGACAAGCGACCAGGTAATCAAAAAGAAAAATAATAAAAAAAACTTAATTTTGTACCTTATTGCTTTAGCAATGAAGTTCAAAATCGAAATTTCACAGATTGTAATAGCGACAATGACTGGTAAAGCGGACCCCAGACTCCAAAGCTGAAAAAGCTTCGTATGCGACTGGGAGTAACGCTGAGATGATGATGTTGTAGCGAAAATGTGTTGCGCAATTGCAGCTGTATACATAGCTGTAACTGGTTAAATTAGCTGTTTAGTCAACCGCCTGGTCTTTAGAAGTATCACAGTAAAGTTCTGACCGTAGCCATAGTGCCTGCATTAGTTACAACGACCAATACGACTCGCACATAGTTGGGTTGTATCCTAAAAAATAATTTAATGTCCATCAGATAGATTTATAAAAAATATTGAACACGTATTTTTTATTTTTTCTTTCATTGAAATACTTAGGAAGATAATATTGATTTGAAATGTCGCATGACGTCACACCGTGGTACAAAATAAACCACGGCGTGACGTAATTAACCCAACTCCGTAACCTTAGTAGGCTATATCTCAGTAGGTTTTGGTAGGTAATTTCGAAAAAATATAAAATACGGCTCTTAATTATTTTTTTTTTTCTAGGTAAGTAGTAGAAGAGTAGATAGTAGTAGTATAAGTCGGACTAATTATTTTTTTGATTTTCATACCTTGGATATATCCCTATTGTTTAAGATTCTTTCTAAATGATAATTTATTGAATAACATTCAGGCCGTCCGTTGAGAGGCCGCCGTTTAGTTAAAGGGCTATGCGGTTAATTATACTGCTAGCTGCGACAGATACATATGAAACTAAATTTAGGCGAAAATTCTTAGAGAAAATCAAAGGTCGATTTTTTTTTTTTTCATCACTTGACGATAGGTCGGACCTTCGATAAACTGATTACGTCATTTTAAAAGCTGAAGCCTTTCTTATAACTTTCCGAATTGCCCTTTCATTCCTGATAGTCATCATTGCCCTGAATTTAATTTCTTGCCAGTTTTTTCTTTGGTAGAAAATTTTCTCTCTTATACGGGGTGTTTGGCAGTACGTTGAACTTACGAAAATGGTGGATGGGTGGGGTCATCTGCTACTTGCTTAACCTCATCAATCGACCCGCGCGAATGTTATTACTTGGCCGCACGCCCCTTTTTTTTAGTAATAATAAACTAGTGCTTGACCGCAATCCCACCTGATTTTAAACAGTGATGCTATCGTTGATGGTAAAGCGCGCTAGTTTAACAACACGATCATCGATGCTGCGCCAGAGGGGGATTAATCTGGAGACCCTCCACGACCAAACTCCCGACACAACAACATTAGGCGCATCGCAGGCTTCACCAGACATCATGCCGGAACACGAAGTATCGCTTGGCGGCAAGACTGTCAGGTGGGTGGTAACTTTTGCCGGCAGCCCCTGTTATGGCCTACTACCGAGAAACCCTACAGGGGAACCAAACCTAATATTGAAATAAGTAGCTATTTAATTACTTCAATAAACTTACCGCCACCATTAAGTAATACCTAAGTTATTATAACAACTCCTCATACTCATTCTGCGTTAAATTTACCTTGTTATGAGGTATAAAATAACTTTAGTTCCTTGTAAAGTAATGCGCTTTATAGCCTTTACCACTGATTATCAAATAATATTCCACAATAAATACTTATAATGCTGCCATCTTAACGTAAAGTAACTTCAACGACATTTGCAACGTCCCTCTCGTAAAACCGAAACTATAAAAGTTTGAAAAAGCATTACCATATGTGCAGAAGTAATAAAAACACTGTTATCCACAAAAGTATAGCCGTTCCGATTTGTTCCCGACAGTAAAATTATACTGATATCAGAATTCTTAAAGGATATCAAAATATCTTTTAATATTTCAATATTTTATAGAAATTGTTTTACTGACATTTTATTTTCTGACTTTATTTTAAAATATTCGTATAAAATTATTCTATACGAAGATTTTAAAATAATACAGGATATCTTCTACAGAACTTCTGTAAGGTTTGAGATTATGTAGAACAGTGCCAAATATTAATACAATCTTTTCAAATCACACGATTGGCGCAGTAGCTAAGCGATCGACTGCTGCGCTGCGTGTCGCGGTTTCGGTTCCCGCTCGGAACAAATATTTGTATGGCCTACGAATAGTAGTTCCAGGTCTGGCTGTTTGTATATGTGACTTTAAATGTAAGTAAACTCACCAGGAATTCCTAGTGTGGGGTAACGTTTTGGTAGGGTACTACATTGAACCGAAAGATACCCCATCTACTGAAGTGCCCAAATGTTCGTTCAGACCCGGTCTTGACAGCCAGAGGGACAATTCTCGTAATTTCGAGTACACAGTCAGACTTCAAATACTACATTTTCTCATTACCCTATATTTTTGAAATTGATTCTAGCTGAAATGACTTTAAGACTAGATTTTTAAAAGAAACATGGCCACAAGGCGCAAACAGTATGAAGCAACATAGATGTACCATCGACACAAAAAGAAGAAATAGAAGACTGACCATTGATACACGTTAATTAGGAGTTTCTCCAGCTCCCAATAAACGTGCATCAATAATAAAGTTCACTATTTGTTCTTCCACTCGCAAGACAACTGTAATTTGTCACATTTTGATAGCATCAATTGATTTCGTCACTGTAATATGCCTTGTTCCAATAAACACAAAAAAAAATCGTTTAATAGCATTACAATTACAATCACCTTAATATTGCGAAAGAAAACTGCTTGTGATGCCAAAAGACGCTTATGGCAGTATAATTTCAGTTTACAACACAAAGTAGGTGGTAACAAAAAAATATCCTGGCCCCAGGCAATTGAAAAAACACAGGTGGGTTTTAGTCGGTAAAAATCTAATACGCCCTTCCGCTCCGCCCAGAACAGGACTTCTCCTGTTCTGGGCGGAGCGGAAGGGCGTATTAGATTTTTCGCATTTGATGACATCCCGAAAAAAAAAACGAAAAAATTTCCCATAAGAAGTTGAGTTTCAACTGGAAATCACGTAATCATACAATACATTTCCTCGCACAAATACATCGCTATTTTTATCCAGTTTTAATTTATAAATAAGCATCTAAAACAGTTCATTAAATTCCAAATTCAGTTAAGTGTGCAAAGCAAAAAATTAATTACACATCACATCAAATTAGGGATCTCTTATAAAAACAAAAAACTATATTATAATCCTAATGTAACTATCATTAGTTTCAGTCATCCTTAAAAAAACTAAGTGTTTAGATATAGTCTTCGAATTGTTCTGTGACTTATGTTCAGTTCCGCACGATTAATTAAATAATACGTAATACGCAAGCGTCTAGTACGATTGCCCTGAGAATACCTGATAATTGAATGAAGTGGAAGAACATCGTGCATAAACCTGCGAAGTGCTTTCAGGGACATAATCTTTTGGTGACCATATGTAACGAAGATGATAAGCCTTCTGAATTTGGAACGTAAATAAATCTCACCTGTTTCAGAACTTCACAAAAACTCTTTTGATCTATACTAATATAATTATAATCTATACTGATATATAAAACTGAGGACTTTGTTTGTTTGTTTGAACGCGCTAATCTCTGGAACTACGGGTCCGATTTGTAAAATTCTTTTTGCGTTGGTTAGCCCATTAATCCAGAAAGGCTTTAGGCTATATAAAATCACGCTGTGACTAAAAGGAGCGGAGCATATAGAAAAAACATCGAAACCTACGCGGGTGAGGCCGCGTGACGCAGCTAGATAAGTATAAAGCTGAATTTACATGTATATACCCAGTAACGATGCTTCTTAAAAAAGGTGGGCAAGCAATTATCAATATAAATATTACCTTGCATACGTTCAAAACATTAAGGTCAATGATAAGCATACCACGGGCATAGAGGAAACAACAAAAGTACTAATTAATACACTTATCCCTGATGATTCACCGGCTAACGATAGCGACTACCACCAACAGATTCGAGCGTGGGCTCCTGTGCCACCTGAATCACCAATGTCAGACGTACCATCTAATGACGAATTTATAAATATTGTTAGAAAACTACCGGTCAACAAATCATCAGGGGAAGATAAAATATCTAATAGGATGATTAAAGAAGCGTGTAAAACAGCGGGTGATGCCATCTTAACTGTATATAACCGATGCATTGCTGAAGGCGTTTTTCCTCGTAAATGGCGACGCGGTTTCATACGAATAATACCAAAGTGTGGTGATAAACCACCGGATGATCCGAAGTCATATCGGCCTATCACGCTTCTACCATCTTTGGGGAAACTTCTTGAGCGCCTCATCGTTCCACGGTTACTACCGAACGGTCCAAAATTTCATAGTAATCAATATGGCTTCACCATCGGTAAATCAACAGTCGACGCGGCGCTTTCTGTCAGAAGAACCGTTAACCAGTCGGAACACAAGTACGTGATTGGTATCTTTTTGGATATTTCTGGGGCTTTTGATAACGCTTGGTGGCCTATGCTGTTGTTAAAATTAAAAAACCGCGGTTGCTATAGAAACATATATAATCTCGTTTACTCGTACTTTATAAACGGTTCCGCGGTACTTAAGCTCGGTCATTTTTCTAGTACTAAAGCACTAACCATGGGATGTCCTCAGGGTTCAGTTGTCGGTCCTTATTTATGGAATTTGGGTTTTGATGATTTTCTCGCGATCCCGCTTCCTTGCGGCTGTTCACTTACTGGTTACGCGGACGATGGCCTACTGCTCATTCAATCAAGTACCCGAGCCGGACTTGAGAACTTGGCCCATACTTGCCTAAATCTAATATCTCAGTGCGGTGATCGTAACCGCCTAGCGTTTGCGCCGCATAAAACCTATCAACTTCTACTAAAAGGTAATCTTAAATCATTGCCTACTATTAAATTTAATAACGTTCCCGTTAAAAAACAGCAATCCGTATGCTACCTTGGTATGGTCTTAGAAAGGAATTTTTCATTTATCGAACATATAAAAATAGTTGGCGAAAAAGCTAAAAGGAACTTTTATGCCCTAACTAGAATATCCAAAGCAACTTGGGGTCTATCATTCCTAACTTTAAAAACTATATATGGAGCTACCTACTTAGGATGTATGTGCTACGGTGCACCTGTTTGGGCCGATAGGGCCAGCATAGGGGCGGCGCGACGTAAACTGCTTCAAAGCCAACGTTTGGCATTGATATTTTTATGCAAGGCGTATAGAACAGTCAGTACTGAAGCCTTACCCGTTCTGGCAGGTGTACTTCCAGTCGATCTTGAAGTACAGCGACGTGCTTCAATGTACTACTCCGCGAGGGGGGAGGCCATGGACACTAACTTTGTTACACAACGCGACCTCAATAGAATTTCTAGATTATTTAAACCTCAGACTGACGTCTGGGAGGACCTCTTATCCGAATGGCAAAGTAGGTGGGATAATTCCATCAAGGGCCGGCACCTCCATCTGTTCTTTCCATCCGTTGGCGATCGGCTGGCTAAGACATGGCTGGAGGTTGACCACTGCGTTGCCCAATTTCTCACAGGTCATGGCAACTTTAAAAGTAAACTGTATTCTTTTAAACTTGTTCCTTCGCCTTTGTGTCAGTGTTCTACATCGAACTGTGAATTTGAACAGTCCGCACATCACATCTTGTGGGAGTGTATTCTTTGGCAGAATGAACGCAATATTATGTTGGATAGTGTACAAGTTACATCCGGAGTTGTTTATTATACGGACCTTGTTGAAACTAGAACTAATTTCCGTGCGTTCAGGCGCTTTTGCCATACCTATTATTGGAATCAATTGTAACAGCGAATACCTACTTAGGACCCATTAACTTGATCAAATGTTATTCCGTGGTGCTTGGCAATCTGGGCTTCTCCCAGTTGCAATAATGTCCCTTTGTGCCGATTGGCCTAGTTCTATTCTGTCTCCTGCTTATTATGGAGGGAAGTGGAAAAAATATCTTTTTTCTTACTCCTCCGCTATTCTTTTCTGATTAATTTCGTTGCGGGACCCAAGACAGTTGAAACATTTCTCCGGGACTCGTCGAGCTTCATTGCTCGGCGTTTTTCTGGCGGTCTCCACTGTTGATTCTGGCTTTCAGGAGTTGCAGTGGGTTGGGAACAGTGTGGCGGGTTTTGTACCAAAAAAAAAAAAAAAAAAGCAAAACTAGTACAAACGGACTCCGATATCCTAATTCAATGACGTTTCTATTTTAACTTTCTGGCGGGTATCCGTGTTAATTTAAATTGTACGGTAGGAGTTTATTTGGCAGAATAAACCACGTTCTACCATTCCAAAAAGTTTAGAAACGGTTGTTAATGAAACGAATTAGCCAGTAAACTAACATCATTTTCGATGTTAAGAACCCCTAAACTTAAAACAAAGAATTAAGCAAATCTATCATTGTCATTCATAAATGCAGGCATTGTTTTGTTCTACTCAAATGCATGCTAATCAAAAACCCCTCTTATTACTCAGTAATAAAAAGATTATTAAAGAGGGTATTCAGAAAAAAACTTGTGTATTACAAAATAGGGATCAAATTGTGGGAAAAACTTTGAGGTGTCGGAATAATAACTCCGTATGTACAAATTACTCATTCTGTATGACAGCTACCGTGAAAAATGCATAACTATGTTTTGGATAGCATTATGCAGTATATCCAAGCAGTTGTGTCTTTATTTTCCTATTATACAGGAGAAAAATTCAACGTCTGTTAATGTGCTTGAAATATGTCAAAGGATGACCTTTGACACTGCGATTTTTAGTATTTGCAGTGAGGGAAATTTCTTTTTGAGAAACAGCCCGGTATTTTATGTGTTTGAAACTGCATAGCAGACGAATTTAGTTTAAACTTTTATTGTGAATGCTGATGAGCATAAGTGTCTCCGACTGATCTTGTGCTCTTCTGTGGCATCTTTATTATATTCAAAATTGCCATAACTTCAGAGCAATTTCTAAAGAACAATCTAAATATTTTTTCCTGATATTGCTAATTAAACTATGGCTTCATATGGTCGAAAAATGTGTCTGTTGAACAACATAAATAACGCAATGAATGTTGTTGAACTGTCAAAATGAAACCCATTGCTACTGATAGTTTGTTAGGCAATTACCCTGCTGTAGTCTGGATTTGTGCCTTGTCGATGGCAATAAATGCTCACGCCTCTATAACTTGAAGGTTAAACATAACTGTCAAAAACGGATGCACTAAGGTACACCTTTTGAGAAACACAAGCGTCATGTTATGTAATATTTCTTACCTTTTTCATGTATATAATTACGAAAAAAAAAGTTCTGTAATGGTTTGACTTCACATAAACATACCCATAACGTATTCCGTCGAATCTACGAAGTGCTTCGCTAATAACTCAAGTCGGTCTCCGAGACTAATTCAAAGCCCGATGATGCCATTAGTCCGAGAGCTAGTCTTTTTTTCTATCATTAAAATTATAGTTTTTGTTTATTCAAACATTCGGTGTAACGGAAGTAATACCTATCAGGATTATTAGATTGGTTCTGTGCTCAGGATGATTACGTGTCTAAGAAAAAAATTATTAATTATTTCTTTGACTTGCACCAAGTAGTAATTGAAGATGTTACAGCCAAATAAAGATGTTTGATACAGTTGGCATAAAAAATATAATTATCTAATAGAATGTTTGACTTATTGATCTTCGAGTGATGCGAAAGATTTTGTAAAAAGAAAATTAGTTTTAAAGGCTCATGGTGACACCTATCAGAAGGTCCATTGAGGTACTTAATTAAAAAAGTTGAAATTCTACAAACAATTTTATCTCAGTTACCATAAATGTCCCAGTAGTGGGAACATTATATAGACTGTACGTAATCTGCGTTCGCGATTTTGCTGAAAATTTACTTTAAATAGCACACACTAAAATTTAGTTTAGTTTAATTTGTTACTTCATCCGATGCCTATTTTATTTGTAGATCGTGTACCGTAAATATAAAATAGGGTTTCTATACTTTCTTTACGGTGTTCGTATTTCACATTTTATTGTTTTCGAACGCAACTTGACCACTGATGACTTAATGTCCCGCTGAGCTTCTGGTCATCAAGTCGGAGTTAATTATGTGAAACTTAGTCATTACGCTATTTGGGCCATGGTTTGTAATTTTCTGTATATTATACTATTACACTGCACTGCTGGTCGCTATGCATGGCATACCAAAGTATGCCATGCATAGCGACCTTAAATCTCCGACAAACTTTCGCATTTTTAATATTAATAGGATAGTAATATGTAGGGTAGGATTATTGTTAACTGGTTTTTTTTTTTTTGCAAGGACGTAATTTACAATGTACGTGTAAATTATGTCTTATGTTATATGTAACTTGTTTCGTATTGTGTCATATGTTTTGACTACACTCTGTATGAAACTCGGATTACTAAGAGTCATAACTTCTGCGGAAGCTGTCTGGCCTGCGGGTAAATTGTTCCGGGTCTATATCAGTTTCGTTTCCCTGAATACATTTTACAATACAGTAGAAATTCTGGCATCTGGCTTAAACAAAATGCCGGGAAAGTTAACTAAACATGTTCCGTTCCGTCTTTAATTTGAATCAAGGTGAAGCTAAATTAATGTCATAATGTGAATGTACCATATATAACTTTACTAATGGCGTTATAATGTCATTGTAATTTCATACATAATTATGTAGGTAGGTAGTAGACATAAGAATGAAGCTGTAAAACCAGCACATTTGTGCTGGTTTTACAGCATCAATGCTATGTGCATCAACTGCTATAGAACTTTCATCTAAGGGTGAAAAACAAGTCCGTTTTGTCGTAACCAGGATTAACTTATGTTATGCTTCTTATTCCAATATTCCCACTGGTCGATACTTACGCGGATGAAACCGCGGGACGCAACTAGTATAAACTACTGCACAAACATACTTTAATAAAATCGCACGCGATTCATCACGTAGTCATAACTAAGCCCTTGTTACCCGACTACGGCAAAGCAAAAGGAGGGTTATGATTTTGACAGGCTATGTATGTATGTATGTATGTATGTATGTATGTATGTATGTATGTATGTATGTATGTATGTTCATCTGTTCCCTCGTAACTTCTAAACTACTTATTCGAATTCGATAAATGACATATCATTAGAAGCGTCTTAATTGTCTGCTGGTTATAGGCTATATGGAGTTTCACAAAATCTAACGTGGCGCCCTCTAGCGGACAAAATATACAGAGTAAAAATATAAAGTTAAGATAAATATGCCGTGTTTGGTATCATTTGAAAGGGCTTAACTTGTACATTTTGAATATATATATATTACTAGCATTTGCTTGTGACTTTACCTGTATTCATGGGCTGATTGCATATAATTCACATCTTTTCGTTCATAGATAGCTTCTTTACTACTTATCAGAATAAGACCACAGCAGCACCATTAGAAGGGCCTTGATATTCTGTTGGTTATGAGCTATACAGCTTGTCACCAAATTTAGTATTACGCCCTCTAGCGGACAAAAAGTTCTATGTTAATACAAAATTAAAATAAATATATCGTATTTGGTATCATCTGAAAGAGATTCACGAGTACTTTATGTTTGTACATAATCCCTAGTAATGCTTCGTAGAAATTTGAATGTAAACCAGGGTTTGGTAAACGGAGCGATGGGAGTGGTGAAGGCCTTCGAATGGCCTGCTCTTCGGCGCGATCAGTTGGAACAGGAGAACAGCCAAGCGCTGTTCTCATACAATTTGACGACGCATCCATAAAAGCAGATACTAACGGACTTATCAAAATCGAGCCTTGCCTCACTGAATTTGACGGCTTGAGGGGTTCTGGGCAAATTCAGCGTAAAATGCTCCCGCTGATTCTTTCTTGGGGTTGTACTGTACATAAATTACAAGGTTGTACTCTAGATAAAGTTACAGATCTAGGAAAGTCATTGTTTGCTAAAGGACAGGCCTATGCCGCTCTCAGTAGAGTTAAAACCATAGAGGGATTATTTATAAGTGCATTGGATCATAATAAATAACTTAAAAATCCACATGACAGTCGATCGTTAGCAGAATTAGATAGATTAAGAAATCTTCCCAGGTCCTCTTAATATAAGTTTTTTTTTTAATAATTATAAACTAGCGCTTGACTGCAATCCCGCCTGATGGTAAGCAGTGACGCAATCCTTGATGCCTGCGCACTAGTTTATTAAGCCTATTCACTTAAAAAACTTAGGAATAGCAAAGATGACGGCAGTTGAGCCAGGTGATGCAATGTTAAATCCAAGACCAACACGACCAACCATGCTGCGCCAGAGGGAGATTGATCTGGAGACTCTCCACGACCAAACTCCCGACACAACAACATTTGGCGCATCGTACTCGCCACACAACGCAATACAAAGTGCTCAGATGCGTCCTCCGTACGGCTTCACCAGACATCATGCTGGAACACGACGAATCGCTTGGCGGCAAGACTTTGTCTGGTGGGTGGTAACTTCTGCCGGCAGCCGATGTTATGGCCTACCACCGTTAGAAAAACATCAAATCTATTTATACTAACGGCCTCATCCACTAATTCATGACCCATTCGGTGCCATCGACGCAAATGTGCGTCGCTACTACGAAAAACCGGGAGCTTCATACGGGGAAACCGTTGCTATACGCGCTACCCTCCAAGCGCTACGAAATAGTAAAATAGGACATCTCTACATATTACTATACGCCGATACATAAGTCATAAGAGATGTCGTATGTTAACTACCTAGTTTTTAGTTCGTCAAATTAACTTTTATTAATATTATGCGCCACAAATACACTTTAACACCAAATAGTACAAATAATAAAAAGTTAAAAAAGTAAAACCCAACTACGACAAAAAACGACGCTGAAAAAGTATAAAACAAGATTTTCAGAATACTGAACTGAACAAAGTTGCTAATATAGTTGCAAGTAAATGGACACAGTAGACTCTACCAAAATGCCTTCGTTGTAAATTGACAATAATGTCTTACGATACTATTCTGAAGTATGCAATATTCACTATTTAGAGATAAATTTTCATGTTTGGAAAGGCGTAGTCACACGTTACATATACCTACCGTAGCACTTTCATAACGTGTGACTGCGGTTTTCCAAACATGAAAATTTATTTTTTAAAATTTATTGTCAATTTACAACGAAGGCATCTTGGTAGAGTCTACTGTGTCCATTTACTTGCAACTATATTAGCAACTTTGTTCAGTTCAGTATTCTGAAAATCTTGTTTTACACTTTTTCAGCGTCGTTTTTTGTCGTAGTTGGGTTTTAGTTTTTTAACTTTTTATTATTTTAAAACAAATGACACTTGTGTCGTTGATCGGTACGTGCTCAAAGCAAAACACTCCTCATTGTGACGTCACTTTTAATGCTTTGTGCTCAATGAGCTTCTTTCATGTTGACTGCCGATAGATATTGTTTTTTATTTGAATAGAAAAACTTCTCTTGATTGGAGTGGGTTTAATTTATTTGGCGCCTCTTCTTTAACGCCACAAACTTAGAATAAGTTTTTCATCATTTAGAGTTCTATCGTGTTAATGTCGTAATGGTTTTATACTCTAAATAAGAAAATAAGCTTAAGAGAACTTCTTATTTTCTTCTTGTTGGTTTTCTTCATCGTTGTTTTCATAGATTGAGCACACTAGGCGGCCATATTGATTGCGGCATCAGTACGAACTTTAAGTCATCCATGATGCAGGTGAATAGGCACTTAGAAACACTAGAGGCACTTACAATTTGCAAGTGGGGCTTGATCTGATCAGAGACACCGAATTTGCACTGAGTGCTGGACGGAGTCAGTTATCCCCCATTTCAACGATCTGTGGCTGTAGTGGCCTTGAGAGAACTCATCCACTTGGAACTCAATAGGAAGTCCTGAATCATTTCTAAATGTTGTTGTATTGTAAAAAGAGGCTCTTTATGGCTGTGTTTTTACATAGCCCCGTTATCAGTAACCTTTATCGATTTTGCAAGACTGATATTGCTAATATTGAGTTCCCATTCCCACACATCCTTAAATGGGCAGATCCGCGTAGGCGTTTTCGATCAGCGAATTCATTGCCACCTTATAATGATCTGTTAACCTCGTAAACATAATTTAGTTCATTACCAAGGTGTCTGTTTTCATGTTATCTATCGTAACCATCTTCTCCATAAACAACTTCTGCTTTAATCCATATATAATGGTTTCACGTGTCTTGCTTGTAATTGCTACGGGGTAGACTTTTTCGTTCATATTTTATGGTACAGTGAATTTGGTTTGGGTTAAGTTTGAGGAAGTGGCGTTTATGCATGCTGCTTGACTTTGAAATCGTTATAGTATACTCAAAAATTACTTTGATTAAGCTTAGGTGTCTTTATTTTTTTCTACATGGTAGGAACGGATGTAGACATGGTCCATCCTTCTTCCTTCGTTTAGGCAATTATTATAAAACTCTGGTCTTGCATACTGTGGTTAAAACATAAAGTAGTTTTTCCATAAGTTTCGATCCGCAAGATTAATCTAATGATTAAGTATCTTACATGTTAGAATATCTACGAGACATTGTTCATCTCTCTTCACCTTTAGATTAGGCAGTTGTTATAACTACGTTACATTACATTGTTGACACACGGACAGCCTCCGTGTCGTAGCGGTAGCGGACGCGGCCGCTGCGCAAGGTGGCGCGGGTTCGATCCCCGCACAGTGCAAGTATTTGTATGCATGAATATGAATATTTGTATTGGTCTGGTCGTGCCTCGGAAAGCACGTTAAGCCGTTGGTCCCGGTTGCCCTACGAACATCTAGTGGCAGTCGTTACGGGTTGTTGGAGCCCTCAAAAGTCCTACAATTTGTCTAACTGCAATGCTTCGATATCGCCTTCGGGTTGTGGAGGTCAGACGGCAGTCGCTTCATAGAAAATGTCGAAGTTTAGCCATATCAGCAGTTGGACTGGTAAGATGAACCCCAGACTCCAAAGCTGAAAAGGCTTCGGATGCGACTGGGATTAACGCTGGGATGATGATGATTACATTGTTGACACCACTGCGATCCAGACGAAGCGTTTTGCCTCATCTTTTATGCCGCGTACATCGAAGGAAACAAATTGCCAGCGGCAGTCTTTCCATCAGACAATTTAAATGTCTTCAAAGCTAGAGTGAATAGGCTCTTAATATACTAGCGCGTTTTACCATCAACGATTGCGTCACTGCATACCTTCAGGCGGTATCGCGGTCAAGCACTAGTTTATAAGGTTTAAAAAAAAGAATTACCTGGTCTTACCGATATGGTTAAAACATAACCCAGACAGTGTGGTCAATTTCTTCTGACCTCAATAACCATGTCAGACAAAAACATTTCATCTAACTAGAGGGGCGAGACTATCAAGGTCGTTTCACTGTGAGCCTTTTAGACAACTATTGCTCTATTTCAAACGAAAGTTTATTTAAGATTCAATCTTTCTAGAAAAGGTCCAATTCAATCTAACTTCAGGCTTCCGCAGACAGGCGTGATGCGACGGTGTGACGAATTTTGGTAGACCAATTTTCATGATGTTGTAATAGAATTTGTTCTTGCAGTCACGTTGAGGACGCAATTTTAGTTTTACCTAGATATCAAATGGTGTCGTAATACCCAGCTTGTGCAGGTCAGGTAGGCGGTTCATCATCACCATCATCAACCTTTTTTATCCTCCCACTGCTGGGCACAGGCCTCCTCTCCACTTTCTAAGTATATCTTGGACACCAATAATAATTGATTATAAAGTGAAGGAAAACATCTTGAACAAACCTGGACTTTAAGTCTGAAATCGCCAACCCGCATTGAGCAAGCGTGGTGATTACGCTCAATCCTTTTCCTTTTCGATAGGTGGTTGCTCCATGTATACCAGTGATATCCAGCTGCATCAGGTTAGGTTGAAAGTTGATCCCAATATGATAGTAAAAAATACAGGTACCTAGACAAAAAATAGGACCCTACCTCATAGAAACTTTATATAAAATTGATCATCGCATCTTTTTATAACTTAAGCCACCATGGGCGGGACTCATCCTATGCCCGTTAGAGGGCGTGCCATAATGCCAGTTTTGATTAGATTTCTACAAATTAGTTTCTTTAAATTGTGTTTTTGTTATTCAATTCGTTTTTTATGTATGACTAACACAGTTTTTATTCGCCCAGTTTCATTTTTATTTCAGATTGAATCTATAAATATAATTATATGGTATTCATTCATTTGGGCTTGATTTATGTTAAATTCTGTTATGATATCAGCATTTTGTGTTAATTTAGGTGTTAGAAGTAGGCTGTGTTGTTTCAGATTTTAATTTTAACACAGAACAATTTATTTTCTTTCTAAAGCTTTGTCGAAACTAAGTATAAAAAAGTTGTTATTAGGACTTTTTATTTGCAAGATGTTTGTTGAAAATAAGGTTTTAATTTAGGCAATTACTTAGTAATTTGACAAGATTAAACTAACATTTATCTTCTGTCATTTTCTTAATAAAATAGAAATTTTCCCCTTATTCATAAACGTTGCTTAAAGTTAACTAGTGATTAGCGATTGTTTAACCATACATTTTAGACGTTTGCAAGTCACTTTAATCATCGTTTATGAATAAATCCCTAAATCGCTGTGGTGTTTATTCATAAACGATGATTAAAATTAAGTGACTTTAAAAGGGCAAAATGTATGCTTAAAGAATCGCTAATCACTAGTTAACTTAAGGTAATGTTTATGAATAAGGGGGAATAAGTCGAATAAGAATCGGGACCATTGTCTCACTAATTTATATATGATACTAACTTTCCGCCCGCGGCTTCGCCCGCGTGGAGTTCGGTTATATCGCGCTTTTTAGATTTCCCTCGGGAATATCAAATTTTTCCGGGATAAAAAGTAGCCTATGTTTTTTCTCAGGGTCTAAAGATTGTCTGTGCCAAATTTCATCAAAATCGGTTGAGAGGTTTAAGCGGGAAAGCGTAACAGACAGACAGACAGAGTTACTTTCGCATTTATAATATTACTAGCTTTCCGCCCGCGGCTTCGCCCGCGTGGAGTTCGGTTATATCGCGCTTTTTAGATTTCCCTCGGGAACATCAAATTTTTCCGGGATAAAAGGTAGCCTATGTTCTTTCTCAGGGTCTAAAGATTGGCTGTGCCAAATTTCATCAAAATCGGTTGAGAGGTTTAGGCGGGAAAGCGTAACAGACAGACAGACAGACAGACAGAGTTACTTTCGCATTTATAATATTAGTATGGATTATCTTTTTTTTATATTTATAAACTAGTGCTTGACCGCAATCCCGCCTCATGGTAAGCAGTGATGCAGTCGTTAATGGTACGGCGCGCTAATTTATTAAGAGACTATTCACCCAAGCCTTGAAGACATTTAAATTGTAGTGTGTATTTTCATTAGTAAATAATAGTGTACTAATCATTGTTTTTGTGTCTTTGCAGGTACGTTCATTCGAAGAACCCGCGTTAATAACGTTAAAGTCAAGATATTTTTCAAGCAGAAAATGTTTAATACTTTCAAAATGTAAATACCTAAGGAGTGATAAGGTAAATGGGATAATACTTAAAAATGTCGTTGATATCTTAAATTTTTCGGAGCGTTAAGGGTCTCGCTGACTGGTGCGGCGCGACAGTGCAATGTACCTAAGTCTTGTAGAAACATTACCTTTAGAGCGTTTTTTTTCATAAAAAAATGTTTTAATAGAGTTGCATCGTGCCTGTCTACGGGCCCTTTGAATTGTAGTCCAGAGATTTAAATAAGTTTCTATATTGTTAAATGATCCTACACAGCAGTGTAGTAATACGTAATTATTATCACTGGAATATTTTAAACATGCATTGAAGCCTGTATGGCTTACTGATTAGTAACTAAATTGGTATTATACAAATTAATTGGATCACTAATTAGCTAGTCACTGTTCTGAATTATGATACAGCCTAATTTCGTAACACACTATTAGGTACTAACAATTTGCATTTTGAAGTATATTGCTAATCCGTTGAGGTACAGTTTACTTGACGTGGGATTTTCACCACATAGCATTCGCAATTTACTGGTTATTGACGTCATTGAAAAGTTATATAGGAATTAGGGAGTTGGTGTGTTTTCCTACATAGTTTTTTGGCATTATAAAGTCAAACTGCCTATCATCAGGCGGGTTTTTTTTTAATAAATGATAAACTAGCGCTTGACCGCAATCCCGCCTGATAGTAAGCAGTGACGCAATCGTTGATGGTAAAGCGCACTAGTTTATTAAGAGCCTATTCACTCTAGCCTTGAAGACACGCATTGTCATTGTAGCCCGACGGAAACACCGCCACTGGCAAATTGTTCCAGTCCCTCGATAGACGCGGCATAAAGGAGGAGGCGAAACGCTTCGTCCGGATCGTAGTGGTGTTAACAACGTAAGGGTGGAAATTCGCCGTACGACGGGTCGTCCGATGGTGGAACGGAGATGGGGGAATTAAATCATGCAATTCCCTCTCACACTCCCCAAAATGTATCCTATAGAGAACCGAAAGGCTGGCTACTCTACGCCTGTGCTCTAGGCTTTGGAGACCGTCTCGAGTTAAATCAGGGTCACCAATCAGCCTCTTCGCACGCCTCTCCACAGAATCCAAAGTGGCCAGGTGACACTTAGCAGCACCAGCCCAAATGTGGCTCCAGTACTGCAGACACGAACGGACCTGTGCTTTGTACAATGTTAGAAGCTGCCCTGGTGTGAAGTACTGCCGGACCTTTGCAAGACCTTTCTGTTAGTGTGGTTATTTTTTTTTAATTTATCCTTTTGAACCGTAACTCTAAATAACATATCTAGAACCACAGTCAAAAAACAATGACACAATTGCCTTAAGTTTTCTAGAATTAAGACTATTTGTCAAACTATGTATTTCAAATTTTGAAAATTTTATATGTTCTTTATTATTAGTATAGGTGTAATGAATAGACACTCATCTGTCTACCGACCGACTGTTAACACTAACCGCGAGTTCCTCTCAGACACATAGAATACAAATCCTCACAGTTTCGTCACTCTCCCTCAATTGAGGCCCTTTTCTTAATACAGTGGGCGTGCTCAGTGGTAACACTGGGCACCCCGTGGTCAGTGGGTCTATTTTATTGCTGTGTTCGGTCCGGCTTACAAATCGTATTAGAAAATAAGGACTATCGGTTTTTTAGACCTGTTGAATTTGTTTGAAAGTTGTGATGATTGTTGTCACTAAAAGTTTATTTATGAGCTCGACTTTTGCTGATGAGACACAGTTACTATTTAATAAGCTACGGGAACTATTTAATAACATTAAAGAAATTCTTCCATTTAATCATGCAGTTCTGCTAAAGAAACTATAGAAACGATTCCTTTACATCTAAGTAATTTAGAAAAAAAAAACCAAACAAATCAATACTGGCGTCTTGTTTTTATAAACGCACACTAGGAATTACTCCCTTATCGTGAAAGCGTTCACAAACATTTAAACTCACATACACAAACAGCCAGACCCGGAACCTGTAAGCCATACAAATATTTGTTCCGTGCGGGGATCGAACCCGCAACACGTAGCGCAGTAATCAACCACTCAGCCACTGCACCTATCGTGTCGTCCAACATTCCAACATTCATTAGGCTAGTTACTTATGATGCTACTTAGACCATTTACAGTCATTGAAGGGGGCGGACTCATGATGAAAGAGTTCGTGAGTGAGTAAGTGAGTACGTTTTTGAAATACCTAGGTCATAAGTGTGGCTATAGTTATGTGTGAATTAGCTATCTCACAAAAGCTATAGCTAATGCTGAACGTCTGTTCCCCACTGTAACTATACACATAACGTTTTTTTTTTTATATAGTTATAAAATAGTGCTTGACTGCTTCCCGCCTGATGGTAAGCAGTGACGCAATCGTTGATGGTAAAGCGCGCTAGTTTATTAAAAGCCTATTCACTGAAAACTGAAAAATGAAACTGGGAAAACTGAGTGAATAGGTCGGAAGACGGCAGTTAAGCGAGGTGATGCAATATTAAACCAAGCAACACTACCAAGGATGCTGCGCCAGAAGCAGATGGATCTGGAGAGCTTCCACGATCAAACTCCCGACACAACAACATTTAGCGCATCGTACCCGGCACACATCACAACACAATTGCTCAGACCCGTCTACATTTGTGCGTCGCGACATCGCAGAGTGGAGGATTTTCATAGAAATTGTTCTACTAGAGTCGAGTCGCGTCGCACCTGTCTGCGTGAGCCTTAAAGCTTTTTGTTAGCTTTTACTACAGAAACTGTTACCAGGCAAAATGGTCTATAAAGCTTTTATTAAATATGGCGATAAAATTATTGCTTGTATTGTTTACTTACTATCATAAACTTCTTAACTGTACTTCGAAGGATATTATTTTAATCTCAAAGATTCTTTTAACGATCTGTCGTAAACATTCATAGTTTTTAAAGCTGTTCTTGATTTTTACTAGCCTATAGGCAATTCGTATGAATTTACCCGCCCGAAACGAGCAAATGGTCACTTTTAAATATATAATATTATTTGTTCTATACCGAGACGATTCGCAGGAAGGTAATTAATTTGTAAATTTGTTATTATATTTTGCAATTAACTTACGACCAATGCTTATACGAATCCTGCACCTTAGGTATTGATGAAATACCGATGTGGTTTTAGCCGATCATCATCATCTTCATCTCAGCCACGTGAAATCCACTGCTGGAAATAGGCTTCCTTCAAGGATTTTCAAAAAGAACGGTTGGACACTACCAGTACTTATTCAGCGTTTTACCGCTCATGTCATCTGACCACCGAGTCGGTGGGTGTCCGACGTTGCGCTTGCCGGTACGTGGTCGCCATTCAAGAGCCTTTCTGCCCCATCGGCTATCGCCTCTACGAGCTATATGCCTCGCGCACTGCTAGTTCAAAGAGCTAATCCGCTGTGCTTAGGCGTTAAGAGTCAACATACCCCGCGTCACCCGACGATTTAGGAAGTCCATGGGAATTTCTATCACCAAAAAAACCTGCACGACATCATCACGAAGCTCACACCCACATACAAATCGCATGCAAACAAGCGATGTATGTTCGTGCACAATGACCTACAAACATGTAGCCACGTGTTTGTACGCGACGACACCGTCCGCAAATCTCTGCAGCATCCATACCAAGGTCCATACCCAAAATACCCAAACGAGTTGAAAATTCAACTTACAGGCTATTTTCACATGTGGTCGCAGTAACTTCGCTAATACCCCGACCAAACGGTTTCGGTTAGGTTGGATCCGTGATCAACTGAGCGAAAGCCGCTTTGGACGTACTAACTAAGCTAGGCCATCCCAACCAAAATGGGTTAGGTTCGAATTGTGACGAATTACGTATGTACATCCAAGTGTGGCAATTTAGTATTTTTTATGAAGGAATATGAATGCATTTCAACAACTATGTTGAAGTCTGCTTTCAGCCTATGTATATATTTATTTATACATAATTAAACCGATACAACACCAATTATATCAATTAACAGAGATACAAAAATATAACTTAAAAACCAACATGGAATAATGAACTCCCTTCCCTCGCATACCTTCTTTGACAGAACACCAGACGTACATACAATAGAATCTTATTCCATTCATCCGCAAACACATCACATTCAGGGTCAGGGTCTAACCGGATACAGCTGTCTACCAGTATTTTGCAAGGAACGATTAACGGGAATTAATTGATTTTCACAAAAGAATCGTAATCTTTATTTTTGAGTGTTCAATAATATTTAGCAAAGTAAAGCGCAATCTTTACATATCATCATCAACAACCTTTTTATCGTCCCACTGCTGGGCACAGGTATCTTCTCATACAGAGAAGGATTGAGCGTAATCACCACGCTTGCTCAATGCGGGTTGGCGATTTCAGACTTAAAGTCCAGGTTTCCTCAAGATGTTTTCCTTCACCTTCAGTCATTGAAGTCCAAGATATACTTAGAAAGTACATATAACTTTTAGAAAAGTTGCATTGGTGCTTGCCTGACCTGGAATCGAACTCGCGCACTCATACTTGAGAGGCTGGTGTTTTAACCACTAGGCCACCACGACAGTCGCTCAGTCGGTTACTAAAGTATTATCTTTACATATATAAATACGTAATCATCTTATATTGTTCCCACTACTGGGACAGAGACCTCTCTCCTCAGTGTGAGAGAGTGGGCCGTTCACTACGAGGTTCCACTGCGGTTGGGTGGATGAAAAAATATTAGCGCCGATTCTGTTGTTCACAAATTTAAGTCAAGTGCATCATTTTCTTTCTATTTCATTAAGAAAAGGATAGAAGATAACATTTTTGTTTAAACCTGTCAAATTAAGATACTCCATAGACAGTTTACACGCGTTTATAGACATGGCGACCAAAAATACGTCAATTTACGTCAGAAGCCGACTAATTTGACAGGTCTAAACAAACATTTTATCTTCTATCCTTTTCTTAAAGAAATAGAAAAAAAAAGCCATTAAACTTGAATTTAGCTTAGTGAACAAGGAAATCGGAGCCATTGGCACCGATTCTCTTGTTAACAAACTAAACTAATTTTAAGTCAAGTACATCTTTTTCTTTCTATTGAAGTAATTAAGAAAAGGATGGAATATAACATTTTAATTTAATCCTGTCAAATTAAGATACTCCATAGACAGTTTACACGCGATTATAAACATGGCGTCCAAAAATACGTTATGTCAGAAGCCGACTAATTTGACAGGTCAAAACAAACATTTTATCTTCTATCCTTTTCTTAATGAAATAGAAAAAAAAACATTAAACTTGAGTTTCGCTTAGTGAACAAGGAAATCGGAGACATTGGCGCCGATTCTCTTGTTCACAAACTAAACTAATTTTAAGTCAAGTACATCTTTTTCTTTTTATTGAAGTAATTAAAAAAAGGATGGAATATAACATTTTAATTTAATCCTGTCAAATTAAGATACTCCATAGACAGTTTACACGCGATTATAAACATGGCGTCCAAAAATACGTTATGTCAGAAGCTGACTAATTTGACAGGTCTAAACTAACATTTTATCTTCTGTCCTTTTCTTAATGAATTAGGAAGAAAATAAATGCACTGAACTTGAATAAAATTTGGTTAGCGAACAAGGGAACCGGAGCCATTATCTTCAAATTTTTGGTTCTTTAACATACAAGTACGATGTTTTCCTTCACCGTTTTGATTCGATGATGAAATAATTTACAGAAGGTAATGGCCATTTGGCCACCACGGTCTCAGGTATACATATTTTATGATAACTATTCAATAGCTTAATAATTCAAATCGGTACCATCTTTCTCAAATCACTCGATAATGTGAGATCTCTTCAGAATCTCATTTGAAGTCTCCTTTACCTGGAGTTGTTATACAGACTGCATAATAATTCCTTTTTAGTAATAAAATAACCATTGTCTACCGTGAACTAAATATCAAATAAAATCTTTTTAAGTTTTTAGCCCCTTTTTTGAGAGCTCTATTGAAAACACGCGATTTTTCATCGAACATAAAAGGGTCACGTAAAAAAAAAAATTATTGAGTTATATTGTTTTTAAATTTACTTTTTCTTTAAATAACTTACAACATATTATATCACAATATTTTACAGTCTGTTCAATCCATTTTAACTTTTATTCCGCCGGCATAAGGATGGCATTAAAAGTAAAAAGTCTTTATAAATCAACTATTTTTATTCCACCCACGTAATAAAATTCAAAATCAGTTTAACGAACAGTAAAAGGTTTTCTTGAATGGCTGATGTTATTTTGAACGGAGTATAATAGGTTTTAAAAGGACAATTTTTTTTTTATACGTAAATTGAATTATAAATAGTATATACGGCTTAAAAACTGTATTCCCTAGAAAATCAAACCGAATTCAGTTTTTTTTTTACCGCGCCAATCATGAACGCCAAGTCTATACAAATAATCAAAGTTCCAATATTATTAGGTTTATTGAATTTCTCAATTGTGTGATCTTTTCAAGAGACGAAAATGGACAGAAATTGTAAGCCTCTTTGAATATCTTTAAAAATAATATGCAATGAACTATTGTTACTTACCTACTAACCAAAGAGATTTAAGATAAAATATAATTTTAATGTCTTTGCTACTAACTAAGGTTTTTGAGTTTATTTTAACTTGTACTGTTGTTGAATATAGATAAATAACCTTAAGCTCTTTAACTTATGAACTATGTAAATTACCCTGGTTGACTTATTTCGAGTTTTTCAATATTTACATAATCAGCCATATTGTTACCACTGTTGGAACCATGCAGCAAATATTTGCTCTGTGGCCGCGACACAGGCTTCATTTTGGTGCGAGGGAGTGGGCAGTAATCTATCACGCTGGCTCAGTGTGGGTTGGTAGCTATCACCTTGTCTTCGAAGTTTTTGGCTAAAGGACATGCTGGTTTCCTCATGATGTTTTCCTTCACCGTTTTGAGAACACTGGTGATGAAATAATTTACACAAAGTAAAGCGCCTAATGGCTCTTGTTTAAAGAATAAAGCCCTTGTTTATAGAATAAACTAAATTTAATTTTAGCCCAAGTTTTCATTGCTATTTAATACAGATAAGAACACAAAATAAATACGTCTTTTTAGGTCAGGCGCTGACTACTTTGACAGGACTAAACTGATTATCTTCTTAATATTACTTTCCTTTCATTTAAGAATAGGATGGAAAATAAATAAAAGTAAAATTTTACTAGTCACTATAGTTTACTAATATGTATTTACATAAGTTAGCTTCATTTCCTACCCAAGAAATCATAAGACCAAAGTCTAACCATGGGCATTCACCCGCTGTCCTCACATGATGACAAATGAATAACTAATCACACATACAGAGCTTCCTGCATGTCACTTTATGAGCACACTTAAGAGCTATTAGTCCATGTTGTGTATGTACATATTGGAATAGTGGTTCAGATGTCAAAGGCTTTCCCAGTATGTGCTCAAACAACGGAGTTATCCGTGTGACAGGTGGAGTTGGTGTGGAAATTGAAGTACGTGACAGAAAGGTGTAGGAATATTAATTGTCTATTATAGAGGGTGTCTACTGGAAATAGAAAATTTCAATTATTTAGCTGTCACAGTTGAGTCTTCTATTCTTCTTCTATCTATTACTCTAGTTGTGGAAGTGACTTGTTCTATTGTGGAAAGCCTTTGGGGAGACCTTTGACCAGCAGTGGACCTTTCTATGCTGAAGAAGATTACAAAATAATAGTACTTAATAACTGAATAACGATAATCGGCATAAAACAGCCGAGATAGTTTTCACTAGTACTTATACATGAATGACAGCCAAAAATAAGTACGTGTTTTATTTGATGGAAGCCTTTATAACTCGGCAAGATTGAAACGAACCCTGCTGCCACAACGTATGACTGGGTTAGAGAACATTTAGGTTTTTTATTTTTAGATGGATCGTAGTTGTTTGCATAAAAACTAAATAATTTATTTAGTTAAAAACCTCTTATATTCAGAAGATAGACGGTTTTTAAACGAGTTGAATATAGTATAACAGATGTTGTATATGAGTAAGTTGACTATAATAAATTCAGCATTAATCTCAGCTGTAACAAAGCAAAATATGTATGCATTTTATGTTGTACTTTTATTACAAAATGTACCCTAAAAACTACCTTTTGTGAACGTCTGGTGAAGCCGTACGGAAGACGGGTCTGAGCAGTTGTATTGCGATGTGTGTCGGGTACGATGCGCCAAATGTTGTTGTGTCGGGAGTTTGGTCGTGGAGGGTCCCCAGATCAATCTCCCTCTGGCGCAGCACGTTGGTAGTGTTCTTTGGACTCATTGCATCACCTCGCTCAACTGCCGTTTCCGTCCTATTCGCTCATTTTTTTGAGAGAATAGGCTCTTAATAAACTAGCGCGCCTTACCATCAACGGTTGCATCACTGCTTACCTTCAGGATTTGTTATACCTCTGCTGGGCGAAGGTTGCTTACCTTCAGGTGGGATTGCAGTCAAGCACTAGTTTATAATTATTAAAATAAAAAGTCTGTCTAATGCTATTGGGAATGGAGTATTATAGTAAATAAAATTGTTTTCCTTGGTTATGTTTTTTATTTAAATTTAATTTTATTATTGCATTTCGCATTTAATAAAATTGTTATTAAAAAAATTTTAAAATTGTTTTCCTTGGTTATGTTTTTTGTTTAAATTTAATGTAACCTAGTCCTTTTTTTAGGTAAATTAGGTTTAAATAAAACAGCCGTTGACAAAACATGTGAATATAATAATGACAGTAAAGGACAGACAGTGGGTTCTTTAGTGCCCCCTAAGACCAAAGTGTCACAAGTATGATGAATCAATACCACTGCCCTGGTATAATATTCCGATGAGTGTGTTCAGTAGAAGGCATTGGGTATCCCAGACGTTCGTCGTTGAGTAGCCAGCTGGAAGTGCCAATCCGAAACCTTGTTCCAGGCAAGGATTTCCAATACCGAAGGGGTGAACCCTGGAATAGCGTAAACCTGACGTTTTAACACTATCCTTAATATTTATTTTGACTACCACATCCCAAGCCTGTGATACAAACGCGGAGCGATACTACGGGAAGCAGGTGGTAATGATCTACATAAAATAGCATCAAGGATGAGGCAGTCAAACTAAATCAATACAGTAAAAAAATCAGTAGGTGACTAGTTTAAGCAATATATTACACCACAGTTTGTTAGGCATAACTACGGTTTGCATAAGTACAATTTTACAAAGCGGAACCCCAATAAATAAGAAGTAAACTATTTTATCATAATAAATGGGTCTCATCCCAAGGCATAACACATTTTAGCCTATCTAAACCATTTTTTTTACAAGCAATGTTCACATGACGGATATAATTTTGCAACACTTACCCGATTCGGGGTGAAACACTACACAGTGATTGTATTTCTGTATGTACTTTACTAGCCAAGCACTTATAATTCAATAAATTATATTATTTAGATATAATGAAAGTTTTTCTTCGATAACGTAGGTAGGAGAAAACAATTTAGAGGAATGTAGTACGTCCGACAACCGTGTCGACTCAGTAGCTTTTGTCAACAATCGAACATACCACCGCGCCGCGCGATGTCTCCAGATCCTTCCAAGCTAAACATACCGCGCCTCGCGGGTTTGTCTATTAATTAATATTTTAGTTAGTTTAAGTTTATAAATTTATGTTTAAAGGGAAAGGGTGTTTGAAGGAAAAGAGTAACGAAACCGTTACATACCCCCCTTTTTAGGTAAGGATTTTACGTAATAAAATCCTTAAAAAAAACTGAACTATGATAACTTAAAATCTTTCACATGCCAGGTTCCCAAGTTACTACCTTCCATATCCTCCAGATCGTAGACAAGCTTTGATTTTTTCTTAATTATACGACATTTAATAAATTTAGGTGCCAATTTCTTTGAAAATCTATTATCTTTGTTACTTTGGTAGAAGGTTCGCTTCCAAACAATGTCCCCTACATTAAAGTCCACATTCTTACGACGAAGATTGTAACTCGTACTATACCTAGAGTGCGCTTTAATAAGAGCAGATTGGACTTTATCGAAAATTTTACTCAAACAGCCACGATTTTCTGCGTACGCATCGCGGGGTGCAAAAATAATGTGATCTTCAATATCGGCATCAACATAGTGAGATCCGCAGCTTACTAATTCGCGACCGAACACTAAAAACGAAGGCGTGTAACCAGTTACCTCATTAACTGCGCTGTTCAGAGCAAATTGAATTTTTGTAGTATAAGTGTCCCAAGATCTATGGTCATTTTCGATAAAGGTAGACACAGCAGTAATAATTGTTTTATTATAACGCTCCACTGTATTCACTTGGGGTGTATAGAATGGGGTATAAAATACATTAGGGATATGGTAATTAGCAAATAAGTTCTTCATTGTATTACTAATAAATTGTCTGCCGTTATCCATTAGTATCGTACTAGGTATTCCATGTATAAGAAATACTTTCTCTTCCAATATTTTAGAGATAATATCAGCTGTAGCACGCCGTATAGGAAACAATAGGCAGTACTTGGAGAAACAACAAGCTACAACCAGCAGAAAAGTATTTTGGTTTCTAGTTATAGGTAGGGGTCCGATAAGATCAACGCTTATCATTTGAAAAGGCCGGCTGCACTCTTTTGGTCTTCCCATTGTACCGAGAGTAGTGTGGTTTGGGTATTTGTAAGACTGACAAATATCACAGTTTGAAACAAAGTTAGATACGTCATGGTGCATGCGTGGCCAAAAATAATTTAAGGATAACCGCTTATATGTTTTAAAAATACCCAGATGTCCTGAAGTTGGTTCCGAATGATTTTGGGATATAATATTTTGACGCTTCTCCAGTGGTATCACTTCCTTCCATTCAAATTCTCTAGTGAGTGGGTTTATTGATTTAATATAACGGTACAAGTTACCGTTTTCCACGCGATAGTTTGAAAAAGAAGCTGGAGAATTTAGACAACCATTGAAAGTATTCAAATACCAAGGATCGTTTGTTATGGGAGGAGTGACACTGATTCCGTTGTTCACGTCATTAATAGTACATACGGGAACAGATCGAGACAAACTATCAGGTACTACGTTATCAGCGCCTTTACGATGTCTAATCTCGAAATTATAAGCCGAAAGCCGAACCCCCCAGCGAGCCAACCTTCCCGTAGGATTATTTAGATTCAGGAACCACTTTAGAGATGAATGATCAGTGAAAACTGTAAATTTGAGGCCATTCTCCAAATAACATCGCCAATGTTCAATAGCAGTAAGGACAGCTAAAGCTTCGCGCTCAGTGGCACTGTAGTTACGTTCCTGTTTGGTCAATGACTTACTCATATACGCAATCACTTTCTCTTCATCATTGAGGATCTGTGTTAGTACTGCTCCTATGCCATAATCACTGGCATCAGTGTGAACAAGAAACGGTTTAGAATAATTTGGACAAGCAAGAATAGGTGCAGAGACTAAATGTTCTTTTAATTTTTTAAAAGCTTCGTCAGCTTCTTGGGACCATGAAAACGGAGAAGCATTTTTTCCTTGTGAAGTTAATTTATTTAGAGGGGTGGCTAGGTCACTGAAGTTCGGTATAAATCTACGGTACCAAGAAGCTGTACCAATGAAACGACGCACCTCTTTACGATTACTGGGGGTAGGGTAATTACAGATAGATTCCACTTTTTCTGGGTCTGCGTGCAACCCATCAGCGTCAACAATGTAACCTAGGTATTTGAGCTGACTTCGAAAGAACTGACATTTGCTTAAATTAATTGTTAGATTAGCTAATTTAAGTTTTTTGAGAACACGTGATAGGAGCGACATATGATGTTCGAAAGATTCTGATATTATTATGACGTCATCAATATATACAAATACTTTATTCTCGAATTCTGGACCATAGAATAAGACATCAACTAATCTCTGCTGCGTTGCAGGTGCGTTAGTCAATCCAAAAGGCATTGATTTAAATTGGAATGTGCCGCGTGATGGAATATAGAAGGCAGTTTTACACCTATCCTTTTCTTGTATTAAAATCTGCCAGAAACTTTTAGAGAGGTCAATGCTACTGAGATATTTAGCGTCCCGTAAATTATCGAGGATTTCAGTGATATAGGGTAAACTATAGGCGTCTTTCCTCGTCACAGCATTGAGCTTTCGACTATCGAGACAGAATCGTAATTCTCCATTCTTTTTGGGTGTTAGTAAAACTGGAGAGGACCATGGGCTCTCACATGGCTCTACCACGTCATCCTTTAACATTTCATCTAATTGATCAACTAAGATCCTTTGCTTTTCTGGAGACATACGATAATAGCGTTGACGTATGGGGGCAGCATCCCCAGTATCAATCGAGTGCGTGATTAGTGATGTACGACCTAGTCCACGCTTCTCGTATGAAATATCTTGAAACTTAGTAATCAAGTTATCAGCGGTATTTTTTTGAGCAACAGTTAAATTTTCATAAGGACATACGGCGTTAATTTTTTCCACGCTTCCAGTTAAAAACCCTGATTCAGAGTCCTTATGAAATGATATAGCATCTAAATGTTTAGGAAATAGTCCAAACGCTCGCCAAAAATCCATACCTAAAATTAAACTATTTCTGATTTCAGGTACGACATATGCATTAATAAAGTGTGTTTGTTCTAAAAAATGGATAGGAAGACGTATAAGTCCGATAGAATTAAATTTCTCCCCACCTGCAGCAACAAACTCCATAGGCACAACATCCTGCAGCATGTTTATATGGGGATTTCCCATTTTCAATATACGCTCATGTGATCTATTGCCTAGAATCGTAGCACATGAACCAGTATCCAAGAGACCAGTCAATAACTGATCTACAACTCTAACAGTAACGTAAGGTCGAGTTATGTTAATATTTGATTTATTCTTGATTGAAGCGACCGAATAAAAGGCAGAAAATTTATTTATAAATATTAACCAATTTTTCCATTCTCTATCGCGGTTACTCCAATCATGTTTATTTAGTTTTTTGAAGACTCATCCTTTAAATGTACTCTATTGCAGTCAGGACAATCTGGAAAACGCACGTCCCTTTTACCGCAGCGGAAGCAAATAGGGAATCGTTTCTGTTTACAGGCTCCAAGAGAGTGACTTTTAGATCTACATCTGGGACAAAATACATTCTTAGAGACTTCGGTTGACAATACAGCGACACCATTATTTCCACTCTGATTAGCATTACTAGAGTTGATTGTACTTATTACGTTGTAATTGGAATTAGATGGTTTATCTTTAGGTGTATAATGGTAATTATTTTCTTGACTGAATGGTTTAATATTACTGTTATATTTGGACTGTTGATTAAATTTATTAACATATTGGTCGTATTTATAAGCAAACTCAGGAGCAAGAGTAGTACTAGTTAGTTTGGGTGGCTCGTGAAATTGTGAAAATCTTGATTTTATTGTTTCGTAATTTCGACAAACCGTTTTAAGATCATCGATAGATTTGATGCAAGGGGACGCAGCCAGTGTGTTTGCGTAACAAGGTCGAATGTTATGCATCAATAACTCTAATTTATCATTTTCTTGTAATGGTTTAGAAAGACGTGAGAACATTCCATGCATAATTGCTAAGTAAATAGTAATATTTTCTTGTTCGCCCTGTGTACGTGATCGTATTTCAGCAATTAGTCTGTAGTCATAGTCGCTACTGCTGAAATCTTCCTTTAGCAGCGCACATAAATCGTTCCAAGAATTAATTCTATCTTTATTGTACCGAAACCAGTGTAATGCATCGTCGGTGAAAATTTCATAAGCCAGCGAAAGCACTTTTTCAAAAGAAATGCCTCTAGCTTTTACAAATTCCTCAACTTTTTGAATAAAGGAGTGAACACAAGTTTTTCCTGAATATTTAAGTTTCGTAATCTCAGCAATTAAGCTACGTTCACATGTAACCGATAGAGTGGAAGGATCTGATGGAGTATCAGTGGCAGACGTTGAAGGTTTAATATGCGAATCAGATGGTTCCATTGTAGACAATTCTTTTAATTGAGAATTTAAGCTGGTAGTGCAAATTTTATGTAAGTCACAGACCTCTTCTAAATTTTGTATTCTATTTATACGATGGTAAATGTGATGAAGTAGCGTTTCAGTCCTGCTAAATAGGTTTCTATCAAATTTACTTTTAAGATTTGTTAAATTACCTTGTGCCTTTTTCAGAGACTCTTTTACCTCTTTTAAATCGTCTATAGGATCTAAGTGTGACTCTAGGATATCATCCGATGAGAGATGTTGCGATAATTTAACAATTTGTTTCCTTAATTCTTGGACTGATTCGCCAACTCCACCACGAAGTTCTACCTCGTACTGTAGTTCAGCTTTTTGTAAGGAGAGAAATTTTATTGGATACGACATATTTCGGTCGGGTGTGTGTTGCAGAATTATCTCTAAGCACTACAATGATATACTAAATACAATGTTAAGGAAAAAAAAAATATATGATGATGAGAAAAAAAAAATAAGAAGGTAACTGTGAATAATATAGCAAAATACAATGATAGTACAATACAAAATTCGCTTGTATGTTTAGCTTGTGTGAGGTAGTATCAGTTATTTCTTTTTAATGTAATTATATCTAATAGAATTAAGTAAGAATGGTTTATGTAAGAAACAATTTTAAGTAACTGAACGACCTCACCGTACTATTGTAATATAAAAGCAGTCTTAAAACTATGAGATTAAGTGCCAACACCAATGATAACTATTAGATGTGTTATAACTTATCACAATTTGGTCTAGGGGATATCCTATTATTGGGCGCCAGTGTAACCTTGTCCTTTTTTTAGGTAAATTAGGTTTAAATAAAACAGCCGTTGACAAAACATGTGAATATAATAATGACAGTAAAGGACAGACAGTGGGTTCTTTAGTGCCCCCTAAGACCAAAGTGTCACAAGTATGATGAATCAATACCACTGCCCTGGTATAATATTCCGATGAGTGTGTTCAGTAGAAGGCATTGGGTATCCCAGACGTTCGTCGTTGAGTAGCCAGCTGGAAGTGCCAATCCGAAACCTTGTTCCAGGCAAGGATTTCCAATACCGAAGGGGTGAACCCTGGAATAGCGTAAACCTGACGTTTTAACACTATCCTTAATATTTATTTTGACTACCACATCCCAAGCCTGTGATACAAACGCGGAGCGATACTACGGGAAGCAGGTGGTAATGATCTACATAAAATAGCATCAAGGATGAGGCAGTCAAACTAAATCAATACAGTAAAAAAATCAGTAGGTGACTAGTTTAAGCAATATATTACACCACAGTTTGTTAGGCATAACTACGGTTTGCATAAGTACAATTTTACAAAGCGGAACCCCAATAAATAAGAAGTAAACTATTTTATCATAATAAATGGGTCTCATCCCAAGGCATAACACATTTTAGCCTATCTAAACCATTTTTTTTACAAGCAATGTTCACATGACGGATATAATTTTGCAACACTTACCCGATTCGGGGTGAAACACTACACAGTGATTGTATTTCTGTATGTACTTTACTAGCCAAGCACTTATAATTCAATAAATTATATTATTTAGATATAATGAAAGTTTTTCTTCGATAACGTAGGTAGGAGAAAACAATTTAGAGGAATGTAGTACGTCCGACAACCGTGTCGACTCAGTAGCTTTTGTCAACAATCGAACATACCACCGCGCCGCGCGATGTCTCCAGATCCTTCCAAGCTAAACATACCGCGCCTCGCGGGTTTGTCTATTAATTAATATTTTAGTTAGTTTAAGTTTATAAATTTATGTTTAAAGGGAAAGGGTGTTTGAAGGAAAAGAGTAACGAAACCGTTACATTAATTTTATAATTGCATTTTGCATTTATTTTGCATTTTTATTATTATTTGCATTGTTTATTAATTTAATTCCTATGTTTGTATTGACGACTGTTTAAAATTTTGTGCTTAATTGGTGTTATATATACCTGAAATAAATGAAAATGAATGAATGAAAACAATAATTTCAAACTGCACATACATCTTGCATACAAAAGGTAGTTACATCCAAAACGTTGCACGTCGTAAGTTTTACGTGTGTTCACGTAAATATCGTTTCGTTGGAGAGAGAACATAACAGTCGTGTCATTGAGAACAAGAGTGTTTCTCGAATACGGACAGTTTGTTCTACTTGCGTCTGAGCGTTAGTTGCAGTTTTCAGGATTGTGAATAGATTTTTGTTAGACGGGGAAAAAGTATTTAATTCGCTTGAGCGTTACCGACCCGACATGATCGTTTCTTGTTTTTTACTTTTTGTGTATTCTGTGTTTTTTAATGAATTCCGTTTTCACTACTGTCGGTCAGTCCTTCGACTGCTTCTTTAGATGATATCAAACGATATCGGAAGGTTTTCAACTCAAAATAAAATATTCAAAAAATTGGTACCAAATTTTCGGTTTCGTGTGTTTCTTAAAATCAAATCACAACAAACGTGGCAGCACACTACATACGTTAATAACTACTCGTTACCCGTCACGTTACTTGCCAAAATCCGATAAATGTCTTCAATATCTCTGTGCGACTAGTGTGATAGTAGCCTATCACAGGCGGTGTTTTTCCTCATAACTTCCTAACATAAAGAGATAAGATTAAAAAAACCCTTCCAATATCGTTTGATATCATGTAAAGATGCCATGCCTTTGTTATGTATATACCCTTTATGTTACACGTTGTATATCTCTGCTGGGCGAAGGTTGTACTCTTTCCACTTCTCTTTGTCCAGAGCTGATGGTAAATAATATTTATTATTATAACGACGTACGGTTGTCAAGTTACATATTGTTACGGGCTAGGGGTACTTAAACGCCGGTTAAGGGTTACGAAGTTTATTGGCAACGAAGGTACAGTCGATTGTAGACAATGACAAGTGGAACTTAGCTGATGTCGTACCGAAGTCTTCTCTTACGTCCACGAAGTCCGTGTTGTAAACACACAATAACGCTACAGATGTTTCTTCACGTAGTACTTACAGTTCTCGTTATAATTGTCGCAGTAGGTCTTCTTTAAGATTGCTTCTTAACTGTCGCTGTTTTCGTATCGCTAGTCGAGTGTAGACTGACTCTGGGCCGGCGTCGCGGCGGTATATATAGCCCAGCTGATCGAACATTCCAGATTCCTCTAGACGTAATAATAATAGCACATAACTTCGAGGTCACTCGGAAGTACCTACGGTAATTCCCGGAAACGGGTTTCTAGAAATTTCGATGTCGACACTTTATTGACAAAACTGTTGAGACCTGTACCATTCGATAGGCCGTCCTAAGTCTAGCAATGCGTTTTATTATTGTACCTAGGAAATGTCTAGATCTAGCGAAATAGGGCTTAAAAGTGACACACTGCATGTCACACGATATTGAACCTTATGCCATCGACATAAGGTCCATTCGTAATATTGCCCCCTTCTTAGTCATGCTCGTCCCGAGCATGATTTGATCCATAATAGCGAGCTAGGCGGTCAACGTGTACGACCTTCAGCTTCCCTCTAGGTCCTTTCTTAATCCGGTAGGTGACATCGTTTATTCTGGTTACTATCGTGTACGGACCCTCCCATTTGGCTTGGAACTTTGGACTCTTTCCTTTTCTTCTAATGGGATTATGTAACCATACTAAAGTTCCCTCTTCAAGTCCGGGCACGTTAGCTTTGCGGTCGTATCGGATCTTCATCTTCTCACTGGTTTTCAGAGCATTCTCTCTCACTAGCTCATGTATTTCATCTAATTTACGCCGCAGGTCGGCCACATAGTCGACGGCTAGGATAGGAGTATCGGGAGGTGTTCCGGTTAGTGCATCTATGGGTAGTCTAATTTCTCGGCCGAAGTTGACTTTCGCCGGTGTGCAATTTGTGCTGTCATGTGTTGCTGAGCGGTATGACATTAAAAAGAGTGGAATGTATTGGTCCCAATCCCTTTGATGTTCTTCCACTACTTTGGCCAAATGATTCTCCAACGTCTGATTGAATCTTTCGACCATTCTATCTGACTGTGGGTGATACGGTGTTGTACGAGTCTTATGTATCCCGAGTAGTTGGCAAACCTCTTGAAATAGTGAAGACTCGAAGTTTCTACCCTGGTCAGAGTGTAACTCCAAGGGAACGCCAAATCGACAGAACACCTCGTGAACTAGCTTTTTGGCGACTGTATGAGCTTCCTGGTTAGGTACTGCAAAAGCTTCTGGCCATTTGCTGAAATAGTCTTGCATGACGATGATATACCTATTCCCTTCTTCAGTAACAGGGAATGGCCCAGCTATATCGACAGCAACTCTTTCCCACGGTGCACCAACATTGTACACTTTCAGCCGACCTCTGGCTCTCGTTTGCGGTCCCTTTACTGAGGAGCAAGCTACGCATTTTCTACACCAGTCCTCTACGTCTTCGCGGCAATGCACCCAATAGAATCTTTTTCTCACCTTCTCCAGGGTTTTCTTTACTCCTAGATGTCCTCCGGATACTCCGTCGTGCACCTGTCGTAGCACTGACGCGACTTTATCACCGGGAACAACTATCTGTAAGGTGACCTCCTGTCCACTGGGTGATTCCCATTTCCTTTTGAGAACTCCATTATCAATTATCAGGCTATCCCATTGAGCCCAGTAACTTTTTACTGTTGGGCTAAGCGCTGATATTTCACTCCAAGCGGGCCTCTGGCCACGTTGCTTCCACTCGATTACTGCCTTCAGGTCACTGTCGTCCTTCTGTGCGTCTTTCAATGATCGATTATCCCAGTCTTCATCCAAATCATTCACCTGGACAATACGCACGTTCTCTGTATTTTCCTGTTTGTCACAATGTCGGCCCTTACTTCCTGAAGTTAGCTGGCGGCGGCGGTCCTTTTGCCTTGCCTTTTTCTCGAGGCGCTTCTTCTTACGCGCCTCGTCCTCGACTTCCTTGTCCCGGCTTCCGTCTGCCTCAGTCCACGACCTTCCGCGCGACCGCTCGCGCTCGTGTTCTCGCTTGCCGGAACGTTCGCGTTCCTGGTCTCGGTCTCGCTCCCGGTCCTTGACGCGTTCCCGCTCTCGTTCAGCAGGTCGCTCGCGGTGCCCGCTCCGATCGCTCCGCTCGCGCCACTCGACTCGCTCGCACGGGCGCTCGGGCTCGACCTTCGCATCGCGCTTGCGCCACTCCATCACCGCGGCCTCTTCACGTGACCAAGAAGTTCTTCTTCCCTTAGCCTTCCTGGGACAATCAATTCGAATGTGCCCCTTTTCGCCGCACTCGTAGCAAGTTGGTCCTCGTCGGGCTTTTATTTGTGCGGTCACTTCTCGAATACGGTCATGTTGTGGGCCATCTTGACGTACAGCTTCCACCTCCAGAGCATGCGTCAAAGCTGCCTCCAAGGTCTGATGGTGACCCAGACGTACTGCAGCCCTGACTTCTGCATCTCGAATCCCATCGGTAAATAATCGTAGAGTAGTAGCGCCAATCAATCCCGGTGTTGATGCATACGCCTTCCGAACCATACGTTCTATTTCCGTGGCCCATTGTTGCAAACCCTCGCTGCTCTTCTGTATGCGTTCGCGGAGTTGAGCCCTGTAGACATGTTCCAGGTGTTTCTCTCCATATCTAATCTCCAACGCTTCTAACAGACAGGCTAGGGTATTGCAATCGCCGGAAATATTCTCGAGGATTCGTACGGCATCACCACGCAAAGCGAGCATAAGGGCCGTTAGAGCTTGATCGTCGTCCCAATTGCTGCCTTTTGCGACCTTTTCAAACTGTAGACGGAAGGCCACCCATGACGTTGTCCCGTCAAAATGAGGTACCTTGAAAGTCGGCAAAGCACTGGGTACCGGTACCACACCTTTAATGACTCCTTTTTGTACCTTCTCGTGCAAAAATTCTACTTCCTTCCCAAACTCCATGATGGCATTGTCTAATTTATCGAAACGCGCATCATATTTGTCAAAGCGCGTGTCTTGCTGGTCCAGACGGGCATCTTGTTGAGCTGTTTTAATTCTAAGTTCATTGACCTCTTCTTTGATCTTTTTCCACTTTTCATTTAATTGTAATACCAGTGGCTGGGATTCCTTTATTTGTGACTGGGTTGCTGCCTGGGATCTATCTATTTTTGCCTGGATTTCTGCCTGGGATTCTGCTATACTCAGCTTTATTTGCGCCGTCAAGTGAGCTAGTAACACCGATAAATCGGATCCGCTGCTTCCGGGAATAGTGCTGGTACTAGGCGCACTCACATTCGTCGGTGTTACGACGGCCGCATCTTCTACGGGTGCAGGGACACCAAGCGATTCTTCCTCTTGACGCGCCAAATCCATCGCTGCTTGTCGTCGCGTGCGTACTCTTTCGTCTTCCCTTGGCGTGACCGGCATCCCACTTCTGACACCAATTGTTACGGGCTAGGGGTACTTAAACGCCGGTTAAGGGTTACGAAGTTTATTGGCAACGAAGGTACAGTCGATTGTAGACAATGACAAGTGGAACTTAGCTGATGTCGTACCGAAGTCTTCTCTTACGTCCACGAAGTCCGTGTTGTAAACACACAATAACGCTACAGATGTTTCTTCACGTAGTACTTACAGTTCTCGTTATAATTGTCGCAGTAGGTCTTCTTTAAGATTGCTTCTTAACTGTCGCTGTTTTCGTATCGCTAGTCGAGTGTAGACTGACTCTGGGCCGGCGTCGCGGCGGTATATATAGCCCAGCTGATCGAACATTCCAGATTCCTCTAGACGTAATAATAATAGCACATAACTTCGAGGTCACTCGGAAGTACCTACGGTAATTCCCGGAAACGGGTTTCTAGAAATTTCGATGTCGACACTTTATTGACAAAACTGTTGAGACCTGTACCATTCGATAGGCCGTCCTAAGTCTAGCAATGCGTTTTATTATTGTACCTAGGAAATGTCTAGATCTAGCGAAATAGGGCTTAAAAGTGACACACTGCATGTCACACGATATTGAACCTTATGCCATCGACATAAGGTCCATTCGTAATAATATTTTTACCGTTCAAACCCCGTCAGCTCCGCGTTTTGCGCGAAGTTTTGTTTATTGTTATAGACATAGAGAATATATTAATAGTTGATGTTGTGATTAGGTGGCAGTGGATTTGTTTTCGAAGTAAGGAATCGTTTATATTGATGACTATGATTTGGCTTTTTGTCAGTGTTTTTAAGCTTCCATAATTCATTTTCATTTCATTATCATTACTTATTATCTTTAAAAACTTTTATAACGTTAAGTTTGAGCTTCCGCGATTGCTAAAGTTAGAATCACATAATTATAATATTAGTGAAAAGAAGTAGTAGAATTAGTTGTAATTACATTTCCTACTTACTTTCATCCCACTAAGTAATATTATTTGTAAATGCAAAAGTTTGAGAGGATGAGTGGCAAACACTATTTAACGGATTTGGATTTTTGGTTCACACATGGTTAATAACCAGGAATAACGAATCGGATAAAATTTGTATACCTATATTCCACAGGATCAAAACTTACGTGGGTGAAACTGCGGGGCACAGCTAGTTTTAAATTAAATCTAAACTACAGGACCAGCTAGTCCTACATATCATAATGGTACCACTTTACCAACTTCATTCAGCCTGTCACCTTCAGAATAGGTTTGCGTTATCTGATTTCTCAATAGAAATTAGTGATGTCAGCCTTCTCCTGGCAAACAAAAGGGGCCCATAATCCGGGATTAGGGACTTCTGTTCGTATTATGTATTTACATCCACACTGAGTTTAGCGTATGTTGTACTACAAGACCGTAGCTGGATTAGCTTCTGTTCGAAAAGAAAGTTTATCGTGTTTATAATGATTTTCATTGATTCATCATCTGACAGTAAGTAAAACATATTCTAAACCTTAGAAACTCCAAGTACAAATAATGACATAAATGAATATTTTTAAGTTTGTGTCTCTGTTCATCTGTTAGCTTCCATTATAAAAAAAAAAAAAAAAAACTATGATTTGCATAATAATTCTCTGAGGTTTCTTTTAAGAATTATTTAAAAAAAAAGAACATGATTTTTCCACTGCTCCAGTATACAAGGTACCATAAAGGAAGTAACAAGATTTTTATTCTTTTTTTAATAGAATTTTCAATTATATTATATTTTATTGAAGCGAAAACTTCTTTAGCGAGGTTGAGCACTTTTGTTGGATGGGGGAAAAACATTGAATTCGCGTGAGCGTAACCGACCCGTGTGTATTGTGCGAATTTATTTTTAAATTTAATTTTCTCCTTATAAATGTTTCTTTTTTGTATTTTCAGTGTATATCCCAAATAAAACATTGTTGTTTTTGCTAGTGAGTAGTCATTCCATGAAATATTCTTATAATTTTGACTGCAATTTTTTTAAATAGAGGAATCAGGGTTATAAAAGGAACAAATCCTCCACAACGTCTACAATTCTAAATCCATTTTGCTTTCCGTGTCTTGTAAATAAACAGACGGCGAGTTCCCGTGATGACACAGCGCGTTCGTGTCAAGTTCGTGTCAGTTCGGTTTAGTTCGTACATCTTCGGACGTTCTGACGGGTGGGTTTGAAAATGATATGCGTAAGTGGAATGAAGATTTTTGTTGTTTTAATTTTATTGGGCTTATACCGTTTCCGAACTAAGCGAAATGAGTTAACTTGAAAACATTGATAATTTAAAAGGATTACTACGTTATGATTTTTTTGCTATTCCCTGCCCTTTAATTCCCTGGCAAAGGCTTCATTCCATTCCATCCATAGCTCTAGAGTCCTCGCATCCTCTTTCCAGTTTTGACAGATGCAATTGCGTAAATATAATTAATAATAATTTTACAACATATTGCTCATCCACTGTCCCATGTGTTCGAAAAATATGTCTGCTCAAATAAAAAACCCAATTAATGCTCAGTAAATAATGCAATGCATGTTGTTGAACTGTCAAAATGAAATCCATTGTTACTGATAGTGTGTTATTCAATTACTTATCCTGCTACAACTAGGATAATGTGCTTGGAAAAATTTTAGTAGAAAACGTAAGATTCTTTCTTGATTACGATTAACATTCAAAATGTTGCACAATATCTTGGTGGTAGGCCATAACATCGGCTGCCAGCAGAAGTTACCACTCACTAGACAAATTCTTACCGCCAAGCGATTCATGGTGTTCCGGCATGATGTCTGGTCAAGCCGTACGGAGGACGGGTCTGAGCTGTTGTGTTGCGATGTGTGCCAGGTACGATGCGCCCAAATATTGTGTCGGGAGTTTGGTCGTGGAGGGTTTCCAGATCCAATCTCCTTCTGGCGCAGCATCGTCGGTCGTTTTGTTGGGTTTAACATTCCATCACCTCGCTCAACTGCCATCTTCCTTAGGATTCACTCAGTTTTTATGAGTGGATAGACTCTTAATAAACTAGTGCGCTCTACCGTCAACGATTGCGTCACTGCTTACCTTCAGTCGGGATTGCGGTTAAGGACTAGTTTACAATATCTAAAAAAAAAAAAAGAAAAGGGAGGCTCACTGGGTCGATGATGAAAATGTACCTATATTCTTTCCTTTTCTCAGGACCTTGGAGAAATTCAATCTTCATAGCCTTTTCCCAACTACGTTGACGTCAGCTTCCCGTCTAACCGAATACTGCTGAATACCAGTAGTTTACATGGAGTGACTACCTAACTGACCTCCACAACCCAGATTGTTGGGTAACATGATAAGGCTGGTTGTCAGATTTCGGGCTTTGATTTTGACGACTCGTGAAGAGTGTCTTAAGATCCACGTATTCTAAACTCTTTATCCTTGAATAGACAATGAATGAAACTAAGTGATAACATTAGTTTTTATGCAAATAACAAGTTCAAATAAAAATAATTTTCCGGTTATTGTTATGTAGGTAGAAACATCAAAACAGAAATATCTAAAACTCATACGTGACTTGTAATCACATAAAAATGAAGAAAAAACAACTGCGCCCTAGTTGTTGCGACAAAACAATATAATAGGGAGTTCTCGTAAAAATAACATAAAAATAAATGATTTCCTTTATTCAATACAGTTTCACCTTACGCCCCGAGAAGGATTTTATGGTAAAAAATAACAGAATCCGCTGCTTCGATTTGTATTCCTCTTACCGCTGGGGGCTTCCGATTTTTTTCTACATTCTACCTCCCCCCTCTTTTCAATACGATAAAGAGTAGTTTTAAGGTAAAGGAGGAAGCGGTGGACAGTGTTTACATGATTGATCGAACCTTGTCAACATCGAAATATTCGGGACTAGATCCAGCAGTATACCTATCTTATAGCAATTTCGATATTTGGCGAAAAAAATGTTAACGTAGGTAGGTATACGTAAAAGTAATTCATGCGGACATTGTCTGTCAAGGGTAATTCAGGTTCAAATACCTGACAACCAGTTTTACCAGGGGATACCGTATTACCCTGCAGTAGCTGGCTAGCCAGTACAATCCAGTAGGATTGTGCAGGTTAGACAGTCACCAGGCTAATACTAATAATCGGCTGCATCCGATTAGACTAGAAACCATCATCATCATCAACCTTTTATCGTCCCGCTGCTGGGCACAGGTCTCCTCTCATACGTTCAGAGAAAGATTGAGCGCAATCACCACGCTTGCTCAATGCGGGTTGGCGATTTCAGACTTAAAGTCCAGGTTTCCTCAAGATGTTTTCCTTCACCTTCAGTCATTGGTGTCCAAGATATACTTAGAAAGTACATATAACTTTAGAAAAATTGCATTGGTACTTGCCTGACCTGGAATCGAGCCCGCACTCTCATACTTGAGAGGCTGCTGTTTTAACCACTAGGCCACAACAACATTACCACCACTAGAAACCAGCCTCAACATAATTGAGAAATTATGATGTTGTAGATTATGATGTTTGGAAGAGCCTCAATTATAAGCTACTAGAGGAAGTGGGTTTAACATTTTCTGTGATGCCCAATCCGTGCACCAATCATGCTGATTACAGCATTTTACCTAAAGGGTCTAGATTGATATTACATTCATACTTAATACTAATATTATAAATTCGAAGGCACCCCGGAAAAGCTCATAGGTTACATTTTGATCAAGTACCAAGTTCCCGTGGGGCACGCGATTGAAGGCGCAGGCAGGTTATGTTAAACACAAGAACACGAGGAACATGATTCAATTCAACAAGCCGTCAACTCGTCACCTTTTCAAAAATAAATACTACTGGAATTGCGTCAATACCCTCAATACATCGTGTACCGATTCTATTTACAAAACTCTTACAAATACGCACACAAAAAAATAAATTACTTCTCAAGTATTCATAAACCTTTACCTGTTCAAGATTCCTATCGTGCATACTCCTTCTGTATCAACGAACAACAGTTGGCTTATCAGGCTCAATCTTATGAAAGATTTTCGCCCATAACTTGTACCCCAACAAAGAGTAGACCCGGTCACTGTTTATAGAGGAAAAAAACGTCTGAACAACGACCATCCTGGCGGTAAATAAGCCGGAGCCGATCGCAATTGCATCTTCATGTCTCCTACTGGACGTCAAACGAAGTTTAGGGCCATATAAACGTGTTTTGCATCAGAAATAACTGTTTCTATCATCGTCAATACACGACATTTTCTACTCTGTTGTACAAATAAGAATGCGGAGTCTTAAAATTTTTATAGCACTTAGGTGGGTATGGTTTGTTGGTTGTTACTATTTTATTCGTTTCGGTTATTTGGGCGCTTGGTGAATGAAAGACGCAGGTATTGAAATATTTCAACAAATCAGGGGCTGTTGATCGCAGGAGGGTAGGTAATTAGCACTCTAACTAGTGCGCTCCCACCATCAACGGTTGCATACCTAATTGCTTACTATCAGGAGGAAACACGATGAATTTTCAATTTTTTTATTACTACTTACGCGGGGTGCGGTTGTGCATCATGTTTTTTTTTTAATTCACGTCATCTTCCAAATCGCATTGGGATCGCGTAATAGCCTATAGGCAACTTCCTCCAATCTATCGAATGTGGAGGCCCCGTATGCCCATTAATGGGAACGTTGTTGGGTGACTGATAACTAGTGAGAGAATGGACTGTAATGGTGGTTATTTCTGATGAAAACACGTATATTTTAATCACAATATTGTATTCGCCAGCTATAAAGGCAGACAGACTAGACAGACAAAGTCAAATCTATCAAAAACTACTCGTCATTTAAAAAAGGTATAAAAAACATATTTACAAGAAGGCCGGTGCCTGCCAGTAGTCAATAGTGACAATATTGCTAAGATCCGCTAGAACCACAAAACACAAGATACTTTTATCGCTAACGGCATTTAAAACCATATTTTTTTACATTTTATAAACTAGCGCTTGACCGCAATCCTGCCTGATGGTAAGCAGTGACGCAATCGTTGATGGTAAAGCGCACTAGTTTATTAAGAGCCTATTCACTCTAGCCTTGAAGACACTCAAATTGTAGTCCGACGGAAACACCGCCGCTGGCAAATTTCTGCCAATTGTTTGAATCAAAATCGATAGTCATGTTTAGCTTAATACGTATTTGGCAATTCGTGGTGCAAATAAGCCTAGGAGGAGGTAGACACCTCAACTATGCTAGTATATCCGTCGTTAGCGAACCCATCTCAATTCAAGAAACCAAGTCAGACCCACGGATTTTTCTTACACCTCGTTATCACAGTCTGAGATCCGGCGTTTATTTTTAAACTGGGACAATTCTAATTCGGAAGGTGCTACGAACAGGTGATTGTAGATAGGTGGAACCGTTTTGGGCCGAGATCACACGATATGTGTCAAAGAATTTGTTGGACCATGCTGGTTTTTGGAATGAGAACATAAATGAGGCTTAATTTATAAAGATAAAATGGGGCCATTACAAAGTATCTCCACTGTATCTATCTCATGAACCGTGTTAGATTAAGACACACGCTTCAAATTTTCACAGATGATGATTTCTGTTTTTTTTTTCTTGTTGGATTCGCGTTATCTTCTGTAACTTATTTATGAAAGAACAAAAACTGTTTTAAGTATTTGTTATTTAACTGGCAACAGGACTGCCCCCCGTGTGGTACCGGGCTTAGAATAGTACTATCGCATATCCTCCCGTGGGTGTCGTAAGAGGCGACTAAGGGAACTCTCACCAGAGAAGCGGGCAGCAGAGCTTCTCCTGTGGAATATCAAACTACTGCGATCCCCAACCCGCCTGCCAAGCGTTGGGATTATAGCAAAACCCCCCAATGTAGAGAAAGCCTTGGGGGAGGCCTTTGTCCAGCAGTGGACCTTTTTAGGCTAAAGAAGAAGGTGAACTGGCAATAGAACTTTTTTTAGGGTCCAGTTTGTACCATCTGGGCACGTAACCCTAAATATATTTTTATAAAATTCAAACGCCCTCACAACTTTTAAAAGCCACATCCATTAGTAAAACTATGTAACAGAACAAAACTCTGTTCGAGGTTAATTAAAATTAGTTAGTTAACTCAAAACTAAAGCATGCCCCACTGAATACACGGCGGGCTAAACACGTTGAAATGAAGTAACCACTTGCCGAAGATATAATGAAAATAGCTTTACAAGTGTTGTTACAAACATTGTTGAGTGTTGGTATAAGTTGGAAGAAGTTGGTTACAATGTTTGTAATAGTTACTTTATATATACCTATTTAAGGTTTATTGTACATCACAAAATTACACTAAAGAGTAACGAAATAGGGTCACTTATAGAGATATATGAAGGTCTATAAAAATAATACTTCACCCTAAACCAGCGACTCAATTCTACAGTTCAAGAATAATTCTCGTATTTTTTTAATTACGAGAATAAACCTTACATCTCACTCCCCGTTTTTGTAGCCAAACTAAATTCTAAATACTACTCGCTCATATCTCATAACCCAAATCGCGGTCCAGTCCAGTGCCCCGAGGTACAGGACCCGTCCCAGCGTATAATTCGATTCAGATAGATGTTACAAAGACTCCGCTAACTTAGCTACGGGTCGTAAAGGCTGCCTAACTAGTTTACCATTATACTGGAAGTGAAAAATGAATAGATAAGTTCTGCTGAAGCAGAAAGTGTGGATTTTGGTTTTGTAGCTTCGTTTTTGTGGCATTTTTTCTTGGTAGAGATTTTTAGTTCGTCGGCTGTCTGCGCTCGGTGATGGATGTGATTTGTGGTTTCTTTTATGATGGACGCATCAGCACCTAGAGCTTTGAGGACATTATCCACTGGTACCTATTAATATTCCCTTGGTTCTAGTATTAATGGTGTTGTGAGGATACCACGTGTCCTAGAACCAAAAACTCGAAGATATGTGATATCCACCACTCTGCACAGAGCGCATGTAGTAAATTACTCCCTTTCGCTGAGATTAGGTCCGAGGTCGTATTAACCAGTAACTGAGTTGTGGAGGTCATATAGGCAGTTGGTCTATGTAAAAAACTGGTACTCAGCATCTGGTAAGATTAGAAGCTGACCCCAACATAGTTGGAAAGTCCAAATAGTTGATGATGAACACAGTATGCTTAGATGGTTAGTTCCTATTATATTAAAGAGAATGAATGAAAGGCAAAGTAATTTTATTATAGAAAAGGATAATTTGAGTGGAAACGCCAGAAAGGGTCTACAGAATCACTAGCCTCAAAGATAATATTTTTCATATTTCCAGTCGATACAAGTCGATAAATTTTCAAGAAAAATTGATTAGATTTGCGAACTCTTTTACCGACCTAACTCTGTTCCACTCAGATGGATCTCGGTTGATTGATGAGCTACGAACTAACTTAGTTAGGGTCGACAAAGTCAGTAACCGGGTTACCATTACCCGTAATAGGCTATGTGTGTTGGTTGTAATAGGGCTTCAGTTAGTAATAAACTTATTTATTTTGGAAATAGTAATGGTAGGTTCATTTGTGATGTAAACATATCTAATGCGGGGTGATTACAGGGCAATGGCCTCTTGTAATTTAATAAAGGTCAGCTTTGATGTTTTAGACTAATTAATAATGTAGAGAAAGAGGAATAAATATAATTGTAGCGTATATTTGTATAATGTCAAAAGAATAACTCCTTACGTACATTGTACAACTCGGTACATATTAAAAAAAATATCTGTCTGTCTATTAACTTCCAGATAAACTCCGGCACGGCTGGACCTATTCTAACGAGACTTTTCTTCAAGCAGATGTTTTAGGCGGAAGAGTATAATGTCCCCCCCATAGAAGTGAAAATTTAAAAATATAAAATAAAGACCTTATCTACCAAAAATCGCTGAACACTATACATTCACACTTAAAATTGCAATTAGAATTTTCAAAAGATCACCCATCCCGTCGGGGTGAATGCTTATGCGAACCTCGCACCCCCGGCCATACCATAGGTTCGGCATACCCCTCTGTCACTCTCACGAGGGAGGAAATCCATGAGGGTCTACGTTCTATGGTAAGGGTTTGGCTGCCGCACTTACTTCCTTCAAGTGGGCCATGGCGGCCGTTAGTTGACATTCCATGAGGATTTTCTCCGCGAGACCCATCCCTTCACACGTGCACCAACTGAATGCCTAAACCTACTCCAAAACATATCTGCATTGCCACCTTATGCAGTTAAATCGTAACTTCGGACGCAGACAGACGTCTTAACTCAGCGAGTGGCGCACACTGCAGATAAAACTTCTCTTTAAACTTTTGTACACGATACTCGTTATTTTTTTCAGCTGCCAACCGGATAATCCAGGGATTTTGCACCGGAATTGAAAGGCATGGAAAGGTGGAGTTAAATGTTTTTGTAGGATGTGTGTTTTCTTCTTTGTTGTTGAGAGTGTTGAGGAGTTAAATAATGAATTGTCATATCTGACTGTTGGTCAGCGAGAGCAGCGGTGGCCTAGTGGTATCGTCTGCGACTTACTAATTGTAGGTCGTAGTATCAAACCCCATCAGGTCCTTACTTTGTGTAAATTATTACATCACCACTGCTCTCAAACGGCGAAGGAAAACATCGTGAGGAAATCGGCAACGGGAACCTAAAAAGAAAAATTGTCTAAAACATGTAACATCTACCCACCCGCACTGGGCCAGCTTGGTAGATTACGGCCCTCTCCCACTCACCGAGAGGAGGCATGTGTCCCAACAGTGAGAACATTATAGGCTGATTATGACTGTCGATCAGCTCTTGTTATATTGCTATTAAAAATTTATTTCATGATAAATATTTTGAGATTGGAAAATAAATGCAAGCGATTTTAGATGATATTTAAAGAAACCAAATCGTAGGTTCCAGTATTGTATGATAAAACCTTTTTTACTATAATAAACAAGTTTTGTACCAAATAATAAAAAGTACAAAAAAATACATCATTTTTAGTTTTCTAGCCACTGAAAGGTTTTAATCATAATATTATGCCAGATGCTGTTATTAAAAAAAAAAAACACTACATACCTAATCGTACATCTGTTAAACAATTTTCCAAACAAAAACTGACAGATTTTTTATTGCCGTCATATTAACCCTATCACTACCAGTCTATGGTATTATTGACCCCAACACAATTTTATTCAACATACAAAAATGTGCCAATCAAACACCATCCTTATGCGTCTAAAATAAAATATATAATTGCAGTAAAGTATAGAATCAATGGGACATCTGGCATATGTAAGAAATGAAAGATATTAATTATTATTCACTGTTGATGCGGTAAGTTTAACGATTGAGATTAACATAAAAGCTACACGTTTTGTAGATAATTAGTCATTCATGTAGTATGTAGCTACATATTATAATCAGTTATATTAATACATATATTTAGTATGTTGAACATCGCGTGATGAATATTTTGTAGCTTGTAATAGATTTGAGAGCAAGAAGAATCTTCTTCCTCAGCCTATAGATGTCCACTGCTGGACAAAGGCCTCCCCCAAGGCTTTCCACGATGACCGGTCTTGTGCTGCCCGCATCCATCGGCTTCCCGCGACCTTCACCAGGTCATCGGTCCACCTTGTTGGGGGTCTCCCTACGCTGCGTCTTCCAGTACGTGGCCGCCACTCCAGAACCTTGCTGCCCCATCGGCCATCGGTTCTACGAGCAATGTGCCCTGCCCACTGCCACTTGAGTTTAGCGACTCGCAGAGCTATGTCGGTGACTTTGGTTCTTCTGCGGATCTCCTCATTTCTGATTCGATCACGCAGAGAAACTCCTAGCATAGCTCTTTCCATTGCCCTTTGTGTGACTCTGAGCCTTCGTATGAGGCCCATTGTGAGCGACCACGTTTCAGTTCCGTAAGTCATCACTGGCAACACACACTGGTCAAAGACTTTCGTCTTGAGACACTGTGGTATCTTGGACGACGAGAAGATGTAGCGTAGCTTCCCGAACGCTGCCCAACCGAGCTGGATTCGCCGAGACACCTCTTTCTCGAAGTTGGACCTACCTAGTTGGACTTTCTGTCCCAGGTATATATACTCGTCAACAACTTCGAGTGCAGAGCAACCAACTGCAATTGGAGTGAGTGCGACATGAGAGTTCGACATGATCTTCTTCTTATCCATGTTCATTTTTAGACCCACTTGTTGGGAAGCTCTGCTGAGGTCATTGAGCATTTTGCCCAAGTCTTCCAGGGTCTCAGCCATGACCACGATATCATCTGCGAAACGGAGATTAGTGATGTACTCGCCGTTGATGTTGATGCCAAGTCCTTTCCAGTCCAGGAGCTTGAAGACATCTTCCAACGCAGCAGTGAACAATTTAGGAGATATGACATCTCCTTGTCTCACTCCACGCTGCAGTTGGATCGGTTTCGAGTCCTGATCCTGGAGACGGACTGACATGGTGGCGTTTTTGTACAAACACTTTATCACCTCAATGTATCGATGGTCAATTTGGCACCGCTGGAGAGACTGTAGTACCGCCCAAGTCTCAATCGAATCGAAGGCCTTCTCATAGTCCACAAACGAAGAAGAATGAAACAGTCATTAATTCCTTTTGTGTGTTCCCAGACAATAAGAATTCTCCTTACAAAAATTCTCGCAATAAAACATTGTTTTCATAACTTCGCTATCCTCATGAAATATAACACCCTCTGCCAATCCTCAGATGACCACTTAAAGCCGAAAATTACTTTTGTTTACTTAGACGCTAAGTCACTGAATAATGTAAGTTAGCACTTGGAAATCCAATGCATTAATAATATCAAAATCCACAAAAACTCATTAAAAATAACACTTGGAAGTTATAATCGTCCAAACTCGACCGCGGCCCTATTGGACCCGGGAAGTTTAAATTAAACTTGTCACCTTGTACGGCGGGCGAGGGTTACTCGAGTCTTTTTTGCGAAAAAATCGAGAAGGGAAGCTCCTGTGGTCCTGTAGCTTAGATTTAATTTCAAACTAGCTGTGCCTCGCGGTTTTACCCGCGGTAGTTACGATCTTGTGGGAATATCGGGATAAAAAATATCCTATGTGTTATTCCTGGTTATAAATTATATATCAGCCAAATTTCATACAAATCTGGTAGGTGGTTGGTATGGACTGGCTGCGGAATGCGGAGGACAGTGTTCCAGCTCAATCTGGAAGTAGCTTGTGTCCAGAAGTAGAGTATAATAGGCTGATAATAATAATGGTTATGGGGGTATTAAAATTGAATGAGATGTTATTTGAATAATCATTTCGTAACAACCATTCTGGTAATTACTAACATTCCTGTCACTTCTACTTCATATTCCCTGACACGAAACCCCTCGTTACATCAATCATAACTATGTTGGGTTTGGCAGCCAGTCTAACCCGCTGCAGCTGCATAACAGAATTTAACATGGAGGGACTGTCTATGAGCTCCACAATTCAGTTACATACTTGGTAATATACCCCTTGGTAGATAAGTCTTAATTTGTCTTAAACAGGGTATAAAGCTTTTAGTTCACATGTTTAGCTACACAGCTTTTTTTATAAATATAAACTAGTGCTTGATCGCAATCCCGCCTGATGGTAAGCAGTGATGCAATCGTTGATGGTAAAGCGCGCTAGTTTATTAAGAGACTATTCACTCAAAAAGCTGAGTCAATGGGAAGGAAGACGGCAATTGGGCGAAGTGATGCAATGTTAAACCCAACAATACGACCTACGATGTTGCGCTAGGCGGAGATTGATCTGGAGACCGTCCACGACCAAACTCCCGACACAACAACATTTGGCACATCGTAGCCGGCACACATCGCAACGTAAGTGCGCAGACCCGTCCTCCGTATGGCTTCACCAGACATCATGCCTGAAGCTGATGTTATGACTTACAACTGAGGATCAACAAGGAAGAAAATTCTATATATTTAATGACTGATCACCCATCCACAGACCGACCGTCGGGCAAGCTTTTCTCTTTTATATTATTATTCTCAAAATATAAAACTATAATATGCATTAAAAAAAATATTGCCCAAAATAACATGACAATTGTCACATCTTCAAAATTAAAATTGTCCGGCGGTACCCAATTTCTTTCGCAAACCGTGAACGTTAGCATCCCCTGATGCATACCTAAGTAGGGGTTCCCCGGCAGTAATTCGTTTTTAAAACGCCGATGGGCCCTCCAGAATAAGATTTTAATTGTGAAGGGAAAGTCGTGGTTTGAATGAAGTGCTCTGAACATTTTTTCTTGACTCGTTGAGTAATTGGTTTGACAAGAATTTTCAATTATTGGTGTCAATTTAAAATTTAGGAGTTAACAAGTAATATGGCTGTTTACTGTGTTTTCAATACATATTTATCCTACTAATATTTATTATAAATGCGAAAGTTTGTGAGTATGGATGGGCGGATGATTGGTGCTCTTTTATGAAAAAACTACTTAACGGATGTGGATGAAATTTGGTACATAGGTAGTTTATAACCAGGAATAACAAACACATAGGATACTTTTTATCCTGATGTTCCTACAAAATCGAAGCTTATGCAGGTAAAACCGCGGGACGCCGCTTGTTAAATATACATATGAAGATGCCAATAATATCGGATGGGGCTGAAATATCCACATTGAGACAAAGGCCTCTTAATAAAATCTAAATTAAAAAAAAGTGTAACTCTGGCACACGTGAGGTCTCGTTAAACGATACTTATGGGTTTACGTTAAGAGGATGATCATGCCCTCTGCCCGGGCAGGAGTATCTTTCTGTATGCTTAAAAAGTACAGTCGCCAATAGCTCTGTTAAGCGTGTTAAAGACACATTGCTTTTTTCGTTCTATTGCTATTAGAATTCTTGGAAAGCACGTTAGGTCTTTGGCCACAACTGTTATTCGTAGATCTTTGACAGTCGTTTCGGATGTTCGGTTCTTTCGGTTTACTATAACCTACTGTCCACACTGCAAGAATTTGTAAATGTATTTGGGATAAAAAAAATATAACAGGGTTTAAAATGATTGGAATCGATTCAGTTGCTTATTTTAAACAAACTACATTCAGGTTTCGTTTGAAGTAAAAATAATAATGTATACATTTTCTTTCTTTCTTTATTTTTAAGATGTCATTGACTCACATTAGTTGAGTAGTTAGAAGACATCACGCAATCCTACAACCCAATCCATGCCTGCCGATAGATGCTGTCAAAATCTCAACGTGATAAGTTAGAGTGAGCAGTTAAAACCCTTAATTGTTGTTGATTGTTAAAACCCTTTTCATTTCGTATTCGCGGTGAAATAATTCAGACTTGCTCTGCAGATTTACACACACGTGGCACACTAAAATTAAAATAACTAGAAAAATGCAGTTCATTCGTTGCTTTAATTTAATTGTATCCCACAGGTACGCAACCAGCTTCGTGTAAATACGCCTTTAATAAAGTACTTAGTGATTAAATTAAATGTGTGTAAAGCGTGCTCTCTCTTTAAAGTCCACTCATTGAATGACTGTGTCGAACTAAACTGCCACAGTAAACCGCTTTCTAATCAAAAACCAACAAATGCACAACTACCCTCATAGTAAATGAACAAATCAAATCTAAATCAAATTCGGATCTCGTTGGGCCAATTAGAACCGATTCGGCGCCGACACGGTGATCGATTGATTTATGTAGCCAGTCTAATTAGGACTCTGGTACTGATTAATTTATATGAACTTCGTACTTTTGAAGAGTTCAAGATGAAACGGTGGTTGTAATAGGTTTGATTAATATTTGAAATGGTGGTAATTTGCCGCTAATTGCCACGTGTGGGTGCATGGTGGAGGTACGTGGTTCCTAATCTGGACTTAGGAACTTTAGGTGAACTAATGTTTAGTCTAATATTGTTTTAGGCTAACGGTTTTTCTACCATCCATGATAATATCAACAACTGCCTTTTCCTGTCTGCCTTAGCCTATCGGTGTTCTATAGGATGCATTTTAGAGAGTGTGTGCGGGAGTGTACATGACTTAATCCTCCCATCTCCGTTTCGTCTTCAATCATATACGTTCGGTCTTACGGCGAGTATCCACCCTTACGTTGCTGACACCTCTACGATCCGGACGAAGCACTTCGCCTCGTCTTTTATTCCTCGTACATCGAGGATCTGCTTGAATTTGCCAGCGGCGGCGTTTCCGTCTGACTACAATTTAAGTGTTGTCAAGGCTAGCGGGAATAGGCCCTTAATAAACTAGCGCGCTTTACCACCAACGATCGCATCACTGATTACCATCAGGCTGGATTGCGATTAAGCACTAGTTTATAATTTATATAAAAAAAAGAAGGCACACAGGCACTTTGTTCGACGACACCACTTTCCGCATTGCTGCTTCCTTACGACTAGGAGCTCCTTGCTGTTCTCCTCATCGCTGTCACTGTGGTGCAGATGTCAACAGCCTCGGACACCACGGTCTGGCTTGCAGCCGAAGTGCGGGTCGCTTAGCTCGGCACGCAAACATTAACGACATCATTCGACGAGCTCTTGTCACTGTCGGCGTTCCAGCTGTATTAGAACCTAAAGGCTTGGTGCGCGATGATGGCAAGAGACCGGACGGCATGTCCTTATTTCCTTGGAAGATGGGTAGGCCTTTAGTGTGGGACGCAACTTGCGTCGATACTCTTGCGCCATCCCATCTTCCTGGATCGACGTGCTGTGCTGGCGTTGCTGCTGCGGCTGCAGAAAACCTAAAACGGCGAAAATATAACAACCTTATCGGAAATTATATTTTCGAGCCGTTTGGGGTTGAAACCCTTGGGCCGTGGGGTCCGAGTGCTCATTGCCTTTTTAATGAACTGTCCAAACGGCTTGTTGACACTTCCCGTGACCCAAGGGCTGGCATTTACCTTGACCAGAGGCTAAGTATTGCCATTCAACGCGGCAATGCTGCCAGTCTCTTGGGTACATTACCAGTCGACAGCGATGACGAAGAATTCTTTGATGCTGTTGTGTAATTTATTAATAGTTTTAATTAGTGTAATAGGTTTATTTAGTAATTTGTATTTATTTAGTTAAATAAGTTTGTATATATCGTTCAATATTAGTTTGCATTATAATTGTTACAAAAAGAATATATTTAAAAAATGGTACAATTAGTACATAGTTGAATGAAAAAAAGAATAATTGAAAGTTGTCTTCTTGAAGTCCACTCGGATGGGGTTGAATACTTAGGTACAATAATACGTACGTATTGAAATATTTACATTATATAAGCCGATATTTAATATGTACAGACGATACATCAAGCTACTACCTACAACCTGTCAAATTTCTTTATTAGATTTTCATATTTATAGCTAAGTGTACATATAGTGTGTATGTAATATAGCTGAGTGTCGTGCTGGCTTAGTGGTTAAAACACCAGACTCTCAAGTATGAGTGTTGTGTGGGTTCGATTCCAGGTCAGGCAAGTACCTACCAATGTAACTTTTCTAAGTTATATGTACTTTCTAAGTATGTCTTGGACACCAATGACTGATTTATACAAGGTGAAGGAAAACGTCTTGAGGGAACCTGGACTTTAAGTCTGAAATCGCCAACCCGGATTCAGCAAGCGTGGTGATTACGCTCAGTCCTTCTCTGTATGAGAGGATACCTGTGCCCAGCAGTGGGACGATAAAAAAGTTGATGATGTTTTATAGCTAAGGTTGATTAAGAATATTTCGGTGGACCCCGGGCTCCAACGCGAAAGCCGCTGATGCAACCGGGATAAACGCTGAGATAATGATGTTGATTAAGAATATTTGACAGTTTCAGGTAGCTTGACCTGCTGTCATCTGAACCTACTTGCAGGTGAAAACAAGCATAAGCCTTCACCAGTAGATTGGTTTTAGCCACGGACACGTTTATCAGTTTCAGGCGTCGCCATTTTCCACATGTAGCGGTCCGGCACTTCGATATACTCCGGGGGACTTGTGGGTACCTTTAAATGTCATTCAGACACCAAAGAACCCTTGTCGCACTCGGTGATTGCCATTTTGGCGTCTGAGCCTTCCAGATTTCATTAATTCTACGTCGAATACGTGAATCATCCTCTGACCCTGTGAGAGATCTCGGATCCCCGTTGATAGTGTCACAATTATACCGTTAACAGCTATTATGAACCTTAAGGAAAATTAATTAATAATCCTCCAAAGGATATAGAACAATAGGGATAGCAGCCCATCCAAATATTGACTTCATTATCACCCCGAACCCGAGTGATGAAGCAGTTATAAACCCTCTTACAGACACTTATCATAATTATACTTATTACTATAATTATTTCATGATAAGTATCGTCAATTAGCGTAGTGTTAATTAAAAACTTGTATTGTGGTATCTTTTGATCAGACTCATCTATCTTTTTGTTTAATCTGGGGGTGAAATGTGAAAGGTGGTGATGGCGATAAGGTTATCTTTTGTGAGGTACTTATGCGTTTCGTTTTATCCCAGTGTTACCATTAAGTGACTTATAAAAAGTTCAATGGTGGTAGGCTATAATATCGGCTGTCGGCAGAAGTTACCACCCACCAGACAAAGTCTTGCCGCCAAGCGATTCGTCGTGTTCCGGCATGATGTCTGGTGAAGCCGTACGGAGAACGGGTCTGAGCAGTTTTGTTGCGATGTGTGCCGGGTACGATGCGCCAAATGTCTTCAGATTAATCTCCCTCTGGCGCAGCATTGTTGGTCGTGTTGTAAGGTTTAATCCTCGCTCAACTGCCGTCTTCCTACTCACTAAGATTTTTAAGTGAATAGGCTTAATAAACTTGCTCGCTTTACCATCAATGATTGCATCACTGCTTACCATCAGGCGGGATTGCAGTCAAGCACTAGTTTATAATTATTAAAAAATAAAAAAAAAATGAATTTTCTTGCCAGCAAAACGGCTGCCTAACGAACATTCTAGCAACAGTTGAATTACCATACACTAAAAACAACAATCATTAATTTCGCCGCAAGGGTGCAATTTCACTATAAAGAGGGGGTGATACGCTATCCCACTTCCCTCTTATCTATCCCTTCATCTTGTTCCGATCCCCACAAAATGATATCGTGTTATTTCAGTTAATAACTTATTTCCCTTGTACTTACTTACCCCTCAAAACCCTTATCTCGTTTCGGCGATCGCATTCACTCCTAAATAAATTATTTGAGTTATTTCTTTATTGTTAGTCTTTTGATCGAGATAAGAGATGGATTGACAGTTTTTATTAGCGACAATTGTTTGATATTGCTGGGGAAATTGATAATCGCTGTTGTAATCTGTTTTATCGATTTATTAATCGTTTATGAGGTGTAGCTTTTTATTTTCTGCTACACTTTCAACGGCGATGTTTGTAAAATAACATACAAGCCTGTTGTAATTTTATATGGCGCTGCGTTATTTCAGGATCTCTGTTGAATCTTTTTACAACTAAGAAAGAAGTCCATAACAAAAATAAATTAGGTCACAGAACAGCTATTCTCTAACTCTAAATCCAGCATCAAAACAAATAAACTAAGCCATTCCTTTTGAGTAAGTATGTTGGTACAATGTAAGCTGAATTCTGTTCAAACAGTTCCACAGCAGCTCACTGAATGGGTTATATATTAAACACTTATTCGAAACTACAGAAAACGTTTAAAATGAAACTAAAAAGAATGGCATCACATTACACCAACAATTTCTGTGACTATAATTAACGACACACATTTAAACGAAACAAGATAACTAATTTGAATATTAAATTAATATATCACACCTTCCTCATACTAAATTACAGACGGGCACATTTTTTATTGATTTCATTTGTCATTCGTATTTATCCAATTAAACGTAAAAGCCTGACCCACCCACATTAGGTTACAAGTAAAAATAATTCAATTTAAAACTTAGTAGATACATTAATCTACGCCTACGATTTAAATCGTGCAGTCGAATTAAAAATGGTGTGAATGCGCTTCCAATTACAAGAGTGCATCCATTTAGTGAATAACTGCTTTCTGATTGGTCCAAATTGTTTTTTGATGTTGCCGCTGCCTAAAAGGGCAATGGGGGGAGGAGGGGTCAAAATTGTGTGGCGTTGTATGTAACGGAAATCTGTAAGTGTTTTTCTTTTTCAGTCGTCGGAAGTTCGTAAAAGTGTTCCGGGATGATGTTTGACGTGAATGAGCTTCGTTTTTCCTGTCGATTCATTTGAAATTTTAAAGTTTTTCAGTTTTAAAGGGCAATGATACGATTGAAATATCTTTAACATGCTTTTACGTGATGCATAATCGATTAATTACGGAAAAAATATGTCATACCAATCCGCACTAGCCCACTACCTCACCGAGAAAGGCGTTTGTCCCAGGAGTGGGAACATTATTGGCTGCTTATGTATGATTTGTCCACATATCAGATAGTTCACGTAGTTTTGTGGAGGCTTCTCCCTCGAAAATGATCGCAAAAACAGAAATAAAGAGAAAAATAAATACATTTATTTAGTACAGACTAAAAGACACGTTACACCAAACACCTACATACATAAGATAAAAATAAGGATCAAATAAAATGCGTAACGACCAATGTAAGAAACTAGCAGGAAAGGGTTCCTCACGGCTACGCCAAAAAGCAACAGTTCAGCAAAAATGGCAGAAAACAGACAACTAGAGCCTAACGTTGGTTTTCAACTGGACCTGATGTGAGATATGACTGTGTGTGGATTTCCGCCTCCCTACGATGGACGGCGGCAGACTAAAAATCACAATCATAAGAACCTTACGCTACCCTCGACTGGATATCATGTATCCTAAAGCAGGTCATTGTCTTCTTGTGTGCCAAATTGCATCAAAATAAGATACCGCCAGTGTATTGTGTAAAAATCTCACCGTGAAACTTTATGTGAAGACTTCTTCTTTCTTTATGGGACATCAGAAAGGGCGTATCAGACTTTTACTGAATAAAAGCCACTCGTGTTCCTTCACTTGTCTACAGAGTCTTAGAAGACAAAAAAGCTTGGGACTGAGCTGCTCGCTCTGTTAAGCATTGTTGTTAAGCAATATGCGTAATTACAAGGTAAATTATTGTAAATATTTTCATTTTTAATGTCTGGACTTGAAAAAAGACGATGCTCCCTGAGTTTGTTTCGGCTATTTCTTCTCAGAGGTAGTCACTTAGGAAATGCCGGCTTCATCTAGTTTAAAAAAAACATATGACGTGTAAAAGTGATCAGTGATCCTACTTGCTTACGATTTTATTTCATTTCTGTGCGCCAGGGGCCACGGTATCTATTTCGAACAACCCCCCGAAACTATTGACAGCCCACTTCAATTTGGTTTACACAAAATAGTCTAATACTGCTATTGAGGCGTAAAAGATAACAGAAAGACAGGCAAACAATCGGACAAGAGAATTTTCGCAATCACAGTTATACTATAGGCAAAGCACAAATTCCCCTATGCCTTTAATCTTATAAAAGATTCTGATACCATTATATTCTTTATCGAATCTCTTTTTAAGTGTCTCTAGAGAAATTATGAATTGAGGGCACTTTTGAGGCCCTATTTATTACGAGCGCAGGCCCCGGCGGCGCGCCTTGAAACTAAGCCGCGAGGACGGAGACGCGTTCCACTTCGAAACTAGTGGCTGGAGACGTCAAAAACAAAGAAATGTGGGACAATGTTCACGTGTAGGTAGAGTTGAAAGGATTACCTTACCTAGGTGTCCTCGACTTACTTGAAACAAGCTAGCGCTCCCTTAAGGGTATGGAGATGTATAACACAGTTCGCCTGCTTCTATCATCATATCATATCATCATATCCAGCCCATAATAATACCACATTTGCGAAATAGCAACACACTAACTGAGGGATAATTCTACAAATTTTAACTACATTCTGATTTCACTCTCTTATGAAATTCTTCTAATATCCTCAACTTTTTGATATTTGTTTATCGTCGAGATGAGGCTTCGACTAGATTTTGAACGTTTTATTTTACAAGAATTGGCTTTCAGTAGCAATGACCCTTTGATATTTAAAAAGAGCGACCCTTTGACAGTAAAAGTTACTGTAATTGGTTTAATTGAAATAAATGCTTTGATTTTGGGGAAAATAGGTTTGACAAGGCGTTTTCTTGACCTGGGCTTTGTACCCAGCTCCTCGTGCTCAGCAGTGCCACTTGCCACAAAGCATTCAAAGTCCCTTTCCACATTTAATTAAACATTAAACCCAGTCAAGTAGAGTTCACTATTAATTAATTACGTTACCAAACTTTCTAAACCATATGTAACTACTTCAAGGGTTGGTTAAATTACCAGCTTCTCTTTGATATTGCTATTCATTTTCTAACGTCAAATACAAAAGGCATGAACTTGAACTAAAACACTTGGCTGGGTTGTAATCTAAGGTAGCTCATATTTTCTGAGGAATTGTTTTCTGTACAAGTTTTCTGAAATGTATTATATAATAACTAAATTAATTATATTAATACGAATATTTAGATAAAAATATCCTACCTATTGGTAATCCTGGTTATCAACTATTATGCCAAATTTTAACATAATCCATTGAGTTTTATATATAGTATAGTAGATAATAAAAAAGCTGATATAAATTGTCGTAGTCTATTGCAAATTTGGAGGTATAGCAACAGGATGTAGGTTTTAAATATCCTCTATAGAAAAATAAACTTTGGAGGTTTATTTTTATGACTCTAAACTACTACTACTTGACACTTTACAGATTTACAGATTCTACTACTCCTTGACCGCAATCCCGCCCGTTTTAAAGCAGTGATGCAATCGTTGATGGTAAAGAACGCTAGTTTATTCAACTGCCGTCTTCCTTCCTATTCACTCAAACAACCTGACTGAATAGGAAGGAAGTTGAGCATGGCGATCCAATGTTAAACTCAATAACACGACCAACGATGCTGCGCCAGAGGGAAACATTTGGCGCATTGTACCCGGCACACATCGCGACACAACTGCTCAGATCGCTTGAGGAACAGGGTGTATATTTCAACCACCTTCCACAGAAAAGGAAATTTTGGTGGTGTGAAGAACAGGATGCAGAGTTGAGTCATCCTCCATAGAAAATAAAGCGTACAGCCTAAAGGTACATTACCTTTGACCTGTTTAATTATGCGTAACAACGTAATCTACTTGTTTCAATTTTCTCTAGTCAAAGTTCAAACCTACAAATCCCTAATCGTGGCAGTGGATTCAGAGATAAATGCCCCGGTGGGGACTAATTCACTGTATTTGTGATTTTGACGACTGCACTCGCCGCAAGTCAGTTTACCAGCCAATAATGCCCCACTGCTGGGCAAAGACATATTCGCATTCCTCCTCTCTCTGTCCAGAGCTGCCAAGGACAAGTCTTTGACAAAGAAGTCCAGCTCAGTCGGTTACTGAACTATTATTCTATGCAAAAAGAACCTCTTGCTACTATTGGCAATAAGGTCCAAGTTCACAATCCAACACTTTCCAGAAACCACTATACTCCACCTTCTCAAATACTCGCAATTATGTTCAAACATCTCAGCTCGCGTCATATTTTATATGCTGGCAACTTGGCAGCGAAACGCCGTTAAAAACCCTAGCAAGGCTGGCAACCCCAGGCATAAACAGCCGATTGCCACGTGAAAACGTATGGCAACATCAAGTTGAATATTTTATAATGTGCTTTTTACACTCGAGGACACATTGAATGACACAGCTTAACTGTACTGAAATAATTTAAATCGATAAAACTTCCAGTCAGTGTATGAAATTTGGTTTTGTGTTTTTTATGTGAATTTTTATATTGTGTATAACCATTAGGTGTATTTATTTTTGGATTAAATGAACTGAAAAATGAGCTATAATTATTAATTTTATATTAGTTTTTTATTAAAAGTATTTTTACTGTTTTGAGCGAATGTTTTAAGTCACAGTTACGAAGTCGGTTTTACCTGATTTCACTAAACTTAGCCAATTAACTAACGTTAATTCTTAAAACACATAATTTATAAGAATGAATGTTGGAAACTTTTGGAAACAGCTAAGCTATTCTCGGCTTACCGTTAACCTTGACGTAAACCTTAGCATATTTCAAGGGCAACATTATCCTCACCACTTCTTAAACATTACTTCGAAAAAGATTTCAGTCCGTTTTATTACAGCTACAAAACCCAGCTTAGAACATTCATAACATCCTCAAACACGACAATATCAACCCAGAAACATGTTTACACATTACTTCGGCCGCAAGTGTACCCACTTTACGACCCGGGGCGCTACATAGCGATAAGTCGTCTCGATGACGTGTGAGCTTTAGTAACCGATTACTCGATAACTCGATATCGATACCGAGTTTACATGTTTTCATTCGCATAATATAACAGTGTTTTACCGATCTTATCGGAGCTGTCAATGCGAGAAAATGATAATGTTTTTAAATTGAGTTAGCAGCGATTATATATCGATTTAAGACGGGGTTGGATTTAAATCGAATAGTTGGTTAATTGAGAGTTTTGTTATCGGTTTTTAGAAATGTTCGTGACAGTCGGTTAGGTTTATCTCGGTAATTGCTTGGTTAATAATTCCTGTAATACGTTTAAACTATTTTGGTAAAATTTTACGTTACTATTAAAAACGGCAAATATTTATTTATTCTAGTTAATTAAAAAACCTTTTACATTGTTACTTACTAAAGTTACGCGAAATCCTGCAACGCGCAAGCAGAGTTTACCGACATCAAAGAATCAAAGGCGATGTGTCTGGTGGGCAGACCCATCAGACATCAGTCGGAGGATCGTTGTCACCTTTCGGTGGAGGTTCAGTGAACTTTACGCCTCGTTACTCATGCCTGTATAACTTAGTTATACAACGAGATTTTTTGTTTGTGCGAAACCCGAAACACGTGTCCAGTGTTGTTAAGTAAAGAATCTATGTACAAAATTTCAAAAAGACATCATGAAAAACCACAAAGTTATGAGCAACTTGATATCTTACTTGGTTGTCCCAACAATAATATGGTCAACCAACCGCTCGCCCCCCGCGCCTAAAGCGGCGCGGCCCGTGGGTGCTAGTTCTATGATCTACCTCCAGCTGTGTGCGCTCGGTAACCACACTGCAACAATTTCTTAATGTATTTTATAATTATGTTCAAACATCTCAGCTCGCGTCATATTGTATGTGGCGGCAAGTTATATAAAAAATATAATATCATGAGTAAAAATGATCGATTTGAATATTGAACTTATCTTAAATCTACCCACCCTATAGTAGTAAAAAAAGTATTAAATAAAATAGTCAGTATCGAATTTGAAAATACTATACGTGACCAGTAAACACTTCATACAAAACTTTCTTATTCATACAAAGTTGAAAAATTTGTTCATGAAAGTAATGCGTTTCGTAGTTGCTCCTTATTGTAGTAAAAAAAGTATTAAATAAAATAGTCAGTATCGAATTTGAAAATACTATACGTGACCAGTAAACACTTCATACAAAACTTTCTTATTCATACAAAGTTGAAAAATTTGTTCATGAAAGTAATGCATTTCGTAGTTGCTTCATACAAAGTTGTTTTTAAATACTGCTTCGAGTACTTGTTTACCACGTGAGTAGTTTAAATAGAAGAAAACTAATTTTGCTAAGATTCTGCTCGCGGCTTCGGCAATGTTATCCTACAGGAACTTCCTACACAGATGTTTCCCTCACCATATCCTATATATTTTTTATTTGTTTTTTTTTTTTTCCTTTCATGATTACCGTCATTAAACGTATTTTCTTTCCTTCTATGTTAGATTACAAGTATTTATGGCTCTAATCATTTTCTTAAAATCTAATATGTAAGACTAAGTGACTCCTTATAGCTATCCCTATATCTATTGGCTATTTGCAAGGTTTTGTAAACCTATGAATTTCGTATCCAAACGGGCATTTTATTGGGTGTATTTCATAATATATCTCAAAACGATAGGAGTAAACTTCTTGACGATACCAGCATGTCCTAAAACAAAAAATCGCTTCGCTATCCCGCACTGGACCTGCATATTGGATTACGGCCCACTCACTCACTCTCAACTAGAGGAGTCCTGTGGCCCACATTTTATTACTAGTTACAGTCGCGTAGGTTCGTTCACATAGGACTATCGAGATAGAGTCCTATCATCATCATCACAGCGTTAATCCCAGTCGCTTCCGGCCCGCTTTCCAGTATAACTGCTGAAATGGCTAAACTTCGACATTTTCCGTGAAGCGACTGCCGTCTGACCTCCACAACCCGAAGGCGACATCGAAGCATTGCAGTTACACCAAATTGTTGGACTTTTGAGGGCTCATTAGATGTTCGTATGGCAACCGGGACCAACGGCTTAACGTGCTCTCGGCACAACCAGACCAGCGCAAATATTCATATTCACAAATACATGCATTGTGCGGGGATCGAACCCGCGCCAGCTTGCGCAGCGGCTGCGTCCGCTACCGCTACGCCACGGAGGCGATCAAATCGAGTTATAGTCCTATCTTCATATATATAATTCTGCTGTACGTGTGTATGTCATTGAACTCCTCCTAAACGGCTTGACCGACTTAAATGAATTTTTCTGTATGCGTTTGAGTGGTGCCGTGGATGGTTTAGATTCACAAATCAGCCCGGCTGATGGCGCTGATTGCTTGAAAAAGCATGTGATCTCGGTAACGTTATTTCTACTTCTCAAACAATTTTGTGCTACCCTGGTACCTAGCACCTCCACAAAGTAGGCAAAATAAAACTTCTTCCATGTTATCTATAACTATTTATTAAACAACAATTTTTTTTTAAGAATGGCTGATCCGATTTTGTTGAAAATTGGTAGGAAGAGGTAGCTAAGAACTGGGAGAAGGACATAGGATACTTTTTATCCCGTTCCCGTGGGAATGAATGAGCTTCATTGTTTCGACTTCTACAGTTTAGTGCTACCCTGGTAAATAAATTTCATTTTCTCTACTTTCTGTCCTTACACCTCCTCAAAGTAGAGAAAATGAAATTTCAAAAGCCAAGGTGAAGGAAAACCTTAGGGAATAAAAAATCTTAAGGAAACCTGGACTTTAAGTCTGAAATCGCCAACCCGCATTGAGCAAGCGTGGTGATTACGCTCAATTCTTCTCCTTATGAAAGGAGAGCTATGCCCAGCAGAGGGACTATAAAAAAGGTTGATGATGAGCTTCATTGTTTCGACTTCTCCTACACTTTTGTGCTACCCTAATTATCCTAATTTAAGGCGGAACAAAGTTCGCCGGGTCAGCTAGTTGAGGATAAAAATCCTATGTGTTATTCCTGGTTAAGAAAAAACATCTGTGTGCCAAATTTCATTGAAATCCGTTCAATAGTTTTTGCATGAAAGAGTTTCTACCAAACATCCATCCATACATATCTACATAAATCCATCCTCAGAAACTTTCGCATTTATAGTATTAGTAGGTAGGATTATAAAAGGAAGATTTTTATTAATTATCGTATAATTTCATTTTCTTTCTTTGCGTTTAGTTTGATTTGTTTAATGCAAATTTATTTTTATTTGAATTGTATCTGTTTTTATTTGATTTATGTATGTATTTTATTTACCTAAATACTAATGAATTTGAATAATTCCAAGCTAAAATTGTTCATTTTAACATTAACACCTTGACAGGTGTTAATGTTAAAATGAACATTTTTAGCTCCCCCCCACCCTTCACCCTTGGAACACCCTTCTGGGTGTTGAGTTTGATTGACATCAAACTCAACACCCAGAAGGGTATTTTCAAATCACCTGTAAAACACAAATAGGAAAACTTAATGAACGAGATTGCTCAATAAAATAAGAACGGCCAAACTTTTCGGGACACTCCCAAATTGATACCAATAACCCAAGTTCTATTAACAAATGGTTCCGTTTGGGTAACCGTGCCAGACTGTTTAATCCTTAGCCCGGGTCGGTTAGCACTAGCCCAGCCGTGACAATTATTGCCCGATGTTTTTTAAATTGCCAAAGCATGTTGTACTGTTTTATTGTTATTCTGTATCGGTTTTTAAGTGGACGTTCTTGGCAAGATTATAAATCTATTGTTTTTGTGTACGAATTATGAGGATTTTCAGTGGCTAGTCGTACAGAACGAATTATAGAGAAACTAAAGTAGTTCACATCACATTATATTTTTTGGTAATGAGTCTTAACCATCCGTTTTATTTTGGTAACTAAGATTGTCTAAATGACTATCCTACAATGTTCCTCGTAAAAATATGAAATTATGTACCCAATTTATATACCTCAATATGTCACCGCTATTCGAGTATCTAACAATACAGAAGCTGTAAATTTGGTACCGAATCGAAGCCCTAGTCACACCAGCCATTTTAACTCTGTTACCGGGAGGATAATACACCTACGATGCGTCTGATTTTGTATTTCTTGTAGCGGGATCTACAAACGCCACATACGAACAGCGCGTCATATCAAAAAAATCAAAAGTCAGTTATTCAAATTAGGCTGAGAATCAGCACATTATATCTGTGAAAAAACTGAGTGAAGTGTGAAGTAACTGAGAATCAGTAAATTCTACGTCAATATTACATAACCCCAAAACGCCCGCCCTTTGCCACTTCAAAGCACTAGCTTTCACTGGGTCGCGGAATAAACTCCCCAAAATAATACTGACGTCACACAGATCTACATCTAGCAAGCAGAGTTTACCGTGCCACTAGCATATATGCAACTTCCCAACATCAATCGTTAGAAAAGTGCCCGCCAGACACAACACCCGGAGAATCCTCTCTTTTCTATGGAGGATGAGTGAACTTTACACCCTGTTCATACCTCTAAACGGGTGACCCTAATCATGTACGTCAGCGGCCTACTTTGCACTTAGAAAATGCTAACTCGATTTCGACCGATTTTCAGTGATGATATCATGTAACCGCTTACACAAAGCGTACTCCTTAAACATTCAACCCCAACAATGTAAGCAAGTTGGCGTATAAGCAAATATCACATGTGATCTGAGATCACATACAAATTCATTACACCTTAACGACTCTTGAGTAAGTCTCCCAGTCTCAAAACCGCCACTTTGCTGTAAAACAAGTTTCACATTGTGAATGTAACTGGTTACTGAATTACGTTTGATGTGTATTGTTTGTTACGTTTGAAGTGTTTGTACCGTTGTATAATAGTAAAGGGTGTATCTGACATCGACGCACAAAGTAGTACCATGGATCCATTACATGATTCTGAACCCCCCAGTGGTGGAATTTTTCGTCGGCTTATTCCTGATTTGAAAAAACATATGTGCAGTTTTTTCACTTTAGACCGTTCATAATTCGTCATACCTACAAACACGCACGGCGGCACGCTTACAACGTTCAAAGGCCGAGCCGACACTTTTTTTAAACGTTGTGATTTCTGTAACCGCTCATTAACGACATAAATGACTTTCATAATTTTATTTGTGGCATGCGGTCCAGCCTTTTCGGGAAGTTTGCGTTACTATGTCAGATACACCCTCTATAGCTTAGATACTGTTCATAAGAATAACATCTCCATGTTCTCGTATATCCATACGAAGACGAGAAGGTGTTCAATATCGGAACATGTATCCTCATCATCATCATCAGCCTCTACTCGTCCACTGCTGGACATAGGCCTCCTTCATGGCAGGCCAACAAGCTCGATCCTGAGCAGTTCGGAACATGTATGATGGAACCAAATTAAGTTGGGCTGGACACCTGGCAAGGCACGTGATGTTAGTAAGATAAGTAGGTAGGTTGTGACACAGTGTCTTCCGAGGACTGGAAGATGATTGCTCAGACCATCTCTTGAGGTCCTCCCGTTTCATGGGATCGCTTTGCCACCTCCTGCACAACCCACTCATCTTTGTGGTTGGCTCTGTTGTATTGTTTTTTCATTCAGTTTACACCTCTTGTCAGGTCTTTTTTTATTCTATAGTTATTTAGAGGATTTTGCCTTACTTTTCAGGTCTTGTATTCAGCACCCTTCCAATAAAATTCAATCATTCATAGTTTCTTGTACTTTTCGTAATTAGCATGCAACTCTCTTTTGTTGGTAACACGGTGTGTCATAATACAAACGAGTTTAGTTATGACAGTGTTTATTTAAATTGTTAATAATATTATTAATAGTTTTAAAATTATAATATATGAAAGTCTATATAAAATAGGAAGGGAAATAATCAGGGGGCATCAAGAAATTCATCCGCACCGCTGTCAACAGGATGCCCAAAAGGCTGGCAACATTGTCACGTTATAATGGCGATGCTGATTCTTTTGTCAAAAAATAGATACAAAAGAGTGTTTTAAATTTAGAATTTATTCAGCGAATATTGAACAGGCTACAAACCTTGCGGCCTACAAGCCTGCCGCTTTGGGAAATATAGGCGAATACATTTTTAACTTAAAACTACCCTCCAAAGTGGAAATTAAACCTTTTAACCAACATTAATGCTAGGAACGTCAAATTCAACCCTCAAACGGCGCGCCCACAACGCACCATTACACAACGGTCATTAAGACCCCCGATTTATAGCTTCATTTTTAATGGTCAGACACACTTCAGTGCACTCATTTTGTTCAAATCACTTGAAAGTATTGTTTAGTAGTTTTTGTAGTTGTAATTTAGTTTGTAGGTTTTGATTGGCGCCCATTTGGAAGGCGATGTTCCTTTTTGGTTACTTTGAACTGCATCGGTTAAAGTTTAACACATCAGACACAAACATTTTCTTTTGATAGAAAGTTAGGTCTTCTCCAAAATAAAGTAAGAACTAGCCTGAGATATAGTATGGCAATCTGATACGATGTTTATTTATGGATTTTCTGACAACTAGTATTTCGTGGTCACAACTCGTCGAGCCTGAAAAGGGTTCTTAAATAGACCTTCAGACATTCCACAAACACAATCCATCACCATTTCATTATGACCAACATAGAAATGCTTCAAATATTCTACTCTCGTAATTATCGTATCTAGAATACCATTTAACTTCTCAATTAATTCCAATTTTAATCAGCAAGCTGGTAAGAGTTTCTGTACGCTGCCATTACGTATTCTGTCCTTTGGTAAATGTGGGTAGATAATAAAATAATAATTGTATTAATTTTATCTAAAACTCCCGCGCGACGTTTTCAGGGTTAAGTGTGGTTCGATGTTTGAATTTTAGGGCAGTTGGTTTAGATTTTCGGTTGGTATTTAAATTTAATTTTGGAATTATCTCGTGTGACTTTCACTTCACCACAGGCGGACTACGTTGATTACAAGCTTTTCAGCACCCTGATTGTGCAACACACTATCCTATTGAAGAATATTCCTAATCCATTGCTTCATATGGTCAAAAAATCTATGCTCAATAACGTAAATGACGCAATGAATTTTGTTGATCCGTCAAGTCATTCCTACTGTTAACGTGTTACATAATCACTTCGCATATGTCTCTAGGATCCATCTCAGGTTTCAGAACTCTTGATAACAAATTGTATCCTTTTTTACTGTGTAAGCTATTGATGATATACACACAGGTGGCACGAATGATCAAAAACACTGTTCTCAAACAGTTATAAAAGTAATACTTTCTGGGGTCCTTAGGTGATAAAAAATACTACAAAGAAAAAATAATATCCGTTTAGCTCGTTGAAATAGTTCCCGAAGCACATTGGGACATCTCGTCGCATTATTTTGTATTCGTTAACGAGAAGACACCGCCTATCATAAAAGTTTATAGATCAGTGAACATTGAGGAAAAGTGAAATTTACGTAAAACAAAGGTATTTTCATTAATAACTGCTGGGGTGGCCATTATTTCATAATAAGCTGGGTGCTAGTATCAGCATATAGCGGTTTGGTTACATTATTATTAAATACTACCCGCCGCCCGCGACTTCGTTTGCGTTTTTATATCTTCTCCGCTCCTATTGATCGCAGCGATGTTATATAGCCTTAAGCCCTCCTGAATTAATTGGCTATCCAACTAGTTCCTGAAATTAGCGCGTTTAAACAAATTCTTCAGCTTTATCCCCCTTATTCATAAACGTGTTTAAAGTTAACTATGGTTAGCGATTCTTTAACCATACATTTTGTCTTTTTAACGTCACTTAACTTTATTCATCCTTTATGGATAAACACTACAACAGAGTTTAAGGGGTTTATTCATTGGGCACGCCACAATAGCGGCGGTAAGTCCCCTCTTTGAGGAGTGGCTAGAGAGGCGCCACGGCGCCCTCACCTTCCGCCTGGCGCAGGTCCTCACCGGACATGGTTGTTTCGGGAGGTTCCTGTTCCGTATAAGGCGGGAGGAAACGCCAGGGTGTTACCATTATGTGGATCGCCCTGAGGACACGGTGGAGGATACGGTGGAGGTCTGCCCGGCTTGGGTAGAGCACCGCCGTGTCCTCGTAGCGGCGATCGGCGGCGATCTCTCGCGTCCGACCCTGGTCCAGGCCATGTTCCGGAGCGAGAGTGCATGGCAGGCCGTCACCTCCTTCTGTGAAGCAGTAATGCTGGCAAAGGAGGAGGCGGAGCGCGTGAGGCAACGGGAATCCCAGCGCCCTCACGCCACTAGCCGCCGCAGCAGAAGCCCTGGTCGGGAGATGACACCAAACTCCCAGCTACCGTAGGCGCGGGCCTGCGGGCGGTGAGCAATGGGCAGTTCGCCGCCCGGTAAGGACCAGGCCCGAGTCGACGGCGCGTCGTGTTTCACGCGCGCCTCAAAGAGATGTCAGCACATCGTGACGGGGTCCACGAAGACCGATGCCTCCTGGATCAGGGTTGCGGGTTGGTTAAACAAGAAACCGTGGCCCTGGCCGTCCCACAGGCAAGTGAAGAAACATGGGTGGGTTTTAGTCAGTAAAAGTCTGACACGCGCTTCCGCTCCGCCCAGAGCGGGAGAAGTCATTTGATGATTTCCCATCCGAACAAAAAAAAAGGGGGGTTTATTCATAAACGATGATTAAAATTAAGTGACGTGCAAACGTCTAAAATGTATGTTTAAACAATCGCTAATCATTGGTTAACTTTAAGCAGCCTTTATGAATAAGGGGGTATATCTTATGGATTGTTTTTTTTTTTTTTTTTTTTCTGGCTTGGATCGGAAATCACCAAATGACCTCACCCCTCTGGACGGAGCGGAAGGGCGCGTCAGAATTTAAACCCACTCGTGTTCCTTCACTTGCCTGGGCGCCAGGGCCACGGTTTCTTTTTAAACCAACCCGCAACCCTGATGGACTAAATATCGATTTGTGATTAAGTGAAGTGAGGGTGTAGTGAGTAAGACGAGTTTGGATTTAAATCGAATTGTTAGTTAATTGAGAGTTTTTGTTATCGGTACGATACTTTTGTACCTGTTACTAACTTGTTGGGTTCTTGGAGCCCTCAAAAATCCAACTAGCGCTCGTAACTGCAATGCCCGAAATATCGCCTTCGGGTTGTGGAGGTCAGACGGCAGTCGCTTCACGGAAAATATCGAAGTTTAGCCAAATGAGCAGTTAGACTGGTAAAGCGGACCCCAGACTCCAAAATTGAAAAAGCTTCGGAGGCGACTAGGATGATGATGATGAGGGTGTAGTGAGTTGTCATTCCAATTGATGCTAGAGATCCATACTAGTAACAACTTACTCTAAGCTCACTTATCACAGTGTGATTTTTATAGAATCGATCGTCTATGACATCCTTTTTTTACATGTTTTTTATTAGCTTCACTTGTATGTTTGCTTGCTTGCTTGTTTGTTTGTTTGTTTGTCCGTCTCTGACTCTTTGGACTACGAGTGAGGGGCTCATTACTGTAAAATGTCCCACCGCTTTCAATACGTTCGTTGGCCGAGCGGTATTAGTTTGTGCAGGCGAAGTATTTAGTTTAGATTTAGATACATGGATAACGCATCATTACGAATTTTAGCACTTGCTATTCTGTCTGTTGGAGATCAAGAAAAGTTTGGTAAAAACAAATGTGTGCACGACTTAAGTGTTCGTGTTATCCGTATATTATTTAAAAAAAATATGTCGAACTAAAAAGTTAAAAATAAATATAGTTTAAAAAACATGCTTTTAAAGAATATCAAACCAAAAAGTTAAAAATAATTTTAAAATTTAATTACGACAATCCATACTAATATTATAAATGCGAAAGTAACTCTGTCTGTATGTCTGTTACGCTTTCCCGCTTAAACCTTTCAACCGATTTTGATGAGCACAGACAATCGACAATTTGGCACCAGTTATATATAATAAATTACCGAAAGAGCTAAAAAAATTGCCTGTAAATTCATTTAAAGTATAACTAAGAAGTAAGTTGTGTCAAAAATGTTATTATAGTGTATCGGACTTTTTATTGGACAAATCTTGACATTGTATAATTGTATTTTTTTTTTCTTTGACTTTGTATTATTTATGTCCAAATTATTTTGACATATATTTGATTAATTGTTTTGACTTCATTATGATAATATTATGGGATTTGCTTATTTGACCATATTGTATTTAAATCAGAATGGTTTTGACGTTAACTTAAAAATTATTATGACTTTTTGACTTTAATTTTCCCTATTATAATGTAATTTTATTATTTTATTTTTTGTATTTGTATGCCTATAATAGGCTGATCATAGCGCACTTTATCCTCAAATATGAATACCTAACCACTGTACCTATGTATCACAAATAAAATATTTCTGATTTCTGACAATCTTTAGACCCTGAGAAAGAACATAGGCTACCTTTTATCGCGGAAAAATTTGATGTTCCCGAGGGAAATCTAAAAAGCGCGATATAACCGAACTCCACGCGGGCGAAACCGCGGGCGAAAAGCTTGTAGTATATAAACAATACTCATCATCATCCCAGCGTTAATCCCAGTCGTATCCGAAGCCTTTTCAGCTTTGGAGTCTGGGGTTCGTCTTACCAGTCCAACTGCTGATATGGCTAAACTTCGACATTTTCTATGAAGCGACTGCCGTCTGACCTCCACAACCCGAAGGCGACATCGAAGCATTGCAGTTAGACAAATTGTAGGACTTTTGAGGGCTCCAACAACCCGTAACGACTGCCACTAGATGTTCGTAGGGCAACCGGGACCAACGGCTTAACGTGCTTTCCGAGGCACGACCAGACCAGTACAAATATTCATATTCATGCATACAAATACTTGCACTGTGCGGGGATCGAACCCGCGCCACCTTGCGCAGCGGCCGCGTCCGCTACCGCTACGCCACGGAGGCTGTCAGTATATAAACAATACTAGTTAGTATAAATGAGAAAAAAGCGTGAGGCGGTTAGTGCCATAGTTTTTGTTTACTAAGCGCCTCACGTTTTTTTCTCATTTTTACTAGTATTGTTTATATACTATTGTCATAAATTAAATTTTAAAATTATTTTTAACTTTTTAGTTTGATAGTCTTTAAAAGCATGTTTTTAACAATATAAACTAGTTCTTGACCGAGATCTGGTCTGATTGTAAGCAGTGATGCAATCGTCGATCTTAAAGCGCGTTAGTTTATTAAGAACCTATACACTCTAGCCTTGAAGACACTTAAATTGTAGCCCGACGGGGAAACGTCGCAGGCAAATTGTTCCCGTCTCGATTTATACGGTATAAAAGACGAGGCGAAACGCTTCGTCCGGTTCGTAGCAATGTCAGCTATATCTCTTGTCTTCTAAACCGCTGACAGTGCGACCACATCCTAATATTCAGTGTTTAATGTTGTAAAGACTACATTAAAGTGGGGTCCCACCGTCTCCGGCTTAGGTTTGCCACCGAATACATTAAGTTTATTTTTGCAAAAAAAAAAGCTTTTGTTTTTTACGTTTTATTTTGATGTAAATTCCGATGTTGCCGTGTCGGGGCGAATTTATTTAATTAGATTAAGGTTTTGGTTCATTAGCGTTGACTTTTATGGCAGAAGTACAAGGTCTCTGTTCTTTTTGCTTTTAAGGCTTACTTTTTATGATTAAACATGGTAAGGAGATATAGCAATCCGCGTGGTGAATTACGGCACCTGCCTCTCCGAGAGGACACCTTTCTCCCAGCAGTGAGATAAATACAATGTTATTTATATTGTTTTAAATGCGAAACCTGAATATAGTTTTTTTTTTAAGAATAAGCAACTGAATCGATTCCAATCACTTTTACACCATGTTATATTTTTTCCAAATACATAATTAGAAATTATTGCAGAGTGTTTACCGAGCGGTTACGATAGATCATAGTATTTGCGCGCCTGCCACAGCTGACGCCAGAGGGCCAGAGGTCAACGCACCGCGGTTTGACAATATTTTTGTTGGGACAACCAAGTATAATACTAAGCTCACAAACTTTGTTTTTTCATCATATCTTTTTGGAATTTTATACATAGATTCCTTACTTAAAAATACAATACTGGACACGTGTTTCGGGTTTCGTATGTTGTATATGCTGATTATGCTTCGTCTTTCTGTTTTGACAGAACTAAAGTACTTAAAGCTGTACAATATTAACTTTATTTTAATGATAATTAAGTTTATTTCGGAATGTCCTATTGTAACACACTCTTAATGTCAATCCTGTCGAAATATGACTGCTCAACAACGTAAATAACGCAATGAATGTTGTTGAACTATCAAAATGAATCCCATTGCTACTGATAGTGTGTTACGCTATTACCCTGCTACACGTCGTACAATAAAAATGAAAAACAAAACCCAATGTTTTCTATTAAAACAAAACGGTCTACACTGTGTAATTGCGTATTAAGAAATACAATTAACCCAAGGGACCATTGTTTTTAATGTTAATTGGAACGTAGGTCTAATACTAATGAAATTCTCCTAATTCCTCGAATGTATTGAATTTTAAGAAGAGAGTGTTTTAAAACGAGACGCCTGAGTCGAGGGGCTCGTGGCTATATAATAATAGCTACTCAGGTCCAACGATCAAGTTGACCCACACTTGCTGCGGTTGGTCTGTGGACGGATGATCATCTTTACCCATCCGTGCCTAAGAAAGCACGTTAAGCCGTTGGTACCGGCTTTCATTTGTAGATCTTTGACAGTCGTTATGGGTCATCAGAAGCCCGAAAGTCTGACCACACCTAATACAGTAACTGGGTTGTGGAGGTCAGATATTATGTAATATACTGATATTCAGCTAAATCTGGTTAGACTGGAAGCCCACCCCTACATATTTAGGAAAAGACTAGGCAGATGATGACACCTTATTAGGGTTATTTGATACTGTTTTCTTTCTCACTAGCTTTTGCCCGCGACTTCGTCCGCGTTTCCGTGGTTTTTTGTAAAAAAGTAGCATATTTATGTCCTTCCTCACGGTTCTGTGGTTTTTTCTTTCTTATTAATAGGGTATATGACAAAGAAAGCTAATTAGTCCGTCAGTCAGATTTCCAAAAAATACTAGACACGTATTTTTCTTTTCCCGTCTAAACAAAAAATGAAGACGATACAGTGCGTTGAAAACTCGTGTGACGTCACTGCACGCTACACTTTTTAGCGAGCAGTGACGCCACCAGCCGCCACTCCTGATCTTTGATACCTTTTATAGTTGTCAATTCTTATTGATTTAATAAAACAAATATACGTATCCAATATTTTTCTATAATCTGAATGACGGACTAAATAGAATATTTTTTTTTACCCAGGAAAGGAAAGGAGATTGGGATAGTTTTCGTTAGTCTTTGGTATTAGAACTCTGATCTTTGATACCTTTTATAGTTGTCAATTTTTATTGATTTAATAAAACAAATATACGTATCCAATATTTTTCTATAATCTGAATGACGGACTAAATAGAATATTTTTTTTTACCCAGGAAAGGAAAGGAGATTGGGATAGTTTTCGTTAGTTTTTGGTATTAGAACTCTTGGTGCTACTGTTATAGTGTTGGACTATATGTGAGCACCATGATGAAGGGCAGTCAAATCTACTTATGAACTTAACTTATAAAGATGATCGATGATGAAATCACAGACCGAACGCCACAAGCGTAACTTAATCTGATCAATCAACCCGTACGACTAACTTCAAGCTCCTTCAAATACTAATTGTTATCAATCTACATCTTCGCTTATATTGTTACTGCACCCTAATTGCGTTAAACACACAATTCCTCCATCTCCGGTCCACCATCGGACGACCCGTCGTGAGGCGACATTCCACCCTTACGTTGTTGACACCACTACGATCCGGACGAAGCGATTCGCTTCTTCTTTTATACCGCGTACATCGATCGAGAGACTGGAACAATTTGCCGGCGGCGGTGTTTCCGTCACACTACAATTTGAGTGTCTTCAAGGCTAGAGTGAATAGGCTCTTAATAAACTAGCGCGCTTTACCATCAGGCGCGATTGCAATAAGCACTAGGTAGTTAATATTTAAAAAAAAACCTAATTATCTCAATTAATGTTGTTGAAATGTCAAAATGAAACCCATTTCTTACCCTGCTGGTTCTCATTCAAAACCTGAAAACAACAACCATTCACAAAATCGCAAGTGATTGCTTACAAATTACTTGAAATAATAAAGCGGTAGAACAAAGTGATTGTCAGCTAGTAATGCACAAGTTTGCGTTGCTCACAAGTTACTTATTCAGTATTCTGAGACGTTATACATTTGTTATAAAAGATCTGGAGACTACCCGTTGAGCTGGGCTTGCTTTGTTCAGGGCTATGAAGACAGCTCTAGCGCTGTCTTAGGAATACGAGTGTGTAGGGAAACATACAGATTTTCATAGGAACATATGTGCTTCGGGAATCATCGTACACTGTCGGAAATACGAACGTGCGATGATGAGATCTAATATAGAGATGTTACAATCTTGGAAGTATTTATATTCTATGTTAAAAGTTAACAACTCATTGTAATTAAAAAAAAAATGGTGTCGGGAGATGATCACCGACCAGACAGTGTAACCCGATAGAGGGAAAACTGCACACAATCTCAAAATGAGCGGCACGTCAGACCATCCACGTTAAGACAAAACATAGAAGAGGTATACACCTCTGTGGGGTTACTCGATGCCGCGTACGCGATTCGAACTCATTCAGAAACAGGAAGATTACCGAACCGCAAAGCGTTTGTGGTTTACCTGTAGATAGAAGTCAGATGCAGACGATGTACACATTGTAGCTTGCTTCAGCTATGTTGACACACTATGATTCCACAGGTTTAATCCATAGACTTCTATACCAATTCTGAAATTTAGCTGTAGGGGTAATAATAAATTTTAGTTATGAAATTAAGCCCGCATTATGTTACAGCAGCCAAACATATTAATCAAACCGCAAGTCAGTCTAATAATTTATTAGATCATATTATTAAAACCGTATGATCATTCAACGTGACCAGAGATCTTAGAAGACAGGGAGATTTGGAAGAAACGAAGGGAGGCCTTTACCCAAGAATGGAATATAATGTAAGGTAATGTAATTTACAAATTATGCAATTTAATTAGCTAATTTCACCATCACTGCCATCAAAAGAAGTGGGAACCTCAAAATCCCCAATCCCAAACTTCGGTGCCGCTCCAAAAACATAATGTAATGACTCCACGGCGCCGTTTATAGGGCAAGTTTCATACGATAACAAATCGCCAAGAATTTGTTCCACTTCACTTTTATATTATACTTAAAACTTTTGAGCCCGTCTGAACAGACATCTCGAGTACATTATCTTTTTACTGAGCATAAAAAAAGGTTGAGGAACCTACTCAAGTCGTCATTTCATACAAAAATATACTTGAAGAAAAATTCAGAGGATTTCGTGGATAGGAGTAACTCGGTTTTAAGATTACGCTTGGTAAATCATAATGTCTTGTAAGGCAGAAGTGATGAGATTACCCAATGGTATTGACCGCGAATTACGAGGTCGTAAGTCCAAGCCCAGACAGGGACTTTGCGTACATTATTTCACCACCACTGCTCTCAAAACAGTGAAAGAAATGATTTCAACGGGAGGAAATCAGCTTGTCCTAGAACTAAAAACTTGAGATGTGACATCTACCTTCTGTCTTTTCCCTATTCAACCCACTCTCCATTCAAAAGTGGAATCCTGTATCCCAGAAATCGAAACAATATATTCTATATGAAGTCATAATTTAGTTGTAGGGGTAATAATAAATTTTTATCGGTGGTAGGCAACAACATCAGCCGCCGGCATAAGTTACCACCCACCAGACAAAGTCTTGCCGCCAAGCGATTCGTCGTGTTCCGGCATGATGTCTGGTGAAGCCGTACGGTGGACGGGTCTGAGCAGTTGTGTTGCGATGTGTGCCGGGTACGATGTGCCTAATGTTGTTGTGTCGGGAGTTTGGTCGTGAAGGCTCTCCAGATCATCCTCTGGCGCAGCATCGTTGGTCGTGTTGTTGGGTTAAACATTGCATCACCTCGCTCAACTGCCGTCTTCCTTCCTATTCACTCAGTTTTTTTGAGTGAATAGGCTTAATAAGCTAGTGTGCTTTACCATCAACGATTGCATCACTGCTTACCATCAGGCGGGATTGCAGTCAAGCACTAGTTTATAACTATTAAAAAACAAAAAAAAAAATGCCTTCTAACGTTCACGTTGGTACCTATGTATGTAGCTCATGATGTTTATGGTCTAAAGATAAGTCAGTTGCAAAATTGAAGTTTATCTCCCTCCACAGAGAGGTGGCCAGTGTCCCTGTAGTGACAAGACTACATTCTGTATATGCATATAAAAGATTCGTAACAAATATGGCTGTGTAAGGCGGTCTCTTGTGCAACAAAAATTAAGTCATTGACCTCTTCAGCAACAGAAGCATAGCTCACAGAAACCAAGTTGTGTGCAACCAGCTTAAGAAGCGTCACTCACATAATCGCAAAAGCTTGCTACACTAGAGGTCAAAGGCGAAACCGTCAAAATCACAAACCATGGTTTTGCGGGTTTACAATGGATTACTGAATGCAACTTGTTAACAGATACAGGCCTGATTGTTGTGGCCCATCCGCAAGGTCAACCCTTCATGTTTCACGACTAATACCGCTATTAGATTTCATATTTTCGGCCCTAAGCCGAGCGTTGAAAACCCAACAGCATGCTTTTATTTAGACATCTATTTAGTTGTCGCTTAGTCAAAACTACCAAAAGACTAACAAGAGAGGGCTGGATTAACTCTGTCGGAAACTCCACAAAACACCGCAGTATCGGCTTTGTTACGTGAAAACACAATTGCTACCAGATCTAGAGGGAACAATACAGATTTGCTAATTAAGTGCCGCCAATCACTAGTTAACACAAGGCTTCATGTATTTACGTTACTGCTTCAGTTGTTTATGTAAGCAGATTGCTTCAATATTGAAACTGATACAGCTAACAATTTGGGAATAAACTAACACCTGTATCTTCTTAATCCGATCCAATGATAAGTATTAATAGTCTGCGATAATTTTATAAAGGATTTTAAAGGATTTGTGTTAATTTAGATTTACACAAAAGCTATAATTTGGCCACCAATATATACACTCACACCTTTTTCCCGTGGGAATAGGCGGAAGCTACAGAACGTTAGCTGTATACCACCACTGTGTCCTGAATCCTTCGCTTAAAAAGACGATGTTAATGATTTCACAGGAAATACTGAAAAGGTAGTGAGGCAATATTTTATCCATATTCTGTCGACATAATATTTTTAACACGGACAGCAAATGAATTTCGAATCCACTTTTAGAATCAAACGCGAAATGTATTTCCAAAATATCCTAAATACTAACAGTTTGCGTGTCAATCGCCATTTAAGAGCGTTACATAAATAATGTGCGGGCACTGTGGAGGTCGCCGTCCGACTGAACGTGATTTGTTTGTTTTGACTAGTAGCGCCATCTCGCGTGATCTACGGGCTTTTAGCGACATTACGTTCCTGCGTGCCGAATGACGTATGGCCCTGTCTGACGCTGTAAATTGAGGGGCCGGGAATGAGTTAATTAAATTAAAAAGGGTATATACATACTTGAAAGTTTGGATTCGTTTTTACGGCTTTATAGGATCTCAATTGGAAATCAACTTTAGGAAAGGATCTTGCTCAGTACACATTGACGAGGCATTACATCATATCTTTTGTTTTGCTTATAAATGTTAAACTACTAGGTAAAAAAGCAATATCTACTAAGCAATCTTTTTGTCAGCCAAACTGTCTTCGCCCTTCCAGCCCTACAAAAATCCCCATACAAATAGCCGCCACTTTTTTTCTACATATTTCAAAAAATGACACAATTGCACAATTTCTTATTTTTGACAAAATCCCCAACAAATGTCGTTCGATTACAATAAATCTAGCCTACTCATTCATAGTGTAAACTAGGCACTATGACCTTCAAGTATCCTTGTGTCGTTATTACATCCGACTCTCCCCCGGGAAGGCAGATTTCATCCTGCTTCTAATTTATCGCCGGAACCGGGCGACAGAATGATAATTTCATATTAGTAAATGTTCTTGTTTTACTATTTATTCTCTTGGTAATTATTATGCTGTTGCTATCTGCGGATTTTTGTGAAACCAACAACTCCCATGTCTGGGTCTGGGTTGCGGGTTGGTCTAAAGAGAAACCGGGGCAAATGTAACACGGGTGAGTTTTAGTCAGTAAAAGTCTGACACGGTCTTCCGCTCCGCCCAGAGCGGGAGAGGTTATTTGATGAATTCCCATCCACACCAAAAAAAGGCGGTAATTCTCGTAATTTTAAGGACGTCCATATATAATCGGCAGGGTAATTGCGTGACAAACTATCAGTAGCAATGGGTTTCTATCTAAATCTAAGAAAAGATTACTGTCCTTTTAACCACTTCTGCTATTAATAAAAATCCTGTCCTTCTTATAATCAGTTTCTCATTAAGGTTAATCCTAATCCTACCTAATCGCCTACCAGTATCAATTTAAATTATTTTGAAGCATATTGCTAATTCGTCGCTACGTATGTTTGAAAAATGTGTCTGCTTAATAAGTTTCCGTCGGACTACAATTTGAGTGTCTTCAAGGCTAGAGTGAATAGGCTTTTAATAAACTAGTGCGCTTTACCATCAACCATTGCGTCACTGCTTACCATCAGGCGGGATTGCGGTCAAGCGCTAGTTTATAATTTATAAAAGAAAAGATAATTATATATATTGTTACACTGTGAAAATTAAACCCATTGCTACTGATAGTGACTTAAGCAATAACTCTGCTGATGCCCTGACGCATGCAGCAGGTGGTTAGTAGATAGCCAGACAGGAAGTAATAATTACGTAAGTAACTATGTGAATACCTAAGATAATTGCATTTAGGTTAATGGAGTAATAAACAATTAAGGAAATCGATTCCCACTTCCTATACTTATTAGGATCTTTAAAAATTCATGAAAACCCACGTCTGTCGTCCTTAACTTCGGTATGTTCCATCCGTTTAGATAGTTAACTAAAGGTAAACAATACAACTACTTCACTTAGTTAACCGACTCTAAACGTACACCAGTCACTTCAATTTGGCAACGCTATTAACGAATTGCATTATTACAAAATTGAACAGTATAACTGTGACATAACAAGACAATAATAGAATTTGTTTTGGTTTATGTTCCCTCGATATGTAGACTAAAATAGGAGCACGTTAGGTATATTGAAACTGAAATATGGAGAGCAACCGCGAGCAAGCACTTCCAAATAATGAAGAGGTTGGAGGTTGGCTTCAGGCGATGTACTCCTGGAGTGCTGGAGTGGATGGAGGCCTTCACCAGATGTTCACTTAGACTTGCTGATAAGCTCACCGGTGAGGGTTTGGATTTCGGTTACTTGATGTTGTTCAACCCAGGGTTACGGAGAGAAAACCACCTTATACTCATTGGTGAATGGAAAAACTTCTTGCGCTCCGTTCGTTCTCCATTCCTTAATGCTGATTGGATACTCCGCCAGGCAATGGGAAAAAACGCAGTAATATTTGACCTTACTTGCTTATTGATGTATTTATCTAATTATGTGCATTAATAGAACTGGTATTACGTTTAGCCGGTTAACTAAGTCGCGTGTTCATTTTTTATATGCTTTTGTTAACTATCTAAATCGATGAAGTATGATAGCAAATAACTGATTTATGACTCAATTCGCACGAGTGTACTCGCCCGAAACGGACGAATCGTTACTTCGAAATAATATTATTTTACCTATAGACGACTCGCATGAATTGTGACGATTCATCCGGTTCGATCGAGTAATATCGTGCGAATCGACTAATAAGCTAATAGCTTATTAATTATTTCAGTTTATCAGCTCTATGTTAGTAGTAGTAATTAAGTTAACTGAGACATTTAGGCTTATTATTTGAATTAGAATTTTAGAAGTTTGACCTATATTAGTTTTGAGGTTTATGAGTAAGGGCGGGTTGTTTCAAACGGTTGGTTATCGTAACATACGTACGTCAAAAAGTTACGTCCGTTAACGTAACTTTGATGATGTTTAACGTTCGTTAAATGCCGGGGCTACATTAGCAGGCGAAGATTCGTGTCGCGTTGGCGCGCAAAATATCTGTTGTCCTTGTCAGACATACACGATGTTCTTCTCATTGGCGGGCGAAGATTCAGAAATCGGCCTACGGCGAATATTCGTTGTTTAGTTGTGCGGCCGAGACGATGGAGGAAGCAGTGGCTTTGCATTATATGTCAATAAATTATTATTTATTGCATGTTTACACAACAAATAAAACAAAAACAATGTAAAAAATATGCAAAAAGAACGTCAGTCCTACTTCAAAGTCTGGACGACACTGAAGTGACGTAGCGTAGGTGTGACTAGTCCAGAGAATATTGTCGCGACAAGTCCTTTGAAGCGCGCCACTTTACCGACAGCGCCCCGGTGCTACATCGTCTGCGCACGAATACATTGCGTTGCAACGATGTACCCGGCCACATACATCGCCCCAGCAAATTTTATCTAGGCGACTGTCATGTGCTGTAGTTTATCTAACTTTCTTGGTATTATTGTTTATTGTTGTGGGAAATAACTTCGTGCCATTTTATAAATTAAGTCCGTTTATACTAGAAAACTGTGTACCTATATGTAGAAAAGCTATACTTTGACGAAAAATGGATACATTTTATTTTTATTTTATATATTTGGGACAAAAAACAATTATATGTTACAATATTAATAGCCGGCTAAGGTATAATACATAGTAACCAAACATAAACATTGTCGTCCTCCGTGGCGCAGCGGTCAACACGCCTGCTTGCGACGTGGAGGCCCCGGGTTCGAACCCCGGCCAGGTCATGATGGAAAACGATCATTTCCTGATTGGCCTGGGCCTTGGATGTTTATCTATAATTATAAATATAGTATCGTTGAGTTAGTATCCCATAACACAAGTCTCAATCTTACTTTGGGACTAGCTCAATCTGTGTGATTTGTCCGTATATATTTATTTATTATTTATATAATCCCCACCATACACACCAAAGTAAGTAAATTACTATACTCACTCGTACTACTACATACACTTAAACATAGTTACTATGTTTAAGGCCTTAATAAGTAGGTATATGTTAAACATTGCAATCTAACAAAACACGTATATTCTATAATGTAAACATACTTTTTTTAGAGAACGGAAAAAAAATAAAACATGACGTGTAAAAGTGATCAGTGATCCTACTTGCTTAATAAACGATTTCATTTCATTTCACTAACTTCACAAAAAATGAGAAAGATCGCTTTCAATCTTCGCTTGAAAAATATAAAGATGTGTTGTTCTGTAAAGAAACAGACAACAACAGTAATATAAAAAAAAAACAGAACTTGGGCTGCTAAACACCTTTCTTTTTCTTTTTACGGTACTTGTATCATCATCAGATGAACTACCTACTATCGTCAATTAGAGACCATACTCGCGAATACAAAAGGGAGTTTATGTTGTTTTCACTAATTGACACCACGGCGGACTAAACACAACTTGACATAAGTTACGTTAACCAGTGCTCAGAGCATCGGTTAAAGTAATCGTATTTTTTGCGTGCGTTGACGTTTACGTATTGTGAAACAACTCATTTTTTGACTTGACGATGGTTAGCACCATTTTTAACTTTTACGCATGCGTTAAGTGAACGTGAAACAACCCGTCAGTTATCGTGATCGTATCTTTTTTTGCGTGCGTTAACGTTTACGTATTGTGAAACAACTCATTTTTTGACTTGACGATGGTTAGCACCATTTTTAACTTTTACGCATGCGTTAAGTGAACGTGAAACAACCCGCCCTAAATCTGTTCTACAATTTCTGGTTTGGATTATTAATATACCCCCTTATTCATATACTCTCATTTAATTTTAATCATCGTTTATGAATAAATAAACCCCTTAAACATTGTGGTGTTTAATCATAAAGGATGATTTAAGTTACGTTAAAAGGTCTAAAATGTATGATTTTTGAATAAGGGGTATCACTAGTTAACTTTAAGCAGCGTTTATGAATAAGGGGGATAATGATAATGTTTATTAGTCCAACGTAGCTTGATGTGTTTTAATCAAAATTGTATGTGCATATTAGTTTTTATGACGTTGTTAATAGCACTAGTTTTAGAATATGGTCACAACATGGCCGCTCTCTGTAATTATGGCGGGAATTCGTTTGATTTAAAGCTCTTTAATGTCATTTAATTTGCAGTAAAAAATCCAATTACATAGCACTTTTGTTGCTTAATGTAAAACCAGATACGCATAGTATCACTGGACATCATTTTCTTTGATACGATTAGACAGAATATAATAGATAGAATATAATAGAATAGATCCGGTCAGAAATACTTTTATTTCTGACCGGAGTACATAAGGTTAGTAACAATCTTACTTCTAGTGTTAGTAGGTTACAGACACAGATAAAGAAAAAATTAACTTAAAACTTAGCGTGGAGCTGCATCCACCTCTACAACATGGGAGAATCCCACCGATCTGCGAACACAAGACGAACACGACACAACACGAACTATAGATTAGCAATGTTAAAAATGTAAAAGCTTGTATATTTTGATGTTTATTCAGTCAGGACCATAGAGACTAGACGGATAAGGATAAAAACTTTTCACACGGATAATATAACCCGGATTACCACATAAAATTCTTTTTATCCCGCTAGTTATGCGTTTACATGGGATAAACTCCGACCTCGACGCAAGCGAAGCCATGGGCAAAAGCTATTAAAAATAAAAAATATAGACTACTGTAAACGCACATGTCAGCTCGGCAGTTTTTTCTCCCGTAAAAGTAAATAATACATCCAAAATATAAAACACAAATAAAAAAATTACATTTCAGTGTCCTTTACAACTGCAGCAGTAGCTGCCTGGCCCATGAAAGAGTCCGTATTTAGTTTCTCAAATTCTTTGATTTAAAAAATCATCCTCTTAATATTTGATGCTCTTCCATAACTGGACCATTTCACAATCCTTGTCACTTCACATTTTCAAATTACAAAAAGAACGACGTTTATAAAAGTTATGGGCGTACTACAGTTAAATTTAATCTCCGTTCAACGAGTAAAAAGATTGGGTTAACTGCTACCCTTCTAGGCAATTTTGTATTGGGTAACGGACCTCTTTGTGGACTCAAAAAAGAGTAAAAAGGAGTGGAGTGGCTGCGACCTTTACTAAAATGATGGATGGGGAAATGGTTGACGAAGTCACTGCTAGCTGGAATATTTTATTTAGGTAATAAGATTTTACTTATTTACATTTCCATTTTAATGATATTTCATTCTTTTTTCTGCGCTGATATATTGGCGTGGCTAGTTGACAATAGTAAATAATTTTATTGTTGTAGTGTTTTCTTGTCTTCATTATTATGTATACACAGTATTGTATAAAGTCATGTGTATCAGCCGCCGGCATAAGTTACCACCCACCAGACAAAGTCTTGCCGCCAAGCGATTCGTCGTGTTCCGGCATGATGTCTGGTGAAGCCGTACGGTGGACGGGTCTGAGCAGTTGTGTTGCGATGTGTGCCGGGTACGATGTGCCTAATGTTGTTGTGTCGGGAGTTTGGTCGTGGAGGGTCTCCAGATCATCCTCTGGCGCAGCATCGTTGGTCGTGTTGTTGGGTTAAACATTGCGTCACCTCGCTCAACTGCCGTCTTCCTTCCTATTAACTGAAATTTTTTGAGTGAATAGGCTTAATAAGCTAGTGCGCTTTACCATCAACGATTGCATCACTGCTTACCATCAGGCGGGATTGCAGTCAAGCACTAGTTTATAAGTATTAAAAAAAAAAAAAAAAAATTTTCATAAACTGACAGCTGTTCTTCTTTTGTAATAAGTATGTTTTGTATTTTGGGGGACTGTCTTATGTAATATGTATTATTGACGTTCAAAAAGTGCTTATTCTCAGCCTACTTTGAATAAATAACTTTTGATTTGAAATATTTTTCGGAATAGTTCATTTAACGTTAGTATGTCACTCAGTCATCCTACCCTTTTCCGAACTATGATGGGATCAGCTTCTAGTCTAACCAGAATTAGCTAAATAGGTACCAGTATTTTACATAGACTGCTTACCTACAATGACAGCCGGCACCGACGGCCTAACGTGCTTTCCAAGGCACAGGGATTAATATTTAAAGATGGTCATCCAACCTGCTGAATCTTTAAACCAAATGAGTCAGAAGAGATCAGAGAGACTTAGCAGAGGTCATTGTTTCCTATTCGACTACTCTAAGAAGAAAGGCACACAAAGGTCAAAGTTTCTTTTAAAGTCCGAACATAATCAAGGTCAGATCATACGAAAACCATATAGAACAACCAGATTGAGAGGACCTGTTTAACCAATGCACGCTTTTGTCTGAAAACGTGAGTGCTCAATTCAAAACTTTAAGGATTTCAATGATTCGGTGAACAATACCAAAGAGTAAAAATAAACCACATTTCATTTCGTTATGTTTTTTATTCTAATAGCAGCCGAAATTAATTTTACCATGTTAGGAAATCAATGAATCCTTTTTTTTTGTCGGGATGGGAAATCATCAAATGACTTCTCCCGCTCCTGGCGGAGCGGAAGGGCGTGTCAGACTTTTACGGACTAAAACCCACCCGTGTTCCTTCGCTTGCCTGTGCGACGGCCAGGGCCACGGTTTCTTGTTTAACCAACACGCAACCCTGACCCCGGAGGCATCGGTCTTCGTGGACCCCGTCACGATGTGCTGACATCTCTTTGAGGCGCGCGTGAGTCAATGAATCCTGGCTTGTGTATCACGTTGTGTTCGTATCAGTGTTTTGTTCATCGCAGAAGTCACTGCTTCACTTTATATGTACACATTTTTTTGTCCCAATAAAGATTTTTCTTTTTTTTTTTAATGCCTACCACAGGTAGAGATGTTCTATTATGAACAGCCGCGTCCAATTTAATAATGGATCAAATTCCGACAAAAATTCTGTTCATAATACGAAAATGAAATCCAATAATATTAATTACAATTTTCTTCTCTTTTTCAGGTAAAATTTCGAGCGGCCGTAGAAACTCGTGAAGAGGTCAGAAGGCGGAGTTTTTAATGAGGTTCCTGGATTAGGACCGACAGGATAATTTGTTGTAGAACTTTAATAAGATGTTCAAGTGTTCCAGAACGGACGAAAGAACATTTTCTTATTAAGTTTCAAGTTTTATATGGAGTAAATTTTTCTGGAAAGTATTTTTTGGCAAATTCTTTTTACTTGGTTGCTTGCACCCGTATGAGCTATTTTTAACCGACTTAGATAACTTTTGATAACTTTTTTGACACATAGCCCATACAAAATCTGTCAAAATGTCATAGTTTTTCTTCTGATAAAAGTTGACTGGCGATTGAAAAGCGACTCTTAGGGCTGATTTATCATATGATAACTTTATTCACTTTTTCTATTCTTTTTTTTTTTTTTTTCATTAATGATCGTCTTCAAACAAAATTAAAGGAGAGATTCAAATGTTTATTTATAGGGCAGTAACTGAGCCAGGGCTCAGGCTTCGAGGAAATAGGTTAGGTTAGAACTATGATGAACAGCGTGCGAGCTGAGCTGCAAAGGTCTCCCTATTCTTCTTTCACTTCTCCTTTTTATACCTAATTATAAAATTGTGCTTGGCCGCAATCCTGCCAAATGGTAAGCAGTGATGCAATCGTTGATGGTAAAGCGCGCTAATTTATTAAGAGCTCATCCACTTAAAAAAACTGATTGAATAGGCAGTTGAGCGAGGTGCTGCAATGTTAAATCCAACGACACGACCAAAGGTGCTGTGCCAGAGAGAGCTGGATCTGGACACCCGCCACGATCAAACTCCTGACACAACAACCCGGCACACATCGCAACACAACTGCTCAGACCCGTCCTCCGTACGGCTTTACCAGACATCATGCCGTATCACGACGAATCACTTGGCGGCAAGAATTTGTCTGGTGTGTAGTAACTTCTGGCGGCAGCCGATATTGTACCCTACCACCGAGAAAAGTACTCTGTTTAAAGCTTCTGACGGCCAGTTCTTGTTGAAGGACTCCAGTCCCTTGACCCTTTAAGACCCTTTTTAATATTCAAGGGTTCATTATTAGGTATGATCCCTTTTATAAACATGTTTACGCTATTAAACTTATATTTTAAGCCATTTGCACGTTTGTTTTATGTAGCTTATTTAATTAAACAATCAAAGATTTCTTTTTGTTAAAATAATGGGTATGAAATGTATTGTTTCTTCTGTAAAAACATATTTTATTCGATTCAACTCGTAATCTATAAAACCTTCATATCCTATCACTCATGGATTCTATAATAATGTATTGCGAACTCCAATAGGATACCTATATTTTTTTCTACTTATTCATAAGATAGTGCCTGTCATCTAACATTATCATATCAGTCAATAAACGTCAGCGAGAACCACCGAAATATAATATAAACCTACACGGTGAACCAAATTATATGAGCTCTTATTATTTCATCTGTCAATCACATATGAATATGATAATGACAATACTCAATCTAATTTATTAAAAAAAAACACTGAGTCACCATAAAAAAAACTATGGTATGAAACTAATGTTAGCTGTCAGAATGACAGTTGACAGTTTTGATTGATTAAAAAAAAACAATGCATGTAATTATTTTTTTCGGTAACTGTGCATATTTTAGTGGATTTGGTCACGACTTCAAGTGGGATTTAATGTTTATTTGAAGTAGCTTGAAAAAAATGGACATAATCTTAAATCCGCACTCATAGATTTTGAATACCGAAGATGATTATCTACAGAGTTACAGGATGATGTATCTTGTATTTTCTTCTAGACGCAGACCTAGATTTTGTTTTAGGATTTTTTTTTATTAAAACTTACATTCATAGCGGTACGGTACTGTTAAAATAATAAAAGAGAAGATGGCAAATTGAAATGATATTACATACATACACATGTAGTTGCTGTATTTGGCAACTTGATGTAGGTATACCGTTATGACGATGACGATGGACCATCAATTCTTTTCATTGATTTATAATAGATAATTAATTAGATTATTTATACAAACACTGTCAAAATTATAAACCTTTTTTCTTTTGATAAAAGTTGACTGGCGATTAGAAAACCAGATTTATAAATCTGGTAAATTTGTTCATGGAATAATTTTGAAAATTCCGTTACGTTTGGAAAAGTTAGCTATACAATATGTAAAGTAAACTTGACAAACACTTGACCAAATATAATATAAAATTTTACATAATCATCATAGTAACAATACTAATGAATTTTAAAATAATCCTTTTTTCCCGGGAATTAATTCCAATTTCCCCGAAATTTGGTAATTTTAAAAAAGTGACAACACCGGTATTATTATAAGCGAATAGCGACGCGACCACGTCACAGGTGCCGCGTGCCCTGCCCCCCGCCGCCCGCGGAAGGGGTTGTTTACGGCACATGTATTATGTTACCTCTTTTTGCGAAATAATATTAATTTTTTAGGGGGATTTTTTTTTTTAAGTTTTGCCCGTCTTTGTGGGCATCAGCAGAATCAGTTATCGATACCTAACAATACCTTCACGGATCGGACAGGGTTTTCTTTACATATTGCATATATGTCGCATGTAATTTTGTTCAATGGGCGAATACAAGTGTAAGGCAATCAAAAGTAATTTGCCAATTTCATCGTCTGCAAGATATCCTATAACCAAACAAAAGCCATAATAAACATAACCCTTAATCACCGTCTATGAGTGTTCTAGTAACATAATCACAGCAAACTACACTGTACCTATAATTCTACACCCCAGACAAAGCTATTAGAAGACCATGTTGACATTCGATTTCCCTAGCTTACCGATGTGATGTAGTAGTTACGTGTACATGTAGGTAATGGTATGAAAACAGTTTGTGTACCTACTGAGTGATTGTAATCGCTAGTTTGATTGGTATTGACTTGCGTTAGGGTGAGGTAATAGAGGTATGACGAACAAGGCATTAAAGAATCCATAGAAAAAGGAGGGTTCTCCAACCAGACGGATATCGTGTCTGGCGGGCGACTGACATATCTGTACTAATATATAAAACTGAAGAGTTTGTTTCGGTCCGATTAGAAAAATTCTTTTTGCGTTTGATAGTCCATTGATCCAGGAGGGCTATATGCTATATAACATCACGCTCCGGGTCGCAGCGTGATCTGTACTTTTTCATTTTTATATTTTAACTAGCGGCCGCCAGCGACTTCGCTCGCGTGGAGTTAGTTATGCTGATTTTTTCAAATCGGACCAGTAGTTCCTGAGATTAGCGCGTTCAAACAAACAAAGAAACTCATCAGCTGTATATATTAATATAGATAGATAAACTTCCATCACAATTTATGAAGTCTAAAATATCGCCTAAAGTAGTTTTTCCCTATATACCTAACTGTGAACATAGTGTTACGGGCTAGGGGTACTTAAACGCCGGTTAAGGGTTACGAAGTTTATTGGCAACGAAGGTACGGTCGATTGTAGGCAATGACAAGTAGAATGTCGCTGACGTTGCACCGAAGTCTTCTCTTATGTCCACGAAGTCCGTGTTGTAAACACACAATAACAGTATAGATGTTACTCCACGTAGTACTCACAGTTCTTGTTGCAGTTGTCGCAGTAGGTCTTCTTTAAGATTGCTTCTTAACTGTCGCTGTTTTCGTATCGCTAGTCGAGTGTAGACTGACTGTGGGCCTTATTTAATATGGCATCTCCTAGTTGACCTTGAGAGGCCTGTACTAGTTAACCGGACTATCCTGTGGCTGCCTTAAGTGAATTTAAAGCCTCCAGCCAGGGCTAGTAATAGCTAAGCGACTACACGCTAAGGGCACCCCCTGTGGGGTACGAACCTCGGCTTAGGGTGTCGCTAGAAGAACAGCAAGGGACGGCTGGATCGAATTTTTATTTTTATTTCGGTTTGATGACCGCGGCGTTTCCTAGTACTAGCTCTGAGAAGAAACGTCCGAAACAAACTCAGAGGTCATAGTTGGGAATTTATATTTACTGGCTCAGCTGCGGCGCGGGCTGGCCTACATCGGACAAGGGACGGGGGGGCGATTACTACGTTGAACGCGTCGCGTCGGACCTCGGCGGCGAGGTCGGTAGGTCGGTTTTTTGTGTTTTGTACTAGTGGCCCTATTGGCCTCTTGGAGGAGGGTAATGGGGTCATCAGGGTCGGTGAGAACATGCCTAGGTCGGCGAAGCTTGCTAATTTTGGAGGGGGAGTAATTTACTGCCGCGACAACCAGAGGGTTGTGATGTACAGCGGCTGAATCAAAGAAACGCTTGGAGAGGCGTTTCATGAAATGCTGGATAGTGGGGATTTTGAGATCTATATGGAGGATCTCATTTCGGACGAACCAAGGGGCGTTTGTTGCTCTGCGAAGAAAGCGGTTTTGGAGTGTCTGCATCCTATGGATATGACTGGGCTTGGCGTGTGCGAAGACTACACAGGCGTATGTCATGATGGGGCTGACTGTGGGCCGCGTCGCGCCGCCTATATATAGGCCAGCTGATCGAACATTCCAGAATCCTCTAGGCGTAATAATAATACTGCATAACTTCGAGGTCACCGGCCACGTAAGTACCTATGGTAATTCCCGGAAACGGGTTTCCAGAAATTTCGATGTCGACACTTTGTTGACAAAACTGTTGAGACCTGTACCATTCGATAGGCCGTCCTAAGTCTAGCAATGCGTTTTATTATTGTACCTAGAAAATGTCTAGATCTGCCGAAATAGGACTTAAAAGTGACACACTGCATGTCACGCGATATTGAACCTTATGCCATCGACATAAGGTCCATTCATAACATTGCCCCCTTCTTAGTCATGCTCGTCCCGAGCATGATTTGATCCATAATAGCGAGCTAGGCGGTCTACGTGTACGACCTTCAGCTTCCCTCTAGGTCCTTTCTTAATCCGGTAGGTGACATCGTTTATTCTGGTTACTATCGTGTACGGACCCTCCCATTTGGCTTGGAACTTTGGACTCTTTCCTTTCCTTCTAATGGGATTATGTAACCATACTAAAGTTCCCTCTTCAAATCCGGGCACGTTAGCTTTGCGGTCGTATCGGATTTTCATTTTCTCACTGGTTTTCAGACCATTCTCTCTCACTAGCTCATGTATTCCATCTAATTTACGCCGCAGGTCGGCCACATAGTCGACGGCTAGGATAGGAGTATCGGGAGGTGTTCCGGTTAGTGCATCTATGGGTAGTCTAATTTCTCGGCCGAAGTTGACTTTTGCCGGTGTGCAATTTGTGCTATCATGTGTTGCAGAGCGGTATGACATTAAGAAGAGTGGAATGTATTGGTCCCAATCCCTCTGGTGTTCTTCCACTACTTTGGCCAAATGATTCTCCAACGTCTGATTGAATCTTTCGACCATTCCATCTGACTGTGGGTGATATGATGTTGTACGAGTCTTGTGTATCCCGAGCAGTTGGCAAACCTCTCGAAATAGTGAAGACTCGAAGTTTCTACCCTGGTCAGAGTGTAACTCCAAAGGAATGCCAAATCGACAGAACACCTCGTGAACTAGCTTTTTGGCGACTGTATGAGCTTCTTGGTTAGGTACTGCAAAAGCTTCTGGCCATTTGCTGAAATAGTCTTGCATGACGATGATATACCTATTCCCTTCTTCAGTAACAGGGAATGGCCCAGCTATATCGACAGCAACTCTTTCCCATGGTGCACCAACATTATACACTTTCAGCCGACCTCTGGCCCTCGTTTGCGGTCCCTTTACTGAGGAGCAGGCTACACATTTTCTGCACCAGTCCTCTACGTCTTCGCGGCAATGCACCCAATAGAATCTTTTTCTCACCTTTTCCAGGGTTTTCTTTACTCCAAGATGTCCTCCGGATACTCCGTCGTGCACCTGTCGTAGCACTGACGCGACTTTATCACCGGGAACAACTATCTGTAAGGTGACCTCCTGTCCACTGGGTGATTCCCATTTCCTCTTGAGAACTCCATTATCAATTATCAGGCTGTCCCACTGAGCCCAGTAACTTTTTACTGTTGGGCTAAGCGCTGATATTTCACTCCAAGCGGGCCTCTGGCCACGTTGTTTCCATTCGATTACTGTCTTCAAGTCACTATCTTCCTTTTGTGCGTCTTTCAATGATTGATTATCCCAGTCTTCGTCCAAAGCGTTCACCTGGATAATCCTTACGTTCTCTTTCTTTTCCTGTTTGGCACAATGTCGGCAAGATTCTTCGCAAGGTCGTCTAGACAAAGCATCAGCATTATTGTGTGACTTGCCTTTCCGATGTTCAGTGACAAAGTCAAATTCTTGCAGCTGCTCTATCCACCTTGCTACTTGTCCTTCTGGGTCTTTGAACTGGAGGAGCCACTGTAAGGCAGCGTGATCGGTACGAAGTGTAAACTGCCTCCCAATCAAATATTTCTTGAAGTGTTGTAAGGTCTTAACAACGGCTAGAAGTTCTCGGCGGGTAACACAATAATTTCTTTCTGGCTTGGAAAGGCATTTGCTGAAATATGCGATAACGACCTGCCTATCTCCTTGTGTTTGAGAGAGAACTCCTCCAATACCAACATTGCTGGCATCTGTGTCTACCAAAAATCGGCCTTCCCTACTAGGGTAACCTAATACAGGAGCCTCACACAAGTGAGTTTTCAGTAGCGCAAATGCCTGTTCGCAGTCAGAGTTCCATTCAAATTGACACTTTTCCTCTGTTAAACGATGCAACGGCTTCGCTAACTCGGAGAAGTTCTTCACAAACCGACGGTAATATGCACACAGACCCAAGAAAGAGCGTACCTCAGTTTTATTACGAGGGGTAGGCCACTTCGACACGGCTTTTATTTTTTCAGGGTCTGTTCGAATTCCTTGCGCCGAAATAATGTGTCCCAAGTATCCAACTTCTTTCTGGAATAGTGTACACTTACTAGGACTGAGTTTTAAATTAGCTTCACGCAGTTTCTGAAAGACTTTCTCCAAATTGCGTAGGTGCTCTGCGAAGTTTCGTCCCATAATGATGATGTCATCCAAATAGACCAGGCATGCATCACCAAGCAACCCCACCAAGATGCGCTCCATTAGGCGCTCGAATGTAGCTGGAGCATTGCACAGTCCAAAGGGCATGACATTGAATTGCCAGAGACCGTTTCCAGGACCAGTGGTGAAAGCGGTCTTTTCTTTATCCTGCTGACAGATTTCCACCTGCCAGTATCCACACTTGAGGTCAACTGTGGAGAACCATTTCATACCACTTAGCAAGTCCAAAGTGTCATCTATACGTGGCAGGGGATAACTGTCCTTTTTCGTGGCATCATTCAACATCCTGTAGTCAACGCAAAACCTTGTACTGCCATCCTTTTTCTTGACTAGGACAACTGGAGATGACCAAGGGCTGGTAGACGCTTCGATAATCCGATTTTTCTCCATATCTTTTAACATTTCCGACACTTCCTGTTCTCTTGCAAAGGGGATACGACGTGGTCTCTGTCTTATCGGCTGTGTATCGCCCGTATCTATATTGTATTTGACGAGCCCGGTCCTTCCCACGTCACTGTCGGTCTTAGAGAAGATGTCATGGAAGTTATGCAACAGTTGCTTAACTTTGTGACTTTCGAACTTGTTTAAATTGCCCTTACAATTTTCGAGTAGTGTCGATACATGTTCCTGCCACTTCTTATCACGTTCCTTTTCGTGCGCCTCTGTTTTTCGCAATGATGCTACATGGTCGCACACACCCACGATGCAATTCTTTTCAAGAATTATTTCCTTGTTACTAACGTTGATAATGCGTACTTTTGGTTTAACGGAAATCATCATCAGTGTTCTTGCTGTTATCCAGTCTGGGTGATCTCCAGAATCTTCTATTATAATGCAACGTTTACGGCATCCTATTGGTGATAATCTAATATCTACTAAGGTTTCTGATCTTGGTGGTAATACCGTTCTCCTTACACAGTACACTGACCCCTGTTTTCCACCTTGAAGAAATACTTCTTGTTCTGGAAAACTCAATACTCCTTTTGCTACATTAAGGACGCACTGCTGTTTCTTCAAAAAGTCCAGTCCTATTATGCAATCATCCGTAATATTCGCTACTAAAACAGGGTGCGTGAATGTCTTATCACCCATTTTCAAAGTCACATTCGTTTCACCAAGGACGAGTACTGGTTGGCCGGTGGCGGTTTGTAATCGGCATTGTGAAGACCCTCTTTTCCATGCTATGGTCCGAGGAAATAGCTCCGGTCGTGCAATAGTTCTTGATGCACCAGTATCCAACGTGAAACTGCATGACTTACCATTCAGTTCTCCTTCTATAATAAGACTGTTTCCATCGCCCACTTGTGATACTGTTATAATGGGGGCTTCAGGTCGACCAGCCAGTACTCGCCCCATAGCCCTGGCTGTTCTTAGTTTAAATCCTCGGCTTCCACCTGTGTTCCAGAAGTACTTCTTCCCTTAGACTTCCTGGGACAATTGATCCGAATATGACCCTTTTCGCCGCACTCATAGCAGGTTGGTCCTTGCCGAGTTTTAATTATTGGGGTTACCTCGCGAATGCGGTGCTGTTGTCGGCCGTCTTGGCGTACTGCTTCCACCTCCAGAGCGTGTGTCAAGGCTGCCTTCAGAGTCTGATGGTGACCCAGACGAACTGCAGCCCTGACTTCTGCATCTCGGATTCCATCAGTAAAAGCTTGCACCGTAGTAGCATCAATTAATCCCGGTGTTGATGCATACGCCCTTCGAACAACACGTTCTATTTCCGTTGCCCATTGTTGCAAACCCTCACTGCTCTTCTGTGTGCGGTCGCGGAGTTGAGCCCTGTAGACATGTTCGAGGTGTTTCTCCCCGTATCTAGACTCCAACGCTTCTAGCAGACAGGCTAGGGTATTGCAATCGCCGGAAATATTTTCGAGAATTTGTACTGCATCACCACGCAGAGCAAGCGTAAGAGCGGTTACCGCTTGATCGTCGTCTCAGTTGTTGCCTTTTGCGACCTTTTCGAATTGAAGGCGGAAGGCCACCCATGACATTGTTCCGTCAAAATGAGGCACTTGGAACGTCGGCAAAGCACTAGGTATCACCCCTTTGATGCCTCCTTTCTGAACCTTATCATGGAGGAATTTTATTTCTTTCTCACACTCCATGATGGTGCTGTCTAGTGCCTCGAAACGCGCATCATGTTTGTCTATACGAGCATCTTGCTGGTCTATGCGCGTATCCTGTTGTGCTGTTTTTATTTTGAGCTCGTTGACCTCTTCTTTTGTTTCTTTCCACTTTTCATTAAGTTCCAATACTAATTTCTGGGATTTTGCCTGGGATTCTGCTACACTTTTAATGATTTGTGCCTGGGTTTCTGCCTGGGATTTATCTATTTTTTCCTGGGTTTCTGCCTGGGATTTATCTATTTTTGCCTGGGTTTCTGCCTGGGATTTATCTATTTTTGCCTGGGTTTCTGCCTGGGATTTATCTATTTTTGCCTGGGTTTCTGCCTGGGATTTATCTATTTTTGCCTCTATGCCTTTTATTTGCATCGTTAAGTGAGCCAGCAATGCCGATAAATCGCATCCACTGCTTCCAGAAATAGTGGTGGTACTAGGCGCACTCACATTTGTTGGTGTTACGACAGCCGCATCTTCTACGGGTGCGGGGACACTGAGCGGTTCTTCCTCTTGACGCGCCAAATCCATCGCTGCTTGTCGTCGCGTGCGAACTCTTTCGTCTTCCCTTGGCGTGACCGGCATGCCGCTTCTGACACCAATTGTTACGGGCTAGGGGTACTTAAACGCCGGTTAAGGGTTACGAAGTTTATTGGCAACGAAGGTACGGTCGATTGTAGGCAATGACAAGTAGAATGTCGCTGACGTTGCACCGAAGTCTTCTCTTATGTCCACGAAGTCCGTGTTGTAAACACACAATAACAGTATAGATGTTACTCCACGTAGTACTCACAGTTCTTGTTGCAGTTGTCGCAGTAGGTCTTCTTTAAGATTGCTTCTTAACTGTCGCTGTTTTCGTATCGCTAGTCGAGTGTAGACTGACTGTGGGCCGCGTCGCGCCGCCTATATATAGGCCAGCTGATCGAACATTCCAGAATCCTCTAGGCGTAATAATAATACTGCATAACTTCGAGGTCACCGGCCACGTAAGTACCTATGGTAATTCCCGGAAACGGGTTTCCAGAAATTTCGATGTCGACACTTTGTTGACAAAACTGTTGAGACCTGTACCATTCGATAGGCCGTCCTAAGTCTAGCAATGCGTTTTATTATTGTACCTAGAAAATGTCTAGATCTGCCGAAATAGGACTTAAAAGTGACACACTGCATGTCACGCGATATTGAACCTTATGCCATCGACATAAGGTCCATTCATAACAATAGTTTGTAATTTTCAATTTTTTACTCAATTTTACCCAAGAAAAGTAAAACAAAGTTTCTAGGGAATATATTTTTTAGAAAGAAATGAGTGAGTTTGAAATTAATTCTACGTTTTACGATTTTTCTTCTAGTTTAATATTCAAATTTTAATATTAATATAATTATGAAGTTTGCAGTCACCAGAATGTATTTAAAAATCACTCTGAATTAATTTGGTAAAAAAGATCCCTAGCGCTCCATCTCACGATTTATATGCACGAAATTAACGCGTCTGTTATTCGCATTCAGTTCGAAATTTATCTTTTAACTTATTAGTTAATTGCATTCGCAGTGGCATTAAAGGAATTCCCTTATTTGCATAGAATATAAATGCACGCGCTAAAGCCTGGGGTATTTACGTCGGGAACTGTTGTAGGTATTTTGAACTGTTCTTTTTTTTAACATTGCAAGTCAGTTTTTCATGCAGTTTTCTTGTATACTATTTTTTATACAGAAAGAATAAATAAAACGTTTATTTGTGGTAAACACGACGGAAAAAATAACAAAAATAAAAAGAAATAGGGTGCATGCGTGGCATCCACGCAAAACGGCTGTGGCTCAGCATTATGCTGCGACCCTATACAAAACAGACTCCAGCGTTGGTTTTCAGGGACGACCGGCTTCTTCTTTATGTTGAGTGGTTTTTTACAAATAAATTACAAAACATGTATATATATAAATATAAAATCTATCAACGTATTTTTAAATTCTATGATGTAATTTTGGTATTAAGAAATCAAATAGTAATTTCATTTGATAAATTTATTTTTATGTCTATTTGAAAAATGTGAAAATGTAAATATGTACTAAAAATAAAACACGAGACAAACAAAAGACATTTGTTTACTTATCGTAATAAAATGCAACGCTAATTTGTATGCGATCACATTATTTAAATGTCAAGGGGAGGGACTTGTGTAATAACTCACAGGGGATTCCGGGGGTTTTAATTAACGATTATAACTCGAAAAGTTTGAGCAACCGTGTTTTCCCCTGTAATTTATATTTTTTTGTTCCCCAAAAATAGGGTAGGTATGCAAATGTCCTGCTGTATACGTCGCGTTGTTAAAGTTTTCAACAAATAAATTATTACGGCTCAATACACATACAAATTGGGGACGTTAGTAGATTGTAGGCAAATGGCTAACGGTGCCCGACTTGATAAGAAAAATAAATTTTATGCTAAAAACAAAAACAACATTACTGGGACAAAATTACAATGTCCTGTATTTTGGTAAGTTTACATGCCAATTCTAAATGATCGAAGAGCTATGCTGCTGGGAGGTTGTTGTGCCACTTCTTCCCCGCGAAAGCACTAAGAAGTGGGGAAGGGGTTTTTGGAACTGTTTTTTGTAATGTTGTGTGTTTTGACGTTCAAAAAATGCTGTTTTTTTAACATAATTGGAATAAATGACACTTGATTTTGACTAACACGGATGTTTAAAATAATCCACATTTTATTTTTAAATAAAAGATTTATATTAATTCTTTGCTCCAGCTTAAAGGATAGAATATGGGATCAAAATCACGAAAAATTTATAAAACTTGTACCTGCGATCCTTTTGTGGGTCGATCAAATTTGACAATCAAGTCATTGTTCTGTAATGGTCCGAGAATTTTTGGGTTATGGTTTCGTATTTACGGTTTGATGGCTGCCTATTGGAAAATATTCTTCTAGCTCTATCCAGTGCGCGCTTACGATGCGTAGTTTTTTTTTTGTTAAATTAAACGGAACATTACGACTCCGGAGTAATTGTGTGACACGCTATCATTAGTGATGGGTTTCATTTTGACAGTTCAACAACATTCATTGCGCTATAGTATATTGTTGAGCGGAAACATCTTTCAAACACACGGAGCAATGGATTAGCAATATGCTTCAAAACGATTCAAATTACTAACTATTAGGGTGCTGGTATTCTACTCTGATTGTCCGGTATGGGGTCGCGACTCTAAGAACAATTTCTATGAAGACTTCTTGAAAATTTTTCAATTTCGTCGCACTGTCAAGACGCGCTTGTCTGCTTCTTTACAAAAATTCTATCTTCTGCGCTACCAAATAAATACTGCTATTCAGCTACAGCGCACTGATAATCTTTTAGTATTTCTCGGTCTTTTCATGGTAACTTTAAAGCTGACTTTTAGTAGCTAAATTCAATATTGCTTTGCAAATTGCAAGTTATGGGGTAGTAATCCATTTATTTATAGGATTGTACGACTCGATGTTTGCGGAAGCTGTTTCACTGCAATGAATTTTCTTGAAATCAAATTATTTAGCATTCAGATTGGTGTAGTTTTTGGCATCTTATACAACGTGTAACATAAAGGGTATATACATAACAAAAGCATGGCGTCTTTACATGATATCAAACGATATTGGAAGGTTTTTTAAATACTATCTCTTTATGTTAGGAAGTTATGAGGAAAAACACCGCCTGTGATAGGCTACTATCATACTAGTCGCACTAGATATTGAAGACATTTATCGGATTTTAGCAAGTAACGTGACGGGTAACGAGTAGTTATTAACGTATGTAGTGTGCTGCCACGTTTGTTATGATTTTATTTTAAGAAACACACGAAGCCGAAAGTTTGGTACCAAATTTTTGAGTATTTTATTTTGAGTTGAAACCCTTCCGATATCGTTTGATATCATCTAAAGATGCCATGCCCTTGGTATGTATATACCCTTTTTGTTACACGTTGTATACAAGATTTTTTATTCTGAATTGTTTTACATAAATATACATATTCTTGTAACTTTATTTTCACGTAAAAATGTTTTCGACACGAATAATGTAGCCAGGATTTTGTAATATCTTGATAGAAAAGAATGTTCTCGGAGTTTCTCGCTCGTTTGTCTCCATAGTGATTCTAAGACATTCTAATTAAAATAATGTATTTTCTTATCTTTTGGACTGGACAATTTGCTTCAATTTTCTGACTAACTGAACGACCGACACTTCAAAAGCGCCAGTAAATAAATTAACTGAAAGAGATTTTTTGAATTTGTAATCAGCGGTGGCCTTGCGAAGGGGACCGCGACTAAAAAGTTTGAGGTTCGTAGGTTCAACCCAGGTTTAAATAATGAAGATTGTTCTATTAGTTTTTCACCACTGCTCTCAAAACAGTGAAGGAAAACATTGTGAGAAAATCGCCATGTCCTGGAACCAATACACGTAACATCTTCCAACTCGTACTGTGACCACTTTGAAGGTGTCGCGTTACCTGTGTCCCAGCAATGAATGAATGAATATCTTACGCTTGTTATGGTTTGAGTTTGAATTATTTTTTCCTCGTCATAATCTTTTCGGACTAGCGTAGTTAGGCTACTTTATGTACAGACAGTAAATCCTACTAATGTCGTAAATGACAAAATTTGTATGAATGGATAACCTAGAAATTTTGTATGGTTAGATGGCATCCATCTAAGCATACAAAATTTCTGGGTTTGATAGGGCTTGGTTTGGTTTCTGGGTTTGGGTTTGGTGAACAAACATCCATATGTTTGTTAGTCTTTCGCGCCAGATTACTGAACGGACTTGGCTGAAATGGTTATAAAAAACATACTTTGTACCGAACATAGTATGTTTTTTTAATAACCGGGATTAACGCTACTATTTTCATCCCGGTATTCTCACGGGACGGAAAGCTTATGCGGGTGACACTAGTAGGCTAGGTAGTACATACTTACTTTAAACTTAAACTACACGCTTTCTTATTTATTACTGCGAATCAAAACCATAGATAAGAAAACTTGTTTACATTTTTTTGCTCAAAGTGTAACAGATTAAGCACTGGCAACGAAGCGTGAAACCTATTTATTTAAATGCACTATCGTTTTCCTGTGAGGTCGCTCGCTTAGAAAATCTTTAATTAAATGCGATGCATTTTCGTTTTTTACTCGCCTGTCTTTAGTTACACTACAGTGATTGTTACATCAATCTGTTCATTTTAACTTCAAAGATACAGACATGCGTCTGTATCTTTGAAGTTAAAATAAACAAATTGATGTTAGCTCTTCTTGATCTTAGTTTAAAAATGATTGAATGATTTTATTGTGTCATTACAAAATGAAATGATTTAACTAAATACTAAGTCTTAGATTTATAAGTACAAAAACTTAAGAAACCTTTATCATATTTTAAAACCGCCACTGTGTCACCCTTTGTAAAAAAATATATATTTATGTTCTGTGATTTATATGATGTACAGAATAAAGAGCGTGGAGGCATGAGGAGCAAGGAGTGAAGTGCACTCATCCTCCATACATAAGGGAAGATCCTCCGACCAGATCGGTGTTATGTCTGACGGGTACTTGCCCAATGCTTGAAATTGGGAGGTTGTATGTATGCTAGTTGCACGGTAAACTGATTGCGAGATGTAGAATTAGTCTGACGTCAGTATGACGCGTTGTTCCATGTTGCGTTTGTAGGTACCGCTACAAAGAGTATTTATTCTATTCTATGGGGCTGGCGTTTAAAAGTGGCACTGGTATCTGAAAAGTTGTGTGGAAATCGGTTGTGTATGTGTTATGGTTTGAGCATGTCATCATCATCATCATCATTTCAGCCGAAAGGCGTCCACTGCTGGACATAGGCCTCCCCCAAGGTTCTCCACGACGACCGGTCCTGCGCCTCCCGCATGCCGCGGTTTCCCGCAACCTTCGCCAGGTCGTCGGTCCACCTTGTCGGGGGCCTACCCACGCTACGTCTTCCGGTGCGTGATCGCCACTCGAGAACCCGTCGGCCCCATCGGGCATCGGTCCTACGGGAAATGTGCCTGCCCACTGCCACTTTAGTGTTGCAATTCTTCGGGCTATGTCGGTTACTCTCGGTAATGTATGTGGTTTATAACCGGGATTAACGCTACTATTTTTATCCCGATATTCCCAAGAGACCGAAAACTTACACGGGCGAAACTACACTTACTACTTCTTCTGCGGATCTCCTCATTCCTGATTCGATCGCGAAACCCCAAGCATAGCCCTCTCCATTGCCCTTTGAGTGACTTTGAGCCTTCCTATAAGGCCCATTGTTAGCGACCACGTCTCAATTCCCTAAGTCATCACTGGCAACACACACTGGTCGAAGACTTTTGCCTTGAGACACTGCGGTATTTCGGACGAGAAGATTTTACGTAGCTTCTCGAAAGCAGCCCAGCCGAGTTGGATTCGACGATTGACCTCTTTCTCGTTTTCGTTAGACGGACGGACAAATAAGGAAAATGTCGTAAGGAAGGTTTTGGTTATGATGTCAATGGCTAATAAAAAGTATGGAAGAAAAAGACATGATGCGAAGCTTCCAAATAATTTGGGATCAGGCAGGTCAGAAGAATGCTGATGAGGTCGGCGGTTCCTATCTAACTTGTCTGAGAATAAAGGTCGAACTAAACGCAGAGGTCGAAGTCTATCTTAAATTCCAGATATAATCTTGATCAGATAGCATAGTTTGAGGCCGTTTATTCCAGTACAGACTCTAGCTACTAAAATAGTGTTTTTTTAAAGATCATTGAAACTTTATCCTTAAAGCGTTTAGGTTAAAGGTTGGTTGGCTGAATTTGTCAGTTTCAGATAGATTTGCAGACATCCGTACCCACTATGATCATTAAATTAATTACTAACCAGCTAAAAGATTATATGCCGGTCAGATTTTGAAAGATTTTTATCGACATTTCCACTTTTATATGAAAATAGAAATATTTTTATTTTATGTAGAATGCCAATGAGTATGCAATTAAATTATAGAACAATATTTATTATCCAGTAAGTTCACAAGTTATCAGCAGGTTAAAACGACAGGTTAGGTTAAAATGTTAACTACAGTAGGTACCTATTGCATTTGTTAGTGAACACCAAACTTGACAGTTAGTCTGTATCTTGTAATGAGGCCTGAAGGCCAATTTCGACAAATTAAAACTATGTCTAGCCCACAGAAATTGTCATAACAAATTGACTTGTTATTACGATTTCTGTGGTCTAGCCCCAATCTGTCTGGTCTGTTCGTGTCCCGGAAAGCACGTTAAGCCGTTGGCCCCGGTTGCCATACGAACAATCTAATGGCAGTCGATACGGATTGTTAGAGCCCTCGAAAATCCAACAATTGGTCTAACTGCAATACTTCGATAATATCGCCTTCAGGTTGTGAAGGTCAGACAGCAGTCCCTTCACGAAAAATATCGAAGTTTAGCCAAATGAGCAGTTAAACTGGTAAAGCGGACGCCAGACTCCAAAGCTGAAAAAAGCTTCGGATGTGACTGGGATTAACGCTGAGATGATGATGGCAAAAATATTATCTCTTTCCATTCCAAATATTTCTAATTATCATACAATGAGACAGATCAACATATATTACCAATTTGAATAATTTCGAAACATAATTTCTCCATACCTTCGAGAAATGTCTTTGTTCAAAATCGTAATCAATGCAATGAATTTTGTTCAGCTGTCTAAATGGATCCCATTGCTACTGATAGTGTGTTATGCAATTACCCTGTAGGTTTTCATCGCCTTTCAATTAACAAAATACGAGGCATATACGGCCTTAAAAACTCAATTTTTTAAGTAAATCCAATCTTATTTTACGATTGCATTTACTAAGAAATCTGAGGTTTTACGGCCGACACTATTGAAACCTTGAGTATTTGATATCAATAACAACTTAATAACTCTTCGTGTTCCTAAGAAAAATGGCCTCAATAGACGGACAGTTAAACCGACAAGAAAGTGGTCCAGAATGACTACCATTTTCCTTTTAAGGAATGGAATCTTAAACATAACAGATATTGAATACGCGTAGTAATATAACATAAGGTGATATAATGGGCGGTAATATCCTTAATTCTCAGAAAATAGGGGCCAACTAAGTAAATAGTAACACAGTTTGGTCAAAACACCCCCTCTTAACATTCCCAATACACGACCACACCTACACCATAACTCCGTAATATTATAAAAGGAACAGAGTGCTTATTTCGGGGTGTTCATCACCCCTACTACTTAACAAGGATGGCCATCAACCTCCCCACTTGTCACATAACTTACGGCGGTAATGAAAAGCTTCCCCATTCAATGGCAGACTGTGTGAAAGTGGCATTGATTTAATTTATGGCAACACTATGTAATTGCGGTGTAGTGTTAATCATACTGTACTTATTTTATTATGAACGGTTTGTTAGGTTGTCCTTTCAAATTCAAATAATATTAGGAAACCTGTCGTGTAATTGTGTTCATTACTATACGTAGTGTTGTATAAAGTCATGTGTTTTTTTGTTTTTTAAAACACCCGTGCTGCTGGAGAGTTTGTTCATCCACGTCTTCTTCCCAGCGAAAGCACTAGGAAGTGACGAAGGGCGGGCGTTTTGGGTAGACTGTCTTATGTAATATTGACGTCCAAAAAGTGCTGATCCTCAGCCTAGCTTGAATAAATGACTTTTGATTTGATTTTGATTTGAATTCAGTGACCATATCACGGTGAACTCAAATGAAATGTGCGTGGAGTGAGCTGTCATTTCAACTAATGCTAAAGGATTGACACTATTGACAGCTCACTTCACCTAAACGTTCACGGTGAGGTGTTCCTAGAATCTGGACTAATAGCATTACAATGGCAAAAGGCACATATTATAAAGGCGATGATTTATGAGTGAGCCCGTGTCTGTGTTTGTCACTTCTTCACCCTCAAACGCTGGCCCAATTTTGATCAAATTTGCCGCACTTGGCACACAGATACTTTATTGTCGTGGCGTGTGGTACCGGGCTTAATCTTCCTGTGGGTGTCGTAAAAGGCGACTAAGAAAAAGTGAAGAAAGCGAAAAAAAAACGAAAAGCGGGCAGTAGCGCTTCTCCTTTAGAATATCAAACTACATACTGCGATCCCCAACCCGCCTGCCAATTTCCACACAACTTTTCAGTTACCGGTGCCACTATAAAACATCAATGTCATTTAGTTTTTAAAATACGATCGAAACTTACAAAATGAAATCATTTACTAGGCATTCTTCTATCAAAACATTAGGTTATTAATTTCATAAAATAGGTAACTCCGAAGTCACGAACCGTACCTATATTAAACCAATGTTTCAACCTTTGCTAATACCACTGTCTTATTAATGTTATTAGCTCCTGTCCGCGCCTTCGTTTTTTGACATTAATACCTCTTGACTTTTAAGTTTCTTTTGTAAAATCTATACTAATATATAAAACTGAACAGTTTGTTTGTTTGAACGCGCTAATCTCAGGAACTACTGGTCCGATTTGAAAAAATATTTTTGCGTTGGATAGCCCATTAATCCAGGAAGGTTTTAGTCTATATAACATCACGCTGCGACCAATAGGAGCGGAGCATATCGAAACCTACGCGGGTAAAACCGCGTGGCGCAGCTAGTTAAAGTATAAAACTATAAATTAGCACACATTTGGGCTAGTGCTGCAAAATGTCACCTGGCAACTTTGGATTTGGTGGAGAGCCGTGCGAAGAGGCTAATTGGCGACCCAGTGCATGCAGTAATTGCATGATTTAATTGCCCTTTCTCCATTCCATCATCGGATGACCCGTCGTACGGCGACTTTCCACCCTTGCGTTGTTGACACCACTACGATCCGGACGAAGCGTTTCGCCTCGTCTTTTATACCGCGTGCATCGGGGGACTGCAACAATTTGCCTAAAATCTGTCAGATTTCTTTATTGAATTTTCAACGATATCTCTAAAGCGCTAAGGCTTAAGGTGGATTGGAAATATTTAACAGTTTCGGGTAGCTTGACCTGCTGCCGTCCATACAGTCTGCAGCAAACACTTTACTTTTAGAAATGGTAATTATTGAGAGAATTACTTAATTAAAATGAGATTTAATTAAAGAAAAGCACTTTGATTCTCTTTCTGTCTTGTAATTCTTAGTTTAAAACTGACTATAACTGACTGTATAATAATTTCCATTAAAATTTTATGGAAATTGTTCTACAAGAGTCATGTCGTGACTTTCTACGGGATCCCGAGCCTTTACGCTAAAATCCGACATTTGTGATAAACAATTTGTCTCAAACACAATCACTTAATTCACGTTTTCTTTCGTTGTCCTATTTTACCCAGAATAGTTGATCCCCTCAAAATTTATCGTCATAAATTTAGTCTTGTTTTACAAGCGAATTTCTTTTTTACGAGTTTCCGAACATAGTTGGGGTGGCCGGTCGTTGTTTAGAAAAACTTTATTTTTAAATTGGCAACCCCGCCTATGGTTGACAACAATTTTAATTTTGTACGTGGACCTTTTTGTTTCAAAATTGTGTGAATATTTTTAATTTTGCTTTGGAAATAGGCTGTGTGTGTTATTGATTTTTTTCTTGTTGTTTTTTTTTATCTGTGTTGGAGCGTCTAGTTTTTGTAGTCTTGTTTTCATACATTCGTTTTTGCGAAAGCATAGAACGTGGGTTTATTCTGAAATTGAAAATGTTGAAAGGTGTTTAAATTTTACCTTAATGGGATTGAGCCAGTGTAGTTTTTAGTATTAGTTGTTCCAGTGGGAACAGCAATAAATCATTTGTGGAAATTTCAACTGTCTACCTTTAACGGTTTTTGAGATACAGTCTGATGACAGACAGACAGACAGTGAAGTCTTAGTAATAGGCATCCTGTTACCCTTTGGGCACGAATCCCTAAAAGCCATTCATAATTCACATTAACCACACCCAATCACGCGCCTTTAACTATTAATTATTTGTACCATAAACACTGTAGAACTAATTATAGGAGCTTGTGTTAACAAATTACTGTCGATGTGGGATTGAATGTAACTAGCACAAAGTGATCCCTTGGGAGTACCAACTTGTTAGAGACGAATGTAGTTGTAGAAACAGGCGTACAGGGAATTAATTAGTCATTTCAAATATGGCGGCCATGTTAGTAAACAAGAACAGCTTCGACTAAAAAAAACACGAGACGATGCCTTTTTAGGGTTCCGTACCTAAAAAGTAAAACGGAAGCCTATTCATGAGGTTCAGCTTTAAGTCTGTTCGTCCGTCCGTCTGTCACCAGGCTGTATCTCATGAACCGTAATAGCTAGACAGTTGTCATTTTTAGAGTTCCGTAGCCAAATGGAAAAGAACGGAACCCTTATAGATTCGTCATGGCTGTCTGTCCGTCTGTCCGTCCGTATGTCACAGTCATTTTTTTCCGAAACTATAAGAGCTATACTGTTGAAACTTGGTAGGTAGATGTATTCTGTGAACCGCATTAAGATTTTGATGCAAAAATTATAATAAAAATTGGGGGCTCCCCATACTTAGAACTGAAACATAATTTTGTTTCTCCCACAAACACATACTTATGGTGTATCTATGGATAGGTCTTCAAAAATGATATGAAGGTTTCTAAAATATTTTTTTTTTTTTCTAAACCGAATAGTTTGCGTGCTTTTTCCACTTTGGAAGCGTCTGTCGCTTCCAAAGTGGAAAAAGTTCATACGGAACTCTTCGTGCGCGAGCCCCACTCGCACTTGGCGGGTTTCTTTTTTGTTGTGGATGGGAAATCATCAATCATGTCATCATGGAGCTGAAGGGCGTGTCAGACTTTTACTGACTAAACCTCTCCCGTGTTCCTTCACTTGCCTGTGCGCCAGGGCCACAGTTTCTTTTTTAAACCCGCCTGCTCGCCTGCCGATCGCTTCTGTAAAAATCTTGAAAGTTCATGAAACAGTATCAATCCCTTAGCACTAGTTGGTATGACTGCTCGCTCCATGCTCACTTCAGCGTCAGGACTGCATCATGACGTCAGGGGTGATTCAGTGGCTGAGCGATCGACGGCTGCGCTGCGTGTCGCGGGTTCGATTCCCACACGGAATAAATATTTGTATGTATATAGTAGTTGGTCCCGGTCTGGCTGTTTGTGTATGTGAGTTTGAATGTTTCTAAACGCACCCAGGGTAATTCCTAGTGTGGGGCAACTTCATTTTTTGTAATCTAAGTTTTCAAGGTGAAATAGATAATCACATTGCTGAAAGAGTATATAAAAGACCTACCAAAAGTGTCTAAAAATCCGGTCAAATGTATCTAAAAGATCTACCAAAATCGGGTTGGACTCGCGCACCTTTGGAAATTTCAACTATCCATGACAGTTCAACTATCTGGGGCCCTAGTCTGCTATTGCAATAGTGTCAAAATGCTCGACTTTTAATATCATAATGACCGATTTTCACAAAATCCTTAATCTGCTAACAAAATGGCGTGCCAAGTGGTCAATCACTGAACGAAATGGCATAAAACGGTAATCTTGTAGAAAATCACAAATCAATGACTGACATACGCGGTAATCTGCTAAAATTTTGACAGTTCTTTTGATCATTGAACTGTTAGGATGACGTCTTTGTACAAACATTGCTTTTCGAAGCGAGGCAGCTCGATGGTGGTGGTGGTTTTGTACAAAAAGTGTGATATCTATTGTGTTTGTGGAATATTTGAGAATGTTTTCACTACTAGCAAATATTCATGAGCTAGCCAACGCAGTGGATGCTAGAGAAAGAAGATAAGCAGGAGACGTGGAACTCATCGCTTGACGAGTTTGAATACGAATCCCTTTATTGATATTCCCGAGGCGGAATTTGTGAAAACCTTTCGCCTTGAATAATAATATGTCTCATTAAGAGGGTTAATTGAAGAACTCATTCTCCTTATGGCCAGACTGCATCGAATCGATAGCGTATGGACAGACATTAAGGTGAGGAAACGTAATTTGACAATTGATTTATTATTACTATAGTAATCTATAGCTACAAACACGACATAGATTGATTAATGTTATATTTTTATTGCAGATTCTAATAGCACTTGCATTTGATGCATCGAGGTTCTATGAGAAATTTTATTGCTCAAGATGCCCTCCATAAAGTTTCACAAATTACTGTGCCTACTGCAATCAATGAAGGAAGAAAGACTTTGAAACTAAAAAATAAACCACAAATATTGCAAACATGCCAAAAGCATTATTGCCACCTGATGAAGATTATGCAGGAACACTGCGGCAGGTATGTAATTTCTTTTAACTATGTTGGTAAAGGTACATAATAGTTGGACTTTTATTAGTTACTTTATTTATTTATAGTTAACTAAAATGGTACAACGTTAATTACATTAATTAACTTAAAAACTACTACTAGAACTAACATGCAACAGTGGACTCTCTCGCAAACTTTCTTTCACAGAAGACCAAACATACACCCATAAGCTTATTCCATTCATCTGCAATCCTGTCACAACATAAATAAATGAGACCACTATACCTATTAAAATTCAACATTTATTTATAACTATAGGTACATATATCTATTTTCTGCAACATAAATGAAACCATTATACCTATTAAAATTCAACATTTATTTATAACTATACATATATCTATTTTCTGCAACATAAATGAGACCACTATACCTATTAAAATTCAACATTTATTTATAACTATACATATATCTATTTTCTCATAAACTAAATATCAACTTTACATTAAGTCAAAAAGTTTTATTATACAAAAAAAAAGACATTTTTCATTTAAATAATAAAACACACCAATAATCAGTCTTTTAATTTAGGAGGAAAGCAATAAGAAGTCCCTAATTATCAAGACCATAGCAGGGTGAATCGGGATCTTCTTGAAGGTTGATCGGGATCACTGCAGCACTGCATTTTTGTTGACATACTGTGGAAAAATGTATAAAATAAATTAGCAGGTATGTAGTTTAAACCCTCCACAATATTCTAGGAAAGTATGAAAATACTCTAATTATTATTAAAATGATTTAATTCTTTGTTACAGATCCACCGCAGTATTGCACAAAACAGAAATTTAAAATAAATTATTATTCTTTTTAATAAACACTGTTTCATTTACTTTTATATCCCTTTGTAACCCATACTGCTAGACATATCTTCTATGGACTATTATTATATTATTATATGGACATACTTAGTAGGTTATAGGTTGTTCAATATTTTAGGAGATCTCTTCTAAAATATATTTAATTAAACTAGCTTTTAATAAATTGTCAAATTTACCTCTTGCATTCTCCAGAAATCTGACTCAGAATCTGATGACATTATAATTCTGCAGGGTTTCTGTAAAACAAAACTAACTTTAATAAAGAATTCCAACTTAATGTGAAATTTGTAACCTAGCGCTTAGTATGTAGTTGCCATAAAGATTTTAAATTCTGGCCAATGTACTACTACTGATTTAAACCTACATCTAACACAAGCTTAGCGGGGGGTTTTATATTTAATTGTTATGATATTGTTTTCAAAGCTACTTAATTCTTATTGTGGGTGTTGTTTAAATAAATAAATAAAACACCCAATGAGTGGAAGTTTTCATTTTGAATAATTAAGTTTATTCTACTAAACTTTCATTAAGATGAATTACGAATAATAAACAGTACTTAATTACCTTTTTTGACACATATCTCGGTGAACTTGAACCATTTTTGCTGTGATGGAGCTCTGTCGATTAATGACCTTAGTCAAGTCGTTGATGGTCTGAGCATGCAAAAGACGACTCAGCGTTTCTGACTTCAATAGCATCCAGCCTTGAAGGATGATGCCCAAAATTATAGTACTCTGTGATGATGCAGCTTGGAGTTTACAAATCACACTTCGCCTTTTATTGACGCGGCTGTAGTGGCCAGGAGCCATATCTCGGCCTAAATTTGCTGATTGTTTTATTCTTGTTTTTCTTTATGTAGTAATTATAATTTTAATAATATAAACAAAAATAAATACATATCAAAACACCAGCTGTTAAAAAAAAACAAATAAACGTCAGTCAGTTTGTATTAATGTCACATTTGACTTTAACAGATAACAAAATTTTTAGTTTTCTAGTTTCACAATAATGTTTTTTGCTATTTAATAACTATTTTCTACTCTAGACTGCTTATAAAAATTGTAATTAATATTTAAAAATACATATTAACAAAATCTTGCTTAAAGAAATGTTCAAATTGGGTAGTAGTTTTTAGAAACTCATTTCTACTAACGAGTTTTATAATAATGGCAATACAACAATGACCATTCCGTTATGAAATCAATGACCGATGTTCATGATAGAGCAGATTAGGGGCTAATAGCAAAATGACAATGGAAACGTGCTGGAATGACAAAATTATATAAAATAGCATACTAGGCCCCCTGGTCACAGACAGACGGACATTGAAATCATAGTGTAAACATATAAGTTACTCTTCATAATTTGTATTTTTATTATATTTCCCGTCCTAAAGATGTTTAACGAACACGCCAAGGGCGAGTCGGGTTTACATTCGAAGGGTTCTAACCACGCAATATTTAACAAAAAACACGCTTAAGTAATACATGAGAGTATATTTCTTAACTACAAGTAACATTTTCCCAGGTACAACACTACAGGTACGCAGCAACCACTAATTGTCTCTCCCGTGGCAAACTAAGCGAACATGGCCCGATTTGCATGAACATGTCTCTGTAATGTACATAACTAATGTTACTTGCTAGATATGTGATTTGTATTCATTAATACAAACCTATATATGGCACACTCCGCTATTTTCTTACATCGCTCTTTACACAGTTTACTTTTTAATTTTCTTCAGAAATGCAATCCTCGTTAAAATAATGTCATGGAAGGCTTTTTAAGTAGATGGCCGTGTGTGGTATTTTTTATACGGAACCCTATTTAGTTTTCTAAAATAAAAGCATTACAAGCTACTCCTTACAACATCATCTATCTGTCAGTGTAGTTAGTATCGTCAAAATTGTTCGATCGAAGATTAGCCAGAACAAACAGACAGACGAAAGTAGGTATTAAAATTGTTTTTAAGTCAAAGCTGATCTGCGTTGAAGTCAATTTATGAAAGCCCTAGCGTCACCCCGCAGTATCACTCATATAAGTTTAATCACGCGAGAATATATTAAAAGTGAAATAAAAGGTGTCAACTATATACCTACATATGTATGTACATAACAAACATCAAAATTGTTCTAACCGTTTGAGCGTAAAAAGTTAATATTACTGTGATACAAAAATCCGAAATTATTGTATCTAACCAGATGCAGCTGAAAACCAGTATTTTACATGGAGCAACTGCCTATCTGACCTCCATAATCCAGTTACTGGGTAAGGCGATACCCATTGGTAAAATTGATTGTCAGACTTCTGGGCTACTAACTAGTAACCACTGTCTAAGATCCACGAAAGACAGCCCAGACCAACGGCTTAACTTGCTTTCCGAGTCACGGAGGGGTCTTAGTTTATAAAGATTCTCACCCATCCGCAGACCAACTGCAGCAAGCATAGCTTAACCTAATCGATCGAACCCTGCAGTTGTTATTACTTGGTTTTGAAACCAAGCCGGTAACATTGTGCACGATACTAGTTTTTACTTATTGCTGCTCCCGACACTTTAACTAGTGCAAGAAACGAGATAACCACTTCTGAAGTAAAATGCTGTATTTAATTTCAAAGCCATGCAAGCAGTGGCAGGTTTGGAACCTCATTTTAACATATTTTTACTTCCTCTGACATTTGTAATTACGTAGGGTTAATTCCGACAGCTTAGAGTTTTGTGGAAATACAAGTCCAGCGGTGTCTACAAATGAAGACATAAGACAACTAATGCTCATTATAAAATACTAGCTTTCCGCTCGAGGCTTCGCCCGCGTGGAATTCGGTTATATCGCGCTTTTAGATTCCTCTTTCGGAGTTTTTCTTAAAAGATTTTTAGACTATGTTACCTACTAGTGTTTCTTAACTTGATCGATTCACCTGTGCTGCTGTTATTATTTAACCTCAAGCCCTTTTATAATTGAAATGAAATCGTTTATTAAGCAAGTAGGATCAATGATCACTTTTACTCGTCATATTTTTTTAAACTAGCTGGAGCCGGCATTTCCTAACTGACTACCTCTGAGAAAAAAGTCGAAACAAACTCAGGGATCATCGTCATTTTTCAAGTCCTAACATTAAAAATGGAAAATGTTTACAATAACAGTATGTTTGCTTTGTACATAACAATCAATTAACGTGATTTAAAAAAAACAGTGATTAAAAGTTCATAATTGTAGCATAATTATAAAAACTCGTCATCAAACTCTGTTGGTAAGTTTTTTTTTTTTTATATATTGAAAGCTTTACCGTAAACCCGGCTGATATATGGTAAGTAGTGATGCAATCGTTGGTGGTGAAGCTCTCTAGTTTCTTAAGAGCCTATCCGACGAAAAGTACGCCGCTGGAAAATTGTTCCAGTCCCTCGATGTACGCGGTATAAAAGACGAGGCGAAACGCTTCAAAGACGCATAATAAAATACTCATTTTTAACAAGTAATTACTAGCGAGTAGTAGTATTTCTTCCTCACCGTCTATTCTTTACGCAAATGCTGCTAATTAGGTTAATTTCAATGCTACTTGTAAGATGGTACAAGTTAAAAAATTAATTTAAATTAAGGAAGTTGCTAGTTGTGTTGTTTATTTTGTAAATACAATATCGGAAGCACTTTTACACGTCACATTATTAAAAAAAAAAACGGCCCAGTGCGAGTAACACCAGAAAGAAATATATCATCTCTCATCTCACCAAAGTTTTGCCGCCCAGCGATTCGTCGTGTTCCGGCATGATGTCTGGTGAAGCCGTACGTAAGACGGGTTTAAGCAGTTGTGGTGCGATGTGTGCCGGGTACGATGCGCCAAATGTTGTCGTGTAGGATATTCAGATAAATCTACCTCTGGCGCAGCATCATTGGTCATGTTGTTGGGTTTAACATTGTATCACCTCGCTCAACTGCATCTTCCTTCCTATTCACTCAGTTTTTTTGAGTGAATAGGCTCTTAATAAACTAGCTCGCTTTACCATCAACGATTGCAGCACTGCTTACCATCACGCATCAGGCAAATATTATAATGCAGTTCTATCCTTTTTTTATGATAGAAAAAAAATACACTGAACTTTTTGGTTTAGTTTGGGATTAAGAGAATCAGCGCTACTGTAGAGTCATTTTGCTAAAAAGGTTTTGTTAAAAATCACTTATTAAGTTTTTTTTATTATTGTTCAATAAATAGTATCTATATCTATTATATTAACATTTGGGTCTACTTATCTGCCCCCTAATCGGCGAACACATTTTTGACAAATGATTGCGACTAGTTGGGATCGTTTGGACCGAACGGGCCAATGGACGGCCCGAACGATCCCAACTGATACCAGCTAGTCGCAATCATTTGACAAAAATGTGTTCGCCGATTAGGGGGCAGAATTTATAGCACTCTATAATTATTAAAGTAATATCTAATCTAGTCACTAAAAGATATATTAATGATTACATCACTGCTTACCATCAGGCATAATCGCGGTGAAGCACTAGTTTATAACGTTTAAAAAAAGTACAGCATTAGGTAAGATTGACAGAAGTAGGTTGCAACCCCTTTATTACAAATGTTCGAAATCTACAATAACATCTCAGAAATAATAATCAATGTCCAAGACTTGTCAAAAAGTAGGAAAATTATACGAATTTTTGACAGAATAAAACGTATCGAATCCGAACGGATCGATCGGATTCTAAGAACGTTTGTTCTCTCAGATTGTTATAAGAAATACATTTTACAAAAATGACAGTACGGTGCTAAGTGTTCATTTTAGTATTAAGAACTTTATACAAATACAAATAAAGGTTGAAACTTAAGTGGCAGTGGGCAGGGCACATTGCTCGTAGAACCGATGGCCGATGGGGCAGTAAGGTTCTGGAGTGGCGGCCACGTACTGGAAGACGCAGCGTAGGGAGGCCCCCAACAAGGTGGACCGATGACCTGGTGAAGGTCGCGGGAAGCCGATGGATGCGGGCAGCACAAGACCGGTCAACGTGGAAAGCCTTGGGGGAGGCCTTTGTCCAGCAGTGGACATCTATAGGCTGAAGAAGAAGAAGAAGAAATAAAGGTTGAAATACACTGGTTCAAAGGTTTAGGCTAGAGCAAAGTTGAAGTTAGAAATCGTTTTGAAATAGATCGGTGTATATGTTTTAAAGAACTGAAATCGCTGCTCACTTTTAAATTAGACTGTTTACCGGGAACATCTGCGGACTGCAACACAAGTAATAATTGTTGAACACCGGAGATACACTGTCATTTTCTTCTACAGAATACAGGCAGCTCTGTCCTCAGTCATGCTAAATGATATTTATGACATCTCCCTGTTATTAATGTAAGGGAATTATATGAAATCTTCTTTGTTGTTATTTTGCTAGCTGACTTGAATTTTGTAGAATCGTGGACGTATACCGTAATATCCGTGATTCTATTATAAAATAACAATTTTTATACTCTTTCAGTAACCTAACAATATTCTGCATATGTATTTGAAGAAAAAAAATAAATTTTTACAGTTCGAGGACTGAAAATATTACAGTACTGTCTAAGTACAGAGTGACACAGAGTCAAAAATATACTGAGTGCTTATGACACTCAATTACCTATGGGTCTCGCGGGGAGTCAATGAAATATTTATTAATTAATAATATTTTACGTACCTATTTATACCTACATGTTTATGTGTTGTTTTGATTACCCGTAACAGCACACTTGGCCTATCAGAATACCAGCGTTGCGACATTTAATTTTTTTTAACGTCAAATGCATTATGCTGAAATTTTTACTAAAAAAACTGAGTGAATAGAAAGGAAGACGGCAGTGGAGCGAGGTGATGCAATATAAACAACACGTCTACGATGCTGCGCCAGAGGGAGATTGATCTCAAGACGCTCCAAGACCAAGCTCCCGGCACAACAACATTTGGCGGATTGTACCCGGCACACATCGCAACAAAACTGCTCAGACCCGTCTTCCGTACGGCTTCACCAGGCATCATGAATCGCTTGGCAGCAAGACTTTGCCTGGTGGGTGGTAACTTCTGCCGGCAGCCGATGTTATGGCTTACCACGAGAAAACTATTTTTTAATTAATTAAGTTTTGGAAAAAATCCAATGATAGGCGCACGTATAAATAATCAAGGTTTAATTTTGTAGAAAAATAATTGGTCTAAAAGGGTTATCCACGAAGAGAACAGCGGAATACGTTTGTATAGAGAAAGCGCCACTATGTAGACTTGTAGAGTCTCCTCTTAAGCATAGATCAGAGTCGTCATAACGCGTACCTACTATATCTATATTTTCGGTGAGGTTCTTACACAATAGCACTACAGAAACCATTTTTATTCTGTTTTTAAGACACGTTTATAAAGACATATTTATTTATCACATACGCTAACAAATCGCATCTTCTATGTATAAACGAAGTAATTATTCTAACACCGTACACAACTCTGAACAGACACACGAATGCTTTTAGCCCGCCTTGTTCCTGATTCGTGAGCTATTTAATAAAATACGAGTAAATACTAACAACACCTTGAAGTCGCAGGAAATAAGAATTGGAGTTAATAAATCGGTGTTCTTAAATGAAGCTTTAAAAAAGACCAAGAGAAAGTTAGAGGACCAAAGTAATGTCTTGAAAAAATTGAGGGATGAGCATTGCTTGCAATTGTTAACGAAAAAGAAGTGATTGCAACCAATGTTTTCAACTGACGAATTTTCAGACCGGTTTTTTTGTTATTTTGATAATAAAATAAAACAGTACTTATAACTTGTAATTATGGGCGATCACATCATTGAGTCATTACTCCGGTATCTCCCACAACCGTTCTGTTATCTGCATACCCATAGATACCGTTCACAGCATCAGCAGATCGTTGATATGCAGCAGGAACAGAGTTGCAGAGACAACAGACCCCTGAGGAACAGGGCATTAGTCGACAAGGGCTCCGATGAGCATCAATCGACAACATCTCGGAGAGACCGGTCACTCAGGGACTCGTTTACCCAGCCAGTCAGGCTATATAATGTATTCATAGAGTTCAGACGACAGAACATCAAGATACTACAATCTATCAGATTTCTTTATTTGATTTTCAACTTAATAGCTAAAACTTTAAGGCTTAAGGTTGATTGGGAATATTTTACAGTTTCGGGTAGCTTGACCTGCTGTCGTCCGTACATAGTACTATTTTCTTTTTATGTTCATGGTAATTTTCAATGAAGCGTGCAATCATCTCGATATCATACATAATATATATGCACCGACCAGTGATTAAGCTATTGACTGCTGCGCGGCGTGTGGCGGGTTCGTTTCCCGCACGGAACAAATATTTGTATCACCTACAATTAGCTGTTCCGGGTCTGGCTGTTTGTGTATGTGAGTTTATATGTTTGTAAACGCACCACGGTACAGGATAAATTCCTACCGTGGGGCAACGTTAAAAAAATAAGAAAAGAAACAAGAAAAAGTAAACTTACCTCATTATTTAAAATTCCGCTAACAAAATACCTATCGAAGTTACATTATTATAACGTTCTTACAATCTATTCTTTATAATAGACTAGCTGCGCGCCGCGGTTTCACCCGCGTAAGTTTCAATATGCTCCGCTCCTATTGGTTGCAGCGTGATGTTATATAGCCTTAAGCCTTCCTGGATTAAGGGGCTATCCAACGCAAATAATTTTTCAAATCGTACCAGTAGTTCCTGAGATTAGCGCGCACAAACAAACAAACTCTTCAGCTTTATATATTAGTATCTGAACTATCTGAACATATTTTAACTATCAATTTTTGAAAGCAAACAGCCGCCATACTTAAAAAGAATAAAAACGTGTTAAAAAATTATTTCATATTTCGAATTGAATATCATAACTTTTTATCTGTGCAACATCTCGGGTTGTCAGCAAACACACGGTTGCCAGCACAGAAAAAGAACAGAATTTTAAATTCATAAACAATTTATTCGAATACGATTCCGCTCAATCAACCCTTCAACGGCGGTGGGGTCACAACGACCAACTTAAATATAAAAATATCCGCGTCAATTAACATATCAACATTGAAATTTTAATTTCGGATACGACACCGCTCGGTGGTCAGATGTTGCTGCCGCGATTTACAGATAATTAACCCTTGCCGGTCGAAAGCACCGAATGATGATATATTTAAAAACGTGTCGAATGCAGTTGATTGATTAATTTTATGTGGCTTTGTTGTTTGGTTTAATATATCTCGTGATAAAGCGTTAAAGAGTAGGCGTATGCTTTTGTGATGATCCTGATAAAAGAATTTTCATTAACTGATAACAGTGGTTGTCAATCATTTAATGCGTTTTCATTGGGTGGTTAACACATTCATATTTTTTTAACTATCTATTGGTTTCGATAAAAACTAAACTATCCACCCCAAGTTCTTTGAAAGTTACTTTAAAACACAAATCAAGACAACCTGTAAAATATTACAAGCAAAATGTTCCAACAGCGAGTGCATTAACCAAATTCGTTGGCAATATCTCGCTAAGTGGCCTATCTATCCGAATATCCGCATAGAGGCTTGCCGTGCTGCGCTCATAATAACCTTTAGTTGGGATAACCGCCCGCTTCTAGTGCGGGCCACGCGATGGATGAGAGTGCGGATATTATAGATTTTCTGCGACGAAATAGTTGGTGAATTAAATGTAGTACAAGTATTTGAAGCGAAAGGGTTTTTTGTTTTGTTTTAAAATATGCATTTTTATTGGATTAGTTTATTAAAGACAATGTCTATTTGTTTTAAAATACTAAAAATTAACGTAAGAGAAAGATACGCGGTATGAACTCCTCGAATATATTGAACGATGTAAAATTTAAAGGACGATTAACTTTTGATTGACAAAACTTGATTTTGACATGTTTCGTTAGGTGGCGCAGAATTGATTAATTTCATGAGCCCAGAAAAACGCTAACCTGAATACTAAACCAACAGATGTTTAATTAAAACTACCCTTGCAATTTAAACAACCCTTTATCCGCTTGTCTCAAAACCAAACACCTATTTTTCCCGAGCACCCGACAGACTCGACGGACTACCACGGCATGTTTCACGCCCGCACGCTTTCAATTTGCATTAAGGGTTTATCAGTTTTAATGTGAACACTAAAAGTTGTGCGCCGTCACCGCTGGGGGCTGCCCCGACCGCTGTTCGCATTTACGGTTTGAAAATTTTAACTTGTTTTGAGAACGCCTTTTAAAGAAGATGGATTGCTCTCTGCATTAAGATTTTTATGGAAATAGTTTATGTTGCAAAGGAATTTTTCGTTGTATGGAATTAATGGTTTGGTATTTTATGTTCAGGTTTCTCGATGTTATTTTTGGAATGAAATATGTTTGTGTGTAGTTTTTATTTGATAGATGTGGTGGGATTCAGTTAATTGCTACAATATTTTTGTATCCATTTAACTGACCACTATGAGTAGAGGCTAGATGGATCGGATACCATAAGAAGTAGACTGGGGCACACTGGACCCGAAAGGCGAAGCCCAAATTCGTTATGTCGTAGCCTAGGAGGGGCCTTTTTATTTTATGTATTTCTGTAGTGTACTATAGAGTATACAAATAATTCATAAATATTCCCCTTGAGATAAATGAGCTGCCTAATTTAGGAACTGAAATTTATCTAATGTTAAAAATACAAATTGTCACCGCTTTCCATCAATTTTAAGCATGGCTTAATATTAGTTTTTATTAATATGCACTGCATAAGTACCAATACTTAAAAACCCAAATGAAGCACTTCAAAATCCAAAGCAGTAAAACAAAATTATCCTTAAAACTGCGAACAAGTAAAACTTATACACGAAACAGCCGGCATACTGCGAAAATTATATTGCGTTACAATTGCATTACGGTGTTATTGTTTGTACCCACCACCCGAGTGGCGCCCAACATGGGACCATTTTAATTGCACTTTTTGCCTCCCCGGGGTAATTACCAACCTCGGAAACCCCGGGAAGTGTATGACGATGTTAATGTGCTGCCTGGTAACCTGAATAGTGAACAATAAACACAACACCGTTTTGTGACTTTTATACCCACTGCTGCATTTGGAGGGTTAAGTTAGAAACTTTGAATTCGTTAGTACTTTTCGGAATGTAGTGTTATTTTTTGGAAGTTGGCGAGTGTGTTTTAGATCTGTTGAGTCGTATTTTTAGAAGTTTCGCTTACTTTACTTCGATATTAACTTAATCATCATCATCATCTCAGCGTTAATCCCAGTCGCATCCGAATCTTTTTCAACTTTTGGTGTCTGGGGTCCGTTTTACCAGTCTAACTGCTAATTTTTGACTAAACTTCGATATATTCCGTGAAGCGACTGCCGTCTGACCTCCACAACCCGAAGGTGATATCGAAGCATTGCAGTTAGACTAATTATTGGACTTTTGTGGGCTCCAACAACCCGTAACGACTGTCACTAGATGTTCGTGTGGCAACCGGGACCAACAGCTTAACGTGCTTTCCGAGGCACGACCAGACAAGTGCAAATATTCATATTCATTCATATAAATATTTTCACTGCGCGGGGATCGAACCCGCGCCTCCATAAGCAGCGGCCGCGTTCGCTACCGCTACGCCACGGAGGCTGTCATATTAACTAAATTAAAACTAAAATATCAATATGTATTAACTTAATATGAGAAGAAATATATCCCACCAAAACATTCTGTAAAAACTTGCCAAATCTCGCTCAAGCTGCTTGTTTATCTCTAAAAAGTGATGAAATCAAGACATAGTCGTACCAAGTCTAAGGTTCCTTACTGCGATTTTTTTGTTGTGTGACTTGGCCGTTGAACATACTTGATACGAGTACGGTACAAGTTAATTTTGTTTAGACATGTTTTATCTGTAAATACCTATGTTTCTTAGCCCATACCTACTGGTATTCGTAATTGGACGCCTGCCACTACCGTGCCCCCTAATATTTGTATGGTAACATTTTTGTGGGTCAACCCAAAATTGTAATTATATGATATCACAAGATATTTATTTCTTCACAAAAAATAATTCTTATTAACAAATTACTTACTGTGTGTATTTTCGTTAAAAAATATGTTATAAACGCTCTTTTCCTTTCGTTATTTTAATTTTGTACTTATTTATTAGGGGCGTGCCTACTGCCAGCCGCCAGATGTAACCATGGTGTCTGTTATTTCAAATAGGCCCCGCTCGCAGTGTCCTCACTTGTGTCCCCCAGCAGTGGGGACAGTATAAGCTGATTATTCTGATAGAATACCCAATATAGAGAAGTCCGTGGTTAAATAATAACAGTGGTACAAGTAGCTCGATCAGATTAAGCTAGTACTTAGTAACTGGGTTGTGGAGGTCAGATGCCTATTTGACCGCCTGGTCTCTCCATATAAAATGCTGGTATTCAGCTAAACCTGGCACGGAGTCTCAATATCCAATGAATCAGTCCACGGATCGACCGCGTCACCCGACCTTCTATCCACCCGTGCTACTATTATCATATATCCACGAGCCAAATTGGTCTCTTAACGAACTTATTGGCCAAGTTCCTACTCTCTAAACCTTTGGATTGATAAGTCCTTGACCTGTTTTCTTTAAAAAAAACAACTTCAATAAAACATGATTACATAATAACATAATTTTTCGGAAAAAAAAAACATTTTTCCTATTCGTAAGAGGACATATTTCTTCAAAAAAGCCTGTATCAGACAAATTGATCATTATTTTAGGTAATAATTCACTGAGACCATGCCGAGTACATTATTTTGTTGCGGGTAGGCAGATATTACTTTTGTGTAAGTACCCTGTTTAGGGACATTGTGTATTTTTCTTATGAATCTCATTGTGGTAGTATCATTTTATTGTATGCAAACTACGTGGATATTAAGATGATGGAAAAGACTTAGCGGATTCTTTTTTAAAACATTTTTAACTCATGTTTACCGTACCTTAAGTCTTTTGTCTGAAATGACGGAATGATCATAATGGAGTCAATATCAAAGAGAGGAAGTATGTCTCCCTAGTGTGATTATAAGTTGACTCTGCTGTGCTGAAGGGAGGACATAATCATCATCATCTCAGCGTTTATCCCGGTTGCATCCGCGGCTTTCGCGTTGAACATAATAATGGGAGATTATCAAATGACCTCTCCCGCTCTATGCGGAGCGGAAGGTCGTGTCAGACTTTTGCTGAATAAATCCCACCCGTGGTCCTTCACTTGCTTGTGCGCCAGAGGCCACGATATCTCTTTCGAACAACCCGCGGTCCTGGCAGGCATTGGTCTTCGTGGACCCCGTCACGATGTGCTGAGATATCTTTGAGGCGCGCGTGGAACACAACGCGCCGTCGATCTGGGTCTGCATCATAATTACTTAACACGGTTTTACTATCAGCTGGAATCATTTTAAAGCTTATTATGATTGTTGTTGAACCGTCAAAATGAAAACCTCTGCTACTGATAATGTGTTACGCAATTACCTTGCTTGTCTTTAACATTGTCCTCGCTACCTGCGTGCGCGCGCCTGCAGTGCCTAGCTCGCGGCTAGGGCCGTGAGCACTGAGATTCCCGCTCCCTCATGCGCTGCCGCCTGCTCCATTGTCAGCATCACTGATTCGCAGAAGGAGGTGACTGCCTGCCATGTACTCTCGTCTGACTGGACCATGGCTTGGATCAAGATTGGACGCCTCAAATTAAAATCTCTTTTATCACACTTTTCCTTTCAAAAAATCTTTTCAGATTGCTGAATGTATGTATTCCTCGACATAAAAGCTATGATCCAGCGTCTCTAGATCTCGGTTCTCTGAGAATGTGTTGGGTATTACGTTAGAATGTTCAACGGTTTCATGTTATTGTTAAAGCAAATCCTTTGCTGTGTCCCGCCTGTAAGCTTGTACGCACAATAGATACTTTACTACTGAAACTTTGTGAAAGGCGCAAATGTGCGACTTTTAGTCGCAGAGATAGAGTCGTGCGGTTTTGGAACTGCGATTACACCATAACAAGGCACGATTACAGGCATTTGGAAGCCTATGTAGGTTTAGGCAATTTGGGGCTAATCAAATTTACTGTTTTCAGCAATTTCCATGTTTTAGCCATGCCATACAAACGTTTGTTTTTCGGGCTGATGTGATATTTAATAATCTTCGTTTAAAGTCCAATATAACATTCATAATGCGGTACGTGCAACATAACATTCTTTAAATGTGAACATTATTGTATAGGATTCAAAGTTATTTTTCCTTTAATTCATTATTTATATGTAAGTATAGTAGCAGTATACGCATTTTCATTATCGTGTCGTGTGCGTCTTTCCGTAGAGACAAAATGCGGGGTTACGACTTAAGGGTACATGTACATTTTGCTTGTGATAGAATCCGGCGGATTTGTGTGACTGTGTTATGGATTAACTATTACTCTGTGGTTAGGCTTTGGCCGTCTTTTTGTTGTACCGGACGGATACCATTGTAGGTTGCTGCTGCGGATGCAACGGTGTGGTTTTAAGCTTTTAAGCCTGTATGAAGAGTTCACTGTGTTTGCCAGATGCCTTTGCTAAAATTCATCATAGTGTTGATACTGTATTTTTATCTCACGAAGCGATGTTTTACTTGTGGTAACCAAATGTTATTCTATACATGCACTACTCCCGATACTGTCCGAGCCAATGGCAAAGACGCCTGTGAGCGCCTAAGCGTCACGCTCAAATCCACAGCGTGTTTATTATACATTTGGTTACCACGAATAAAACGTGTGACCCTTCGTCAGATTAAAATAATAATTGAAAATGTAGTAAATTTTGACTGTCCTTTTAATTAACCTGCGGTCATTCGACTACCGGCCGGAATGATATTCAATAAATTATAGTTTACTAGCTTTTCGCCCGCATGGAATTCGGTTATATCGCGCTTTTTGGATTTCCCTCGGGATATTATTTTTTTCAATAAAAGGTAGCCTATGTCCTTTCTCAGGGTCCAAAGATTGTCTGTGCAAAATTTCATCAAAATTAGTTGAGAGGTTTAAGCGGTAAAGCGTAACAGACAGACAGACAGAGTTACTTTCGCATTTATAATATTCTGATCGCAGTAACTAAGCCAGGGCACACCGCTCAAATGGGTTAAATTAAAACTCATCAACAGCATGCGAGAAGAGATAGTGAAACGAGGCGATATATACTATATATATATAGCTTCAAAAGGTCAGGCGGTTGACTAAACGACTAATTTAACCTACGACATATACATTTCGCCCGGATAACTTTGCTTGTGCAATGCAGAATTATGCGTGACGTCAGAGTCATAACACTGACGTCACGCAATTCGCATTTGCTTAATGGTTGCTTGTTGTGTCTTCTTAATAGCTTATGCTATTGTATTAATCCATCTACGTTAGTATAATATTCTACAACCTCATCATTATTCACCTGCATTGCATAGTTACATAATTAATGAAAGTACATCAATATCGTCGTTAAAGCTGCTCTTTAGCTTAATGCTGTTAAAGCTGCCCAGTGCTTGAGCGAGCGAGAGAGTTAATGGGTTCTATAAATTTTTTCCTCATGAAACGAATGGTATCGGTATCTGACATCATTATTACCCTGTTTTCCTTAAATCCATCTTTCAATTTGCCTAACCTTTCTGAACTATGTTAGATTAGACTGCAGCTGACACCTGGCAGCTGAGTACTAGTACTTTACAAAAAACGAATGTCTACTACCTGGACAGACAGCTGTGCTGATGGAGAATTTGTTGCGCCACTTCTCACCAGCGAAAACTATAGGACGTGGGCTTAGAAAGGACTGTCAATGTAATTATGACGATCGAAAAGAAAAGAAAAAATGTTTTCAAATTGTAATATTTTATAGGTACAAGTAGGTGTATAAAACAGTAAGGGAAATAATCAAAGGGCATCAAAAAATACATTCGCTACGCAGTCAAATAAATGATTTTTGATATTGAACCTAGTTACATACTGGGCACCAAAATTCAGTCGCAGCGTGAATACACGGCATTTTTTCATTAATTTTCATTAATCAATCCACACAAAATCACATTCACAATGTTTATCAAAAAAATTTCTTACTCTCCACAGCTGGATGTTGCCCAGGATGAGCTAGCCTAGATCGTGTGTGTTGTTTTCGCTGTTATTACCAATATAGATCATTTATTTTAGGATCTCCAACATTATACATATACCAAACATCATATATAGTTAATGGACGACGAAGTATTTAGTAGGTATACAGCTTAATATACAGGAGATCACAGCGTAATGAAAGGAACAACTAATCTAACAAGTACATATTTTATAATATAAAACCATAATACATTGTAAAGTAAGAGAACAAGAAACAATAAAATACCTAAAAAAATCATATCACAATGTTTTTTTAAGTCATTTCTTATAATATGCTTTAATGAGAGATTGCCTGATATCTAAATCTGCTTCTTTAGCCATCATGCTGTATTACCTACAAGGTCATGCTACAGTGTAATGGCTCAGCTTTATTTTGAAGCCTCGGGTGCCACTCATATTCACTTAAGATATCTTACACACCCCCATTACATTATCCTTAAATCCGCTCTTTGTTCCCACCATGTCCCCACATCGCCAATCCCCACGTGCTGGCGATAAATAATCCTCGACTCGCCCATTACACACGGCTGTACATCGCTTCCCGATAATTTATACTCCAAGAGTTACCTTAATATGCTGCTCCAAAGGTTTTATTTTACTTGCCGAAGTATCGTTAGGGAGGTCTTTATGGAGATTCTTTGTATACATTACTGGGTCGCTGTTTTAGCTTGTCTGCGACTATTCCTCGTTGATATTGTTAAAACTTATGCAAGGATCCAAATAGGTACTAGTCATTCTTAATTACAGCCGAAAGTCGTCCTCTATTGAACGTTTTTTAATTCAAAATATGGATAAGTCAAACGATTGTTACCTATATTTTAGTATCAATCGACTAATTTGGTCACCAACGTGAGCTGCCCACACGGCAAAGATGTCTGATCAGTTTGATCAGCGTGATGATTATAATAATCCTATGTCATCATTGCCAGTTATTGGAAGGTCCCTGGTTCAGTAAGTTGAGTAATATCTGAACAACGTATCTACAGAAATTTTCCGCAGTCAGGAAACGCACCCAAATACCTGTTTATTTTCAATGACGTTTTTCCTTTATTCCATCATGTTTTTCTCGACATTTGTTATCTCTAATAGTGTTCATCAGTAGCTTCTTAAACATGGCTTCATGAGTACTTTAACGTCAAGTTACCAAGAACCCTCATCACCTACTAAGTCGTATATTCACTCTCTTGATACTAAAAACATAGAAGGTATTTAGCTAAATCAGTTGCTAAGCGAGTGGTGCATTACGAAACTAACTAGACTAATGTCGCAGAACTTGACATCCTATTTCACGCTGTATTTAAATTGTTGTTCTATAAGCTTTATAAATAGTACAGCACTGGCAATAAACAGTACATACAAGGATATCAATACCATCACCAACTTTGGTAAATATTGGCCATCGCATACGACATTAATGGCGAAGACTGAAATATTGTCGTCGATACCAATACAAAGTACACAAACTTCTATCTAAATGGAATAAGGTCAGTTCATATTTTTCTTTTTATTTCATGAAGAAAATGACATGAGTAAAATATTAGTTTAGTACTGTCAAATTAAGTGATTATAAACATGGCGACTAGAAATACATACGTCAATTTACGCCAGGAGCTGACTTATTCGACAGGACTGAAAAGAGGCACTCAAATTATTTTTTTATAATTTTATAAACAAGGGAATTAACGCCAATCTCTTTTTTATTTAACCTTAAATTCATTCGGTCTTCTTCTTCTTCCTCAGCCTATAGATGTCCACTGCTGGACAAAGGCCTCCCCCAAGGCTTTCCACGATGACCGGTCTTGTGCTGCCCGCATCCATCGGCTTCCCGCGACCTTCACCAGGTCATCGGTCCACCTTGTTGGGGGTCTCCCTACGCTGCGTCTTCCAGTACGTGGCCGCCACTCCAGAACCTTGCTGCCCCATCGGCCATCGGTTCTACGAGCAATGTGCCCTGCCCACTGCCACTTAAGTTTAGCGACTCGCAGAGCTATGTCGGTGACTTTGGTTCTTCTGCGGATCTCCTCATTTCTGGTTCGATCACGCAGAGAAACTCCTAGCATAGCTCTTTCCATTGCCCTTTGTGTGACTCTGAGCCTTCGTATGAGGCCCATTGTGAGCGACCACGTTTCAGTTCCGTAAGTCATCACTGGCAACACACACTGGTCATTCATTCGGTCACTATCACACAATACCCATCCTAAGTAATTTAGAAGCATGTAATGTCGAACGGGAGTTAATTTAAGTACTAACATTTTGGAAAATTCACTCCCTAAAGCGGATGAATAGGAAATGAAATTTTTATGGAAGTTCATCAGTTTCGCCAATGAAAAATTATATCGGAACAGCTTGTTTCAAAAAAAATTCCAATGTCATTTCAGTGTGAAAAAAGGTGTGTAGTTTTATTTCATTCCGCAAGTAAGGAACATAGGTTGTTATGGCAACAATCTTACAAGAGGATTTATTTATTGTATACACATCTTATCGCCTTTTCCTGTGTTGTGACACAGGCGTAGATAAACGGTTGAAAGTAGTCAAGACAACCATTTCAGTCTAGAACCTTTACGGTCCCCATAATATTCTTGCTTTTAAATTCGTAACAGACATTCTTTTACAACACTAATAAAGAACTGGCCTTTAGGACCAGCCCTAATATGTAACTATATGACTTAGCAAAAACTTCCAAAAAGGCTATTAGCAAAATTGTGTTCGTACCCGTCATAGCGACGATAAAATTCAGCTCCAAAGTCGTTACCCGCCTTGTGTAAACTTAATATGCTGTATTTCGTCCTGGAAACCGGTTTTAGATACATAATTTTAGGATGAAACTATTTTTGGGAAATAATTTTCTGGGATATGGGTTTTAATCTCATGGAGTTAGCCTTTTAGCAGTTTTTAAGGTTGTTTAAACGAAGTTGGGAATATTGGAACTAGGAAAAATTTAATATTGCAGAATGGTGTTTGGGCTTTCGAAAAAAGTGTTTACCGTTTATACTGTTTGATTTATCCTCGTATTCAGTTGGCTTAACACGCAGTTAGGCAGTGTTTATTTAAGTGTATAAACCCGTGTATACATATATTCATATATTTACTAACCATTGTCTTGGAAACCGAAGCAACTTGCTGCCAACGTAGCCAACTTATGCAAGACACTCTGTCTTGGGTTGGTGGGTCTCTAGCCAGTGCTGGTTTTCAGCGCTGGGTGAAGTAAGTATAACATAACGTAATCAGCCTAGTCTAGCCTAGCCGTGTGTGTGCCTGATCTGTGTTACGATGTGTGCCGGGTACGATGCGTCAATTGTTGTTGTGTCGGGAGTTTGGTCGTGAAGGGTCTCCAGACCAATTGCCCTTTGTATCGATGGTCGTGTTGTTGGGTTTAACATTGCATCACCTCGCTCAACTGCTGTCTTTCTTCCTACTCACTCAGTTTTTTTTTTACAAAGGCCTCCTCCCGAAGAGTGGGAGTGGGTCATAATCTACCAAGCGGGCTCAGTGCAGGTTGGTAGATGTCACATGTCTTCGAAGTATTGCCTCTAGGACATTGCCGGTTTTTTCACTTTATTTTCTTTCACCGTTTTGAGAGAAGTGGTGATGAAATGATTTACTACAAAGTAAATTTAATTGCGCCTGACGTGGTTCGAATCTACGACCTATAACTTGAAGGTCGCGACTGACACCACAAGGCTACCGCTGATCTCCCTCTGAAGTAAGTATAAGTGAAACGTAAATATCTTTCGGATTAGATATTTTTAGCCAGAACATAACTTTTCCCAGTTTAAGAACTTTAACCAACTTTCCAATCCAAAACAAAAAGCCATATCTCTAAACATGCCTATCAAACCCGACCAAACAAAATTAGTATTCCTCGGGCTTCAAAAAAGATACATACATAACCATATCTAATTGCATCTGTATCTTGAATGCATAATGTTAATCCTACTTGGTAATTCTGTGAGCGGTAGTTACTGATATGAGCCTCGTATAATGCCTTTTTACATTGACAACGGATGATGGTTGTAAAGTGTTATAGATTACGGAAGTGTAGAAGAGGCACATGTTTGGATAAGTACTTATTATATTGTACTTATTACTACAACTACTTACAAATACTGAATACAATAAATATTTAAGAGCGCTCCCATGCAACAGGTGTCATTTCAAAGGATAATAAATACGTAACCCTTTCTATATAAGTCCTACTTGGACTTGGCCGGTTTACGCTGTTTTTTTATTATCTGTTTACATTATAATTATGAAGAAAATCATTATAAAAACAACTTTTTATTAGTCATAGATTTTTCTTAAAATAAAAACTCGTATTGTAATTTATTTGATACTAGCTAATTCCGTTTCCGAGTTCGGTTATAGCGCACTATTTAGATTTCCTTCGGGAATATCAAATTTTTCCGGGATATAAGTACCCTATCATTTAATCCGAACTCTACAAAAATTCAAAGCAATCGGTTCAGTAGCTACGGCGTGAAAGCCGAACAAACTCACTCTCCCATTTATAATATTAGTGTGATGTCGAAATGCATGCGAGGGTATTGCGTCTAAAAAAGAACAGCTGTGCCTCGACCGACCAGGTTAAGCTACGCCTGCCGCGCTTGGTCGGTGGAAGGGTTACCATCTTTACTTACCATAATCGGAAAGTACGTGAAACCATCGATTCTTGCTGTCCTTTATGGATTTTTGATTTTCGTAACGGGTTTTCAGAAACCCGAAATCTGACATTCAGTATAGGTATCGTAAAAACCCAATAGCTGGGTTGTGGAGGTGAGACTAACAGTCGCTCCATGTATGTAAACCTACTGGTATGTAGTTGCATCCAGTTGGGCTGGAAGCCAACCCCAGCATAGTTAAGTCGTAATGTCGACATGCATGCTAAATATCTACGTTTCAAAAGAACCTGCCACCTCTGTCCCCTTTCCTACTCTATGCTATGGCCACATTCATCTGACTATCGGCTGAGCCTATTTGAATTAGAAGCGACGCTACATCCTTGTGGAGGGCGTTAATACCGCATCGCTAAGTAACAGTGGGCGAGCCACGACTTATGTGTCATGGCGTGACATGAACCATAGTGGAGGGTAGATAATGCTATGTCCCACTGTGTTGTGACGGTAGATAGGTCTGTTCAAAGTGTTGTGATTGTGTTCATATTTAAATGGGCCTTTTTGAAATACTACAGCGCCATTAATTGTCATCCGCGATGTTTTTCGAAGTGCAGCCAAAGGGCTGTGGTAAGTACAGGCCATCAGACTAAACAACATAGTCATATATGTATTTAGGTATTGAAGTTTTCTATAGGACAGCTGATATTTGTTTGAGATATTTATTTTTCTTCGTTTTTTGCTCAATAAAATTATTACTGCAACAGGTAGCCGCTTAAAATATTGAAAGAATATTGTATCATCATTATTAGTCCACATTTTGTCGCAGTGTTGGACACTCTTGTGCGGTTTTTGGCCAACTTAGCTTTGCGAACGTTTAGTTTTATATTCACTTTAAAAATAAATAATGAAAAATAGATATTTAATGGGGACTCGTACAACAGGCGCGATTTTTTATAGATAATCGTACAGAACCCACTGTGCACGAGTCCAACTCGCACTTGGCTGGTTTTCTAATTTTCTTCTATCTATCGGAATGAACATGTAGCGGATATGGGAATTCTGTAATGGAACGTATCCATCTCAAAATTCTCATCTCCGCTGTAGGTTAAATAAAATTTATAACGGAAGAAATGTGCAGAGGTATGGATGACAGCAGGTCAAGCTACCCGAAACCGACAAATATTCCCAATCAACATTGAGTCTTACCGCTTTAGAAATAAAGCTGAAAATCTAATAAAGACATCTGGCAGATTGTAATAGCTTGAGGCGCTGTCGTCTGTACATTCGGGTAGTTTAAAAGTAGCGCCACTGACTGAAATGTTGATTGGAAATCGTTTGGCTCGATACGAGCATGTGATGAGGAGGGAGGATACGTATGTGACTAAAAGAGTTATGGAAGGACAAAAAGAGGAAAGCAAAAGAAAATATTGGGATTTGAGTGGAAAATTAAATGAAATAGAAACTAGTGAATGATGTGTGACGGTTGACAGGGGAGAATGAAAAAAAATAGTGGCCATTTAGTGGAAAAGAAGATGACGATAATGATTCGGGACGAATAATGGGGACAGGCTACGTGGGGCGACGATCTTCGGAGGATACTGATAGCAGTTAGATGAGAGATGCCCAAAATCGAGTTGAATGGCGTGCGATAGGAGAGGTCTTGCCGTGGACTGCAGTAACAGGCTGATCTGAAACCTCTGAATAGTTAACTTTAAAGTCTTCAAAACTATGATTGTTATAATCATTTTTGAACGCAATAAAACAAGAGGAACATGCGTACAACTGATGTCCCTAGTCGCCGCCTGGATATCAGGAGTCAGCATCCGACTCCAGGCCACCCTATGGCCGGCCACACACCTATGTGTGGGCTTGCTGGTGGCGAGCAGGGTAGCTCGACGGCGCTTTGTGTTCCATGGGCATCAAAGGGTTGTCAGCACACTGTGATGGAGTCAGCTTGGACAAATGCTTGCCAAGGTCGCGGTTTGTTTGCAAGAAATACCCTGACTCCTGTCAAAGAAAAGAAATAAAGGGGCTAAAACAGACTGGATTAAAATAATTAAAAAGAAACTCCAACGAAATTCTTTGGTTGACATTTTTAATAGACTTTCCTACTTCGTACCCCGTCAAAAACAAGGGCTTCGTTAATTGGAATTAACTCTCCAGAGGCCTTCTTTTTAACGACTTTATTAATATCGTTATTAAATAGATGATAATTCAAATAAAGTTAGTGTAAAATGGCACAGACTTAAGTACGAGTGACATCTACCAACCCGCGCATCTGGGCTTGCGCTGTAGATTACGGCCCACCCTCTCTCACAGAGAAGCCTGTTTCCCGGTAATGAAAACATTATACACTGATTATACATTACGTTATGTTTACGTCTCATCATTATCATCTCAGCGAGCAGGCGAAGAGGGGTAGGGCATGCGGCACGCGGTTGCATCGCTCATCATCATCATCATCATCTCAGCGTTAATCCCAGTCGCATCCGAAGCTTTTGCAACTTAGGAGTCTGGGGTCCGCTCTACCAGTCTAACTGCTGCTTTTGGCTAAACCTCAATATTTTCCGTGAAGCGACTGCCGTCTGACCTCCACAACCCGAAGGCGATATCGAAGCATTGCCGTTAGACCAATTGTTGGGCTCCAACAACCCGTAACGACTGCCATTAGATGTTCGTATGGCAAACCGGGATCAGCGGCTTAACTTGCTTTCCGAGGCACGACCAGACCAGAGCAAATATTCATATTCATGCATACAAATATTTGCACTGCGCGGGATCGAACCTCGCACTCCTTGCGCAGCGGCCGCGTTCGCTACCGCTACACCATGGAGGCTGTCACGTTTTATGTATTAATATTATGTATTAATGTTATTGTATGTATTAATATTACGTCTATGAGCAAGTATTGTTTGGAAAATATGAATTGAAAATATTATAAAAAATATCAAACTAAAAAGTTAAAAATAATTTTAAAAAAAGCGTGAGGCGCTTTGTGCCATAATTTTTGTATATTAAGCGCCTCACGCTTTTTTTAAAATTATTTTTAACTTTTTAGTTTGATATTTTTAAAAGCATGTTTTTTTTAGTTTTTAAACTATATGTATTTGCAACTTTTTAGTTCGATATTCTTTAACAAAAACGAACGTATTACAAACGGTGGGACATTTTACAGTAATGAGCAGCTCACTCGTAGTCCAAAGAGTTAGAGACGGACAAACAAACAAACAAACAAGCAAGCAAGCAAACATACCAGTGAAGCTAATAATAAATATAGTTACGATAGTACGTAGTGCGAGGGACACATTAAATTAATAATATCAATATATGAAACCGAAAATTTCTTATCAATTCTTAGGTCCGTATTACAGAACATTACTCAAAACTCAAGCTTTACTTAAGTCTCGTTTGAAGCCTTTTGATTGGTTGAAACTAGTTTTAAGTAATGCTTGAGTCTTGAGTAACGTTCTGTAATACGGACCTTAGGTTTTTTTTATCACTATACATATAGTGATGTAAATCTTATCCCGAAACGGCTTGACCAATTCTCATGAAATTTTGTGATTGTATTGAGTAGGTCTGAGAATCGGCCAACATCTATTTTTTATATTTCTACTACTTACGCGGGTTAAACCGCGGGTCGCAGCTAGTATACATATAAACATACCGCAATATACATATACCGCTGGTATGGCATCAGTGCATCACATCGTACATAGTGATGCCATACCGGCTATTATTTTTAGTGCTTGAGGATAGGCATAGTATATGTATAAATTGTAGATAGCATTCTTTAATAAACAACTAGCTTGAAAATTCCTTTACAAACAATTATTTAGCTATATACAGCACATTGTTTATACCCACAATGGACGCCATAAAGCCGCTATAATACAATTTATTTTACCGTTACGTTACGATATCTATAAGAACAATCAGATAATCTCGGCGGCATCGGGAATGCGGCGAGGACTGCGCGCGCGCATGAACTTGTATTTCGTTTTGATTTAAAGATTCTTTTTTTTACAGAAATTGTGAGAAGTAATATACCTTTTAACAGAAATAGTTTCGTAGGAGGTTGACCCTCCCCGACCTCGATCCTCAGAGGTCCAGAGGGTAATTACGTAACACACTATCAGTAGCAATGGGTTTCATTTTAACAGCTCAACAACATTCATGGCGTTATGTATGAAGCCCCATTTCAATATTTATTTTATTCTGATTTTAGAAATTATTATTCTATCAGGTACTCCAAGTACGAATCGCGCTTGACTGTTTTTTATGATACTATGAATACCTCGCCTTTTTTGGGGCTATACTTTCAAAAGGCCCTAGACCTCTGGGGATCGGGGTTGGGGATTGTGGAATTTTTACCTCACTAAAACTAAGCTGGTGATCATAATCGGCACATAGTCGTGGTCCAAAACCAATTCTGGAACCGGCTCTGATAAATACTTAACCTACTAATATTTGTCACGGCCGCTTGCTAATTGAAAAAAACGTATTATCTAAAAATAGAATGTCCCCGCACTTATCCAATATATTTCTTCTGCTTTTCCTCATCACACCTTCCAATCTAATCTTCCAGTATCAACCACAGAAATATAAAATATGACATATACCCTTAGGTGAAGTGAACATCACGACCGAAGGTTCACGTTCGAGGCCCGTTTGATGCTCCAGGCTATACGATAATCTTGGGTAGCGGTATCCGGGAAACTGGTTGGTTGGATATTTACCTTGTCCAGAGTACAATAGGTGAACGTCTATTGTTTCCTGGGAATTAAATCGTATTTATGAAGGAAAGGTAAATCCTGGATTATTTAAGTGTGTACTGATCTTGCAGCAATGTTGGTTCGGCATTAATATAATGAATTATAAATATTTTATCGCATTAACTTGTTTTAATAAGTATTTTAAGACTTAGCTCGTAATTTATTCATTTACATTTCGCTTTAAAGAAAAGTTTGAATTCTTGTGTTGGGAAAATAAATTAAACATTATACTAAGGTAATAAATACGCTTAAAACTAATGAATGCACCTAATTAGTATAAGTTATACTTAGGTACTTAGAAATCATCCCCTTTTTGACATATAAGAAGGTCAATTTTTATAATGTGGGACATTCAGAATCGTAGTCAAATTTCGGTCACAAATGCCACAAACCTTATGTCAGATACGTTTGCACAAAGATACGGACGACAGTAGATCAAGCTACTCGGGTAGCTTGACCTGCACCTGCAAATATTCAAAATCAACCTTAATGCCATTACGATAAATATGACAATGAAATAAAAAATATATTGACAGGTTGTATTAGCTAGATGTGCTGCCTTCTGTAGAAAAGCGGACTTAATGACTTAAACATTCTCTACCAATTAATCAGTGAATAAACGGGATCAGGTGTGAAGGTTGAAAAAAAAAACTACTTAAATAAATACTCAACTAAGTTATTTACAGCTTATTACGGACATACTATTTCCATAATATATTTCCATAATATACCTAATAAATTTGAAAGTACAAGATGTTGAAAAGTCACATTTGTACTTGCCTGAATTGGAACCTTCAACTCTGTGCATAAACACTAGCTGCGCCACGCAATTTCACCCGCGTTTTTTTTTTTGTTTGCCCCACTTCGCTTGCTCGCGACATGTTATATGTATAACCTAAAGCCTTAATGGATTAATGGGCTGTCCAACGCAAAAAAGATTTTTCAAATCGGACCAGTAGTTCCTGAGATTAGCGCGTTCAAACAAACAAACTCTTCAGCTTTATATATTAGTATAGATAAATCAGCCTAAAATATCATCACCATTGTCCTTGCTGAGATACCTCTCTCTGAAGCGCCATAATTCACCACGCGGACCCAATACGACTTGGTGGATGTCACATGCCTTCGAATTTTTAAATTCCAGGACATGCCAGTCTCCTCACGAACTTTTTCTTCGCCGTTTTGGGAGCAGTGGTGATAGAATTGTTTACCGAGGCCTTGTCAAGACAGAAAAGAAGGTTCGACGTAAAACTAAACTCTATGAATGTTATTGTTGTTGATAATTTGTTACATAAGTACGCCGACGGTTGCTAGTAAATCTATACTAATATATAAAGCTGAAAAGTTTGTTTGTTTGTTTGAACGCGGTAATCTCAGGAACCGATTCCGAGGTCCGATTTGAAAAATTATTTTTGCCTTGGATAGCCCATTAATCCAGGAAGGCTTTAGCATCACGCTGCGACCAATAGGAGCGGAGAATAACTAACTCCACACGAACGAAGTCGCTGGCGGCCGCTAGTTGACGTATAAAGTTATCAACAGATTACGAAGTTAACTATGATTTAATGCTGTGATTGGTAAGAAATTGCGAACATTTGGTACGAAATAGTAATCGATTGCAATTCGCAGAGCCCCGGCAAATTGGTGCTATTTGTCACTTTTTTATTGCAGCAGTAATTGCAAATGCATTGATCTGTGAGAAGTCAAACGATATTGCAGAAGTTATGGCAAGTAATTTAGTGTTTATTGAATCGTGATTCTTTGTTATAGCTTCTTAATCAATCACAGATTTATGATTGGTTATAATGTATTTTTGTAGTTGGTTATTGTCGGGAATTTGAATCATAGCGCTTTAAACACGAAACTGCTTTCAGAAAAAGCACGTTTAGCATTGGTAAAACGCTATTGTGTTTTACCAATTAGGGTGCTAAACTAGCGCGCTTTACCATCAATGATCGCATCACTGCTTACCATCAGGCGGGATTGCGGTCAAGCGCTTGTTTATAACTTATAAAAAAAAAAGACACATTTTCGAACGTATGAAACAATGGATTAGTAATATTCTTCAAAAATATTCAGATTGTGTTTTAAAACACCTGAATGTTTTATACGCCGGGTCGCAGTTTTATAGCCGTTTTTTATAACATCTACACAGCAACAACTCGAACAATTTGCCAGCGGCGGTGTTTCCGCCTGACTACAATTTATATGTCTTCAAGGCTTGAGTGAATAGACTCCTAATAAACTAGCGCGTTTTACCATCAATGATTGCATACACTGCTTACCATTGCGGGATTGCGGGATTACGGGATTGCGGTGAAGTAAATAGTTTAAAATTATAATAAAACATTTACTTAATTATTTTATTTAATTTCTTTCCTACTCGCTAAAAACAACGATGGATTTAAGATTTAACAGAATTTTCCAGGCAGTTTTTTTTTTTACTAAGAAAAAAATCTAAGAACACAAAAGTACAAAAGTATTGTAGCCGTGATCTAGTGTAGTTGTATCTGAAGCACCGATGGACGAAGGCTGCGCGCGCGCCGTGTCACTGACACCGCCGGCGTTTGGTAGCGGACATGTTGGTGAGCGGTAGCGGGTAGAGGAATTAGATAATTATTAATTTAACGCTTTATCCAAGTAAATACAACAAGCAAAGGAAACAAGAGTAAAAGAAAAAAAGGCAGGTAATTATTTTATTACATTGATGTGGGAAGTATATGTGCTTCAAAATTCTTTGATGCAAAACCGATTTACTAGCGTGTAATTATTTTTTTTTTTCAATTTTAGAGCATAGCAGCTTTTAGTCCGTCGCTCGCAATATAAAGGTGATATAGATTAATTAATTCATTAATGTATTCAGACCTATTATATTCTAGTCTACATTACTAAAATAATTTTTTTCCGTCTTGTAAAGAAAATCTTAATAACCTTTGCGTTTATCAAGATTGAACCTTTAGGGTTATCTAATTTATTCTTGAAAAAGGCGAAATACTGTTTGAATTAAAACGAATTATATGGGCACGTATCACGTCCAACGGTCGTCAGCCGGTATTCAATAAGTGCTTTATCCTATCAATAGGACCCTATTTTACCTTCTTGGAAATCTCTAAATACGCTTCGAACCCGAAGGGGCAAAGATTATAGCCACAGAGTTAAATTCACGGACGGCCTCCGTGGCGTAGCGGTAGCGAACGCGGCCGTTGTGCAAGGAGGCGCGGGTTCGATCCCCGCACAGTGCAAATATTTGTATGCATGAATATGAATATTTACACTGGTCTGGTCGTGCCTCAGAAAGCACGTTAAGCCGTTGGTCCCGGTTGCCAAACGAACATCTAGTGGCAGTCGTTACGGGTTGTTGGAGCCCTCAAAAGTCTAACAATTGATCTCTAAATTGGTCTAACTGCATTGCTTTGATATCGCCTTTGGGTTGTGGAGGTCAGACGGCAGTCGCTTCATGGAAAATGTCGAAGTTTAGCCAAAAATCAGCAGTTAGACTGGTAAAGCGGACCCCAGACTCCAAAGCTGAAAAGCTACGGATGCGACTGGGATTAACGCTGTGATGATGATGATGATGAGTTAAATTCACGGACGGCTCAAATCTAAAGTGTATATGTAACATTTCCCCCAATATTTTTTTGTGTGTGGATGTGAAAACATCAAATGACCTCTTCCGCTCTGCCTTCGCTCTTCACTTCTTGCCTGTGCGCCAGGGCATCGGTCTTCGTGGACCCGCCACGATGTGCTGACATATCTTTGAGGCGACCGTGATTCGTGAGTTGTCTCCCGATCATGGCGTCTCTTGCAACGGCTAGAGGCGTGAGGGCGCTGAGATTCCCGCTCCCTCATGCGCTCCGCCTCCTCCTTTCGCCCATATGAATAAAATTGCTATCACCTCACTAACATAGCCGCACCCTTACTATCCCAGCAGACGTCTCCCCGAGCAAGTTCCTATAACCGGTTTGAACACACCTTTAGCTCATTTGTTGTGTTATGATTTATGTTAATCACTGATGTTGACTCTGCTGTCATTCCCAGATGTACCAATACAAGGAGAGAAAAATCGAAATTAAAGTAATAATGATTGTAAGAAAAAACAACTTTAAAACTTAGTACCCTTGATGTCAGATTCGCTTGTGAAACAACCGGAAAGTACACTAATTACGTAACACACTAGTACTATTAATTTGAAGCATATTGCTATTCCATTGCTCCAAATGGTCGAAAAATGTGTTTGGTTAACAAGGTAAGTAATGCAATGAATGGTGTTGAACTGTCAAAATGAAACCCGTTGCTACTGATAGTGTGTTACGTAATTACCCTGCTGATCAATCGACCTGTTATTATTTAGATACGGACCCCTCATCATCACGGATGATGAGGTCGATGGTCACGGCTAACCCGAAAAATGAAAAGGCTTTTACTTGGCAGTTGGATTCCAACAAGTACATATGATTTCTACCCAACAAAGTGGTCACGGCTCACGGTCAGCTAGTTCTACTAATATTATAGATTAGCGGCCGTCCGCGAATTCGTTCGCTTGTAATTAGTTATTACGCTCTGCTCCTATTGGTTACAGCGTGATGTTATATAAGCAAAAGGCCTAAAGCCTTCCTGGGTTAATGGGCTGTCAAATACAAAAATAATTTTTCAAATCGGACCAGTGGTTCCTGAGATTAGCGCGTTCAAACAAACAAACTCTTCAGCTTTATATTTATACTAGCAGCCGCCAGCGACTTCGTTCGCGTGGAATTAGTCATGCTCAGCTTCTATTGGCAATATGTAAACGGGAAACGAAAACGGAAACGAAAACGGGAGCTAACGCCGGCTGCGTTAGCTCCCGTTTTCGCAACATTTTTTGTTGCTGCTCTGCTCCTATTGGTGTCATAGCGGAATGTTATATAGCCTAAAGCCTTCCTGGATTAATAGGCTATCCAACGCAAAAAGAATTTTTCAAATCGGACCAGTAGTTCCTGAGATTAGCGCGCACAAACAAACAAACTCTTCAGCTTTATATATTAGTATAGATTAGTATAGATAGATGCTTAAGTTTGTGAGAATGGGTGTTTGTAGGTTTGTTACTCTTTCACGCACGGATTGCAGGCGGGATTGTCGTCAAGCACTAGTTTATTATTTAAAAAAATAATCGTCATCTACGATTGCATCACTGCTTACTATCAGATCGAGATCTCAGGATCGCATTCCCTGTCAAGTACTAGTTTAACTTTTTGATGACGAATGAGAGGTACTCCATTTTAGTCAAAAAATCTTTACGGTTTTAGGATTTTAATCTTGAACTAATGTACTATCTTACCTTCAAAACCCACTCAGTAAGTAATCTTCGACAACAAAAAAAAGAAAATCTATCCTCAAAGAAATCCCAATTCAGACATCAATCTTATGTAATCTGAACAAGATTATATTTGAACTTTAATAGAGACTTACCTCTGAGTTAATTATGGCCTTTCATCTCAGAGTAGTCAGATCCAGCTTATTTTTTTTTATTAATATGCCGTATAAAAATAATTCCGGTGTCCTATTTACAAAATAAACAAATTTATTTCATCTTACTGTTTATTTTTTTTTCTTTTTTTTATATATTATAAACTAGCGCTTGACCGCAATCCTGCCTGATGGTAAGCGGTGACGCAATCGTTGATGGTAAAGCGCACTAGTTTATTAAGAGCCTATTCACTCTAGCCTTGAAGACTTAAACTTTGAATTTGACTTGAACTTTGATTTAAACTTTGCGACACTTAATTTTTATTTAAACTGAGCGACATGGTTGGTGCAGTATCATAACAAACTGCAAGAGATTCGCGTACGCTAGTACCACAGTATATTTTTAGACTGTGCTAGTACGGTCACGTCTTACGAAACCATGGGTAACAAATGTGTTGCCATGGCGCCTCCACCGGGCCGGAACAAGCGAGGTAGACCAAAGAAGTGCTGGCTTGACGTTGTAAAAGATGTCATGCGTGCCTACAATCTCACACCACGGCATGCCAGAGATCGTGCGAAATGGAGGCGTATAAGTAGAAAAGCGGACCCCGGGCTCCAACGCGAAAGCCGCTGGTGCAACCGGTTTTATACGCTCAGATGATGATGATGATGATGAAATGGTTGGTGCAGTGGCTGAGTGAACAACCGCTGTCGCCTTTTCGATTCCCGCACGAAACAATTATTTGTACGGCCTAAAAATAATTATTCCATTCCATTTGTTTGCGTATATGACTATAAATGTTTTTAAACATACCCACGATACAGGAGTGATTCCTAGAGTGGAGCAAAGTTTAAAACCTACCTGCGCCCCGAGGTTCACCCGCATGAGACTCAATCCCGTGGGAATATTATATAATATATAATTAAATCCAGCCTTATTGCATAACACACTATTACTACCAGCTTCATTCATTTTTTTGAAGCGTATTGCCAATCCATTGCTCCTTGTATTCGAAAAATATGCCAACTAAACACCCTAAAAAAACGCATTGCAAGTCAAAATTAAACTCATTGTTACTGATGTGTGCCAAGCAATTACCCTGCTGGTTATAAACCATCCGTGTTCCAAATTTCATCCAATTTTGTTCATGTAAATGTATTCAAAAACATCCATACAACTTTTGAGTTCATAATACTGGTAGGAAGTAGGATTTAGGACTCCTTAATAATGTTTTTTTTTTCTATTGATTAGGATAGGCCACTTGCCTATTCTATTATCATAGTGGCGCCACAATCGTTCTATAGGTATACAAAATTAATACCAAAGTAATTTTGTCTTTCGAATGTTGACGAAGCCTTAACACCTTAACCCACGTGACATCAAAGTCAACAACACTGATTATCATAACTTCTGGCACAACAACTACATGGGATGATGAGCCTTGGAACCGGTTTTAGAACGACAAGGAAGGCCTGACTTCGGCATTCATTAAAATAGGTAGGCCGATAAGTAAGGGCCGTCGGGTAAAGCTGAAGTTTTGTAAGAATCAAATGGACATTTTCGTATATAATTAAATGTATGTTACAACAAACAGATTAATTATTTATCGAATTGAATTCATCCTTCAACTTTATTTTTGTTAAAAATAATTTTCTTGGTTTTTTTTATTATCTGTATTTTTGCTGTTATGGTATCTGTGGTGCCTGCTCTATTCCTCTTCCCTTTTCATCCGTCAAACCTACCTGAGATTATAAAATTAAACGTTGTAATTTCAATATAAATATAATCTCCTTATTAATAATTAAGTCTTAATTCAATAATTTTAATTGCAATTAAGTAAGTTGATTTCATTATGACTGGCGCTATTGCGACAAATAGGTTTGAAGTGTAATGTAAACGAAACTATATTGTGTAGGTATTAAAGTTCTTTTTGTATAAAGCCATATTTGTTTACTTTATTACAAATAAATTGCGAACGATGTTTAAATGGAAACACGAAGAAAATAGAGACAAAAATATTGATTAATAATTTGAAATTGAATATTAAGTAATTTTAAGGCTCTGTAAATAACTATGCCCTTAACATCTACTGACAATGAGGCAATAAAGCATTGTTAGTCCTTTATTGCTTTATTGTAAGTACATATTGAAGCGTTATGCGAAGTTACTCGCACGAAACGGGCGAATCGTCATTTTAAAATATATATATTTTTATTGGTGCTTCGCTCATTTATGATATTAATCCAAAAAGCAACACTGAAATATTTGAAGGTGTTGACACAGGTCACATAGATACTGACCTCACCCAAAAAAGGAAAGTTTTCTTAACTCATCTCATCTCTGCCATATAAGGCTTCATCGCTTTACCTGTCATCAAAGTCGCAATCCATCGAAAGGTCGGTGGTGATGAATAGCATAATAGCTTTCAATACAACTTGTATGCCATTCATGTAATGACAGGAGGTGTGTCTTTGAATATCATCACATATGTTATCGTTGATTGCAAACTTTTTATATGGCCTTGACATATTCAATTGACTTTGATTGTGGGAAACTTGTTGCTACATTAAATGGTTAGATTATGTATAAATAGGATACCTACTAGGACTCTGGACTTAATGTTTGTTGTGGGTTGTTTGCTTGTGTCTGTCCGTAACCATCACCCTAATTGCGTAGTTAACACACTATTACTTCTTCTTCTTCTTCTTTGACCTTGCCTTTCCCCGTTAAGCGGGATCGGCTTTCCTAGTGCTGAGGCGCCACTTACATATTCCGCTGGTATGCGTCGTCATCTGAAAGCCCCAACTGCTTTATATTCTTGCGGATATTCTTCATCCATGTAGTCGGGGGCCTTCCCCTCCCTCTCATCTTTGTAGCCATGAAAAGGCACGTCTTCACGACATGGTCGTTTGGCCTTCGCTGTATATGACCGTACCATCGCAGCCTAGCCTATTGATGACTATAAATTAGCAATTGGTGCAACCTTAAAGTTCACTCACATATATTATTCATCGCGCACCTTTTCTTTAAGCGTAACTCCGTCCGCCCAGCGCAGTATTCGCATCTCAGCTGTGTGTAGCTTCTGTTTGTGACTTTTCTACACACCACCACACACTTTCAATTGCAATAATTTTGAAGCTTTTCCTAATCCATAGCTCTTTATGTTCGGAAAATGGGTTTGCTAAACAACTGAAATAATGCAATGATTGTTGATGAACTGACTGATGACTCTCAAAATGAAACCCATTGGTACTGATAGTGTTACGTAACTGTATGTAGCTCATAAACCTAGGTCATAGTTAGACAATTGAAATTTTAACAGCATATGTGTTTCTGTTGTCTCTATAACATTAAGTAGGTCCTAAAAACAGATAAATTTGAAATTTAATTGGAGCTCCAAAACGTGATTTATTTAGCGTGTTTTTCACAATATAACGGCAACAGGTAGACAAAAATAAATATCTATCTAGTGATCAGTAAAGTTCTAATTTTCCTAACACGCTATTCATTGAGTACACAATAATATCTATATTCTATTACAATAATATCTATATTATTATGTAGTTACTCAGTGTGAATGTATCCAACAACACAAAACCCTCAAATCACTGAAGTGTACCGGAATTATAACCACTTCAGTGATTTTAATTCCTTTGGAATACTGAGCTCTCGTCATTTACCGGACAACAGATAGGGACTGATTCTATTATTATTATGTATTTATTCATTTTATTTTCAGGTTATATTGTCCCACGATAGAGGAAGGTCTCTTTTTCTTTCAAATCGTCTCTGTCTTCAGCTAGTGTGGACCAATATTGAATGTAGGCGTCAAACTCATCCCGCCATCTTCTATATCTCCCGCCATCTTCTACTTCTCCTGCCATCTTCTCCTACTTCTCCCTCGATGTTTTCGGACGTTTTCTGGCAAATACGTACACGGTGGTTTTGGCCCATGACTTGTTCGACATACGGCAAATGTCGGCCCAATCCCACTTTAAATGCTTGGCATGCTTTGGTGGGTGACGTTGATGACATCGGTGACGGGAAGACAGCATTCTTGCGGTTGGAGTAACTTATTCTCTTATACGAATTCTTATAGGATATCCCTCTGGCGCAGTATCGTACGTCATGTTGTTGTGATTGTTGTTGTGCTGTCATTGTATCACCTCGTTCAACTACCGTCATTCACTTGAATAGGGCTCTTAACAAACTATAGCGCGCTTTACCATCAACGATTGCATCGCAGCTTACCATCAGGCGGGATCGCGTTCAAGCACTAGTTTATAATTATAAAACAAAATATTTTTAATGACAGTGTTAACCATTCGCGCAATGGGTGGCTGTGCGATCGACTGCTGCGCTGCGTGTCGCGGGTTCGATTCCCGCATGAAACATTATTTGTATGGCCTACAATAAGTTGTTCCGGGTCTGGCTGTTCGTGTGTGTGACTTTATGTGTTTGTAAACGTACCCACGATACAGGAAAAATTCCTGGAGTAGGGCAACATTTTTTTTACAATAAAATAAAGAAGATGGTCGCCCCCACTGTATGTTAAAAGCCTTGGAAGGACGAAAATCAATTATCTAAGTCTCAAGCCCATGATCGGCGTGATCAAAAAGAAAAATGGCATCCCCATCACAAGTGAAGAGTTGCCAGCCTCTCGGTTTCCTACAGTATGCATCGGTGTGTGCGAGGGAATTGCATCACTTAATTCCTCCATCTCCGTTCCATCATCGGACGATCCGTCGTACGGCGAGTATCCATCCTTACGTTTTTGACACCACTACGATCCGGACCTTTCATACCGCGTACATCGAGGAACTGGAACAATTTGCCATCGGCGGTGTTTCCGTCTGACTACAATTTAAGTGTCTTCTAGGCTTGAGTGAATAGGCTCTTAATGAACTAGCGTGCTTTACTATCAACGATTGCATCACAGCTTACCATCAGGCGGGATTGCGGTCAAGCACTAGTTATCTAAAACGCCACCGACGTTAACATGTTAGTTCCCGGCGTGCGAATTTTACCAGAGGAATTCTAGTAATTTAGAGAGCACAGTCAGATTTCAGTCTCCATCTGCCAAAAACACATCCATTCCCTAAATTGTACTACTGCATAGTGTGAGGTAGTCCTTACACAATGCAGAAACTTGGTTTATCAGTAAACCAATTGCCTGTTCTAAATTCTCCGGCAGTCCAGTCGATACTTCAGAGAGCTTTCCCCGGGCGATCTATTCAGCCATTTTGTTTTGCTAATGTAACTAGTGCCTTTGGTATGTAAAATTTTGTCTTCTTCAGCCAGTGTGCTCAACACAGCTGAGTATAGCTCTCTACACCTAGAAATAATAAACACTATTTCGGAAAGAATCGACCCAAATTAGGTTACGACCTTCGAAATGGTTGTCACCTATTTATTTTATGTTTACATTAACTTTTGCTCGCCTTCGTCATACAGTCTCGTAAAAGTATCCTATCTTTAAATCCAGGTTATAAACTATCTATTTTTTTATTTTTTATTATATATTATAAACTAGCGCTTGACCGCAATCCTGCCTGATGGTAAGCAGTTACGCAATCGTTGATAGTAAAGTGCACTAGTTTATTAAGAGCCTATTCACTCTAGCCTTGAAGACACTCAAATTGTAGTCCGACGGAAACACCGCCGCTGGCAAATTGTTCCAGTCCCTCGATACACGCGATCTAAGTATCAAATTCTATCCAAATCCATTCAGTCATTTTTGCGTGATTGAGTATTATAGTTACTTATTGGTTAACGTAACTAGATTCTGTATTTTGAACTCTAACATTGTCGCCAATAAAGATCGAAATTAATTGTATCGTTGGATGAGCTTTGTTTCGTAATAAGACGGTTGGTTGTATTTGTTTCTATAAAAACAATACTTCAATAAAATAAACAATACACTAGACCTAAATTGTTCTTTGATATCAAATATCGACAAATATATTGGTTAATAAAACACGTACCAATAAAATTGTATTGAAATAAATTTATGTAAATTGCCTCATAAAAATATTACAAGTATTGGAATGACTTCGTCTGTTATAAGGTCTATGTGACAACTCTGTTGTAAGATTTAGATATTAACCATTTTACCGTGATACTTTAGCTGAAGTGGGCGTGGAGTGAAATGTCATTTCAACTAAAGTTAGGGATGACACCATTGACAGCTCACTCTAAGTTCACTTCACCTATGTTTTCACGGAGAGATTACAGAATCGGCTGGTTAAGCCACGCTTGCCGCGGCGAGTCAATGGACCGTTCTGTGATTACCTGGGAAAACACATTGAGTTGTGGTGAGACGCCCAAAAGTCTGCCAACGACTCCTACCTAGGCATATCGTATTACCAAGTAACAGCCTTCAACTATCACTTTTTGTAAAATACTGGTATTTAATTGTATCCGATTGAACTGGAAGCCAACCCTAACATATTTGCGATATGTCTTGGCAAGCTTTCGATACAAGAAAAAATCCTAATTTAAGGGTAATGTTGTTATAACAGGAGAACTAGTATATCTACAACTTCTCAACACCAACCGAGGGGCAAGGCAAACACAACATCCGTCTGGTTGGAAGATGCTCCCTTTTCTATGCCTTTTTATATACCTCTAAAAGGCCTATATGTATGTAAATCCTGAAGTGGACCTCTGTCGGCTGAAATAGTGATTAGAGTATGACAATGAAACTCCTGTGTGCCACATTAGGTCGATTTTAACAGAATATGGGTCGTGTCTAAAGATGGGCGGGTGGGTAAAAAATGGGTAGGTAAAATTTGGTAGAAAAGGGTAGAATAGGTAAAAATGAAAAAATACCCATTTTTACCGGGTATTTATAATAAATACCGGGTATAAAATGAGTTGTTATTTAATCGGCTTCGTCATCAATACTACGATCAGGTACTGGAGTGCTTTGGGGTCCTACCACCATCTTTGGGACCCAAGTCAACCCCACCTGCCTGACGGTGCACCCGCTGACTTACGGATGGGGTGCTGACGCCAGTTTTCCCTTCGGAGCTGAGTGGTCTGACAACAGTTGCACTTGTAAAAGCAAAACAAGCGAAACTATTATGAATAGGAAAGGAAGAAATGCACGTGACACAGTTAGGGCGCCGCCGCAGACGGCGCGCAGGAGCTACGCCCGACTCCTGTGACCTGTGGGCTAGGTCTAACGTGTCAGAGGCGGATACGGCTGAAGAAGCGAGCCAAAACCAGGAAATTCTGTTGTGCTTTTCCTGGTGTGGTGACGTCGAAAGTATGTTGTTCTGGATCCAGCTCGAATGACAGTTTCGCGGGATACCGTTATCCCAGCGAGTGGTTCTGGGTGGTGATTTGAACAGTCATGTGGGTGAGAAGAGTGTCGGGCTTGAGCGTGTTCACGGCGGCTTTGGGTACGGCGGCCGCACCGCAGAAGGAAACAACATTCTCCAAACGTGTGCAGCCGCTAACCTTGCAATCGTGAACACCTACTTCAAAAAGAAGCAGGAGCACATTGTCACCTTTCACAGCGGCCGAAGCGCTACCCGAATAGACTTTCTATGGACTAGGAGACACCACATCGGCAAAGCAGCCAACTGCAAAGTCATAGCCGGTGAGAGTCTCACTGGACAATACCGCCTCCTTGTCATAGATCTCTGCTCTGCGTAACGGCCCATCGTAGACGTGTAGAGCACTGCCAGTACCAGATTTGGTGGCGGCTGCTTGATGAAATAAGTCCTAGGAGTTCGCATCGGTTATTATAGACAAGTGCGCTGGACCGATGAAGAATATGTCCAAGACCATTGGGGCAGGATCCAGGCAGCTATTTTTGGGGCGGCGCGGGTGGTGCTCAGAGTCTCTAAGGGCGGCCGCAAACGTGAAAAGGAGACCTGGTGGTGGGACGACACAGTCCAGAGGAAGACTAGGGTGAAGAAAGCCCTTTTTAAAACGTGGCATCCGACCGGATCTCCTGAAGATCGCGACGCATATAAGGTTGTCAAACGTGCCACTAAAAGAGTTGTAGCCAGAGCTAGAGCCAGACCACTTGCAAGCGCTTTACGAGAAGTAGGAATCATTTGAGGGGCAAAAGATCTTTTCCAAATTGGCATTTATCTATTTTTTTTATATATAAATTACAAACTAGCGCTTGACTGCAATCCCGCCTGATGGTAAGCAGTGATGCAATCGTTGATGGTAAAGCGCGCTAGTTTATTAAGCCTACTCACTCAAAAGAACTGAGTAAATAGGAAGAAAGACGGCAGTTGAGCGCGGTGATGCAATGTTAAACCCAACAACACGACCAACGATGCTGCGCCAGAGGGATATTGATCTGGAGGCCCTCCACAACCAAACTCCCGACACAACAACATTTCGCGCATCGTACCCGGCACGTAGTACATCGCAACACAACTTAATAAATTACTAAATTTAATTGCATAAAATGAGGGTTCTTTATGTCATTTACACGAGTTTTAATAAAAAATGCAATAAATGAGTTTGAGTTTGAAAATAATAACAATTAATACATACAAAACACAAAAATATGTTTAGCTTTTTGTTTCTCGCGCCACACATTGTGAAACGATCCGGATTGGCTAATATCGCGATGACGTCATACGCGCATCAACGCTTGTTTTCGGCAAACTTATAAACTGTTTTTTTGGGGGTTTTTATCGATTTATTTGTACAACCCGGTACAGCACACCACTTGTAAACCATTTTATTAGATAACAACAACAAATAATAAATAAAAACAAACACTACTGAGAACCGAAAACCGCTTGTGACGTCAATTACAAAGCTCGACGCCATATTGCTGAATAAATCGTTTTCGCGGCTTATTTGAATTTTGAATTTTTATTTGCATATTTCTTACGAAATACGTATTTGAAATTAAAAAAAATACTTTCGGTGAACTTCTTAACCGCAACCAAGTAATTCGAGATAAAAATTATAAATCTGTCAAATAGCCTGTTCCGTAGTGGCAGCCCATGTAATTCAGATTTTGTCGAATTTTTTGCAATTTACTGGTCAGTGTCAGGTTGTAACTTGATCAAAATATGATCTGCGATAATAATAACGATGTAACTACGGATCTACCCTAAATTAAACTGATTATAATTTTTACCCGGTAAAAATTATAATTGGGTGGGTAAAAATAGGTATAAATGGGTATTTACCCATTGTTCGGATTTTTACCGGGTAAATGCCCATCTTTAGTCGTGTCACATTTCTCCCCCATACTTTTTACGAACATAATACTACACTTTAATTCACTAAGCAAACGAAGTAAAAAGCCCAAACAACTACATCACTATTACTAGTCCCAAGGTACTACTTCGAAATCATATATCATAAGGGTAAAGTTCCCCCCAAAACTCTTCTATTGACAAACATCTTAATATAATTGAAAACCCCATTTCATAATTGACTTTTCCCCTTCGATCATTTAGCTTGCATTGTGAAGGCGAGGCACACGTGTCGAGGGTTGTCACTCGTTTAATGTCATTGTCATTGATTGTCAAGCTGAACTGTCAAACTCGATGAAGCTATGGCATTGTGGCATACATCATATGATCTGACACTCACAAAACTTTTCTTCGACATGGGCACCGTTGCCATAAATAAAAATATAAGTAATAGAAATTTTGTCAAAATTCAACAGGTTTCAGATCTGTTTTACACTATCAGGAATTAAGAACTAGAAAAAAGAATCTGACAGTTTTCTTAATAGGAATTAATTAAAAGTTGGTGGGACATCGGGGTCCTTGCGTAAAATACTTTAATTGACACTGACTTTTATGAACTGATAAAAAAACGGAGGAGGATCTCAAGTCGACGCGAATTTTCAATTAATTCATTTTTATCCAAACCCTATCATCAAATAAAATTGATATTTAAAGCTAATAATAATGCAACGTTGTCATATTTCACGTGAATTATTAATTCCTAATTTAAGGGTAACGTTGTTTTACAGGAGAACCAAAGTCACCGACATAGCTCTTCGAGTCGCACAAATTAAGTGGCAGTGGGCGGGCCACATTGCTCGTAGAGCCGATATTTTGTATGAAAAATTATATCAATAAAAAATGTAATTGATATATGATTCCAATAATGCCAGTTGATGGTTTGATTTAGATTTGTTCATACGTTGATTCTTAGATAACAGGCATATGAATTATGTTTTTTTTTACCTTTCTACATAATATTATGGTATGAATGAGACCATATCAATGAATCAACTGGCATAAGAATTATTTTGCTATTACATCCTTTTGTCTTAATTTTCTTAAAACATAATAACACAAATTACTTGAATATTGTGAGTAATGTACGGAAGCCTAACTTGAAATAAATAAAAATCTTGCTCAGTTATTTCAACATCTCCACATGATTCTCATTGTGGATAATAATAAAAAAACGCTTAACTGCCCAATACATTTAAAAACCAAACATCCAAACTGGCAAATAAACATTCACCACCAGCGGATTCGGATGACAACCGCAACCGGGCAAGGAACGCCTTGGATGATCTGTCAACAGCTTCCGTGGACGAGGAAACGGTAATCTATCTCAATTCTCGGGCGTCGGGCGTGCTATTGAATAATTTCCCTAGATATTAAGCGACGCATAGTTTGTCAACGGTGGAGCGGACGCTAATTGGGAGACGTACCTTATTTCTCAGTGATTTATTGTTTGTTATTATCGTTGGTACATCTTTGTGAAGTAATAGAGTATTGATAATTTGCCTAATGACTGTATTGAGACTCGGATTGTATTTTTCTGTATTGCTTGTTGATTTTCTAAGTTGTTTTAAGAGTAATACAAAACGCTTTCATAAAAATCTAACAAAACTATCAAAAACTCTTGTAACGAAATCTCGCCCCTTACTCCACATAGTATATAGGGCTCCATATCCGACTATAGTATGAGTTAATGCGATCCCACGGGAGTTGAACCCCGTTACAACGTTAATGACATATTCACTGGGTAAGGGGATGCATAGCAATTTAGATTACGGCTGTAGAACATGCAATCACTGTGGAGAGGATATACAGAAGGACCAGAATTTTAGACTCTACATCATCATCATCAGCTTATAGCAGTCCACTGCTGGATGTTTATTTCCGGCAACTCTCATGCAGCTACTACCAACCATCCTGCGAAGATTGTCGCTCCACCTAAGCCTGTCCACCTTTACCGATTCGCGGTCTCCACTCAAGAACACCGGTTCTTCGCCTAAAATGACCTATTGCTACTTCAGTTTGCTTATTCTTTGAGCTATGTCGACAACTTTGGTTCAATGCTGATTCTATGTACTGCTGCTTCCACAGCAGAGTTACTGGGCAATACGGTACCACTTGATAAAACTTTATCGTCATTCAATTAGCTTGATACTTAAGTACTGCGTGGTGTGTGCCAGTAATTACTAAACATCCTTTCAATCACTATCTGAATCATTTTGGTAATCCATTGCTTTACATTTTCGAAAATTTATCTGCTCAACATCATAAATCACGCAACGAACGCCGTATCGCTGAACTGTCAAATTAGAAACTATTACTACTGTTTTACTTCCAATCTATATTATATTGATGTAGTCTTTGTTCCACTGTGTCTCAAAATCAGTTAAAAGTTTATGTGTATCTCGTTTCTGAATTAAAACTCCTTGGTGATATTGACAGTGACATTTCAGTGGTTATCAAAAAAAGTTGACGTTAATCAGTTTGCTTATATTGTTTCAATAAATTCGTCTTAGAAATATTCAAAGTGCTTCGATAATATCGTCGTGTTTTAGGAGCGATTGGACTAAACCTTCTGTAAACTACTAATGTAATGTCCGAACGTGCAAGTTGAGTGATTTCACTAGTGTTATTGATGCAAACGGATCGCCTGAAAATGGTGCGAATTCATGTTTCTGTTGCTGTATGAAATTCATATACGAATAGGGATGTTTCCTGGGTAAAAAAAAGTGATTCTATTTAGTCGGTCATTCAGATTATTGAAAAATATTGGATACGTATATTTTGTTTTATCAAATCAATAAAAATTGACAAATATAAAAGGCATCAAAGATCAGGAGTGGTGGCTGGTGACGTCACTGCTTGCTAAAAAGTGTAGCGTGCAGTGACATCACACGAGTTTTCAACGCTCTGTGTCGTCTTAATTTTTTGTTTATATGAAATAAGAAAAAATACGTGTCTAGTATTTTTTGGAAATCTGGCTGACGGACTAATTAGTTTTTTTTAGTCAACTACCCTATTAGTTTAGAAAAGTTATGTAATGTATGCATGTAATGTAATGTATGCATGTTATGTACGTAGGCGTAAACTTGTTTATTTCTTATATCTGCTTGGAAGATTAATCGAAATCGATAATTTATTGATAGTGTTTGCTAGTCCATGGTTTGATTCCCCTAGAGGTCTTTAGCCTTGCTTGGAAGTTAATGATTGACTACCATCTTAAACACCCTTGACAGGCTTTAATATTCTGTAGGAAGATAAACACAACCCCTAACAAAACACCTGGTGCTGTCAGGTGCTTTTCCTCCGCGATGTTTATACACACAGCCTAAGTGTGGAACTCTCTGCAGGCTTCTTTGTCCCATTCCACATATAACATTCAAAAACACAACCCCAAACAAAAATACCTGGTACTGTCAGGTGCTTCTTCTCCATGATGCTTATGTGGAAGTCACTGCCGGCTTCTGTGTCCCGTTCCACATATAACCTAGCTGCCTTCAAAGCAAGAGTGAATAGCAGTCTGTAGCCATCTCATCGTGAAAACATAGATGATGTGGGCGTGGAATGAGCTGTATTTCCAAATAGTGCTTGGGCTCGTCGTTGTTGACACCTAACTTTAAGCTCCACTTCACCCAACTGTTTCATGGTGGGATTTTACAGTTTTTTTTTATTATTATTATAAACTAGTGCTTGACTGCAATCCCGCCTGATGGTAAGCAGTGATGCAATCGTTGATGGTAAAGCGCACTAGTTTATTAAGCCCATTCACTTAAAAAACTTAGGAATAGGAAGGATGACGGCAGTTGAGCGAGGTGATGCAATGTTAAACCCAAGACCAACACGACCAATGATGCTGCGCCAGAGGAAAATTGATCTGGAGACTCTCCACGACCAAACTCCTGACACAACAACATATGGTGCATCGTACCCGGCACACATCGCACCACAACGGCTCAGACCCTTCCTCCGTACGGCTTCACCAGACATCATGCCGGAACACGACGAATCGCTTGGCGGCAAGACCTTGTCTGGTGGGTGGTAGCTTCTGCCGGTAGCTGATGTTATGGCCTACCACCGAGAAAAGATCACCACAGATCTTCTGGGTACGCCTATTTATTTGATCATAGACCCCTTATGTCTTTAGGAAATGGTTTCATTTATTAACTACCCATGTTTTGATACATTTTAAACTTATAACGCGGTACGATAAGATAATATTTATTTCATCATCATCATCATCATCATAATCCTTTCAACCGAAAGACGTCCACCGCTGAACATAGGCTTCCCCCAAGGATCTCCACGACGACCGGTCCTGTGCCTCCCGCATCCAGCGGATTCCCGCGACCTTCACCAGGTCGTCGGTCCACCTTGTCGGGGACCTACCCACGCTGCGTCTTCCGGTACGTGGTTGCCACTCGAGAGTCCGTCCGCCCCAACGGGCATCGGTGCTACGTCAATGTGCCCTGCCCACTGCCACTTAAGTTTTGCAATTCTTCGGGTTATGTCGGTTACTCTCGTTCTTCTGCGGATCTCCTCATTTCTGATTTAATTTATATATACTTTATTTTCCACCTAAGCGGCCTTATCACTAATGTAATCTCTTCCAGACAACCAAAATAATAATAATCGTTTAATTGCATGAACCGTATTAATCCAATTCATAGTACTTCACACACCGCCTATTAAATTTAGCATATAAATGTATGTGCCATGATATATATGTGTATGATTATTGTATGATAAATTGTATTTATCAATATTATGTCAATAAAATTACAAACGTGGAAATAGGAATACTGGGGATGTCAAAATTAATGAAATACGGTTTGAATTCATTTATTCCTAAAGATAACAAATCACTTAGGTACAGAATAGTCAAAAAATAACTAGACAAAATTATACCAACCCTATAACTACTACAACACAACTATAACCCATCCCAATTCAGTCTCACATTGAATTCAAAAGTAAATTCAGAAGGACTTTTCTCACTCGCAACACGCTTGCAAATTCAATTTGAAATACTTGAACGATAAATACATCTATTTACGTCGGCTCTCCCCTTTTCTCCCCTTTAATCCCCAGTAACTGGTGTTAGCGATAATGCGATCCCTCGAGGATAAAAAGACGTCGTTTTTGATATTTTGCACCTGACTTTAAAAGGGTGTGATTTTATTAGAATACAGGTGGAATTATTTTTCAAGCGTATTTGGATTTATTTTGAACTAGATACATACATTATCTACATAATATATTTTCTTTGCTCCAGTTTCAGGAGTATTATTGTACGGACGACAACAGGTCAAGCTACCCGAGACTGTCAAATATTCCCAATCAACCTTGAGTCTTAATGCATTAGAGATCAAGTTGAAAATTTAATTAATAAACCTGACAGATTGTAGTAGCTTGATGTGCTGTCGTCTGTATATAATACTAACTACGCCCAGCAGTTTCACAGGAATAACTCTCGATCCCGTGCAAAAACAGGGTAAAAATTATCATTGCAATGTTAATCCTGTTTATAAACTATCTGTGTGGCATATTTCATCCAAATGCATTTGGCCGTTTGAGCATGAAGAAGCAACAAACACATTCATACCCAATCTTAATTTTTCGCCTTGATAATATCAGCGTGATTTATTATTATTACTAGCTGACCCGTGCGAGAAATTCGCACTATACTAATAATTTGAAAATAGTATTCCATGGTACCAGGGACGAATATCTGTCGATTGGTGGGTCGGACGTTCAGATTGGTTCGATAGAAAGAGAGAAAAAGGGAGAAAACGGTTTCAGACTCTTGAAGAAATAATATATGGCGATTTTTTTTTGTTGCAGGTATGTATCCAGAGAAAAATAATAAAAATTACAATAAACATAGGCAGTCGTAATTGGTAAGTTATTTGCACAACTTATCTTAAGCTTATTATATAGCATCTTATACAAACTTGGTGGTTAATTTTTGACATACTATCAATTGGAAAACTTTTTCACTGCGTTTCGGACATATCTGACTACGAAGGTCAACGAGGTATGTATTTGATTTGCAAAGCATTTTATCTAGAAAATTAAATAACATTCATGACGTAATTTATTTATTTATTTATTCTTTTGCACACATGACATGTACAGAGGCGGACTTAATGCCTTAGGCATTCTCTACCAGTCAACCCCAGGTGGTAATTTACTTTGTCGACTTGTTGAATTTCTCAAAGATATCGGGCAATGGATAAGTAATTACTGCAAATTAAATAAATTGCTTTAGATTGTATTTGAAACTCAGTGGGTTACACAATTAGGTGTAGATTTCTTCAAAATGTCTTCAGAAAGTGGGAAAATACGACTTTGTCTAACTTAAATGATATGTAATATAATATGTTTAGGTATCTAAAATGTATCTAACACATACTGGCAGCTACTTCTCAGTAAGCACCCAAGTTTTAACTAAAGTCCTCAGAATCATAAATTTCCGGGTCATCATGATAAGTCCGAGATACGTACCCGAGTGCATTTTAGTGTCGTATACTAGCTAGTGTTGCAATTAACACGGCTCATAAACTTTACTACCAAAACAGAATCCCGGGAAAACCTTTGTCATTGCACTTAATGTTGCTCCATTCTATATAAGATACCTATTTACCTCATCATCAGCTTTGCCTTTTCGTAACTAAGTCGGGATCGGCTTCCAATCTTACTGAATTCAGCTGAATACCAGTATTTTACATAGGGTAGGGGACTGCTTATCTGACCTTCACAACCTAGGTACTGGGTATACGATACCCCTTGGTAAGGGCTATATTTCTCCGGGACACCATGGCGGCACCAGTCGCCGCTACCAACATAATGTATACAGCCCTATACAGTGTTACACACCTGGGCCTGTAGCCAATGTAACATCGCTTCATAGCGAAGTGAAATCGAATACCAAACCAACCAATGGCGGGAACTATTGAACACATGATTTATCGCGTCGCGAGATCATTCGTTCCCGCGGTTGGTTGGTTTGATATTCGATTTCGCTTCGCTATGAAGCGATGTTACATTGGCTACAGGCCCTGGTGTCCGTTTGGTAGCGCAACCAATTTGGCGGCGCGATCAACTCCATAGTTGCACTACCACACTGGTCGCGCCACCACTAATTACTATAACGCTATGGTGTCTAGCTTGGTAGCTTACGGACATATATAGCCCGAATTCGAAGGAGACGATTTATTTCGCGGTCGGCAGCCGTACTAAGTCTTCCAATAGTCTTACCATACTCAAACTTTATATTTGAAATTGGCGTTAATATTTCGTGTTAAAATAGTACTTAACTTACTTCTTTTTCATTTTTCCAAGCGAAAGCACTGGAAAGTGGTGAAGGATGAGCGTTTTGGGAGACTGTTTTTTGTAATTTTGACAATTAATAACTTTTTTTCGGCCTTATTTGAATAAATAACTTTTGATTTCAATGATACATATTTGGAAATACCTACTTATCTATATTTGTATTTTATATTTCTGCCCAAAATAGACAAAGGTCTCACCCAAATCTCAGAAGCTCAGAGTCTGAATCTCAGAGCTAATCGTTCATTTAAGTTTGAAAAACATTCTTCAAAACGTAAGTATCGCAAAGACGTGATTAAAATGTCATAATGAAACACATTGCGATCAATAATCATTTTTTGTATATTTCGATATTGCCTGGTAAACGGTAAACGTAAGGTAAGGCGTCCTCAGGCTAGCTGAAGCAATGATTTCGTATGAAAGCTGAATGAGAGTTGCCGAAATTCCAGTTGAATTACCTGGTGGATCAACACGTGAAACCTAATAACCGTACAGCAATGTCACAAAGTATCTCTGACACATAAGTAAAGACGTTACGTCTGGCCGCTGGCACTACAGCCTCCGTGGCGTAGTCGTAGCGAACGCGGCCGCAGCGCAAGGAGACGCGGGATCGATCACTGCGTAGTGAAAATATTTGTATGCATGAATTCGAATATTTGCACTGGGTCTGGTCGTGCCTCGGAATGCATGTACACATCTAATGGCAGTCGTTACGGGTTGTTGGTGCCCTCGAAAGCCCAAGACTAAACTAATATTTATCTTCTATACTTTTTCTTAATGAAAGTAAAGAAAGAGATGCTCTTAACTTAAATAGTGTTTGGTTTGTGTAACAAGGGAATAAATATCCATCAAAGTAATTAAAACTTCAGCTTTTAGGAGTTGAGATTTCCTCGGACCTTACCTTTGGGCGGTTCATTGAGTCCAAGGCTAAGGTGGCTGTCAGGAAACTTGGCGTTATCGCAAAGGTCCGGCAGTACTTCACACCTGGGCAGCTTCTAATGTTATACAAAGCACAGGTCCGTTCGTGTGTGGAGTACTGCAGCCACATTTGGGCTGGTGCTGCCAAGTGTCACCTGGCCACTTTGGATTCAGTGGAGAGACGTGCAAAGAGGCTGATTGGTGACCCTGACCTAACTAGTTGGTCTCCAAAGCCTAGAGCACAGGCGTAGAGTAGCCAGCCTTTCAGTATTCTATATGATGCATTTCGGGGAGTGTGCGATGGAATTGCAAGATTTAATTCCCCCATCTCTGTTCCACCAGCGGACGACCCGTCGTACGGCTGGTTTCCACCCTTACGTTGGTAACACCACTACGATCCGGACGAAGCGTTTCGCCTCCTCCTTTATACCGCGTACATCGAGGGACTGGAATAATTTGCCAGCGGCGGTGTTTCCGTCGGACTACAATTTGAGTGTCTTCAAGGCTAGAGTGAATAGGCCCTTAATAAACTAGTGCGCTTTACCATCAACGATTGCGTCACTGCTTACCATCAGGCAGGATTGCGGTCAAGCGCTAGTTTATAATATACAGTATGTTAAATAACAGAGGGCGTTCCCTTAAACTCGTTAATATATATCATTAATAGATTAAAATAAAAAATATCAGCATAGAAAAATAAGCATAAAAAAATCCGAATAAATAAAAAATTCTAATTGGAAATAAATTTGAAACCTCCTGTTTTAAATCAAAATAGTAGTCGCCATGTATAAATAAATTGCGACGTTGCCGTCTTTCATGTTCGCGTGTACAGTGTGTTTCTTTTACATGTCAATTTAAAAGTTTTATTGAATATCTTCTTATTGGAAAAATTTTTAAAACATTTTGTTTTCGAATGGAAATATTTTTTTTAGCATGTATGTATGCTATACTATTTCGGGTTAACGGGAACGCCCTCTGTTAGTTAACATCCATACTAATATTATAAATGCGAAAGTAACTCTGTCTGTCTGTCTGTCGTCTGTCTGTCTGTCTGTCTGTCTGTCTGTCTGTCTGTCTGTCTGTCTGTCTGTCTGTCTGTTACGCTTTCCCGCTTAAACCTCTCAGCCGATTTTGATGAAATTTGGCACAGACAATCTTTAGACCCTGAGAAAGAACATAGGCTACCTTTTATCCGGAAAAATATGATGTTCCCGAGGGAAATCTAAAAAGCGCGATATAACCGAACTCCACGCGGGCGAAGCCGCGGGCGGAAAGCTAGTACTGTATATAAAAAAAAAAATAAGTGCAGTCAGAGTATTCTGAACTTGTGACCCTTCCCAATCGCCTATATCATTTGAATGTGTGGTCGATGTTGGTATCGGAATAAACTAGCTTTGTCTTCATCAAATAATAGTTAATTGACGTCCATGAACATAAGATAAAGGGTACGTCTGTAATTATTTGAAATTACTTAAGTGTTGTTAACCATGTCTGTGGTAACACTTGAATGAACTACGAAAATCGACCTTACTGCTACGAAATAAAGGTGTTAAATATCATTGTTATCTTCTACTCGTAGTAGTGACTGACTGTTACTTTAGGGTCGCTTACACTACTAATTACTATTAAATGGTTAGTGAACTCGTAAATAGAGGCAGAATGTTTGGTACTATAGGAGACACCCTTAGCATCGAGGGCCGAATCCTGGTCACCTTATATACGGCGAGCAATCGGTAGCTCGCGGTCTAGTAAGGGGCAGGCCTGAGTTCACGTCGCGTTCTGTTCCACACGCGTTCAAAGAGTATATCAGTACTTACCGATGGGGTCCGCTAGGAGCGTTGTCAGGATAGCAGGTTGCTTGAAAGAGATCCCGTAGACTGGCATAGGCAACTGAAGGAACACAGGTGGGTTTTAGTTAATACAAATCTAACCTTCTGCTCCGCCCACACTAAGAATTACTCCTGTGTCGTAAACAGTTACCCAAAAAAGCTGTACTTAGTAAGTTTTGGCCAGTCTTACCAAGAGATATCTTATTATCCAGTTACTGGGTTATGGAGAAAAGATAGGGAGTCGGTAAATTTAAAAATACTACCAGGTAGGCATTCAGATGCAGGTATTCTGGAAGCCGATCTCAACATGGTTTGGAAAATTCTAGACTGATGAACTAAACACATGAGAGTTTGATAGTAGTTGACCCCGATTATTTTGTTCACAAATTAAACTAAATTTAAACTCAGTGCTGCATCCTTTTCTGTCTATCTCCTTAAGAAAAGAACAGAAAATAAAACATTAGTTTAGTCCTGTCAAATTAAAATACATACTCCATTGACAGTTTAGACGTCATTAAAAACATGGCGTCTAAAAATACGTCAATTTATGTCACACTCGGACTAATAAATATTACAGGACCAAACTACATAATATGTTATCTTATATCCTTTTCTAAATGAAATCGAAAGAAAAACATGCACTGATTCTTAAATTAGCACCTTTGTTTAAATCTGTTTTAAGGAAACCTATGTTTTCATTACTACCCCATTCTCACGAAACGCATAAATCGTGTATCAGCCCAAAGTGTCAGAGATCAGTGTCGACATCGATAATCCTTATAGCTAGGGTAGGCAGAGTTAATGCTGATGGATTGATGGGGTTGCATCACTGTGATGTTTCCCTGGTAGGTCAGTAGGTCACTTGGATATTCGCAAATCGGAGAACTATTAAAAGCCTCTAGGTTTCTGAATGATTCCAAAATTAGTTTAATTGAATACTAGCTACACTCTACGTTTTTACCCCGATAAGTTTCGACCCCGCTGGAATATCGGAATAAAAAGTATCCTATGTTAATTCTGGTTATAAATCACCTTTGTACCAAATATCATGAAAAAAAAAAACATAGGAAGTAAGGTAGTAGTATTATGCGTTGCGGGTTGGTTAAAAAAGAAACCGCGGCCCTGGCGCACAGGCCAGAGAAGGAACACGAATGGGTTTAGTCAGTAAAAGTCTGACACGCCCTTCCGCTTCGCCCAGAGCGGGAGAGGTCATTTGATGATTTCCACAACAAAAAAAGGTAGCAGTATTATATCAAACCGGATACTCGGATACCTTCAGTGCGTGACAGTTAAGAACGCCAATATGTCAACACTTTGCATATTCAAATTGCGATGTTTTCGTGAAATAACGAATGCAACAGGGTTCCAAAATGCCACCCTATGTCATGTGCGGAAGAATATAAAATTTAATTTAAAGAAAGAACTGGCCGTGAGAAAATTTAATATACCTGGTGTGTTACCTCACACAATCAGGACGAAATGTTCGGAAGAATCTAAAATTTAATTTAAAAAAAAACGAGCCGTTTGACGTTTTAATATACCTGGTGTTACTCACACAATCACGACGAAACAATTGACACATCCCATGTCAAAATCCATCAAGCCGTTCAGGCTGTAGGGCGTCCCAAAGAAATGGACATACATACATACGCTTGAAAAACATTAAAGATAAAGATAATTTTATTTTGCAAACATGAGTAAAAAAGATGACAAAAAATAAATGTATGTATAATGTCAGGTTCAGCCATGTACCCTCTTTTCTTCGTCAGTCGGGTAATAAAAAGCAAATTGCTTTTAAATAAAGTTGAGTGTAAACATACTTTTGTTCGTTCGTATCTTTTGATTTAATGTCATAAACTTCATAGACAATCCACAACAAACTGTAACTACCTCAGATTGCGAAAATTGTGTTAACATTAATGGCTGTTGTTTAAATAGTACTGCAGTCTTCTCTTTGTAATGAATACACAATAAGATAACTGCGAAGTGTGGACAGTTAGAGCAACAGTGTAGTTCACCCTAACTGAATCCGTTTGATAGTACGAACGGGATACATAATAAATAATAATAGTTTATTGATCACTAGCTTTCCGCCCGCCGCGGTTAGCCCGCGTAGTATTCGGTTATATCGCGCTTTTTAGATTTTTCTCGGGAAAATTAAAATTTTCCGGGATAAAAACCCTATTGTTTAATAGTACCCTATTATTTAATCCGGACTTGTAACTTTACGTCTGCAAAATTTCAAAGCAATCGGTTCAGTAGTTACGGCGTGAAAGCGGAACAAACACACAAACTCACTTTCCGATTTATAATATTTGGAAGGCTTCAAAGAATACAAATTTCTCTTAGTCTATGTACAAAATCACGGCAATGAATACATAAGTATGTATAAGAGATTAGCTGACCCGGCAGACTTCGTACTACCTCAATTGGTAAATAAAATACCTAAGTTTTTGTATAAAATAATTTCAAAACGAACAAAACGAATCCGTATTAAATAAAAAGTATTTACTCTTAAAAGTATAGATGGTAATTAATAGAAAAGGGCTGTTTTTATGGTTTTCCCGGCAATTATTCGTATTTTTCTCACCTTTTAAACCAGCAAAATAACATAAATCCGTTTAGCCGTTCTCAAGTTTTAGCGAGACTAACGAACAGCAATTCATTTTTATATTTTATAAGAGATAACGTTGACAACTATATTAGTATTTAAACTATGTCACAGTCGTCAGCGCCTTCCACACTTAATTATTGGCGCGGGGAAGTGGTACAAAATATGAATCTCAGCTGATTATCAGGAGCCTTTAGTCTTAAAACCAGTGTTACGAAGGGGTGTTGTTATTACTCAGTTACTGGTGTATAGATGTTAGATACGCAGTCGATCCATGTCCAACACTGGGTATTTAGCTGAATCCGGTTAGATTGGAAACTTATTTTTTTCGGGGTGGATAACCTCATACATGTCCGCCCTTAGGTGGGCAACGGGATCTGTCAGACTGTTGCTGACTAAAACCCTATCACACACCTCTACCTATGGCCGGGGGTGGGGATTCACCGCACCCACATTCGCTCATAAACACACGCTGGTTGCGATCACCTAGGACTTTCCCGAAGTACGTAATATTCAACCAAATTGTCAGGCATATCCAAAAAAATAAACTCGTAGATAAATAATGCATAACATCAAAACTTCTCAAGCCTCTTAAAGTCCCCTTCACACAAACCGTCCCGTGTTCGGGACTGTTTGTTGTGGCGTGACCTTTACACCGCGATATCCCGGGATTACGGGATCATCCCAAACTTGTGGAGGAGTTGACGTCTGTCCGTCTATGTATAGAACTTATAGAAACTGTGCGGTTACGTGTAACTGGTGACGTCACGCGTAATATGTGCGCTGCTCTGCAGGCGTAGAATAAAACTCAAACAATGATTGTGTTTACTTCAGAGTGAAAAAAAAGTTTAAAAAAATATTGTTTTAAAATAGGTAAAAGTAACGAGTAATAGTCGACCGAGCATACATTTGCAGTTACAATGCGCAGGAGCACATGATTTTCAACTACAATGTTAAATTTCAATACACTTCATTGTACGTGTTCCGACACTATTTTGACAGATTGTAACTGAGGTCAGACTGGGCACGCCATAGTGTCGGCTATAAAGACAATACCTCTTTGAGGCATGACTAGAGAGTCGCCACGACACCCTCACCTTCCATGTAAAGCAGGTCGTCACCGGACACGATTGTTTCGACAGGTGCCTGTTTAGAATAAGGCGAGAGAAAACGCCAGGGTGTCACCACTAAGCTCGCCGCCAGCAAGGACCAGGCCCGAGTCGACAGCGCGTTGTGTTTCACGCGCGCCTCAAACAGATGTCAGTACATCGTGACGGGGTCCACAAAGACCGATGCATCCTGGGTCAGGATTGCGGGTTGGATAAAAAAGAAACCGTGGCGCACAGGCATATGAAGAAACACGGGTGGGTTCTAGTCAGTAAAAGTCTGATCTGCCCTTCCGCTCCGCCTAGAGCGGGAGAGGTCATATGATAATTTCCCATACCAAAAAAAAACGGGTGTCACCACTGTGAGGGTCGCCTTGATGCAGCATAGGGTAAAGGTGTGCCTAGTTTGGGTAGCACCATGTCGTCATGGCGGCGATCTCTCTCGTCCGGCCTCGGTCCAGGCCATAAAATGGCCTACTATAGTTACGACACACACTATTTGTATTTCGCTGAGTTCTACTGCATAGTGTATGTGCATCGTGTGCGGCGACTCTGACAGGGTAATAATTCTGTCACCGCTCGTAACGTAGGGACCGCTATATTTAGTTTATAGCTAACACTGATGTTTTTAATAGGGTAAAAGTTAGTTAAGCAGAGGAATAGGTGATGGGTGGTTATGTTTCAAGCAATTTTAAAATATAATGATTGCAGTTAACTGCCTCGAATTGTAAGTAAAGTCATTGCAATCGCATCTGCTGCATATAATATAATAAAAAAGGACGGACGAACACTAATGGGTTCTATTCCGACACCTAGATTTTATTAACTACAATCTTAAAAAGAAAATGGCCAAATGGGAGTCGGACTCCGCACCGAGAGTTCCGTTCAAACCTGTAGATTAATTATATTATTAATAATTTTTTATTATATTTATTTGTGCTGTAAGAAGTTGCTTCTCACCAAAGGAGATGTTTCAGAAATCTATGGAGCCTGGACCAGCACATTGTACATTTAATGATATGTATAGTTACGCTATAGTTAACTGTTTTTGATGTTAATTTCCTATATTTTGGCTTAGTTTTTGTACAGATTCAATTTAACTCGGCCAAGGAGTGCAACACAACTACTAATAAATATGGTGGTTGGCCATAAGCGAAATAAGATTTTGACAGTGTCATTTTATTGACGTGTCATGTATCTAAGGCTATCGTATCTATATTATTTACCATATGACTGCGAAAAAAACAAAACATGAATTCCGAACATACGGTCCAATAAATAAACACAATCAACTCAAATAAACACTCGACACGAACACAACGGGAAAATAGAACTGTCAAAGTCGCCAATCAAACGTCATAACCAGTGTCATGGCTACCTTAATAAAGGGTTATCTCACTAAAAAACGTTTCAAATAATTAGTTATATATACCTGTATTTTAATTCAAATTAATTTAGTAGTATTTTTATGAAAATCTTTTATTTTTTTCCTTTTTATCTATATAGCGTACATAGTGGTGGCCCAAAATGAAACATCTCCTTTAACGATTCTGAGTTCACGGGAAAGTACCTTGTAATTTTGATTCTCTTGCGATTGTCGAAAACTTGCGGAAATTTACGGCAAAACCGGCCAGGTATCTTTTGATTGCGTTGGCTTAGAAGTTTCATTTTTTCTGAACTCCAAGGGACAGTATAGCAAAGAATAAAGCTGGATTTTTTATGAAATAGTCTTACTTATTTGATAAAAATTCTAAATTGATACCTCTGCGCGGCCTTGATAAAAAAGGTCATGCCATACAGACAGACCGTCGTACGGACAACACAGTTATCGTTGAATTGTTCAGTTTTTTCCTTTCGAGATACGGTACACTAAAAATGAGCGTAACACATAACTATATTTAGCAGGAATTCCAAGTATTGAATACACAAGTAAGTAGCGTATCAACAACATTATGCTAACTTTGCAAGTTCGCTACTGCTTTGACAAGCGCTTATTAGCTTATAACACGCTCAACTTGATTCCCGACAGAACTTAGTCGAAACGGTAATGGTGATTAAATATGTACGAATTGTTGCTGAAGGTACATTAGTTGTGTATACTTTGTGGTTACGATGCTGGATTGGAGGCGAAGGCTCTAGACGCACATTAGATAAGTCGCTCTAATGTGCGTCTAACCAAAGCACCCTTATCTTGTTGACACTACTACGATATGGACGAAACTTTTCGCCTCGTCTTTTGTACCTCGTACATCGTGGGACTGGAACAATTCATCTGCAACGGTATTACTGGCTCATAATAACCCAGTACGCTCTACCGTTTTTTTTTAGTGTGGATGGGAAATCATAAAATGACCTCTCCGGCTCTGGGCGGAGTGGAAAAGCGTGTCATACTTTTACTGACTAAAACCCACCCGCTACTTCACTTGCATGGCCCAGGCTTCGGTCTTCGTGGACCCCGTCACACATCTTTAAGGCGCGCATGAAACAGAAAGTGTTGTCAACCTGGGCTTGGTTCTTACCGGGCGGTTGCCCGCTGCTCGCCGCCTGCAAGCCTACGGTGGCTGGGAGATTGATGATCTCCCGACCAAGGCGACTCCTTGTGCGCTTTACAAACACGCGGGATCGGGATCAAGAAAAAAAAGATACATTTGGTTAAGTAAAAGCTTATGGTCGGTAACGATTACTCATCAAATAAATTTGAAGCCCTATAGACTTTGTGTGGAAGAACTGTAAAAAATTCTAAATGATCTATCTCGTAAAGTTATGTGGATAAATCAGACCTAGAATAAAATTGAAATAAACAAAAATCTACCGTTCAAAGAAGCAAACGAAATAAAAATAACGAAACGAGCAAAAATAAACATTCACAAAACACAAGATAAGACAAACGACGCTCTCTTAATAACTCTGAAACTTTGCTAATTTTATGACAAAACAAATGCTGTTCCACCTAATTTGATTGCACACTTTATCTGAAGTATCTTCTCGATTAAATTGCTTGCAATCTCACTTCTGCAGAAATAAAAATACTTAAGTAGAAAATATGTATGCTTATTTTTATTTCATGTCATTTGTGCAACCCATTTGTTACTCGCTAATATTGGAGTTTTTGAGGGATAGAATCTGGAATAAGGTGGTCCAGCAGACAACCATTATTGACTTAGCTTGCAATATAAGCAAGCTGTTCTGCCATTCGGCCCACTGAGCCGTAGATCTGGTAGCAGAGCGTTGCCTGTTGGGGTACACGTGTTCTTGAGTGGAGACCGCAAATACCGGCACCCGTAAGTTACGAAGCCCTAAGGCTTTAAGTTCATACCATGTTGAAAACACCGGGTCTCGTCCGATCAACGTAACTTGCAACATCGGGCATGCTCAATACTTAAATGGGCGACAGTCACCGCGTGACGTTGGCTTTTTGTTCACTGCAGATTGTTCGAAAGTGATACTATGGCCACAGGCACAGGAAAATGAACACGGATGGGTTTTAGGCAGTATAAATTTGACATGCTACTCCGCTTCGCCCAGAACGGGAGTCACAACCAAAAAAAAAGGTGAAGCGATCATCGCAGAGTGAACGGTAGAAGCTGGATGACAGTTCTCGAAAATTGAACTGAAAATTTTGAGAATCTGTCCAACTGACTGACTATAGACTAGTGTTGACATAATTATACACACTTACTTGTCTACGATTACTCTATACACAATATATGGAATTATACTAATATGAAATGTGTAGATTCATGGGTGAGTTCACAAATAATTCCAATTCAGTACAATCAGACATAGCAAACCAATATCTATGTTTTTAGGGTTCCGTACTTAAAAACGTAGACGTACGTAGCACCCGTTGTCCGTACGTCCGTTTGAACCTTAAGAGGGGACTCTAGTGCCTGGGAATTGGAAAAATAGGTATTGGAAGAAACTATTACCGTCGCGCTGCTTCCAACCTTTTCCTGTAAAGTGCGAAAAGGACAGCTGCAGCTCAGGCTGATTTTACCTACAAAAACGTTGACCAAAAGACGTTCCGCTGTTTTCTTTTTCAAAACACGACAAATCTTAATTATTCTTATATTAAAATTTAGAGGAAAATGTACCTGTGCTTTTATTATTTTCTTTTTTGTCCAAAACTTTACGTTTGTCTAATAGTCATCTGAACATCACGGTAAAAATGGGTTATTTTTCGCGATTTTGAAGTATCGTATTTCTTCTATTAATTAAGTTTCTGAAAAAAATAAATCATAGAGGCACGTATAATCACGGTGTAAAATTGTAGGAAAGAAATAATTGCTCTAAAAGCATTATCCACGAAGAAAACAGCGGAATACGTTTGTATAGAGAAAGCACCACTAGAGTTCCCTCTGATGAAATTTAGTACTGAGTTAAAAGTTATTTTCCATAAACTTATTTATATTTGTTTGCAGATTTAGAATAACCTTTAGCGTATAAAAGCAGTTCATTATAATCACCAATCGAGCTAAAACCTATTTATAATGCGGCCTATATTTACCAGTAGATTATCACTGCTAATCCTCAAAACCTCACCTCACAGCCAAAATGCTCTACCTTTAATACCAAACTCAAATATTTTCGTCAACCAAGATAAATTCACCAAGATTTAAATTTAAAAGTGTCTCTGATATTAAAGAAATGGCTCAATAAGACGTCGGGAGGCTCTTTATTGCGAGCGTTTTCATAAAACTTATGCAAACAGCGCACTGAAATAATATAGTAGGTATAGTTGTTCCAAGACTCGGAGTTGAGAGGGGAGGATTGGAAAAACAAGGGTGGAGGGCTGAAATGAGATATGGTAATTGTGCATGGAAATTTGACTAAAATGAGGCTAATAGTGATTTACGTTGAAATAAAAAGTTAAATAAGTACTATGGCTAATTTATTTTCGTAAACATTTGCTGAAGTTTAAATTAGTTGATGTCTCATAAATCTGTCTTCAACGGAGCCCTCGAAAATAGTTGTACTCTGTGCAGTGATTTTATTCATGTATTTATTACATACTAGCTGCCCGGCGCGGATTCACCCGCGTAGATTTCGATATGATTTTTTTATATGCTCCGCTCCTATTAGTCGCAGCGTGATGTTATGTAGCCTAAAGCCTTCCTGGATTAATGGGTTATCCTACGCAAAAATATTTTTTCAAATCGGACCAGTAGTTCCTGAGATTAGCGCGTTCAAACAAACAAACAAACAAACTCTTCAGCTTTATATATTAGTATAGATTAGTATCCATACTAATATTATAAATGCGAAAGTAACTCTGTCTGTCTTTCTGTCTGTGTGTCTGTCTGTTACGCTTTCCTGCTTAAACCTCTCAACCGATTTTGATGAAATTTGGCACAGACAATCTTTAGACCCTGAGAAAGGACATAGGCTACCTTTTATCCCGGAAAAATTTTGTTCCCGAGGGAAATCTAAAAAGCGCGATATAACCGAACTCCACGCGGGCGAAGCCGCGGGCGGAAAGCTAGTAGATATGTAAAAAGTCACGCCTTATTCCCATGGAGGTAGGCAGAAGTACAGAACCCACCACTTATTTACGTATTTATTTTCATACTAGGTGCACCCAGTAAAGCTGGATAATACGATACTCCTTGTTAGGACTGGTGGTCAGATGTTCAGGTTTCTGACTACCCGTAATAAATGTCAAAGATCTATAAATGACAGTCGCGGCAATCAACTTAACGTGCTTTCCAAGGCAAGAAGAGTTCGGTATGTAAAGATTCTCCCATCCAAAGACAAATCGCGCCAAGCGTAGCTTAATTTAATCGATCGACCTGTACGGCTTTTATTATATACTTAGAAACTACTGGTCCGATTTGAAAAATTATTTTTGCGTTAGATGGCCCATTATTCCAGAAAGCCTTTAGGCTATATAACATCACGCTGCGACCAATAGGAGCGGAGCATAACTAATTCCACGCGAACGAAGTCGCTGGCGGCCGCTAGTAAACTATATACGTGCCAAATATCATCAGTTTTAGCGTGAAAGAGTATCAAACATTCAGGACATCCAGGCATCCATACTCAAAAACTTTCGCATTTATTATATTGGTAGTATAATTAATTATGCAATACATAAATATTCAGTTTTTCTATTCCTGTTTAGCCTACTCCAAGTTAAAGACAATGGAAGCTGAAAAGCGTTTACACTGTAGAGAGAAATTCATTTCGTTGTACAATACTGGAAATACTTGTCTTAATGAGGGTAGTTCAGCTCCCTTTTGTTGGACCCTTCTTACTGTCAAATCGATTGCGTTCCAATCGATTTTATTCCACTTTCATTGCAATTTTTTTGTTAAAACGCTTTGATACTGAAGGTTTGAATATTTGAATAAAAACTAAGTATGATGAGGTGTAGGGAAATGTCACTTAGGAAATTCTTGCGCCGTGTATTAAGAGCGACCGTCCCACGGATTTTACTACTAGACAGAATACTGAATTTTCTTTATCATATTATGTGTAATGAAATTTTATAGCAACAGAAGAACGCAAGAAATAAATAAATCATTTATTGTGACTCACATTTAAAAATAAAAACAAATTGTATTTATAGAAAACAAAAAACAATAACAGCAACAGTTTTTCAGCTGTTACGGCTCATCAAAGGCCCAAAATTCTGACAGCCATGCAATCATACCAGTGCGGCCGAAACCTCGGGCTGAAGCTAGTATGAAAATAAAATAAAAAATACAATTTTTGTTGCTGTCTGTAAAAGATCGCTCTTAGCGATAAGACCGCCCATTGCATATATTTGTAACAATAGCTTGAAAATTTAAAAGAGTGTCCATGGAGTTTTTTTGCCCGTTCTTCTCCATAGGTACCTACACTTTGGAATGGGCGACTAGCTTCATCTTATTGACTGACCGACCTTCTGACAATTCAAAAGTGCCTGTAACTGTTTATTTGAAATAAATGCTTTGATTTTGATTGTTTTTTTGATTTGATTGTATCACCCTTTGTAAAATCTTTATATTTATGTTCTGTAATCTATATGGTGTACATAATGAGTATTCTGTTCCATTTTATTCTCTCTGAACATAAAACTACAATATTAGTGTTTTTTCAACCAGAGTTCTTCTTTTTTTTTTTTGTTCATTTCTTTCCGTTCGGGCGAATGGAAAAGGCAAAGGCATAGTACGCCATACAGCCAAGTCTTCAGTAATTTTTTTTCTTCATTAACTATCTATCCTGACTTATCCTAACTTATCCTAATTTATCCTAACTTATCCTAGCATAACTTAACCTAAACTAACTCCTTTCGTTTTACGCGTTTGGACGATAAGGACCGGTTTAGCGTAAAGACATGATGAGGCCACTATGCTACAATATTTCACTGTTCTTTTTGAATTATTCACTGAATGCACTTTTTACTACATAAATCACGCGTTTTTATTTAGTAAACGACACTATAAATAATTTTAAAAGTCCAATGAAAAATGAGCGTGACGCTCATCTTGACATTCCCGCCAAAAACCTCTCAACCAGAGTTCTCTTGAGCTTTTTGTTGTTTTTATTTCGGCCGTGACAATCACCCTCAATTTGTTTGTGTTTTCTACGTGTGTTGTATTTAAGTTCAACCCTTCACGCACCATTTTATTTGCAGAGTTACCCTTACTAACATTTATTCGGAACTATCCACGAGCGCACGTAAAAACTAAAAGAAAATTCATTATGTATCCAAATACGTATTTCTTAGTAAAATTGGAAGGAACCCTCGTAAATGCCTTTCAGCTGTCAGCTACTAATTTATTTTTAAGAAGAAACCACGTTTACGTTCTGTTCAATTTACTTTGACGTTTCGAATATTTGACAGCTGCTGTCAAAAACTTTTTTATTATTATTGGCTAGCACAGAATACCAATTTATTAATGGCAGTTTTTTTTTTTAATTGAAATTTTGATTTTTGTGATATTTTTTTTTATGAATGAATTACGAATTTGGATCAGCTTATTACCTTTTTTTTTTCAAATACATATTCAAAATGGTACGATAAATAGGTGGCAGTTTGTTTTTCCATCACACACTGTCAGTAGCAATGGGTTTAATTTTGACAGTTAATAACATTCTTTTTTTTTAATAGATATAAACTAGTGCTTGACTGCAATCCCGCCTGATGGTAAGCAGTGATACAATCGTTGATGGTAAAGGGCACTAGCTTATTAAGCCTATTCACTCAAAAAAACTGAGCGAATAGGAAGGAAGACGGCAGTTGAGCGAGGTGATGCAATGTTTAACCCAACAACACGACCAACAATGCTGCGCCAGAGGATGATCTGGAGACCCTCCACGACCAAACTCCCGACACAACAACATTAGGCACATCGTACTCGGCACACATCGCAACACAACTGCTCAGACCCGTCCACCGTACGGCTTCACCAGACATCATGCCGGAACACGACGAATCGCTTGGCGGCAAGACTTTGTTTGGTGGGTGGGTAACTTATGCCGGCGGCTGATGTTGTTGCCTACCACCGAAATTCATTGCGTTATTTACGTTGTTGAACAGAGACATTTTTCGAACATATGGATCAGTGGACTAGCTATATTATACTTCAAAATAATTCTAATTATTTTTAATAGTATGTTCATTATAAGTTATAAAAACAGCAGTGTTTTCGACAATATATGCAACGTTATTTTTTTCTTTATACGAAACCTGATTATAATTTGTTCAAAATAAGCAACTGATTCGAATCCAATAATTTTTACACAGTGGTACATTTTTCCCAAATACATTTAAAAAATGTTGCAGTGTGGTTACCGAGCGCCCAACACAGTTCACAGCGGTTCATAGTGTCCTAGGGCAACTGATTCGAATCCAATAATTTTTACACCGTGGTACATTTTTCCCAAATACATTTAAAAAATGTTGCAGTGTGGTTACCGAGCGCCCAACACAGTTCACAGCGGTTCATAGTGTCCTAGGGCAACTGATTCGAATCCAATAATTTTTACACCGTGGTACATTTTTCCCAAATACATTTAAAAAATGTTGCAGTGTGGTTACCGAGCGCCCAACACAGTTCACAGCGGTTCATAGTATCCTAGGGCCCTCCCGCGCCCTGCCGCTGCAGGCGCGGTCGGACGAGTGGCGCGTTGACCATATTTTTGTAGGGACAACCAGGTAACATAACAAGCTCATAACTTTGTGATTTTTATGATAGCTTTTTGAAATTTGGTACATAAACGTACTGTAGGTACACGTGTTTCCGGTTTCGCATAAACAAAAAGTAACTTTGTATATACTCTACAAATATTTACCAAAATGTGAAACAATCAAACAAACACGATTACTTTGCAACAAGAAGAACAGAAAATGAGAACAATATAGTGGTGTTTGTTGTTACTCGTAGTAATGTCATCAATCTGTTTGCAACGGATACTCCTAATCAAAAAGCTCCAGGCGAATCAGTTCAGTTGCGAATTTGTTGCTCGGATTCGGGATTTAGGTATTTATGTTTGTTGTGGTGCAAGTAGGGAGATCATGGCGTATTTTGCGATATTGTATTTTGCACATCAATAAAGACAGTTTATTCCTCCGTGGTAGTACCTCAGTCGACTCCTCGGTGGTAGGCCATTTATCGGCCGCCGGCAGAAGTTACCACCCATCAGACAAAGTCTTGCCGCCAAGTGATTCGTCGTGTTCCGGCATGATGTCTGGTGAAGCCGTACGTAGGACGGGTCTGAGCAATTGTGTTGCGATGTGTGCCGGGTACGATGCACTAAATGTTATTGTGTCGTAAATTTGGTCGTGGAGTGTCACCAGATCAGTCTCCCTCTGGCGTAGCATCGTTGGTCGTGCTGTTGGGTTTAACATTGCAACACCTCGCTCAACTGCCCTCTTCTTACCTATTCAAAAAGTTTTTTAAGTGAATAGGCTTAATTAACTAGCGCGCTTTACCATCAACGATTGCATTACTGATTACCATCAGGCGGGATTGCAGTCAAGCACTAGTTTATAATGATTAAAAAAAAAGTTTAGCTTTCTTTCTTTCTTTTGACCCACTGGGTTGATTTTCAGAGACCAGTCAAAATTAAGGGTAAGCAAAAGAAGAAATTATGGGTGTCCTTGACAATAACACTGATAAACTTTCTATATCAGTCTGATGTGATTGTATGCGAAAAGTAAAATCAACTGTTCCATAGAAAACTTCATTCGACAATCGTAGAATCAAAAGTCGCGATGTTTTCCTTCACCTTTTTAAGAGCAGCGATCATAAAGTGATAAATATTTTATTTGAATGATAATAATAATCCGCCTATAGCCTATGTTTTTCACCATGAAGGCCCTGTTGTGTCTTAACATTGTTTTCTGATATCCTGGCCGAATTTGACAACCTTAAGACGTTTCCTCGGTCTTCCAAAATCCAAGCGTTATTCCACGGCCATCTTTGATTCTGAATTTAGGTCATTGTTTCACTGTAAATATTAAATTTAAGTCCTAATATTGAATCTGGCTCTTTGTTAATCATCGGAATCTGTTTGAACTCACTAATCTGTTAAGCTTGAGTTATTATGGGTGGCTGTGTATATTTAATGAGAAATATTATATTTCTTGTTTCTGAAGTCGTTCATATTTCCTCGGTTTGAGAAATACTCGCCTGAATATGCGTTACTGCTCTTAAAAACCTTTAATATTTAAATATAGGGTATCTATTTTTCAACACAATATACAGAATAAATATCATAATCAAATGTCATTTATTCTAATTTGGCTGAGGATCAGCACTTTTCGAACGTCAATATTACATAAGACAGTCCCCCAAAACGCTCGCTCTTCGCCACGTCCTAGTGCTTTCGCTGAGAAGGGGAAGTGGCAGAACAAACTCCCCAGCAGCACAGCTGTCTGTACATTTAAAAAACACAATACTATGTATAGTAATTAACCCAAAAAAAAACACAGAACATTAAATGCAATTATTTATCATATGCCACCTAGCCACGCCAAAATACCAGCAAAGCACAACAATGTTAAAAAATATCATTAAAATGAGTAAAAGCACTAACACAAACAACAGGCATAAAAGGATATTTAAGGAATATGTAACCAGTGCGCAAACTGTGTAGGAAAGTACATATTGACAATTATCGTAAAGAAAATAACCTCAGAAAACTGCTATACGTATTATGAGTCGTCTTACAAAGACAGCCCACTTGGTCTATCCTATGATTACTTAACATTAGTAAAAAACTGCATGTGTCTGGAATTGCATCGCTCGAGCAGCGGCGAGTGCCATCAGCCAGCTAAGTAATTGTGGAATTGTATGTAGAATCATATGCGGATTCATTGTTTACAGTTCCTAAAACTTAACAATCAGGGTAAATATTTATTTAACCAGTGCTTTTAAATATTTATCTTGTTTGTTAAATTCTAGGGTTCATAATTGTATTTATTTTTATTTTGTAACAACTCACCTACCTGCTATTCTATACAAATAAATCGTTTCTGGTCTTCTAAAAAAAGGAAACTATTTGAAATGTTTTACCCAAGGCAAGTTCTACTCGACTTGTCAAAGACCACTTAGGACCGCTTTCTGGTTTTAAGACCACTTGATGTGCACTTACTCTAAATTCCTTTTTATGTAAGTACTTGAAATCTAGCTTCTATGCAAAATAAAAAGTCTCAATAGATGTCCCCAAACGACTTCAACTTATAACTCTATCCCATTAGGTAAACTATTTTTGACAGATGAAACTCACTAGTGAGTTAACAACGGCGCAGCAACAAAAAACATTGATACACGTACTGTATTATAATATTGTAAGAGGACATAATTAAGATAATTCAATAAGATAAAACAGTAATCTGTATTTTGTCACGTATTTTAAAGGGGACGTATGTGCTTTCTAAGACAGCTGTCAAAAGACGGTAACGGACAGAGTATAGTAATAGGATTTCAACCTTCTGTATCAAACCAGTTATACCCAATAATGTGATTTCCTTGACTTCTTTATAAGTAGAATAGAATACTCTTTATTATGTACACCATATAGATTACAGAACATAAATAAAATGTTTTTACAAAGGGTGACACAATGGGCGGTCTTACCGCTAAGAGCGATCTTTTACAGACAACCTTTGGATGGAATACCAAGGGGAAGAAGAGAGAAATAATATAGATAGTCTACAGTGTACTATTTACATAGATTATACAATAAATATATACGTTAAGTGTGTCATACTAGTTTAAATAAATGTATAAATCTAATTAATAAATAGCATACAAGAGCAAGTAAAATATAATAATATATTTGAAAAGAGAACCGAAGGGAACCGAATGAATGAAAGTGAGCTTAAAGTCAGGTGTCAGCTGTGTCCATCCCCTAAGTATTCACTGTGAGAAATCTCACTGCTGGTGTACAAATACAGGGTAACTAATCACCGGTCGGTGTCCTCATTTCTTAGCAAATAAACTCGAGCCCAAAATTAAAGGATACCTGATGTCGTTCATAAAGCAAATCCTCCTTATAAAAGAACCAGTAAAAAAGGCAACAGAGAAATAATTAAAAGCCTCGCAGGCGGTCTGATGTACCCCACACCCACAGCCGCGGTGAATTTTTTTAATTACGTTTTTTAATGATTATGGCGTAATGCTTGTGAAGTTGAATTTCTGATCGTAAAATGTGATGCTATGAAATACTTATTCTGTGATATTAAATATCTGTGGTAGCTTCATAACTGGTGGGTTCGTGGGTTGATTCATGTGTAGTAAAAATATGGAAGAGCATGTTCATATTGTAATGAATGGAAAACGGGATATTTATCATAGAAACGACATGGTCGAAACTTATGCGGGCAAAATGTTGTTCCCGCATAAGTTTCGATCCCGTGGAAATATCCAAATAACGACTATTCTATATGTTATTCCTGGTTATAAATCTGTGTGCCAAATTTCATCTAAATCCGTTCAGTAGTTTTTTCATAAAAGAGTAACAAACAAACATTTATACTATCTGTCACGTTTATAATAATATTAAATAGTTGATGGTTTTAGTTAAAGGCATGTTACGTGGATGACAAATGTCTTGCCTTGGCGCCTCCGTCTGGCCGGAACAAGCGAGATAGACCAAAGAAGTGCTGTCTTGACGTTGTAAGAGATGGCATGCGTGCCAACAATCTCACACCACGGGATGCCAGAGATCGTGCTAGATGGAGGCGTATTAGTAGGAAAGCGGACCCCGGGCTCCAACGCGAAAGCCGCGGATGCAACCGGGATTATGCCCTGAGATGATGATGATGAAGTTGATTGTTTTAGTTGTTATAATTTTTTTATAATCATAAACTAGTGCTTTATCGCAATCCTGCCTGATGGTAAGAAGTGATACAATTGGTGATAAAGCGCGCTGGTTTAATAAGGCCTATTCACTCAAAAAGACTGAGTGAATAGGAAGAAAGACAGCACTTGAGCCTTAAACCCAACAATACGACCAACGATGTTGCGCCAGAGGGAGATTGATCTGGAGACCCTGCACGACTAAACTTCACGCATCGTACCCGGCACACATTGCAACACAACTGCACAGACCCGTCCTCCGTACGGCTTCACCAGACATCATGCAGGAATACGACGAATCACGTGACGGCAAGAATGTCTAGTGGGTGGTCACTTCTGCCGGCAGCCGATGTTATGGCCTACCACCGAGGAGTATTATGTAACTATGTATTAACGTTAAATCATTATTAGTGGTAGGTATATAACTATTAATTACTCACGTCACAGAATAAAAACATAGATCTATCACAACCTAGGTACTTTTTTCTTTTTTATGTGTTATGTTCTTTTATTTACCTGGCTTACAAAATAAAAAATGTTTCTTTACTTTTATAATTAATAAAAAATAAAAGCAACTGGATTGCTTCCACACTAGATACTTACAAGTTACAACATTTATAACTTTTATGAGTCATAACTTTGTTGGTTCAAGTCGTAAAGTGTAAGTAATTGGCTATAATTGGTACAATCATGGTATTATGGCCATGCGACCCGCTATTATTTTGACGTTAAACGAGATTCCGCTTTAACAATATAAGTTTTTCATATGACTTCCCTTTTGTCCGAAAAAATGCGTTGGGACCGAGCAGTTTTATGTTTTTAAAAAATATGTAAGGTTTGTTTTTTTTTTTTTCACCAAATAATTTCGATAAAGTCATGATTATTAATGTAAAACACGATGTTTACCTGAAATATGATAACGTCGCGTTTTATGAGCATTAAATTAAAATTTTATTTGCATGGAAATGAATTGATTAGGTAGGTACTCGTATTTATCACACTTTTTTACAATACGCGTAATTTATCTTCGAAACTATGCGTGTTTCACCACATATTCTAAGGACTTGTTGTTTTATTTTACTTGTGGAATGTAACCCTTTAGTTAAGGGATACAAAAAAACACGTTGTTTATTAAACATTTAGTATTAGTATACTGTTTTTGATTATTGTCTCCACATGAAACAATTTGTAGTCACGTTATATACAAAACTTATCAGAAAGATGAACCAAATGGTTTAAAGAATCATTTTAGAGAACATAGACATATTGTTAGAAATACTAGAATATGTATAGAAAATACTATAGATATTTTCTTTACTAGCAGCATCCGCAGTTTCACCCGCATATTTCGATTCTGTGAACATTTCTGAATAAGAAGTTAGAAGGAATCCTATGCATTATCCCTGGTTATTGACTATTTGTGTGCCAAATTTCATCCAAATCCGTTTTGTAGTTTTTGTGTGAAAGAGTAACAAACATCCAGCCATACATACTCAAAAACATACGCGTTTATTATTTTAATAAGATTATAGGTTATGTAGGATCGAAAACAGTGACTTTAACAGCACCCTAATTATATACCACACTATTAGTCACAATTTGAAGCATATTGCTAGTCCATTGCTCCATATTTTCGAAAAATGTCTCAACTCATGAACATAAGACTACGCAATGGATGTAGTTGAACTGTCATATGAAACCCATTGCTACTGATGCTATGTAACGCAATTACCTTGCAGCTTGTATGAGAATATCGAAAAATGAAGATGAAGGTGGTCAAAGAGTTTTTTATAGTCTGTAAGCGATACTTCTTTCGAAACCCAAACGCAAAAATATAGGCCCAACTCTCAAAGATTTCAAAGGATTTCAATTTGAAATGAATTGATACCCTGGTACTTATTTGGGACATGCACAGAAAATACAAAAAAGGAAGCATTTTATAAGTAACAAATCGACGCTTGAAAGGCAATCATATCTAAGCGACAAAAATTCGTAAATTGAGTTATATACACCATTCGAACCGCCAGATTTTTCTGCGTCGTTTGGTGTATATAACTCAATTTACGAATTTTTGTCGCTTAGATATGATTGCCTTTCAAGCGTCGAAATTTAATTTTAAAACAATAATAGCAGTTGTGTGACTGACCGCCAGAAGTGAAAACTGAAATCATCACGAACAGAATACACAAAAAGTAAAAAACAAAAAACGATCACGGTGTCGGGTCGGTCACACTCACGCCAATTCAATGATTTTCCCTATCCAACAAAAGTGCTCATTAACACTAAAGTTGCTAAGTTTTCACTTCAACAAACAATAAAAAAGACGTGTGTGAAAGTAGGTAATAACCAAATAAATTAAAGGATCTTGACAGGATGTAACACCATTTCAAAAAGGCTCTTTTTAATTTGTTGTGCGAGAAGACTTATTATACGCTTAGTGATTACTTGGAGGATCAATTGATATAGGGACGGTTTTGTTATCAAGGAATTATTTTATTTAATCTCTGAATTTGTTTTAATTATTAATTAACTATATATTTATGTGTTGCTCTGATTTCCCGTGATATCACACCAGGACGTATCATAATACCAGCGCTGTGAGGTTTACTTTTTTAAATGCCGAAGCATTATTCTGTTTTTTGTTACTTTTTTAATTTTTTTTTTTTAATTTTGTTTAGTTTAGTTTGATCTTCTTACACTCAAAACAGAACTCCAACAAAACATTCTTACAATACAAAAATATCGTACTCCAAGTTTATAAATCGCAAAGGTTGCCAGTACACAACCCACGCACCGCACTTTGGATTCAGCGTCAGTATTTCTAGGCGACATTGATTCGAATTTATTCCAGCTTGAATTAAATTTATGAATCATTTGGAAACTAGACTGGATGCAAAAAGTACAGGATCAACTGCGAGCACGAATCGAAACTGGAGATGCGACAGAATAACAATATTGTGAATTTGTTCCCGAGTTTATTATTGCTTGTCGTGGAATTCCGAATTTATCTGTTTTTCGACTTTTAAAGATTTACGAATGGACAAGAGAGAGCTGATGGTATTTTCGTTGGTCCCGTTTGCCATATGAACTAGAACAAATGCGCATAAAAACAAAACAAACAAACAAAATGCACAACAAATGACAGTCATGAAAAAATGGCAGTCGTTACGGGTTGTTGGAACCCTCAAAAGTCCAATAATTGGTCTCACTGCAATGCTTCGATATCGCCTTCGCATTGTGGAGGTCAGACGGCAGTTGCTTCACGGAAAATATCGAAGTTTAGCCAAAATCAGCAGTTAGACTGCGGACCGGAACCCAGACTCCAAAGCTGAAAAAGCTTCGGATGCGACTGAGATTAACGGTGAGATGAAGAGAAGAGAGTTGATGATCTTTTCTCTACCGGTGTTAACTCTTCTGGGAATAGGTACCCGTGTCATGTTGTGTCCCTATTCTAGAAGTGTCAATTTATCGTCTTGCTGATAATAAACAACCTAACATTTTAAGTGTTACGTGTTAAGAGAAACTTTTCAGTTCTAGAATTAGTAACTTGTATATATAAAATTAGCCGCCGCCAGCGACTTTGTTCGCGTGGTTTAGTTATGCTCCGATCCTATTGGTCGCAGCGTGATGTTATATAGCCTAAAGCCTTCCTGGATTAATGGGCTATCCAACGCAAAAAGAATTTTTCAAATCGGACCAGTAGTTCCCGAGATTAGCACGCACAAACAAACAAACAAACTCTTCAGTTTTATATATTAGTATAGATTCATAGTAGTAGACAGTTTAGTCTTGGAAGTTTTTCTCTAAACCTAATTTCGAATGAATATTGTCCTCAGCTATAGAACTGTTACAATAAATTATATGTACAGGGTGGCGCAATAGAACGTGCATTTTTAAAATAATTATTAAAAAATAAATACAAAAGGTATAGTTAAAATAAAACTAAACAATTATTGAGTGATAACTGAAGTTTATTTTTTAAAAATAACATCATCTAAATGATGACCCTCTCTACGTTGGCACTCCTCTAACCGCAAACGGAAATTACCGAAAACTTTCTTAAGTAGTGCTGGTGTGATTGCTGCCATTTCACCACGAATATTCTCCTTGAGCTGACTGATGTTTCTCGGATTATTGGTGTAGACTTTGTGTTTGAGGTATCCCCACAAAAAAAAGTCAGGAGGCGTCAAGTCTGGACTGCGCGGAGGCCATGGGATATCACCTCTTTTCGAAATCAGTTTGCCAGGGAACATCTGCTTCACAACCGCCATGGAGTCATTTGATGTGTGACTGGTAGCTCCGTCTTGTTGGAACCAAGTCCTAGAGTTCTTTATTCTTGAATTTTCAAGTTCTGGGGCCAAAAAACCTTCCAACATCGCAACATACGGAGGAGATTTTAAGATCACCTCCCGTCTTTCTTCCATTAGCCGGCGGGTGGGACCGGAGATCTTCTTCTGTCTTTTTGAACGGAGGGTTTTGTAGAACATACATAGGAGACGGACTGACATGGTGGCGTTTTTGTACAAACACTTTATCACCTCAATGTATCGATGGTCAATTTGGCACCGCTGGAGAGACTGTAGCACCGCCCAAGTCTCAACCGAATCGAAGGCCTTCTCATAGTCCACAAACGCCAAGCATAGTGGTTTGTTATACTCCTCGGACTTCTGTATAACTTGCCGCAGCGTATGAATGTGGTCTATGGTGCTAAAGCCTTTTCGGAAGCCTGCTTGTTCGGGAGGCTGGAAGTCGTCAAACCTGCGAGCGAGACGATTCGTGATGACCCTAGAAAACAGCTTGTAGACATGGCTCAGGAGGGATATCGGTCTGTAGTTTTTCAGGAGGGTATTGTCACCTTTTTTGAAAAACAAAACCACCACGCTCCTGTGCCACGCCTTAGGCGTTTCGCCTTTAAGAATGACGGAATTAAATAGCTTCTGAAGCGCTTTAAGAACCGGTTTGCCACCCGCTTTCAGAAGCTCAGCCGTAATTCCATCATCTCCAGCCGCCTTATCGTTCTTGAGCTGTTTCAGGGCCATACCAATCTCGTACAGGCTGACGTCCGGGATATCGTCGGTGTAGTGTCGGGTTAGTCTGGCTCTAGGATCATTAGCCAGGCTTACAACAGGTGCGTGTGTTGATGTGTATAACTCTCCGTAGAATTTCTCGATCCCACCCAAAAGCTCGGGCTTCGAAGTGACGATCCTACCATCCCCAGTCTTCAGCTTCGCAAGTAGACTCTGTCCAACAGACAATTCTCGTGCGAACACTTTGGAGCCTTTGTTCCGCTCGATAGCCTCTTTAATACAATTTGTATTAAATTGGCGTATATCGCGAGTCAGAGACTTTGAGATCTGTCTGTTAAGGCATCTGATGCGCGAAGCGTCATCAGGGGATTTTAAGATCACCTCCCGTCTTTCTTCCATTAGCCGGCGGGTGGGACCGGAGATCTTCTTCTGTCTTTTTGAACGGAGGGTTTTGTAGAACTTAGACCCTTCCGTTTGGAGAGTTTCCACAAACCTGTTGTTGTAGTCGTCCACATCTACGCATTCACCGAGGCATTCGAAGCGGTTTTGTAGTTCGATCTGAAAGCTCTCGGGGTTTTGGAGTTGTGTTGACGCTGGACGGAGCGTAGACTTCATAAGTCGAGAGCGTTCGAGCCTAATGTTGAGGTTCAAGATGCCTCTAACAATACGGTGATCACTCCCGGTTTTTACCGCATGGATCACGGAGACATCGTTGAACACTTGCCTTCTCGTTGACATTATGAAGTCTATCTCGTTTTTGGTCTGACCATCGGGGCTGAGCCAGGTCCACTTGCGGTGCAATGGTTTCCTGAAAAAAGAATTCATCGCAAAGAGTCCTTCCCTTTCCATGAAATCCATTAGCATCTGACCTCTGGGATTCCGATTTCCAACTCCAAATTGCCCCACTTTCGTCTCGTCCGCCTCTCGCATGCCCAGTTTTGCGTTAAAGTCCCCCATGACAACGGTGTAGTGGGTTTTGGAGGAATGTATGGCTCTACTGACGTCCTCATACATGGCCTCCACCTCATCGTCAGAGTGTTTAGACGTCGGGGCGTAGACCTGTATAACCTTTAACGAATATCGTTTTGTTATTTTCAGTACAAGGTACGCCACCCGAGTCGAAAGGCTCCCGACTTTAACCACGTTGTTCACGAGGGACTTGTGGACAATAAACCCGACACCACCCTGGGACAGCTGGTCGCCTTCCCGGAAATAGAGCAGGTTGCCAGACTTCAGGATTATCGAGTCCTCTCCCTCTCTTCGGACTTCAGATAACCCCACAATGTCCCAGCGCAACCGGCTCAGTTCTTCCTCCAGTTCGACAATCTTCTCATCGGTCCGTAGTGTGCGCGTGTTAAATGTTGCCAGGGCCAAAGGTCGTCGTTTGTGATGGTAGCCGGACCTCTGCCGGAGATTCTTAGCACCCCTTGCTCCGCCGTAACCGAGTCCGCTACCGTAGACTGGAATAGCGGAGCTGCCGGGGACTAGGGGCCTGGGCTGTATCGTGTGCATCATTGGGGGGGTTTGCCATAATCCCCACGCTTGGCAGGCGGGTTGGGGATCGCAGTGATTTGATATTACACAGGAGAAGCGCTGCTGCCCGCTTCCCTGGTGATTTCCCTTAGTCGCCTCTTACGACACCCACGGGAGGATATGGGTTGGTACAATTCTAGGCCCGGTACCACACGGGGCTCCAGGATCAGGACTCGAAACCGATCCAACTGCAGCGTGGAGTGAGACAAGGAGATGTCATATCTCCTAAATTGTTCACTGCTGCGTTGGAAGATGTCTTCAAGCTCCTGGACTGGAAAGGACTTGGCATCAACATCAACGGCGAGTACATCACTAATCTCCGTTTCGCAGATGATATCGTGGTCATGGCTGAGACCCTGGAAGACTTGGGCAAAATGCTCAATGACCTCAGCAGAGCTTCCCAACAAGTGGGTCTAAAAATGAACATGGATAAGACGAAGATCATGTCGAACTCTCATGTCGCACCCACTCCAATTGTAGTTGGTTGCTCTGCACTCGAAGTTGTTGACGAGTATATATACCTGGGACAGAAAGTCCAACTAGGTAGGTCCAACTTCGAGAAAGAGGTGTCTCGGCGAATCCAGCTCGGTTGGGCAGCGTTCGGGAAGCTACGCTACATCTTCTCGTCGTCCAAGATACCGCAGTGTCTCAAGACGAAAGTCTTTGACCAGTGTGTGTTGCCAGTGATGACTTACGGAACTGAAACGTGGTCGCTCACAATGGGCCTCATACGAAGGCTCAGAGTCACACAAAGGGCAATGGAAAGAGCTATGCTAGGAGTTTCTCTGCGTGATCGAATCAGAAATGAGGAGATCCGCAGAAGAACCAAAGTCACCGACATAGCTCTGCGAGTCGCTAAACTCAAGTGGCAGTGGGCAGGGCACATTGCTCGTAGAACCGATGGCCGATGGGGCAGCAAGGTTCTGGAGTGGCGGCCACGTACTGGAAGACGCAGCGTAGGGAGACCCCAACAAGGTGGACCGATGACCTGGTGAAGGTCGCGGGAAGCCGATGGATGCGGGCAGCACAAGACCGGTCATCGTGGAAAGCCTTGGGGGAGGCCTTTGTCCAGCAGTGGACATCTATAGGCTGAGGAAGGATCGCAACATAGCGTTCGGTATTAACAGTGATGTTTTGCCCCCGTGCGTTTTCAAAAAAATAAGGACTAATTATTCCTTTGGCAGAGATTGCGGCCCAAACTGTCACTTTAGGGCTATGTAACGGTTTTTGATGTTTGAGTCTGGGATTCTCACTATTCCAATAACGACAATTTTGGCGGTTTACGAACCCATTCATATGAAAATGTGCCTCATCAGAGAAAAGGATGTTTTCAAAATTTGAAAACCGATTGAGCATTTCATTAGCAAATGTGAGCCGTGCTATGAAGTCAGAGTCTTTCAATTCTTGAGTTAATTGCAGCTTGTATGGATGCAATTTAAGATCCAAGTTTAAAATTCGTTGCAAACTTCGTCGCGATATGTTTAGGACAGACGATCTCTTGCGAGTAGACATTTGTGGATCTTCTCGTACCGACTGCTTAACACTCTCAATATTGTCTTCGGTCCTAGATGTGCGTGGACGACCTTTTGCGTGTGGTTTAAACGTCGATCCAGTCTCTTCAAACCGCTTTATCCAGATTTTAATTAAATTAGCACTCGGAGCCTCCCTAATTTGCCGTACACCATACTCAGAACAAAATAGTCGCCTGACAACTACGTACGAACGAGAGTTTTCGTAAAATGCGCGCACGCAAAATGCGCGACGCTTCCCGTCGAAGTGACTCATAGTGACTAAAACTTCATGAACCGCGCTACCCAACGATATCGGTCTCCCCTCGCCCACGCCCCTTCTACCCCGCAAAAAAAGATGATGCAATATGCACGTTCTATTGCGCCACCCTGTATAATATTGTAGCGGTATAGGTACCGCCGCATACGAACAACGCGTCATACTGACGTCACGCGAATCCTACATCTCGCAAGCAGAGTTTACTGTGGAACTAGCACGCATATATGTTCACGACATCAACCGGTGGGCAAGTGGCCCGTTAGACAACCAGTCTGGTCGGAGGATCCTCCCTTTTCTCTGGAGGAGGAGTGAGTGAGCTGTATATGGTGTGCACGCTGTTTCTCACACCTCCAAAATATAGTAGTTCAGCGGATACATAAACTTCTAAAATAAAGGCTTTAAATGACTACATCAAAGAACCATTCTCCGTAATAGCAAAGCGTTACAAGTCCTCTAGCGTTGTAAAATTCATCCCAAGTAATAAATGGTTAGGAGTTCCACTAAAAAATAAATTTCGAAATGGTTGAGCGAACACACTGATTTATGAAGATGAGTTTAAATATATGCTTTTACAGAGCTGATGTTTGCTCAAGAGCCTCGCATATTAGGCCTTTTACAATATTGCTGGAGTGAATACAAGATAAGTAATATTTAAGAACTTTGCACACTTTGAAATGAACGTAAAATAAGTATGCCTGCAACAGTGCTAGCGAGCAAATTTTATGACAGTGTCAGTATAATATACGTTGTGCCCACGAGGTGAATGACGCCATTTCAAAGAATCAACTGCCATATGAATTACTTTCTAATTTTCTATTTTTCATACAAAATTATTTGACAAAATCACGATCTCATATCAAAGAATCAACTGGCATATGATATACTTTTTAAGTTTTCATACAAAATTATTCGACAAAATCACGATCTCATATCAAAGAATCAACTGGCATATGAATTGTTTTTCAATTTTCCATAGAAAATTATTTAACAGTCATGACTCCATATCAAAGAATAACTGGCATATACATGACTTTTCAATTTTACATGCATAATTATTTGACAAAGTCACGACTCCATACCAAAGAATCAACTGGCATATGAATTACTTTTAAAATAATTTGACAAAGTTACGATTATTAATGTAAAACACTCTTATGTCAAACATGACATCAACTGAACGATGACAAAGTATCTAAAGTCTAAACAAAATGTTGTTTAGATACACTCACGAAGAATTTTACTTAAAGTAGTGCTTTAAGTCTTTATAGGAAAGTGCTCGGAGCTCTCACTGCAGTACGTTTGGACCATCAAAAGATAATGTACAAATACTGAGAGCAGACCATTTGAAGAATCGATTTCTTATATAAAGTGTGCGTTACCGATTCCCTTGCATAATATTTGGTCCGTACAAAACGCTCGGGGTTGTGGGATATGGGATTGGCTGAGGCGGTTGGTTAGTTTGAAAAATTATGTTAGGATTGGTTGCATAATAAAAAAAAACAATCTATACTTCTATTCTAATATATAAGCTGAAGAGTTTGTTTGTTTGTTTGAATGCGGTAATCACAAGAAATACGGGTCCGATTTGAAAAATTCTTTTTGCGTTGGATAGCCCATAAATCCAGGAAGGCAACTCACTATATAACATCACACTACGACCAATAGGATCGCAGCATAACTAACTACACGCGAACGAAGTCCCGGGCGGCCGCTAGTTATTTATAAAAAAAAAACTAGCTTTCCGCCCGCGGCTTCGCCCGCGTGGAGTTCGGTTATATCGCGCTTTTTAGATTTCCCTCGGGAATATCAAATTTTTCCGGGATAAAAGTTAGCCATGTTCTTTCTCAGGGTCTAAAGATTGTCTGTGCCAAATTTCATCAAAATCGGTTGAGAGGTTTAAGCGGGAAAGCGTAACAGACAGACAGACAGAGTTACGTTCGCGCTGGACAGCCAAATCGTTAACATTAAAAATATCAACTGAGCCTAGAATCAAAGGATCTTTTAGTACCAAAAAGCCTTTTACATGAAGTTATGAAGAAAGAACCATGTATTCAGGTTTAGTTGAAAATCAGCGTCAGACACTAGTTGTCTGTAATTTTTGCTGAACTGGGCCGTTTTGATGCAGCCGCGAGGCACACTTCACTGCTATTTTTCACATGAATACACACATCAAAAATGCCTAGGGATATTTTATTTTTACCTTTTTTTTTTGCAAAATTATATAAATATTTTGTTAAAACAATTATGTATGAAATTGAAGATTATTTTATGGTTTATACTTGCAATATATGTATAAAAAAATAGTCTCCGCCCGCGGTGGCCACGCCGCAAAGCTGGAACCCGAAGTAGTCCGTGAGAAGGAACACCAGCTTCATGTAATCTTCTTCTTACAGTTTGGTCACTAACCAACAATAGGTGGTGGTCTTTGAACTATTTACATAAGCGTAATATTGGTTGGTTTCCTAGCGATATTTTGAAGAAAACGGTCCAGCCTAAGAGTTTTGATGCCAAGCGATTCGTCGTGTTCCGGCATAATGTCTGGTGAAGCCGTACGGAGGACGGGTCTGAGCAGTTGTGTTGCGATGTGTGCCGGGTACAATGCGCCAAATGTTGTTGTGTAGGGAGTTTGGTCGTGGAAGATCTCCACATCAATCTCCCCCTGGCGCAGCATCGTTGGTCGTGTTGTTGGGTTTAACATTGCACCACCTCGCTCAACTGCCGTCTTCCTTCCTATCCACTAAGGTTTTTTAAGTGAATGGGCTTAATAAATTAGCGCGCTTTACCATCAACGATTGTATCACTGCTTACCATGAGGCGGGATTGCAGTCAAGCGCTAGTTTATAATTATTAAAAAAAATATATCTTTTCAGCAATATCGCCTGTAGTACGATAATGTCACCATAACCTGGAGATCACATTTTGTCCGGTTTGCCGAGTATCAGCCTCCAGCCTCCACGCGTTGTATAGCGCCAGCTTGTAACTTGCCTACAGCTCTAATCTGCTCTTTCCTTGTCAAATGTCGATGTGACATGACAATAAATGTAACACACGTTCAAATTAGAATAAAGGAAGTGTGTGATCGCTTTTACTTTATCAAAACTTCACTTTTTATTGTAACATGAACTAACTTTTCGACCGCCAAATTCGATAATCGATATTCTTTTATTTCAAAAGAGTTTTTGTTTTTATTTTTTTGAATTTCAAAAGAGGTGGTGATGAAAATATTATACACATATACACACCTTTTTTATGTACTGTCAATAGATTTTTATTTAAGAAGTCTTTCGTGTAATCTCTCTAACTTATAGACTTTGTTGGTGTGTGTACTTTCTATTTGATGTATGTTACTACCTGATGTAAGTTTATTTTAGATGTATTGTGAATCTCTTGGGGGAAGCATTTGTCCAGTAGTGGACCTTTATAGGCTGAAGAAGAAGAAGTGTGTATTTTACTCTGTGCTGAATTAATGTATTTTCTTTCTGTCTTTCTTTCTGTAAGGAAACTGGATATATGAGAAAATTTTACGGGTCAAACATAATACTGTAAATCAAGAGATAGTGCGTCTACAGCATTGTCAAAAATGTTAGTGTTTTGCGGTCGCCATTGATAAAGACTGCTGAATTAAAGTCCTTAATTTAAACCCGCTGTATCTCGCCTCTTCAGCCATGCTTTCAAAAGTTCAGTAAAGTGGCTTAGTCAAATGGCCGGTGCACTAGACCCTGTATTTTCAACTACAGCTCCGTTTCAGTGTCTGCCGAGCACATCTACTTCACAGAATGTTTTATAAAACCATTCAGATTTTATGGTACAGACGCTATTTTGAACGAATTGGGAATACTAATTCTGTCCTTAGTGTTATGGAAGGTTGAAGGTCGGGAGATATTTATATATAACATTTTTTTTTTGCTTGCGATGAATGTTGAAATGTTGAATGGCTTTTTGGGGCATTGTCAAGGTGAAGATAAAGTAGCCTGCGTCAAAGCTCTTAAGTTGCATTTGTTTTTATATTTTCTTCGTCGCGTCAATGAAATGTATTAAATTTTGATAGACAATAACATCGTCACTGCTACGGTATTGTCGGTGGCATAGTTCGCAATGGCTTCATTTCTAGGGCGCAAAGACCCGCAGGGTAATTGCGTAGCACACTATCAGTAGCAATGGGTTTCATTTTGACAGTTCAGCAACATTCATTGCGTTATTTACGTTGTTGAGCAGGCACATTTCTCGAACATGTTGAGGAATGGTTTAACAATAGGCTTCAAAATGATTTCAACTGAGTTAAGACACAATTGAGTTACACCATTAGGTTGCAGGATAGAGAAGCCTTGTTTTTTTATGTGAAAACATATGAAAACTTACTGAAGATATTGATTTATTCAAAAGTCATATCAATATTTTCTCCTTTAATTAAACGGTTCAAATGAAAACACAGCCAGATTTCGAATAAACCTTTTTTTAAATAATTATAAACTAGTGCTTGACTGCAATCCCACCTGATGGTAAGCAGTGATGCAATCGTTGATGGTAAATCGCCCAAGTTTAATAAGCCTATTCACTTAAAAATCTTAGTAGGAAGGAATATGGCAGTTGAGCGAGGTGATGCAATGTTAAAGCTAACAGCACGACCAACGATGCTGCGCCAGAGGGAGATTAATCTGGAGACCCTCCACAATCAAACTCGCGACACAATAACATTTAGCACATCATACCCGGCACACATCGCAATACAACTGCTCAGACCCTGGAAATTCAGACTCAAGTATTCAAACCACTGGCACGCCACAATAGCGGCGGTAAGTCCACTCTTTGAGGAGTGGTTAGAGAGGCGCCACGGCACCCTCACCTTCCGCTTGCCTGACGCAGGTCCTCACAGGACACGGCTGTTTCGGCAGGTTTCTGTTCGGTATAAGGCGGGAGGAAACGCCAGGGTGTCACCATTGTGTGGATCGTCCTGTGGACACGGTGGAACATACGGTGGAGGTCCGCCCGGCTTGGGTAGAACACCGCAATGTACATATATAAGATCAGGAGGTTTACCCGGATTTTATATACATTCTCTCCCTACAAAAAAAAATCAGTCTAATATGTAAGTAGTTTTCGAATATTGTTTTAAATGTTTTCTCTATTTTATGTCCTCAATTGTGAGATTTTCATGATTTGAAGCCACCAGACAGTTTTATGGTCTGTTTTCTACTTTGAAACATAAATGTTGTACTCATGTGAAATTTTAATATTCTTTAATATATGTGTGTTTACTTAGCGTCATAATCAAACTGTGAGAGGGAGAATTTGTTTATTTATGCGAGTGTATCATGTTCTTTCTTGTTTGTTTATTTAAACAAACAAACGTCTAGGACGAAGTTAAAAACAAGATAGAAGTTTAAACTAAACATACGCTACATAAGCATTACTATTCTAACTAATTATCTGACTCTGCAAAGTTAAACTACAAAACAAACAGTAATTATAAAACGGTATAGGATGTTTACGTCAAACCGCTGTTGGAAGCGAGCACTAAGATAAAGAGAATAAAGTAGAGGGCTATTAAGTCTACCCCTTGTTTCTGACTGATATACCACTACCATTTGCTAGCAGTGAGTGGGGATAAGTTGTGACTTTAATTTTACATTTTAAGTCTTTACCAATTCTTTTTTTTTATATAATTATAACCTAGTGCTTGACCGCAATTCCCGCCTTATGGTAGGCAGTGGTTTAATCGTTGATGGTAAAGCGCCCTAGTTTATTAAGAGCCTATTCACTCTGGCCTTGAAGACACATAAATTGTAGTCAGATGGAAACACCGCCGCTGGCAAATTGTTCCAGTCCCTCGATCGACGAGGTATGAAAGACGAGGCGAAACGCTTCGGTCAACAACATAAGGATGGATACTCGCCGCACGACCGGTCGTCCGATCATGGAACGGAGATGAGGAAATTAAATCGTGCAATTCCCCCGCACACTCTCCAAAATGTATCCTATAGAACACCGACAGGCTGGCTACTGGCTCCAGGCTTTGAAGACCGTTTTGAACCAAACCTGGGTCGCCAATTAGCCTCTCCGCACGCCTCTCCACTGAATCCAAAGTTATAAAGTGGCATTTTGCAGCACCAGCCCAAATGTGACTGCAGTACTCCACACACGAACGGACCTGTTTGTATAACATACAACACTACAGAAGCTGTCATTCCTAATACTAGTACACGGGCCTCCTCCCTGTGGTAGTGAGTGTGCCGTAATCCCCCGACATCTACCAACCAGCACACGGGCTGGATGGTAAATGTCGCGTCTTTGATTTCAACCCTCTCTTTAATGTAATATGTAACATCCTAAAAGTTAGCTTTGGTTTAAACTTATATTGAAGTCACGCATAGTTTCAAAGTCTAAATTAATAAACTAAAATATTGATCATATTTCAATGGAGATCCCTAAAGTAAATGAAAATATATCAATAGTTCGGCACTCAGTGCTGCTCGACGTTACCAACGACCTCGGCGGGTAAACCTAGGTTTCGGTTAGTAGATCTGGAACGCACCTATACAATTTTGAAAGACAGGAAGACAAGAATATAAAATAGTTTTCGTCTTTCTCAACCCAGATAGTACAACGGGCTTTTTAAAAACGTACGTTGTTAACAGCACAACGATCCGAATGAAGCATTTCGTCCCCGTCTTTTATACCGCATACATCGAGGGACTGGAACAATTTGCCAGCGACATGTTTCCGTCGGACTACAACAATTTGAGTGTCTTCAAGGCTAGAGTGAATAGGCTCTTAATAAACTAACGCGCTTTACCATCAGCGATCGCATCACTGGTTACCATCAGGCGGGATTGCAGTCAAGCACTTGTTTATAATTTATAACAAAAAAAGAATCCTGTATTTTAAAAGGTCACCTTTGGTCAGAATTTTCCCCGTGAGTTTCGTCTATTCGTCGTCTTGCATCCCCTAGTAGGGGTGCCAAGTGAAATAATTATGATCTCGCTCCACAGCGTGAAGTATACTTAATGGGATTGGCTGAATCTTACGTACCTATCTTATTTTCTGTTCTAAATGAGATACTCTCCTCTAGTTTGTCCCCGCGCTCTGCTTCAAAACTAATTTATAATTATTGTGTTGTTTCTTGCATATTTGCAAGAAAATACTAGTAACCGCTCAGAAGTTGCTTTTAAATATGCAGTAGAAATGCTAGTAGTATGATAATCAAAATTTGTATATCTATACTAATATATAAAGCTGAAGAGCTTGTTTGTTTGAACGCGCTAATATCAGGAACTGCTGGTCCGATTTGAAAAAATATTTTTGTGTTGGATAGCCCATTAATCCAGGAAGGCTTTAGGCTATATAACATCACGCTGCGACCAATAGGAGTGAGAATCTACACGGGTGAAACCGCTCGGTGCAGCTAGTAATTTATATTTGTATGTCCTGAGTATGTTACCAATTTGAAAGTTAAAATGTAAAGTATTTACTTGGTTCTTAGATATGTATATATTTTTATTCCGTCAATGAATTTTTGAATTATACCTTCTTAATATGACATTAGTACTTTGACATTATTGTGAATTCTTGAACAATGTAATATATTATTATATAACAATGTAATATATAATATTTTATTTTGACAATATGATTTATATTTTGTATATTCAATATTTTGACTTATATGGTGCATTTAATATTGTAACATCATAAATTATGCATTTTTTAAAATAAATTTTAACCTGTCTTCGTGTACATAGCGTTTAATATTTCTACACCAGAAATGGTGTATCCATACTATCCATACTAATATTATAAATGCGAAAGTAACTCTGTGTGTCTGTCTGTCGGTCTGTCTGTCTGTCTGTCTGTCTGTCTGTCTGTCTGTTACGCTTTCCCGCTTAAACCTCTCAACCGATTTTGATGAAATTTGGCACAGACAATCTTTAGACCCTGAGAAAGAACATAGGCTACCTTTTATCCCGGAAAAAATTGATGTTCCCGAGGGAAATCTAAAAAGCGCGATATAACCGAACTCCACGCGGGCAAAGCCGCGGACGGAAAGCTAGTGTTATTATAAAACCTCAATGTACCATAATACTGAGAAATATATAAATCAAAATAAATATAAACACTGTTTATTTCACGAATGCTAGCGTATAAGGCTTCAGATTATGTTGTCATAGATATAGGTTTCACATTTTATCATTCCACCGCCCTTATTCCAACCCAATTCATTTGGGGTCAGCGCTATTATTCATTGAAAATTGTCACGTGTTGGCATCAAGGAAATTAACTCGTTACTTTGTTGAAGTAATTCTTTAGCATCGCTTAGAACTGATGTTGGATGGGGGAAAAAGCGTTGAATTCGCGTTAACGGGACCGACCCGACATCGACACCGTTTTGACATCGGCGTTTTAGGCTACTGTCTTATGTTTAATTGACGTGAAAAAAGAGTTGATTCTCACCGCCCTAATTTAAATAAATGACTTTTGATTTTGAGTCTGCCAAATAATACCTCGAATTTTCACACATTTTTGACAAGTTTTTGCGTCGGTAAGATGAGTAGGTACTACTACAATTTTTACAGATTTTTAATTATATGAATTGGTTATCAGGTATGTATATACATATTTATATACACACATCAAAAGTGTCTAGGGATCAACATATATTTTTGCAATAACTTTTCTCCTGATTGATATTAATTAAAATTTTCTTTAAGGATTCATCAAATAAAGTGTTTTCGTTTGTCACAGTAACGATAAACCAAGTCACCTTTGCATTAATAAAGAAATTTGCCATTTTCCTAATAAAGGGATATTTGACATTTGAACCACTAACACAAAAGTTCGAAAAAAAGACTGAAATAACAGTTTTCTCTAAAATTTTATTGGGTAACTTAAACAATTAATAATCCGTGTTTCTACCGCGAACACTAACAACACAAGAACATCGGTTTGGCATACTCAAAATGAGTTCATCCAAATCACGCTGTGGAATGGCCGCCCATGTTCGTTGCAACAACAAAAAAAGGTCTTCTTGCGACTGGATACCCTCCATATTCGGCAGAGCTCTTCTCTGTAGCATATCCCATGCATGCTCAATCGGGTTCAAGTCTGGCGACTGAGCAGGCCAGGGCAGGACATTGATGTTAGCTGCGGCGAGAGTCTGTCTTACAACTCTTGCGGTGTGCGGTCGTGCATTATCATGCATTAACTGAAATAAGGGACCGATTTGCACTTGTAGAGGAACGATGACGTCTGATACAATCGTTTCAGCATAAATTTGAGCGTTGAGGTTGCCTCTGATCCAAATCAACTCAGTTCTTCCGCCGATCCAAATACCCGCCCATACCATGATGGTTCCACCACTATAAGGATGGACTTCCTGGCAGGATTTTAATCGCTGTTGGCGTCCAGGGGTTCTCCAGTGTCGTATACGTCTTGTATCCGGTCTCATACCAAAACGAGACTCATCAGAAAAGCACACGAAACGCCATTGTTCTTCTGCCCAATTTCTGTGTTCAAGAGCCCATTGATATCGAATCCTACGATTGTGCATTGCTATAGGTGGTACCCGTAGCGGTCTTCGGGAATGAAGGTTCACTTCATGCAAGCGGTTTCTGACTGTTTGGTCGCTAATTAAGTTCCCTGAAGAGTGATGAAGCCTCACGGCTAACATCATGGCGGTTATTGTTGGAGCTCTTCGAGTTAAGATTTGAATGTATCGGTCTTGTCTCCGTGTGGTGCAGCGATACCGTCCTCCATGGCGCTCAGCCACGGTACCAGTGCTTCGGTAACGTGTCCAAAGTCGACTGATAACACTCTGACTTGTATTCAGAGCTAAAGCCACAGTACGTTGCCGGGAACCAGCTTCTATCATTCCCACGGCTCTGAGCATTTCTTCCCTGCTTAAATGACGTCGCCGCTCCATAATAACGTTGGTTTTAATCAGTAGTAGGGAAACAGTAGCACTAATAATGTCTTCAATGCGTTGTATGTTTTTATAGGGAAAATATTGACAGCTGATTTTCATCTTTTACTCGAATTTGATTCACAGTTCCTGATTCAAATTATGAAATGCACCAAAAAGGATCCATATAAATTTATAAAATCATAAATTTATTACAAAGCCACATCTCAATCTCAAGAAATCCGCATAAAAATGCTTGATCCCTAGACACTTTTGATGTGTGTAGTTCAAGGAAGCAAATAGATGTGTAGTGTGTAAGGATTGTATTAAGTGGCGTTTTCTAGTTTTTATCTACCCATATGGAAAGAAAGTGAGAATGTATGTATTATAAGTATAATGCGAATGTAAATGACCCTCTAGCGACCCAGCCATATAAGTTAAAAAATCACAATCAATCGATTTACGCATTTAACTTTCGAATTGGTAAATTAATACATAATGTAAATCATTCTTTGACAAATTATTGGCGAACGTAGCAGGTCCGGTTTGTCAAACTTTTGATTATAAATCGTGTTGATTTATTTGTCATTCAGGTCAGCAGCCCTGTCTGAACTCGCACTGTTTTGACAACGGCTTCCCTAAAATAATGCCGGGGCTTATTGAGGATTTCGATCCAATCGGCTATGTAGTTTTGGCACAAATGGACAACTTACTCTTGGCCTGGTCACTTGACTTTTGTACACACTTTTTCTTAAAAAAGAAGAACAAGAGACAAACACTGCAACACTGAAAAGGACACTGTCATAAAAAACCATCTTATATCCTTCACAATCATATATTTATTTCGAAGACCATACTTTACTCTTTAGAGTTATTGTGGTTAGTGGTAAGGTTGTCTTTGACTCGTCTTCAGTCTAAATGTAATTATAAATGCCGATACCCGATGGGGCCTTTGAGTTCTTGAGTGGCGACCACGCACCAGAAGACGCAGCGTGGGTAGGCCCCCGACAAGGTGGACCGACGACCTAGTGAAGGCCGCGGGAACCGCTGAAAGCGGGAGGCGTTGAACCGGTCGTCGTGGAGATCTTTGCAGGCCTAGGCCTATGTCCAGCAGTGGACGTCTTTTGGCGGAAGTGTGATATATTATATGATCAGGATTGTAATCCAAACCAATACTTAATTCCCAACCGACGCAGCTATGATATGCCTCAACATGTCTAACAGATTGATTAAGCCAAGCCTCTATCTGAAGCTGGGGTTAGTTTATCACCCTATTCGCTACCAATGACCGTATTGCAGTTAAAATTATAAGTTATTTCTTTCGTTTACGACTACTTAACGCAAACGTCAAATAAAAAGCCTTGCTATGCGCATACAATATCGCATAAAGTGCACAGAACCACGTTTCATAAATATATTTTATATTGAATGTGTACAGAGACGCACTCGACGGCGTGTAATAGAATAATATTGCATATTTTTTATTATTTTTTGCTTATGACTAAAATAATAACAGCCGCACAGGTCGATTGATCTGGTTAAGCTACGCTTGCCGCGGTTGGTCTTTGGATGGGTAAACATCTTTACATACCGAGACCCCTCCGTGACTTGGAAAGCACGTTTAGTGCGAGGGAATTGCATGACTTAATTCGCCATCTCTGTTCCATAATAGGACGACCAGTTGTACGGCGAATATACACCCTTATGTTGTTGATTTTACACTACGATTGAGTTGACACTACGATTGGGACGAACAGTTTCGCCTCGTCTTTCATACCGCGTACATCGAGGTACTGGAACAGTCTGCCAGCGGCGGTGTTTCTGTCGGACTACAATTTGAGTGTCTTCAAGGCTAGAGTGAATAGGCTCTTAATAAAGTAGTGCGCTTTACCAGCAACGATTGCATCACTGCTTACCATCAGGCGGGATTGCGGTCAAGGGCTGGTTTATAATTTATAAAAAAAAAAAAGAAAATACAAACAGTCAGAACTGGACTGTGTGAAATAAAAAAAAAAACGGCTTTTCAGTCATATATAAATGAAATATTATGGATGCATGACCCAGTTTGAAACGCCCTATATGCAAGTGCAGTCAGTTTTGCGTTTAAAGGCACGCGGAATGAAGCGGCTACATTATAACCAGAGTTCATTCATCCTATTTGAAAAACTAATAATAGACAATATTATTTAATAATTTTACTAATGTTTAGGAGTCATTGGATAGATGAAGATCTATGTGTAAGATGCTTGAAATTCCATGGTGTATACACTGTATTTTTATGAAACGTTTATTCTTATCCGGGACGAAATCTATAATAATATTCAAAGACCTAAATAATACCTAAAAATATTAGTCCTCATCAACACAGTACTAAAAATTCAGTCAAGGTTGCGACATTTCAGATTTTTACCACCACTTATAACTTTGTTCCACATTCCTTAGGCTTCTATTCCACCGCCGCTGGTGATAACGAGAACCGAGCAACACTGTGGTGACCCAGTGGTAAGGACTTTAAAAGTTATTATGTTATGTAGTGATTTCGAAACAACCAAGATAAAATACCACCTTACGTGTTATTTCAACACTACTGCTCTCAAAACTGTGAATAAAAACACCATGTGGGAACCGGCGTAACCTGAAATGAAATCGTTTATTATGTAATTAGGAGCACTGATCACTTTTACACTTCATGTTTTTTTAAACTAGCTTGAGCCGACATTTCCTAACTGACTACCTCTGAGAAGAAAAGTCGAAACAAACTCAGGGATCGTCTTTTTCAAGTCCAGACATTAAAAACGAAAATGTTAACAATATCAATAAAACCAAAAACTTCGAAGACATGCGAAATCTACTAACCCGCACTTTGACCGCATGGTAGATTACGGCTCACTCCTTCCCACCTACAGGAGGTCTGTGTCCCAGGAGTGAGAACATTGTAGGTTAATTATGTAGGGTTCTGTACCCAGAGGGTAAAAAACAAAACAAATTACCAAGACTCCACTTGTCTGTCTGCCACTAGACTGTATCTCATAAACCGTGCTAGCTGGTCAGTTGGAATTTTCACAGACTTATGTTGCCGAAACTACAAATACTAAAAACTTTTTAGTGTAGATAGTAGTATGGAACCTTTCATCGATAATCCAATTAGCATTTTGATGGATTTTATACGTTTTATTAACGAGAAAAAAATAGATTACTACTTAGTTACTGGTATTTAATTGTATAGTGCGTTTTGTTTGTGCGGAATAAAAAAAGTTTCTTTCTTTCTAGTAGTTTTCCCGCCGGCGCGGTGGTGTGACAGATGCCTTAGATACATTTCAGCAACATTTTCAGTAGATTTCAATAATACATGAGACGATGTTGTAAACGGACTGATGCAGTAATTTTACGATGCCATAAAAGTGTTGTGCAGGAAGATAAAATACTTGAATTGAAGTGTTAAAAATATGAAGGAAGCAATTTTCGTATTTTGTGTGGAAAGTGACGTGAATTAAAATGTAATGAACTAGCGCCGCCTTCTCTTGTTTACAAAGTTATTTTATTTACGAGCTTCTTTTTATTTCTATTTCATTAAGAAAAGGACAGAAGATAGACATTAGTATAATAAATATACAGTATGTTAAATAACAGAGGGCGTTCCCTTAAACTCGTTAATATATATCATTAATAGATTAAAATAAAAATATCAGCATAGAAAAATAAGCATAAAAAAATCCAAATAAAAAAAAAATCTAATTGGAAATAAATTTGAAACCTCCTGTTTTAAATCAAAATAGTAGTCGTCATGTATAAATAAATTGCGACGTTGCCGTCTTTCATGTTCGCGTGTACAGTGTGTTTCTTTTAAATGTCAATTTAAAATTTTTATTGAATATTTTCATATTGGAAAAAATTTTAAAACATTTTGTTTTCGAATGGAAATATTTCTTTTAGCATGTATGTATGCTATACTATTTCGGGTTAACGGGAACGCCCTCTGTTAGTTAACATACTGTATATAAGTCCTTTGAAATAGGTAGGGTAATCTTCGAATGTCATTATCATCATCTCAGCGTTAACCCCAGTCGCAACCGAAGCTTTTTCAGCTTTAGACTCTAGGGTCCGCTTTAGCAGTCTAACTGCTCATTTGGCTAAACTTCGATATTTTCCGTGAAGCGACTGCCGTCTGACCTCCGCAACCCGAAGGTGACATCGAAGCATTGCAGTTAGACCAATTGTTGGACTTTTGAGGGCTCCAACAACCTGTAACGACTGTCATCAGATGTTCGTATGGCAACCGGGACCAATGGCTTAACGTGCTTTCCGAGGCACAACCAGACCAGTGCAGATATTCATATTCATGCATACAAATATTTACACTGCGCGGGGATCGAACCCGCGCCTCCTTATGCAGCGGCCGCGTTCGCTGCTGCTGCGCCACGGAGGTAATCTACGAATCTACTACACATTAATTGTTACTAGAATAAGCGTTTTCATGGTTATACTAAACAGCCTCATAATAAACAAGTGCTCTTTGCCATCAACGATTGCATCACTGCTTACCATCAGGCGAGATCACGTTCAAGCACAAATTTGTAGTTTTTTTTTTGTAAATTATAAACTACTGTTGACAGCAATCCCGCTTGAGGGTAAGCAGTGATGCAATCGTTGATGGTAAAGCACGCTAGTTTATTAAGCGCCTATTCACTCTAGCCTTGAAGACACTTAAATTGTAGTCCGACGGAAACACCGCCGCTGGCAAATTAAAAATATACTGATCCGATTCCGAAAATTCTTCCACTAATGGGAAGCTGCGGTATTCCCGAGTGTCTTAGGATTATATAAATATATTTAAACAATAAATTTCACGCTGGCGAAGTTTCGAGCAGAAGCGAGTATTAAAATAAGTCTAACGGCCGCCCTTTGTATATTTTGTAGTTCTTAATGTATTTTTGTGGTCGGATAAAGTTTATATAAGGGCTCGAGAATTAGGCCTGGCTATTTATTGACATCGGCAGGGAAAAAGATCTTTCAGCATCCCTACATGCAAGCGTACCCTGTCGGAAACCATGCCTTGACATGCTGTAACATTCTTAGGGATGACGAGAAGTCCTAAAGTATGCGAAAGTACCCCCGAGTGTTGCTTCGGCGAAAGCGGCGCGGTGGCACGGCATACCGAAAGATCCCGAAGTATCCCGAAGCATCCCGAAGCAGTAACTTTAAGCATACCGAAGCGGTATATTTATTATGATCATATATCATAGAAATTTCCACTTTATTGCCATGAAGTTAATGTAGAATGCTTTTTGTCACCCAACATCCTCAGCCGTGCCAATGCCAATAATGGACGCCGGGCCTTACTCTAGGAGTACTTCCAGGATCTTCACCTTCCTTTCGTTTCAATAGTTCTCTTATTTATCGTCATTCAAGTGATGTTTTGAATGATTATGAGAGAGAACTGACTATGAGTTCGACTAGGTATGTAAAGTGTTACCGGAATTTTTCAATAGCAGTCCTTGTTCTTGGATGATAAATCATTAAATGACCACTCAGGCTCTGGACGGAGCGGAAAGGCGTATCAGACTTTTAGTGATTAAAACCAACCCGTATTTCTTCACTTGCCTTTATCCCAGGGCTACGGTAACTCTTTCAAACAATCCGCGGTATTGGCAGGCATCGGTCTTCGTGGGCAGCGTCACGATGTGCTGACATCTCTTTGAGGCGCACGTGGAACACAATGCGCCATCAACCTAGGGCCTGGTCCTTACCGGGTGACGAGCTGCCAATAGAAACCCTGAATTTGAATTTGTGGCTAGTTATTGGTAATATTCTAGCTCCATATTGCATTGGACATAAACTTGACTTGCTAAATGTGGATGTACCTCTGCCTAACCCTATATTATATAACAGGCGGGATGTCATGTTATCTTGTTTCGCTCAAGCATCGAATCTTCGAATCACATTTCCAAGCCCCAATACTAACCACTACACAAACCCATTTCATTGACTCAAGCACATCTTCACGGAATTCCAGAAAAAAGGGACAAAAATATCTTCCAAATCCGGCTCTTAAATACATAAGATACGCAATCGGGCGATATAAATAAAGTTAGGACAAAACAAAAGGACACTTGATACGATTAATGTTGCCGATTCGAGTCCCGGCTGTGTTTAAATACAATATACCGTATATTGTGGGTAGTTGTATATAAAAATATGTTGAGTATAATTTTATTGGTCTTATAATTACGTAGAGGAGAGAGAGGAATTGGTAAAAGTGGTTTTAATTACTAAGTGTTTGGTAAATTTTTCAATGCAGTTAGTGGAATTGCTCAAGTGCCTTTCGCGAAGTGCTTTTAAATGGAATACTTCTTTTTGTCCGTTTTCATTCGTGGGTTAGGTGTTTGTTGTATGGATTTCAATTTAACTTATTGGCTTGCCCCGTTCCAAATTGTCGTCAATACCTTTTTGAACCGACTTCATTATCAGCTTATGTTGTTCCAATGCTGGGCAAAAGGCTGGCCCATAATTTTCCACTGTACCTTGTATATGAAGCCCATTTACGAGAGATTGACCGGAGATGCCTTCTCTGTTCAATCTCCCGTAAATGGGCTTGGTTCCTATAACCAAAAAAGGAATCACTTTAGAACACTAGGAATAATTTTAGGAACACTATAACTTTATAAACTACTGCTTGACCGCGATCCCGCCTGATGGTAAACAGTGATGCAATCGTTGATGGTAAAGCAAGCTAGTTTATTAATAGCCCTAACTCATTCTAGCTTTCTAGACACTTATCTTTTAGTCAGACGGGAAGACCGCCGCATGCGATTTGTTCCAGTTCATCGACGTACGCGGTAGAAATGACGAGGCGTAACGCTTCGTCCGGATCGTGGTGGTGTCAACAACGTTGGCAAGAAGTGTCAGGCAGTGTGTCAGTCTACTAAAATTAGCGTCATGTTGATTCGTCTGGTACGTCAGAATGACGAGGATGTTGAACGAGAATGCTGGGTATTGGCGCTATGGGCGAATATGTTGGCCCACAGGTCCGCTCGATATACTGATGCAGTCAAAATCGCACTATTAAAAGCATACCTACTGCACATCTCTATACTCCAATGCCATATGGGTCAATTGTACTAAACGTGCCGCCAATGAATTGCGTGTTCAATACAATAACGCTTTCACAGCGCTGTTGTAACTGCCTAGATATTGCATTGCATCTGAAATGTTCATCTTCTCAGCTGCCGTGCGCAAAAACAATGCGTTTTTCTCGACAGATTTCAGGGTAGTGGCAACAGCCTCTTGATAAATGGTGAAAGCCATGATCAAAGCCCCATAATGTAAAAATTAAGTAGAATATAAATACTAATCATCACACAGTCATGAATCTGTAAAAATAGCGTAAAATTTGCTCATAAAATAATCTCTATATTTATAAGATCTTTGATCTTGGTGTTGTGCCTGCAGCACATTTCCTTTTTTAGTATGATGAGATCACAAGACTCACATTACTCAATTACAGATAGGTAGATTTATAAAGTCAGTCGACCAAATACCTCTGTACAGATTGTAATTGTCTCAAATATAAATAGTTATGGGTTTATGGAGTTTCATTGAAGGACCCCTGGAACACAACTTGCACTAATATAAGAAGACAACAGTGTCTTTATAAAATATGAAAAACGTAGATGTGCCGAAATACGGCACATCTACGTCATCTTACGTGAGCGATATGTATATTTTGTTTAATAATAATAGTAAATAAATAATATGTAGGTATGTATTAAAATAAAATCTTTATTGTGCAGATAAACATCACAATATTTGAATAGCACTAGCTTTCCGACTAACTCCGTTTAATTGTATCTAATGTCTATAGGTCATTGTGTCCCGAAATAAAAGTTTTAACTAAATTGTTATTTCTAAAAATAATTTAGTTAAGAAAATTATTTGAAACAAAGTGGTCCATAAAAATATTTGAAATATTTCTTTAATAGGGTTACGGTGTTGATCCCATGCGCAAAGTGGTACATTTTTAAAACACCATGTACTTGTACCTTTATCGCATTCTAAATCGATTGTTACTCAACAAAAATCGATCACGTAGATCAGAACCGTTTTACACAACACCCCTTAATTACTAAACTCCGGATCACATCCGATGTATCGTCATCGGTAAATTATCGAGATCCGATCTTTTACACCGTAATTTATTAAAAGGAAGGTCTCGGTAATTTTTAAGAGAATCGATGCGAATCCTGCATTCCGTTAGTTAATCGATTCACAATGTGATGGACGGATTGAGATTAGGAATCCGGAGTGTCGGGTTCCGTCATCGTGGATTTTCTTACACCGAAGCGCACGTATGACTTGTAAGTTGTATTTTTTTTTAATATTAGCCTTTGCCCATGTCCACGTCGAAGAGTATAATAGAATACTCTTTATTCTGTACATCACATAAATTACAGAATATAAAGATTTTACTCTAAGGGCGAACTTTAACAGACAACTTTTGGATGGAATACTAAGGGAAGGAGACAGAAATAATGTAGGTAGTCTATAGTGTACTATTTACATAGACCAGTGTTTTTCAACCTTTTTCATGACACGGCCCCCTATGTATAAAAAATGATTTCGCGACCCCCTACTCTGTGACATTCTCATTTATTTTCATGATTATTTATTCTGTGACACATTTTCAACCAATGCAACATTTTAATTCATTTTCATAATTATTACCTCGAAAACTCGTCCCGCGAATATAGCAGTTACCTACAGGCCTCCATTTAGTGATTCCATAAAGTGATTGCTAGTGATTGAAAATGGATAAATTTCTTAAAAGGTCAATAGAACCGTCAACTTCTAGCGCCAGCGGTGAAAATCAAACAAAAAAACAATGGCGCTACGACGATAACTATTTATATTTGAAATCCAGATTTACTGTGATTGAGAATAAACCACAACGTGTTTTGAAACTTTAACATGAGTAAGTATGAAGCCATCGAAGTTATTACGCCACCTCAAAGCATCCAAATGAAAAAAATAAACCCGTGGAGTTTTTTAAAAAGAAAAGTAAAAGCTCTTCAACATCAAATACTGCCCTAGTACAAATTTCCAACTTAAATAAGAAAGCGTTGCTGGCTAGTTATCGAGTACCTAGCTTCACATGTGGCTAAAGCAGGAAAACCTCACACTATTTATAAAATTTGATTTTACCAGCTGCTCTGCTTTAATATGGCAACAAAAAAACAACGGCGCTATGACGATAACTAAGTATTTGAAATCCAATTTTACTGTGATTGAGAATAAACCACAACGTGTTTTGAAACTTTATCATGAGTAAGTATGAAGCCATCGAAGTTATTACGCCACCTCAAAGCATCCAAATGAAAAAAATAAACCCGTGGAGTTTTTTAAAAAGAAAAGTAAAAGCTCTTCAACATCAAATACTGCCCTAGTACAAATTTCCAACTTAAATAAGAAAGCGTTGCTGGCTAGTTATCGAGTACCTAGCTTCACATGTGGCTAAAGCAGGAAAACCTCACACTATTTACAAAATTTGATTTTACCAGCTGCTCTGCTTTAATATGGCAGAAAGTATGTTTGGTAAACAAGATGTCGAAAAACTTAAAAGTATACCTCTCTCTGATAATACCATTCAACACAAGGTAAGCGATATGGTGACTGATGTTCGTGATCAAGTCATCGATTAATTTAAAGAAAGTAGGTACATTTGTGTCTGCTTCGCTGTCGCTTTTGTGCGTTTTGAATCCAAAGAAAATTTAATGTAAGAAATACTATTTTGTAGAGCGCTTTCCACGTATACGCTAATGCTTGCGTAACATATTCCTTGAAGCTACACAAAATATGAATATGTGGATTTATTGGTAGACTAAAAGAGAACATGCCAAACGATTCTTGGACGCATTGTTTTCTCCATCGCCAAGGACTTGCAGCCGAAACCTTGCCACAGGATTACAGTTAAGTTTTTAATATTATTATAAAAGTAAATTCTATAAAAGGAAAAGCATTGCAGACACGACTGTTCCGAAAATTTGTGAAGATATGGGAGCACTACACCAAAATTTACTATATCATACAAAGGTTAGTTAGTTATCAAGAGGCAAAGTATTTGGCAGAGTTTTGGAACTTCGCACTGAACTTTTTGTTGCGTCTACAGCAGGTCAAATCAGAATACTCCAAATTGATTTGTGAAACGAAATTTTTTTTTTAAATTGGCTTTTCTATTCAACTTATTTGAACATTTCCAAATATCTTAAATAAAATTCTTTAGCGCGGGATGAAAACGTCATCACTGCTAAAGACAAAATCCAGGGCTTTACAAACAAAATTGACTTGTGGTCATCATCTCTAAACAACCGCGATTCATTTTCTTCGACACAGTCCTTTATTGCAGAAGTTGGATGTGAGATCAATTAATTCGTACCTGGTATGAAAATGGCGTTAGGAAATTTGAAAGATGAACTGTGTCATTACTTCTCAGTGCAAGAGATATCAAAGAACACCGGGCAAAGGTGGGTCTTAGATCTGTTCATAAATGCAGCTATACATGAGGCAAATTTATCAACTAAACTCAAAGAAAATCTGTTGGATTTATCCTCCGATGGCATGCTGCAATTTGAATTTAAGTCTGTCACTTTGGATACTTTTTGGTCAAAAAGGAAATCAGAATATGCAGAATTAACAATAGAGTCTTTGAAGTGTTTGATATTTGATTGCATTTTTGCAAACAGTAAAGAAAGAAATCGTTGAAACTTGGAAAAGGATTTAATTCTGAAAGTGGAAAAACTGATCTATGATGAGAGAAATTAATTTATGAAAAAACAAGCGCAACCATCGCATTAACAATGTTGTGTATTACAATTATTAGTTTAGTTTGTTCTTTTAATTGTTACTCCATTTCTTCAGAAATCTTTTATATGTATTTTGTTAAACCCCAATAGAAGTCCCGCGACCCCCCTGAAAAAGTTTCGCGACCCCCCATGTATGTGTAATTATTAGCAAAGATTTATGACTGAAAGAAAAGATATTAGAGGGAACTTGAAATGCATTTCATTTAGTTTGTATGATAATTTGAAACGGTAAACGGCTGTAAAACAAATAGCTTTAAAAATAGTTTTTTCAAAAGTTTTAATTACCTACTAGCAGAATTACTTCGCTAAAACAAGTGCATTTCTACAAAAAAATCAACCAATTAAAAAATCAGGCCTTATACTGTGTGCACACACACAGTTTTTGCCTGATTTTTTAATTATATCTGATAACTTAATACCAGAATTTTGACAAGCCATTATGTACAATAACTGACAAACTTCAATTACTACTACTACGACCTAAACATGTAAATCGCGGTCGATACCACGAGGCCATCGCTACTTTCTGCTACACAGCAGATTTAGATGATTTACACATATAACCCCTTATTTATAAACGCTGCTTAAAGTTAACTAGTGATTAGCAATTCTTTAACCATACATTTTTGACCTTTTAACGTCGCGTTTATGAATAAGGGGATTTGTCTGCAGCAGCCTACTCGGGTAAAATAAATTTCTATGTTTTGTCAGGTCTCAAAAACCACGCTGCGGATTGATTCTATTAATAATTAGATCAAGCTTGTTTAAGAGTGACTTTCAATAGAATGTCAAGCTGTAGTATTAGTCAGAATGATGGCTTACTTCAGCTAACTTTTCGCAATGATTTGATGGTTATAGAAATTAGGCTAGTTATATTGTTAAAAAAAAATACTGGTCAAAATTATAACGGTGTAACTGCCAACCATCAGGCACTGACGTGCATCATGTTTTCACTTGTTTTATACCGGTCCTGACTGGAAAGGCGTTCCTTTTTTAATTCCCGATGGTCGTTAACGAAATTCCAGTCGTCTTGATACTTTCGCGAAGTTGTTTGCATATCAATACTCGGTACTCGGTAATTATATTGGGCGCATCGCGATCGGCAATCGGTAAAAGTTTTCGGGAAATTTTATTGTGATCGCATGAATATTGTTGAAAGTTTTTAATTTTGGAGATCTGTGCTCTTAGATTGGTGTCGCGTATGCTTTTACTCGAATCTTCATGATTTCAGGTATGACGCACGACGGCTGCCATAAAAATTAATGGTTAATTTAAAAAAAATAAATTTTAAGGGAAATTTATTTAAAACTAGGCTACTTTTTTGTCTTGTGAAATGATGAACTGATAAACCCTCTTTCTGGACTCAACTGAGGGATATGTTGGAGTTTTAGCAACTGAACCTTACGGTTCCTTTCAATAGGTACATTAGTCGGATTCCCGGGAGATAGAAAAGAGGAAGAAAGAAAGTAAATTTACGATAAACATGACAAAAACAAAAACGGTTCAGTTAACATGAGTCACATCCATATAAAATTGTTAGGATTTTTATTATTATTTAAATGTATGATATTAATTTGTTTAATTTAGTAATATTTATAATATCTTTTATGAATATAAATTCATAAAAGATACTATAAATTGATATTAAAGATTGAGTGTTGTATTTGTAATCATAAGTGGATTATTTCTATATTCTGAGTCAGTGATTCTTGAATTAAAATTATTTTGATTGTTGATTTGATTTGAAAACGACTATTGTTCAGCGTTATGCTGCGACCATAAGCAAGACAGAGCCAGTATACAAGTTGTTATTTACCGAAGTAGGTATTTCTTCACTTTGCTATTGGCATTTTGTTTTTATTGTTGTTTTGTGTACCAGATTCCCGGGCGCATCACGAATTATTGTACTGTTAATGGCGTTGTTCACAAACTAACCGAAATTTGAGTTTAGTTTATCTTTTCTTTCTATATCTTTATGAAAGGGATAGAAGATAAAGTATTCGTTTAGTCCTATGTTATAATTATAAGATATTCCATACACGTACGTGATTAAAAACATGACGACCAAAAATACGTCCATTTACTTCAAGTGCTTTTTATTTGTAAAATGAATTTAAAATAATGTTTCTAATTAATATTTAAAATATAATATGATTTGCATGCTTATGTGGCGCCAGAAAAAGGAAAACCAATTTCTATGAAAACATCTATGCACCAAAAAGCTACCCATGTTTGCTAAGAAATAAATGATTTGATTTGCTTTGTTTCAGGTACAACTTCAATCTCTCGTAGTGTTAAGTCCCGAAGTTCTCGTAAGTAAATATAACTTTCCCCGAAACTTAACAGTTAACCGTTAAACCATTTAATTCAAGTGCTCTTAATAATGAGGGACCAAAACTTGGCAACTTACCATTATTCGATTTCTGAGGGCAACCCTAAAAGATCTTTAGTACAGGCGAGGTTATTAGTTGGGAAGCGTTAAGGTACTCGCAGACAAGCACGACGCGACATGACGCGATTCTAGCAAATTACTTTTATTGTATCAAGGCAAACTCAGTGCCTTTACCATCAACGATTGCATCACTGCTTACCATCAGGCGGGATTGCAGTCAAGCACTAGTTTATAAATATTAAAAAAAAAAAAACTCCTTGATACAATAAAAGTAATTTGCTAGAATTCTGCAAGGTTTTTCAATGTTTACAATCGGTACTATTTTTATATTATCGCATAATATTATGGGTCACCCCTTTGGGTCAAAACAACAACCACGTGTAGCCGCGATATAGCGGAAACCGTGGCAAATCCTGTAGATGGCGGGATGAGATGGATAATACAAACGACCTGCGATCTACTGTAGTCCTGGATTGAAAGCATGGAGGTCATGAGATGCGGCCCTTTACCCCGCCATGGGATGATGCAGGCTAACAGTAACAACTGAGATCTGAAACGCATCTTCCTCTCTAGCTCTTATCATTTTCTCTCTCTCTCTCTCTATTTTACACTGCAATATTATAAGCGTTTATTTCAGATAAAATACAATATTATTACGCGAACCTTTTGCAACAGTTCCCGCCGGGCCAAAGAGGGCGAGGTGAAGCTTCTAGAACAATTTAGATGCTTCCCTTAAAATATATGATGCGCGCTCCTTTGTTTTTGACAGTAGTCGTCTGACGTCCATCAGCGGGGCTGCGCACCGATAACTTGCAAAATTTTTCTTACCTTTATCTTCGCCCAAAAATCCTAATTAAATAACGTGCATTATTATTGTGTCAATGTCAAAAAGTAATATTTAGGAGATAGGACATAATATTTATCAGGCGTTAACGCTTAAAATGTTATTATTAGAGCAATTTCATTTAAATAATTACGGAATTAAATTTGGAATATACGTATTTTGTACATAAACGACTGACAAATGGAATACTTCTACTAAAATCACTTCGCACTTTCGCGTTTGGCATTGTGCTCGTCTACGGCAGCCTTTACATAATTATATTATCTACGACTCAAATTAACACCTAGATGCTACTAAGGCGATTTACTAATATTTTAGTACCTTATACCTAACTGTTTAAAACTTTAGTGTATCTACAGGATTAGAAGCAATCAAGGGTCCGTTCTTCTATAATAGTCGATTTTCTCTGAAATAGTTTCATGGATAGTTTTGAAATTAATCATAAACCCAACAACACGACCAAGGATGCTGCGTCAGAGGGAGATTGATCTGGAGACCCTCCACGATCAAACTCCCAAACACAACAACATTTGGCGCATCGTACTCGGAACACATCGTAACGCAACTGCTCAGACTCGTCCTCCGTACGGCTTCATGCCGGAACACCACGAAGAGTCTAAAATTGTGGAGACGTTTGTTGTGATACTGAGATATCATAACCATCTGCCTATCCTTTTTCTAACTATGTCGAGGTCAGCTCCAAGTCTAACCAAATATTTATTACTAGTCACAGTAGTATATGTATTTTATTTTTACTAGTCACCGCTAAAAAGAGCCCGTTCACCTTGGCTCCTACTTTTCGAAATGTATCCTTGGAGTGTACCGACCGCCTTCAGCTTTTGGGAGTTGAGATTTCCCTCGAACCTAAACTTTGGGCGGTTCATTGAGTCCAAGGCCAGGGTGGCTGCCAGGAAACTTGGCGTTATCGCAAAGGTCCGGCAGTACTTCACACCAGGGTAGCTTCTTATGTTGTACAAAGCACAGGCCCGTGTGTGGAGTACTGCAGCCACATTTGGGCTGGTGCTGCTAAGTGTCACCTGGCCACTTTGGATTCAGTGGAGAGGCGTGGGAAGAGGCTGATTGGTGACCCTGATTTAACTCGAGATGGTCTCCAAAGCCTAGAGCACAGGCGTAGAGTAGCCAGCATTTTGGTGTTCTATAGAATGCATTTTGGGGAGTGTGCGAGGGAATTGCATGATGTAATTCCCCCATATCCGTTCCACCATCGGACGGCCCGTGGTATGACGAGTTTCCACCCTTACGTTGTTAACAGCACTACGATCCGGACGAAGCGTTTCGCCTCCTCCTTTATACCGCGTACATCGAGGGACTGGAACAATTTGCCAGCGGCGGTGTTTCCGTCGGACTACAATTTGAGTGTTTTCAAGGCTAGAGTGAATAGGCTCTTAATAAACCAGTGCGCTTTACCATCGACGATTTCGTCACTGCTTACTATCAGGCGGGAATGCGGTCAAGCGCCAGTTTATAATTAAAAAAAAAAAAAAACACATGCAGCTGACTACATTTTACATGTAGCTGCTGTTTATCCTCACAAACTATTTACTGGGTATTACGTTACCCCTTGGGTAAGATTGGTGGTCAGACTGATTTTCGGGCTTCTGCCGATCCGCAACAACTGTCAAAGATAGAGAAAACTTAATCATTCTCAAAATAATATTTAGTAATTTTGATATTTTTTTTTTTTAGTAATTTACTTGAATTGTGTAAAAGATATGTTTTCTTTTTATTAAGTCGTGTATGACCCTGTCTCATTAGATTTCCTTAGCTGGGCGTCTTTCATCTTACCCATATGTCAAACCATGTAACCTTCGAGATAGGATATTATTATTATGAATTTCAATGTTTTATGAGTACCTAAATTCACTGAAAAGTTTCAGGTTCTATGCGCAACGCCAGTTAGTTACTATAACTACTAACTAGAAATACATTATGCTAAAGCTCGGATGCATTAGTACATCAACAAGAATTTGGGAAATGTTTCATGATAACTGGGATCGAATAAATTACCATTTTGTAAATATTAAAGTTCTTTATAATATTTAGAATCACGTATTAGATAAGAACATAATAAAAAAACGTAATAAAAATGCTTTTCATTTAATATTTTGTTTTTTTTTTAAGTTACTATTTTATTTTTAGTTGTTAGTTACTTATTATGTTACGTTCACTTTTTTTCTAATTAATTACTGTTAACTACTTTCCTTCTGCTTAGAAATAAAAGGCTTTTTTATTTTATTATTTTGTATTTCTGTAGCCTTATCCCAACTGTGTTGGGGTTGGCTTCCAGTCTAACCAGACGCATTTGAATACCATTAATTTACATGGAGACTGCCTATCTGACCTATACTACCCAGTTACTGGTTAATACCATACCCCTTGGTAATACTAGTAGTTGTAGGATATTCGGCCTTCTAAGTACCCCGCAAGGACTTTGAAAGATCAACGAATGACTGTTGGAACAAACGGGTTAAAGGGCTTTCCGAAGCCTTATGGTCCATAAAATTCATACCTTTAAATTAATCGCTAATAAATCTTTAAATTAACTGCAACTATTACCCAAAAAATCTGGAACTTTAATATCCTTCCATATTTATGGTGGTTTTATTTCAGTATCATACAGTATATAAATCCGGCCTACGGGCAGTCTGTATCTGTGTATTATCTGCCGAGCTTATGTTTTGTCTGTCTGGCTTAGCACTCTGGGTTGTGGTAGCGGTCCAGGTTTTTGATGTATTCTAGTTCTTTAAATCCCTGCGTCCATTTTTGATCTCATTGTGTACCCATTCTTTGATACTGTACTCGTATAGTTTCAAACAGTACGAGCATTTTATTTCATGATAGTTTCTGGTTATGTTTCCGTTTGCGAACTTTATTGTTTAAACATGAAATTTATTTATTTACATATTTGTTTCATGTACAATGTACACAACCTTTTATATATCATGTCACTCTAAAATGGTGAAAAAACTGTATAATGCCTAAAGCGGATCAGTTGTTATTATTAAGTTAGTTCCGAAGATTAGATAAAATGTAATAGTTTTGGCGCTATACATATAAAAAATATAAAATAAGAAGAACGATTTTGTAAGAACGCGTAAGAAGTCGGTTTCTGTTGAAACTACTCTCTCTGTAAATCTATCTATACTAATATATAAAGCTGAAGAGTTTGTTTGTATGTTTGTTTGTTCGCGCTAATCTCGGGAACTACTGGTCCGATTTGAAAAATTATTTTTGCGTTGGATAGCCCATTAATTCAGGAAGGCTATATAACATCACGCTGCGGCCACTAGGAGCGGAGCATAACTAACTCCACGCGAACGAAGTCGCTGGCGGACACTAGTATAATTATATTTTGTTTGCTCTTGTTTGATGTTTATTAATAGATGTATATATTTATTTTATGGTATAGTACACCATAGACTACCTAAACTATTCGTCTCTTATTCCCTTTTTTGTATTCCATCCAAAGGTTGTCAGTAAAAGATCGCTCTTAGCGATAAGACCGTCGATTCTGTCACCCTTTGACCGATTTACATTTGTCACCTCACATCAGGTTCAGTTGAAAACCAGCATCAAACACTAGTTGTCTGTAATTTTTGCTGAACTGGGCCTTTTGGTGCAGCCGCGAGGCACGCTTTACTGCTATCACGCTTTACTGCTATTTTTTACATCGGGGTTTTTACTTTGCTACATGATGTACCTATGTTTAATTTCGATGTATTGTGTGTATTTTAGTATGTGCTGAATAAATCTAATTTCTTTCTTTCTTTGTTAAATCTTTATATTTATGTTCTGTAATGTATCCAATATATTCTAAAAAAAAGTTTGTTTTAAATGTCTCAGCTCATTCCGAATGTAAATGTAGTGCCTTTCGCTAGAAAGAATAAGTGTGCAAACAAACTTAGCAGTTGAACCATTAATCTGTATACACCTAATGTAAAAAAAAACGACAAGAAACAAAAAATCTCTTAATTTTTCTACCCTTATCCCAATTTCTTTGGGGTCAACGCTGCATGTCTTTTTCTTCCATAAATCTTTATTAGTGGTTATCTCGTTAAGAATGTGATGGTATGTTTAGAAAGGAGATGATCATTCACACAGTCCATCCATTAATTCTTTGGCCTTTCCCTACTGTTATAGCAAGGGAAATTCATACTCAATACTTTCCTCAAAGTAAAACAAAATATCTCCATATTTTAAAATGTGCCTATTTCCTTTTTATTCAATATCGTTCAAATCCATTTCATCCATATTCGCGTAACATTTTCTGAGAAGCGTTGTGAGATTATGTTGGATAATATCTGGGTACATTGAGCTCTGTTCTAAGAAATAACACTTTGATATGCCTGTTTTATCAAGAACTAGCTTATGCCCGCGGCTTGTGTTGATGTCGGAGAATTCTTACGCAGCGTAGAACTACTGGGTTTTAAAGTACCGTATCTATGGACGAAATTGCCAACATTTTATATGCTTTTTTTCAGTACGTGACTTCTCACTATGTTGTATTTTGTGTTATTCCTTTACCTGTTTTAAGGTATGCAAATAGAAATTATATTTTTTTAAATCTACACTAATATATAAAGCTGAAGAGTTTGTTTGTTTGAACGCGCTAATCTCAGGAATTACTGTTTAAGTTTTGTTATGCTCCGCCGAAATATACAGCAGTATATTTCGGCGTTAAAATAAACCCCCTTGTTCATAAACGCTGCTTAAAGTTAAGTAGTGATTAGCGATTCTTTAATCATACATTTTTGATCTTTTAAAGTCACTTAACTTTAATCATCAGTATTTATTCATAAAGGATGATTTAAGTTAAGTGACGTCAAAAGGTCAAAAATGTATGGTTAAAGAATCGTTAATCACCAGTTAACTTTAAGCAGCATTTATGAATAAGGGGGAATATGTTCAAATAACTAACGCCGCGCGAACGAAGTTGCGGGCGGTCGCTGGTGTGGAATATAAAAAGAATTATTATTTTAATTATTTTGTAATTTGCGATTTGTTCTCGTGTGTTGCTGTCTGCTTCTCAAATTTACGCCCAGTGTCTGAAAACGGGACAATATTGATTTGAAGATCATTTTTAACGTATTCGTATAAATCCGAGATTTGATTTTCTTCCTACTTCTGTACTTAGAACATATTGTATTGTCATTGTCAACCACTTCAGTGTCACAAGATCAACGTATATTGCAGCTTAAATAACCTTAAAAATATCCCGGGTTCTCATAGAGATGTGCAAGCTTATCCCTGGATCACGGGTCTCAGTCCAAGCGTGCAATCCTGCCCAGTTATTAAAGCTCTTAGAGCGTCTACTTGTGACTCCGAATTCTAGATACTGCAGGCTTTACTGTCCTAGTTTTGTGTCTAGAATTTCTGGGAATATAACTAATTTCACCCAGACATTAAATTCAGGAGTGGTTCCGTTTCTTTGTCAGATGTTGGATGTGGCCTATATCCTATGTTTTGCATGAACGAGTGGTGGAATTTCCCGAGCAACTGAATATAGAGAAAATGTGATTAGTTTTTCAGTTTGCGAGCAAAACTAGTGAATATTTTGTTAGAATTGTTTTTAACACATATGGTTCAGGACAACAAAAGGGACCAGATCAGCTGAAGAGAGAAGAGAAAAGAGGTTTTTTTTAAAAGAATATCGAAAAATGTATTATAAAATATTTGTGAATGTGTTAATCCATGAGATAAAATTAATGTTCAAATCATTTATTAAATTGTTAGCCAACGCCGAATAAAATATCAAAAAATTACCTAGGACAAAAGTAAACAATGTTACGAAAATTGACCTGGCAAAGTCCAATACATCGTCAATCGTATAATATAAATATCAATATGGTAAACATGGCCGTACGCACAATCCCGGTAAAACCGCGATAACCATCTGCCCGACGGAAATCGCCGAAAAAAGCCGAAGTATTCCGAAACAATAATCCTGTCCGATTGAATTGGTCATAAGTTGGTAATACTTTATCCGGGAGATCGGCGAGGGTTATATTATGCGAATGTATCGGTGGTACTACGATTTCTGTTTTGAGGAACTCGACCGTGACTCGCGGTTGTTGTATTACCGTGATTTGCGATCAAGATTTTTTTTTTAATCGTATTTGAATAAATGCTTGAAAACTATTTGTAGACTTGTAAAATATAGGGAATATCTATAAAGGCACTATTTACCGTCTTGTTTGAGTTGTTGCCATCATCATAATATAGGTAGCCTTGTTCCACCTACTGCTGAGTACTTACATATCTCCTTTATTTTGTGCCGTCGTCGGGGGGAAACTCAACCAGGAATTTCTCACTTTAAAAAAAAAAAGAATTACTGTCGTTCTGCATACTTTCATTAAAAAATCAATATTTAAACCTATCTTTATTATCGTTAATCAACCGTCATTGCATTCGATTGATTGATTCATCAACGTTACCTGGAATTAATTGGAACTAAAGGACTGAAAAAGGTAAGGTTCTGGAGTGGCGACAACGTACCGGAAAACGCAGTGTAGGGAGGCCCACAACCAAGTGGACCGATAACCTAGTAAAGAATGCGAAAAACCGATGAAAAGCAGCACAAGAACGGTCATTATGGAAAGCCTTGAAGGGCCTTTGTCCAGCATTTGACCTCTATAAGCTGAGAAGAAGAAGAAGATGAAAGAACTAACCGAACGAATACCTACCCATGGTAATTTTTTCGTATCGATACAACTCAACTACACTTGCACCTACTGGACTCACTTGATAAATTACCACCATATTACTACCATACCCCCACTCGAAGTTCCAACAGTGGGAACATAATAAGCTGATTATGCCGTAGAACGTCAACTAGAAAATCTATTGGACAAATTAATCATCAAACTACTGCTAATACAGTGATTGTTATGATTAAAGGTTAAACAAACTTACCTTGACAAGGTTTGATCATAATTGCCTTAATCACTACAAGCAATTCTGAATTATTTTGTGCAAATAACTCTTTAAAATAAATAACGAATATTGACTAAAGTGAGTCGTCATCGAGTCTCGTTGTTAATTCGGGTGCCAATAGTACCACCGTGTAATCTAATAGTTCTGTGCCCCCGCTTCGGTGAAATTTGATATTTTTACCGGAATATCGTTCTTGATCAGTTCCCTTTTACTTATTGTGAAAAGCCAATGTATTGTATTAGATAACAAGTATGTATTTTGTGCCGAAAAACAAGGAAAACCTCAGAATATTTTGTGTTTATTTTTATATAAGTTTGGTAAGCTTGTAAATGCAGCTTTGATTATGGTGGTTTGTTTTTTTAGGAAAGGAAAACAGTCTGTTTCTCCTTATCGTGAATTTGCAGTTTTATAAACCTGTGAGATTTAACTATCAGCACGCTGATTGCGTAACACACTATTGCTATCAATTGGAATCTTTTTTTTTTTATAACTTTTAAAGTAGCGCTTGACCGCAATCCCGCCTGATGGTAAGCAGTGATGCGATCATTGATGGTAAAGCGCGCTAGTTTATTAAGAGCCTACTCACTCTAGCCTTGAAGACACTCAAATTGTGATGTGACGGAAACACCGTCGCCGGCAAATTGTTCCAGTCCCTCGATGTACGCGGTATGTGTGTGTGTGTCCCTCGATGTATATGGAATCATTTTGAAACTACTTAATTGCTAATTCATTGTTCCTTATATTAGGAAAACGTGTTTGCTCAACAACGTAAATTCCAAAGCGTTACCTATGTGGAATCCATACTTATAAATGCGAAAGCATCTTTGTCTGTCTGTCTGTCCGGCTTTCACGCCAAAACTACTCAACCGATTGTAATAAAATTCGGTACACACATAGTCTAGAGCCTGAGAAAGGACACAGGCTATATAACATCCCGCTATGACTAATAGGTGCAGAGCAGTAACAACAAATGTTGCGAAAACGGGAGCGGACGCGGACGTACATACGGGAACGGGAACCACCGCGCGCTGTAAAGTGACGTCCACGCGGACGGAGTCGCGGGCACGGCTAGATTTTTACAATAAATATGTTAACGATCTCCCGAAAGTTACAATCAGCAAACAAAATACATAGTTTTCTTGCAGATGACAGTACAGCTATAATAAAGTCATTATGATCTCAGCGTTAATCCTAGTTCCATCCGAAGCTTTTTTCAGCTTTGGTGTCTGGGGGTCCGCTTTCCAGATTGACTGCTGATTTGGCTAAACTTCGATATTTTCCGTAATGCGACTGCCGTCTAACTTCCACAACCCGAAGGCAATAACGAAGCTTTGCAGTTAGACCAATAGTTGAACTTTTGAGGGCTCCAACAACCCGTAACGACTGCCGCTAGATGTTCGTATGGCAACCGGGACCAACGGCTAAACGTGCTTTCCGAGGCACGACCAGACCAGTGTAAATCTTCATATTCATGCATACAAATATTTGCGCTGCGCGTGGAACAAACCCGCCTCCTTGCGCAGCGGCCGCGTGGGCTACTGCTACGCCACGGAGGCTGTCACAGCCTGCTAACTGTTACAGCTATATAATAAAGTGAACAGATAAAAAAAAAAAACTATCTGACTTAAAAAAAAAAAACCGCCTGGCAGTACCTTTCATTGTTGTTATCATTAAACCACTAACCTTAAGACACCACATTTAAACAAGACGAATTTTCCGCCAATATATTATTACAAAATATTAATTCATACATAAGCCAACTCAAACTGGGCTAATATTTGTTCATTTGTGGGCAGATGCTTACGCAGTATTCGGAACTGTAAGCCCACGGAATATTAAACAGTTTCTTATTGATAAATTAACTTGCTATTGTACCGGACGGAATTTTGGCTATCGATTCATTATGATATTGACCTAAGATATTTATTGAGGGGATGAAATGATCTGGCAGGCCAGCCTCCAACTGGTTTGGTATTATCCGTACAAGAAGCGAATAGGTACAGATAGAGAGACCAGTTGTGTTGCGATGAGTGCCGGGTACGATGCGCCAAATGTTATTGTGTCAGGAGTTTGATCGTGGAAGGTCTCCAGATTAATCTCCCTCTGGCGCAGCATCGTTGGTCATGTTGTTGGGTTTAACATTGCATCAACTCGCTCAACTGCCGTCTTCATTAAGATTTTTAAGTGAATATAAACTTGCGTGCTTTACCATCAACGATTGCATCACTGGTTACCATCAGGCGGGATTGCAGTCAAACACTAGTTTATAATTATAAAAAAAAAAACTGGTTTTAACAAAGTCAGAGAGGTTACCAAGAATGTTAGTAATAAACGAAAAAGCACTGTCTTATTTCTGTCATCTTTCATGTGAAAGATGACAGAAATAAGACAGTGCTTTTTTCCAAAATAAGACAGTGCTCATTATTACTTAATAATAATACAGAAAGACATTGCTTTTATATAATTTTTTAGCAAGACGGCTTCATTATAACAGAATAACCTAATTAAATATAAACAGTAACAGACTAAATGAATTAAGTACATTGTACAGTCGCGCACCACGTCTGTAAGGTTTTTTAATCGTTATTTTTTATTTATTTTATAATTTAGAAGGCGCCGTGCATGCCAACCGTATGGTGTAATGTTACCAGTGCAATAAATAATTAAAGGAATTTAAGGCCGATCGTTAAAAGTGATAATTTATTGTGTGCATGTATGTTTGTCAGTTGATTAAAATTTAAACCAAGGGACGGATGTAAATTGGGTTATATTGTTTGTCAAGAAAACTTTTAATCGAAAATTCAAGAACATAATATTAATTTACTAGCACGGCCCGCGATTTCGTTCGCGTGGAATTAGTTATTTGTATTTTTTTTAACCCCCAAAGGAGTCCGAGTTCTATAGATACAGTATTACACTTCTAGATCATAATGCAATCTTAGCAAATAAATTTTTTACTTACTTACTTACTTACTTAATAATCGTGCACATGTGTGGATTTTGTTAAAATGTAGTAATTTATAAGATGTTAGTTGAAAATCGAAATTAAGTGATGTCAAGGACAATTTTGTTCACAATTTTTAATAATATTGATTTATGTATTTGGATAAGGCTTAATATATTTTTTTAGTTATTCTGCCCCAATTAGTCGCAGCGTGATGTTATATAGCCTAAAGCCTTCCTGGATTAATGGGCTATTCAACGGAAAAATATTTTATCAAATCGGACCAGTAGTTCCTGAGATTAGCGCGTTCAAACAAACAAACTCGTTATAAATTTCAAAAAAAAAAAAATTGTAAATACGGGATTAATGTGGAACCGCGACGCTAAAAGTTAGTTTTTACCACGCTGGCGAAGCCGCTAGTTAATAATATATATTTTAATATATAAAAAATAAATTCCGTAATTATAATAATCAATAATTTATTCCGTAATACATGGTACTTACACTATCGCATTAAATCACCCGCAAATCACACATTATGTTATACACTAAGATATTATTATTTACTAATTAGTGTACAGTGTGAGTTGTATTTGGTAATTAAAATTAATTCGTTTTAAAGTAATTTCTTTTTAAGTGTACATTTAGTTTCAGTAATTATCCGGGTCAAACGGTCAAAATAAGGCTGTAATTGCTAAATACCTACATGTGGGATTGCAAATTATACCTTTAGCAACGTATATTTAGGTTAATTGGGGTCGCTCCTAAATAAAGAAGCCACGCAGGTCGATCTTCAAGGTTAAGCAGACCTTGCCGAGGTTAGTTCATAGATGGGTCATACGATACCTTTTTGTGCTTCAAAAAGTACGTTAATCCGTAAATTTTTGATAGTCGTTACGGGTCCCTGAAAGTCTGATTACCAGACCTAGTAGTGGCCTGACCTACCTATCATGTTACTCAGCTACTGGATTTTGGAGGTCAGATAGACAGCAGCTCCAAGTTAAATACTACATTCAGCTGCATCCCTGTAGACTGGAAGGCGGAAGCCGATCCCAAGATAGTTGATAATTAGGCAAATTGATTTTAAATGTGTTAAACTCGCTACTTACCACTAAGTAGTATAATTATTTGCGATTGATTGTCAATTCAATACCGCAATTAATCATCAGGTCATCATTCATCATCAGCATATTCCTAATCCATTGCTCCATATGTTACATAAATATGTCTGCTCAACAACGTAAATAACGCAATGAATGTTGTTGAACTGTCAAAATTAAACCCATTGATACTGATAGTGTGTAAATTGTGTACGTGTAATTGGTAATTGCGTATACCCTGCAGGTTTGGTTAAAAGCAAGCTCCAAAGCCTGAAGCATTAGAGTAGCCAGCCTGTTTGTATTCTGTAGAATGAATTTTCCAGAGTAAGCTCAAGCATGACTCAATTCCGCCATCACCGTTCTATCATCGGACGAGCTGTCGTACGGCCAGTATCCACCCTTACGTTGTTGACACCACTACTATCCGGACTCGGTCTTTTATACCACAACGTCTGTAAACGTACTTCAAAGGAATATTTGCCAGCGGCGGTGTTTTTTTTCGCCTGACTACAATTTAAGTGTCTTCAAGGCAAGATAGGCTCTTAATAAACTAGCCCCCTTTACCTTTAATGACAGCATAAAAAAAAAATCCATTTCAAAAGAAAGTATTTTTAATCTATCATCATCAGCATTTCAGCCGTTCCTCTGAAGGTACAAGGCCTCCATGTCGACTGGTTCCGTGCTTCGACATTTTTAACCTAATATCTATCATATATTATGAATTATATACCTAAATATGTAGTGAAACATACAGCTTACCTAACAATGACGTATACTATCGTAGAAATAATAGCTGATTGATGACTTCCTCTTTCCTCTAATCTTAACTTCGTACTCTGAGCCCTAAGATGGAGATCACTAGCAAATACCATATTGTAACCTAGCTGTAGGTAATATTTTAATCCACTCATGGGCTCTTAATCAGCTGTTAACTCGTGAGCCTGCTTACTGTATTAGCTGGACAAAAAATATTTTTCTTCTATTTTATTGGTGACTTCCTATTTTCCCTAGCCGACCTTCAAATGCGACGCTTGAATCAAAATGTTACCCAATGACCTCTAGAATGAATACATATTTTTTTCTTTTTGTAAAAGATTGCTATGTTGCATTTCAAAAGGTATGTAATCATAAGCTCTATTTGAGAAGAAAATTCCCAGAATTGATTGAACCCAATCTCCCTATTTGAGGGGTGTTGTAAACAGGATATTTTCTAACATTCCTTTGGGAACGATGTGTGGAAAAGGTACTGATTTTAAATTGGTATCCAGCTTTCCGTTTATCCCCTTTCATGTTATTTTCTTTGTCAAATATGTACATTTTAGTTTAATAACTTCATCTCCTTACTGCACATTGCTGCTAATTTTTTTTAGAAGTCACTTAAACCTCACTTCATCTCTTTTCACGACGTGGTGTTACAGAAAACATCGGCTGTACATGAAAAAATAAACTCTTTGTTTTGTTCCGAATTTCATGAAATCTACTAGCCTAAATAACATTTCAGGGGAACTAAGACAAACATTCCTAGATGCATATTAATACGTTCAGGCTTTTTCGCAGAATAATTTAAATTCCTCTACCAACCAGCGGCGTAGCTCCTAGTTTCCACTTTGCCAGTTCCCAGTGCGTTAGGGCTGTCGCAAACTCACTTGCAAATCGCGTGTGGAGTAATCAGGTCCTCGCTTAGCAAGGCGCGTGCTGTGAGTAGTAATGCGCTACGCCCCTAGCTTTTGGGGGTGCGTTTTAATAATGAGCGGAGCGGGGATGTGATCGCTGGGTTATGGTTTTTTCAATGATGCAATGATGCTCTTCTCAATCATCATTTGGTGCATGTATTAAACGCTGAATTTGATTAGTGATTGTTTCATTTTTTGCAATATTGACTGGACTACGAAGAAATAATATAGGCAGATGCGTAAAAACGTTGATAGCTTTCCTATCGGATACGGGGCTGTTATTTGCAGTAACCCATCAGCCGCGAAATAATGTGTGCTGAAAAATCTGTTCGTGAAAACAGTCAGCTGTCTTTCCACCTGTTGGGGATTGAGTCTGTTGACAGCTCTCTCTCTTTCTCTCTCTCTAAGCTTATTAATTAATAATAATAGTCTCTATAATTTATTTTATTTAATTTATAATAGTCTCTCTTTGCGGTGTCGTGGTGGCCTAGTGGTTAAAACACCAGCCTCTCAAGTATGAGTGCGCGGGTTCAATTCCAGGTCAGGCAAGTACCAATGTAACTTTTCTAAAGTTATATGTACTTTCTAAGTATATCTTGGACACCAATAACTGAAGGTGAAGGAAAATATCTTGAGGAAACCTGGACTTTTAAGTCTGAAATCGCCAACCCGCATTGAGCAAGCGTGGTAATTACGCTCAATCCTTCTTTCTCTGTATGAGAGGAGACATGTACCCAGCAGTGGGTCGATAAAAAAAAAGGTTAATGATGATGAGTCTCTTTAAGCTTAATTCAGCGAAGTCTTCAAGGTTTTATTCGCAAAATTGGAAGGAAATTCCGGTTAAGGTTTTTTGGTTTTTGTTTAAAAATATCTTAGGTTCGCATTGAAACTCACGGCCGTTGCTTCACGGCCATGTTTCATAACATCCAAAGTTAGCCAAAGCCGAAGAAGTGTTGTCGTCAATTGACTCGTTATTTCAACAGTCATACCACTAATCGCTCCCGCTCAAGCACTAAGTCCTCACCCGTCTGAAGCAAATTTACTCCACGCATGGAACGTATGTCATCACACCGGGTCTGATACCAGCTTTGCTTGCTCCTAACAATCTTTATGTGTGTGAAGTGTTAAACTTGCATTATATTACTACTAGCTGCGCCCTTCGGTTTCACCCGCGTAAGTTACTATCCTAAGGGTATATCGGGATAAAAAGTATCCTATGTGTTATTCCTGGCCACATACCTTCTCTGTGCCAAATTTCATTCAAATCCATTAAGAAGTTTAGGCGTGAAAGCGAAACAAACAAACTCACTTTCACATTAATTATGGTAGAGGTTGAAGTATGAAATTGCCGTTGCCAAAACCTACTTGGAACTTAAAGACATTGAAACTCTAAGATCCGAACTCTACGAACGACCTTCACCGATCTGTTTATTGGATGAAACGTATTGTTACAAATGGACCTTATGTCGATGGCATAAGGTTCAATATCGCGTGACATGCAGTGAGTCACTTTTAAGCCCTATTTTTCCAGATCTAGACATTTTCTAGGTATAATAATAAAACGCATTGCTAGACTTAGGACGGCCTATCGAATGGTACAGGTATCAACAGTTTTCTCAACAAAGTGTCGACATCGAAATTTCTAGAAACCCGTTTCCGGGAATTACCGTAGGTACTTCCGAGTGACCTCGAAGTTATGTGCTATTATTATTACGTCTAGAGGAATCTGGAATGTTCGATCAGCTGTACTATATAAAGCACCGTGACGCCGCCGCAGAGTCAGTCTACACTCGACTAGCGACACGAAAACAGCGACAGTTAAGAAGCGATCTTTGAGAATACCTACTGCGACAACTGTAACGAGAACTGTGAGTACTACGTGGAGTAACATCTGTACTGTTATTGTGTGTTTACAACACGGACTTCGTGGACATAAAGGAAGACTTCGGTGCGACATCAGCTACGTTCTACTTGTCATTGCCTACAATCGACTGTACCTTCGTTGCTAATAAACTTCGTAACCCTTAACCGGCGTTTAAGTACCCCTAGCCCGTAACAATTGGTGTCAGAAGCGGCATGCCGGTCACGCCAAGGGAAGACGAAAGAGTTCGCACGCGACGACAAGCAGCGATGGATTTGGCGCGTCAAGAGGAAGAATCGGTTGGTGTCCCTGTACCCGGAGTAGATGCGGCCGTCGTAACACCGACGAATGTGAGTGCGTCTACTATCACCACTACTCCCGGAGCCAGCGGACCCGATTTTTCGGCGTTACTGGCTCAGTTGACGGCGCAAATAAAGCTGAGTATAGAACAATCCCAGGCAGCAACCCAGGCTCAAATAAAACAATCCCAGGCAGCAACCCAGTCACAAATAAAGGAATCCCAGCAACTGGTATTAGAATTAAACGAAAAATGGCAAAAAACCAAAGAAGAGGTCAACGAACTTAGAATAAAAACAGCTCAACAAGATGCCCGTCTGGACCAGCAAGATACGCGCATAGACAAACAAGATGCGCGTATGGACCAGCAAGATACGCGCATAGACAAACAAGATGCGCGTATGGAGAAATTAAACAGTACCATCATGGAGTTTGGGAAGGAAGTAGAATTTCTGCAGGAGAAGGTACAAAAAGGTGTTATTAAAGGAGTGGTACCGGTACCTAGTGCTTTGCCGACTTTCCAAGTACCTCATTTCGACGGAACAACGTCGTGGGTGGCCTTCCGTCTACAGTTTGAAAAGGTCGCAAAAGGCAACAATTGGGACGACGATCAAGCTCTAACAGCCCTTATGCTTGCGTTGCGTGGTGATGCCGTACAAATTCTCGAAAATATTTCCGGCGATTGCAATACCCTAGCCTGTCTGTTAGAAGCGTTGGAGTCTAGATATGGAGAGAAACACCTGGAACATGTCTACAGGGCTCAACTCCGCGACTGCACACAGAAAAGCAGTGAGGGTTTGCAACAATGGGCCACGGAAATAGAACGTATGGTTCGGAAGGCGTATGCATCAACATCGGGATTGATTGGCGCTACTACTCTGCGATTATTTACTGATGGGATTCGAGATGCAGAAGTCAGGGCTGCTGTACGTCTGGGTCACCATCAGACCCTGAAAGCAGCCTTGACGCATGCTCTGGAGGTGGAAGCAGTACGTCAAGATGGCCCACAACACGACCATATTCGAGAAGTGACCGCACAAATAAAAGCCCGACGAGGACCAACTTGCTATGAGTGTGGCGAAAAGGGGCACATTCGAATTGATTGTCCCAGGAAGGCTAAGGGAAGAAGAACTTCTTGGTCACGTGAGGAGGCCGCGGTGATGGCGTGGCGCAAGCGCGATGCGAAGGTCAAGCCCGAGCGCCCGTGTGAGCGAGTCAAGTGGCGTGAGCGGAGCGATCGGAGCGGGCACCGCGAGCGACCCGCTGAACGGGAGCGGGAGCGCGTCAAGGACCGGGAGCGAGACCGAGACCAGGAACGCGAACGTTCCGGCAAGCAAGAACACGAGGGCGAGCGGTCGCGCGGAAGGTCGTGGACTGAGGCAGACGGAAGCCGGGACAAGGAAGTCGAGGACGAGGCCCGTAAGAAGAAGCGCCTCGAGAAAAAGGCAAGGCAAAAGGACCGCCGCCGCCAGCTAACTTCAGGAAGTAAGGGCCGACATTGTGACAAACAGGAAAATACAGAGAACGTGCGTATTGTCCAGGTGAATGATTTGGATGAAGACTGGGATAATCGATCATCGAAAGACGCACAGAAGGACGACAGTGACTTGAAGACAGTAATCGAATGGAAACAACGTGGCCAGAGGCCCGCTTGGAGTGAAATTTCAGCGCTTAGCCCAACAGTAAAAAGTTACTGGGCTCAGTGGGACAGCCTGATAATTGATAATGGTGTTCTCAAGAGGAAATGGGAATCACCCAGTGAACAGGAGGTCACCTTACAGATAGTTGTTCCCGGTGATAAAGTCGCGTCAGTGCTACGACAGGTGCACGACGGAGTATCCGGAGGACATCTTGGAGTAAAGAAAACCCTGGAAAAGGTGAGAAAAAGATTCTATTGGGTGCATTGCCGCGAAGACGTAGAGGACTGGTGTAGAAAATGTGCAGCCTGCTCCTCAGTAAAGGGACCGCAAACGAGAGCCAGAGGTCGGCTGAAAGTGTACAATGTTGGTGCACCATGGGAAAGAGTTGCTGTCGATATAGCTGGGCCATTCCCTGTTACTGAAGAAGGGAATAGGTATATCATCGTCCTGCAAGACTATTTCAGCAAATGGCCAGAAGCTTTTGCAGTACCTAACCAAGAAGCTCATACAGTCGCCAAAAAGCTAGTTCACGAGGTGTTCTGTCGATTTGGCATTCCTTTGGAGTTACACTCTGACCAGGGTAGAAACTTCGAGTCTTCACTATTTCAAGAGGTTTGCCAACTACTCGGGATACATAAGACTCGTACAACACCATATCACCCACAGTCAGATGGAATGGTCGAAAGATTCAATCAGACGTTGGAGAATCATTTGGCCAAAATAGTGGAAGAACATCAAAGGGATTGGGACCAATACATTCCACTCTTCTTAATGTCATACCGCTCTGCAACACATGATAGCACAAACTGCACACCGGCGAAAGTCAACTTCGGCCGAGAAATTAGACTACCCATAGATGCACTAACCGGAACACCTCCCGATACTCCTATCCTAGCCGTCGACTATGTGGCCGACCTGCGGCGGAAATTAGATGGAATACATGAGCTAGTGAGAGAGAATGGTCTGAAAACCAGTGAGAAGATGAAGATCCGATACGACCGCAAAGCTAACGTGCCCGGATTTGAAGAGGGAACTTTAGTATGGTTACATAATCCCATAAGAAGAAAAGGAAAGAGTCCAAAATTCCAAGCCAAATGGGAGGGTCCGTACACGATAGTAACCAGAATAAACGATGTCACCTACCGGATTAAGAAAGGATCTAGAGGGAAGCTGAAAATCGTACACTTAGACCGCCTAGCTCGCTATTATGGATCAAATCATGCTCGGGACGAGCATGACTAAGAAGGGGGCAATGTTACAAATGGACCTTATGTCGATGGCATAAGGTTCAATATCGCGTGACATGCAGTGAGTCACTTTTAAGCCCTATTTTTCCAGATCTAGACATTTTCTAGGTATAATAATAAAACGCATTGCTAGACTTAGGACGGCCTATCGAATGGTACAGGTATCAACAGTTTTGTCAACAAAGTGTCGACATCGAAATTTCTAGAAACCCGTTTCCGGGAATTACCGTAGGTACTTCCGAGTGACCTCGAAGTTATGTGCTATTATTATTACGTCTAGAGGAATCTGGAATGTTCGATCAGCTGTACTATATAAAGCACCGTGACGCCGCCGCAGAGTCAGTCTACACTCGACTAGCGATACGAAAACAGCGACAGTTAAGAAGCGATCTTTGAGAATACCTACTGCGACAACTGTAACGAGAACTGTGAGTACTACGTGGAGTAACATCTGTACTGTTATTGTATGTTTACAACACGGACTTCGTGGACATAAAGGAAGACTTCGGTGCGACATCAGCTACGTTCTACTTGTCATTGCCTACAATCGACTGTACCTCCGTTGCTAATAAACTTCGTAACCCTTAACCGGCGTTTAAGTACCCCTAGCCCGTAACAGTATTTTATATCCAACCAGCAGCCGCCAGCGACTTCGTTCGCGTGGAAATAATTATGCTCCGCTCCTATTAGTCGCAGCATAATGTTATATAGCCTAAAGCCTTCCTGGATTAATGGACTATCCAACGCAAAAATAATTTTTCAAATCGGACCCGAGTAGTTCGAAGTAGTTCCCGAGATTAGCGCGAACAAACAAACAAACAAACAAACTCTTCAGCTTTATAATTAAGTATAGATAAGTATAGATATCGCGGATAGGTTGGCCAAGAAAATCTTCTGACAATCATTTAACGAATAAATTCATCCAATAAATAATTGGGGATGGTCGTTCCTTATAGTTTCCTGTACTATTAATATTTCGGCGTTACAACATCATAATCAGGTAAGTTTAAATGGTCCCACTGCTGGGACACAGGAAGTCTCTCTCAGTAAGGCAGTGGGCCATAATTTACCATGCGGGTTAGCGGACGTGACTTCGAGGTTTTGATTCTAGGACATGCCGGTTTACTCGCGATGTTTTACTTTACCGTTTTAAGAGCAGTGGTGATGAAATAATTTCTATAAAGTAATGTGCCTACTCTCGGTTTTCCATTGCCACAGGACCACTGTCGTTAAGGCAAAGATTTATTTATTGAGTTTTTTTTTAGTAGAAATAAAATAAAAACCGTCTCAATAGCACTTGCTTGACCATTTAAATGGATTATATGTTATTTTTGGGAAATAAATACCACCAAAGGTTGTCTGTAAAAGATCGCTCTTAGCGATAAGACCGCCCATTGTCTCACCCTTTGTAGAATATTTGTACATATTTATGTTCTGTAATCAATATGGTGTACATAATAAAGAGTATTCTATTCTATTCTACCTATACAACACATGGAGTAATTGCAAAACGCAATACCTTGCATTTTGACATTTCAACAAAACAACATTCATTGCGGTATTTACGTTGCTGAGCCTACAAATTTTTCGAACATATCAAGCAATGTATCGGAAATATCGTTCAAAATGATTGTGTGTTACGGAATTAGGGTGTAGTTGCTTATTATCAACTAGTTCCCAGTTTCTTCACTTATTGTTTTCTCTCAAACTAACTTCACTCTTTAATACTTCTTCAATATAGTTCCTCGTAGGTAGACACGTGTTGATAAGCGATACACGTGCGGCCCGTAATACTTTCTTTCCTTTTTTCTTTCTTTCTGCGATATCTTTGTAAACTTGTAATAACTGGGTCATTTATTATGTGATCTTTGTTCACTTAAGGGTATGGATACGCGTGGTCGATTTTGTTAATCCGATAAATCGGATAAGATGGATTGGTTGGAAAATACTTATGTATGTAATATCATGTAGGTATTTATTATCGGCTGTTATTTCGTGAGTTATAAGTTCCTCTTTCATTATATCAATGTAGGACATGATTGTAAAGATACCTTAAGAGGGGACTCTAGTACCGAGGAATTTGGAAAATAGGTATTTGAAGAAACTATTGCCGTCGCGCTGCTTCCAACCTCTCCCGGTAAAGTGCGAAAAGTACAGTTGCAGCTCAGGCTGATTTTACCTACAAAAACGTTGACCAAAAGACGTTTCGTATTCCGCTGTTTTCTTTTTCAAAACACGACAGATCTCAATTGTTTTTATATCCAAATTTAGAGGAAAAGTATACCTATGCTTCTATTATTTTCTGTTTTGTGAAAAACTTATCACGTTTGTCTAATAGTCATCTGAACATTACGGTAAAAATGGATTATTTTTCGCGATTTTGAAATATCGTATTTCTTTTATTAAATATGTTTCGGAAAAAATCAAATGATAGGGGCACGTATAATAACGGTGTAAAATTGTGGAAGAAAAATTGTTCTAAAAACATTATCCACGAAGAAAACAGCGGAATACGTTTGTATAGAGAAAGCAGTGGTGCTTTCTCTATTTTTGGAACTCTAGTGGTAGAGTTCCCTCTTAATAGGCCGCCCATTATATAATGAAGTACATATATGTATATCAATAAATACGTTTTTCTTTATTGCTTTACGTTTATAGAAAAGTTCATTGTTCTCTTACGTGTCGGACTCAACCGTGTCATTAGTAGATCTTTGACACTCGTCACGGGTAGTTAGAAGCCCGAAAATCTGACAAAACAACTAACTTAAAATTATCTCACCATTTTTATTAAAATTGCAACGTATTTTTTTTTTTATGCGAACCTGAATACAGTTTGTTCAGAATAAGCAACTGAAGCGATTCCAATCATTTTTACACCATGTTATATTTTTTTACCAAATACATTTAGAAATTGTTGCAGAGTGGTTACCGAGCGGTTACGATAGATCATAGTACTTGCTGGCGCGCCACAGCTGATGCCAGAGGTCAACGCCCCGCGCTCTCCCGTTCGATCGGACAACCAAGTAGAATAGCAAGCTCATAACTTTGTGGTTTTGCGTTATATCTTTTTGAAATTTTGTACATAGATTCTTTACTTAAAAATACTGGACACGTGTTTCGGGTTTCTCATAAACAATAAATAATATTGCATATTATAAATTTGAACATAGCGAATCAATCAAATACAACACGTCAATAAAAATGTTTTCGCCATTGATATGATATTAAACTAAGGTAGATACGTCACTAGCGCACTGAAAATGAAGCGTACAAAAGGAGGTAAGTCCAGCAAGTCGCTTTAGTTTTCGTCGATTCTATTTAAGCGCAAACGACAAACACTAGCCATCTTTTTCTTCTCTATGCTTTAGATTGCGCCCCATCTCACTCACACTGTGCCAACGTGTGAAATGTACGCAGAATAAAAAAAATGCATGTGTGTGCTGCTGCTCCGATCGGCACATTTATTTTGGTTAATTTGTTAGAGCATATCATATCTGTTTAATATTATATCAATGGTTTTCGCAATAAAAATCTTATTGATATTCTGTCATCGTTTCTAAATATAAATCAACAACGAAAAAATCAAATATAATAAAAATATCGAACATTTCATATTTGAAACCCCATACCCTAAGTAAATAGGAGGGTTTGCACAAACCCTTGATCGACAAACTGCGTCACACAATACTATTTATAATAGGGGTGTACCCGAAAATCTATAGAATATCATATTTTTATGATGAACCCTGATTAATCATTGCTCCTATGAGGGTTCGATTACAAACATCATTAATTCAAAACACAATTGATTTTGATTCGTAACGATAAAGAAATAAGGTTGGCAGTATCTGCAGATTTATGGTTGACCATAGTTCTCGATGAGATTTCTATTGCAAACATATTTTTTGCATAATACAAAAAATTTTGAATCTTATTTTCATTAAAGTAAGGGTGGTTGTATCCGCAAATTAATGGTTGTCTAAAGTATTTGTTCAAAAGCTTATTTTTGGAGCTAAATCCTTTATTAGTTAAGGTTTTTAATATGAAAAGATTCAAACGCAGATGGTTTGAAGTTCAAAGAAAAAAAGTATTTCGGTGTGGTTTTGTGCTTGCCCCTTTTGTGTGGTGCATTAATATTGATTGTTCAGTTGCATTATTTACAGAAAATATGAATATAATATTATACATTTTTACCTTTATTTATGTATTAAAGATACACAAGCTTCTGTAAATATATTCGAACGAAGCGTTTCGTTTAATCAATTTTATATCATCATCATCATCATCAACCTTGTTTATCACCCCACTGCTGGGCACAGGTATCCTCTCATACAGAGAAGGATTGAGCGTAATCACCACGCTTGCTCAATGCGGGTTGGCGATTTCAGACTTAAAGTCCAGGTTTCCTCAAGATGTTTTCTTTCACCTTCTGTCATTGGTGTCCAAGATATACTTACAATATTATATATTTCTATCTCATTAAAAAAATTTGATACGTGAAGACGAAACATAAAAAACGAACATTAATTATTTTTATTTCCATTGTAAACCTAAAACAACACAACAGTTCCAAAAGCTTCATTAAATTAATTAATTAATTCCCACTTCAATAAAAATTCTCTGTCCTAATATTTTTCAAACACGCAAATTCAAATTATTTCGTACGCGTCCCTTTAAAAATTAAACTAATTTGTGACTTCACTGTGGTGTATATTTAGCCGAGGATAGCTCCCTTGGCTCCGACTTAAATTACGTTTAGTTTGTTATATGCTATGCAACTTATAGGAATAAGGCAGATATGGACAACCACAGATACAAAATTGAAAGTATGTCGATAGTGATGCGGGGGAATTTAACTACGCCATAATTTACTTTGTTAATAGTTTATGTAACACGGTGTCACGTTATAACGAAACCCGAATGTAGTTTGTTCAGAATAAGCAACTAAATCGATTCCAATATTTTTTACACCATGTTATATTTTTTTTTCCAAATATATTTAAAAAATGTTGCAGTGTGGTTACACACAGTTCACAGCGGATCATAGTGTCCTAGCGTCCCTACTGCGCCGCGCCGCTGCATGCGCGAGACAACCAGGTAACCTTAACAAGCTCAAAACTTTTTGATTTTTAATGATATCTTTTTGAAATTATGTACATAAATTCTTTACATAAAAATACTGGCCACGTGTTTCAGGTTTTGTATTTACAAAAAATAACGTTGTAGAAAAGAGAGATTCCTCCGATCAGACGGGTGTTGAGTTTGGTGACATGCCCAACGGTTGATGTTGGAAAGTTGTAAATGTATGCTAGTTGCACGGGAAACTCTGCTTGCGAGATGCAGGACCTTTGTGACGTCAGTATGACGCGTCGATCGCATGTAGCGTTTTGTAGATACCTTTTGAAGTTTAAGTTAGGTTATGTTAGACACCCACAGATGTTTTCAAAATGCCCGTTTTTTGCCCGTTCTTCTTCACAGGTACAGCGAGCAAGTAGCTTAGTCTTTCTCTCTAAAACGATTTTTACAGTTTAATAGTGTAATTGGTTAATTTAAACGTAACTGCGCTCCACGGTTTCTCCCGCGTAAGTTTCAGTCACGTAGGAATAACCGCATAAAAACTGTCCCATATGTTAATCCTGGTTCCAACTATCTGTGTGCCAAATTTCATCCAAATCCGTTCAGAAGTTTTTGTGTGCACAAGTAACAAACAAAATAGATGTTTCTTTCTATGTAGGTACGCAGAAAGTCTGATACAAAACAGATTCCAAAAAAAGTCGCAGAAATTAAAAAACAACACCTAGTATGTAAATCCCAAATGAACACATACATTTAATCAACTTAGATTAAATCAAATTTTCCTTCACATAAATATTGGTACAAAACCGAAAGGGGAATTGCCAAATGCAATTACAAGTTAGAAACTGCATATTCATGTGTTGAACATGACTAAACAAGCCGTCATAACGATGTCTGGGAAGGCACGAACAATTAAAACCACGTCCACCACCCCTCTGTGAAGTTCTGGAGAAAAAAGAGAAGTATTGCCTTCTGTTTCACACGTTTTCGATTGAATAGACGAGTTTTATTTTGTTATTTTAACTATTCATAAGTCTACAAATGCGTAACACACTATTACCATTAATTTGCAGCATATAGCTAATCCATTGCTCCATCATCATCATCATCCCAGCGTTAATCCCAGTCGAATCCGAAGCCTTTGCTTGCTTTGTTTGCTTTGATTTGGAGTCTGGGGTCCGCTTTACCAGTTCAACTGCTGATATGGCTAAACTTCGACATTTTTCCGTGAAGCGACTGCCGTCTGACCTCCACAACCCGAAGGTGACATCAAAGCATTCCATTACTCCATATTTTCGAAAAATATGTTTGCTCAACAAAGTAAATAATGCAATGAATGTTGATGAACTGTCAAAATGAAATTCATTGATGCTGATAGTGTGTTACGTAATAACCCTGCTTTTTAGTAGATTATTCTTTTTTTTGACACAGGCTTAGAAGGTAAATATTCCAGATTAAGTAAAAGTTTACTTCAATCGTAGTAAAATAAATATCTCACTGAATTATCTTATTTATGGATCCTTACTATGACTGTAAGAAGCCATAAATAGTATCGTATGTGTATTAATCAATGTATTGTTTGCTGTTGCAATCACAAGTTCCATACATCAAAATATGTTTACCAAAAAGACAGCGTTCAGCATCAATCTTACTATCTGATTTATTTAGTTTGTAGAGAGAAATATAAATTCCGTGGAGCATATTTAGCTGCACACAACCCAACTTTACCCATCGTTAAGAGAAATCTGTCTTATCCCAATTTTCAAGCTCCTTTGCTAGCCAGCGGCCGATGCCGACACTGTAATCGTCCACGCTACTGAGCCCATTTCGCCTAGACGATCGACACATTGTCTTCCAGTTCTCAGACACCACTCAGTCACTACCTTACTGCTCCTGCCATCTCTTAGCCTTGCCAGGTGTCTTCCCCAACTCCATTTGCCTTCAATAAACCATTTTCTGCTACCCAAAACCTTCCTATGTTTTCAGATATCGACGTTAGAACTCTGTTACCCAAGTATAGAATGCTCTATGGCTACACACATACACAAAACGAAATCTAGATTTAGTTCCACCCTTAACCTTTGAGTCTGTATTTGCATTTCGAACTTTATTTAGATTTATGCAAAATACTAAAGTGACAACTTAGTTCCGAATTAAGCTGTCATATACAGAACTGCATTTCTCTAACGGTGAGGTTCATTTCAATAACTATTTAGGTGGTTTAAATCCTTACTAATATTATAAACTAGCGGCCGCCAGCGACTTCGTTCGCGTGGTTTAGTTATGCTCCGCTCCTATCGGTCACAGCGTGATGAAATCCAACCTGCGCCTAAAGCCTTCCTGGTTTAAGGGGCTATCCAACGCAAAAAGAATTTTTCAAATCGCACCAGTAATTCCTGAGATTAGCGCGTTCAAACAAACTCTTCAGCTTTATATACACACATCAAAAGTGTCTAGGGATCAAGCATTTTTATGCGGATTTCTTGAGATTGAGATGTGGCTTTGTAATAAATTTATGATTTTATAAATTTATATGGATCCTTTTTGGTGCATTTCATAATTTGAATCAGGAACTGTGAATCAAATTCGAGTAAAAGATGAAAATCAGCTGTCAATATTTTCCCTATAAAAACATACAACGCATTGAAGACATTATTAGTGCTACTGTTTCCCTACTACTGATTAAAACCAACGTTATTATGGAGCGGCGACGTCATTTAAGCAGGGAAGAAATGCTCAGAGCCGTGGGAATGATAGAAGCTGGTTCCCGGCAACGTACTGTGGCTTTAGCTCTGAATACAAGTCAGAGTGTTATCAGTCGACTTTGGACACGTTACCGAAGCACTGGTACCGTGGCTGAGCGCCATGGAGGACGGTATCGCTGCACCACACGGAGACAAGACCGATACATTCAAATCTTAACTCGAAGAGCTCCAACAATAACCGCCATGATGTTAGCCGTGAGGCTTCATCACTCTTCAGGGAACTTAATTAGCGACCAAACAGTCAGAAACCGCTTGCATGAAGTGAACCTTCATTCCCGAAGACCGCTACGGGTACCACCTATAGCAATGCACAATCGTAGGATTCGATATCAATGGGCTCTTGAACACAGACATTGGGCAGAAGAACAATGGCGTTTCGTGTGCTTTTCTGATGAGTCTCGTTTTGGTATGAGACCGGATACAAGACGTATACGACACTGGAGAACCCCTGGACGCCAACAGCGATTAAAATCCTGCCAGGAAGTCCATCCTTATAGTGGTGGAACCATCATGGTATGGGCGGGTATTTGGATCGGCGGAAGAACTGAGTTGATTTGGATCAGAGGCAACCTCAACGCTCAAATTTATGCTGAAACGATTGTATCAGACGTCATCGTTCCTCTACAAGTGCAAATCGGTCCCTTATTTCAGTTAATGCATGATAATGCACGACCGCACACCGCAAGAGTTGTAAGACAGACTCTCGCCGCAGCTAACATCAATGTCCTGCCCTGGCCTGCTCAGTCGCCAGACTTGAACCCGATTGAGCATGCATGGGATATGCTACAGAGAAGAGCTCTGCCGAATATGGAGGGTATCCAGTCGCAAGAAGACCTTTTTTTGTTGTTGCAACGAACATGGGCGGCCATTCCACAGCGTGATTTGGATGAACTCATTTTGAGTATGCCAAACCGATGTTCTTGTGTTGTTAGTGTTCGCGGTAGAAACACGGATTATTAATTGTTTAAGTTACCCAATAAAATTTTAGAGAAAACTGTTATTTCAGTCTTTTTTTCGAACTTTTGTGTTAGTGGTTCAAATGTCAAATATCCCTTTATTAGGAAAATGGCAAATTTCTTTATTAATGCAAAGGTGACTTGGTTTATCGTTACTGTGACAAACGAAAACACTTTATTTGATGAATCCTTAAAGAAAATTTTAATTAATATTAATCAGGAGAAAAGTTATTGCAAAAATATATGTTGATCCCTAGACACTTTTGATGTGTGTATTAGTAAAGATGGGAAAGTGAGTTTGTTTGTTTGTTTGTTCCGCTTTCACGCCGTAACTACTGAACCCTTTCCTTTGAAATTTTGCAGACGTAAATTCAGAAGTCCGGATTAAATAATAGGATAGAGTAGGTTTTTATCCCGGAAAAAAAATTATATTCCTGAGGGAAATAATAAACGCGATATAACCGAACTCCACGCGGGCCAAGCCGCGGGCGGAAAGCTAGTCTGGTATAAACAAAATTCTTGTTTTGTAATAAGAGAAACAGGGTCTGTCCCCAAAACTTGAAAACTAGATCTAGAATCAGTATTACATAAAATTCCACATATTAATGTCATATTGAAAAGCTGTTTAGCTTAAAGACTTGCTAAACAATATTTTGCAGTAAGGATAGCCATAATTGTTTGGTACAAATTAAACTGCATGGGCGTCATTAAACACATGTCCTCATGCATGACCTTTTAACTTTGTAATAGCTCACATCACAACTGAAACACAGTGAGTGTTCTGTTTGTGGGAAAGCTCGCGTCCAGACTGCGAGGCATGGGCTTAATTGAGAGCAGTTCTGACCGAATAATGTATAGTTTGCTTTTTACCTTTTTTTTTTGTATGGATCATCAAATTACCTCTCCTGCTCTAGGCGGAGCGGATGGGTGTGTCAGACTTTTACTGACTAAAGCCCACCCGTGTTTCTTCACTTGCCTGTGCCAGCCCGCAACCCTGACTCAGGCATCGGTCTTCGTGGACCCCGTCACGATGTACTGACATCTCTTTGAGGCGCGCGCAAAACTGGCCTGCTCCTTACGGGCGGCGAGCTGTTCACTGTTTGCCACCCGTAAAAAATACTGTCTCAGAAACCCGAGCATAGGAAAAAACCACAGCCTTTGTGGCTCAAACTATATAACATTAGCCGCCGCGCGCGTTTTCGTCCGCGTTTTTTTATATGCTCCGCTCCTGTTGATCGCAGCGTGATGTTATATAGCCTAAAGCCTTCCTGGATTAATGGGCTATCCACCGCAAAAAAAAAAAAATCGGTCCAGTAGTTCCTGAGATTAGCGTGTTCAAACAAACTCTTCTGCTTTATATATTATTATAGATTAGATACTATGATACCTACATAAATATTTATTATATCCTGTTTTTTATATTTATAATGGCAACAGAAATACATACATCACCTGTGAAAATCTCAACGTTTACGCAATCACAGTCTAGGAGACACAGCCTGGTGATAAAGACTTACACCGGACATTGGAATCTTAGATTCACGTATTTACCTCTCTAGGTACGAAACTCCAAAACGTTAACTTACCACCCACAGTGGTTACCGTTACTACATCATTTAACCAAAGACACGCAATATCCAAACACAGTGCTTATCTAGTTGGAGAACGGGAAGCACACGAGTCCCGTCCCGGACGTGCCAATTAAAAACCCTCTGATCCTCCTTTTGTCATTCGTTTCGTTTGTGCCAATTGCATTGGACATGAATGAAGCCGTAAAAGTTAACTTTTACTGCCAATCTTGATACTTTATTTCTATTTGAAGGGAGGATAAAACTTTGATGGGGCTCCATTTTGTTGAAGGTTTACTGGCACCTGCAGTTATAGGGTGTTTTGGGTGCTTTTTTTGCGGATGGGTGATCATCAAATGACCTCTGCCACTTCGGAAGACTTCCGTCGGAAGGTCGTGTCAGACTTTTGCTGAATAAAACCCACCCTTGTTCCTTCACTTGCCTGTGCGCCAGGAGCTACGGTATCTCTTTCGAACAACCCGTAGCCTAGGCAGGCATCGGTCTTTGTGGACCCCTGCACGATGTGCAGAGAACTCTTTGAGGCCCTTTGTTTTATCTGAAGAGAAACCGCTCCTCGACGAATGTATATGCTAGTGACTGATTCGTGTACCTATATGTTACTGTCACCTTGCATTATTCATTCTGTGCTATTAGGATATATGATTAAGATTTTTTAGGCATTTTTGAGCAATACTATAATCCGGAAGAGTGGATGACCTGTAACGGTCGTCAAAGACAGCTGGGACCAACTTAACGTAAAGATCACCCATCGACGGACCGACCATAGCAAGCATAGCTTAACCTGATGTTATTGCTTTCTTATTAGCTCTTAAGTGGCTGTGATGATACCATAATCAATTTTGCTTATAAAATCATACATTTTCTAGGTACGGCCGTTACGGGGCTGGTTGAGTAGAAATAATATCAATATGATGCATTGCAAATCAATATCGTCATTTAGACAGAAGTTAAAGGAATCTTTAAAAAAGTTGAGCTATGTAAAATGACACACTTACCGTCCAATAACTAAATTATTATGATTATTTTCTTAGAGACATTCTTCAAGTCTCTTCAAGGCATCTTGCAAAAAAAGAATGAAAACAAGGCATGTAAAACGTACGACACACTTACATTCCAAGAGTTCTTTAAGAAATTCTCATAATTATTTCCGAAGATGTCAAGTCACCCAAAACATTATCAATTAATTTTTAAACAAAAGCGTTTCCATCAAAGTTACTTCGACGGTCTTGGAAGTTTTCCTGTCACTGATTCATTGAAAAACGCTGACGTGTTTCATGAATGCGGTGAATCACATGGATTCAAAGATGGCGGATATTTGACACTATAATATTGGTTTTGATCCTTTCAATTCATTTGTTTATATCAAGAGGATCTCGCGGCTAAATAACCGCTGCATGAATCGAACGATTAGGTAAAGCTATACATATCTTGATTAGCCCGTCATCGTCAGCCGATCATCTTAACATACTAATACCCCTCAGTTCTTCGAAAAGCATGATAAGCCGTTGGTCTTTTGTGAAATCTTTGACAGTCGTTACGGGCCTTTAGAAGAACGATTATTTAACAGACCTTACTAAGGGCTATCGTATTACCAACTAAACCAACTAAAATACTGATATTCAGCTACATTCGACGACAACATGGAAAAGGCTAGTCAGGTAATAATATTTGCTATGGTGTCGTGTATAGTATTTTCTATTGATATTTAGTTTAGTCTTTATGACCCCATTTCAGGTTTTTGATATTTACAAACGATACTATTCTCAGTACTGGGATGTTAATCTTTTATGGTGTACTTCGTTGAAATCTGCTCCTTTCTCATCGAGTTGAGTTGCGTCGCATCGCCCGCCTGCGCCATTACATCGATTTCGATAAGCGTTTTCTTTTGCTTTTCTCTATCTTTCGGTTAGTTACTAGGCTCTCTCTTTAATTCACTAGCAAAAATATTTATTCAGTTAAGGTCTAGTAGTTTATAGATTAGCGCTTTCAAACTAAAACCAACTTTAGCTTTGTTAAATTTGTATAGATTAGAATCCACCGCTTCAATTAGCATACCGCCGCTAAGCCGATTAATACTAACTTTTTGTCTATTAACAAAACCTTTTGTAGGAGCATTAGGTTCTAAATTCGACCCTTATGTCAGGCAAAGTGCCTTTCAATTCAATTCGCAGCAAATGTATAGATTTTTGTCAATAATACCGAGGTCGAATCTATGTACGTAATTATTATTATCTATGCTAACAACAAAACTGGAAATTTTGATAAAAATATTTTTCCTTAAAGAAAAGTAAAAGTAAAGAAAAGTAGTAATAAGTTTAAAGTATTTTTCCTTTTCATTCTTAAACCAGGTTTTTTAATGTCACAGTATGACCTGTATGACCATTAGGAGTTGAGCAGTATGAGAAGTGAAAGCACGTGCGATCCGACGGGATAAGGCCGGGGTACAAAGTCAATGTTCCAAGAAAATTTACGCGGACGAAGTCACCAGTAGACGTATAATGAGAATAATACAATATCCTGTCCATTAGCCTTACCGTTATTTGACAGGTGTCTGAGAACTTGACTATTTCAGATTGCGTCAAAGTTGACTTGCTTAATGCTTAAAGAGGTATTTAGGTAGTTGATGTTGGGAAGTTGTATAATTATGTATGTTAGTTGCACGGTAAACTATGCTTGCGAGATGTAGATTCTATATTTCACGCCAGTATGCCGCATTGTTCACGTGGCGTTTGTAGATCTAATTAGGGTCCGTTTCTCATATTTTACGATCATTTTCACTTTCTATTCTTTTTTAGTCTTAAATTATCTAATTTTTTAACATGCATTTTATCTGTCTTGTTTGTATTTACTATGCACTGTATCATAAAAATGTCATCTGTGGCAAAGTCGTTAATTATTCATTGACCACTCCAATTCATCACACTGTTTGTATTGCCTAATGTACAATTGTTTGAAGTGTGGAAGTAACTAGCTTCGTAACGTTCTTCTTTCAGGAATTTCAGCGGCAGGTTTGGTTATATTATTATTCAACTGCAGTTAATAATCATAAAATAACTGTACTATACGTATGAAGATTTGATGGACGCACATTACATTAGTCGTCTGCAAGTTACAGCGCATTCCAGCTCCGTTTGCGGATAAGCTTTGTACATGAATATTAAAGTGTGGCGTTACTGTGAGAACTGTTACACCGGGGCGAATAGCGCGTTGAATATTTAAGGGAGAGTATTTAAGGGTTTAGTTTAAGTCTGAACCAAATACGTAGTTTACTTAGTACAAAGAAAAAGTTATCTCGGTGGTAGACCATAACATCGAATTGGTACCGGCAGAAGTTACCTACCAAAGTCATGCCGCCAAGCGATTCGTCGTGTTCCGGCATGATGTCTGGTGAAGCCGTACGCAGGACGGGTCTGAGCAGTTGTGTTACGATGTGTGCCGGGTACGATGCGCCAAATGTTGTTCTGTCGGGAGTTTGGACGTTTCTTACTCTTTCACGCAAAAATGATTCAACGGATTTGGATAAAAATTGAGACACAGATAGTTTATAACCAATAATAGCACCAAGATATATCCAAGAATAACTTTTTATGCCGGTGTTCCTGCGGAATTGAAACTTAAACTTACCTTATATAGTCCGATGTAAGAAACTAACAGGAATGTTGGGCCAAAAAGTATTACTTGACCTGTAAACGTCCTATTTACATCGTCTTCTAGTGGGTACATCAGTAGGAGTCACGTTCATTTTGACAGTTCAACAACATTCATAGCCTTATTGACGTTGTTGAGGAGACAAATTTTACGAACATATGAATCAATTAATATATGAAAATATCATTCACAATGTTTCAGATTACCATTACCTACATAATAATATTACGCAATGAGGATGTGGATCTTATCCCATCTTATTGGTGATGACCTCAAGGTTAATCCCTTATACCCTTCTATGGGATTATTACACACATTAGCGCACGACTATTCTTTGAAAGGAAATTTATATTTGGGAAGTTTTATTCAACCCAGTGATGGTTTATCGTCGTTATTATGCTGGTGGCTCTTCAGTTTTAGAAAGAAATTATGAAACTGCGGTTTTTTCTTTTTTATTAAAGAAACCACGCCCCGTGGTTTTACCAGCATAAGTTTCGTTCCGGTGGGAATATCACGATAAAAAGTGTCAATTCTCGTTACAATCCATCTGTTTGCCAAATATTTACCACATCCGTCCAGCCGTTTGAGCGTAAAGAAGTAAGAAACATACAAAAACACAAAATCTTGCTCACAAACTTTCGCTTTGTGATAAGTAGGATTACTAGGAAGCGAAAGAGAAGAGCGAATGTTCTAGATTATAGGTGAAATATTACATTACGGTGCAACAGAATTCGTTTTAAAGCACACGAGCATGCATCAAATGCAGAACAGCACTTTGCATACGCGCGCCCTATGTGTTTGACTAACACGCCTTTCCAAATGGACTACATGGAACATTCACAACTAACAACAATAAGCATTAACAGTCGAATTGAGGATCTCTTTCTTTTTTTTGAAGACGGCCAATGATTTATAACACTGCAAATAGGAATAGTTAATTTTGTCATACGGGCTACTGCTGTCAAAAGAGAATAATATGAAACTTTTCTCAGATAAACATACTTAATCAGCCTATAGGTAATGTCCCCACTGTTGGGACACAGGTCATATCTTTGTGAATAGGAGTGGGAAGTAATTTACGACGCGGGCATAGAATAAAGAGAGGGAAGTACGTTATCTTCATACAAACGGACCGCGCGCGGCTTGTATGTTTGCGCCATAGTATCTATGCGTCGCCGCACGCACACCTAAACACAATATTAGAGTGCCTATTATGACTGCGCTAGTCGCGGCTAGCACGGAACGAGGTTCGCGCGTCACGGCTTTTCGGCACATTAGCTTTTAAAAAATGATCACATAAACTGCAAAGTTGGTATGCCTATTTATGAACAAATAAAAGACTTATATTTTTCAAATTATATTTCTAAAAGTTATTTACAAGGATACGAATATATTACACATTAAAGTTTAATAACAACGCGTTTCGTAATAGTCGAAACCGAAGAAAGTAGGTATTTTTCTGTAGCTAATTTGTAATTTTGTATTAAATGTGTGATTCAATAGATGTTATGTTTGTATTATTTATATTTGTATTAATTAAAAATAAAAATAAATATGGTTCTTTATGTGTACAAAACTAAAAATAAAAATTACAAAAAAAAAAAAGCTGACTAGTATATGTAAACTAAATACTAAGCAAATAATTTAAACATAAGCTATGTCTATAAATATTTGTTAGCGGTTTGGGCGACAACCGTAACCGACGAAGCGCGGACAGTCGTCAACCCTAAGACAGTAGGCAATTAAATCGCGGATTGGGTCGCAGATAACCTACTTCCCCTCTTTATTCTATGACGCGGGCCCAGTGCAGGTTGGATGGTTTCTCAGATATATTATTGTTAAAAAACTTTTAGTATGGTTTTGAAGTTACCGATTTTTTATTTTCTTTCACATATGTATAGAAAATTGGAAGAGCGAATTAAAACTGGAGGAGCGCAACCACATAATGTTAATAATAGTTTACTTGATGAAGATGAATCCGAACAAGCCCATGCTTTTTACATGAATTGATAAAATAATCATTTTTTTTTTCTGTTAAGGTCAGTATTTTACGCTGGTTCTTATTTCTCAAGAATCAAACATAGATTGTTATGACTTTTCCTCACTGCATATTCATGATCCAAACCCTTATAAAGCACATCCTCACGGATATATTGCTTCACCATGATACAGCGATATCAGACGCTTGTATTAAATAATATAAAGAAGAAAATACACCTATTAAACACGCGTTCAGAAAACAATAAAAAGTAATTTGATAAATGATTTTACAAGTGGGTGTAGAAACAAACCTCGTCGAGTTTGTGTCGGATGTGACTCTAGCTCTTGACAAAAGACTAGAAGTTGATGCCGTGTACACGGACTTCAGCAGTGCGTTTGACAGGGTTGACCATTCTCTATTACTGTCCAAGTTAGAGTATAATGGCATACATGGTTCACTTCTAAACTGGTTCAAATCTTATTTGCTTCATAGATCGCAGACTCTTGTTGTTAACGGTTACGAATCCTATCCATATTATGTTGACTCAGGAGTTCCTCAGGGTTCTCATCTTGCACCCGTTTTGTTCTTATTGTTCATCAACGACATTAGCGCCCAAATCTATCATTGTAAATATCTAATGTTTGCTGCCGATCTTAAAATTTATAAAATTATAACTTCAAATAAAGATACTACCCTAATTCAGGAGGATTTGGATAGAATTGAACACTGGTGCAACCTTAATCACATGAAACTTAATATACGTAAATGTAGCCATATACGTTTCTCAAGGAAAAAGCAATCCAGTGCCGTCTCATATAACATAAACGGAGTGTTATTAGAAACTGTGAATGAGGTTCGCGATCTTGGTATCACTATGGATAGTAAACTCAACTTCATAAGCCATATTGATAACATTGTTACGAAATCGGCACGGCTACTAGGATTTCTTAAGAGAAGCACTAAAGGATTTAGGCTGGTAAGAACAAAAATTGTGTTATATAACGCATTAGTCCGTAGTCACCTTGAATTTGCCAGCGTAGTGTGGAACCCGCACTACGCAGTACACTCACAAAGAATAGAAAGCATCCGAAGGGCCTTCACTAAACACCTAGCATATACCTTCGGTGGTGTATCACCCCGGTGTCCATACGAGCAACGTATTCAACACTACGCAATGACAACACTGCGCGACCGGCGACTGGTACAAGATATTATGTTTTTTTTATAAATTAGTTAACAATAAATTAGACTGTATTAACTTGATTAATCAAATTGGAATAAAAGTCCCCAATAGAATACCCAGATATCCCATTACCCATTTATTCCATACTAAAGCTTCCAACACAAATATAGGAGAAAATTCACCTCTCAATAGGCTCAGCAAAGAGATAAATTGCTTCATAAAATCAAACCCAGATGTTGACATATACCACAACACTATGAAAACCTTCAAGCGTTTTATTCTAGGTCAAAAAGCTCTTAAATAATAGTTTTGTCTGTTTGTTCCTATACATTTGCAATCTTTTTCTTGTATGTTTTAAGTTATTCTCTGTATTTAATTTTGTAAGTTTCTTAGTTTAAGGTTTTTAAGTTTTATTCTAATTTTGATTTCATGTTTAAATTTAGCTTTGTATTCCTATCTTTGTATAGTTTGTTTCCAGCTAATATTAGTATTTACATGTATTCAGTTTAAGTTACCATTTATGTTGGTGAATGTTGGTTCACCTGTTATTGGCAACTGTATAAGCCTTTTACTCACAACTACTTTGTTTGTTATTTTATATACAGAAGCTGTTGGTGTTCCTTTGTTAATAAATAAATTTGTCTGAATTTCTGACAAGTCTAAATTTTTGTCTGGCTCTGCAACCAACATGTCCAGTGTGGTAACTCCGGGCAAATAGCTCTAGTGAACACAAGAACCTCCTTATATCATTTCTGTACAAACATTTGTTTCAAACATCAAAGTAATGACACCCAATAGAGACCAATCTTTAACACAATTGCTCATATTGGGTACACTAAAATTATGCATGTATGAGCAAACCGTTTGCACTGTTTACCTATTCCTATGCTTTCAGTATTGCACTATTGATCCACAGGCAAACTGCCGCATGTGACTGTTTAGAAATCTTGACTTTGTAGATAGATCATGCGGTTTTCAGCTTTAAAGGTTTCTTTTAAACTCCAGATCCAGATAAAGCTTAAAGCTTGGTCAGGTGAAAACAATCATCATCATCATCATCCCAGCGTTAATCCCAGTCGCATCCGAAGCCTTTTCAGCTTTGGAGTCTGGGGTTCGTCTTACCAGTCCAACTGCTGATATGGCTAAGCTTCGACATTTTCTATGAAGCGACTGCCGTCTGACCTCCACAACCCGAAGGCGACATCGAAGCATTGCAGTTAGACAAATTGTAGGACTTTTGAGGGCTCCAACAACCCGTAACGACTGCCACTAGATGTTCGTAGGGCAACCGGGACCAACGGCTTAACGTGCTTTCCGAGGCACGACCAGACCAGTACAAATATTTATATTCATGCATACAAATACTTGCACTGTGCGGGGATCGAACCCGCGCCACCTTGCGCAGCGGCCGCGTCCGCTACCGCTACGCTACGGAGGCTGTCAATTAATGATAAAAATCTAATATTATAGCGGCTAAAAGATCTGCAAACCAGCACTGTAATTGCCTAACGCACTATCACACAAAATCCACTAGCCCAAAACCCAATGATTAGTTCGAAAAAATTGTCTGCTCAAGATCGTAAAAAACACAACGAATGTCATTGAACTGTTAAAATGGAAGCTTCTTCCACTAAAACTGTGTAACCCAACCCATATAAATGTACTTCCAATAGGGATGTTTCCAAGGTATGAAAATCAAAAAAATAATTATGTCTTATTGATAATTAAAAAAATTAGGACCCGTATTTTTTATTTTGTCGAAATGACCAAAGACTACTGGGATATAGCGTATTGAAGTTACGGAGTTTGGGCTATTTACGTCACGCCGTTGTATATTTTGTACCACGGCGTGACGTCATGCGACATTTCAAATCAATATATCTTCCTAAGTATTGAATGAAAGAAAAAATAAAAAATACGTGTTCAAAATTTTTATAAACCTATCTGATGGATATTAAATAATATTTTAGGATACAACCCAATTCTACGAATCTGTAAATAATAAATAAAGAATTCTACCATTTCATTTAAATCTGTGTATAATAAATAAAGATACATCATAAATTAATTAACGATTCATATTACATTAAATATGAAACGAAAATCACGGTAAACGCCAATAATTTGAGCTGGGTAAGCAGAGTGAATAGTTAATTGAAATCGGCCATAAGTGGTAGCCGCTGGCTTTGGACAATTAAATACTGAAACACTGAATAGCCCACGTTAATTTAATTATAGAGTGTAAAACTCAATGGCTGTGAGCATATTTTTGTAATGGTTGGTTAGGGTTACTTAAGTGTGGTTTTGTAACCTGCATTTGCCACATATTGGCCAAAAACGTAAACAAATATTATAAAGTCCATTTTACGCTATAATTTCAAACTTTTGTATAACTTTAATTTATAGGATACTAGCTTTCCGCCCGCTGCTTCGCCCACGTGGAGTTCGGTTATCGCTTTTTAGAATTCCCTCTGGAATATTAAATATTTTCGTGATAAAAAGTACCCTTTTATTTAATCCGGACTTCTAACTTTACGTCTAATAAATTTCAAAGCAATCGGTTTAGTATTTACGGCGTGAAAGCGGAACAAACAAACTCACTTCCCCATTTATAATATTAGTAATGATAAAAGATGAGTGCGCGAGCGTAAGGATTATGGCAACTCATATGCCTAGGGGACGCCTCTGTCCAGCAGTGGACTTCTTTATGCTGAAGAAGAAAAGGTTGTCGCAAGATTTACTTGTATAGATAAGCAAGTTAATTTAATAATTTTCGAACTAAATGGGTACGTAAATCTCGTATTCTCGTATCTCGTACTCTTTTATCTATTATATAAAATTCCCCTGTCACAGTGTTTGTCCTCGAACTTCCCCAAAAGACTGAACCGATTTTAAAGAAATTTCGTAGGTATATACTAATTAATGAGAATTAATTTCTATCTATTTTTTATATTACCTACTATTAGCTTTTCTTCCGCCCGCGGCTTCGCCCCCGTGGAATTCGGTTATATCGCGCTTTTTAGATTTCCCTCGGGAACAACATTTTTTTTTTCTCATTTAAAGGTAGCATATGTTCTTTCTCAGGGTTTTAGACCCTGAGATTGTCTGTGCTAAAAGTCATCAAAATCGGTTGAGAGGTTTAAGCGGAAAAGCGTAACAGACAGACAGACAGAGTTACTTTCGCATTTATAATATTAGTATGGATTACTTACGTGGGTGAAACCGCGAGGCGCAGGTAGTATCATAATATAAAAGGTATCAAATGTAAAATGACGTTATAAGTTAATAGTAAAAGTATTAGTCTATAAAACTTTTAAAGCATTTAAATGGAAGCTTGTCTTTTAAAAAGGTTTTTTAATTGATTTAAAAAAAGGAGGAGGTTCTCAATTTAAATGTGCCTTTTAAGTTTATTACCTCAGAACTTTGTTTTTTAAAATGTGTGGGGTACACTTGGAATATATCCTGTATCGTGGGAGTGTTTACAAACATATAAACTCACATACATAAACATTCAGACCCCGAACAACTACTTGTAGGTCGTACAAATATCTGGTCCGTGCGGGAATCGAACCCGCGACACGTAGTCCAGCAATCAATAGCTTCTCACACTGCGCTAACCGTGCAATCTTTCGACATGTTCAACGGATTCTAATGATTTTTTTTTTTAAACTAGTGCGTTAGTCCACTTCAATTGGCGTCCATAAGAAAACTATATAAGTTTCAAATTAGCATAAAATGTGCGACAAATATACGAAAAATTTAATTTAAACCGACCGATTTCGATGAATACTTCTTAATATATGAAAGGATATCAGTGTTAATGGACTCATACTGAAAGAAAAAGCTGAAGAGTTCGCTAATTCGCTGAGAATATAAGATTTTACAGCCTGCAATGGCTAAGTATTATCATATCCCTTACATAGACCCTTGATAACTTAGAACCTCTATAACTCAAAATATTTTGTATTTCCCTTGGATTTTAACTTATCGGGGTTCTACTGTACTTTCAGGTTGGTATGATAACAATTTCATCAAAATTGGTTGAGGAGTTAGGTTTTTAAAGCACAATTACGGGTAAAAATTCAAGTACACGAAATTGCGACGTTTGCTTTTCACGTGTCATCCTAGCCTTTTCCCAATTATGTTGGGGTTAGTGTCCAGTCTGACACGATGCAGCTGGATTCCAGCATTTTACATGGAGCTACTACTTTTCACACCTAAAAAGTGAAAAATAAACAACCGTTTTACAAAAGAAAGAAAAATATGGACTGGTACAATTTGCCAGCGGCGGTGTTTCCGTCAGACTACAATTAAGTGTCTTCAAGGCTAGAGTGAATAAATAGGGTATTAATAAACTAGCACGCTTTACTATCAACGATTGCATCAGTGCTTACCATCAGGCGGGATTGCGGCCAAGCACTAGTTTATGTTTTATAAAAAAAGTAACCTACTTCGTCTTGTTTATTTGTGTAAAAAGTTTTTATAGAATTCGATCGTGTTCTTTAGACTCTGTTGTTTTTTGGACTCTTGTTTTTTCTATTTGCCTTTTAGTTATTCGGTGCTTAGGAGTCATTATTATATACGTATAATAATAGACTCTGTTGTTTTTTGGACTCTTGTTTTTTTTTTATTTGCCTTTTAGTTATTCGATGCTTAGGAGTCATTATTATATACGTATAATAATGACTCCTAAGCATCGAATAACTAAAAGGCAAAATACGTTTTGTAACATTGTTACAATGTTCACGACACGGTTGACGCAGTGGTTGAGCGATCGACTACTGCGTTACGTGCCGCGGGTTCTAGTACCGCACGGAACAACTATTTGTATGGCCCATAGTTATTCCGGGTCTGGTTGTTTGTGTCGGGGTTTTAATATTTGTAAAATCACCCAAGATACAAGAGAAATTCCTAGTGAGGGGCAACGTTTTTTTAAGCTAAAAAAATGTTTGAAGACCTGTTTCGATTTTTTCCCGAATACAGTTTAAAAGATACAAATAATTATATTTTTTTGTCCGCTTTTTTTCTAACACCAGCTTTTTTTTTTTGTTTCAGGTAATTTCACCACAACTCAACTCATCTGAAAAAAAGAAAATACATATTTTCTTATATCACATTTAACACAGATTAAATAAAAGACAGACGTTACACCAGATACCTATGTACATCAGATAGCAACAAATTAAACAACAAGAAAACAAAAGAAATTGTAAAGACTGTTATAAGAAAATTGAAGGAAAGTGTGCCGAAAAAGGCCTCCTTCAGCAGAACTGCCACACGTCTAGTGCCTGACGCCATCAATGCAAAGCAGCGTAAGATTTCATTTCAATACAATAACATTTCATGAAAATACGCTTTGGATAGGCTATGTTTTCTCATATAAGTGCGATACTTTAAAATGTACCAGAACCAGATATTAGCCGATGTGTTCCGTAATAATCATCATCATCCCAGCGTTAATCCCAGTCGCATCCGAAGCCTTTTCAGCTTTGGAGTCTGGGGTTCGTCTTACCAGTCCAACTGCTGATATGGCTAAACTTCGACATTTTCTATGAAGCGACTGCCGTCCGCCGTTCCGTAATAATCTCATCGTAAAATCTTAAGTGAGTAAACTGTTAATAGGAATGAAAATTTCAGACTAAGTTTTCAAGGTGAGAAATTTTACAGAATATATCCTCATTCTCCTGCTCCTTATACCAATAGATTCGGGGTCGACGCAACATATCTCGACCTTAGAAGTATGTATAGCTCGACTTAGAAGAAGTAGGTCGAAAAAGTATAGCTCGACCTTAGATCAATAAGTCGTAGTATTTTAAGTGTGATGACAGCCTCCGTGGCGTAGCGGTAGCGGACGCAGCCGCTGCGCAAGGTGGCGCGGGTTCGATCCCCGCACAGTGCAAGTATTTGTATGCATGAATATGAATATTTGTACTGGTCTGGTCGTGCCTCGGAAAGCACGTTAAGCCGTTGGTCCCGGTTGCCCTACGAACATATAGTGGCAGTCGTTACGGGTTGTTGGAGCCCTCAAAAGTCCTTCGGGTTGTGGAGGTCAGACGGCAGTCGCTTCATGGAAAATGTCGAAGTTTAGCCATATCAGCAGTTGGACTGGTAAAGCGAACCCCAGACTCCAAAGCTGAAAAGGCTTCGGATGCGACTGGGATTAACACTGGGATGATGATGAGAGTAATTTAAGTGTGAAGCAATAAGTCGTAGATATGTGTAGGTCGTCTAATCTGAAAAAGGACCTAATGACTCCGAAGTCGAGATATTTATCTTCCGTAAGACTTAGTCATCTTCTCTGTACCCACCCCCTTTTTAACCATTCGTCATCCATACATTCCATCCATCGTTTCTTTGGACTTCCCCCAACTCTTTATACCCATTGACATTCAAACTCAAAACTTTTAAGATATTTTTACAAGCTATATTCTGGCTATTGTCTAACAGTCATCATCATCAATATTGATATCGTCCCACTGCTGGGCACAGGTCTCCTCTCATAAAGAGAAGGAATAAGGGTAATCACCACGCTTGCTCAATGCGGGATGGCGATTTCAGACTTGAATGTCCAGGTTTCCTCGCGATGTTTTTCTTCACCTTGTAATAAGCCATTGGTGTCCAAGATATACTTAGAAAGTACATATAACTTAGAAAAGTTGCAATAGTGTAAAAAAAATATTACCGAGCGGTACCCTCTTAAACCAAACATAGCTCATTTACAGGATCAGTTACTAAAAATACACCCAGAAACGTACTATAACTAAACCAACTAAAAACACAACTTTATACTTACCTCTAACAAGTCCTGATAGTAAATTTATTTTCGAACTACAAAGGTTTTCGAGCTGGAAACCATTTGAATACACATTACCTAAGTCGTGTCTAGATCGTGCTTAGCCCGGCCTAGGAAAAAGAAGTAAAAAGTCCTGGCCGCCTGCTGCGGGGATGTTATTCTTATTTTAGTCGTGTGCTGACGGCTAAGGCTGGGAACTCGATATCGATAAATATAATTAATGTGTAATTAAGTTTAAGTACTCAGTTAATGCAATATTAATATTGCGTGATGATGTTATGTGTTTTTTTTACAAAGTAGTCTTACTTTCTCAGTTTTTTTACTTTACCAGGGAGTTCCATTTTCAATATTAATAATTATATAAATTATTATTACCTACGATATTAATTGATGGATTTGAAGCGAACCGAAAGCACAACAGTTTAAAGTTAGATTATTACTTCTGCACAAGTAAATGTAAAAAGTTTGCGAAATATATTTTTGAATTACCTATCTACTTTAGTTATCGAAACTCACTATAAAATGTCGACATACACCTCATCTCTAAAAAATGCATCTACCCGTGTTCACTACATGACACGAGGATATCGTTCAAGATTCTTTGGGTACTGCTCGCTTTGTCTACCCTTCACATAATCGATAATTTAAATGCACGTCACTAGAAAATGCAACGACCAAGCGTGTTCACGACATCGCCGATTTTGTATTATCGACTATAATATCGATATAGTAAGCTCTAATTTTACATTTAGTTTGTTCGATGCTGTATTAATAGATAGCTAACGTTTTTGTTTTTATTCTTGTAAGGTAAACGTTGCTGTGTTGGATGAGTGTGATGAAAGGAAAAAGGAAGAATAATGCCCATAAAACCGTACACTAAGATTACATTACATAAATGTTACACAAATAAATCTTATTTACTTTTTCATTGATATGATAAACTTTGTAAACGCCGCTAAGCTGAAGTGGGTCTGGGCTGGCCACGTCTGCCGTACGCCTAATGAGCTGTAGGCCAAATAAACATCACGTGGAGCCCTGTCACAGCTAGAAGGCGTAAAAACGGAAAACCCTGTAGAGTGTAGAAGATAGCGGGACCAGCTTCAAAAAACAAATGGCCAAGGGTCCATTTTAGCCCTGGGCCGAAAACGCTGGAGATAATGGTGGTATGGCCTTTGCACTCAGCAGTAAGATGATCCGGACTAACTAAATTAATTGTAACTTCATACATCGATACGAGCTCATCCCTATTCAAGCTCCGCGTGTTCGCGACACTACCAGCGTGGCACCTTATTGTTTAACTTGGCTAATTAGTCGCTCGCGTGCAAACACGACTGATAAAACAATCCTGTGTTTGCCTTTCCTATTGTCAATACTATTTACATTAGGAGGCATAGGTAAAAAGGAGGGTGTTGCCCTTAGTTTGTGTGTATGCTCTAAATGTATTTCACAAAAGAACATAAAGTAAAAAAATGATGTCTCAATTTAACCTATAAAGACTCATTGCTGTTCAAAGGATATCATTTCCCTTTACTCCATCCTCCTCTCCTCTCTTCTCTCCTCTTCTCCTTTCTTCTTTGGTCCATTACCACTGCATGTGAGTCTCAGCGAAAATGATCGCTGACGTTGCATTGCACGGCTTTTCTTACAAGGAGGAGTCTGTATTATACTGGAGATGCAGTGTTTGATAGGTCGTCGAGAGTACAACTACCTCGACGTTCATCATCATCATTTTCCTGCTTCATCTTAACCCTGTTTATTAGGTCGGTCTTCCATACTTTTCTGTTATGCCGTCATCTTGGTAGTACACCCCTTTTCACACAGTCCATCCATAGGCAGACGTTTACTAACCGTAATAAAAAAAAAACTATAAAGAAAATCGAAAAGATTAAGTCCTATAAAATGTAAAAAAAGGATTGTGTGGCTTTATGAAACCACGGTAAAAGTTATTTATTTTTCTAAAAGAACTATAGGCACCGCCATATTGGCCTTAGCTGCTCTGACAAGCGAATTTACAGAATTTCCAAACCGAAGTAGTCATTCAACTTGCAGTTTAAACTTAGCACAACAATTCAGATTAGAAACTATGAAACACAATAGTTATGTCAAAGTTCCCCGCGATGATACAACCGCACTTTATCGATAACCGCTTCCCGTATCACGGTACACCACCAATCGTGTTCACGACACTACCCAAGGCGTATTGTTTGACTCCAGTAATTAGTTCACAGCGTGCCGCTCTGATAAATCAATCGTATATCCGTTGATCAAATGCAGGTTTCCTGTTACGTAGCTCTAAGTCTGAGTATTTAATTGACAATGATTTGTTGAAAAAACACATTTTTCTCCAGGGTAAGGATTACGAATGTCCAGGGTATGATTCTTGCTTATAACTCCACAGTCAAAACTAGACTACAGTTTCCTAGATCTGGCATAGTTTTATTTTAGGTAAAAATATTATAAATTATATAGAAAAAAAGAGTATTTTGCTGTAACAAATTTTTAAAAACTTAAGGCTTTAGAGGTTGAAAAGTTATATAGTTACTTTAACTGTTATTCTTCACCACTGCCAGTCAAAATACACAGCAGTGTCTAACCAACAATTTATAGACTTGTGACATATAGGTATGTGCCAGCGTGCTGGATTATAATAGCACACTCCCTTACTTTATATGAGATGATGAAGATGTCATTATCGAAAGTTCTAGAAATTCAAAGGAAACAAAATGCAAATGCTGCTTCTTTAATTTTAGGCAAAACTGTCGAAAACCAAACAATTTTCGTTCTAATTTAAATTTTACGGTCTGTTGCATTTTCCCTGGTCGAAGCACTACTTCTTGGATGTAGACTCATATTTTGCTTGATAATACGAGCATTCTATTTTCCCATGACTTTTCTCAATTAAAGAAGGTAATGAACACTATACTTTGTCAATTGGAGGAATAACTGGGAATACTAAAAATAAGCCGTCTAAATAATTATTATAATAAGTAGCACATTTTTAGGCTAAAGCCTCCTTACTTTCAACTCTCTCTGTCGGAAGCTGTAAAAAAAATTACTTGCTTTAGAACCTCCTCCGCTTTTTACATCGATCGTTTAAAAATAATGTTTTGATTTGCAGCTTTTAACGACATGCCGTAAAAATCTACAATTGTGGGCAAAGCTTAGGTAGTTAATAGTAAATATAAAGTTTGTTACTGCTCCATTTAACGATTCCAAATGGACTCAATAAATAAACAAATCTGACGAAACTACGACAGTGACTCAACTTAAAAATCTAAATTCGAAACTGACCGATCGATTTTTTCGCCATCGAATATTTAAAACGATCTAACGACCGTCCGAATGTTTACAGAGCTGTGTAATTTAGGTTAATCGATGTGCATCGTATGTGATACTGTTGAGTCCATGTATATTTAGTGCTACTATATCTATATTTAATACAGTTAATGTGTTTAGTTTTGTAGGTTACGACATTCTATGGCAGTTGACAAAGACAATTTTCCAGCTGGTGATTTAGGATTATGTCGGGAGTCTCTGGTAGGAGCATGCTATGCGACTTCTTCCCAACGAAAGCATTGGAAGCTGCTGAATCGCGAGCATGTTGGGCGACTGGCGTATGTGATTTTGATATTCTAAAAGCGATTATTTGAATAACTTAATTTTGAGTTCGGTTTTGGACAAAAGCCAGATATTTTAATTCATTTAGATTCTTGGATTTGAAGAGGGTCTGTTACTGGGAATCTGATAGTTAATTTTCAGTTCCCAAAAACTAATTTCCATTCCAAAGGGTCTGACATTTAGTAACATGTTAAACTCAAAAACTACAGTACGAATTTTCATACGGGTTTTACAATTAATGGGAAAGGTTTAATTAATTATGATTATCTCTTAAATTGGAGCCAATATGACGATTAAAAAATCATGCCAGATCCCGCTATAATATCGTAGACGGCGTAAACCAATTTATAGTTAGGTACATTAAAATAATGCATTAGGAAATGAATTATAGTACTTGTTTACAAGGTAGTTTATCTCTTTTGAAAAATATTTTTATTTCTGTAGTCAACACGCATGAATATTATTTTATTTCGTGCGAATCGACTCCTTCGAAAACGTGTAGTAGGCAATTGGCGCACGTATTGTTTTTTTATTCATTACGCTTAATCTAAAGTACAGTCAAGTTCAAGGGTGTTAACGATATTGTTATAGATTAGAAATTAAACTAGAATCCAACTTAATCAAAACCGGGCAGGAGCGTGTCGGTAATTATGAGCTCGACTGTACTTTTTACTTAATATTCTCTGACATGAAATATGTGTCAATTGCTTACTACACATTTTTGAAGGAGTCGATACGCACGTAATAAAATTACTTTCGTGCAAATTGACTACAGAAATATAATTACTTTTGAAAAGTCGGGATTCGCTCTTTCGTTTCAGTAAAATCCATGCGAATTGACTACTGACCCTTTTAATGGGATATTTTACTTAAGTTAGCGTTGATCCGGGTTCGAACTGTTCAGGATAGAGTTTGTTTTTAAGGTAACAGGGATTTCATTTTTCCAATATGCCATCTTTTATCTCTTTTATAAAAGTCTTTTAAGCTCTCTATAATCCAATTCGTATTAAGGTTGTCAGAGGAACTATTCTATACCAATCTCACCGTGAAAAGTGCTGTGTTATGACTTTAGAGTGAGCTGTCAATTGTGTCAATCCCTAGCATTACATTTTAATTCCATGTTTTAAATTTAAAAAAAAAAAAAAAACGCTGGCCCACCCTAGGAATAACTCCAGTATCGTGGGTGCGTTTACAAACATACAAATTCACATATATAAACATCCAGACCCGGGAACAACTACTTGTAGGTCATACAAATATTTGTTCCGTGCGGGAATCGAACCCGCGACATGTAGCGCAGCAGTCAATTGCTTCACCTCTGCGCTAACCATGCAGTTAATTACTTGGAATGACAACTCACTCCACGCAAGTTTTCGTGAGTTGTTTACTCGGAGACTTGTAACATTGGTTTTACTTAAGCTCCTATATCCTACAAACTTTCAACTATAAATATAAATACTTGCAGGAGGTAATAGTATGTATTTGTATATAGCTTATTTCAGTATTTTTTTTTTTAGTGCTGGTTTGACGTTGTAAGAGATGACATGCGTGCCAACAGCGCACGCATGTCATCTTGCGCAGCGAACGCGGCCGCTGCGTAAGAAGGCGCGGGTTCGATCCCCGCACAGTGCAAATATTTGTATGCATGAATATGAATATTTGCACTGGTCTTGTCGTGCCTCGGAAAGCACGTTAAGCCGTTGGTCCCGGTTGTCATACGAACATCTAAAGGCAGTCGTTACGGGTTGGTGGAGCCCTCAAAAGTCCAACAATTGGTCTAGCTGCAGTGCTTCGATATCGCCTTCGGGTTGTGGAGGTCAGACAGCAGTCGCTTCACGGAAAATATCAAAGTTTAGCCAAAATCAGCAGTTAGACTGGTAAAGCGGACCCCAGACTCCAAAGCTGAAAAGCTTCGGATGCGACTGGGATTACCGCTGAGATGATGATGAGTGTTAATAGCTTTTTTTCTTTATAATTTTTTCAACTAAAGCACCTGCCATCTAATCTCTTCACCACCTGTGGTTGACTGGTAGAGAATGCCTATGCCATTAAGTCCGCCTCTGTTCAATGCATGTGCAAAAGAATAAATAAATAACGATTATCGTTTTTTTTTCATATTCGTTTTCATTGTGAAATAAAACTGGTTGAATAGTTGCTGAGCTTAAAGAGTTACCAAGTTATTTTTAACTCCTTCCCGTAACAAACAGTATGCAGTAACACCAACAATGAATCATAAATTAACTACGAGTATATGAAAGACGTTTATCTTCAATATATCATTATTACACGGTGTATCGGTTCGGGTGGAACCAACTGAGCGTGTGTCGTGACGGCGAGTTGAGAAGCTATGTGTCATATTTAATGCGTTGTTTTGAATCTTGCGCTGAGGTGAAGTAGGGTTTTTATGTGGATAAATATGCCGTCGTTTTAGTTAGATTGCGAACGAGAGTTAGTTTGAGAGCAGCGGTGGCCTAGTGGGATACCACTAGGCGCCTGATGAGGTCCGAACCTACTACTTATAATTTACTAGCTTTCCGCCCGCGGCTTCGCCCGCGTGGAGTTCGGTTATATCGGGCTTTTTAGATTTCCCTCGGGAACATGAAATTTTTCGGGATAAAAGGTAGCCTATGTTCTTTCTCAGGTTCTAAAGATTGTCTGTGCCAAATTTCATCAAAATCGGTTGAGAGGTTTAAGCGTGAAAGCGTAACAGACAGACAGAGTTACTTTCGCATTTATAATGTTAGTATGGATGTAAGTCAACATGACTTACTGTAATACGTGCACTTTACTTTGTCTAATTTATTTCATCACCATTTGTCTCAAAACGGTAAAGGAAAACGTCGTAAGGGTATGTAAGGCAAAACTTCGAAGACATGTGACATCTACCAACCCGCACTGGGCCCGCGTGGTAGATTACGGCCCACCCCCTCCCACTAAGAGGAGGCCTGAGTCCTGTATGAGACCATTATAGGCTGACTATGATCTAATTAGATTAAGGTGTACCTACTTCTTAAATAGCAGAACCTTGTTATTCTTGTCTTGGAAACGTTCTCCGAAAAACAAATATATCATTGGAATGAACATAAATGTGTGTGTGTTTTATCACAGGGAGGCTACTTACTCCTAGATATGCTTATAGTTTGTAGGGTTTGCCCATAATTAGTAATTTATTTAATCGAAGATCCAATCCGAACCAACGTTAAGTTTATGGTAACCATGGCAAAACAAGGTCTTACTCTTAAGTGTAGGTATTAAAAAAATGTACAAATACAGGCCTTGATATATGAAATTTAAGAATTTTTTGAGCCAATTAGTTCAAGTTTCTAGTACCGTAATTATTCAATTCTGAATATAACGGCGATGTTTACTGTGATCATAACTCCCTGAAAGAAATATGCCGACACTATTTCTGACACACAGAATGCACTCACTCTCCGTACCTACTACAGAAATACGCGACCGCCTCGCGTCGCCTTATTAACTACGATGAATGATTTATAGTAATACAAGACTTATGGCCTTTGGAATAACGACGAGCCTGTAATTTAGTTAAAAGGGCTATTTTAGCATGTCAATTAAGTACTAAAGCCGAGCTCTATATTTGGTTTCGAGATGAACGCCATATTGGATTATGGTCCTTAAAATATAACTTGAAATTATTTTACGGTTCGTTTATTGGAGTTTGTAAGCGCTTTTTTTTTTGTTGTTTACTTTTGAAATTCATTGTGGCTGTTTGCGTCTATGGACTTTAATGCGTCTCTTGGCCTTTATTCTAGACTATTATATGTCGAGACAGGATAGATAGAAGTACCTATCCTAATGCCTTTGCATGCCGAAAATTGCCGAAGACCAGCTTTTGACCACGATTTAGTCCACATACAACTTCTTGTTTCCTACCAAATATCAGTTTATGGATACACCGCAAGTAACCAAACGCAATTCGAAAAGACGACATTGTATCAAATTTTAAGACCTTTAAAAGCATTTTTCATTTAATATCGCATAAATATTTAAACGAGTATCGACTTCTCAATGTTTATACAGCGTGTTGCAGAAACGCACCACTTTTAACACAGCCGAAAAGCTGAAGTACTTTCTCTATGATACCAAAATCAACATCGCAAAAAAAAACACACGCGCACACGCACCCCCACACACACACACACACACAGGCACGCACGCACGCACGCACCCGTTCGCAAGCAACGTAGTAGAGTGTAAAAAAGTGCTTCCTCTCTCCTAGCTTCACTTATGTTATTGTGCCCGACAGGGTCCACATGAACTAATTTTAAGTAATTACCATCTATGAATACATGTGGAAAACAATAAAGTATTGAAAACATTGCCGTTTCATGCAAAACTGTGTTTTCTCCAAGTTTTGCTTTCATCGGCATATGATGTTCCTATACCTACTGGGATACAGGCCTCATCTCTTCGAGAGGGATTAATCTGTATACCCCATGATGTCCCATGCCTTCAAATGTATGGTCTTAAAAAATCGAAGATCGGTTACTCAAGTCGTTTTCTTTCACCATTTGTAGAGCCATCGTTACCATCAGGCAGGATTGCGGTCAAGCGCTAGTTTATAATATGTAAAAAAAAAAAAATATTTACACAATATAAAGCGAATTCCTGCAGTAAAACCCACGTCCTACAACTCGTATGTCGGAGCCCATACCACTGCGCCACTACTACTTTATTACTCTGTCTGTAAATGTATCACTCCTTATTCACACCTTATCATCATCAACCTTTTTACGTCCCACTGCTGGGCGCAGGTCTCCTCTCATACAGATAAGGATTGAGCGTAATCACCACGCTTGCTCAATGCGGGTTGGCGATTTCAGACTTAAATCCAGGTTTCCTCAAGATGTTTTCCTTCACCTTGTAATCAGTCATTGGTATTCAAGATATACTTAGAGAGTAAATATAACTTAGAAAAGTTACATTAGTACTTGCCTGACCTGGAATCGAGCCGCACACTCGTACCTGAGAGGCTAGTGTTTTAACCACTTGGTCACCACGACATTTCACACCTTATTTTTCACCTTTAATATGACCAAGTATTTTTGATCCACGCTGTATTTAAAAATCAACTCATATAAATGCAAATTTATTTTGGATAACCCGAAAAGCTCTCTCCCAACAGTGGGAGTTTTATGGCTTGTTAATATGTTTTTAACGTTAATGTTAACAAACAAATCAGTTCCGTTTCAATTACTAACCGAAACCAAATTTAATAAAATTTAATAAACATTACCTGTGCATTGATAGCCGTTGAAATTCTTAATTATTTTTAGAATAAAAACCGGTTCCAAGCGGTTAATAGTAGCCTTAACTGGTTATAACTGGAATACTTTGATTCGGTGCGGGACTTTGGTGTTTTAAAATAAATTGTATGTAAATATGCCAAGAATCTCGCTTTGTAAAGTGTATGGGTTTCCGTATGTTTAAGGTAATTGGATTTTCGTGTGTACTGTCTAATTTTAGACATATTGTGTTCATAAATATTGATGTTACACCTATTTATTCAAGAGGGTTGTATAATCAACCAATTTATTTATTCAGATTGAATACTTATGTTTAAAAGCTGTTTTTTGATGAACGCGACATTATTTATTTTTTTTAACTGGTTTATTTTATGGCGTAAATTATTTTTTTAGGCAATATGAATTTATATGTTTCGAACCGACCCGTGCGGCTGTCATTACTTAGCCACATTTTCTGTAAAACGGAACCCTAAAAATTGAAATCCCACTAAGCGGACGGATGTGAGCGTAATTTTAGTCATAAAATCGGGCAGGCACCACGGGGCCAACACCACGGGCCTGCGGTCGGGCATACGCGTGTGGTCCACCCTTAACGGACATTTTACGATGCCCCAAGCTATGTCGGTGACCCTTTATGCTTTACACTTGATTAACTTTTTTTACTTTAACTGTTCGTATTAGTACTATATTATTTTATGTTTATTTTTGTGTTTTTGGTAATGGCGATCATTGTTTTTTTTTTTCACACATTATAACCTAGTGCTTGTCCGGAATCCCGCCTGACAGAGATTTCGGAAGTCGGTGTCTTTGGTTTTTGTATATTAGTTTTTGACACCGACTTCCGAAATTAGTTATTTTTCACTTTGTAGTGTTTTTTTTTTTTGTAATAGAGTTTTTAAGTATCAATATTTATTTTATCTCTTTTTAAAAAATAGTTTGTTAAAGGCCCGATTATATGTATTTGATTTGAAGAATGGTTTCTATGAAAATAATCGTGGAAACTGCGTTCATGGACCATATATTCTGGGATTTATTATATCATTTTTGCTTCTAGAATAGAACTCTAGAGTTATGGGATATCAAAGAAAACTTGTAAACAGATTTTGGAATGATGGAATACTAGCTGCGCCCCGCGCTTTCACCCGTGTAATTTACATCCCGTGGTAATATCGGGATAAGAAGGATCTTATGTGTTATTGCTGGGTATAAACCACCTGTGTGTTAATTGTCATCCAAATCCGTTCAGTAGTTATTACCATTTATACTCACAAACTTTCGCATTTATAATATTACTAGCTTTCTGCCCGCGACTTCGCCTGCGTGGAGTTCAGTTATATCGCGCTTTTTAAATTTCCCTCGGTAATATCCATTTTCCCGCGATAAAAAGTACCTTATTATTTAATCCGGACTTCTAACTTTACGTCTGCAAAATTTCAAAGCAATCGGTTCAGTATTTACGGCGTGAAAGCGGAACAAACAACAAAGTCACTTTTCGTAACAAACATCCATTTATACTCACAAACTTTCGCATTTATAATATTACTAGCTTTCCGCCCGCGGCTTCCCCCACGTGGAGTACGGTTATATCGTGCTTTTTTGATTTCCCTCGGTAATATCCATTTTTTTCCGCGATAAAAAGTACCTTATTATTTAATCCGGACTTCTAACTTTACGTCTGCAAAATTTCAAAGCAATCGGTTCAGTAGTTACGGCGTGAAAGCGGAACAAACAACAAACTCACTTTCCGATTTATAGTATTAGTAAGGATAAGGATTAGTATGATAAAAAAATCACGTTGTGACGTTGCATAAAAAACGAACTGAAATCTGTTTACTCTTTATCATAAGTTTTCTTCACAAATATCGTCAGCATTCAATATTTTTTAAGCTAAAATCACTCACGTTTATCTTGTTTTGTTTATCCCTATCTCAAATAAACACGAAGACACAAGACATAATTATTACACGAACTACAACACCCTATTGATTGTTAATTACAACTTACAACGCCAATATAACCCGATACCAATGATGGCGGATATTCATTTCGTGACGTCACAGCCGGTTCCCTATCATGGCTAATAACGTTCAACAAACAGATCGTAATGACACTGCGCAGATAGACTGTAGAAAGTCAATTTGGTACAGAATAAGAACTCAAGATAAAAGCAAGGACATTTAAAATTAAGGATCGATAAATTACATAACATGAGGCCTATACTCTCTACAAAGGAGGAGGCGGAGCGCGTGAGGAAGCAGGTATCACAGCACCCTCACGCCTCTAGCCGCAGGAGACGGCCTGGTCGGGAGATAAAATCGAACGCAGGCAGCTCGCCGCCCGGTAAGGACCAGGGTCGACGGCGCGTTGTGTTTCACCCGCGCCTCAAATATATGTCAGAGGGGGATCCACGAGGTCCGATGCCTCCTGAGCTAGGGTTGCGGGTTGGTTAAAAAAGAAACTAGTGAAGGAACAGCAGAAAACCCTGGTTTTAGTTAGTAATAGTCTGACACTCCCTTCCGCTCCGCCTAGAACAGAAGAGTTATTTCATACATTCCCATCCAAAACAAAAAAAAAAGATCAAATATTACATAACATAACATGAGGCTTGTATTCCTGCCACGTCTTTTATTTTACTTAGATTTGTATAATCGTACGACATGCAAACTATAAATGAATCTGAATTTGAGTGTGTAAATTGGTGCGCGTTTTAAACCTTCTGTGTTGTGTTAATTTAATGCTGATCGATACAGGCCGTATACTTTTATGTATATATGCTGATTTCGATACAATATTGAATGTGTGTGCTTCAGTTTTACGCGATGTATCCAGGACCCGCCTTTATTGAGATGCTGGAATTTAGTCTGGATTAAGGATAAGTCTAGAAGGTGGATTTATTCAATGTGCCTTTTGAAGAAAACATTTGTGTCCATATAGGTATTATTACATAAATGTAGGTTTCCGCACCTTCTCAATGAGGATGGGGTAAACAGATTCATAGGTGTCCGATGGATCTGACCTGCTACGATGAATTATCGCACTAATATATTATAAGGCGTAAGACAGCATGTGGGCGGATGCAATTTCTCGAAACTATTAGTTTATTAGACGTTACAAGTCTTAATATTACCTCTTTCTCGATAACAAACACTCGCGTATTACTCGCGTGGAGATCGGTTATATCGCGCTTTTTAGATTTCCCTCGGGAATATAATTTTTTTTCCGGACTTTTAGCATTATGTTTGAAAAATTTCAAACCAATCTGTTCAGTAGTTACGGCGTCAAACCCGAACAAACGAACTCACTTTCCGATTTATAATATTAGTAAGGATACCAGCAGACTAATGAAAATTATTAAGCGCGCTTGGTTTTGAATACACAGATTACCCATGCCTTTTTACTTATTAATTAAATTAAAATTACTATAAAATTTCCTGCCACTTTTGAATTGGTTTAATTTTGTTGTTCATTGGCGGTAAAAGGGGATTATTTTATTTTAAATTAAAATTATTTAATTCAATATAATACCTTGAATGGGTAATGCTTTTGAGAAGTATAACAGAAGTAAAATACATTCTGTTTTGGGATTTTATTTGGTTAATTCAGTTTAATAATTTTCGCTAGTCTTTTTTCAGGCCTTCAGAGGATAATAACTTTATCAGTGTAATTCAGAAGAGTGTTTGATAACATGAAACCCTTGAATTTACTCAAATAATTTTAGCTAACTATTTTTTAGTTAACAACTAGTAATTAATGTTTTACTTTTTAGCGACTTAACTCCGAGAAGTGTATACTAGCAAACTTCTAAAAAACATTCGTTAATGGACTTGTATTCATTATCATCTGCCTAGCCTTTTATCAACTACATACATTAGGGTTGGGTTTCTGTCGAACGTACATGTATTGACTGCGTTCACAACGACCCCTTTTACTGGAAATTTGACACACACGTGGTTTATAACCAGAAATAGCACATAGGAAACTTTTGATCCGGATATTCCTACGGTATCAAAACTTACGCTGCGCTGGTGAAACCGAGGGGCGCAGCTAGTAATTTAAAGGCTTTACTCGTCACCTTGTTGCCTTTTCATGTCACAGTGTTCTCACCTGAGTGGTAACACTCAGGTTATAGACAGTATTATAATTAAAGGGACGTCTCGCGCGAATTGAAAATCAGTTATTTATTTTATTTAACAGCATTTTACACTTTTCTATTTCATTATTTATTTATTACTCTAATTGCCCGTGATATCATAACGGGCTTTATCAGAATACATTTTTCTACTACATTTTTTTTAAATTGCAGAAGCATCATGCTGAGATAAGAGCCTTTTGGACCTCGTAGGTTTTTTCTGAATATTTTTTAATATTTTTTATATTTTGTTTTTTTTTTTTATTGTACTTAGTCACGAATTCATAATAAACACCTACTTTTTCTTTCTTCAATGTACGTAGTTTACGTGTGTATTGACATTACTCAAAGTAAACTACCTACATACATTAGGTAGTAACACGCGTAAACTCTCAATCAGCAGATAATGAGAGACCGCGTCGATTCATCGCCCGAGGGCGCCACGCGTCGTTTGGTCCTTCCGGTTACTGAGTTATTGACTCGGTCTCAATCTGTCCATAATACCTTTAATTTCCCTACATTATGACATTTATGTATCGCCGTGATGACAATACGCAGTTTTTAAACGTTTTGGGCTTCGGTCCCCAATCTGTGTACGGACGACAGCTAGTCAAGATACCCGAAACTGTCGGATATTCCCAACCAACGTTGAGCTTTAATGCTATAGCGATAAAGTTATAAATATAATAAAGAAATTTGACACATTGTAGTAGCTTGATGTGCTGTCGACGAAGAAACGGAGTATGTGAGTGGTGCAAGGTCTGTGGGTTGTTCAATTGAGATACCGTAGCCTCTACTGAATAGGGAAATGAAGGAACACGGGTTGTTTTTAGTAAGTAAAAGTCTGACATTTCATTTTCGTTCCGCCCAGAGCGGGAGAGGTCATTTGATGATCCAGTCGGTATTTTTGCTTTTTGAATATTCATTTTTGACACGGACTTCCGAAATTAGCTATTTTTCACTTTGTAGTGTTTTTCCTGAAAGTCGTTTTTTTTTTTTGTGAAAGAGTTTTTTTGAAAAAGTTTTTACTGTTCAGCTGTATCCGGTCAGACTGGATGATGACGCTAACATAGTTGAGAAAAAGCCTGCAAGCAAATAACGTAATTTTGTACGGTCGAATTGAGTGACCTCCTCCTTTTTGAAGTCGTTTGAAAAAAAAGTATTGTATCAGGTGGCCTTCTCTACAGGAACCCACCTGCACGGCGAGTGTATGTAGTTTTGAATGCATGTATTCGGATTACTCAAAGTAAATTTAATACAGTAGCAATATGTGTGTAAGCTCTAAATTGGCAGATAATGACAGATCGCGCCGCGTCATCGCCTGAGGGCGCCACGCGTCCAAATTGGTCCTTCAGGCTGTCACATTATCGATGTACAGTATTCAACAGTAATGACTAATATTATAGTGTTTATGGTCTTAGTTGTAGTGTTTCAATAATTAAGATTTCTTTTTAATACACGTCAGATACGGACTAATTTTTTATATGTACTTTATTATACACCAAAAACATTCATTAATTGAAAAATACTTTCAACACTACAAAATAAACAATTACCGGCTTTATTCCTAATGCATTCACTTCTAGGCAACAATTTGACAGAACTAAACTAATTTTTATCTTCTGTTCTTTGCATGGCCTTGGTATGACTGGTTTGCATTTCAACTTCCCCAAAAGCTGACAATCTTCTTCTTCTTCTTCTCACATGTCCACTGCTGGATAGAGGCCTCCCCGAAGGCTTTCATTCCATTGGGGGCATGGCTATAATCCCCACTCTTGGCAGTCGGGTTGGAAATCGCAGTAAATTGTTATTCCACAGGAGAAACGCTGCTGCCCGCAAAACTGACAATGGATTCAGTTAAAAGTCGAAGGTCGACGGTCTGACGTAGCGAAAAAAATAAGTTAATTCTTGTAAGAATCGTAACATGTAGTGTTGTGCTTACTCCCATCGGGAAGACGCGTATTTTTATGTCCATGTATTTATTATTCAAGAACTTTAAAAAAGTCTATCTAATTTCTCTATTACTAGTTTTTCTGCCTATCCCAAAGGAGTTTACACTAGCATTTCTGTCACCAAAAAAGGCTTAGATTTTATTTTTAAAGTAAAACCGACCTTATTGCCATTCTTTAAGTAAACTTTTCGCATATTACAGCCATGCACAGAAAATTTTACCACGAAATCTACAAAAAATAATTATGAGTTTTAATTGGATAAGAGGATCGACTTCTGAAGTAGTTAGTCTGAGTTTAGGGAGGTTCTAAGGAAGTTCTAATAACCAAAAAGTGCGTTGAAAAGGTAAAGCTTATTTTAAAGTTACATACTTATTAGGTTTAAGTAAGTAGGTAGGTATGTATTAAAACTTCAGGTTTTTAAATTACATAGTATTGTTTATAATGCCAGATTGGCAGGCCTTAAGAGCAGTCTAAAAGTAAGTTGCTAAAAGGAATCGAAGATTTTTATAAGGCCTGTCGTCAGTATTTTTTTTCAAAATGGCTGGACGCATTCATATTTTGATTTAGAACTTGCCTCCATCTTGCTGTATAGATGTTTGAAATAATTACTTCGAATGATTTAAATAAACAAACATCTATGTAGGTAATATGACGAACGAGTTTAAAAAAAAAAATGAATGTCACGTGATCGATTTTGTTCGTTACTATCTCGAAACGATCGCTCTATGGTGTTTGATCCTATTACTTTACGGTGTTTGGTCCTATTACATTACGGACGTTACGGTATTTGGTTCTTATTATTTTACGGTGTTTGGTCTGTTACCATTATTGTCAGCTATCGATTTATAAAGGCAAGAAGCCTTTTGAAAAAATATCAAAATGGCGTATATTCGTATCGGTCGTTATGCCTCGGATTATCAAGGCTCATTAAAAATCGTCAAAAATGTATGGTTCAACAGACTTTTATCTTCAAGCAACGTTTATAAATAAATCTCAATAATGTATCGAGAAGATATTAAGTGATTACCAACTTTAAAGTATGTACGATTTAAAAGTTAAATCTATACTTAAGCTCTCATAAATTCCTAAGCTGCTGCGTTCAATAAATAAACACACAGCACTTTAATAACATAAATTAAAACTCACTCAAAAAAGCAGACATCGAAATACAAGCTGTCAATTTGGCCTGACCGTATTGCGTGCCGTCATTTCGTCAATTTCCATCAATACAATACCGACGTTACCATAAGGTAATAAAGGTTATTCTTGGTTGTGTCCGTGTTGTACCGCACCTGTTGTTATGCGTCATAATTAATTTGTTCAGGAACGCAATTTCGCTTGTCGTTACAATATCGTCTCAAGTTACTGAGGTCTGGATATTCATGGAACCTCCTTTTTGTAATAAGGGAAGGGAGAATTTGTGAGGATATATGTATAGTTGAATTTCACTAAATAACTACTTCACGGATTTGGGTGAAATTTATTTCACACATTGGCGCCGATTCTGTTGTTCACAAACTAAACTAATTTTTAGTTATGTGCATCTTTTTCTTTCCATTTCGTTATGAAAAGAAAGAAAAAAAAAAAGAAAAGAAAAAACGTTTATTTGCACTAAACATGACGCAAGCGTTTACAAAAACATAAAAATAAGAAATTGTTGAGGGACACATGCGTCATATCCACGCAAAACGGCTGTCGCTCAGCATTATGCTGCGACTCTATACAAAAAACAGAGCCCAGCGCTGGTTTTCAGCGACAGCCGGCGTCGACGTAAAGACGTCACCCGATGCAACAAACAATTAAAAGTAAAAATAGTTAGTATTAAAAGGATAGAAGATAACATTTTAATTTAATCCTGTCAAATTTAGATACTCCATATGGTGGTTGATGTGTTGATAGTATGGATGCCTATAAGAGTAGGGGAAGACCAAAGAAACGATGGATGGAATGTGTGAAGGATGATATGGCTAAGAAGGGGGTGACTGCCGAGATGGTTTCTGATAGGGATGCATGGAAGAAAAAGACATGTTGCGCCGACCCTAAATAAATTGGGATAAGGGCAGGAGAATGATGAAATTTAGATACTCCATAGACAGTTTAGACGCGATTATAAACATGGCGACTAAAAATACGCCAGTTTACGTCAGGAGCGCACTAATTTGACAGGTCTAAACGAACGTTTTATCTTCTGTCCTTTTCTTAACAAAATGGAAATAAAATGATGCACTGAACTTAAAATTAGTTTACTTTATGAACAACAGAATCGGCGCCATTGTCTATAAAGAGGAATAAAACATAGAATACTTTTTATCTGGATATTCCCCGAAAGTTATGCAGGTGAAACCGCAGGCGCAACTAGTCTCCATCTTAACACTAATAATACTGGCTCAATGTAGTAGTCTATTGGTTTCCTGGAATCGAACCCGCGCACTCATACTTGAGAGGCTGCTGTTTTAACCACTAGGCCACCACGACTAACATGCAAGTACCAATGTAACTTTTCTAAGTTATATGTACTTTCTAAGTATATCTTGGACACCAATGACTGATTATAATTTAAAGGAAAAAATCTTGAGGAAACCTGAACTAAGTACCAATGTAACTTTTCTAAGTTATATGTTCTTTTTAAGTATATCTTGGACACCAATGACTGATTAAAAGGTGAAGGAAAACATCTTGAGGAAACCTGGAGTTTAAGGCTGAAACTCGGTATTTGCTCTGTGGTCTGAAGTCGCCAATCCGCATTAAGCAAGCGTGGTGATTACGCTCAATCCTTCTCTGTATGAGAGGAGACCTGTGCCCACCAGACCTGGGACGATAAAAAAGGTTGATGATGTTTATTAGTTTATTTATCTCGTGATGTCATAAACTATTACAGCACATATCTTGGTACCACATTTTGCTAGCCAGATTTTTTCTGCAGCATAGCAAGGGGGGAGGGGGGACAGACCTTTTCTTTTCCTACCATATTTTACAACCGACTTTCAAAAGCTAAACTCGAATGAACCACAAAAAAAACTTTGGCCAAAAAGCAAGATCCGATTTCAATACGCGAACAAATAAAAAGAATATACATTTATATTATTACCTTGGCCGGCATTGAATCCCCTCGCCTGCATTGAAATAATAAGTCTGCTGTCAGTTTAATTGACAAGCCTGATGTCAGTCCGTGCGTCCTGACAGGCTGTTGACGTTAGCCAGCCTTATGTATGGGTACATTGTAATTGAATTAAGTGGATACTAAGTTTTGTTGGCCGGTGTATCGAATCAAGGTTGTATTTTGCAATATGAAATCACTAATTTTAATTGGTATTCTTTCACCCCCCTTGTTTCAAAACATTGATTTTATTTAGATCAGGTTTAAACCACCTAAATGGTTGTTGAATTATGCACCTAAACGTTGTAGAAATGCAGTTCTTTATACTATAAAAATGACAACTTAGTTCGGTATTAAGTTGTCACTTTTGAATTAAGAACTTTGATTGAAACTCAAAAAAGTTTGAAATACTAATTTCGAATGGTCAAGAAGAAGGGGTTGGCTAAGGAGATAACGTCTAATAGAGAACTACAGAAGAAAAATACATACTGCGCCGAACCCAAAATAAGTTTTATTCTTTTATTTGTGGCTAGCGAAGCCATGTGTACTATTCTGCCAATGACAAAAGTGGATTGGAGAAGCAAGAAAAAATAACCCAAATACGTTGGGATAAGGGTAGACGAATGATGACAGTTAAAAATCTAGAACTAAAGTTAGATTTCGTTTTGGAATATGAGGGTAACTCTGTCAACTAGCTGTATCCTAGCTGTAAGTTTTCTTAAGAAATAATAATGTTTTTAGTAGCTACCCTTTGTCTCTAGTTTTACTTGCAATTAGCAACAAAATTTTTAGTGACCAGAATGATATTTATTTTTTGCACAGATGAAAATCACACATATCATAAAATAACATAAGTACCGTACTGGGAACGAGAACGGAACCTGCGACCCGTAGCAAAAACCCAGCTAATTAACTACACACTAGGTGACCCGTGCAAAGTATTCGCACAGGGCGGCATTTGAAAAATCCTTTATTTTGAATCGTAAATTTTCGAGAAGCCACTGAGGTGTGAGTAATTTGTATTTTTTTCAAAAGCTTTAAAATGATGCCTCATTTTATGTATATTGATAAAGTATACTTACAGGAAGTTATGACACAGCTACCGACAAATAAAAGCCATTGAGAAATACTATATAATTATGATTATGTATCGATACAAAGCAAATACCATATTTTTTTATGCCAATTAAGTTCACAAAAATAAAAACAATACTGCAAACCAAAACATTCCTGTTCATAAAATTAACGTAACTTACAAAAAATATCGTAACTTATAACCTTACTCAAATTAAAAGTTAAAAAAATAATGTATCTCTTTCATAATGTACCTCTTTCTTTCACAAACAAATTAGGAAAATAAAAAGAAACCGTTTGTTTGCCTTATAAATTCTCTTGTTTATTAAGGTAGCTTCACACTCAAGCTGTAGAGTAAGATTCTTGCGAAAGATTTGAGCAAAAGTTAAATATTAAAAAAAAAATGTTTTTATTTAACAAAAATACGGCGTTGTGTTACCCAGTAATTAGACTGGATTATAGTCAGATAGGCAGTGGCCCCAAGTAATATAATTGTGTCAACTTGTCCAGCTGCATCTGGTCAGATTAGAAGCTGACACTAGTGTCGGGATCAGTGGTGGCCTAGTGGTATCAGCCGCGACTTACAATTTGTAGGTCATAGGTTCAAACCCATCAGGCGTTTTACTTTGTGTAAATTATTTCATCACCACTGCTCTCAAAACGGGTAAGGAAAACAATGTGGGGAAACCGGCATGTCCTAGAGGCAATACTTCAAAGTTATGTGACATCTACCAACCCGCACTGGGCCCGCTGGGTAGATTACGGCCCGCTCCATCTATCATTCCAACTAGTTAATTATTATTATCTTATTTATTTATTCAGACTACATGTGGTCCATTGTGTTAGTAACAATTTTACTTAAACCTATGTTAATATAATGGTAATGTAATGCTAGGGATTGGCAGTATTGGTTGCTGACTCGAAACTCACTATACGCAATTTTCACGGTGAGATTTTTTTGCACAAATGTATCCTTACCTTTATAAATTCCTTCAACTGAACCACGCGTCATGTGGTTAATGAAAAATTGTGCGTCTGTCTGTTTGTTTTTAAACAATTTTGCGAGCGAATGCCGTGTATATATCATGTTTATCTGTAACTTTTTTACGTGTTTTTGTACAAATATTGCTAAAGTTTTGATTTATGATTTTAGTTTTTGTGCTTGTTTGATTGTTGATTTCCATATTTTATTTCATGTACACTGTTGGGTTTGGTTCATAATTTTAACGGCACAGCGTGTCAAGGTTTCGATTTCCGCACAGAACAAAAATTTGTATGACTTACAGGTAGTTGTTCTGGGTATGGCTGTTTTTGTAAGTGGCTTTAAATGTTTATAAACGCATCCACGATATTGGAGGTATCCCTTAGTGCTGGGCAATGTTCTTTTAATAAAAAGTTAAATTTTAATATTTGATCAATATTATCATTGCCAATATAAAAGAGGTTGGCGCAGTATATTCCCTTCTACCAGAAGGCTAATTCCGGTAATGAAAAATGTTAAATTTTCAACCCCTATAAAGATAACTAAACGAATAAGTCAACTAATTTAATCAAGGATTCAAGAATCAAGGATCAAGGATTGATAATATTATATTATTATCAATTACCTACCCGAATTGCAACTTGTTTCCCTTTCCTCTTTTGTCTTTTTATTTTTCTTTTTGGTTAGCCCATTTATTCAACAATGTAAACCATTGCATCACTCCTGCTTACCACCATCAGGCGGGATCGCGCCGCCTGATTGTAAGCAGTGATGCATCGATCTATCGATTGATCGTTGATGGTAAAACGCGCTAATTGACTCTAGCCTTGAAGACACTTAAATTTTAGTCAGGCGCAAAGACCGTGGCTGGCAAATTGTTCCACTGCCAGGCTAAAGTCCTTATTGTCACACCACCTTTAAAGAAAAATCTTGCAATCTTTAAAGAAATAAATATTAAATCTTTTCACACAAGCACAAGTAGTCTTACATTTTCCTTCTTTCCTTGCAAAATATAAATCCTCATCAAACTCCCATCCATGTATCAGCCGCAAACTTCCTTGTACCGTTACATTAGGAGCCTTCCATTTGGCGACCGTCCAGCCAGAGGGGCAGCCGTACGACCTATTTAGATTTTATCGTCATATGGATGGAATTAAACCGATCCAGTTTAAAAGCTATGTATATTTTCGTCAGGTTGGTAATGTTGCTGCAGTATTTTGATAAGGATTTTATTAAAAAATTACCTTTGCCAGAGCTTTTGCTCATGTGGGAGTCAGAAATTATGGTGAATTTGTGGGAATATGGGGATAAGAATATTATTTACGTAAATCCAGGGTGGTAGAGACGTCCTTACCAAATTTTATCAAAATTGGTCCAGCTGTTTAAGCGGGAATGATGATGATGATGATCCTAACCGATTTCGGCCACGGCGACCACTTCGACTCCTAGCCGATGATTTGGCGCTCATGCGCCCGAAGATGGCTTATGTAGCCTATCTTGGCGGCGAAACTTAATTTACACAAAGTACGGAATCTAAAGTGGCAACGGGCCGGCCATATTAGCCGTAGAACGGATGACCCTAGATAGACGTGTTCTTTAGTGGAAACCGTGAATTGGTAAACGTAAGTTTACATTAAATTCTTCCTCAGGAAAGGTTGTCAAACGTAAAAATAGTTCAGTAGTTCCAGCTTTGAGCGTTGAAACAAACCCTTCAGGTTTTTCATTAATATGTAGATTTTATTTTAGTCTGTCCACCAACAATTAATTACGCTAATACAATCACATAATAAATTTCGAAAGGTACTGCGTCAATTATTTATAGGTTCACACAACAAGCATAAAAAATAGTCTGAGATACAAGAAGCTAGCTTACTATACAATATTAACAAAATATCATTCGTATGAAATTCCAAAAAAAAAAAAAATATCAGGTAAAATTCTTACACGTCATGAAAATTATGAACATTTGTGTATAAAATTTGTCAAAACAGAACCAAAATTTCAAACAAAAATGAAAATGGATTTGCTTATAGAAATTGTTAACATCAGGTAAAAATATGTATGATATATACGAGAGTAAGAACAAAGCTAATTTAAATACCATTGGCAAAGGAGCATTAAGATAGCAAGGTGTCAATCTTCCCAATGAAAACCAACCCTAATGAGCTAACCCGTGAAACCTAACTCTCATAAGCTTCACTACGGGATAATCAATCACTCCAATTTCCATTCCCTGTCTAATGAAACCCGATACCAGGGTACGCGGAGCAAACTCATGTTCAAAAAAAAAAAAAAAAAAAAAAAAAAATGCATTTATTACGGTAAGTTTTACATATAAGTTGCCGGGGCTTCCCAGAAAGTAATCATATGATACTTGTGTTGGGAAAGCCTCGCTCTACCGGTGGAAACATAAATTTAGACTTACTAGACCATGAGTAACAATAATATAAGTTCCTTAAAAATTAAAAAGATTAAAAAGAAGCGAGAAGTGTGTGTTTGTTTGTGTGAGTGTGTTAGTGTGGGGTGTGTGTGTGTGAGTGTGGGGTGTGTGTGTGTGTGTGAGTATGCGCGCGTGTGTGTATGTGTGGATGGTAGTTTATTTTGGCCACATAACCCTATAAATTCTTTACGTGTGGTATGTGAGTACATCAAGCATGTATCAAATTCAAGCTAATGTAATGTAAGCAGGATCTCCTCCACATCTTCATAATTTAGAGTAAGGAGCCATTCAGTCAGTTTTTTCTTGCACTCATACCATTGCATGGGGTATACATTAAGGATACGGTTAATTTTATTATAAACACGGGGGGCTTGAGCTATATTTTGCCGACTAGCAAAGACAGTACGAGTGGGGTGTGTAGGGGCAACTATATCGCACCGTCTTTTCCTAAGTTTGGCATAGTCGAAAGGTAATGTTTTGTGATACCTATGTGTCATGTGTAGGATATATAGTTTCCTGACAGAGAGAAGCTTAGAAATTGCATATAAGGATTTAGTAGGAAACCTAAAAGGCTTACAGTACATAACTTTAATCAAAGATCGTTGCGCCCTCTCTAGATTTATAAAATATGACTTAGCTGCACCTCCCCATACCGAAATGCAATAGATAATTACTGATTGGGCTAGTGCAATGTATATTTTATTCAGTTGGTCAGTACTCATAACGTGTCTAAGACTTTTAAAAACCCATATAAGCTTTCTTACCCTCCCTATAGTTAGTTCAAGGTGAGGGTACCAGCTTAACCTTTGGTCCACGACAATTCCGAGGTATCTAGCAGAGCTAACTTTCTGAATAGTCGGACAACTGTGAGTACAATTACAGGGGCAACGACAGGAGTGAATTTTAATTTCAAAGTCAGGCGAAGGCTGCGCGTTTAAGTACGGGGCGAAGCATACGTAGTTAGTTTTTTGGGTGTTTAACGTGAGAAGATTCTCATTGAGCCAATGACTAACTCTAGCTAGACCTCCTTCAGCCACCAACCTTACACTCTCCCATGTCTTGGCAGTAAAAATAATGGCGGTGTCATCCGCGTATGACAGAATCCTCCCACCAACGCCGCTTAGCTTGCAGAGGTCATTTATATATATCAAAAAGAGCGTTGGGCCGAGAACACTGCCCTGCGGGACACCGAATGTGACGTTTTCTTCATCACTGAGAAAATTGCCAATCTTTACCGCCTGCTTTCTATTTTGTAGGTAACTGCTGAGAAGGGAGAGAACAGAGCCTCGGAATCCTATCCTCTCCAGCTTGCGTATCAGTTTTGGAATAGAAACGGTGTCAAACGCTTTCTTGAGGTCAAGAAAGACCACTAGACATTTGTTTCCCTTATCTATTTCTTTTGTTATTGTGGATGCAAGATCCATGGTGGCATCCTGGGTCGACATACCCTTCCTAAATCCATATTGAGAGGCAGATAAGATGTTGTACTTAGTCAAGTAGCTTATTATTCTAGAGTTCAAAAGCTTCTCAATGATTTTAGAAATAGAAGTCAGCACAGAGATAGGCCGATAGTTGTTAGCTTCGTCGCTATCTCCTCCCTTATACACAGGGGTGACAATGGAGCGCTTAAGAAGATAGGGGAAGATTCCGGAGTTGAAACTTAGGTTGGCAAGGTCTCTGATCAGAGGAACTAAGATCTTTTTAGCTTGTTTTAAGAAAAGGGTAGGAATTCCATCCCAACCTGGTGCACTGCCCGAGTCTAGAGACGTCAGGGTATATTCAACTTCCATCTCAGAGGTGTCTAATAAAACAAAAGAGGACAAATTATCGGTGTACATGTCAGTTGGTTCCAGAGGTACAAAGCTATTTGAGATATTCTGAGCCAGGGTTCGTCCAATGTTAATAAAAAAATTATTTACGTGGTTGGTTGAGGCTTGAGGACATGATTTTATCTTAAGTAGGTTAGCATTTGAGCTCTTGGGTGGTTTATAATGGGTAATTTCATTAATGGTTGACCACAATGCCCTAGGGTTTTTAGCAGATGCTGTAATTTTATCTTTATTATATTTATTTCTTAATTTTTTAATAAGGTTTCCACAGAAGGTTCGGTATCGTTTATAAGTTATTATTAAAATTTGGTTTAGGGGGTTTGATTTAAGTTTCAGATAGATTAAATTTCTTAGTCTAATACACCGTAAGGCACCTGTGGTTATCCAGGGTTTTAGCCTTCTTTTGCTATTCGTGACTATTACATTTTTGGTGTTGGAGAGTATAGCTGACCTGACCATCTCTATCAATGCAAAGGCGTAAGTATCCGGATCTTTAAAGATTTTGAAGAAGGATGTATCAGTGTTTATTAAACTATTATGAGAATTTTCATAATTGATTACGGTTTTGTGCCTTTGAGGTACCGTATGTTGATACTTATTTGTAATTGATAAAAGAATAAAACAGTGGTCCGTTACAGTTGTATTTAAAACCGCCGTACAAGCCATGTTCCTATGTTTGTCCAGGCTCAAAAAGACATGGTCAAGACAGCCGTTCCCCCTCGTTGGTAAATTATGAGACGGTAACAGTCCATGCAGTGATAGAACATTTAAGTAGGTTAATCTATTATTTCTTTCTTGATTAGTATCTATTGGGGAAACGATTAAGTCAATGTTAATGTCACCTAAAATCAAAACGTTTTTTCTAGGGGTGATATTCTCTAGATAATTATTGAGAGATGTAATGAAATTACCTGCATTTAGGAAAGAAGGTGACCGGTAGATACCTAGTATGGTGTAGTTTGTTAATTGTAACTCCAGACCCGTAGCATTTACAAGGTTAAGTTCTTTAAATTTTACTGATAAATTATTTTTGGTGTAAGCAACTACACCATCACATTGATTAATGTGATTTTTTGTTTGAAAGGATGTGTAATTAGCTAATTGAGGTACGTTTTTGTTAGGGTTTAACCAACATTCTGTAAGAATCAGAATATCTATTTCACATTTTAGTTGCGCCAGAGTGAGTTGCAAATCGTCAAAGTTTTTGTAAATACTTCTAATGTTTTGTGTTGATATAGTTAGATTATACGTAGACTTTTCTAACACTATATTAATTTCCTGTATACTGCCCTTAAGTGAAACCGAGGGCTCAATTTGATCAATTTCATTCAGCGTATCAACACTATCCATTTATAAATATTAAATTAGAACTCATGGGGTTGCAACTAGGGTAGTTGGACAGTATAGTTAAAAGTAGGTCAGGTCCGTGCAAGTATAACAGTGTAATGATGAATACTTTGTAAGAAAGTTGGGAGATAATTGGTGTGCAGCTTGTTGTGTATTTATAATCTATATAATGTAGGTTTACTTTTTTGTCATGAGGGTTATAGGAGACTTGAATGTGTATGGATAAATCTAAATTTTGTATATGTTTTAGTTTGTTTTGATAATAAGCGCGTATTATGCGTGGTATACAAAGTTGGTAGTTGTAATTATAGGATAAGGGTGTGTATGCATGTATAAGTTTGTGTGTGATCCTTTGTGTGAGTTTTTTGGTATAGTGGATATTTGACACTTCCTCAAAAAATATAGGTATTAGGTTGGAACAAACTGATGTATGTAAGAAAAATAGTGGTAGAAAAAGTATAACAATAGTTAGTCATTGTTCTTGCATTAGTTGTTGCACCTGCGCTTCGTGTTGAATATGGATAGTTTTAGCGTTGTCATCCTTCTTGACCAGTACCTTTCCCATGGAGGTCCAACAGTACTTAACTTTTTGTGCCCTTTTCAGGTCCCGGGCCAAGAAAAACAAACGAGCTCCCTTAGTAGTGAGTTGTTCAGATATAAAGATTGGTGTGTCTCCATTGCTTGTGAAGCCCAGGTGTTTTGCTTGCAGTCGTGTCTTATTTGCAAGATTGAAGTCTTTCACCTTTTTGAGGAAGTTTGATCTCAAAATTGGAGACCTTAGTTCCATTATAATTGGAGGTTTCTTCTCCCTATCACTCCTTGATTTCACGCGGAAAATGTCGTTAATATCATAACCATTCATTCCTAAATTAATGGTCTTAGAGAGGTTGACCACCATTTGAATCAGGTCTTCCCTGTTTTCCTGCGCCTTTATAGGTACATTTTTAATTTCTACGCAAGCCTTGCGGGAGTTTCTTTGAAGGTCTTCTACTTTCTCTTCCAAAATGCATATGTATTCCTGATCTTTCTGAGCCTGATTTTCTAAGATTGCAATTTTTCCGCGGTACTCCTCGTTTTGTGCAGTTAAAAGAGATACAGCTGCGTCAATTTTAGCATTTGATTCAGTAATCTCTTGTAATTTGCAGGTAATAGCTGCGAGTCCCTGACTTTGTGCGGTAACTACTGAGTTGATTAAGTCTTAAAAGGTCGCCTTAAATTGGATCGGCACCAGATTTGGTATTGCATCTGGTTTGGTGATCAGTCATTGTATTAGTTGGACTACGGTAGGTTGCTTGGTGATGTTCAGAATTAACTAAGTCTCAGAAAAGGTGAGAAAGGATTCAGGGGTTAAGAATTAGCAGCAAAATTGTGGAGTGTGCGCGGGAATTACATGACTTTATTCCTCCATCGCCGTTCCATCATCGGATAAACCGTCTAACAGCGAATATCCAGGCTTACGTTGTTGACACCGCTATAATCCGGACAAAACATTTCGCCCCATCGTTTATACAACTTACATCGGAATTCGGAGGAGCGAAAGAATTTATCTGCAACTGTCTTTGCGTCCAATTATATTATAACTAGGTTTCCACCCGCGGCTTCGCCCGCATGGAGTTCGGTTCTATCACGCTTTTTAGATTTTCTTCGGGAATATCAAATTTTTTCCGCGATAAAAAGTACCCTATAATTTAATCCGGATTTCGAACTTTACGTCTACAAAATTTCAAATCAATCCATTCAGTAGTTAGAGCGTGAAAGCAGAACAAATAAACAAATAAACTCACTTTCCCATTTATAATAATATTAGTATGACACTTTCCTATTTATAATATTAGTATGATTCGGTTATATCGCGCTTTTTAGATTTCCTTCGGGAATATAATTTTTTTCCGGGATAAAAAGTATCCTATTATTTAATCCAGACTTCTAAATTTACGTCTACCAAATTTCAAAGCAATCGGTTCAGTAGTTACGGCGTGAAAGCGAAACAAACAAACAAACACTTTATTTATTTATTTATATATACCCCACTTCCCCACTTTCCCATTTATAATATTAGTAGGTATGATTTGTATTTGTGTACCTAATTGTAATGTGTAATTTGTAGATGTATTTACACAGAACTGAAGACCTGTGATTGCTTTTTGTTATTATCATTTTAAATATGTCGTTGGTGGGCCATATTTAATAAATAATTTAAACGTCTTCAAATCTAGAGTGAATAGGTTCTTAATAAACAAGTGCCCTTTACCATCAACGAATGTGTCACTGCTTAACATCAGGCAGGATGGCGCCGAAACTCGTGCTTGAGTTTATAACATAAAAAAATCTGAAGTCTGCAATGTCCGGTATTGGAGAGTTAAATACTGAAACAGTTCTGCGGAATGCGGGAAGTAATTCAATTTATTGTATTGTTAACATAGAAATTCAAGGACAAGTCATACAGAGAAAGAAAACTAGTTCAGCTTAGTTCTACAAGCAAACTGTCTTACCTTTCTCAATCAACATCAATTGTCCACCAGCTCCAAAACATAACAATATCAGGTAATTACCCGTTAGACTCACAGGAGCAAAACAAAGGCACATCATACCAGAGAATATCAAGGTGGAACAACAGAATCTGTTCACAATACCTATAATTGTGATCTGGACAGTTTGGCGGGAGTCCAGGAGTTGACAGCCACTCCTGGGAACCCATTAAGATGTTATCGTCATGTGGTAGAAATGTATAGAAGGTTAATTCTAGCCAAAATACTAAGAGGAAGGTGGGTGTGACTTGAGGTGGAAGTATTATCAGTCACTAAAATTGCAGTTATCTAATATCACATCATTTCAAAATGTTGTGTGATATCTAAATATAAAACTAAGCAGAAACGTTGAAGAAATAGATTTATTTCTTTGTAGGTTCATGTCTTGACAACAATACGTTAGTCTGTTAAGGTGAGATGCTTAACACTACCGTCCTTTTACAGTTTCCATAAAGAAACTGCGATCTCAATTCTGTCTAAAGAGTAATAAATTATTTTTTCATTAGTAAGTAACGTTTACGAAGACGCAGCGTAGGGAGGCCCCCAACAAGGTGGACCGATGACCTGGTGAAGGTCGCGGGAAGCCGATGGATGCGGGCAGCACAAGACCGGTCAGCGTGGAAAGCCTTGGGGGAGGCCTTTGTCCAGCAGTGGACATCTATAGGCTGAAGAAGAAGAAGAAGAAGTAACGTTTCAGTTCGTGAGTGCCAGTCACTCCGAAGATGAAAGAAATTAATTTCATTCAACGTTATTTTTTGTTTATGCGAAACTCGAACCACGATCGAACATGTGCAGTCTTTTAAAGTAAAGAATGTATGTACAAAATTTCAAAAAGATATCATTAGAAATCTCAAAGTTTGACCTTATTACCTGGTTGTCCCTACAAAAATATTGTCAACGTACCACTCGCCCGCCCGCGCCTGTAGCGACGCGGCGCGGGAGGGCTCCAAGTCCTATGATCTAACGTCAGCTGTGTTGTGCGCTCGGTAACCACACTGCAACAATTTCTAAATGTATTTGAGAAAAAATATAACGTGATGTAAAAATGATTGGAATCGATTCAGCTACTTATTCTGAACAAAAAAAGTAAATATGACGTTGTAGACTGACACACCAAGGAGTCTAATGGTTTTCAAAAATTGTATGGAGTAGAACTTCTCTGCTTACTCTCTAATTGCGACTGCTATCTCAGACGCGGTTAGATTATTTATCAACCAGATTCCCTGCGGTATTAGAAAATGAATGCCACAATGAAAGAAAAGCAGTTACATTGCCTTAGAGATGTCTTCATTTGTACAGAATTCGAAGCTAAAATGATGTAATTGGCCATTCTGTATGTACGTTGGCAATATATTAGGCTATTTTATTACCAGACAAAGGACTGAACAGCATTGACAGCATACAGAGAAGTGTGTGGATAATAGAGAGGAGTGTCTTGGCCTGCAGTATGGCAATATGGGCTTATTATACACCATCATCAAATATAATTAAACAAATTCTTGTCGCCAAGCGATTCGTCGTGTTCCGGCATGATGTCTGGTGAAGCCGTGCGGAGGACGGGTCCGAGCAGTTGTGTGTCGATGCGTGCCGGATACGATGCGCTTTGGTCAATTGTCGGGAGTTTGGTCGTGGAGGGTCTCCAGATCAATCTCCCTCTGGCGGAGCATCGTCGGTCGTTTTGTTGGGTTTAACTATGCATCATCTCGCTCAACTGCCGTCTTCCTTCCTATTCACTCAACTTTTTGAGTGAATCGGTTCTTAATAAACTAGCGCGCTTTACCATTAACGATTGCATCACTGCTTACCATCAGGCGGGATTGCGGTCAAGCACTAGTAAAAAAAAAAACAATGCTAATCCATTGCTGCAAATATTACAAAAATCGTCTTTATTTATATTTATTCTTCTACTTCTTCTTCAGCGTTTAGAAGTCCACTGCTAGACAAAGGTCTACCCCAAGGCTTTGCTTGTTTTACTCACGAACGCAGCTGTGGTCATCATATACATTGTTTTCAGTGCATTGATTTCAAAATGGTCAGATATAGGACCTGGCTATAGTACACCTGTGGTTAACACAGACAGGGCTGAGGGGTGAAAAACTGAGAAATTGTTTATAAAAAGTATAGGCTTTTTTACAGGAAAAAGGATTATCAACCAATAAAAGCTGTATAATGTCTTCTAAACACTGACAATTAGGGACCAGTGATAGTTAATACCAAGAAATCAGAAAAAGGTCGTTCATTGATCCGTCCAGGACAGCTCCATTAAGCGTATTGAAAGTTCTCTAATAGGTAACTTAATACTATAGTAAACCTTTTGTATATTGAGAGGCCAATGTTCTTATAAATAAACCTTGAGTCATCTGTATATTGTATGGAGCCCCAAGACGCAGCCAAGTCATAAAACTTTAAAGGGTATACATATATAAGACTAAATTGTTACTGTCTCACCATACCTTTAGCGAGAAGGGTAGTTTTCGATTTCAGTTAAACCCCTAATACAACATTGATGTCGATTCCTTTGTTCAAAAACTAAACTAAAATTTAGGCTTAGTGCATCTTTTTCTTCCTATCTCATTAAGAAAAAGTCTAAAATGCTTGTTTAGTCCTGTCAAATTAAGATACTTCGTAGACAGTTTAAACGTGATTAAAGACATGGCTTGTAAAAAACGTCAATTCAAACAGACGCGGACTAATTTTCATTAACCCAATTTGCCGAGAAATGACTCTTTACTTTGCGTTACTTCGCTGTGTTAAAATTTTTCCTGAGTTCTTAACCCATCCTGACACTATGGGATGGGGGTATAAGCTATGAAATTATCGAATTGGTCGGTTGGTCTCTCGTTGTTATTGAAATTTGTTCATTGTCCATAATGTACAATATCTACGTTAACACTTGGCAGATAATGCGCGCATACGACATTTATTTAGCCCTTGAAACTTCGAGCTGCCTTGTCTGGTTATCAGTCCATGTTATACCCTTCCCATTACACGTGGTGGGACTCAAATTACTAAGTTTTTTCGAACTTTCCCATGGGTAGTTGAACTATGTCTTTAGTTATCACCGTCCTTCGCGAGCCTGTTTTTTTTTTCGGATTACGTATTTAGTATGTCTAAGTTGACAGTTAGTTGTATATCTATGTAAAAAATATCCATTTTTTTTTTACTTGTAACGGACAGGAAACTACCGAACCCTACACTAAGCGTTGCCCGACACGCTCTTGGGCGGTATATTTTTTTAAGTTTGTTACCTCAAAATTCAATTATTTTTAAGCCGATTCGCAAAATTATTTTTATGTGAAGGATATACCTACTTTCAAATTGGTCCCATAGAAATTTGATCAAAATCAGTTTTTAGTTTAAAAGTTGGTTTTCATTCCAATTACGGGTAAAAATTCAAATAAACGAAATTCATCATTTGCTTTTCACCACTCATCATCATTTGTAATCACTGCCCATTGTCTCATGCTTTGTATTATATAATCTTTATATTTATGTTCTGTATAGAAAATAATACAAATATTATTAGATTTGACAAATTAAACTTCGGTTTATTGCACGATAGAAGAAATGAATTACAACCATGCCTTGATTACGACAATTATTACACTGGCGCACACAGTGGCCAGAAGCGGTACTACTTTTTTTTTTAAATTTATTGTGGTATGGGCGATGTTTACATTCTTCCAATATTCTGTAATTCATATGGTATACATAATAAAGAGTATTTATTCTATTCTGTTTATTTTCTTTTACTCATAGAACAAATGTCATTATGGTGAATAAGACCTGCGCATCTGGCTAGCCTATTCCCTTATATGTTGGGGTTGGGTTCCAGTCTGACCGGATTCAGCTGAGTACCAGAATTTTACATAGAGCTAGACTAGACTAGCTAGTCTGCTTTTCACAAAAAAATAAAAGTGAAAAATGAAATTTTTTTACCAACTTGCGAATTTAGTTATTTTTCACTAAGTAATGTTTATTTTTTTTAAGTCGATTTCTTTATTTTTATTTTTGGAACCCTAAAAATGAAGATCTGCAGACAGGCCTACACCTATTTCTTCATCACCATCATATTTTCAACCATCTCATGGAACCCGCTAGTACGCGGTCTCTACTATAGAACTATTTGGCCCTATGTAGATACGAGAAATACGGAACCGGTCCAAGTAGACGTGCTCTAGGCTTAGCAGTGGTCGTCTTTCGACTGATACGATGAATCCTTTCCTATTTAGCACAGTTTCTGTCTTTCATCGTTACTCTAATATAGTCAGTACCCTACACCGGACTCCTGTGGGAGAGAACGGGCCGTAAAAAACCACGCGGGCCAATAGCGGGTTTTTCGAATTCCGTTCTGGGACATGCTGGTTTCCTCAAGATGTTTTGAGAGGTGTGATGATGAAATAATTTACGCAAAATAAGGCGTTGCCTTCGTTTGATCCCATGACTATAGTGTGCCCCGATTAAGTGAAGATCACTGCATATTTGGCGAAGGTGGCGGATAACTGCTGTATGCGGCAGGCGCAGAACCGATCGTCGTGGAGATCCTTGAAGGAGGCCTATGTTCAGCAGTGGACGTCTTTTGGGCTGAAATGATGATGATGATGACTGCATAGTTTGGTACATATAAATCTAATAAATAATTGAAAAGTATTATCTGTATTTGCGTTAATATAAGTACTTGCACGTCACCTTATACTGATTTCGTGTCATACCTTGAGGAACCCTGGCTCCTAAAACACAGGCTTTTGTTCTATTTTAGGAGGCATCAGTTCGCCTTTTAAGTAACGCTCTAAAATAGTTTTCGATTTTGTTTGATATTATACTAATATTATAAATGCGAAAGTAACTCTGTCTGTCCGTTTGTTACGCTTTCCCGCTTAAACCTCTCAACCGATTTTGATGAAATTTGGCACAGACAATCTTTAGACCCCGAGAAACAACATAGGCTTTTATTGAAAAAAGAATTGATGTTCCCGAGAGAAATCTAAAAAGCGCGATATAACCGAAATCCACACGGGCGAAGCCGCGGGCGGCATGCTAGTATTATTATAAAGTAAAGAAGGTAATACACACTCCCTTCAAACATCACCGAACAGTAAGTTCATTGACTCACAAATCTTTGAAGAAATATTATCACGACTCATTGTGTCAATGTATTGCATTCGATAATGATCTTCGGCATTTCTCTTACTGGAACGGGACGGAAGCGGTGGTTTTTGATGTTAGGTAACGTGCTTCGAATTGTTATGAAGAAGGGACTTCAATTTCCTTCCTTGATAACTTTAATGTATTCATTTCGAGGTGCACTCGTATAGATGACAGCACATCAAGCTACTATAATCTGTCAGATTTCTTTACTAGATTTTCAATTTTATCTCTAAAGCATTATAACTTAAGGTTGCTTGGGAATATTTGACAGTTTCGGGTAGCTTGACCTGCTGTCATCAGTACCAAAAGACGTTCCATCATTCTCACGTACAACTGACGTTTCCGCTTGGTAATCGAACATCATGATGTAAGACAAAAGGCCGAAAGTAAGTCGATTTGCATAAGTAAATATATGCATATTGTAGGAAGCAAGTTGAAGTGGCAGTGGGCCAGGCATGATTGTCGAAGGATAGGTTAGAGCAGACGAGTCCTGGAGTGGAGACTGCGGATCGGCAAGCGTACTGTCGTATGCTCCCAACTATATGGACCTCAAAAATGTGACTGAGACAGACTGATTGCCTAAGTTCAATGTCCAGTGGACAGTTTGCTGTGTGATAAGTTATAGAAGGGCAGTTGTTGAAAAAAAATATTTAATACAATGTGTAATGAGTAACCTTATTACTAGCTTTTTATTTTATATTTTGAATGGAAAATCATCAAATGGCTCTCCCGCTCTGGGCGGAGCGGAAGGGCGTGTCAGATTTTTTCTGACTAAAACCCACCCGTGTTCCTTCACTTGCCTGTGCGCCTGGGCAACGGTTTCTCTTTCAACCAACCCGCAACCCCGGCTCAGGAGGCATCTGTCCACGTCGATCCCGTCACGATGTGAAACACAACGCGCCGTCGACCCGGGTCTGGTCATTACTGGGCGGCCGCATGCCTGCGCCTACGGTAGCTCGGATGTTGTCGGGTAGTTCGATGTTGTCTCCTGACTGGGGCCCTTATTGCTATCCTTAAGCACTAAAGATAACAGCTCGTAGAGAATTATATATACAGTTAAACCTGGTTAAGTGAGACCTCAAGGGACCAGCAATGTCGTTACACTTATAGAGGTATTCCACTTACCCAGTGTCTCAGATATACAGGTATAAATAAATATTTGTTTCATTTACAGAGGTTTATGCATATACTTAAAGGTAATCATACAAATGAATGAGTAAACAAACAATGTTATCTCAGTTACAGAGCATATAAAATTTACTAGCTGTCTCAGTTATAGAGGTAACTATGATGATAAATCGAAAGAACCAATCCCAGATATAGAGGCTTACCTCGTCCCACTAACAGAGGTAATTCAGTGCCAAAGTGTTGGGACCTCAGCATGAGTTCCAGTTATGGAGGTATCTCACTTATTCAGGTCCCACTTAACCAAGTTTCACTGTACATAGTTACAACTCAAAATCCATACTTCCATACTAATATTATAAATGCGAAAGTAACTCGGTCTGTCTGTCTGTCTGTCTGTCTATTACGCTTTCCCGCTTAAACCTCTTAACCGATTTTCATGAAATTTTGCACAGACAATCTTTAGAGCCTGAGAAAGGACGGCTACCTTTTATTGAAAAATTTGATATTCCCGAGGGAAAACTAAAAAGCACCATATAACCGAATTCTACGCGGGCGAAGCCGCGGGCGGAAAGCTAGTAATATTATATATTCTAAGAATTGGTACCAAATTGTCCATTTTATGTTTCAAAATTCAAATTATAAAAAAGTGGAAAGTTACTGACCTCTGTCGTGTGATAACAAGCTAATATAGCTTTAAACTTATGTGTTTATTTCTCTTTGAATACTTTGGTTTCTGTTATCTCTAGGTAAGTGTCATAAATTCTCATAAATTCCAAATATGTAGTGATAACATTAAATATCGTTTGGTATCGCCCAAAGAAGTCGTGCCCTTGATATATATATGTATATACAGGGTTCAGTTATAAGTTGTATAGTGGTAATTTCTGCCACCCTAATATAATTAAGTCGTGAGAATATGCTAACTTTATGTAACTGTAAGTAAAAAAACTTATGTATAAGCTGATATTCATAAAATATCAGCCGTTAACTAGTGGAACATAATACCAGCCCACTTGTCCCATCATGAGACTAGTATTCAAAATAAAATAAAAAACGTATGTATTTCAATAAACCTTGTATAACGTATACGCTCTTTGCCGACAGTCCCAAAAATCTGCTAATAGATAACTAGGGTATCCGACCGGAATAAATCAAATGGAGAATATATCTTGTGATCTTTCGCCCTCGGAAATATAACTAGGAGTGTAGTTTTGTTGGTCAAGAATAGTTTGGTTAGACTTTATTCCAGCGTGCGTAAGTCCAGAGGTATACTGCTAATCCAATATTCTGATTTGGTTGATTAACCTACCGCCAGACAAGTTTTTATACTTTTATAAATTATAAACTAGTGATTGATCGCAATCCCGCCTGATGGTAAGCAGTGATGTAATCGTTTATGAAGAAGAGAAGAGCCTATTCTTTCTAGATTTTTTTTATTGTTTGATATGGGAAATAATTAAATGACCTCTCCTCTCTTCCTCTCTCTAGCCAGAAAGACACTTAAATTGTAGTCCGACGGAAACACCGCCGCTGGTAAATTGTTCCAGTCCCTCGATGTACGCGGTATAAAAGACGAGGGGAAGCGCTTCGTTCGGATCGTTTTGAGGTCAAGAACTAACTACCGTCCGAAAAGTTTTTTTACTTATTGCATTTTGCTTGATTTTCTCTGGTCGTATCAGAGTGCCATCCCAGCAGACCTGATGTAGACGATGATAGTAACGATATGTATTTAAAAATGGTAAGAATCATCAGCTACGCTGTTTTACTCAAAAAGCGGTTAAAATTTATCACCACATCCCAATATCGAGCTTCACAGACAGAGCATGCAGCTTGATGTAAACAGTAATTTGCGTACGCCACTCTTGCCAAATGTACTTGGCAATGTGCCAACTAGAGCAGTTTCGGCTTTCGGCTTAGCCGGACAAACCTAATAACCGAGAAATTAAAAATTTTGCTCCCATAGTGGTCGGGTTTTTTGTTTAAGTTTGCCGTTTCGCTATTGTTTGTGAATTTATTAGTTTAGTTGGGTTTTTTGCGGCTTCGGTTGTAGCTAACAGCTGTACGAGTAGGCCAGGTTAAGCTACGCTTGCCGCGGTTGGTCTGTGGATAGGTTGTCATCTTTACATCCCAAGACCTCTCCGTGTCTTGGCAAGAACGTTAATTTCTTGGTCCCGATTCTCATTCCTGGACAGTGTTTACGCTGTGTGTCGTCAGTAAACCAAAAATCTGACAACCAGATTTACTAGCCAGTAACTGGGATGCGAAGGACAGTTAGGCAGTGACTCGATTTAAAATTCTCTCAGAATTTTCTGGGTGGTAGGCCATGACCGGCTGCCGGCAGAAGTTACCATCCACCAGACAAAGTCTTGCCGCCAAGCGATTCGTCGTGTTCCGGCATGATGTCTGGTGAAGCCGTACGGAGGATGGGTCTGAGCAGTTGTGTTGCGATGTGTGCCGGGTGCGATTCCTCAAATGTTGTTGACGTCGTTGGAGGGTCTCCACATCAATCTCTCTCTGGCGCGACAGCGTTGGTCGTGTTGTTGGGTTTAACACTGCATCACCTCGCTCAACTGCCGTCTTTCTTCCTATTCACTAAGTTTTTTATGTGAATGGGCTTAATAAACTAGCGCGCTTTACCATCAACGATTGCATCACTGCTTACCATCAGGCGGGATTGCAGTCAAGCGCTAGTTTATAATTATATTAAAAAAAAATGTAAAATACTGACACCGCTACGATCCGGACGGACCTTTTCACCTCGTCTTTTATACCGCTCACATCGAAGGACTGGAACAATTTGCCAGCGTTTCTTTCCTTCTGACTACAATTTAATTGTCTTCAAGACTAGAGGGCATCACTGCTTACCAAAGCACTGGTTTAACCAGCACACAGCTACATCTAGTTAGACTGAGGGCTGATCTCAGCATAGTTAGGACCAAGCTAGACAGACGATAAATTCGGAAGATAATTTAGTTTTGTACTACTTTATTGCAAGTGTCTTGGCTGTTATTGATTAAAGTGAAGATTGGCTAAGGCATTTCAAATTACTGAAGCTCCTTGCTTATGAAAAATAATCAATCAGCCTGGTCTTTTCCCAACTACCTATAGGTACCTATATGTTGGTGTCAGCTTCCAATCTATACGGAGACAGCTCAGACCATATGTGACTTTGATCTGTTTTCAGTGTGGCTACCATAAGTTTTCATTACGAGACTCAATCGACGATGTCGACCGCGTTTGGCGCTCTCATTGGTTGAGAGTTCCTACAACCTTGAAGAGGGCCAATTGATGAGTCAAACGCGGTCGTTATCTACGATCATCATCATCTCAGCGTTAATCCCAGTCGCATCCGCAGCTTTTTCAGCTTTGGAGTCTGGGGTCTGCTTTACCAGTCTAACTGCTGAATTTGGCTAAACTTCGATATTTTCCGTGAAGCGACTGCCGTCTGACCTCCACAACCCGAAGGCGATATCTAAGCATTGCAGTTAGACCAATTGTTAGACTTTTGAGGACTCCAACAACCCGTAACGACTGCCACTAGATGTTCGTATGGCAGCCGGGACCAACGGCTTAACGTGCTTTCCGAGGCACGACCAGACCAGTGCAAATATTCATATTCATGCATACACAAACACATACTTGCACTGTGCGGGTATCGAACCCACGCCTCCTTACGCAACGGCCGCATTCGCTACCGCTACGCCACGGAGGCTGTCAATCATCAATTGATGAGTCAAACGCGGTCGTTATCTACGATCGAGTCTCGTAATGAAAACTCATGGTAGGCACTCAGATTTTCTCTGTTGTGTAGTGCCCTGGCTTAGTTCAGGAATGGACGAGATGGAGCGACGACATCTAAAAGGTGGCTGGTAGTGGCTAGCGGAAAACTGCCCAGGATCGAGCTTGTTGGCATGCCATGGAAGAGGCCTATGTCTAGCAGTGGACGAGTAGAGGCTGATGATGATGATGATGATATTAAAAACTTGCTGTAAAACACGCCCATTTAATATAACCTATTTTAATACGTCGCGTTGCCCTATTATATTATAACACATAAGAAGTTATATTATAACATATAAAGTCACAAACACAAACATCCAGACCCGAAACAACTAATTTTAGGTCATACAAATATTTCTTTCGTGCAGGAATCGAACCTGCGACACGCAGCGCAGCAGTCAGTAGTTTGATCACTGCGCTAACCGTGCAGCCAAATTACATGGAGACTGGAGTGATAGCCTATCTGGCCTTTGCAACTCGAGCATCATTCAATAATTACTCAACTCTTATAAAAGATCATATCAGAAAAACTAGTAAAGTATCAGCGGGCAATGGAGAGAAGCATGCTCAAAATAAAACTAAATGACAGAATTACCTCAGCAGAAATAAAGAACAAAGTCAACGATATACTTTCCTGAACGCAATAATTGAAATGGCGTTGGACAGGTCACATGCTACGTTGTAAGACAGAAAAATGGAGTAGACAGGTAACACTCTGGTACCCAAGAGACAGAAGCAGACAACGGGGACGGCCAACAAGAAGATGGGAAGATGACTATCGCTTAGCCTTGGGACCTTTCTGGACCAGAGTAGCAATAGACAGAGTGCAATGGAAGCAGTTGGATGAGGCCTATGTCAAAAGACACACCCAACTGAGGGGCATTTTATAAAAGCAACACAAACACTGTAAATGTTCGGATTAAAGGGCTATATTATTATTATAATATCAGTCTAAATACACACTGACCACTACATATGTACAGTAATACATATTATACGTACCTAAATACAAACAATTAATAATATCTGTACCAACTAACATTTTGATCGAACGGAGAACCGAAGTCTCGCGACTTTGATCGATGATCGCTTTTGACTTCGCCGTATGGCGCTACCAAGATAAAAATAAACTATTCTAAACAATCTTACTCTAATCTCAACCTTATTTTTTAAGCAATAAGGTTCTTTTAAATGCAGGTGTAGTTGGAAATGGAATTGTTATTCAAATTTGAATCTTATGCTTAAAGATTAAGGTTGTCTAATTAGTGACGGTTGATATTTAAAACGTTAAATGTAAGATGGTGATTATGTGAATGTAATCAGTATTGTTAAGGAGTGTTTTTTTTTTAAATTCATGCTTGTGTTAATAAGTTATTAAGAGTAAGTTTAAAAAAATAATATAGCTTTAGATTATGATGTAGGTTTTTGCGAGCGCCTTATACATAGGTTTTTGACCTCTCCGTTCTCACGTCAAACAAAGAAAATATTTGAGAAGGTAGCTAAGAAGGTTGGTATATTTTTATGTATCCTAACTGGAGCGGGTAGGAAAGGTTTCACTAGCTTTTTTCCCGGGTTTCGCCTGCGTGGTTGTTCAAAAATGTTCCACTTGAACGTACTATTCTATCGGGTCTGCCGAGAGTTTTACCGGTGTTTTTATATAACTCTACCTATTGGTTTTCGCGGAAATCGCCAATAATTATATCAGTCACCATGATTTTTTCAATCTTTACACAACTTTTATAACGCGATCTTTTTGGGTTCTCGGCCAAAGAAACCGAGTCGAAACTTCTAGATTCTAGAAGTTTCCTTTTAAAATATTTTGTGCGCGCCCCTTTTGTTTTTGAAGAGTCGTCTGACCTCCGTCAACGCACCTGTGCATCGATAACATGCATCATTTTGCCAATGTTAAAAGTTTTATTGATTGTAAAAAAAAATTGTAACCCCAGATGTTAAATCTTCAATAATTATTCGACGACCTACACATATGACCTACTGCTTCTAACGTCGAGTATTATCGTCATCATTCAGGCAATTTAAAGAAAGATTTTGGTCTTTTCACATTCCCATCATCACATTCTTCCTATTAGATGGCAGTAATGTATAGATAATAGTGGTAACTATTTTGATTAAATAAATTAGATAAAAATTCAAAAATAAACTATTTAGATTTTCAATACCAGTCGGCTATTTCATAATTTAACCCCTATTAAGTGAGGGAGTAAAGTTCACTTATCGTCCATAGAAAAAGGAGGATCCTCCGACCAGACGGGCTTCTCTGTCATATCTGGCGGGCAAATACCCAACGGTTGGTTTGGGGCAGTTGTAAGTATGCTAGTTGCACGGTAAACTCTGCTTGCGAGATGTAGAATTCGTGTGACGTCAGTATGACGCTTTGATTTTTATTTGTGGCGTTTGTAGGTAGTTTAATTCTGAAATCGCCAACCCGCATTTAGCAAGCGTGGTGATTACGCTCAATCCTTCTCTGTGTGACAGGAGACCTGTGCCCAGCAGTGGGACGATAAAGAGGTTGATGATGATGATGATGAAGTGACCTTTGAGTGAGTTGTCAACAGTCTCAATCCCCTAGCATTTGTTGGAATAACAGTTCGCTCCACGGTCTTCACTTCAGCTAAATATTCACGATGAGTTACAGAATCGCACAGCAGAATTTATAATTTATTGGGCTCTCGAAATACAAATGGCTCATAAATTTTTCACGACCCAGTTCTAATCTGCGCATTTTTAACAATCGATCAAATTGCTGTTTGACCTAAAACCGATCATGTGCACGAGGCCTTTAATCATTTGATTAATTACACTAAGCGTGTGTGTTTTTGCGCGGAGCTAAGGACCAGGACACACTGGATGGGGCATTACAGTATATTTACGTTCTATAACCTATATAGTGTACATAATAAAGAGTATTTTATTCTATGTGTCAACGTAAATGCTATAAAATTAATAAAGGGCTGCACTTTTCTACTCCAAAATTTTCTAACCCCTTTTTACCCACACTAGAAATTACTCTTGTATCGTTTACAAACATTTAAACTCACATACACAAACAACCTGTGGGTCATACAAAAATTTGTTCGGCGCCGGAATCGAATCCACGACACGCGGCGCAGCAGTCAATCGCTCAGCCACTGCACCAACCGTGTCGTTTAAATGTTACTTTTTAGGTTTCCGTACGCAGAGTTAAAACGAGACCTTAATTCTAAAACTTCACTGTCTCTTTGTCTGTCTGTCTCCAGGCTTTATCTCATTTACTGGAATAGTTACTTAGGTAGTTGAAACTTTCACAAATTATGTATTTCTGTAGCCGCTGTTACTACAAACAAGAAAACAAAATAAAATGTATGTACAGGTTTTTTTGTTGTATAGGTAATGGCACGGAATCTTTCGTTCACGAGTCCGAGCCGAACTTAAATATTTATTAAATTTATTTTTATTAAATACTAGCTTTCCGCCCGCGGCTTCGCCCGCGTGGAATTCGGTTATATCGCGCTTTTTAGATTTCCCTCGGGAATATAATTTTTTTTTTTCAATAAAAGGTAGCCTATGTTCTTTCTCAGGGTCTAAAGATTGTCTGTGTCAAATTTCATCAAAAGCGGTCGAGAAGTTTAAGCGGGAAAGCGTAACAGACAGACAGAGTTACTTTCGCATTTATGATATTAGTATGGATGGCTCGGAATCTTTCGTTCACGAATCCGAGCCGAATTTAACTTCAACAACTTTTACTTAACTTTAATATGTCATGATATTATTTAGTTTATCAATATATTTTGTACTGGACCCACTTGTGGGCCTCTTCACTCTAACTCACCCTTTTGTCTTTTACACCATCTCTTCTCGATCTCCAATGAAAACTATCACCGTTTAATCTGTTATATATTTTCTGCCTGCTTTTAATTCGCGAATGCAATAATAGTAGGCAGAGTCTGGAGATTTTGAGTCTTAACACAAACATTAAACACTTATAAACGTGTTTTTTTATTATAAACTAGTGCTTGACGGCAATGCCGCCTGTTGGGAAGCAGTGATGCAATCGTTGATGTTAAAGCGCGCTAGTTTATTAAGTGCATATTCACTCAAAAAAACTGAGTGAATGGGAATGAAGACGGCAATTAAGCGAAGTGATGCAATGTTAAACCCAACAACACGACCAACGATGCTGCGCGAAAGGGAGATTGATCTGGAGACCCTCCACGACCAAACTCCCGACACAACACCATTTGACGCATCGTACCCGACGCACATCGCAACCCAATTGCTCAGACCCGTCCTCAGTACGGCTTCACCAGACATCATGCCAGAACTCGTCATCGTCATATTTAAAAGCTGATTAGCCTAAGCAACTGATAAAATATTATTTTGCGGCAACAAAGTAAATCTCGGAAGATAGACTCCCGTTTCCGTCATGGCATACATTAGAAAATCCTACACTTAATCTGGCCTCTTCCTGCTGCAGCTAAGTCCTCGTTACACCTAAGTTGTTCGGTTAGAACTTGGCTAAGTTAACGTCCGTTAAGGTGAACTCCTAACTTGAAACTGGTGCCCTCGTGTTTAGCCTGCTCGCCACTTTTGTTGTGCTCACTTTAAATTAACTCCTTGTGAGTTAATTTTAAGAAGCGTTTAGGGAGTTGTATCTGACAAATTAGTTACATTCTTCTCTGAGATGTCCTTGGTGAATTGTAACCAAGACCTGGAATTACATCTTTCTGTATGCTGGTAACAACAAGATGCTTTTTCATCTTATTCGGACAGTAATAAGCCCATAGCATCTTAGCTAGTGGAATCATATATTTGCCCCCATTGGGACTAGATATGAGTGTTTGTACGTATAGTAAATGTGCGTTTTACTGCACTTCACCCCCCCTCACCCCCGGATGTCGAATTAAACAAATGCCAACTTTATTATAATGACAATCAAGTTGATTTTACAGTGGCTAGCACCATTTAATATAAAAATGTTTGAAGTTGTAGCGGTAACTTGACTTTATTGCATAGAAGTTAAAGTTTATTTTCCATAAACTTATGGTCCTTGTACAGAATTGTGTCATTGGAAGTTAACTTGAGTGCAATATTAAAGAACTGTCAAAAACTATAGCTGTCTGGATGAAGATCAAGACAGCTATATTTCTTGTCACTTCTTTTCTCCCAAAATCATTTTGGGAATACTTTATATGGATCAATGACACCAAAGCTTACAACTAGAGATCCTTATCTTAAACTTCACATATCATGACGACGATCCATCCTCCCCTGTAAACGGCCTTCGAAGGTAAGATTAACTGCTTTTGTTAGGTTTCTTGGACAGTTGGAACAGTCTTCTTTCAAAGGCCTTAATTTGAGAGAGGTGTAGCATATAACACTGTTTCTTTCTAGGGGAGAGTGTTTATAATATCGTCAAAATATGCCAGCCCCTGTTTAGGCAAGCCGCTGATAAAAATAAAACGTATTTATCTCACTTTCCCAGTTGTATTGTTCAAAATCTAGAGAATGTTACAATTCCCTATTAGAATTCGCGACCACACAACCTCATCCATACCTAAAACATAACAAAAAATGTAACATCCAGCTGTCTCCAAAAGAAAAAAACATAACTGCCTCCACACAGGAGAAAAGCCGTTCTAAAATTCAGTTAATACCATTTCATATACATAATACAGGGTTGCCGTCACCAAATCAAAATTCGGTCCGAACCGTATCCGATACAGGACGTGTCTTCTGAATATTTATCAGGGTGCTGTGACGCAGCTGTGCACGGACAATTGAAATTGTGACGAATTCTGTTATTTTGATACTTGATACCCCTTTGATGTTATGATCTCATAAGCTGTATCACCCTTACTTCTGAGGCCTGTGTCCACAAACATTATATGTTGAGTATGCGTATACTTATGCTAAGCTGCCGAAAGAAGGGATCCGGAAGAAACATGACTTGTAATTCTTTGTATAGTTATGGGGCTTTGTTCGAAAATCCTTGTTATTTAGTGGTACCTAGTACAGCTTCCCTCCGTTTAGCATCCGTGGCGTAGCGGTAGCGAACGCAGCTGCTGCGCATGGAGGCGCGTGTTCGATCCCCGCGCAATGCAAATATCTATGTGCATGAATATGAAAATTTGCACTCGTCTGGTCGTGCCCCGGAAAGCACGTTAAGCCGTTGGTCCCGGTTGCCATATGAACATCTAATGGCAGTCGTTACTGGTTGTTGGAGCCCTCATAAGTCTAACAATTGGTCTAACTGCAATGCTTCGCTATAGCCTTCGAGTTGTGGGGATCACACGGCAGTTGCTTCACGGAAAATATCTAAGTTTAGCCATATCAGCAGTTTGACTGGTAAAGCGGACCCCAGACTCCAAAGCTGAAAAGGCTTCGGATGCGACTGGGATTAACGCTGGGATGATGATGAGTAAAGCGGACCCGAGACTCCAAAGCTGAAAAAAACTTCGGATGCGAGTGGGATTAACACTGAGATCATGATAATGATGACGGCTCAAGTTCCCTTGCCGATCGAAACGATTTAAAAAAGTCGTGCATTTGATAACTGTGGGCTAATTGTGTAATAAACTATCGGTAGCATTTTGACAGCTCAACAACATTCATTGCGTCATTTTCGTTGTTGAGCTGACACTTTTTTCAAAGGATTAGTAATGTACTTAAATACTTAGAATCTTTTATCTTCATCTATTAGGTACATATTGAGACCCATCCTTATCTTAGAAAGCGTGTTAAGTTTTTCATTTGTAAATCTTTGTCAGTCCGATGGCAGAATCCTGAATGCTCGACAATCAGCCTTACCAGTTGTATCGCGTAAACCAGTTTTTGGGTCGTAGTGATAATTATGCAGACGCTCCAGGTAAAATGTTGGTTTGTAGGTGTATTTGCTTAACCTGAAAGTCAACTCGAACACAGTTGGGATGAGGCTTGGCAAGGATTGACTCGTGGAATTATATTGGCTAAAACTTCATAGAACAGAATACTTTTCATTATGTACACCATATAGATTACAGAATATAAATATAAAGATTTTACAAAGGGTGTCACAATGGCGGTCTTATCGCTAAGAGCGATCTTTTACAGACAAACCTTTGGATGGAATACTAAGAGGAAGGAGAGAGAAATAGTGTAGGTAGTCTACAGTGTACTATTTACATAGATTATACAATAAATAGAGCTACCTTTTATTTTCCATGTTAGATAGACAATGTTGCTGATTCTCTTGTTCACAAACTAAATAAATTTAAATTCAGTGAATCTTATTTTTACTATTTCAATAAGAAAAGGACAGTCCTGTCAATTTATCCAGTGCATGACATTTTCTAATCACGTCTAAACTGTCTATGCAATATCTTAATTTGACAGGACACATCTTCTGTCCTTTTCTTATTGAAATGGAAAGAAGAAGACACACTGAACTTAAAATTTGTTTAGTTTGTTAATAAAGGAATGGGGCCCATTTTCTGAACAATGGTGCAATCTATTCATAAAAATTTGTACCGTTATCCATTCTATCCTCATCACTTGGTCAAACTTTCGGATGCCTATATTGTAGTGTTTATGTACAATATTGACTGGACAGTTTCGATATTCAACTTGGCGTGTACAATCTCATTAATGGAAGGTAGTTAACAAACCTAGATACGGTTCTAATGGAAGTAAAAATGACTTCAATGAATTGAATTAAAAGTACAAAAGTTACTTGAGTTCGGTGCTAGTAACAATAAAGATTGAAAGCGTTAATGCCAAATCTAATTTAATAAATTTTATCTCAATATTATGTGTGGGAGAGATCTGCCTTCATCCTTCCTATTCCTAAGTTTTTTTAAGTGAATAGGCTTAATGAACTAGTGCGCTTTACCATCAACGATTACATCACTGCTTACCATCAGGCGGGATTGCAGTCAAGCACTAGTTTTAATTATTACAACGTTAAGTTAGACGAACCTCATTATAAACAATTTAAACACTGAACCTAAACCTAAAACTTATTCCATCTCATCACAAACGAGCTTTCGCCCCCTAATCGGCGAACACATTTTTGTCAAATGATTGCGACTAGTTGGGATCAGTTGGTATTGTTCGGGCAGCCCATTGGTCCATTCGGTCCAAACGATCCCAACTAGTCGCAATCATTTGACAAAAATGTGTTCGCCGATTAGGAGCCAGGTCTCCAAACTCTTTTCACTTAAATAAGCAAAAATCCTAACCACATACCAATTTTTTGATGCCAGTAATAAAAAAAAAAAAAATTGTGGCACATTTTAGAAATGTCTTTTTACCCGACTGCCAGGAGGGTTATGTTTTTAGCTCCTATCTTGTATGTATTATTCTTTATTACCTAGTATCTCCAGAACCACTGAACGGATTTTCACATTTGAGGTATCGTTAGATTTGACTTAATTGCCCAACTGCTACTAGATAGGTGACATTTTAAAAAATCCAAAATGGCCGATGTATGACGCCATATTGTGAGATATGAAGAAATAAATTTCTACCAAGCATATCGAGTGGGATATCAAAATGAAGGATTTTAAACACTGATTCTATATATGTATATAACTTAATATTAAATGGAACAAAAAAAAGAAATACATGTTTTTTTATGCCAAGCATATCGAGTTGGGTATCAAAATTAAGGATTTTAATCACTGATTATAATAAAAATATTGATTCTAAATATATTTTATATAAAAAAGTCTTTAAATATAAAATTGCCGTTTAATAGGAAAAAAAATCTTTTGTATTAATTGAAGTAATTACCCATGCAATCAATGTATTTTGCCAACACAGTGGCAGTTTATTGATTCTTAAAGAAATCAGCTGGACGAGAGGCAAGTGGCAGTCTCCGAATGGGGCAATGCCAAACTTGTAGCATTACCACTACGCAGAAAGCAGTTGAAGCCAGGAAAACTTCCACAAGCGGTATTTGTGGAGCTCGATAACACAATTATAACAGGGAACCTTCCTGGTATTGGAGTCTGGATCCAGCCTCGTGCTACGGTGCTACAGAATTTGATGCTTTACGTGGTAAAGGCAAGATTGAGCGACGAATGTTTACCTTAATTTTATGCTGGGCAGTGACGGTGCATAAACTACAGGTCACAACTTTAGACCCAGCAGTTGTAGATTTAAGTAGAAACTTATTTGCAAAGGTCAAGCTTACGTTGCTTTGAGTAGAGTGAGGACTCTTTCCGGACTTGATATCAGTTTTCTTAACCCTAACAAATTGCTAAATCAAGCATATGACATAAACTCATTTAAGGAATTAATCCGGTTACGTAATATTTCTTAACTAAAAAGACATAAATTTATTAATAATTAAATAAACAAAAAAACCACTTGCATGGATAACAATGACAATTAAAAATCAACTGAAAAGATTAAAACAAGATGAAAATTCAATGATAAGGCATTTAAAAAAAATAACAATGATAAATCCAGAAACCTACATTGAAACAGTACCAAACCTATGTACAGACGACATCACATCAAGCTACTACAATCTGTCAGATTTCCTTATTAGATTTTCAACTTTATCTCTACAGCATTAAGGCTCTATGTTGATTGGAAATATCTGACCGTTTGGGGTAGCTTGACCTGCTGTCGTCCGTACCTACGTAATTAATGTACACTTAGAAATTTCAGCACAAAAGTCAGTCAGTTTCAATTTTTTGCAAAATTATAAACAGAATTACATTCGGAGGCATGCACAAAGCGCGTATCTTGTACATATGAATGTATGTAATATTCTTTATTATCTTGTATCTCCAGAACCGGCTAACGGATTTTCACATTTGAGACATCTGCATTGTTAGATTTGTCTTAGACAGTGACATTAAAAAAAAAAAAAAAAAATGGCGGATGTTTGACGCCATAATTATGAGGTAATTTTTATTAACCAAACTTATCGAATTGGTTTTAAAATGAAGGATTTAAAATACTCATTACAAAATATGTATATAACGTGCACTTTTAATATTAAATGGAACGATGAAAAAAGAAATTAAACAATTTTTTTAAGTTTTCCAATATAAGAAACATAATTTGTTAAAACTAAAAAGATAGAAATAAAAAAAAAATATTTAAAAACAAAAAGCCCGCCAAATATATAATTATAGTTTTCGTTCTTAGCTAGGTAAACAAGTATTCCATAGAACAGTCCCCCAACTGCGATTGTATTTAAATTTTAGATTTGGAAAGATACCGGAACGTTGCCACTTCCAGTAATTTCGGCACTATTCTTACGTCTCTAATTTGTCTACCGTCTAGGTAGGGGAAACTAAAGTTTAGGCGACAAATTAAGCCCATGTTTTGCAGCTTTGTACTGATCTATACTAGAAAATTAGTGGTTTCGCCCCTAGTCTAGACTCAGCTCAGGCATGTTAGGCTTGCTTGTAGAATCGCTTTACTGTATCATGTTTGTGTTATTCCTGGATTCGTGTCAGCCATTTTGTATAATAGGGTGTTTAGTTTTAAGGGGATTTTGGTAAAGGCTGTTTTGGTTAAAGATGGGTATTAGAATTAGGTTGGTGAGCTGGTATGGAATATAATTGGTCCTTAGTGTCGGGTATGGGCGGCTGAATGCTCGGTTCTTATAAACAAAAACAACCGTTTTGCTCACACCCCAGTCTCCTCTCACAAAGATTTAGCCTTTCTCTGCAGTACCATAGTTGCGTAACACATTTACCATCAGTTGGAATCATTTTCAGACATATTACTAATCCATTGCTCCATATTTTCGAGAAATGTCTGCTCAACAACATAAACAACATAATGGCGCCGATTCTGTTGTTCACAAACTAAACTAATTTTAAGTTATGTGCATCTTTTTCCTTCCATTTTGTTAAGGAAGGGATAGAAGATAACATTTTAATTTCATCCCGTCAAATTAAGATACTCCATAGACAGTTAGGACGCGATTAAAATCATGGAGACTAAAAATACGCCACTTTACGTCAGGAGCGCACTAATTTGACGGACGACTGCATGATTTTTAGACTGTGGTTTAGACCTCTAAACCACAGTCTAAAAATCATGCAGTCGTCCGACAAAGACGTCTAGACAGAGCAATCGTGCGGGGTGTGAGGGACGAGACGCGGGTAAGCGGCACCCGAGCTGCGAACAAAACGATGTTCGTAGCTCGGTATTATCATTAAGGGCTAACGCGTGTTTGTTTTTTTATTTGTTTGTTTTATAATTTGATATGAGTGTCAATTTTGAGTATAATTGGGGTGCTTGTTACGAAAAAGCCACCCTTTTTGAAATCCAAGATGGCGGACGCCAATTTAAATGTATATTAATATGATATGGGTGTTAATTCCGAGGTGGATTGGGGTGCTGGTTATGGAAATGCCATCTGGAGTTGTTCCCTTAGTAAAAATAGCAAATTAATCAAATATAATACAGCTATCGATGTTGATCTGCAATAAATAAATAATTTCATAAATATTGTTTATTTGTGACAACCCTGGCCGATGCGTTACTGTCTAGCTAGACGAGGTCGGTATTTTACACGAGATCAAAGGCGTCGACCTACTGTATGATTTTTATACTGTGTCTAAACTGACATTTTATCTTCTGTCCTTTTCTCAACGAAATGGAAAGAAAAAGATGCACATAACTTAAAATTAGTTTAGTTTGTGAACAACAGAATCGGAGCCAATGTATGTTGTTGACGTGTCAAAATGACACCCAGTGCTACTTAATAGTGTGATACGCAATTACCCTGCAAAGGACATTGTAGGCTGAGAAGTGAATATTGTAAATGTAGAGATCTTTTACAGAAACAAATTCTTAAAACCGAAATAACAGAACAGACTTTTCAAACAAGCTCAAGCCACTCACATATACAAACAAATATTTTCATTTACCTGAACACAAGTTGTTTGTCTGTTAAGTGTATGCAGCAATATTGAGAACGACGGCTTTTAAGTGGTTTCGCGTTCGCTCATACGAAACTGTAACACTGCTGTAACTTGGGCTATTTCGTATGGGATGCCTGTTACACCGTAGTGTAATCGTAGCTACTTATGTGCCTGAAATATACGACACTTGCTGGATTTCAGAAGTGTAATTGGTCCGACGATTTTGTAGTTTGTCTATGATGTTTTTGCACTGCATACATTGTTTAATGACTAGTGAACTTTTTTGGTAATAAGAGACTTACTTACTAAACTATACAACGTAGAAAAAGAAAAGTTCTATGAACCCAAGTTCGCGGCATGTCACAGTAAAGCCATTTGTATCAAGAAGCACGTTAAAGTCTTCCGGGACAAACCGCAGCACTCCACGGTATCCTCAAACACCCCTTGTGACAATATAAATGAAATGTGATAGCTATGGGTATGAAAATAAGAATCAGAATCTTATTACGAAAATCCTATGACAGGCCAAGCCGCGCCTTGGGGACTGTTGAAAAATCAGTCCATGGTGTAAATTTATTCATCACTATCATAACATGCTGCTTAAGCTTAGCTGGTTAACATAGCTTCTGGTACAGGCACTGTTCTAGTAGCAGCTGAATACCAGTATTTTATAAAGAGCTACTGCTTGTCTGAGCTCAACAACCAAGTTACCAGGCAAAACGGTAGCCTAGGTAAGATTGGCAGTTAGACTTTTGGGGTCTTGGCTAATCGTAACTATTGTTAGGATCTACGAATGCCAGCCGAGACCATAATCACAATGTAATAGTGTTAATAATTGTTAACAATTTGAGCATGATGTATCGTCGTTCGTTTCAAAAGACCAATGTTACACTTCGGTGTGATATACATCCATGTTTACAGTACACAGAGTAAGGATTAAGAAGTTGCTTTTTCAAGTACCTTGCAAACAGGGGCCCACTCCAATGCAAATGTACCACCGGGTCTGCTGAATTTGACAGTCAAATTGGAACCCAAGTGCGTCTATAATGGAAATCTACTGTATTTGCTTATCATAAGTGGTTGATTAGATTTAGGGAGAATTATGCTGAAGTTTTAATGGCTAGTTGGCTGGGTGAGAGTGGTTGCTGGATTTTGTTGGAAGTTCGCAAGTGCGGCTTTGTTGGGAGTTGTCCCGGTTTTTCTTAACTACCCAACAGCACCCTAATTGCATAATACACTATTAAACGCAATCTTTACCATATTGAAGCAAAATTCCAAAACATTGCTTCATAAGCTCGAAAAATGTGTCTGTTCAAGAAAGTAAACAACGCAATGAATGTTGTTGAACTGTCAAAATGAAACTAATTCTAATTGATAATGTGTTATCTAATTGTCCCGTAGACTGCTCTCTCACAAGAAATGTGTCACTGCATATCGTGTACAGGGTGTCATGTTGTTTGTACGAGGAACTGATAAGCGCCACTGAAGATGCCAAGTTTGTAGTTAAATTCTGAGATATCTCTATAGGATTGCCATTGACAAGCTGAGATGAAATGGACAAAGGACCAGTTATCTAGAAACTCGTGATCGGGTGAATCAGCATATAGCAATCCACAGCTGGACCTGTCCTTTTATTGCACGCTATTCAACTTGAATTTTGGGAAACCTCATCCAGCTGGTAAAGCCATCCTGCGAAGATCGTCGCAAATAGGACGCCCTACCTTACATTAATGAATACTAATCCATTATTTTACTCAAAAAAAAAAAAAATATATATAATATAACCTGTGCTAAAACATGAGAATACTTATCTAAATCCGATTACTCGGAACCAACTGAACTGGATACTAAACAGCAATTTTTCCTAAGTAATTAAACACCGGTCTAGTGCGACGTGGACTCAAGCCCGAGGGTTTTCGTACCTTTATCTAAAATTGTCGTCTATTGTATGGGAGGACCCCATATTATTTTGTTGTTATGTACATATAACGGCGCTTGACTGGTTAATTTTGATTATTATGATTTGTTTCGTATCAGTGTCAATTGTTCGTAAATTACTATATGTTTTGAAGTCAATTAATCGATCGATATTCGGGCAAATTATGATTTTTATGAAGATCGGGTAGCACCGACTGCAGTTGCATTTGCCATAGCGAGCGACCGTTAGCGCGGCCATTCTTTGCTCAAGCTTCTATCCAGCGTGTTGGTCATTCATAAACCCAGTGGCTCTTATCTGTTTTAATCTGTGATTATCATTGTAATCCCTTAATATTAAATTAATCTAAGTGTCTGTACAATTAAAATAAGGATCGAACATCACTCTATAGTTATTTTTCAACGTTTTCCTGAAATACCGCCCACGATGAATGCTCATGCGGATAAGAACACACCTCAAATATCCGGAACTTCGGCTCCGCCTCCTGACGTCCCCACACTTATACATCACCTGTTAAAATTGCAATTGTTCAATGAGATACCCTGCCTGGTGAAAGACAGACGGATAGTGGAATCTTATGGTTCCAGTCTTCTAAAGGAGCATCTTCTGGGTCATGATCTCGGTATGTAAAGATGGTCGACCCATCCTGTTGCCAACCGAGGCAACTATAATCAGAGTGATCGACCAGTACGACCGCTTTTACTTAACTACAAGACCTTCTACCTACTCCTTTCAGACATTCAAACCGCAATTATGTTCCCAACAATAGTTCGCAGGTAGCAGTTAAACCTATGAAATTGCCAACACGTACAAAATGCAATATCATGACATGTAGTTCCCTCGAACACAGATTACTGGTACTCTATTAAAGTTCGTCGTGTGACCCCGGTTTCGATACCTCAGGGGTGGCACGAATTTTGTGGTGATTAAAGTGGCTATTAGCTGGTCGAGGGCTCGTAGTTAATAGCTGTTTTTACGTAACGATACAGGTGTATCGTGCTATCACGATACAGGACTACCCGTAACGACGGTCAAGGATATTATAACAATTAACAGGTTCAATGAATGATCATAGCTGGGTTGTGGCTAAAACAGCTATTAACTACGAGACCTAATAACTGGGTTTTGAAGGTCAGATAGGTAGTCGTTTTTAGAATTCAGCTTTCTGCTCGTTATACTGGAAGCTGACCCAATGTAGTTGGACAAAGGCACTACTCGCTAAGACATTTAAACAAACCTTTTTTTTTAAATTCCATTCAACCAATTTTGGCTTCTATTGTGTTGGCGGCATGAAAAATCGTAGTTGCAGAAATAGTATGGTATTGTAATCACTGTTTTTTTTTATAATGCCGTCTTTATGCCTACTGAATAGGAGTCAAAATAGGCTGAACAGACTGTATTAAAAAATGTTTGTTTAAATGCTATAATCTTATTCCGAATGCAGTTTAGATCATTATAATCATCAAAGGCAAATATGGAAGGTGTAGGTAAGTTTGTTTTCAGGACATACGGAACAATATGTTCACTGCACTAGACTTAAAAACCTTATAGATTGGAATCCATCCATACTAATATTATAAATGCGAAAGTAACTCTGTCTGTCTGTCTATCTGTTACGCTTTCCCGCTTAAACCTCTCAACCGATTTTGATGAAAGAACAATGCCAGGTCTCCATAGTAACTTTGGCTCAATATAAATTTGTCCCTAACAGTGAATATTCCAATGTTTATTTGTGCAGTATAATGTCAAAAGTATTTCTGTGATATCCATTTTTATATTGAACTTGTAAGAAAGAAGTTATTCAGACATTTTAAAAGGGAGGTTATGTTTTTTCACGGAGAGAAAATTAAACACAAATAAACTAATAAATAGTTTTATTATTTTTCACTATAATCAATTATTATCATCATCATCAATTTCATTATCAAATTCGATTAGTAATTCATCAAGAAACTGTGCAGGGGGTTCAATATTGTTTTGATGCCGAGCCCAACCTAAATACCATAAAACGGTCATAATGTGGGAACAGCATCCCACAGTTCATTTGCCTACCTTACAATTGCAATAATATTGACTTATTGCCTCCCTCCCATTTAAATTGTTATCAATCAACACATAAACAAAATATTCTTTTCTTCTTATATGGCGACTTTGAATTTTTGCTCTTAAAAGCCAAGAGCTTTGAGAGACACAATTGTTCTATTAGATTATTGATTGATACCTCCCTGCACACTTCTATCTTATATCGGCCATTAAAACTAATATGCTCACCATAATAAGATCGAGCCTGACGGAGTTGGTAGGTAGGTACCACAAGCTATCAAAATCAAATAGTGAAAATCTAGCTGGAGAAACTCAGTTACATTGCTGTTATTAACATTTATGTTTGAGAACTGTGCCCTTCTTCTATTATAATTGTTTTGTATAATAAACTCACTTAAAGTATTATTTTGGAACATTTTTTGTTGGATGATTTCTAATATCTAGGCAGCATCAAACCTGTCTGTGAGCGGTGGTCGAAATCTATTAATTAGGGCAGCAGCAATAGTAAAGTCAATCATGATATATGGTAAAGCTCTGTTGTTGAACTCGTGTCTGCAGATAGTAACAGCCCGAGTTTTGTTTGCCTCTAAAGTTGCTATCTGATTATCATCATCCTGCGATGTTGACGGCATATGCACAGAGTAGTCATTTGGAATCTAAAACAAACAAAATACAATTATGTTACAATTCAACATTTAGCTTAGCTAAATTAGTATATATTCTATTAATATGAATCGTACTTTACCTCTGAAAGTGAAGTCCATTGCCGTAACAATGAACGGACATCATCAGATTCAACTAAATGACGCTGCATTCGTAATACATTTAAACCACAATTAACACAACGTAGTTGATGACACATTGTCACAAAATGTGTGGTGGTATAAATATAACACAATAATTCTATAACTTGCGTAAACGTAACGTAATATAACTTATTGAATACGAAAAAAAAACAGCGAAAGAAAACCGAATCGTACTCAGTTATCAATACAAGATGTCAATTGTCAGTTTTGTCAAGATTTTGACAGATATGCAATTAACAAGGTTGCCATCACAAGACGATTATGTTATCGATTACAGATGGAAAATCGATTTTTTGAATTTCGTTTTTTATAATCATCTATGAATCTACTATTAACTGTAAAACAGGACGAATGTTAAGAAAATACTAAGAAGAAATGAGAATAATGAGGTGGTAAATAAAAAGTAGACTACATTTTTTATTTAGAACTATCTAAATAATAAATAATATTTTTAAAATACAATTATCGATTACAGTGGCACGTTTTATTTATTTAGCGTTATCGATTAAAGTAGCAACATTTTTTTTTATTGAAATCTGGAATTGACAAACTTATATTAATTACTTATTAAAATGTTTTTTTAATGGCTAAGTTTCAGTAAAGTACTAAATACATTTTTTTAGTTTATATTTTATATTTAAATTGTTGGTGGTAAGAACTTTGTGGAGGATGAGTTTAATTTTAAAAGTTGTGTAGGCCGAAATCTGGCATTCTCCTTTGGCACAGACAATCTTTAGACCCTGAGAAAGAACATAGGCTACCTTTTATCCCGCAGAAATTTGATGTTCCCGAGGGAAATCTAAAAAGCGCGATATAACCGAACCCCACGCGGGCGAAGCCGCGGGCGGAAAGCTAGTATTATCAATAAACTAGTTTCGTGAAATTTCATCTTCTCATCTCATCTTATGGCACGGGCAGGCGCTGCAATGGCATTACATCGCATCACCTACCCGCGTCATTGTCCCGTTTCTGGTCTGTGTAATATTCATTGCTCGTCTGCTAAAGGTCTTAGCGAAATGTTAAAAAGCCTATAGACTTTCTCAAGAATTAGGCGTTCAAATGTTAAAGTATTATTTACCCATAGTTTTAAAATAAACCAAAAGGATTGTGCCGTTAAGAAAGAGACCCTCTGAATGAATTTATGTTATCGTTTTATCGAATTTATCTCTACTAATATATAAAGCTGAAGAGTTTGTTTGATTGTTTGTTTGAACGCGCTAATCTCAGGAACTACTGTTCTGATTTGAAAAATTCTTTTTGCGTTGGATAGCCCATTAATTCAGGTCTACGAGCCATTGTCTCGGTGGTAGGCAACAACATCAGTCGCCGGCATAAGTTACCACCCACCAGACAAAGTCTTGCCGCCAAGCGATTCGTCGTGTTCCGGCATGATGTCTGGTGAAGCCGTACGGAGGACGGGTCTGAGCAGTTGTGTTGCGATGTGTACCGGGTACGATGTGCCTACTGTTGTTGTGTCGGGAGTTTGGTCGTGAGGGTCTCCAGATCATCCTCTGGCGCAGCATCATTGGTCGTGTTGTTGGGTTAAACATTGCATCACCTCGCTCAACTGCCGTCTTCCTTACTATTCACTCCGTTTTTGTTAAGTGAATAGGCTTAATAAGCTAGTGCGTTTTACCATCAACGATTGCATCACTGCTTACCATCAGGCGGGATTGCAGTCAAGTACTAGTTTATAAGTAATAATAAAAAAAAAAAAAGGAAGGCTTTAGGCTATATAACATCACGCTGCGACCAATAGGAGCGGAGCATAACTAACTCCACGCGAACGAAGTCGCTGGCGGCCGCTAGTGTAATCTAATAATGTTTATTGTTTGTTGCAGGTAAATCACGAGGGATTAGCACGGTCACACATTCTGTTCAACTGTATTGTTCGTACTGGTAATAATAATAATAAATTCATTTATTTTCTCTCACAATATTTTTGTAGTACTTCACAATTTTGAACTATATCATAAATTCACATTGTGGGAGCTGGTGCCTGAAGTATGTTTTACGAAAACCTGTAGTACGTGTCACCAGGCTCCGCTTAATGGCATTATGCAAACAATCAGGCAATATGATATGATTTATAGCCAAAGATATATATTACTGGAAGCGTAAAGCGGACCCCAGACTCTTTGGAGTCACATCTAGTCAAAAGCTGAAAAAGCTCCGGATGCGACTGGGATTAACGCTGAGATGATAATGATGATATGTTACTGGAAGGTGAGGCGACAAGATTCTTCTTTCTTAGCCTATAGAGGTCCACTGTTGGATAAAGGCCTCCCCAAGGCTTTCCACATTTTTGCCATAACCCTCACGCTTGGTAGGCGGTTTGGGGATGGCAGTAATTTGATATTCCACAATACACATACGCGACAAAATTAGTATGTATTTAAATTATTTACCGAGAATTTTCCTGCCATCCCTGCCAACTTTAGGAATACATTGTTGGTATATTGTTAAGCGAGTTACGGGCATCGTTTTTGCTTGAAATCGGGTAGTTTTGAACTAGCAATTCGTTTATTTGCACATACAATGTTTGGTAAACCAATCAGTTTCAATTCGGGTTAATAGACGTGGTTATCGGTCACTGGTTTATGAATTTTAACTGGATTTTGGGTTAAATGTGTGAGGTGTGTCCATTTGTTGATAATTGAGATTTAATCAGGAGGGTAATTATGTAACACACTATCAGTAGCAATTAGTTTCATTTTGACAGTTCAACAATATTCATTGCATTGTTTACGTTGCTGAGTAGACAGTTTTTTCAAACATATACCGCGTAGGTACATGGAGGGACTGGAACAATTTCTCAGCGGCGGTATTTCTGTCTGACTACAAAGTGTCTTCAAGGCTAGAGTGAATAGGCTCTTAATAAACTAGCGTGCTTTACCTTCAAAGATTGCATCACTGGTTACCATCAAGCGGGATTGCGGTCAAGCACTAGTCCATACTAATATTATAAATGCGAAAGTAACTCTGTCTGTCGGTCTGTCTGTCTGTCTGTCTGTTACGCTTTCCCGCTTAAACCACTCAACCGATTTTGATGAAATTTGGCACAGACAATCTTTAGACTTTGAGAAAGAACATAGGCTACCTTTTATCCCAGAAAATTTTGATATTCCCGAGAGAAATCTAAAAAGCGCGATATAACCGAACTCCACGCGGGCGAAGCCGCGGGCGGAAAGCTAGTTTATAAATATAAAAAACAAAAACATAATTCGCAATGGATTAGCAATATGCTTTAAAATGATTCCAGTTGATAGTAATACTGTTACGGAATTGTAGTTCAAGGTTGATTGGAAAAAAAAAACTGTTTCAGGTAAGTAGCATTATGTTCTTGCTTCTGTCTACTAACAGCTTCTATAGTCCTATTGGGTATAATCACAGATTACAGAATACTCCATACAGATACCTTAAGGAGAACAACAAAATGAGTCCAGCTGAATTCGGGCAGACGGTCGAGCAAAAAAAGTTTCTTAAAGAGATCACTAGATGGCCACCAGGGAGCGCTTGACCGGCCGGCCACTACCGCCATATATGTCTTGTCTACATTGTCATACATCCATGCGTCGTGCATCAAGAAATACGCATTCTAATCTAAAAGAAGATAACAGCAATATAATGGTTAGAAGACATCTTATCTTAACCTAAAAAAAATATTATGACAGGATTAATTGAGTACACTGCCATCTATTGTCCCGAGTGTAAAATAAAAATCATTTTCACTACTGAGCCCATTTTACCGTTTTGTTTAATTACGTTATTTATACGTGTAAATATACGGAGTAGCATTAAATAAGTAAATTCAAATTGTTAAAAAAGAAAAAGGCTATAAACTGCACGAAGAGGTTTAAAATCGTTGTTAACCTTTTGAACGCCCATCTATATAATACGCGATGTGTCCTCCTGCGCCACACTACAAATGTATAACGTATGTATAGTAAAACGTAGGGATGGGATTAGTGTCCTATCGACAAATAATATTATACATATAAAATAATGTTTATTTACCAATTTACGAAGCTAAATAAAAACTGTAATCGTAATTTCATATTTTATTTTATTTCATAAAAAAAACAATATGAAAACCTGGATATATTCCCCACAATAAAGAAAAGAATTTTAAATTTATTAGACCTGTGTTCTACAAAGCACATCCCTATTTGTCTCCAAATGTAATCCTTCTACTTCATATCAAGTAGTTGGCGCTCGAGGCACGTCAAAATCCTTTCTGTTCTAGGAATGTCTAGATTTCTATGGTATATATTTTATATTCACTGTGGTCGAGTTACACGTGCATAAACTCAACCGATTCCTGCATAATTTATTTCGTTTACTTACAACAAATACAATTAATAGAAGCTAAATACGTGGTTTTCTACGTTTTAAAAAATAAAATAAAATGGAGGGTAAGTGTCTGTTTTACACAAGACCTTTTTTTTAATGGTGTCGCTAAATACTCGCAATTATTTTTCTGGTTTGTAGAAACTAATAGAAAACTGAAGAAAATTCCTGAAACGGAAGTTGACGACTTAACGGAATGTCAAGACGACGAACTATTTCAAAATTCTGATTCAAACTTGAACAACTCGCAATAATTCGTCATATTCACAGTCACAACTTTTTTTATAAGGACACGTGCGCCAACTCAAGATGTAAACATTGCACTACACTAAAATGCACAAGGTCACTATGACCTTGAAACCCGTCCGCTTATGACGTCACAGATTTCCTTCTATACACGTCGGTGGCGTGTACGGAGCGCTAACTAACTAACTTTGTAGGGATGGGTTTTTCAAACGGGGTTTCACTATCGACAATGATTAGAAAACCTATTAATTCTTGATTAAGGTGAATAAAACCTAGTTTAAAGTGTACAATATCTATAAAATATTATATATTTACGTCATTTTCTTGCAATAATAGTATTTATGATCATTTCGACGAGATGAAATATAGCGAGGTCTTCGTCGTGTCCCATCACTGGCTTACTTGATATCAAGTAATTGGCGCTGGGGGCATTAAAATATTTTCTGGCGTTTTTGTTTCTATTGAAAATTAAACAAATAAGAACTTATTAGGCGTGAAAAAGTTAAAAATATGGTTGATAACAGGGCAAATTTCCATAAAAACAAAATAAAAGGTCTTGTAAAAGTCGTAAATTTATTTTATACTGTGATTACTTCTAATCAAGTAGTGGCGCTGAGGGCACGAAAATCTCGAACTTGTATAGAAGTGATTGGCGTTCAAAAGGTTAAGTTTTAAACCGCAACTTATGCTGCCATCTATTATCTTTTGATAAGAACTGAGAGTCTGTTGTACTAGATGGGACCCCTTGGGTATAATTGCCTCGATAATAACATGTATTAACGTATAATTGTCCAATAAGTATATCTATTATCGCTGATTACAGCAATCAAAGAAATGACGATAACACATAATAATAATAAAACTTAATTTTACCATAACCGTTTTAAAAGCAATGGTGCTGAAATTAAACACAAACATCATCAACATCTCGGTTCGAACTCCTGAATCGTAAGTCGGGGTCAGTCGAAACCACTTTTTTTTTAAGAAATGTTTCTCCACCCTAGGAATTTCTCCTGTATCATGGGTGTGTATACAAATATATAAAATCATATACAAAAACAGCTAGACCCGGAACAAGTACTTGTAGGTCATACAAATATTTGTTCCGAGCGGAAATCCAACCCGCGACACATAACGCAGCAGTCAATAGCTTAACCACTGCGCTAACCGTGCAGTCCACTAGGCCACTACTGCTTTAGACAGAGTGACATCATTGTAAAACCGCAAAGGTACACGTGCAATGTTCATTGACAAAATTCTAGAAGTCTGACGTTAGTTTTTATTATCTTTGAATGCCTTTTTTTTTCTTAAGAGCATTTATGGGTAACTAGCGGCCGCCAGCGACTTCGTTCGCGTGGTTTAGTTATGCTCCGCTCCTATTAGTCGCAGCGTGATGGTATATAGTCTAAAGCCTTCCTGGATTAATGGGTTATCCAACGCAAAAACATTTTTTCAAATCAGATCAGTAGTTCCTGATATTAGCGCGTTCAAACAAACTCTTCAGCTTTATATATTAGTATAGATTAGTAACAGCCGCATGGGTCGATTAGTCAGGTTAAGTTTCTCTTACTGCGGTTGGACTGTGAATTGCTGATCTTCTCTACATACCAAGGCACCACCTACTTGCCTCAGAAAGTACGTTAGGCCATTGGTTCCAGGTGTTCCAGCAGTCATTCGTATGTCGTTCTTTGACAGTCGTTACAGGTAACTAGAAGCTCGAAAGCCTGGCAGGGCAGCCAGTTTTACTCATGGTAAAACTGTATCCAGTAACTGGTTTGTGGAGGTCAGATTGGCAGTCAGTATACGTAAAATATGGGTTCAGGCACCGGAAGACACAGCGTGGGTAGGTCCCGACAAGGTGGACCGAGGACCTTGTGATTGTGAAGGTCGCGGGAAACCCCTGAATGCGGGAGGCGCGGGACCGGTCGTCATGGAGATCCTTGGGGGAGGCCTATGTCCAGCAGTTGACGTCTCTCAGCTGAAATGATGATGATATGTAAAATACTGGTATTCAGCTCAATCCGGTTAGACTGGAAGCTGACTCCAACGTAATTAGGAAAAGGCTTGGCAGATGATGATGCTTTGTATCGAAGGACCAATATTATCACGACTTCAGTTAGGAGTTTAGGACATGTCGTTGTTTTCTTATCATTAAATGTTTGCGCCAACAATGGCCATATGTGATCCCCGAACGACCACAAGTGAGTCGAATCATAAAAAATAACCTATTGATTTTAATCGCATAAAACGCCTTTAAAACAAACTTTGTCCTTCTCTTTCCATATAAATGTTAATTTTATTAAACTTTATTTATTCTTCCTTTCAATAACAGGACTTTTAGTTATCAATAAAGTGAATCATTGAAATTTTGCCCCAACTGTATATGTTGATTGATTTCCTAAAAACTGCATAGAAAGAATCTTCTTCGTGCCTTGCAATATTTTAGCAACTTTCTTTTACCTTTCTACCATTAAATTGTCGACTTTGATAAAAGGTCCAAAGGTGCTATCACGATTGTAAAGGTTATATTTGTAAAGTTCCCACATATGTCCAACAAAAAAAGGGTCCCATCGCAGGTAGAAATGAATACAAAAGATAGCGCGCGTCGTTCCTTCTACAAACATACTTTTTACTTCAAATTAATGTATTACCTGCTGTATGCTTCACAAAATAAGGTCGAATTTTCGTTGGTTTGTAGTGGTGCGTTTGTGTAATTGCTCCGAAGTCCGAGTTTCCTTTGAAATCGTTTATTGGCGGTCAAATTTTTATGTTCCGATGAACGAGCGAGAGAATTTTAGGTTAGTTTGCTTTAGTTTAGCGGGGACGCGATATGTTTTACAGTGTTTTTAATTTAAATTAATAGTTTTAATACGTTAAGAACATAATACGCGTTGTAAATAAGTGTTTTTGTTTTGTTTTTAGTGCTAGTGTTGTGTTTTTAGTTTAAAAACTTGTGTTGTTTCTGATTTTTGGATTGCATTTGTTTGATACTTACTGTGTTCACGTGTTAAGGTTGGTACCTATTTTACTTTTGTTTTTTTTTTTTTTGGTTTGTTTATTGGAACGGAATCGGAAATAAACCTGACTTTGTGAAGTGAGAAATGACGTAAGGGTTAGTGCATGTGCAATGCAGATTTTTATCTATTTACATTTATACTTATATTATACAGTTTGGAGTTAAATCTCCGTAACGACAGATTCAATTACAGATTTAATAGAAAGCTCTACAACATGTGTATACTAATATGTGCCATAGCATATTTTATGTATACCTATAGTGGGATTTTTGATTTCTAAGCGGACGAAATAGCGGACAGAAGATAGTTCTATCTGTTCTTGACCTGTCCTTACAAAACTTTGATAGCTAAAAATAGGCATCCCCCAAGCACTTTGACAACTTCTGTGCTACCAACATCCATTGGGTTCTTATATGGTTTTTGGGTTCCTATGTTCTGAAACAAGTCATGTTCTCAAAGCCAAGTTACTAAAGTACAAGAAGTGTGTTATAGACAGCTCTATTCCCTTTAAAATGTTTGTTTATGAAGTTTTGAAGGTTATGTTCTGCCTTGTGTAGTGAAGTTGAAAGGATAATGTACTTGATACAAATATTGAACAAGAACAAGTATGAAATTACTTCAACTTTTGATGAATTGTGAAGTATTTATTTACTTAACAACTGTTGCCAACGACTTCTTCTGCGTGTTGTACTAATTATATCTGTCTAGCCCTTTCCAACCATGTTAGGGTCCGATTCCAGACATTACATACATATATCTGACCTCCATAATCTAGTTACATACTGGGTATAGATTTAAAACTGGATTTCTCAGGTAATGGCCCTATAGTTATGCCTACCAGCATTCTTATTGCGTAACACACTATTACTATCTTCTTCTTCCTCAGTCTATAGAGGTCCACTGCTGGACAAAGGCCTCCCCCAAGGCTTTCTTTGGGGGTTTTGCCATAATCCCCACGCTTGGAAGGCGGATTGGGAATCGCAGTCATTTGATATTCCACAGCAGAAGTGCTACTGCCCGCTTCCCTGGTGAGAGTTCCCTTAGCCGCCTCTTTCGACACCCACGGGAGGATATGCGTTGGTACTATTCTAAGCCCGGTACCCCATGGGGCATTACTATTAATTGGAATTATTTCGAAGCATATTGCTAATCCATTGCTTCCAAGTGAACGAAAATGTGTCTGCACAGCAACATAAATAATGCAATGAATGTTGTTGAACTGTCAAAATGAAACCCATTGCTACTGATAGTGAGTTACGCAATTACCCTGCTTGTTGTACAACACAGGTACCAAGGAGAGTACTAACCACTTATTTAGCCAGAGAAAGTAAAAGATCTTCCACCACATATCTCATTAACAAGTCTCATAGTTAACTAGCGGCCGCCAGCGCCTTCGTTCGCGTGGAGTTAGTTATACTCCGCTCCTATTGTCTGCAGCGTAATGGTATATAGCCTTAAGCCTTCCTGGATTAATGGGCTATCCAACGCAAAAATATTTTTCAAATCGGACCCGTTGTTCCTGAGATTAGCGCATTCAAACAAACAAACAAACTCGTCAGACGTTGTGGCCTCCTCTGTATGAGAGAAGACCTGTGCCTAGCAGTGGGACGATAAAAAGGTTGATGATGATGATGTACAGACGACAGTACATCAAGCTACTACAAACTGTCAGATTTCTTTATAAGATTTTCAGCTTTGTCTCTAAAACATTACGGCTTAAGGTTGATTGGGAATATTTGTCAGTTTCTAGTAGCTTGGCCTGCTGTCCTCCGTACATCAGTGCGACTCTATGACCGTTTCACCGTGAAGTCATAGGCGATGTGAGTGTGGAGTGGGCTGTCATTCCAACTAATACTAGGGATTGGACACTACCTATTGACTCTACGGTCTCTTCACCTAAGTTTTATCAATGGGCAGCTATCATAAACCCGCTCACGAAGATTCTTTGTTATGTAAAAGTAGTGGAAACGAAGCTATTTCTAATAGAACTTGAAATCAGCCGATCTATTTTGGCTAGGCTGATGATGGATGGATGAGTAAGGATATGGAGACAGAATTGGTGGCCCAGTGGAGTTGTAGTTCTTGATATCGACTTACTATCCATACTTCCATACTAATATTATAAATGCGAAAGTAACTCTGTCTGTCTGTCTGTCGGTCTGTCTGTCTGTCTGTCTGTCTGTCTGTCTGTTACGCTTTCCCGCTTAAACCTCTCAACCGATTTTGATGAAATTTGGCACAGACAATCTTTAGACCCTGAGAAAGAACATAGGCTACCTTTTATCCCGGAAAAGTTGATGTTCCCGAGGGAAACCTAAAAAGCGCGATATAACCGAACTCCACGCGGGCGAAGCCGCGGGCGGAAAGCTAGTCTACAATATGTAAAGAAAACCCTGTCCGACCCATAAGGATAATAAAGGTTAGGTAAACACTTGACCAAATATAATATAAAATTTTACATAATCATCATAGTAACAATACTAATGAATTTTGAAATAATCCTTTTTTTCCCGGGTATTAATTCCAATTTCCCCAAAATTTGGTAATTTTTAAAAAGTGACAACACCGGTATTATTATAAGCGAATAGCGACGCGACCAAACGTCACAGGTGCCGCGTGCCCTGCTCCCCGCCGCCCGCGGAAGGGGTTGCTCACCGCACAAGTATTAAGTTACCTCTTTTTGCGAAATAATAATTAATTTTTTTGGGGGATTTTTTTTTTAAGTTTAGCCTGTCTTTTTGGGGATTAGTAGAATCAGTTATCGATACCTAACAATACCTTCAGGGATCGGACAGGGTTTTCTTTACATATTGTATTTACTTTGTGCAAATGATTGCAACACCACTGCTTTGAAAACGGTGAAAGAAACCATCGTAAGAAAATTATCCTATATTCAAAAATTCAAAGTAAAGTGTCAAACCAGCAAGTGTAGTTCAACCTGGCTAATATTAAGACACTGATCTGACCACAAATAAAACGAAACGAAGCTCTATGGAACAAACACACACTCACCATACACACATCATCAAACTCAACACAAACATCACACATACACACCTACCAAATCATACCTGAGATCATTTCTCTAGTCTCCACTCATGAATTCGTGCTCCGAGCTCCAAGATAACCGACTGTCTAGTTTGGGGCTCACTTACCTAATACCATATTTTAACTTAGCTGTAAGTAGGTGTAATATTTCAAGCCACTCATGCGTTCTTAACCTGTTGTTAACTTGTGAACCTGCTTCCTGTATTACTTGTATAAATGTAGACAATCAATATTTTTCTATTTCTATCGATTGACCAGCGTACGGTCGAGTCGTGGTGGCCTAGTGGTTAAAACACCAGCCTCTCAAGTATGAGTGTGCGGGTTCGATTCCATATCAGGCAGGTACCAATGTAACTCTCTCTATATTATCTATGTCTCTATGTTACTCCCTCTCTCTATATTATTTGTACTTTCTAACTATATCTTGGATACCAATGACTGATTTAAAAGTGAAGGAAAAAGTCTTGACGAAACCTGGACTTAAAGTCTGAAATCTCTTACCCACATTGAGCAAGCTTAGTGATTACGCTCAATCCTTCTCTGTTATTTCTATTTTTTTTTTCTTTATTTTCTTTAAACCGTTAGTGTTTTTTTAGCAATGGTTACTCACCAACCTTCACGTTTGTTGGCGAGGTGGCTGGTTTGGTATAAAAAGGCAAAGAAAACAAAACAAAACTCTAAGTAATCTTGTCAAGAAGTTTACGTTTTGAACTCTTACGAAATTATTCTAACTTACCTTAGAATACGTTTATTTAAATTACTGGTTTGTCTTAATAACTCTATTTTGTTAAGCACTTTTGGCACTAAATATTTAGACAGGTTTTCTCAATAACAATTTTTTTTTCGGCTGAACTACTCTTTCTTCTTTCACTTTCCTCGTGTTATATTTATTTTGAACAGTTACTTTATACTCATCAAGTCATCACACTACGATCCAAGCCTATCAAATACTCTAATTTATAATCTATTGGCATAATTTTACAAAAGGCGCCCACAAAACATTACCTTTAAAAAATCACTGAAACGTCTAATTTACTTAAGAAGTAACCATGAGTAACTAGCCTGTTTTGTCCCTTTCAAGACGAAGACCTTCCTCTGTTTTCTCAACACAATTCTGTTTTAGCAAGTCCCTACGGTAAGAGTCTGGCTCATCCCAAACCATATCCTATGAAATTCATATATTCAAACAACAATCTTTCTACTTTGTAACTTCTTATAAGCAGTCTTGAACGTAAAAAAGATAACTTTGGTAAAAAGATAGCTTTTGTAAAAGAAAAAGCTAGCAAAGCCGCAACAAAGCGCCGACGTGTGAGAACTTGGCTTTAAAAGTTACGACTTCTAAAGTTTGAAGTTGGTGCATCCTTACGTTGAAGTTTATACATTTATAATGCTGTTTCGAGATCCGAGTTGTTAATCATGATTTTTTTTTTTTGAGTTTCAAAACGACCAGTCAAACTTTAGGACTGCGAGTTTTTTTGACCTACTTCTTTTTTGTACTGATAATCGAACTTCTCGCCTTTCTTTAATGCCTACCCTTTTACAGTCTAACTACGGAGGTATACTACACAGAGCACTGATTTCAACAGCACTTGCCCGAACCGCAACTGAGCGCTTCCTCTAATCGCACTGGATTAAAATTTTCTAATGTGTAGTTCGGAGGAACAGTTTATCAAAATTCTACCAGCAGTTTCTACGATAAAACTAGTACATTTTGTAGGCTAGCTTCTGCAAGAAATAAAACTTATAAGAATTACGCTTAAAATCATTTCTTCACTCTCTGGACCTATTGTCGTTTTTGAGCGCACTCAAATCTCATAATAAACCTTTAAATCAAGACGCAAACCTAAATATTATAACTATGGCGTCGATTCCCTTTTTTTTTTTTTTTTGTTAGGATGGGAAATCATCAAATGACTTCTTCCGCTCTGGGCGGAGTGGAAGGGCGTGTCAGACTTTTACTGACTAAAACCCACCCGTGTTTCTTCACTTGCCTGTGGGACGGCCAGGGCCACGGTTTCTTGTTTAACCAACCCGCAACCCTGACCCAGGAGGCATCGGTCTTCGTGGACCCCGTCACGATGTGCCGACATCTCTTTGAGGCGCGCGTGAAACACAACGCGCCGTCGACTCGGGCCTGGTCCTTACCGGGCGGCGAGCTGCCCATTGCTCACCGCCCGCAGGCCCGCACCTACGGTGGCTGGGAGTTTGGTGTCAATGGCGTCGATTCCCTTGCGCACAAATGAAAACTAATAATAAGTTTATTGCATCTTTTTCTTTCTATCTCATTAAGAAAGCGACAGGAGATAAAATATAGGAATCGAGAGAGAGCACGTCAGCCGCTTTACTTTATGTAAATTATTTCATCACCACTGCTCTCAAAACGGTGAAGGAACACATCGTGAGGACACCGGCATGTCCTAGAGCCATAAACTTCGAAGACATGTTACGAACCCGCACTGGGCCAGCGTGTTAGATTACGTCTCGCTCCCTCTCACTTAGAGGAGGCCTGTTTCCCAACAGTGGGAACATGATAGGCTGATTATGTTATGTCATATTTGTATTATTAAACCTTATCTAAGGCTTTGGACAAAATTCTTCTGTCATTACAAAGATGAGACTAGCATGATTCACTACTTTGGTTTGACGATTTCAAACTATGTATGTATTATAACTCGGTACAAATCAATTATCATAACAGGGAACCTTCAAGACTTCGCCATTAAGTAGCAAAAGATTTAACATGCGATACTTTGAACTTATTTCTACTCTAAGGTCCGTATTACAGAAAGTCACTCAAAACTCAAGCTTTACTTAAGTCTCGTTTGAAGCGATTTGATTGGTTGACACTAGTTTTAAGTAATGCTTAAACAGAGATCAATACTTGAGTTTCCTTCTGGAATACGAACCTTACATAATCCTATTGCCTTCCTATGTAATATATTCTCTTGTCACAGTGTTTGTCCTCAAACTCCTTCTAAACCTTTTTAATGAAATTTCGTACCTATAAACATTCGTTAGGCTTGAGTATAGGTTCTTATTTATTTATTATATTACTACTATTTACGCGGATGAAATCGCTTAGCTAGAACTACTAATTCTACTAATATTATAAACGCGAAAGTTAGTGAGCAGGAATGTATGCGTTGAGGTGTGTTATCCTTTCAATCAAAAACTACGATTTTGTATGAAATTTGGCACACAGATAGCTTATAACCAGGAGTAACACATATAGAATACTTTTATACCGAATATCGGGAACCCAACTAAAACCGCGGGGAGTCGCTATTCTTATTCGTAACTTCCATACAAATTGTACGAGTACATAATAAACCTCTTATTGAAATCGTTTAAAGTTAAACCTTCGTAGAAGTCCACTAACATACGTTCTAATATCATCTTATTTAACTTGAGGAGAAACTTTCTCTGCAACGGGGTGCCTGGTTTAAGAAACTGCTCTCCTACACTGGTTAGGGGTTCAGAACCTTCCTGGAGAAGTTTTGTGTTACTTATTTATGAGAGGTTAATATTAAATGATATACGGACGACAGCAGGTCAAGCCAAGAAACTGTCGAATATTCCCAATTCCCAATCAACTTAAGTGTCTTCATGCTTTAGCGATAAAAGTTGAAAATCGAATAAAGAAATCTGACAGGTTGTAAGTACTTTGATCTGCTGTCGTCTGTTTAGCAATGTAGACAATTATTTATTGATTTTTCATAGCTTTTTTAACCTTCTGAAATTTCAAGAGAATTAGTAACTGCACTTTGTGTATTACACTGTTATAGTTTAAACTTATAGTTACATTGAATTTTTTATTTCTGTCTATCCCGGAAGGCCTTTTTCTTAATCTTTTGCCTGCTTTGGTTCGAATTTACGACCCGTGTCTCGGCCGTCGAGGTTCATACCGTTTGGCGACGATTGCGTTTTCCTTTATCCTTGAATTAAACCATTATAATTTATAAATAATCCCATAGCAAATGGAAATTCGGTCCTACTGGACCTGCGGGCCAAATAAATAATTAAAGCCAAAAACTCTGAAGCGATAATTAAATAAAGATGAAAACGATATCAAAGCGGATTTTGTTAACATTTTAACATTAATAGGGGGAATGTTTAGCTGTTTGCCAGATATTTTCGTATTAATTTGACTGTGTAATTAGTTAAATTACCAGATTACGACCGTGTTTTTACGTTAATATGGATTTGTAACGTTATGGAAGTAATAACGCTATTGATTAAGGAGAGTTTTGTAATGGGCAAAAGGGCACGTGTTTTTACATTATTATGGACATTTTCTCTAGATTTTATTTCTGTTTTATGGACAAAAACCATAGGTAGATTCCTTTTTTACAGCGTACTGAGATCTGCAGTGGATTTTGCAGTTTCTTTTGGTGTTTCTGAGAAACAATGTTCCAGAATTCTCCCGGTGCATACAATTGTTTTCTCGATTGTTTTTTCAATTGTTGTCTGGTGAAGCCGTACGGAGGACGGGTCTGACCAAATGTGTTGCGATGTGTGGCGGGTACGATGCGCAAATGTTGTTGTGTCGGGAGTTTGGTCGTGGAGAATCTCCAGATCAATCTCCCTCTAGCGCAGCATCGTTTGGTCGTGTTGGTCTTGGGTTTAACATTGCATCACCTCGCTCAACTGCCGTCATCCTTCCTATTCCTAAGTTTTTTAAGTGAATAGGCCTAATAAACTAGTGCGCTTTACCACCAACGATTGCATCACTGCTTACCATCAGGCGGGATTTCCGTTCAACCATTATTTTATAAATATTTAAAAACAAAAACAAAACCTCACTGCACTTCATTAGCTTAGGTTTTCGTTGAACGTGACGGAGTCGATCGACTTAAAGCCAGACAGACAAAACACCAGTTACTTCAGTTGTAGCAATTTCATAATTGAAATTATAACATTACTAAATTGAAAAGTACAAGTGCAATGGACCATGACAACTGAAATGTCTGGTATTACGTTTCACTTAGTCATGTATTTTTGTTTACTTTTAATTAATTACCTAAACATCGGATTAGGTTCTCTCTGCGACCTATGTCGCCTTTAGAATCCTCACCTAGGATTGGATTTGAGTGGTGGATTCCGTCCAATTCCTCTACGCGGCATTAATCTTATCAGGTGATGCCTTTATTCAAATGGGGTCGGCACACCATGTCATTAAAAAAAAACAAAAAACACGCTGAACCATTAAACATTTACGAGCCTTCTAAAGCCTTCTAAAATTTGTGATCTTCCTCTATACTGATTCCATCCTTGTTTTGTTCCAGATGTCTCAAAAATGTAGCAGCTGAATCCGACCCAAAACCACCGATGGGATCAAACCGCTTTGAGATGGGCAAGCAAGATTCCAGCTGGCGGAGAGTGCAGGGGTTGAGTGCAAGTGTAGTGCGGTGTCTTGTGATAGTGACAGTGTTCGGGCAGTGCGCTGGAGGCAAGCCCATCAGTGAGACGCTACAAAGGGCGCTGTCAGCAGTCCGGGGGCCCAGTCCTGGAGCGAAGAAGCTGCTTAATATTCCTGAGGATGGAGGTAAGTCGATTCTAAATCCCATTCTTACTCTTATTGTCTTATTCATAATTCTCGTATTATAAACATGAAAGGATGTTTGTTATATGGATTTATGGATGTTTGATTCTCTGCCAAACGGATTTAGATGAAATATGGCACGCATTTGGTTTAAAACCAGGATTAACATACAGTGATAGTTTTTATGCCAATATCCCCCCGGGGTCGAAACTTATGCGAGGGCAACCGCAACCGCGAGGCGAAGCTAGTTGCCAGATAATTGCATTAGTAACTTAGTGTTTCTATTTTCTTCTTGCACGCAGAAACGGTTCAATAGTTTGATGTGAGTTTTTCCATAGCGGTCGTTTCTGGACTGAAAAGTTACGTAGGTTAGTATTTATTTCGGAAAACTTAACATTTCCGCGGGTATTGACAGTGGTAGCGAAGTTGCAGCGGAAAGCTAGTGAGATGAACAGCACGAAACTCCAGTTTACATCATTCCTGTCGTCGTCTTATTTAATCAGTCACTTTGTGTTTAAGAGGACGAGATTTTTCTGAAGGGGAAAGCGCTAGGGTTGCTCCCAAGTACCCGACCACCAAAGGCTCGGGCGTGGGGAGCAATGGGTAGCTGTCTGGTAAGGACCAGGTTCGGGTCAGCGGCGCTGCACCTCAAAGAGATATCAGCATATTGTGAGGGGGTCCACTAGGACCATTGCCGACCAGGACTGCGTGTTGCTCGAAACAGATGCCGTGACCTGGCGGTATAGGCAAATGAAGGAATACGGGTGGGTTTTAGTCAGTACAGTTCTGACTCGCTCTTCTGCTCCACCCAGAGCGAGGTTATAAATGAAGGGTAACCCACAGCTTTCAATTCTCATGATTCACAAAATTTGTGTAAACACGTCATCGTATGTCACTGAATCATTGACGTACAAAAAGACAAGTGACCTGTGTAAAAACTTACTTAAATAATGAATCACATATTGACAATCTGTGAGTGACTTGGCATTCTTCAGAAATAGTCTTGAGAATTTCTCAAAAGATGGATAAAGAATGATTGGACTGCGCGTGTGTCATACGTTTTCTATAGCATGTTTTTATATGGATGAAGTTAAAGGGTAGCCTGTGAAATTCAAAGTTTTATATACAATACTAGCGCCCGCCAGCGACTTCGTTCGCGTGGTTTAGTTATGTTCCGCTCCAATAGGCCGCAGCCTTGGTATATAGCCTAAAGCCTTCCTGGATTAATGGGCTATCCAATGCAAAAAGATTTTTTCAAAACGGACCAGGAGTTCCTGAGATTAGCGCGTTCAAACAAACACTTCAGCTTTATATATTAGTATAGATATTGTAATTTGCTGATTACATAGAGGTTGTTTATTGCAAGAAACATAATTCATGATGGCAACAATACGACAATAGGGTTATACATAATTAGAGGGATGTATTAATACGGTTAATGATTACAATTTAGTAAATAGTCACTTTATTAAACACATACAGACATAGACACACACACTATTAATAATTTTTTCTTTTATAAAAAGGTTAGGCGCCACAAACTTTGTCTTGCTTCTTCCCTAAGCTATTTACCTTTGCTTTGTCTTTCTTATCTGAACAGGATCAAATTAAATATTTGGACACAAGGACCTTCCCTAAATCGTCCCTGAAACTCTTTTCTAGTTTTTCTCTTTTTTAACTTAAACCAACCATTCTTCTTCTCAGCATGTTGATGGTCAAAATACACGAAAATATGCATCGATTACTTCAAAAAGCGGTACTTATTCCTGGTTTCCTCTCTCTGAAGCTTAACGCTGGAGCTTGCTTGGATCTTGACAACGCCTTACGTTGTTGACACTACTACGATCCGGACGAAACGTTTCGCCTCGTCTTTTATATCGCTTACATCGAGGGCTAGAGTGAATATCTGGCTCTTAAAAAAATAGCGCGCTTTACCATCAACGATTGTATCACTGCTTACCATCACGCGGAATTGCGGTCAAGCACTAATTACTTTATTATGTAGAGGAGAATGTAAACATATGTTTCTTTATCACGACTTTGCAACAGTCGACAATCCTTCAGAAAAGGTTCTTCCATAATAAGTAACCCAATTGTCATTGAAGATTCAAACTGCCGAAAGGGATCAACTGTAATTACTCAAAAACTTTTGACTTGTCTCCTTACAAAGAGTTTTGGATTCCTCTTGTAAGCCCAGTCAGCGATGTCCTACCGTCTATTGCAAAGAGCAGGGTTATCAGTGAGTTTGTCAGGTTTTAATGAGAGGTTTTTGTTTTAATGTTGAATCTTGAACTACTCACAACTATGTATTTGAATTTTAAAGCAGTGGTGACTTTTTTGCTTAAGCATGTATTAAAGCTAAATTTAAACCCTTTTCAAACATACATATCATACTATAATATATGTATAACTCATGACCAAATAAAATATGAAATTTTACATACATTATACTAAGTACCTATTGATATAATCTTTTTTCCGCGAATTTATTCCATATTCCCCACAACTTGGTAATTTTTTAATAAATGACAACACCAGTTTGACGGTATTATTATGAGCGAATAGCGATGCGACCGCGTGCCACGTGCCCTGCCCCCTTTCGCCCGCGGTTGTATTGCCTACCGCACCTGTTATAATTTACCTCCTTTTGCGAAGTAATATTAATTTTTTTAAGGTATTTTTTTAAGTTTAGCCCGGCTTTGTATGCATTAGTTGAATCAGTTATCGATACCTAACAATACCTTCACGGATCGGACAGGGTTTTCTTTACATATTGTATATTATACTAGCTGACCCGGCGATCTTTGTTCCGCCTTAAAGGCAATATGACATCAAATCATTTTTCCTTATTTGCTCACCGTTTAGATCTACCCTGGACTACGACAAACATTTTAAAATCAAAATCAGCTCAATTGGCCCAGCCGTTTTCCAGTTTTAACCAGACTAACGAACAACAATTATTTTTATTTATATATATTATATTGACGACACAGGTGCAAAAATCCACGGAACAAATAGTATGACCAACAAGTAGTTAAAGGTCTGGATATTTGTGTATATGAGTTTAAATATTTGTGCACGCACACATGATACAGGAGAAATTCCTTGTGTACAATATAATGTATAGGTACATAATTATTTTAATTGTGAATATAGGTACATAAGTTTGTTTGTTACGCACGAAAACTGTTTATCGTACTTAACCGAGCATCATGAAACTTTGTAGGTACACATATTCTTGAAGTTATCAGAATTAAAAAAGGTTTCTTCAAATAATGTTGTTTAGATTACAATTTAAATGCCTTTAAGGCTAGAGTGAATAGGCTGTTAATAAACTAGTGCGCGGCGGGGTTGCGGTCAAGCACTAGATTATTTTTTTAATTTATAAATTCCGACGAGCTAAAATCAAAATTTTTGCGAGTGAAACTGCGGGGGCGGAGCTAGTACTAACACTAATTAACAAAAAAAAATATAATAAAATTTTGATATAAGCTTTTATTATTGCTTGGCCAATTAAGTTTTTGCCCCACTTTCATAACTCCTGTTTGGTAGCCCTGCCCGAATCTTTGAAGTTTTAAAAGTTTAAAGATCCTTATTAATTAACAGACTCCTGCAATTAAAGTCTTCAGGTGGTCTTTTGAAGTCGGATGAAGGACAAAAAGTGTTGGTCGTGGGTGTCGAATTTATCCCTGTTTTTGATGTAAGGGCCAAACAAGGAGTTTTTATGAAAGCGTTGATAATGATGACGGAATTGACTTGACCTTTTAGGGTGCGAAGTGGGTGAATTACGTTTAATGTTAAGTTTATTCTTTGACTTCGTTTGAAGTTGATAAAATATTTCAAAATGTCAAGACCAGTCATCAGCCTCATTATTGGTTTGAGCCACTGCTGAGTAAAAACCGGGTCAGTTCTAAAGCCCCTGTGGCTCTTTCTTCAAAAGATCTTTCCGGGTCCTGTATTGTTAAAGGCTCATATAAAATGTAATAATTAATTCGTCATGGCATTTTTTCTAAAAAATCAGTCAGCTGGGAAATGCGGGCGACAACTACCTATGTAGGTTTTAAATATTTAGTAAAATATTCTTTATGACCTATGTAAACTTGTAAGTTCTATTTAAATTACAGAACATGATATGAAGATCAGCTTTTAATTTTTACGGACGACAGCAAGTCAAGGTACCCGAAACTGTCAAATATTCCCAATCAATCTTGAGCCTTTGTTTTTTTTTTTTTTTTGTTGGTATGGGAAATCATCAAATGACTTCTCCCGCTCTGGGCAGAGCGGAAGGGCGTCTCAGACTTTTACTGACTAAAACCCACCTGTGTTTCTTCACTTGCCTGTGCGACGGCCAGTGCCACGGTTTCTTGTTTAACCAACCCGCAACCCTGACCCAGGAGGCATCGGTCTTCGTGGACTCCGTCACGACGTGCTGACATCTCTTTGAGGCGCGCGTGAAACACGACGCGCCGTCGACTCGGGCCTGGTCCTTACCGAGCGGCGAGCTGCCCACTGCTCACCGCCCGCAGGCCCGCGCCTACTGTGGCTGGGAGTTTAGTGTCATCTCCCGACCAGGGCGTCTCCTGCGGCGGCTAGGGGCGTGAGGTCGCTGGCATTCCCGTTGCCTCACGCGCTCCGCCTCCTCCTTTGCCAGCATCACTGCTTCGTAGAAGGAGGTGACGGCCTGCCATGCACTCTCGCTCCGGACCATGGCCTGGACCAGGGTCGGACGCGAGAGATGGCCGCCGATCGCCGCTACGAGCACACGGCGGTGCTCTACCCAAGCCGGGCAGACCTCCACCGTATGCTCCACCGTGTCCTCAGAGCGATCCACACAATGGTAACACCCTGGCGTTTCTTCCCGCCTTATACGGAACAGGAACCTCCCGAAACAACCGTGTCCGGTGAGGACCTGCGCCAGGCGGAAGGTGAGGGCGCCGTGGCGCCTCTCTAGCCACTACTCAAAGAGGGGACTTACCGCCGCTATTGTGGCGTGCCCAGCACTGGGTTGCGACAATCTCACTCTCCATATCGCCATGAGATCCTGTCCGCCGTACCGCGATTTCTCGCGGCAGCAGAGTTATACCCCGGCGTTTTGCCTCCTCTCGCCACTCCCACATGTGAGCGAGGACTTTGACCTCCAGATCCCATGGCGGTAATCCGGCAAGGAGGCTTGCCGCCTCAACGGAGACCGTGCGGTATCCCCGGATCAGCCGAACGGCCATGACCCTCTGGGACGCTGTCAGGCATCGGGCTGGTCGCTTCCTTAACGACCGCGCCCACACAGGTGCCCCGTAAAGGGCCATGGACCGCACGGCCCCCGCGTAGAGCCTCCGGCAAGAGGCGTTTGGTCCCCCTAGATTGGGGAGGAGCCGCCTTAGGGCAGCCCCGGTCCGTTCCAGTCTGGGAGCCAAACGTCGGAAGTGCTCCTCGAAGTTCCACCGGCTGCCGAGGACAAGTCCCAGGTACATCAATCTTGAGCCTTATTGCTTTAGAGATTAAGTTAAAAATCTAATAAAAAACTGACAGATTGTAATAGCTTCATCTGCTGCCATGGTAGGCTTATACTTACCTCCTTGCAATCTTAATTAACTATATTTAAAAAAGGTCAATGTCAAATCACATCATCATGATCTCAGTGTATATAATCCCGGTTGCATCCGCGGCTTTCGCGTTGGAGCCCAGGGTCCGCAAATCAATGTCAAATCACCTGTAATGACTTATCTAACGCGCAGACTCTTGTGAATTTTAGACTATGTTCGTTTCTATATTTATATGTATATTTTTTTTTTGTAAATACATCTATTGTGCCTTCTAATATAATAGTGCTCCTATATTAGTGACCCTGACATGATTTAAACACGTATAAACAACTACACCATGGCTTGTGTGATTTCTTCTGAAGGCCAATTCTCGTTATTTTAAACGTTCAAAATCTAGTAGCTGTCTCATCATGGCGACAATTAAAGGTCAAAAACTTGTCAAAATGTAGGGAAATAAAACGAATTTCTTGGCAGATAGGGATTGAGCTCAAACTGTGAAGGTTCTTAAAATTACGAGAATTGCCCCTCTTCTTCTTTTTCTTCTTCAGCCTGTAGAGGTCCGCAGCTGGACAAAGCCTCCCCCAAGGCTTTCCACAATGACCGGTCTTATGCTGCCCGCATCAATCGGCTTCTTGCGACCTTTACCAGGTCATCGGTCTACCTTGTGTTGGACCCCTCTGGTCTCTGTGAATATTATCCAGTTGTTACTTGTGACCATTGTATTCACGAAATTTAGAGCTAGAAGTAAAGAAGACAAGGTATTAGGGGTGCAATTTCATGCTACTACTTTTTTTTTTTTTTTTTAATAGTTATAAACTAGTGCTTGACTGCAATCCCGCCTGATGGTAAGCAGTGATGCAATCGTTGATGGTAAAGCACACTAGCTTATTATGCCTATTCACTCAAAAAAACTGAGTGAATAGGAAGGAAGACGGCAGTTGAGCGAGGTGATGCAATGTTTTACCCAACAACACGACCAACGATGCTGCGCCAGAGGATGATCTGGAGAGCCTTCACGACCAAACTCCCGACACAACAACATTAGGCACATCGTACCCGGCACACATCGCAACACAACTGCTCAGACCCGTTCTCCGTACGGCTTCACCAGACATCATGCCGGAACACGACGAATCGCTTGGCGGCAAGACTTTGTCTGGTGGGTGGTAACTTATGCCGGCGGCTGATGTTGTTGCCTACAATCATGAGGATTCTGAAGTCAATACAAAAAAAGCTGTATATCATACAGCTTTTTTAGCATTTTTTATTGATCTTTATTGTGTCTATTTAAAATAAATTATTTCACTTTGTTTTTTTTTTTTTTTTGATAAAACGTTGTCCACACTGAGAATTTCTCCTGTATCGTAGGTGTGTTTACAACCATGTAAATTCACATACACAAACAGCCAGACCCGGAATAACTATTAATAATATTTGTTCCGTGCGGGGATCGAACCCGCGACATGCAGCGCAGCAGTCGATAGTTCAGCCACTCCGCTAACTGTGGCGTCAAATTGAAATGCCTCAATTTGCAAAACAATAAACATAATAAAAAGTAAAAAAACTAAAACCCAACTACGACAAAAAACGACGCTGAAAAAGTATAAAAACAAGATTTTCAGAATACTGAACTGAACAAAGTTGCTAATGTAGTTGCAAGTAAATGGACACAGTAGACTCTACCAAGATGCCTTCGTTGTAAATTGACAATAATGTCATACAGTACTATTCTGAAGTATGCAATATTCACTATGTAGAGATAAATTTTCATGTTTGGAAAACCGCAGTCACACGTTATCCAAATGCTACGGTAGGTATGTAACGTGTGACTACGCCTTTCCAAACATGAAAATTTATCTCTACATAGTGAATATTGTATACCTCAGAATAGTATTGTATGACATTATTGTCAATTTACAACGAAGGCATCTTGGTAGAGTCTACTGTGTCCATTTACTTGCAACTACATTAGCAACTTTGTTCAGTTCAGTATTCTGAAAATCTTGTTTTTATACTTTTTCAGCGTCGTTTTTTGTCGTAGTTGGGTTTTAGTTTTTTTACTTTTTATTATTTGTACTATTTTGGTGTTAAAGTGTATTTGTGGCGCATAATATTAACAAAAAGTTAAATTGATGAACTAAAAACTAGGTAGTTAACATACGACATCTCTGTTGACTTATGTATCGGCGTATAGTAATATGTAGAGATATCCTATTTTACTATTTCTTAGTGCGTGGATCGCACGTATAGAAACGGTTTCCCCGTATGAAGCTCCCGGTTTTTCGTAGTAGCGGACGCACATTTGCGTCGATGGCAGCGAATAGGTCATGAATTAGTGGATGAGGTCGTTAGTATAAATAGATTGGATGTTTCATATATTAAGAGGACCTGGGAAGATTTCTTAATCTATCTAATTCTGCTAACGATCGACTGTCATGTGGATTTTTAAGTAATTTATTATGATCCAAGGCACTTATAAATAATCCCTCTATGGTTTTGACTCTACTGAGAGCGACATAGGCCTGTCCTTTAGCAAACAATGACTTTCCTAAATCGATAACTTTTTTACCTAGAGTACAACCTTGTAATTTATGTACAGTACAACCCCAAGAAAGAAACACGCTGAATTTGCCCAGACCCCCTCAAGCCGTCAAATTCAGTGAGGCAAGACTCGATTTTGATAAGTCCGTTAATATCTGCTTTTATGGATGCTTCGTCAAATTGTATGAGAACAGCGCTTGGCTGTTCTCCTGTTCCAACTGATCGAACCGAAGAGCAGGCCATTCGAAGGCCTTCACCACTCCCATCGCTCCGTTTACCAAACCCTGGTTTACATTCAAATTTCTACGAAGAATTACTCGGGATTATGTACAAACATAAAGTACTCGTGAAGCTCTTTCAAATAATACCAAATACGGTATATTTATTTTAATTTTATATTAACATAGAACTTTTTGTCCACTAGACGGCGTAATACTAAATTTGGTGACAAGCTTTATAGCTCATAACCAACAAAATATCAAGGCCCTTCTAATGGTTCTGCAGTGGTCTTATTCTGATAAGTAGTAAAGAAGCTATCTATGAACGAAAAGATGTGAATTATATGCAATCAGCCCATGAATACAGGTAAAGTCACAAGCAAATGCTAGTAATATATATATATTCAAAATGTACAAGTAAAGCCTTTCAAATGATACCAAACACGGCATATTTATCTTAACTTTATTTTTTTACTCTGTATATTTTGTCCGCTAGAGGGCGCCACATTAGATTTTGTGAAACTCTATATAGCCTATAACCAGCAGACAATTAAGACGCTTCTAATGATATGTCATTTGTCGAATTCGAATAAGTAGTTTAGAAGTTACGAGGGAACAGATGAACATACATACATACATACATACATACATACATACATACATACATACATACATACATACATATATACATACATACATACATACATACATACATACATACATACATACATAGCCTGTCAAAATCATAACCCTCCTTTTGCTTTGCCGTAGTCGGGTAAAAATAGGATCGGTACATGCTATGATAATGATGCTGAAATTTAATTTTATCTTAGAAAGTGATTGAAATTCATCTAAAATTCAATCTCTGACTCAAACTAAAATAATACTCAATTTGACGACACTTGAACCAACTCCGTTAATCGTCTCATTTGTTCGTCCAACTTGAAAACTTACCAAATTAACTGCAGCATCATATTTCTAACTTGCTAACTCCCAAAAGTTTGAGGCATCAATCGTTTTATCTAAAACATTAACTAATGTAGCTTAGTCAATCTTTAGGACAAGAGAAGGAAAAAATCCTTGAGTAATTCCCGGCAATCAGTCTCGGACCGATAAAAAGGCTTTTATGCCGACTTCCAAAGTCGCTTGACACGTACCGTAATTAGTCGCTAGAAATGGATGTTCAGGCAAAATTATATTTGGCATTCTAGCAGATGTTTTCCGGGGTTCAGTGAGGCTTTGTGAGAGTTATGTGATATAGGATTAGTTATATTAATTGGTGTGTATGTTTACCTGAACAGTGGTGGCCAGTGGTCACGGTTGTAGGACCGAATCCAGTCAGGCGCTTTCTTCTTCTTCTTTAGCCTATAGAGGTGCACTGCTGGACAAAGGGCTCCCCCAAGGCTTTCCACGATGACCAGTCTTGTGCTGCCTGCATCCATCCTTCACCACTACTCTGAATACGGTGGAGGAAAATGTGAAGAAGAGAGAAAGACATGTGATTTCTATCGGCGCGCGTGGAGAATTCCTCTCACCGAGAGAAGGCCTGTGTCACCCAACAATGGATGGATATCTTATAGGCTGAGTACACCTAGATGTGTATGTAAGTTTTCGGTTACCGTATAAGTACTAGGATGCCGACATAAGCTGACATGACGTGAAGAGTGGGCGCGTATAGCGGCTTTGCAGATATAGTTGACACATTAGAAATTATAAGAAAGGGCAAAAAGTTCGCAACTGATTTGTATACACACCTTGAGGCACCATTGTTTTTAGCTCTACATACCTACGCTTCTTCTATAGGTATACAGTGTACTAACTGCCCCGTGACCACATTTTCGGGCGATAAAAATTGTTTCGTTTACTTGTGATAAAATCCGACTACCACTAAGAAGTCTATTAGTATTAAGTTTAAAAATGACACTCACAAATATCTTGGCTTTCTATTGGTGAAAGAATTGTGTAAATCGGTTCAGTAGATCCAGAACGACTCTTTAGAACCTTACAAACTCATAACATCCTCTTTATAATATAGGTATTAGTAGCTGAATAAACACTAAGATTATTTAATGTTCTTTGTTTTAGGCCGTTAAACTATGACGCTATAGGATGCTTCTTCAATACCTGGAATTCAAACCAAGGACATCTACAGTAGAAATTCACAGTCTTGTACACACAGGGTGTCCATGTCATGTTAAGCAAATGACAACTGTAATTTGGATGATAATTAAGTTGATTTCAGAGTGACAGAGCACTATTTAAAACGTTATAATCTATTTGATGTTGTAGCTTGAACTGAACTCTATTATTTGGGAATTGCATTTATTTTTTCATAACTCATGTTTGTTTTCACATTTGGCCAATAAATTGGGAGCGCAAGGTTTTTATAAACAGTTCGTTAAAACTCTTATTTTTGTTTTTACCATATTTACGTATTATAATAATCATTAGGCGGATAACCCAACACATATCTGTATGTACCAGGACTACATAACACTGCAGCAGTTGATTGTTTTTATGGGGTTGGCTGTAAGTTGTTACCGAAATTTACATAATACTCGGCAACATTTCTTCCATAAACTGCTCATGAGATATTTGTACTAAAGGAAGTTATTTCGTATTAAAACAGTAAGTATCATAGTTCCCATGAATATACGAGTAACTGTGAATGAAATATAAGTCTTTCTTATATTGAATCGAGTTGGCGAAAGCGTGATGTAGTTGTTAGTTTTAGTCTATAATAAAATCTTAGTCATTCTTCATATACTATGTCTATTGATTTTGAAATCAGCATCCTAAATACAAAAAGAACAACACATCATAAGAGCCTATAGAAAAAATCTCTTGCGCTGGCACATTGCGAAATTCACCACAATTGAAGACGTACCCATCCCATTGGTGATCGCAGTACCGTGCCTAGCTATTATAAACAAGCTGACAAGTACTACTTCCCATTGTATTGATGCCCTAGTTACACTGAATGATACAGCTGAATAGTCATACTAATTAGATCATATGCCATCATACCAACCATCAACTTGAAGTACTAAATGCGGAAACCCAAAACATAGTACATAAGAATTGGGTTGATCCTAAAAAATAATTTATTGTCCATCAGATAGATATAAAAAATATTGAACACGTATTTTTTGTTTTTTCTTTCATTCAAATACTTAGGAAGATACATTTACCTATATTGATTGGAAATGTCGCATGACACCACGCCGACGTAATTAGCCCCCACTCCGTAACTTTAATACGCTGTATTTTTTGGTAATTTCCTCAAAATAAAAAATACGGGTCTTAATTATTTTTATTGTCTATAAGACGGACTAATTATTTTTTTGATTTTCATACCTTACAGACATCCCTATATTCATATAGGTTGGACAAAGGACACCTATACCGTCAGCCTCTGTATTCAACTAAATAAAAATCCATACTACCCAACTAAATATGTAGTCAGCCTACCAAAAACTTTCCACAGCCTGACTAAAATTAACACGACCAGCGTAACAACAGTTAGGTAACTCTAACCACAGCGCAAAAGAGACTGTCCTTAAACAATGCGTCCCTCACGAAGCGCGACCGAGCGGAATAATTTGCAAGTTATTTAAATGTGCGAGATGCTAACTATGCCCGGACTTCGGCGGTGCACCGATTTTCATTGAAACATACTGCTAGGTAGGGTAGAGAATGAAGGGAGTGTGCGACAGCGGATTTATTGGGATGACGAATTAAACTAGATTTGTAATCTTGGAAGAAACTGAGAGCGGCGGCAGACTAAAAAATATAATTTAAAGAGTCACAGTTGTGGTTTTAGTCTGTCCCTAAATTATTTATTTATGTATTCTTTATTGTACACCAATCAAATAATTTAAAACAAAATACATTCAACACAAAAAACATACAATGGACGGCCTTATCGCTAATGCGATCTCTTCCAGCAGCCAAAGAATGGACAGATTCTCCCGAACCACAAACGGGACTGTCGTTGGTGCAAACATCATTATAACAATATACTAAAGTAGATACACTAATACATCCATAGACAGAAATAAATACATAGATACTGAACATAACAGGTAAGCAAGTAAATTAGCCAAAGAGTTTGTTAAACAAGATCATAACGACAAGTAGAGTTCGACAAGTAGTGACTGTTAAAATCATTAAATCTAAGGCGCCACCGCAGACCTCTTTCTATTTTTAATGTTGTTTTCTTTTGTTTATAATCTTTGATTACTTGAAAATATAATTGTGCAAGCCATTGGTCAAATGATCTTATATTAAGCATATTTGTGTCGTTGTCAAGTAGGATTGCAAGACAGACCTAATTGTTATATGTATTAGCGCATGTCGTGATAGTGCATTAAAGGCATTTAGCTCATACGGACGTATACATATTATTGACAAACAGTCTTCCTAACTACTCTTCCCTGACATTCTGACATTATCTTGTGTGGGCTACTTGAGAACATGAATGCTCATACATTGATGTAAAAGAGTCAACTTGTGTATCCTTTTTGTTAGTAATTCTAGCTCTATCATCTATTGATGATAGAGCTAGAATTACTAACAAAAAGGATACACAAGTTGACTCAAGTCAAGTTGAAGTTGAGTTGTTGCTTTGGTTATTACCAAAGCTCAAATTTAAATGAAACTAGCAACTGTAATGCAATTCAAAATCTAACTATCCTCCGTTCCCGATTTACTTGCTAGAAATATAAACTGTACTATGAATTAATGGAAAAATAACTTAATTCTCAAACAATAAACTTCAGTTTAAGCTACAACTTTAAACAATTTCATGACTTTTTCAGTAGGTGCTAGTCATTCTGAAGTTAACTCACTTATCATAGAAATAAGGTTGATCTTTATTGATCTTGAAATAGGGCGGTGGTGTGCAACACTGCGCACTTTCACGATATAGGTACCCTTAGAAGAGGTAGTAGCGCTGTCACAGCATGATCTCCAGAAAATCTCGAATCAAAGTCACGTTGCTATTCGAAGCTTATTTTTTGACCCAAGCCAAGCGCCCGACTGCCCGGTCCTTCACAACGCCTTTGAAACAGGGATTATAGCCACAAAAGGATTTGTCAACCATATTTACGATGTCTGGCCTGAGAGAACACTTTGTTAATGACTCGCCCTAGTATTCAAAAGGAGAATGGTGGTTTTGATGCACCGAGTAGTGTGATTTGGGGTGTTCAAATCAAAGGAATGGAAACAACACTATCATTTGTGTTCTGTGAGTGTCTGTCAGTGGTCCTGTACAATTACAAGTGGTCTTTGTGTAGGAGGAACAGGTAAGCGCTGGCGGTGTTTAAACGATCACTGGATTCTCAACTCTCGGTGTTGGTCTGAGCATTAAGAATTCTATACAGTGCATCCGAGTGCTTCAAAATATAGTATTGGATTTTCTATGCAGTTTCCGAAAAAATCGTTGCGCGTTTGGTACGCGGGCTAACTTTCGGAAATTAGTTTTTAAAGCTTCTTCTACCGCTTGACACTTTTCAAATGTCAAATATAAAAATATTTCTCCTAGCAGACCTCTGTAAATTCTTCCGATCATAAAATAATTGAATTTCGCAATTGAAGTTGATTATTTAATAAAATCAATGCTCGCTGAATTCAGCGATCGTATGTCACACAACTTAAAACACCTAACACCTGGATTACTTAGCGTAAGTTTAGATCCAGAATTATACATTGCGCATCCTCTTCGTCTCCTAAACCAACGTAGCGAAGTGAACCGGTAATGTATGCCACACGATTGCGTACGCAACTGAAATTTACATGTAAAATGGTAGTTCCATCGTCGCCATATCGCTCACGTTCAAAGTTATGCAGATTCCTTGGAAATCCCATGAAATGAAATCGTCTAACTTACTAGCGAATGTTAGAAATATTTCTCTGCTTAGATTGTTAGACGGCGTCTGGATAGTTTGAATGTAGACTTAAATTGATGTTGAGTCTGACTTGGCTATTGTTTAGGGTACCATAATTTTTGGAGTACCAAAAGTTATTATGCGTATGCAAAATTTGCTCTCAGTTCATTCGTACAAAATGTTGCAAATGAATTTTGAGATCGGCGGGGTAATTGCTTAAGACACTATGAGTAACAATGGGTTTAAATTTGATAGTTTAACAACATTTATTGCGTTATTTACGTTGCTGAGCAGACAATTTAACTCAGCATATGCAAATTTAATTTCAGCATAAGGAGCAGTGGATTATCAACAGCTTTCAAAATGAAATACATTACCACTAATAGTACGTTACGTAATTAGGGTGCAGCCTATATGTGTTGTTAACAAATTCTCAGGTTTTAAAAGCCTAGTCAATGAGGCATGAGAGCAAATGAGATACCGAATGCAAAAAAGTTGAGGGGCTTGGTCTTGCACAGGGGAGCAGCATAATGCTGAGCGATAGCCATTGTTGTTGTTTTTGCCAGTATTATTGTTGTATTTTTACGTCTTTATTGAAAATATTAGCAAGATTACGATAGATCTCTCTTTCACAACAAACACATCACTGCTTCAACCTACATCCGTTACAATCCGCACTCTAGATAGTCCAGGAGACCGTTAACTATCTGATAGTCAATTGATTGCGGTAAATACTTGGCACCGGTCGCGCCGCAATGCAGTCTGACAACTGATGTGGTGAACAGTTAAGCAAATCATTGTCAGTTTATGTCGATCATGTGTGAATGTTGTTACCTGGCTCGCTGACTATGTTATGGGACATTAGTGGATAGATACTAGTATTTAATACTATACCACACATTTATATTCAAAAACAATAGGAAACAAATATGAATTGCAGAGGTAAATATAGTTCAGTTCACTCATTCTCCATAGAAGAGGATCCTCCGACCAGTCGGATGCTATGCCTGGCGGACACTTGCCCAACGGTTGGTTTTGGGAAGTTGGTATGTATTGTATGGCAAGCCACGCAGGAACTAAGGCAGGTTAGAATTTTTTTAAAGCAAGGGCTGACACAATTCTGCCAGGGCTCCGGGTTGCTTGAAAGATTTGTTGTTATTAACATGGCCCCTGGCGCACAGGCTAGTGAAGGAACACGGGTGGATTTTAGTGAGCAAAAGTCTGACACGACCTTCTGCACCGCCCAGAGCGGGGAAGGTCATTTGATGATTTCCTAAATTGATTAAAATATGTTTATGTGAACTTCAAATAGGCAATACGTATCATTATTTTGTTCGGGAACAATTTTAAATCTATGTACGCACGGTTACACATCAAACTATACATAACCATTATAAACTGGCGTCTGATTGTACAAAGAATCTATATACAATGCAAGGTCAGATAAAACTGGAAATGATATGTGTACCTTCGCCCATCGCCCCCAATATATGCTTTGATATATATTGAAAGAAAACCGTCTAAAACAAATAATACTGAATATAGTTATTTTGGGTTCCCACGCTAGACTGAATGAAAATACTCATTACATTCATTGGCTGGTTCGTTACGGTTGCAGGTTTTATTCCCGCTAGGTACATGTCGTAATCACCCTGTTGTTTTATGATTAGTCATAGTAGGAAATTGACCGAATGGTTCTTTGAATTTATGTTCAGTGTTGAGTAAGCAAAGGTCTCGTTCAGTCTTTCATTCTGTGTCATTATCATTAAGGCTGTGTATAAGGCTCGACCGAGATAGGTTTTTCGTTCTCCCCGAGAATAGAAAAAGCGTGAAAAAAATAAAATAAAAGCTGTTAAGTTTTTAATGCAGTACTCACTCTTTAACGAAATTAACTGTTTTAAGAATGGAAGTTAACTAACATTATATTACAAACTAGCTTTCCGCCCGCGGCTTCGCCCGGAACTCCGGAATCAAAAATATCCTGTGTTATTTCTCAAAGTCAACTCTATCTTTGTTCCAAATTTCAATAAAATCAGTTCAGTGGTTTAGACGTGAAAGCGTAACAGACAGACAGAGTTACTTTCGCATTTATAATATTATATACATATACATATAATAGAGATAACATAAAAAAATCGCCATGTTCGCTCTTCAAAGAGTCGCCTCTCGTAATACAATTCTCCAGCTTTGCTAAACAGTTGTTCACTTGGTATGTAGCGCAGATTAAAACTAATTTGCTGCAGGCCTAAGCACCTTATAGGGTAAAGAAAACCCATACTCAAGAAATCTTTACAGCATTTCTTTGCAGTTTTGGCCCTCTAAGAAAGCTACTTATTCCGAGCTACTTATTCTGATTGCTATATCCGAGAATCTAGACAAATTTCTCAGTTGGATTTGTAGCCGAGAATTATTTATTTATGCCATAATTATAGTCGACCCATTTTTATTTCAGAACTCTCTCTTTTAACACATTCATCCCCATCTCATCATCACCTGCCTATACTTTTCTAAATTCTGTTGGGCTTTCAGTATATCCGGCTGCAGTTGACCTCCACAACCCAGGAACTGGGTAACACGGTATCCCATTGAAAAAGACTTAATACATAAAACCATTTTCTAACCCTACTTTCCTTTAATACAGCTCTTATTTTTGTACCAAATCTATACTAATATATAAAGCTGAAGAGTTTGTTTGTTTGAACGCGCTAATCTCAGGAACTACTGGTCCGATTTGAAAAATTCTTTTTTCATTGAATAGCCCATTAATACAGGAAGGCTTTACGATATATATAGTATCACGCTGTGACCAATAGGAGCGGAGCCTAACAAATTCCACGTGAACGAAGTCACTGGCGGCCGCTAGTACAATATATTCGATCACTACTGCTAAAGCTTTATACTCTCTGCATCTAATCAAATTCTCGGGTTAGACGAAGCACAATGTCAGCTATTCAAAGTACTCCGTCCATGTCTCTTAATGTCAAAACAGTCTCTGACCTTGACTCCCTCACTTACCACTGATCACATCCGTATCTCTTAACACTCAAAACTCAAACATAAACATTTTCACCAACTATAAACAGAGGAATGATCGTAAACATTAAACAGCGTCTTTGAAGGGAGCGAAGGAAGTAAACAGACCTTCGAATCGGACGTGCGTCTATCACGTCTGAACTGTTTACTCCGGTAAGTTGTTTTATTGTAGTGATGAAAAGTTTACGAGTGTATGTTGTGTTTAGGGAATGCATTTTTTTTTGCAACAGACCAGTGTGGCTCTTTATGTAAATTATTTTATCACCACAGCTCTCAAATATTCTTCTGACGAGAGACGATGAACTTTAAACTTTTTAGTTACTGACCGTATGTGCTCGTGTAACACAAAAAAAAAACGAACGTTCCTGAATAAAAACCGTTATATACCATGAATGAATCAATAAAATACTTGGTCATCGTTTCAAATGGCACTCTTGTACCCTTTCTTTTGTATCTTGTTGTCGCTGGGGCTTTCTTTTGTATAAAGTATTAATTAGTATTATTATATTGAACGATTGCCGTGTTGCTTAGATGTGCATTTCCGCTGTTTATTTTTCCCGTCGCACATATTTCCACCAAGTTGTAATTTTTGTTGGTATTCTTTTTAAGCGTCATGTTATCAGCTTTAGAGGTATGAAGAACAGGGTGTAAAGTTAGTTCATACTCTGTAGAAAATGCAAGATCTTCCAACCATGTAGACAACTGCAGCTCAGATAAAAGTATTTTCTTCCTTTCTTGAAGCAAACTCATAATTCTAGAGCAGTGCCCACAGAAATCGTAATAACAAGTCATACGATTTTTGTAGCAGTGCCGTACTGTGCACACAATAGTTTGTTACCCAATTTAAATCTAACCTTATTGCTAATCCATTGCTCCATGTTTTCAAATTATGTGTTTGATCAACAAGGTAAACAATGCAATGAATTGCTAAACTATCAATTAAACCCATTGCTACTGATAGTGTGTTACGCAATTTAAGCAATGCGATGTGTGCCAGTAAACAAATCAATATTTTTCTTGAATATCTAATAGTTGTTCCTGAAATTCTGTCAAACATCACATTGCTCTACTAACAAATAACCTTTTAAAAAAAACATCTCATTATTATCTCAGATAGTGTGTCACACACTATAAAACAGTCCATCTGTCCATCTATTTGTCATTCTGAACTAGTAACGTGCCCCAGTTTTGTTCTAACAATAAACGTTTTATTACCGTTTCGTAAGAATTGGGGCGACGACGGTCCATTGAAAGAGATGAGTAAATAAATAAGAGGTGTTTGATGATTGTTTTTCTGGTTTTTAACCGACTTCAACAAGGAGGCGGTTACTCAATTCGACCGTATAATTCTTTTTTTTAATCGAGTTTTTAACCGCTGTAGTCAAAACTAAGGTGTGAATAACAGATTGGCAGGGAGGGACTGGTAGCCTGTTACCATGGATTCATAACAATCATGAAAACAAATATGGTAGCATATAGCAACATTCAATTGCGATTTTATCGTGAAATAATAAATGGAACATTGAAAAAATGATACATTACCTAAACTTATGGGTTTGAAAGGATAAAAAACGCTAAAACATAAATTTACATTTAAAAATAAAGGATTAAATCACTTTTTAATAAAGCTGAGTGTGTTCATACTTTTTCTCGTGACTGTATATCATTAGAAACCCCATGGACTTATTTAAAAAGATGCTTTTTTAGAATTGTATAACAGTGTTTGACCGCAATCTCGCCTGATGGGAAGCCGTGATGCAATCGTTGATGGTAAAGGGCGTTAATTTATTAAGAACCCATAAACTCAAAAAAAAAAAAAAACAACTGAGCGAATAGGAAGGAAGACGGCAGTTGAGCGAGGTGATCCAATGTTAAACTCAACAACACAACCAACGATGCTGCGCTAGAGGGAGATTGATCTGGAGGCCCTCCACAATCAACCCGGCACACATCGCAACACAACTGCTCAGACCCGTTTCTCGTACGGCTATTATTACAGGAGAGGTATTGCATTTTCAGTGTAAGAGCAGGTAAATTGACTTTCAAGATTAAGACTGTGCTGACCTTTTACTCGAACAACTTCTCCTTGAGATTTCAACAATTTCTCTCATTTTAAAGCAAATATGCACAAAGTAGCTCGTATACACTGTAGTACATGTATCAATATATTTTATGAATGTACTTCATTATAAATAAGTTATGTAATTTAGATACTTATCCACTTAAGTGTAAATATCATCCCAATATATACGATTAAGCAAATAAGTACCCGATTTAATATATTTATTACCTATATTCACAATCGTCAATAAAGGTGACATTAGTTTCATCATCAAGTAAAAGCTGAAGAAAGAATCTACCAAAATTAACTTCACGAGTGCTGCCCAAAAGATTCCGTAAACACAAAAATTACACAAAATACTGAACCGCCAATAATGACGTTTGCCTATCTACATTAACCAATATTGATTAATGTAGATAGGCAAACGTCACTTGATGTTCAAGAACACATACTAGGAAATACTTTACGAATAAATTCTATACTTCATTATCATAAACTTAAGGATCATACCAAGTGCGATTTGATTGGCTGATGTTTCTTTCGTCAATCAGAAATCAGACTCGTACTAACAAACATGAAACGTTGCATCTGTCTTGCTGTTGGGAGAATAGAATAGAATAGAATACTCTTTATTATGTACACCATATAGATTACAGAACATAAATAAAATATTTTACAAAGGGTGACCCAAGGGGCGGTCTTATCGCTACCTAAAAAACACGCTGGTTTTCGTACTATATTTATTAATGTAGACAGGAAAACGTCTCTGTTCAATGTTATGTTCGTCAATGTTCAACAACACATACTAGGACATATTTAACGAATAAATTCAATAGTTCATTATCATCACCAACCTTTCTATGTCGTCCCAATGCTGGGCACAGGTCTCCTCGCATACAGAGAAAGATTGAGCGTAATCCAGGTTTCCTCAAGATGTTTTCCTTCACCTTTTAATCAGTCATAGGTGTCTAAGATATACATAGAAACTACATCTAACTACGCGTACAAGTACGTACAAGTATGTGCTAGAAAGTACATACTTGAGAGGCTGGTGTTTTAACCACTAGCCCACCAATTCTAAACTTTGCAATTATACACTTACACCACAGTAATTAAATTATAGTACATTACGATATTAGTGCGTAATGATGGTTATAACATGCGAGGCGGAATTTCAGCCCGAGCCGAAGGCGAGGGTGTAATTGAGCTGAGCATGTTATAACCAATACGCACGTATATCGTACGACATTTTTTAACACACTTGCGAGAAAACAGAAAAAAAGATATTCAGAATACAAGTACAAAGAAAAGAAAATTTGAGAAAAATGGCGCGAGCTTTATTTTCTGCCGTAGCTGCGTGAAAATGTTGCATGCAGTCAAGTTTTTAAATTACCGAATAAACTGTTTTTTTTTTTTACAAATACTCATTTAAATACAAACAAATACAAATTTGTTTATTTCAAATAGGACATCAGTTATTTTAAATAAACTCAATCTGTGAATGCACACTGTTGCTTTCCCGCCATTAGTATTATTATTTGCCATTTCAAATATGGAACAGCGCGCTGCTCACTGGCTAGAGCCACGCGGCGGCGATCAGTTCCATAATTATTTGAAATGACAAATAATGCTGTTATGGAATTTGTATGGACTATAACTTAACTATTTGCTTTGATAACACACGCGTTTGTTATGGCCCGCTTTACATATTTAAAACCGGTGGGATTACATCAGCTTTACGAGCAAGGGTGTTAAAAAAACAATTACAAACACTTCGTAGAACATAACTAAATAACAACAAAAAGGAGGACATTATGATTCAAAATAACGAAAAATGAACTCAAATTACGTTTGAAATTAGTCAAGTTAAAGTCATATATTACGGCTCACTTGCTCAGTCTGAAATTCGTGAAAACATTGTTTTGAGCGTGGTTCATGCCAAAAATACAAACGCTTTCGCTTCTCGAGTGGAAACAAACAAGTTTTCAAAGCCGGGCTCCTGGTGTTATTGGGAGGGGTTATAGGAGGGAGCGCGTAGCGGGTTAATTTTTTTTATAATTATATACTAGTGCTGGACCGCAATCCCGTCTTATGGTAAGCGGTGATGCAATCGTTGATGACAAAGCGCGTTAGTTTATTAAGAGCGTGTTCATTCTAGCTTTGAAGACACTTAAATTTTAGTCAGACGGAAACTTCAAGGCTGGCAACTTGTCCCAGTCCCTCGATGTACGCGATATACAAGACGTGGCGAAGCACTTCATCCGGATCGTAGTGGTGTCAACAAAGCAATGCTGGATACTCGCTGCACGACTTGTTGAACTTCATATAGAACACTAATTGGCTGACTACTCTTGTATTTGTGACCTAAACGAAGATGGGTCAAAGCAAAAAGATTTCAAGACCAAAACAAGAAATAAGTAAACGAGCTTTTTATTTCTTTCGTTTGTCTACATCATTGCTTCAATCATTGGTGCAATAATTAAACAATTTGACTCGCCACTGTCGCTCTAAAAGAGAAAAGTAGTAAGACTGACAAAAAACACCCTAATTGCGTAAGAAATTATTACTATCAGATGAAATCATTTTGAAGGTTGTTACTAATCCATTGCTCCATATATTACAGAATGTGTCTACTCAACAGCGTAAATAACGCAATGAATGCGGTTGAACTATCAGAATAACACCCAATGCATAATCAGTTACGCAATTACCCTGCTGGATAACAATACCAAAAAAAACTACTCCAACAAAATATTTGAAAGACCCGAAATTCTTTTATTTTTCAATGACGAATCAGCACCAGTGACGAGTCTCTCTTCGGAGAACGCATAGTACGCGGCCATTAAATGACACATCGCGTCAGAAAAAAGTAACCTCGCCTCTGTCATTCATAACTGACTGCCAAGATTTTTTCAGTCTTATTAACTTCACATATAACACAGGTTCTATGATTGTTTCTTTTGGCAAATATTTACTGCCTAAGCCCTACATTATGGAATGCAAAAAAGAATTTGAGTAACTAAAAATATTAGAGGTAAATTTTAACTTACTTGTAATGGTCGTATTGAAATGACGCTTTATACTATAGAATAGAATAGAATAGAATACTCTTTATTATGTACACCATATAGATTACAAAAACATAAATATAAAAATTTTACAAAGGGTGACACAATGGGCGGTCTTATAACCCATAGGTTTGTGCAATGTATCGTATTTCAACATAGAATTCATTATTTCACGAAAAAAACGCAATTGAATGGAGGAGGATCATAAACTAAACTGAACACAGACTTAAATTATCACCATATCAGTATGTAACTAATAGCGGCCGCCAGCGGCTTCGTTCACGTGTAGTTAGTTATGCTTCGCTCCTATTAGTCGTAGCGTGATTTTTATATAGCCTAAAGCCTTCCTGGATTAATGGGCTATCCAATGCAAAAAGAATTTTTCAAATCGGAGTAGTAGTCCTGAGATTAGCGCGTTCAAACAAACAAACTCTTCAGCTTCATATGTCAGTACAGATATGGTATTGTCATCCGTACTATTTTCGATAATTATATGAGTCATATTAATGCCCAGATTCTATGCACAGCTCTTTATGCAGTCCTGCCCCTAGTCCAATGACTATCTCGTTGATCGGGTTGTCACAAGGGCTGCTATTCAGAACATATAAGGCTCTGGGAACGATTTTCAGGCCAGGCAAACCATTAGAAATTTCTTAGAAGTATCCTGGAGTTAATGGCAATAGATCAGCCTATTATTACAGTGGACTTATGCATATTTGGCAAAAAAAGGTTGTTGTATCTTTACCTAACTCTTTAGCCATTACAGTCGTAATTTTATGTTATACTAGCTTTCCAGCCGCGGCTTTCGGTTCCCTCGGGAACATCAATTTTTTCCGGGATAAAAGGTAGCCTATGTTCTTTCTCAGGGTCTAAAGATTGTGCCAAATTTCATCAAAATCGGTTGAGAGGTTTAAGCGGGAAAACGTAACAGATAGTCAGACAGACTGACAGGCAGAGTTACTTTCGCATTTATAATACTAGCTTTCCGCCCGCGGCTTCGCCCGCGTGGGGTTCGGTTATATCGCGCTTTTTAGATTTCCCTCGGGAAAAAATCAAGTTTTTCCGGGATAAAAGGTAGCCTATATTCTTTCTCAGGGTCTAAAGATTGTCTGTGCCAAATTTCATCAAAATCGGTTGAGAGGTTTAAGCGGGAAAGCGTAACAGACAGACTGACAGACAGACAGACCGACAGACAGACAGACAGAGTTACCTTCGCATTTATAATATTAGTATAATATTAGTATGGATTAGTATGGATAGTATGGATTGCAATTCAATTATAACATGCATATATAACATAATCGGCCTATAATGTACCCACTCCTGGGATACAAGGGTCCTCTAGGTGAGAAGGAATGGGCCGTAATCTACTACGCGGACCTAGTCCTGGTTCCTAGATGTCACATGTTTTTTCTCTAGGACATGACGGGGTTTCCTCACAATGTTTTTCTTTACTGTTCTGATAGCAGTGGTGATGAATTCATTTACACGAAGTGAAGCTTCTGATGTGGTTGAAACCTACGACCTGCAACTTTTTATTCCCGGCCGATACACTAGGCCATCTCTGCTCTTGAATCTAATTGCGGTCAGTAATTTCAACCAAGCATTCTTTTTAAGTCACAAAAATACTGCTCGCTCTTAGACCACTACTGTGTCCTCATCCCTTCAATAAGTTGAGCAGTGCCGTCATTTGTCTCATTTAAATACGCGTTTGCGACACCTAATGCGCCGCTACATCACTCCGGCTACATTTTTCTGTTCCGTCAGAATCCTTGTTTGATGTGCTTGAGATATTGCTGAAGTTAGTGGGTCTTAGAAACGAGGAAGATATGTTTATGCTTTGGAGATGATGACTTTATAGGAATTTATGCTAACTAGCTGAAGCTTAGAAAAAACATAGCAAATACGTTTATTTGCGGTTGCCGTGACGCAAAAAAACATAACGCAAAAAAAAAGAGACAGTTGGGAGAAACATGTGTCATAACGCAAATCTGTTATCACTTAGGTTTATCCTGTGATCTATGCATTTCGCAATGCTTAGTAGTTTTAAGACAAAAGCAAACCAAAGTCGGTCTATTTTAACTCAAATTCAAACTGTAGAACAATTTAATTCAAAGCGAAGTAGCGAATAATTCAGAACTTTGCAAAGAGTGCAAAAATATCGAGTTTGCATTGTTTTGTGTATAGAAAGGATTAAAAATAGAGTAACGTGCAATGCGAAATGGTTTTCGGATAAGTTCGTTGTTATTCCGGTTGGAACTTTAGATTCCTTCACACATTTTAGGTAGACTTAAATGGTGGCCCAGGACTGAGATTTCTAGAATTTCGGCTGAAAGAACGAATACATGTACAATGGATTGTGTGAAAAACTTGTGCTTAAAAGTATATGTCTCAGTAGTTACATACTGATATGGTGTTAATTTAAGTCTGTGCTTAGTTTAGTTTATGATCCTCCTGTGCAGTCTTGAGCACCAATATGGCAATACTTGGCAACTTTCAATTGCGTTTTTTTTTTTTTGTGAAATAATGATTTCTACGTTGAAATACGATACATTACACAAACCTATGGGTTCGAAAATGCTATGTTATCAACATAAAATTTAATTCGGAGTTAATAAAGCTGTGTGGGTGTTTGTTTAGTTTCTTTTTTAAGAAAACTTACAGCCAGGATACAGATAGTTGACAGTTATTGAAAGAAGGCCAATTAAAAGTTTCCACTACACACGCACGCTCGTGATTGTTCGAGGCACAGTAAATAGCTTTTTCTTTGATATTATGGAATAAGAAGTCAGGCAGTGCAGAATCCAAGTAGGAACACAGCCAGAGTGATGATCAGTAAGTAAATCGTGATATATTTGAACATTTGAACGGCAAATAGCCGTTCTCAATCATCCATCATATTCTTAAAGAGTTCAGCGATGTGATATAATGATTGTTTGATAAAAAAAAATCGTCGAAAATTCCAAATTCTAAAGCTTTTACTACAAAAAAAAACCATGATATTGCATCAAAAAATCACCTTAAATCGCCAAGGTCAATTAATCTCGGAGTAGGCTACTTACTCTGTCACCCATCTCGTCGATAGTGGTCGGGTGTCGACGAAACAACCTGAATAAAGTATCCATCGATAAATCTACGTCGTTCCACCAATCGTCGATATATGAGTGGGTTCCAGGCATTTCTTTTCAGGCGATACAATGGAATTCGGTAACTATTACGTATGATATTAGCAACTATAAATGTAATTCAATAAATAATAGTGCTCCAGATAAAAATTTCGGTTATGATGGCTGTAGCAATATCCACATGCGAACAACGCCTAATACTGACGTCACGGAAATCCTACATCTCGCAAGCAGAGTTTACTGCGCAACAAGCACACAACTTCTCAACATTAACCGTTGGGCAAGTGCCCGCCAGACATAACACCCGTCTTGTCGCAGGATACTCCCTTTTCTATGGAGGATGAATGAACTTTAAACCCTGTTCCTAATGCCTCTAAAGTGGCCATTTCCATGGAGACTAGCTGTCGCTGCGAGAAATATTATAGTGCGAAAACGTGTGCACTGATGCATTCTCTCTACCTGGGCGATGAAATGGTAATCCCACAAGACCGGAGAGATACATAGAACCATCAGCTTAACGTGCTTTTCGAGACGCAGGAGTTTCACATCACCGACTTCCAAACCCCGGGCTGTTACTGACAAATTCTTAAGGAAACCCCAATGTCTCTTATTTTGTCCTTTGAATCGAATCAGGACACCCATGAACAGAAGTCGTATCATGATCACAAGACCAAAGCTATAATCAAAAGTATACAAGGCAATGTAAAGCAATTACAATAAATATGTCTCTGAATTGCCATTAAATTTCCTGTTTTGTATTTGGCTTCCTTTTTACAGCAGCAATTAGAGAAGCTCATGGTAGTCGATGTTTGCGGCGCTTAATAATTTAGGGGAGACACCAAAAGGATTTACGATAGCGAATTCTTTTCTAAAGAATAATTAGGAATTACTAAGAAATAAATTATTATTTTAAACTTTGCTTTAGCTTCCTTGTTTTAAGACTGATTCAATACCAACTGTTACCTGACTATCTAGCAAAAAGTGAGCTGAAAATAGTGTTCATACTTAATATGTATGTTAATGAAAAAAATACTTTAACTCCTATGCAATAAATATCAGTTTACGCTACCACTTCAAACATTGTAATAACTTCTTCAATCGTGCTAGTAACTCTAAAAAAATCTATTTCATGTAAACATATAACATGAAGTAGATTTTTGTTTAACTTAATATGATATCAATTTGAAACAAATAAAATTTGAATATAGAATGCCATCGACAAATTAATAATTACCAAGTGACTCTCTGTAGTTTGTCCCTCGTGTCTAATGAAGTGGTCAGCTTTGCAGTTTCTTCCAGGCTTTACTGCTGTGTACAATTTAGAGGAGAATGCTTTGTTCACCTGATCGGTCCATTTTTTGGTGAACGACAGCGGGATCGCTTGCCTTGGGTGTTCCCAACCATAGTTAGTTTTTATAAACTTTCATAGCCTCTGCGCATTATATGGCCGAAAACCCAAAATATGGAAGATAAAAGTTGGTAAGTTTGTATGTACTTATGTTTGTTACTATTTCATCCAAAAACCACTGAACAGATTTAGATTAAATTTGACACACAGATAGCTTAAGCATAAAGGATACATTGTATCCCAATATTCCCACGCTATCGAAACAAATGCAGGCAAAACCGCGGCTCAGCTAGTTTTGAATTTGTCCTTCTTAAAAGACAAACCAAACTCCACATTGCATTCTTGTTCCTATCCTGTTAGCAATAGAAAAAATAACCAACACGTAATAAAACTGCCAGTTCTATCCCAATTGACCTCCTACGTGACAGGGAAGCATGGTACCTATTAATTCTCCCCCTAAGTGCACGCTGGACTTGAGTTCTGATTACCCCACTGGCGCTAAGTGGCTTGATATTAATTTAGCACCGACTTTTATCAAGGAAAGTATTTTCTTAAGATATTCTTGGTTATCGAGAAACGAGCAACATTCGCTTTGTAGTTGGTTTTGTTAAATATTTTTAAAAGCAATATTTGTAGGACAGGCAGCGGGATAATTTCAAAATTCAGGCCGTTAGTTAAAAGGCTACCATGTAAAAGGCTAGGCAGTTAACTAAACAGCTAATTATATGCGATATAGTATACACATGGATACGACAATCAAAATTTGCTGGAACCACTCATACTTCAAGATGAAAGTTGTCTCCTTATTCGTTAAGCCCATCGCACTCTCCATTGTGACAACATAAATAATTTTACGTAAACATTAAAAGGACTGTTTATTACCCAAAAAACCTCTATGTATATACAATACATAGAGGTTACCACAACTTTTTATCAGTATCTAATGGGGCTAGTTGAATCTACGGCCATTCAGATCTACACTAATAATAAAATTGCAGGGATTGTTTGTTTGAATACGCTAATCTATAGCACTACCACTCGGGTTAGACATTGTGCAATTTGAAAAACAAAGATAAGTATTTATTGTGAGTCCTACAAGAAGATTATAAAACTAAACTAACCTTTACCACAATTAAAAATAAAAACAAATAACAATAAATCAGAAAGTCACTTACGAGGACAAAAGACATATCTCCGTATGCTTCGAAATTTAAAAAGTAAATGTCGCAGCGCTGGTATTCTGATACGGCCTGGTGTGATACCACGGGCAATTAGAGCAACACATACATATGTAGGTATAAATAGTTCATTTTTACTCCGCATCATGAATTTGATAGGCTAATGCTTGAGAAAGGCTAACAGCTGCTTATCAATACGCTAAGACACTTAGGCTCTGATCAAAAAGATACAAAAAAAAAAACCCTAAAGAACTTGTAGCGAAAAGAAAATAATAGCGTGGGAAAGGGAACAAAGAATTTCACGCGAATGAAGTCCCGGGCAGAACCTAGTTTCCTATAAAGGACTGATTGTTCGGAAAATATCGGAAAGCTTTTACAAATGAAAAGTTTTTATCAACAATGGGCTTCATAGAACTCACATTATAACTTGCCTACAGCCTCAACAACACGTTCTGTAACTAATTGCCCGATACCAAAGTGCCAATTTAAAATTACAAAACAAATATCGGCTTTTATCGTCCTGTAGGGCCGGACCTACGATTACATTACGGGTTCCGAACCCATAATGATCGGTGTGAGAACAATAGCGTCGACCATAGACGTTATAAACCCTTTTAATTCTTAGTTCCTTTACAATTGCTAATGTTTTTTTGTTGTGTACTGTTGCGTTTTCTGTAATGGTTCGGTACACATAGTTTTACTTCTATGAAAAGGGTTTTCAGCTAAAGATGGTCTTCATCTGCTTAATCTAACCTGAAGCAGCTTCATACTGGTTTTATATGGAGCTGCTGCCTTTCGATAACCCAGTTAAATGGCAACACGATGCCCTTTGGTTATTTGTTTTGTTCTTATGGGCTTCTGACTATTCGCAAAGACTATCTAATATCTATAAACGATAGCCGGGACCAACTGCCTCGATATGTAAAGGATTGTCACCCATCGATAAACTGACGGCGGGAAGCGTAGCTTAACTTGTTAGTCTGGTGCGTGTTTATATTGAATGGTTTCAATATACTATTAGGTGTACAAATAAGTTTCCGCCGGTTAACAAAAGATGTCCTCACTAAAAGGTTTCGTTGAAATTATCAGATGTAAAATGTGATATCGTAAGTTCGGACAACTGGTACACACTTTTGTGCAAAAACTTAAGTCAAGTTGTTTACCGAATAAGCGTCATTTGCGGGAACTTTTGTTAGTTCTTTAATTTATAGAAATCTGCAGCTGAGGTCTATCGATTGCCTGTAGAAGCTTATGGTGAAGCTGCTTTAAGCGAGAGAAGTTGTCGTGAGTGGTTTCAAAAGTTCAGAAGTCAGTTCAGAGTCAACTGTGAAGACAATGAACGTAGTGGAAGACGGAAATCGTAGGAAGACACGGAATTGGAAGCATTGGAGGAAGATAGAAGGACCGGGAAAAACCGCGCCCATTACTACTCTAGATATGACAAAATTATTCTCCTACATGATAATGGTCGTCTGCATGTTCAAAAAACGGCGGAGACTGATTTGTACACCTATTAAAATTGTAAGTACGCAGACGTCCTGCTGGGCTTTCTTTCCACACTTTTGTGGCATCGCGAACCCCGTTAAAGATGACGTGTTGAGCTGGACAAAATAAAAGAACAGCCCGTTTAGCCCCAGATGAAAGAGCTGGACGTCATTGGAAGAGGCTTTTATCTAGCAGTGGAACAATGCAGGCTAACTGTAACTTTTCTCTTGTCACATTTGACATTGGAAAAATTAAAAACATCGACCTTAGAGAGAAATGCAATAAAATAGAATTCTTAGTAATCAGTAACTCAAGAAACATTACATTAAATCTCCCTCAACTAAGATGAAGGCTTATAAATTGTAAAGCGGGCCTCTAAAATCTAATTAAGCTCGCATTGCAAGTGTTTATTGCCGTACAATTATCGCGGACCATAAATCCAGCTCGAAGGACCAATAAAATGGCGGAAGAAAAGAGCGCGAAACGCACGGACGCCATTACAACCAAACCCGGGAATCGGTACGAATTCAATTTAAAATTACTATTAGTTGTTTATATGGCACAGCATAGAATACCAAAATTATCAAAGTTTTTTAATGGAAGTTATTTTTGATCAGCGGTTTTAAGGCGTTTTTATGGCTTGTTGCCTGCTTATATGTCATCTTTATAGACTGTTGGATCTATTAGTTTTTTATTAATTTTAAAACTGTCTTTGAGCTGTTGGTCTTAGTAGGTAAGCTCATTATATGGTAAGAAATATTTTAAGTTTTATTAAACATATTGACACAATATACCGTGAATAACGCTAAATTTCATCATCATAATCAGCACCTTTTATCGTCCCACTGCTGGGCACAGGTCTCCTCTCGTACAGAGAAGGATTGAGCGTAATCACCACACTTGCTCAATGCGGGTTGGAGATTTTAGACTTAAAGTCCAGGTTTCGTCAAGATATTTTCCTTTACCTTGTAATCAGTCATTGGTGTCCAAGATATACTTAGAAAGTACGTATAACTTAGAAAAGTTACATAAAAAGTTACATACAGTACTTGCCTGACCTGGAATCGAATCCGCACACTCATACTTGAGAGGCTGGTGTTTTAACCACTAGGCCACCATGACGCTAAACTTAGTTGACTAATAATAAAACAGGTAGTCGCTGTTTATTTGAAACCTTATCTAATTTATAATAATTTACAATACCCCGTAGGGGCTGCCTGTAGCGTTGTGGAACTAATTAACTTTGTGCAATTAATTTTATATTGGTAAATTCAGCTTAGAATGAAATGATTACAGTTCATAACACCGTAGGTTTCCAGAGAAGTTATACAGGCGTGTGACAGGTGACGCACTATTTTCAGGAATCGAGCATAAATCCAGGCTTCGTGTTCCTACTGAGAAATCCTGATGCAAAAATAGCAATTACGATTTCTTGATCCTGAGAATCGCAGTGCTCAACATTAACACTTGTGACCATACAAGCAGTTAATTTAGTACATAATTATATCCTTTATAATATGAAGGAAGGCAAATAAGATTATTTGTTACAGAAATATGTGCATACAAAAACGACAAGTAATTCTAAAAATTAGGAGAAATATAAGTATAGATTTATAAGGTCAGATAAGCAGTCGATTCATGTGTGCACTGGTATTCATCTGAATATGGTTAGACTAGAAGCCGACTCCGACCTGGTTGAGAAAAATCTATTCAGATGGCGATGATAATGATGAATAAAAAATAAAAACAAAATATGTAATCACGAGCACAAAACTGAAATAGTGACAGGAATGCTTTCATTCAGCATAATCCTGTACTAAAGAACTTAAAGAACAGCACATTAGTAGCTATAGGACAAAAGATAATTAGAATCGATTTATTTGTCTCTGTACGCGGACGGTGCGTTTCGCCTCGATTTTTATACTGCATACATCGAAGGACTAGAACAATTTGCCTGCGGCGGTCTTTCAGTCTGACTACAATTTAATTGTCTTCTAGGCTAGAGAGAATAGGTTCTTACAAAAACTAGTACGCTTTAACATCATCGATTGCATCACTGCTTACCTTCAGATGGGGTAGCTGTCAAGCACTATTTTATAATGTTAAGAACAAAAGTAAGAATGTCGTTCTACGGACGACAGCAGGTCAAGCTACCCGAAACTGTCAAATATTCCCAATGAACCTTTAGTGATAATGTTGAAAATCTAACAAAGAAATTTGACAGGTTATAGTAGTTTGATATGCTGTCATCTGTACAAAGAATATCAAAACAAAGTTATACCCATTCTACCACAACATAATGGTTTACAAATATTGATAAAAAAACACTTTTGTAATTTTCTTTTAACGCCAATCAATTTCCCATCGATTATAACGCCATCTGTCTTCCAACACAGATACCCACGAAGATGTTCCGTATCATCCATCTATTAGAAGGACCCAAGTCACGATCTTTACGTGATTTATACCCAAACTTGTCGTGTGCGCCCGTCCTTATAACATTTTCCATTATGCCTGTCTATGTCTAGAGGGCGATTTTACGCGCGAACACACATGACTGTAATGTCTGATGTTTTAGAATCGGATATTTTTGGATATTGTGATTTTAAAAGGACGTTGTAAAGTTTTTGAGGAACTACCTACATACATACCTCCTGAAAAAGTAAAGGGTTTTTAGAATAATTGACCACAATGTAACTTATTGTGGTATGGGTAGGTACTGTCTGTTTGATAGCCTCCGTGGCGTAGCGGTAGCGGTCGCGGTCGCTGCGCAAGGTGGCGCGGGTTCGATCCCCGCACAGTGCAAGTATTTGTATGCATGAATATGAATGTTTGCACTGGTCTGGTCGTGCCTCGGAAAGCACGTTAAGCCGTTGGTCCCGGTTGCCATACGAATATCTAGTGGCAGTCGTTACGGGTTGTTGGAGCCCTCAAAAGTCCAACAATTGGTCTAACTGCAATGCTTCGATATCGCCTTCGGGTTGTGGAGGTCAGACGGCAGTTGTTTCACGGAAAATGTCGAAGTTTAGCCATACCAGCAGTTGGACTGGTAAAGCGGACCCCAGACTCCAAAGCTGAAAAGGCTTCGGATGCGACTGGGATTAACGCTGCGATGATGATGATGATGATGATGATGATGATGATAGTAGGTACTGTCTGTTTGACTGTGTCCAATTTTCGGCTACAATTGCAATTAGTTTGCTGTGACTTTTAAAGTAAGGAAAGACCGAAAAACAATAGATGGACTGTGGTAGTGGTAGACCATAACATCAGCTGCCGGTAGTGTAAGTTTGTTTGAACGCGATGATCTCGGAAACCACCGTTAGGATTTGATCTATTTCAAATGATGAAAGGAAGTTTTGAAGGTCAGTTTTTACAATTAAATGTTATTGATTCTAGTCAATTGTGTCTTTCTAAACAGTTTTCGTATGGAGAAGAATGGGCTAGACCATCCACCGACAGCCCCGATCCTGAGGAAAGGCATATAATTAAACATGACCCTATGACCTCTAAGTGTCGAGCAAAAGGAAAAACAAAAACTCAGAACACTAAACCAAAACTAAGTGATTGGCTGGCAGGCGATGCGATGCGAAACTGTAGCTCGGGAGACCAGGAAATTATAGGCGGGCAAAATCGAGGGCAGAAACTAGTGTTAGACAAAATTTAATTTTGAATATTGTTTCTCTGCAAAGTATCCGTTTTCCAAGTAATTATAACAAAACTTGTCGGAAATTCCTTCACAATTTTGCTCTAATATAATCATTTGATGTAGGGCTACGTGTCTCAAAGGCAAAGGAGGAGTCTATTACAAAGTACAAAACTACTAATTAAAGGGGATTTTCTCAGAAAATATCTATAAGTACTGTTGTTACCATTCATACTCCGTACCACAAAGTACATAGATTTAAGAAGGCCAACATCCTAATTCCGTAACAGACTTTTTACCACAATCCGAATAATTTTGAAGAATATTGTTAATGCATTGCTTCATATATTCTAGAAATTTCTCTGCTCAACAACGTAAATAACTCAATGAATATTGATGAACTGTCAAAATGAAAGGCAGTGCTACAGTCAGCGTGTTACGCAAACGTAAATACCCCGCAGCGTGAAACTCTCATTAACTTCCTCTGAGCGAGATTATCTCCAAATAAATTTTCATCAATGTCGTATGGTCATAATCTGCTTAGCCTTTTCTTAACTGCGTTGAGGTTAGCTTACAGTCTTACCAGGTGCAGCTGAATACCAGTATTTTACATGGAAAGACTGCGTCCTGAACTAGTTAAGACTGGTTGTTCTATGGATGGGTTGAGCACGGTACCGTTAGTTCCGGCTGCCATTCATGAAGCAGCTAAACAGACGTTACCGGTCAGAAGTTCAGAACTCCAAAGTCTGATAACTTACCTTACCAAGGAGTGTCATATATGGGATAATTTGGTTGAACATGTTTTTATCAAACACATAAATTGAGCCAGATCCTCATGTACATGCTAATGCCTCTGGTTTCGTTCGTTTTGTGGAGCTGGTCTTCTGTTCCTTCACTTAATCCTTTGTATATTAATGATACCTGTATCAAAACTTGTGAAGATATTAATTTCGAAAACACGTTCTTATCAACGGCTTAACGGATTTTGGATGAAAGGTACACTGTTGTCAACTTTTAGTCATAGAATCCACTTAGTAAAGATCTTAAATTCACTGACAGATAACGCGCAGCCAAAACCGCTGAGTCTAGAAGCTAGAAATCTTCCACGCGTGTGTATTAAAACATAAGATTGATAAAGCCTTTTTAGAAGTTCGTCCTGTAAGTGTATATGAAATGTTATCGTATGCGATAAAAGTTTGTATAGAAGCGTGGCATTTTTGTTCATGTAAAATCCAATAGGACATAACTTGTAATTTTATGAATTAGGTCCCTTAGTAAGCTAATATAACAGCTTGTATGAGTTCAATCGACAAAACGGGCGTGTAAACAAAATGTCTAAAAAAAAAAACAGATTTCGAAAACCTTTTTTCGTACAAATCGAACACATTTCTTCACGTCTGTATTGTACACCCACGCTAACGAAAAACTAATTTCTAACTTATTGTCAGTGAGACCCAACTCTCCAGTGATGGCGTATGTACGTTCTTTTTTGCATCAGAAAAATGGGAAGGAAGGTATCGCTTGGTATGACATTCACTTCTAAGTTACTGACAAATGCTTGCATTGATAGAAAAGGTTCATCCAAATCTCTTTCTCGAAAGTCCATTTCAGGTACTACTACATACTTCACGGTCCTCACATGATCTGACAATAAGTATGCATTGACCAGTACCCTAATTGAATAACACACTATTACTTTCAACTGGAATCATTTTTAAGCCTATTGCTAGTCCATTGCTCCATAAGTTCACATTTTTCAAACTGCCAACAACGTTAATACCGCAATGAATGTTGTTGAACTGTCAAAATGAAACCCATTGCTACTGATAGTGCATTACGCAATTTCCCTACTGATTTAATTCCTGAGTTTGTTTCGCTATTTTTCAGAGCTAGTCAATTGAGTGAATGAGTTGGAAATGTCGACCCTATCTATTTTACGCCAGCGACTTCGTTCGCGTGGACTTAGTTATGCTCTGCTCCTATTGGTTGCAGCTTGATGTTATATAGCCTAAAACCTTCCTGGATTAATGGGCTAGCCAACGCAAAAGGAATTTTTCGAATCGGACCAGTAGTTCCTGAGATTAACGCCTTCAAACAAACAAATAAACTCTTCAGCTTTATATATTAGTATAGATTATTTTATGTACAGAGGAAAAAAAATTCCCATATCCTTAGGAAAGATTTACGGAATAAATAATTTCATTTAATTTCATTACACCTTTGATCTAATGAACTGAACTTTGGTCACCCCGACCAAAGTTAATAACTTTAACTTATAAAGACCGGTTGTGTGATGACGGCTTTATGTCGACACTAATCCCAAAGTGTATGATTAGGTGTCAAATATGATAGTCCCACTGCAAAGCCACTGACGATTGTCCAATACTTATGTCACGGCTAGAATCCAGTAGAATATTGCTCTCAGACACATTTGACTGAAACGTGCTGGGCTGGGCTCCCATTTAGTGCAATCTTGAGACACACACCGCACTTTATATATTGTTGTTGTTTTTTTTTATAAATTTACACTAGCCCTTGACCGCAATCCTGCCTGATGGTAAGCAGTGACGCAATCGATGATGGTAAAGCGCACTAGTTTATTAAGAGCCTATTCACTCTAGCCTTGAAGACACTCAAATTGTAGTCCGACGGAAACACACCCGCTGGCTAATTGTTCCAGTCCCTCCCCTTCCCCTTCCCCTTTTTATACATATAACAAGAAAATTAAGGTAAAGGCCAAAATCCAAGGTAAAAACCAAAGCCTCTTTCATACAAGTGTAGCAATCAAAATGCGAGTTGGCACTGGAAATGTGTTTTATCACCATCGTGTCCACATCTCGAAACGAAGTTACAGAGTTACGTGACACACGGTTTAACGTACGATTTACACCAACCGGACTGTACTGGAGCGGCCTGCGAGCAAGCGTAGACAGCCGACTGCGTATACTATACTTGAATGCTAAATTCCGCTGGTACCTGGGCAGTGGCATTATCGAAAAGCTAAGCTTTTTGCTTTTCTGGTATTTTGGCGTGGCTAGCTGGCATATGATAAATAAATTCATAGTTGTTTTTTTTTGTCTTGTATTGCTGTGTCTACATAGTAAGGTATAAATTAATGTGTTTTTTTTTTCTAAATGAACAGACAGCTGTGCTGCTCTGGAGTTTCTTCCGCCACTTCTTCTTACCAGCGAAAGCACTAGGAAGTGTCAATGGGTGGGCTTTTGGGGGATTGTCTTATGTAATTTTGACGTACAAAAAGTGCTGATTCTCAGCCTAATTTGAATAAATGACTTTTAATTTTGATTTTTTGCTATTATGACAAGAGCGACCAATAGTGATTTAAATTATTAAAGAACACAATCGTTCACAGCCGTAGCCGAACGGAGCCCACAAAGGCGACGTTATCCGAACGCAGCCGTCCATCTACAGCGGCGTAAGCAAGGAGCAGACCGGCACCCTAATTGCGTAACCACACCATTACTATCAGATGGAATCATTTTGAAGCTTATTGCTATTCCATTGCTCTCTGTGTTCGGAAATGTGTCTGCTAAACAATGCAAATAACGCAATGAATGTTGTTGAACTGTCAAAATGAAACTTATTTTTACTGATAGTGTGTTACATACATAATTACTCCGCCGTTTCCAATTCTTTTACCTTCCCTGTAATTATGACAATAAACAACTTTATAAACGCTTCAATTTATTTTAACACATTTAAAAATGAGCCAAAATGCGGCCCGTCACGCGCCGTTCGGTATAAATCGTATTTCAGGCCACGACCAGCCAATTCGTTGGTGTGGACTGCAGGCGGAGTTTCATATAAGTGGAGTTTTGTCAACTTGTGTCCGGCATGGTGACTTCATTAACGAGTTGCTGACTCACTGCCTTTGTGGATTGCTAGCAGATCTGTTGAATATATTAGAGCAAGTTTACATGTGGCCGGACTGAGCTAAACTTCTATCAAGTTCTAATGGGAAATACAGGCATTATGTCGTGTTGTTCTTGTCATGTATGCAACGTTATTTTTTGTTTAAGTGAAACCTGAATATAGTTTGTTCAGAATAAGCAACTGAATCGATTCCAATAATTTTTACACCATGTTATATTTTTTCCCAAATACATTTAGAAATTGTTGCAGAGTTGTTACCGAGCAGTTACGATAGATCATAGTACTTGTGCCGCGCGCCACAACGGACGCCAGAGGTCAACGAACCGCTCTTGCCCGCCCTTGGGATAACCGAGTAGAATAGTAAGCTCATAACTTTGTGGTTTTTCCTTATATACCTATTTTTGAAATTTTGTACATATCGATTTTTTCCTTCAAAATACTGGACACGTGTTTCGGGATTTGCATAAACAATAAATAATGTTGTTAATTATTAAGGCAAGACGAATAGCAAAATGTTTGTTTTAAGTGTAAACGATCCTCAGCAACGCCCTAGCAGTACATCGTCATCCTCTCTCCACCTTCACGCATTTTTTAACATAGGCCTCTTATCCCTATGCCCCTTTTTTGCGGGGTGGAATCTTAATTTACGTTCAAAGTCCTGGGGCTGGTAGCGGGATCTGCCAGACTTATACTGACTTAAAACCATCCAAGTGTTCCATCACACACCTAACTTGGATCGCGGGAACGACTTCCACAACCGCCGACTGATCCATACAGATTCTACCTGCGATGGCAACAATGTCGTCTTCTCGCATCTCATTGGTTATGTCCTTCAAAAAGGTCAAAAACTAATTCTTGTAATTTTAAGAACAGTTTGATCTTATTCATAAATATGTCAACAGTGGTTCTAATTTCTCACCATTTTGGACAAGTTTGATTCACACTGACGTGAGATTGAAACTAGATTTTCAACGTTTGTTATAGGGATTGACTATTACGCAACCCACCTTGGGTTGCGTAATAGTCAAGATTGGGATTGCGGTCAAGCGCTGGTTTATAAATAATTAAAAAAAAAAAAAAAAATAGAACGGAGGAAGGTCTCCCTTCTTGTCTTGATGGGATTTTACAAACCTTGTTGTCAGAATTGTGAACATGTCGGTAACACCCGATACTAACATTGTTTTCCATCTAATCGAACATGTTCAAGCATTAGGCGTAACATATTCAATAAAAGCTTTGTACAAATTTGTGATGTCATCAGCTTTTTCGTAGTGTCGGGCTGTTTGCCGCTGTAAAAAGGGTGAACAAATTGAGCTCTTTTGATTTTTTATTTTGTTAAAAGTTTTCGAAGTAAATTAAATGTACACGGGAAATTGGGTGCTGTCCGGAATGAAACCGGAGAAGGATAATTGCAATTTATTTGTTAACTTTATTTTAATTAAAAGAAAAATGTAGGAATGGTCAACAATTTTTTTTCGATCAATGATTCAGGTTTCGTATGAATATCCCAGGAGCTAGAACCTAATTGCCTAATGCCTTTAAATCACAATCTGACCAATTTAAGATGTTGCTAATCCATTGGTTTTTAGAGTCATGACGAGGGTGTAAAGTTAACTCATCCTCTATAGAAAAGGGAGGACCTCCGACCAGACTGGTATTGTCTGGCGGGCACTTGCCCACCGGTTGATGACGTGAAGTTGTATGCGTGCTAGTTGCACAGTAAACTGCTTACGAGAAGCAGATTGCGTGACGTCAGTGTAACGCTTTGTTCGCATGTGGCGTTATAGGTACCGGTACTGTTGCACGTTCAGTAAATTTATCCGCTTTACAGCTTGAATAACGCATTGAATTTTGTTGATGTGTGACCAAAAATTTATAAGTTTGAGATAAATAAATTTAAATAATGATTTATGAACTTGCTGCCTCATTATTACAGCGATTAGTCCACTGCGTTACAAATTAAAGCTTCCTCATTGGTAGAAATCCTTTAAACGAAGCTTAACCCTTAAGAGTTTAGTATTAATTAATCAACCAATTACAAGTTAACAGTTTAAAATCTTTAACGAGCTGAACACAGTTCAATTCAGCGGAAACAAGCGATTTTGGTCTCATTTGTCATTTGTATTGAGTTAAGTCGAACTGTGGTTATTATTGATGATCGTTGTTTGGTCGTTTAGGTAGGATTGATTGGCATTTATCATTTGTTTTGTTTAAACGTGAAATTTAAATAAGTTAAATATTGTTTGTTAACGAATAAAAAGACCAAAATAAGAGTTTAAAAATATAAGATAAAAACGTCACGCTTAACGGACATGGCTAAACTAGTCTTAAGAATAAAATATTCATACATAAATATAGAAATGAAACATGTATAGTAATTTCTCACTTGCTGTAAATTTCCAAATATTCATTAATCAATATCCTACTTGTTTCATGAACTAACCAAGTATTTTTGTTTACTTTTTTTACGTTTCGTTTGACGAAAGATTTGGACAAAAAACCTCTTTTTAAAGATATTTTGTTAAGCCGAAATAAACAGTTCTTTTTTATATATATTCATATCCTGCAGAATTGCTGAGCGTCGTAGTATATATATTTTATGTTAATACATCAATCGAATCTGATAGAAATTGCAGTTAGAAACCAATATTCTATCACAAGAATCAAACTAAAATGTTCACAATTTCACTCCCACAGTGGTCAAACGTTTAAACAAGGGTGTAAAACCCTTCACGTGGCAAAGAATGTAAAGTAACGAAATGGACATAAAGGGTTGCAAATCACCCCTGCGATTAATTAAACGATTTATAGCACGGATGTGGGTGTAAACCGACGAGGGGGATATTAACAAGGACGTGAGTAACCTTAAGTCCTTGTACATATACACGTTTTTCTAGTCGTCAAAAGCTACGGTTTATTTGCCGTGTGTATTCACGACACTCTCCTTGATATTCTACGCATCACTATAGAAGCTTCGTACGCAAAATACGCGCATGTACGTGAAGTTGCGGCCACCAGCCCATGTTACCGTTTTTTCTACGGACAACGTTATAAGCTCTGTTTTGGCACAGTCGTTAGTTTGTATGGTTGACTATGGAAGTTGTATTATGGTTGAGTATGGTTGGTGACATACACGTTTTTTCTACTGCGCGGTTAATTCACCATGTGCACGTTCGCACGTTCGAAGGTTCAAAGTCACTCAAAGGCAATGGAGAGGGCTTTGCTTGGGGTTTCACTGCGCGATCGAATCAGGAATGAGGAGATCCGCAGAAGAACGAGAGTAACCGACATAGCTCAAAGAATTGCAACACTAAAGTGGCAGAGGGCACACATTGCCCGTAGGACCGACGCACAGTGTTTTATAAACCCAAAAAAAGTGACATCGTCTTTTTATTCCAGATTCGTATAGATTGATTTAACAGAAATGCTAGAGTAAAATACCGAAGTTTCTAGTACATCTAGATGATGAGATATAAATTTTTGAAAATACGTAAATTTTTATCCGGATTATTAAAAAAACAATCATAATAAATTACTAGTTCAAATTATCAGCAAGCTGATTAAATACATACATGAAGATTTTAAAGGCGCAAATTACAAAGTTATCAAAAAATATTTAGGTTCATTTAAATCGACGTTATAATTTATTTTAATATTTTCGATTTTATTTTTTAACTCGATTAATCCTGATTTTCGCTACTTAATTTTTTTACATAAAATTGCTTTATATGTGGCCTATACACACAAAAAAAATCAAAGCCCGAATTCGTGGACTAACGAAGTTATGATTAATATTATGTTTATCCGGATCGAATCGAGGTTAGGGTTGTCAATTTTGTAAAATTATATTTCGGTTAATTTTGTTTGTTTTGTTCATGAAAACGAAAAATGTTGAATTATTGTGATTTATAAATTCCAATTTAACTAATCTCCACTTATATTGTGGAAAATGAAAAATATTTTTGTAAAAATTATTTAGATACATCAATAAGTTTTCGGCATATAAAATATAAAAATTAGTGCCCGATGCAATTACTATAGTTCTGGCGCTTGATAACTAACGTCATAGTACAACGCTTGCTCAACTTCGAATTTTTAAATGTCTCTTGTATTTTTAAATTAAACAAATACTAGTGTGTAGCTACAATTACTAGAATAACGGATTGCGAGTAAGCAATTTTGCAAGTATTATTAGATTCTATAGTATGAATCAGCCAGTACACGTTTATGTATAATCAGTAAATGTGACAATTTCTGATGAAGGGATACGTGTGGTATGGGAAGAGGTCCACCCTCGATAGGCTTTTGCTAAAACCCCACACGTAGCCTGGAGGAACGGGGGTGAGGCATCATGGAGCCGTCACAGACCCTTGATGCCACTTTGCCTCAGCAGCACCTGACCCATGCTGCTGAGGGATGTCCTTCTGAGCTCCGATCAGAGGACTTAATGCTAGGAGGGCATGAGGGCGCCAACCCTCATGTTGGTCCACGAGTGGCAAGTGAAGTTGTGGATAGTGCCACAGCCGACATCCTTCAACCTCCGGGGGTGATCGCTCCAGTGCTAGGAGAGGCGTCTGGTGAAGGAACTTCAGGTTCAAAAATATTATCGAGGTTGGATATTTTCCAGCTCATGAAAGGGAAAAGCTATTTATCTCTTTCAGAACGAGTGAATTTGATTGTCAACACAATTGGGCCTGACTATCAAATTTCTCGTACTGAAGATGAATTAAAATCAACTCTTCCTAGTTTGTTGTCCAAATGTGAAACCAAATATAAAAAATGTAAGAACATGACAAATTTTTTGAAAAAACATGGCAAGTGGCTCAGTGAAACTTTCATTAGCGGCTACATTAGCGCTCCACCTGAACACACTGACGATGATAGTTTTAGGAAACTTAGCAAACGACAGCAAATCCGTAGTCGCCAAAGATTAGAGTCTACACTGCAATGTGAGCCTCTACAGAAAAGAATAAAAGCCTTTGTAAATACCTTGCACATTGGTGGAGAGCACTCACATCAAACATCAACGGTATTTACAAATGTGATTGAGTCGTGCTTACAATCGAATGACACTATCACGGAAATAGCTAACAAAATGTGAACAACTACAAAACCTTACACAGCAGAAGAAGCGCTAGCAATATTAATTGACAGAAACATGACTGTTGAGACATATAATTTTATTCACCTAGATTTGCAGCAGCGGGGTTTTCCGGCATACCCACCTTATTACAAAATTTTGAAAGCCAAACAAAACTGTTACCCAGAATGCGTTCACATTACAGAACGAGAAGCGGTTGTTCCTTTACAATCACTTCTGCAGCACACTTTTGACCGCATTGTGCAATTGCAAGATGAAGTTTTCTCACAATACTGCAACAAAATAGGAACCAATATTTTAGACTGTGTCTTTGAAGGGGTTTGGGGTTTTGATGGTAGTTCGGGGCAAGCTTTGTACAAACAAGCTTTTGAGGATCAAGGTGAAAACGAAAGCAGTATTTTTGCTACAACTTTTGTACCCTTAAGAATTTACCATCAAAGCACCCAAAATGACAAGGTATTATTGTGGACAAATATTGCAGCTCAGTCTTACAGATCTTGCCGCCCATTGCGAATAATTTATAAAAAAGAATCTAAAGAACTGATTTTATCCGAAAAAGACAGAGTTAACCAAGAAATCGACCACCTTACTCCTTTCTATTATAAATTACCGAGTGGGCAGCAAATCAACGCTACCTGCAATTTATATTTAGCGGCAATTGACGGTAAAGTACTTAATACGATACTTGATACGCCATCGCAAATGCGTTGTCCATATTGTGCACTTACAGCAACACAATTTAATAACCTAGAAATTGTATTTTCGAAAACAGTGGACTCAGATACATTGACGCATGGTATCAATCCTCTACACGCCTGGATCCGAGTTTTGGAGTTTCTCCTCAAACTCGGGTACAAATGTGAAGTGAAAAAATGGCGTATCAAGCAATCTTCACAAGAAGGGCTTGCAGTACAGGAAAGAAAAAAACGTATCCAAAATGCTATACGTGATAAAATTGGTGTATTGGTAGATGTCGTTCTTCCTAATTCTGGAACCACTAATGATGGCAACACAAGTCGCACAGTTTTGGCAGATGAAAACCGAAAAACTTTTGCAGATATTTTGGGATTAGAACTTTGGCTTCTTGATGGTTTATACATTATTTTAATCGTGATTTCTTGTGGAATTCCTGTAGATGCAGACAAATTTGGTGCATTCTGTAAAGACCTTGCCTACAAATATGTAAGTGTCTATGACTGGCATCCTATGACGGTTTCCATTCATAAAATTTTAATTCATGGGGCATCTATTATTGACAAAACACCACTACCGATTGGTATGCTTTCAGAGCAAGCCGCCGAATCACGGAACAAATATTGGCGATCTGATCGGGAGCACCACACGCAAATTTGATCGTAAACAAACAATGTATGATTTGTTTCATAGAGCATTAGTGTCTTCCGATCCAATTATTGCTGCTCAAATGCAGCTCCAAAGAAGAAAACATTTAAAAAAACGTCCATTGCCTGCTGCTGCTTTGGCGTTACTTAAACTTACAATGAGAAAGAATTTACTGATGATATAGACGACCACGAAATGTTGACTGTAGAGAATGATTTATTTTTGGTTTTTGATGATTTTAATATTTAAAATATCTGCAATTAAAATTTAATGATTATATTAGTTATCTGTTTGATCAAAAGTTTCATCATTTAAATTCATCAAGTGTTGTTTATTATTATTCCTTAAAATATAAATTTTAGCAACTTCGTTTGGTTAAGTAAAATCAATATTAAAATTTAATTATGTAGCTGAATCCGTTATCTATACTAATATAATAAAGCCTGAAGAGTTCGTTTGTTTGGTTTAACGCGCTCATCTTGAGATGATGTGATGGACCTTATAGGTCCGATTTGACAAATTCTTTGTGAGATAGCCCATTTATTGAGGAAGGTTATAGGCTATATATAATATCACGCTACGACTAATAGAAGCGGGGCAGTAACCAAAGATGCGGGTGAAACCGCGGGGTACAGCTAGTTAATAATAAACCCGCAAGGGAGTTGCGATCCCACGGAACTGATGACAAGGAATAAGGTTCTGATACTCTGTCAACAAAGGCAAGAGCCTTTTTCTTTCACTGACAGAATATCAGTAAAATGCTGATAGGGATATTGACCGTACTTCCGGTAAAGTCATGATAGCCATATACACACTTCCTCGGAGTAATATAATATTTATTCCCCCATCTTGCTAACTCACTATGGGTATATATTATTGAATATACGAGTTTATTTATTGATTATGTGAATTACATCCAGTTATCCAAAAACTGTATATCGTCCTATCACAGTCTTAGTACATCTTACGAGTAGCTGCCTTAGTATTTACCCAATATACTTTATTTTCACACTTCGTAATACACCTGCGTCCACCGCGGTTTGTACTTGGAGACGTGTTAATGGAGCATACAGTCCAGGTATCTTCATTATATTTTCCTTTGTTCATATGTACTGTCCAAGTTTATTATAGACATGGCTAGTCTATATTAAACTTGGACAGTACATATGAATTTAAAAAGTCACATTTGTACTTGTTCGTTATGGAACCGGCAACCTCGTGCATGAAAAGTGGGCCTGAACCGCAGGACCATCACGACACAAACAGTTCGAATCAAATACAATATGTAAATATAATTTATTTCAGCGGAAATAATGTAAATCAACCATTTTTTTAAAGACTAACTATGGAGTTTCTTGCCGGTTCTTCTCCATAGGAAAACGATCAATTGGGAACCGTGCACTAGCTTCTGACGTATTGTAAGTGCCCATGTGGGCCTATGTGAAATAAAAAAAAATTGAATCAATTTATACCCGGTTTACATTGGTTGTAAGTGCCAACCCTAGCAATAAATTTCTAATGACTATAACTTTGTTAGTCCACGGATTCGGGCTTTGATTTTTTTGTGTGTATAGGCCACATATAAAGCAATTTTATGTAGAAAAATTAAGTTGCGAAATTCAGGACTAATCGAGTTAAAAAATAAAATCGAAAATATTAAAAAAAATTATAACGTCGATTTAAATGAACCTAAATATTTTTTGATAACTTTGTAATTTGCGCCTTTAAAATCTTCATGTATGTATTTAATCAGCTTGCTGATAATTTGAACTAGTAATTTATTATGATTGTTTTTTTAATAATCCGGATAAAAATTTACGTATTTTCAAAAATTTATATCTCATCATCTAGATGTACTAGAAACTTCGGTATTTTACTCTAGCATTTCTTTTAAATCAATCTATACGAATCTGGAATAAAAAGACGATGTCACTTTTTTTGGGTTTATAAAACACTGTGCGACGCCCGATGGGGCCGAAGGGTTCTCGAGTGGCGACCACGCACCGAAAGACGTAGCGTGGTTAGGCCCCCGACAAGGTGGACCGACGACCTGGTGAAGGTCGCGGGAAACCGCTGGATGCGGGAGGCGCAGGACCGGTCGTCGTGGAGAACCTTGGGAGATGTCCAGTAGTGGACGCCTTTCGGCTGAATGATGATGATGTGCACGTTCGATCATCGGGTGTTGTATCATGTATCATCAGTATGGCATGAGGAACAGTGAGTAAAGTGGACTCAACCTCTATAGAAAAGGGAGGATCCTACGACCAGGCAGGTGTTGATTCTGGGGACGATTGATGTTGGGAAGTTATATGTACGCTAGTTGCACGGTAAACTCTACTTGCGAGTCAGTATGACACGTTGTTCGCATGTAGCGTTTGTAGATACCGCCTGTACTATTTACTGTATCTATAGTTTAACACTGGCCTCACAGGTGAGACATGAGATTTAACAATAATAAGCTAGTTTTCAATACATAAAAACATAACTAAGCAACTATGCATTTTCACCAACGACGTGTTATGAAACGATGTTACAATGGCTAGGGCCCCATATTTCCTATTGATATTTGTTGGAGAAAATGCATAGATGCTTAGTTTTGTTTTTATGTATTGAAAACTAGCTTATTATTATTGTTAAATCTCAGGTCTCACTGGTGAGGCCAGTGTAGCTGTTGTTAAATGTCAGGTCCCACTGGTGAGGCCAGTTTTATCATCATCATCATCATCTCAGCGTTAATCCCAGTCGCATCCGTAGCTTTTCAGCTATGAAGTCTGGGGTCCGCTTTACCAGTCTAACTGCTGATTTTGACTAAACTTCGAAAGTCAGACCTCCACAACCCGAAGGCGATATCTAAGCATTGCAGTTAAACCAAATGTTAGACTTTTAAGGGCTCCAAAAACCCGTAATGACTGCCACTAGATGTTCGTATGGTAACCGGGACCAACGGCTTTACGTGCTTTCCGAGGCACGACCAGACCAGTGCAAATATTCATATTCATGCATACAAATTTTCGCACTGTGTGGGGATCGAACCCGCGCCTTCTTGCGCAACGGCCGCGGTCGCTACCGCTACGCCACAGAGGCTGTCGTGCCTCCGTGGCTGGTGAGGCTAGTGTAGCTGTTGTTAAACCTCAGGTCTCAATGATGACGCCATTATAGTTATTGTTTAATCTCAGTTCTCACCAGTGAGGCCAGTAAAGCTGTTGTTAAATCTCAGTGTTTCACGGGTGAGACCGGTAGCCGTAGCCGGTTCAGATCGAGCGAACCGTGCGGCTGTTATTACTTAGCCACGAGCCCCACGAATTAACGAAATTGTTCCATGGAATTCGTAAACAAGCCACTTTAAAACTTTGAAGAGAGACTAGAATTGCGTAATTCAATTATGTGTTTATATCAGAATTAATCAATTAAGACGATGGTTCGAGAAAGTTCCACGTTAAAGATCAGCTGAAGTATCCGAATTACGTGAATTACGTGAATGCTTTATTGGAAACTTTGGGATTGATTTTGGAATTGGGTAAGGCATTAGTCAAGTCTTTTGAAATTAATTGTAGTGGTAGCATTTGTAATTCTTGCTTGAAAATCCAAAATCAATTTTAGTTCAGTATAGCTTAGGGTTGTTTTACTACCTTGAATCAGTATTTATCAGTAAAGTTATTATGTTCTACTGCTTCTAAAAAGAAATCTTAATAAGGCAATAGAAGTCGCAAAGACGCACGACCTTGTCGCCGAGCATGTCTCGTATCAATATTTTTGTAGTTTGAATGATAGTACCATTAAAAATATGTAAGTATTGATGATATGGATATTCTTGTCTTGAATTAAAACATTTGTATATTAAGCTATAATTATGCGGCTTATTGATTGTCGTAAGGCGAATCTAATGTCAAATTCAAGGCTTCTTTTTTGTAATAAATGTTTAAAAAATTAAAGTGTTATCCTCCGCAAAAATGATCATAGGTGACGTTTTAAAAAAGTTGTTTTTGAAAACAATATACTACCCTGAGGGACTCCAAAAGTTATTTTACTATTTTCTGAAATATATTTATATTTTTCTTTATCCTATTTACAATTCGTCGAACTTCCGTACATCGTATTCTAATAACAAGATAAGATTTATATTATTTCATTTCATACATTTTCATTTATTCCATTCTTAAGGCGCTGTGTTCAGTAAAAATAGGCTTCTTAAAACAATTTTTTAGCCAAATGTATACATTTCAGAGCAGCCAAAAATTTATATGTTAATCTTGATTATATGTAGCAGGAAACCATTGTTTTCAAAACACGTTTTGAATTAATTTTCTCGATAGAAAAAAATCCTAAAGTAACCCCTAAAATTGAATTTATAACAGTTGTAACTGTATTATTAATCATCAAATCTTGATAAAATTGAGAAGAGCGATGTAAAATATAATAGTAAATGAAACCATTGTTTTTGTTTATCGATTTAACTAAGATATTCTAAAATAAATAATGTATTTAATGATAAATAACGTGAACGAAACGTCGCTCCATCGCGGCGTCCATTGCCTTCTCTTTCACTTCTATGCTTAGCGACAGTGACCGCTGAGGCGCTGTGCTTGTCGGACCTATGTCACTTTTTGCTTTACCCCGCACAGAAAATAATTATATTTACGTGTCTGTTTGTTGATGAATAATCATATTTCGTTTTTGCCCGGGTTCAAACCCCAGGTTTACATTATATGCTTTTTGTAGATTTTAATTGAAATAAATACTTTTTAATTTACTGTTGTATTTTTGCCGATATTTTATTTGATTTTTTTCTGTAATTATTCTTTTTACTTTTTCCCGGCACATTTTTCTTCACCTGTATGTGTTCGGGTTCAAACCCCAGCTTTACGTTGTATGCTTTTTGTTGGATTTCTTATTTGCAATTGTTTTTTTTTTAATTATTATTAATTTATCCGATTTTCTGTATTTTTTGTAGTAATTGTTCCATCTTTTTAAATATATTCTTTTTGTAACAATTATAATGCAAACTAATATTTAAAATCAATTCGTTATAATTTTCTTTCTACAAATTTCTAGAAATTAATAATAAATAATAATAATAAGCCTTTATTTAACCATGAATTTCTTAGTTCATAATATAATTTAAAAAAAGAAAAACAATAAAAATAACAGTTAATTTGTATTATAATATTTCACTCGTACAAACCAGATTTCGATAAGAGTTGCAGTTTTGAAGAAGAAATCTTTTATTTTTTTAAATATCCGAAAATGCATTTTTTTTAACAGTTACTCTAAACAGCTGTTTATAAATAGTAATTTCTAGAAATGATATATTTCTAACAGTTTCATGAAAAAAGGACATAACACAAAAAATTTAAGCAGAACGGACAAAGCGCATTATAAAAATAAAAAAGAAAACAAAAAAAATAATAAAAAATGAAAATATGTATAAAATACACATTTTCGAAAATCGCAAGGTAAAGTCGGATTCGATCCTGGTGCTCGTCTAATGCGAACCGGGACTGTGACGAACAGAGCCAACCATGCTTCGGGGTTGGGTTGTGAAATAACCCTTCTAAATGTAGATGGAATAGAAAAGAAAAACAATAAAAATAACAGTTGATTTGTATTATAATATTTCACTCGTACAAACCCGATTTCGATAAGAGTTGCAGTTTTGAAGAAGAAATCTTTTATTTTTTTAAATATCCGAAAATGCATTTTTTTTAACAGTTACTCTAAACAGCTGTTTATAAATAGTAATTTCTAGAAATGATATATTTCTAACAGTTTCATGAAAAAAGGACATAACACAAAAAATTTAAGCAGAACGGACAAAGCGCATTATAAAAATAAAAAAGAAAACAAAAAAAAATAATAAAAAATGAAAATATGTATAAAATACACATTTTCGAAAATCGCAAGGTAAAGTCGGATTCGATCCTGGTGCTCGTCTAATGCGAACCGGGACTGTGACGAACAGAGCCAACCATGCTTCGGGGTTGGGTTGTGAAATAACCCTTCTAAATGTAGATGGAATAGAAAAGAAAAACAATAAAAATAACAGTTGATTTGATAATAGTTCAAAACAGTAAATTTAGATTTCATTTTGTTGCATTATTCATGGCCATTTCATGGCCCCTTTCAGAAAGGCCTCCTCCAAGTGCCTCCATCTATTTCACTCGTACAAACCCGATTTCGATAAGAGTTGCAGTTTTGAAGAAGAAATCTTTTATTTTTTTAAATATCCGAAAATGCATTTTTTTTAACAGTTACTCTAAACAGCTGTTTATAAATAGTAATTTCTAGAAATGATATATTTCTAACAGTTTCATGAAAATAGGACATAACACAAAAAATTTAAGCAGAACGGACAAAGCGCATTATAAAAATAAAAAAGAAAACAAAAAAAATAATAAAAAATGAAAATATGTATAAAATACACATTTTCGAAAATCGCAAGGTAAAGTGAACGGATGTGGGATTCGAACCTGCTGCTCGTCTAATGCGAACCGGGACTGTAACGAACAGAGCCAACCATACGTCGCGGTTGGGTTGTGAAATTACGCTTCTAAATGTAGATGGAAGAGAATGGTTGGTATAGATTTAATAGAACGTGCGTATTTCTCGATGCACGACGCCTCACCTCACGCATCGATGTACTCGCGCGGAGCGCCCCGCGCCCCGCAGTGGGCGGGGCTAGTCGTGTCCCACTTCGTCTGCTTCACCCCCTCAAATACCTAAAAGTTTGCTATTCACAGCGTCTTAACAACAATTTACATTGTGTTGAATATCTACATATGGCATATTTAGATATTCAACACAAATTATATAAAAAACTAAGAATTATTCAAGAAATTATAATAGAAGAAAGTGTGTAGGAAAGAAATAGGTATTTCTCCTGTACTGAAGACAAGAGTTTTTCTAACTTAACAGACAACTGTGCTTCTGGGCAGTTTGTTATGCTACCTACTTATTACCAGCTAAAAGACTAGAAAATGGTAAAGATGAGGCTTTCTGGGAGCAAATATAATTTTGACTCTGAAAAAGTTATATTTTTCTTCTTTAGTTGAATCAAATAAATACTTGAGTAGTTGATGTTGTGACGTAGTATGTAAGTACCCAAGTAACACACATCATGGAATAATAGGTACTTACATACTACGTCACAATGTTAAAAGGTTCATAAAATAATTCATTGGCAACAGTGAATAAATCAAACAGTTCAATTGTAATGTGACCTGCTTGTGTAAGCCTTCATTCAATTAACACATCTCTTGCATCGATTTAATTAAACATCCAATTTACAATGAACTGTACTTAATTGGTTGATTCGACAGAATTCGCCCCTTGCTCAGAATTCGCCTCTTGTTTAATAATTAAATTAAATTCTACATATGAGGAGATAAGGAAGAGATAAACTTTTATGGACGTTTTAACTGTTTTGTTGATTTGCTTTAGGCTAAGTAATAATGGGTCTACCAAGTTAAACAACATTTGCTGCGGTTGTTCCATAGACGGGAGTCCATCATTACATACCAAGGCCCCTCCGTGTCTCCAAGAGCATGCTAAGCTTTTGGACCCGGCTGTAATTCGTGTATCTTTGACAATCTTTACTTGTCGATAAAAGAAAGTTTGAAAGCAAGGCTTATCAAGGGGTATCATATTACCCAGTAACTGGGTTGTAGAGGTTAGATATGCAGTCCCTCTATGACACTGCTCGTATCCAGCTGTATATTGTAGTTGGGAAAACGCAGCCAGGTAATGAGGCTGGTGATGTTGAGTTTTAAATAAAAAAGTTTAACCTAATTCTTTTTTATAATTTATAAACTAGTGCTTAACTGCAATCCCTTTTGGTACTATATTTAATTGATCCTTTGGCTGACCTTTCTCGTGTTAAATGTTCGGTAAAACTCGGAAAGGCAATATGCGTATTATGTTCTTATTTAAAATACTCTCCTATTATAATCACACTGAAGGGGGGGATGTTCGTAGTTTTGGGTACCATGTGACTTCATGTTGGGAGGTTTTTGATTATTCTTAAGTTCTCTTTTTTTTTTAATTTAGATCTCATTCAAAGGGTGCATAGGTCTAACGGACTCAAAGTAATTCACCAGGTTCCGTGTGTTTCTTCAATTGTAGGACACTATATCATGAATATAATGGTGTAAATTGGATAGAAATTAAATGTAGAAACAAAACATCTTTTTAAAACTGAGTTTTTTTATAGTAATGATGTTTTATTTTACCGTAATAGAGTTTATGCGTAGATCAATTCATTAAGCATAAAATAAGTCATATTACATTTAGTTCAAAAACCAGCAAGGACTCAATTTCAAATCTATTCTTAGGACCAATGCACACGAAGGACGAAAATCTGAAACTAATGTCCAAATAAAAGTATCTGTCTACAGTGTCAAGTTAGTAACTTGTTTCGTATCAGGATGGCCAATAGCCATAAGTTTGCCAACATGTTTTGTTCTAGTTTCAATTTCAAGTGAACAATCCGTGGCGCAGATGTGCCAAGTCTTGCAAACTTGGCCATGCTTGTGAAAAAGTGTCCTCGCCTTTAGTTGGAGACTTGCCCTGATTTTGGAACTTTTCGTTCCGTTATTAAAGATTTTCGTATTGATGATTTGATTTATGTGGGTACAGTAAAGTAATTTTAAAGTAATAGTTTGGAGTTTGATAAGATTAGTTCAGCCGGTGCTGCCCCACTGTGGGACAAAGACCTTCCCCAAATCCTTACAAGAACTCCTTTCTCGCGCCACATTGAACCACGAGGGCTGGTTCCATACGTGACCAGACCGTCTCGTCATCTCATTCTGGACCGGTCTCGGCGCCACCGTCCTTCTTCAAGCACCTATTGTGTGGTGGCTTTTGCCCAACGGTAGTCGTGCATACAACTAATCTCACCCGTCCAATCCATTTGAGCATAAAGAACGTTTACTATCGACAATACTTTTCGAGTAGTTTCTTACTTAAACTGATTTTCATAATTACAGTGATGTTTAACGTGGTTAAACTTGCCTCATGTGGATGTTTATGGCCTGGATATGATTTGTTATTATTTGAGTTATTTATTTATAAGTCGGTATTTTAATGTATTTAGGATTATACTAGGAGAAGAGTGACTTTTACATTAATATGTACGAACAGTAGCAGTTTAAGTTACCCGAAACTGTCAAATATTCCCCATAAACCTCGAGCCTTATGCTTTAGAGATAACATTGAAAATCTAATAAAGAAAACAAAGTACAAACGACAGCTCGTTTGTACTTTGTTTTATTTGTTTTCGCTTGGCGTTATTTCTGACTTATTTTGTTTAGCGCGTAAAGGTAATTGCGTGATGTTAAATATACCTACTATTATACAGCCTCAAGAATTGAGCTATTAAACATAAAAACTGCCGATTGATACATCCAGAGATTAGCACGTTCACACAACCATTAAATCAACATTTTTTTTTTTTTTAATGCAGGCAGAAGTCGTCATCATCATCTCAGCGTTAATCCCAGTCGCATCCGCAGCTTTTACAGCTTTGGAGTCCGGGGTCTGCTTTACCAGTCTAACTGCTGATTTTGGCTAAACTTCGATATTTTCCGTGAAGCGATTGCCGTCTGACCTCCACCACCCGAAGGCGATATCTAAGCATTGCAGTTAGACCAACTGTTAGACTTTTGAGGGCTCCAACCAACCCGTAACGACTGCCACTAGATGTTCTTATGGCAACCGGGACCAACGGCTTAACGTGCTTTCCGAGGCACAACCAGACCAGAATATTTGCACTGGTCTGGTGCAAATATTCATATTCATGCATACAAATATTTGCAATGTGCGGGGATCGAACCCGCGCCTCCTTGCGCAACGGTCGCGTTAGCTACCGCTACGCCACGGAGGCTGTCAAAATTTAGGTAGAAGTATTCGTAGATATTTTAATTGTTATAAGTATGTTAAACAAGAATTCTTAAACCCTTAAAGAATTTTTACTATGATCGAAAATAAATACTCCGCTACTCTCATCTTACTGTCATATCCTAATTATAAACTTGAAAGTTTTTATTGATGGATGAATGTGGAAGCCAGGTCCTGAGTTGATTTCAAGAAATACCGTGACCTCTGGCGCATAGACAAGTGAAAGAACTCAGGTTTTAGTCAGTAAAAGTCTGACACGTCCTTCCGCTCCGGCCAGAGCGGGAGAGGTCATTTGATGAATTCACATCCAAAAAAAATGGATGGATTCTTTTCATTCCAATATTTTGTTTGGATTTAAACATATACGGGTTTTAATGCGGGGCTCAGCCACCGTATTAACAAAATCCACAAGACATTAAAAAGCTTGGAGTCGCAAAAAACAAGAAGAAAACAATACACTCAACCCTCTAATACCGGTAGTGAATAATCCGGAGATTTCGAAACAGCGGCGGAATTCGGAATAAATTAGACATATTTGATATATGGGCCATTGTTTCGGGTTTCTGACTGTCTCGGCTTGGGATAGAGATTACCCTCCGTGAGATATTATGGGGCGATGGTTGGAGGTTGTGATTATGTAATTTGTGCTGCTTTGGCGATTTTTTTGGGATATAATGATCTTGCGTAGCGAATTTTGTAAAAGGGTAGATTAAATGGTAATATGAAACGTCGTTGTAATTTATTGTTCTCCTGTCACAGTGTTTGTCCCCGAGCTCCTCCAAAACGGCTGAACCGATTTTAATGAAATTTCTTATTTACGTTTGTTAGGCATGAGATTAGGGTTTTATCTATATTTATTAATAGCAGCCGCCAGCGACTACTTTCGCGTGGAATTAATTATGCTCCGCTCCTATTGGTCGCAGCGTGATGTTATCCTAAAGCCTTCCTGGATTAATGGGCTATCCAAAGCAAAAATATTTTTTCAAATCGGACCAGTAGTTCCCGAGATTAGCGCGAACAAACAAACATACAAACAAACTCTTCAGCTTTATATATTAGTATAGATTTACGCTGATAAACCCGCAGGGCACAGCTAGTGTTTATAAAATGTTATTTTCTCTTTATAGGAAACCTGTATATATATCTTTTTCAAAATAAGCAATTAAATCGATTCCAATAATTTTTACACCATGCTATATTTTCCCAAATATTTTTTAAAAAATGTTGCAGTTTGCGAATTACTGCGATCCCCGACTCGCCTGCCAAGCGTGGGGTTAATGCCCCCGAATTCAATGAAAGCCTTTGGCTTTGTCCAGCAGTGGACTTCTATAAGCTGAGAAGAAGTTATTCTGTAGTAACGGCCATTGTTTACCAGTACCCTAATTGCGTAATACTCTATTACTATCAATTTGAATCATTCTGAAGCATATAATGCTAATCTATTGCTCCATGTCTTCCAAAAATATGTTTGCTCAACAACATACATAACGCAATGAATGTTGTTGAACTGTCAAAGTGAAACCTATTGCTACTGGATAGTGTGTTGACAGCCTCCGTGGCGCCACCTTGCGCAGCGGCCGCGTCCGCTACCGCTAGGACGCGGCTGCTGCGCAAGGTGGCGCGGGTTCGATCCCCGCACAGTGCAAGTATTTGTATGCATGAATATGAATATTTGCTCTGGTCTGGTCGTGCCTCGGAAAGCACGTTAAGCTGTTGGTCCCGGTTGTCATACGAACATGTAGTGGCAGTCGTTACGGGTTGTTGGAGCCCTCAAAAATCCAACAATTGGTCTAACTGCAATGCTTCGATGTCGCCTTCGGGTTGTGGAGGTCAGACGGCAGTCGCTCAACGCAAAATGTCGAAGTTTAGCCATATCAGCAGTTGGACTGGTAAAGCAGACCCCAGACTCCAAAGCTGAAAAGGCTTCGGATGCGACTGGGATTAACGCTGGGATGATGATGAGTGTGTTACGCCTCTACCCTGCTGGTCATTAATACCACAACAATTCACAGGTACACCATCGGGGTGCTACACCATAACTTACACCGTAGTTCTTTATTTCCTTTTGTAATTTATACCTATTTGTATGGGAAGATACGCAGCTGCTGATAGTTGGCTACTAAAAAGATTTATGTTTTTCATCTCCAATTTTCTAGTGAAAGAACTAGGTACTATTAAAATTAAAGTAGTTTAAATTATTGTGTGTTGATCGTCTTCATCTAGGATTGCTGCGTTTGATTAATTAACAAGTATAATCTATTCATTTGATGACATGTCATAACATCTAGATTGCTGTGTAAATATTAACGTTATATACAGATAGTCGTGGTCGTCAGGTAGTCGTGGTGGCCTAGTGGTTAAACCACCAGCCTCTAAAGTATGAGTGTGCGGATTTGATTCCAGGTCAGGCAAGTAGGTAGGTTTTAAGTTATATTTATGTACCTTCTAAGTATATCTTGGATACCAATGACTGATTACAAGGTGATGGAAAACATCTGTAGGAAACATGGACTATAAGTCTGAAATCGCCAACCCGCATTGAGCAAGCGTGCTGATTACGCTCAATCCTTCTCTTTATGAGAGGAGACCTGTGCCCAGCAGTGGGACGATAAAAAGGTTGATAATGATGATGTGATGATGTACAGATACACTTTCCACAATAAATTCTCTTTATTTCAAACATCATCAACATTATCCTGTATTTATCATAATTTCTTATCCCATATTTCTCTAGTCTACCTCATCCTTTTACTTTCCATGTCATTGTTCACACAGTCCATCCATTGTTTCTTTGGCGGTCTACCATATTCTTCTATGTTCAGGTTCTGTCAAATACTAGCGTCAAGCACTAGTTGTCTGGTCCTTTCGCTGAACTGGACCTTTTTGGCGCAATCGTGAAGCACTTTCCTTCTTGTTGTTCTTCTTCAGTCTGTAGATGTCCACTGCTGGACAAAGGCCTACCCCAAGGCTTTCCACGCTGACCGGTCTTGTGCTGCCCGCATCCATCGGCTTCCCGCGACCTTCACCAGGTCATCGGTCTACCTTGTTGGGGGCCTCCTTACGCTGCGTCTTCTAGTACGTGGTCGCCACTCCAGAACCTTACTGCCCCATCGGCCATCGGTTCTACGAGCAATGTGCCCTGCCCACTACCACTTAAGTTTAGCGGCTCGAAGAGCTATGTCGGTGACTTTGGTTCTTCTGCGGATCTCCTGATTTCTGATTCGATCACGCAGAGAAACTCCGAGCATAGCTCTTTCCATTGCCCTTTGTGTGACTCTGAGCCTTCGTATGAGGCCCATTGTGAGCGACCACGTTTCAGTTCCGTAAGTCATCACTGGCAACACACACTGGTCAAAAGACTTTAGTCTTGAAACACTGTGGTATCTTGGACACTTTCCTACCGGTTTCTTACATCGAATTTGACACTTTTTTGTTTTCATTTGATATGAAGTGTGTCTGTTCTAAATATATGTATTTTGTTTTTTTCTTTACACTTTTCTTATTCTTCTGTATCATATGCCCATACCGTGACAACCGAATTCCATATTTGTATGAAAGTGGTTGTTCATTTACCGGTGCCATGTCAGTTATTTATGATAATAACAGCATTACCTATTGTCTGGTTAAACTAGGCGTTACACAGACAGACACGAGAACTGAACATACTCAGTGAACAAATAGAATCCTTTTTGTAGTAAAATAAAAATTGTTCCTATTTCGTTTCATCTCAGTTTTAAAACTTTACCTACCCGTTATTTTCTACTCTTGAATTTATTATCAAACCAACTTGAGTCAGCGGCTTCCGTCTCTTTGAAAGTCAACTTTAACGTCTATCATTCTTCTTCTTCTTCACCCTATAGAGGTTCACTGCTGGACAAAGGCCTCCCCCAAGGCTTTCGTTGCATTGGTAGGGTTCGCCACAATACCCACGCTTGGCAGGCGGGTTGGGGATCACAGTAATTTGATATTTCACAGGAGAAGCGCTGCTGCCCGCTTCCCTGGTGAGAGTTCCCTTAGTCGTCTCTTACGACACCCACGGGAGTATATGGGTTGGTACTATTCTAAGCGCGGTACCACACGAGCAACATATATCTAGTTGAAGAATTTGTTTGTTTGTCGCACCATGTAAAATACTGGTTCTGCACCCGGTCAGACTGGAAGCTGACCCGAACATAGTTGGGAAAAGGAGAATTTCTTTTTGCATTTGATAGCATGATTCTTGATGAAGGCTTTATGCATCAATATAAGGTTATAATTATAACCCTTAGAAGCCTTGCTTTTTTCATTTATCGAATTTTAGGGTTTGGACTTGTGAATAGCGTTTAGAGGAATACGACGCTAACATTGATTAACTTTCGATATGATACAGAAGCATATCCTGAGGTTGTGTTTTTTTCAATTTCCAATTTACAGATAAGTTTAGATTCTTCTTACTAACAATTTTCTCAGTGAATACTTGCATTTTGTTTGGTGATCGATACGGTAATAAACGGGCAGGTGGTAGGGTGTATTTTGCTCGGAGAACAGATAGGCGATGGAGCCGAAAGGCTCAAGAGTGGCGACCGCGTATCGGAAGACGTCACGTTGGAAGGCCTACCACAAGATGGACCTTAATTAAAGCCGTAAGAACTGATTACATGTGAGTATTATGGAACCGGTTGAAGAGAAGGTGTCTATGTCCAGCATTGGACGTCTTTCGATTGAATTACATGACTTAATTCTCCGTTCCGTCATCGGATGACTCGCCGTACGCGACCCTTACGTTGTTGACGCCACTGCGATTCGGAGGAAGCATTTCGCCTCGTACTTTGAAGGACTGGAACAATTTGCCAGCGGCGGTATTTCCGTCTGACTACAATTGAAGTTAATAGGCTTACAATAAACTAGCTTTAATATCAACAACGTCAAGTACTGGTAACGAATGGTGGTGAATAGCTATACAGTATTTCTAAAGCTTGTAAACGAACAAGTCAGTCTCCAAGTTGCTTTCGCATTTACAATTATTAGTATGTACATATTTCAAAAAGTACTCTATCAGCAATTAAAATGTCTTCTGTATAACAAGAAAACAATTTCTGCGGTACTTTGCACTGAATTATTTGGAAGATAATTCTGTCAGCGCATGAAATATTGGTCTCGAGTTCAGTGATATATAGGACGTTGACAGTGTATTCTTGGAAATATTATTAGAGAGGCTGTTTTTTAATGTCAAAAGGAAAGAGAAAGTGGGTTCTGTACCTAAAGAGGTAAATACGAGACCTTATTATTAGCACTCCATTATCCATCTGTTTGCCTGTTACCAGGCTGTGAATCTGTCTTAAGAATCGTGACAGCTAGATAATTGACATTTTTACAGATGATGTATTTCTGCCAGTATGATATCAAATATTTTAAACAGAATATATGTATATTTTTATATTTTGTATCGACTATGGTACGAATAAAGGTGATGTACAGGACTGTAACAACTATCGAGGGATAAAGCTCATGTCACATAGTATGAAGGTATGGGAGAAAGTGATTGAGAAAAGATTGCGAGAGGAGAGTGAGATTACCCCAAACCAGTTTGGGTTTATGCCAGGTCGAGGAACAATGGACGCCACTTTTGTACTCCGCCAAGTGTGCGAGAAATACAGACGTGCACACAAGAACTTGCACATGGTGTTCATTGATCTGGAGAAAGCGTATGATAGGGTACCTCGTGATGTGCTGTGGTGGGCCCTGAAAGAGAAAGGTTTGCCTGGGAAGTATGTAGAGTTAATTCGTGCTATGTACAGTCGATCTCGTACCTACGTCCGGTCGGCTGCTGGCAATACCGACGAGTTCAGCGTGGCGGTAGGCTTGCACCAGGGATCGGCTTTAAGTCCGTACCTCTTCCTGTTGATTATGGACGCTCTTACGTCGGACATCCAGGAGGAGGCACCCTGGTGCATGCTGTTCGCCGATGACATTGTTCTCGTCGGTGAAGATGGACCTGAGATCCAGAGCAGATTGGAGAAATGGCAACAGAAGCTGGAGAATGTTGGCTTGAAAATCAGCAGAACCAAAACCGAATATATGTTCTGCGATTTCGGCGGTCTCTCCACTTGTGGAGCCATAGCCCTTGATGGCGCACTCCTGCCAATCTGCTCCGACTTTCGGTATCTCGGTTCACTCGTGCAAAGCGATGGCGAAATAGATCGGACGGTTAAGCACAGAATTAACACTGGGTGGATGAAATGGCGGCAGGTCACGGGAACAATTTGCGACGCCCGCATTCCCCTTAAACTTAAGGGGAAAATATATAAAACCATGATCCGACCTGCTGTCTTGTATGGATCAGAATGTTGGGCTACGAAAGGGATGAATGAAAGGCAATTGCATGCAGCCGAGATGAGAATGCTAAGAGGGATGTGTGGTGTTACACGAATGGATAGAATAAGAAATGAGTACATAAGAGGAAGTCTGAAAGTGGCACCGGTAGCTGAAAAGTTGTGTGGAAATCGGTTGTCATGGTACGGGCATGTGTTACGGAGAACTGAGGAGAATGTCGTGAGGAGAGTCTTAATTATGAATGTTGATGGCTATAAGAGTAGGGGAAGACCAAAGAAACGATGGATGGAATGTGTGAAGGATGATATGGCTAAGAAGGGAGTGACTGCCGAGATGGTTTCTGATAGGGATGCATGGAAGAAAAAGACATGTTGCGCCGACCCCAAATAAATTGGGATAAGGGCAGGAGAATGATGATGAATGGTACGAAACTATTCATGTGCGAGTCCGACACGTATTTGGTCGTCATCTTCTGCTATAATCTGCCTTTTCTCTAATCTGCTGCTGAATACCAGTATTGGCCTTTTAGCTAACCACGCCGATGAGTACATTGACAATTAATAGTACATTATAGTAACAACAGTAATGTGTAACATTGGTGATTACCTCCGAGGCGCTATTGAGATATAGGCGAGGGTCTTAAGAGAGTCGAGGACGGTAATCATCAATTATATGTGGACCATACGACGTTTTTCAATATATTTGTGAATAAAATAATATTAAAAACTCATTTACATAAAAAAAAAAATTGTTCTATTGAACAAGTTTTCTTTTTTTTTTAAATAAATACTTTTGAACAAAGCCACTCAACCAATTAAATTTAATAAAAGATGGCTGGAAGACGCCATTTTGTGTAGATGTATTTTATTTTTGCATTGCAATTTGCAACTCACTAGTGAGTTTTAGATTTTTTTTTGTCACATGTTGATTGTGGGTGTCATATGTACCTAATTACTGTGACCATAGAGCCACTTTATGAGCAAGTGTGTTGAAAAACAATATATACGACTGTGGTCCTTTGGCCCTAATTAAGCTATGACCCCGCACGAAAGGACCAAAAAACATCTTATAGCTAAACAATCCTTATTTCGTTAAAGATTAACTTTACATCGAGATAGAAGCAATAGATTATTAGGATAGAAGCTTTCAATTTTGTATCAAAAGTTTAAAACAAAGTTATCTGAGCACTGTCGAAATCAACCACGCTAGAATAGCTCTTTTTAAACTTATAATGTGTTTCCACGATCGATATTTACTCAGTTATCTTTCATGTTTATTAACTTTTCAATAATATTAACAATGAAGTTTATCATCATTTTCTATAGATTTTGTATTTTAATTTAATTGACTAGATATTTTGAAATGTTTGAATGCCACAATAATTACGACTGATTGTTATACGTCTTTTTCGTCTAGAATGTTAAGACCAAGTACCTAATATCTACAGAAAAAAAAAAAAAACAAAATTAAATAAATAAGAAATAATACCAGAATATAAGATAAACTTAAAATTTAGCAAAAATTACATTTTGTAAAGATTTTCCCCCTTATTCATAAACGCTGTTTAAAGTTAACTAGTGATTAGCGATTCTTTAACCATACATTTTAGACGTTTGTAAGTCACTTAAATTTAAACATCGTTTATGAATAAGGGGGTTTATCATCCATACTCCATACTAATATTACTCCATACTAATATACAGCCTCCGTGTGGCGCGGGTTCGATCGCCGCACAGTGAAAGTATTTGTATGCATGAATATGAATATTTGCACTGGTCTGGTCGTGCCTCGGAAAGCACGTTAAGCCGTTGGTCCCGGTTGCCATACGAACATCTAGTGGCAGCCGTTACGGGTTGTTGGAGCCCTCAAAAAGTCCAACTATTGGTCTAACTGCAATGCTTCGATGTCGCCTTCGGGTTGTGAAGGTCAGACGGCAGTCGCTTCACGGAAAAATGTCGAAGTTTAGCCATATCAGCAGTTGGACTGGTTAAGCGGACCCCAGACTCCAAAGCTGAAAAGGCTTCGGATGCGACTGGGATTAACGCTGTGATGATGATGATGACTCCATACTAATATTATAAATGCCAAAGTATATCTCTGTCTGTCTGTCTGTCTGTCTGTCCGCCTTTCTCGCCAAAACTACTGAACCGATTGTAATGAAATTTGGTACACAGATAGTCTAGAGCCTGAGAAAGGTCATAGGCTATAAAACATCCCGCTATGACCAATAGGAGCAGTGCAGGAACAAAAAATGTTGCGAAAACGGGAGCAAACGCGAACGTACAAATTGCTCCCATTATTTTAACAGGCACTTATTTTATATCAACTAAGCTCTTTCGGTTCGAAGCTTACGCGGGTGAAACCGCGGGGCACAGCTAGTTAAATAATATTTTTAACAATTCGTTGAGTTTAACTACAGGTCAAAGAATCGACTCTCACTTCAAAGCTTGCGCTACATTTCTCCCTACTGAATCAACAAGCCAACACGAAAAAGCGTCCCAAATAAATTTACCTATCAACAAAAAATCTACAAAACGAGTAATTTTTGAACATTCTGAGCACTTAAGGCTCATTCAGACCTTTTCGATTCCCCCACAAAAGGTCCCGGTCCCCGGACGAACAGAAATTATTTCCCCAATAGAATTTTCTCACATTGAATGAAAGAAAGCGTTAAGGGATTCATAGCCACTGGTTTTTCTGAAAAAGAAACTCAAACGGATGGTATTCAACGTGGGCCAGCATGGCCATGGTTGGACGAACATCGCCTGTTAGGACTTATGTGACATATTTGCATTTAGTTCGAGTTAGATTCGGTTTTTTGCATAATTTTTGGTTCATTATCCTCGATTTTCGATTTTACTGGCGAAATATGGTTTGGCTTTTGTGGTCTTGAATTTAAAAAAGTTGCTTAATTGAATATTATCATAACGTCCTTTAAAATAATTTGATAACTATTTGTAATTCATGAAGTTACAATATATTTTTTTGTATTTATATATTACTAGCTTTCCGCCCGCGGCGTCGCCCACCGAGAGTTCGGTTATACCGTGCGTTTTAGATTTCCCTCGGGAATTTCAAATTTTTCCGGTATAAAAAGTACCCTATTATTTTATCCAGACTTTAAACTTTACATCTGCAAAATTTCAAAGCAATCGGTTTAGTAGTTACGGCGTGAAAGCGGAACAAACAAACAAACAAACTCACTTTCCCATTTATAATATGAGTAAGGATTAAACCATTAACTGGGTTGTGGAGGTCTGATTGGCAGTCGCTTCATGCTAATCCTTAGTATGTTGTATCTGGTAAGACTGGACGCTAACTTAGTTAGGATAAGGCTAGCCAAACGATGACATGGTGTTAAACAACAAGTATATATCTATTTATGACATGTTAACTCATTATTTATCAAGTACAAATGTAGTTTGCAAGTATGCTGGAAGAGATTTCTTTTGAGGTAAGTACCTATTACCTACTTCTGTACCACTTTTCTATTTGTCTTCTCCTGTCGGTTCCAAATCAAATCAAACGCCAATTATTTAAATTAGGCTAAGAATCAGCACTTTTGAACGTCAATGTTACATAAGACAGCCCTCCAAAACGCCCACACTTCGCCACTTCCTAGTGCTTTCGCTGGAAAGATGAAGTGGCGGAACAAACTCCCCAGCAGCACAGCTGTTCATTTAAAACAAAAAAAAAAAAAAATTTCAGTTTAGATATCGCCTCCTCCTCTTAATAAGCTATTTACAAACCTTTACAGTTAGCAATTGAATATTGTTGTACCCAGTGGCGTGCCTAGGGTCCACCGATAACGCAAGCCCATGATACGTTTTCTTACCGTTCTTTACAAAACAAGATTTTGTGATCCACATCACCATATTCTTCGCTTCAAGAAGCCGGTGGTCTAACGACGGCGAGCTAATCAAAGCACACTGAAGGCATGATATTGCTAGGCAGAAGAATAACACGTACCAGCAAAGACATACCCTCGGCGGCTTCGAAAAAAGCCTTTCTCTTTTCATTGTGTTGAGCGAAGATACCTACCTACAATCCCTACATATATTCATAACGGCGCGTGTCCAATTGCAAACGATCTAAATATGCTACAAAGTTATGGGATTTCGAAAACATAGAAATAAAAAAATAAAAAAAGCTTTTACTTATATTCTAAATCAATGCGTCTATCTTTCTTTAAAAATGATTTTAATACGTCAGAATAAAAAGTTGGTGAACGTTTGATTTCTACTAAAAGTTGCTTTTCGATCGCGATCATCGAAAGATCAGAAAGTCGCTCTTGGCCCTGTGAGTTCCGTAAGTATGTGTGAATACGCTTTAGCGAAGAAAATGCGCGTTCTGCGGAAGCTGACGTAGCGGGAATTGTTACAATCAAATGGGCAAGTTTACAATAAAGTTTGTTCGAATGGGAACAGCCCGCAATCCAATTAGTTTTATAAACGGATCTATTGAATTTCCTTTTATGAGACTTACTTGTTTGAGCTTAAATCCGGCGTAGGTTTTGGCGAAGATATGAGGTTATTTTTCTCTGAAAAACTTAAAGAATTTACCTTTCCCCCGCCTAGCAAACTATAAATACACTTGAAATCGTCACAAGGGACATAAATATTATCGGTATCCGACGGATTTGCACTCATTTTACACAATCAATTCAAAATTAAACTTCGAAAAAATTACTCCGCTCAACAACAACAGAGACTATTCAAATCGTAGCTATGTTCATACAAATCAAACCCAGTGTTGCCGTTCCATGAACTTTAAAAGCGCTTAATTATCTGAAAATTCTACCAGATATGAAAAAAATATAACAAAAAATAAAACCCGCAAGAAAGTGCTAAACTATTTCACATGTGTAACACGGCCAGTTTTTTGTTTTATACTAGGTATTTTTTATAAACGCTTGAATTACAATGAAAGAAATATTTTTTTTTTGTCACAGAAATTTCTTAACCCTTTTTTTCACTTGAATGAGTCAAAAAGCGAATGTTATTGAAAAAGTATAATACATACTAAGTAAGTATAGTATATACTCGATGTATTTAACTATAACTTTATCACTCATTCATATTTAATATCAACGAACGTGAAAGACGAAGAAAACTACTTATATTCAGTCCATGAATGAGCCAATTTAATCTATTATAATTTAAATATTTTAATAAAATAATTTTATCTATTATACCTGGGACTCCTTCGTGTAATATATTCTATTTCGGTGACATCAGCCCACAAACTTAAAATAAATGAAAATTATCGTACTTAACTACTAAAAAATCAACAAACTAAAACGGCAACACTGATCCAACAGTGCGTTGTGTACAACGTCAGATGCAAGCCGTGCTTTATTGAGCAGAATCCAGCCATATAAAATGTCAATAGTTATATGTATACTTATGTTACTAGATACTTCATATTACGGAACGAAAGAAGAGTGCATTGCAAGCGAGGTTAAACCTGGCTTGCACTAGGTTAGAGCCCGCAAGTGCGAGTGAGATAGATATTGAGCCGTGACCTTGTGCGACCGTGGGCGCGTCTTCAAACTGAGTGGCGCTATGCGTTGTATTTTTAATTACGTCTACGTAAATTTAGTTTGAAAACTATTTTCTTCTGTTTACTGTTTTTTTTTATTTTTGGGGGTGAGGCTTGAGGGAAGGCAAGCCGGGCATCTGGGCTTATATGGTAGGCCCGCCACTGGTTGTACCCACCTAATTTAATTTTCATAATAACGACGTATTCGAACGAACGACGATTTTCGTAAAATCGTCCAATTGTATCCCCGTTCTCGACCATCCTTATAACCGCTGTGTCACCAAAAGGTTTTAAGACATCCTTTTTTGTGGAATTAGATTGCACCCGTCCCCATGTCGGGACCCTTTACTTTTATACCGTTTCATCCCTATTCAACCCTAAATAGTGTCGCTGGTCTTATTGTGCCAGTAATTAAGTTTGCCATTTGCCAAACAATGCGAATTTATAATCTTTGGAGAATTTTGGAGCTATTTAAAGGCTGTTTTGGACCAATTTTGCTTGGAGACTTCCACGATGTGTTGATTTAGGTTCAATGACAAGGTTTTTGTGCGAGTGATTTTGTGTTTAAATAGTATTTGATTTTCTGTACATCTATCTGATTTGCTTCTTGATTAGCAATTAACATCGGATAGAAAAATATCGAATAAAATCTGAAAAAAAAACTATATAGTTTAGTTAATATAAATCTGATAATGCCATTCGGTCTTGAGCCACGGTATTGAACAATGTACCGTACCGTTTTACGATGAGAAGCCTTTTCGCTGCAGTAAGACAATAGTTCAGTTAATGTACTATGTCTGATTTAGCCGAACTTTTAAAGTAAATGAAATGATCACCATGTATATCTACTGGCATAAATATGTCTGAATTAATTATTAAAAAAGCCAACTCCTCATCGGATGTACAGATATCAAAAAGTAAATTCAAATGAATGCTTTGCAGATTAAGTACTTTACTTTAACGGTCCAAGAATTAAAAGAATTTTGTGTTTCTGTAGTGCATATTTATACACCAATACAAACAGTAGGTACAAATATGTTACAGTTTTGCGAAAATAATCCTCTGGTCTGGACGTTATTCGAAAAGGCTTGGTAGTATTCCTCCAGACGATTTCTGAGAAATATCTGTTATTAACGATGAACGCGTGTAAGCCAGCTGGCAGGTCACCAGTCCTTATGAATGTTTCCTTTGGTGTTCATGTTCGAATATTCGATTCAACATTTGAGTATTCGGTTTACAAGGCGCAAAAATATTGTGAAATTTTAACGTTATTTTTATCGTTGTTATTTATATGTTGCTCTTTACTGATTTTTTGGTCTTTAAAGGCCTAAGTAATTAGCTAACGATTTTCAACGTTATTGATATATGTTGGTCCTTAATGGCCGATTTGACGTACTAATATTTGCAAAAAATTGTGTGATTTAAAGAGAGTGTGTTCATGCAGTGCTTGCCCATATGTATGACTGACACCTTGACGATTCAATTGGTTATAATACAATTAATTCGTAAATAATATAATTGGTTTACATGAAATAAATACTTTGTGTTTGAGCTGTACGTTTTCTCATTAAATTCTTTCTGATTAGAATAATGCCTCAAATGGAATGTCAATTTACAGGTTCAAGCTTTAATAGTGACATTAACACAAGTATTCGCGTTTTAATTTTATGAATACATTTTAATTTCAAACGTTATTATTTAGATATTTATTTACAATTATCTAAAATAGTATTTGGAGCAACTTGTGATTGATAGGAAGCTTGGTAGGAATCATTTGCCATGATTATAACTCCGCATCGATCTAATTGTCGATATTAATAGTCGATCTAATAATCGATAAGGCATTGGTGCAGTGACTGAGCCATCCACTGCTGTTCTGGGTGTTGCGAGTGCGATTCCTACACGGAATAAATATCTGTTGCCTATAGGTAGTTGTTTCGAGGCTGAATGTTTATGTGAGTTTAGATGTTTGTAAGACGGCTGTCGCTGAAAACCAGAGCTAGAGCTTTGTCTAGGTTGCAGCATACCTAATCAAGACTCAGCGATAGCCGTTTTACGTGGATAAAACGCAGGTTTCCCCCAACCATTTCTTTTTCTTTTGTGAGTTTCGTCTTTTTTACTACAAATAAACTTATTACTTCTTTTCGCATCCGCGATACAGGAGTAATTCTCAAAGAATTATTAATAATGTTGCCCGCATTAAAAAAAAAAAAAAACATAAAATATGCTTCTCAATTACAACAGTCGTCTATTATACCTTTTAACAAAAGTCGCCTTTCACCCATTCTCAACATCACCAAATAAATATTTTCAAACAATTCGGATACACATAAGTCAAACGGTAAGCATGAATATTTCTCACAATATCTTGATTGAACTACAACCTTTCTAAATCACATCAATTTGCACAGCATCCTTTCCCAAATGGTCCCTGATCCCGCCACCTTCCGCTCCAGCAATAGCTAGTTTATATCACAATAGACTGCTAGCAGTATGATACTTCCTAAAATGATTCTTATTCACAAAACGTGCTGCAGATCCGATATATTGGAGCTAGGAACACTAGGATTTAGAGGAAAGAATTTAGGACTGTTCTATGAGTTTCACGGTCTTATGATTTTTATATTGGTTTTGGGATGGCGTGTTTTGAAATGGGTTACGTGTATAAGGATTTTTTTAATTACACAATGACCAATTCATTGAAAAAAAGTAATTCTTTTTGGAAATATTAAGGTACAGACGACAGCACATCAAGCTACTACAATCTCTCAGATTTCTTTATTAGATTTTCAACTATATTTATAAAGTACTAGCTGCCGGCAGCGACTTCGTTCGTGTGGTTTAGTTATGCTCCTCTCCTATTGGTCGCAGCGTGATGTTATATAGCCTACAGCCTTCCTGGATTAATGTGCTATTTAACGCATATAAAATCTTTCAAATCGGTCCAGTAGTTCCTGAGATTACCCCGTTCAAACAAACAAGCAAACTCTTCAGCTTTATATATTAGTATAGATTAAGGCTCAACGTTGATTGGGAATCTGACAGTTTCGGGTAGCTTGACCTGCTGTCGTCCGTTCTTTAACGAAAACGAGTAATTTTTATTTCACATGTCTAAATTCCCGCTGCTGGTTTATAAGGCTCGACTAGGTGAGAGGGTATGGGCCGTAATTCACGCTACTACTAGACTAATGACTTGAGGCCAAGTCATGGGCACACTTCTCCTTATGTCAGCAAAAAAATTAGCCTAGAAAAATTTTGTTCATTTCCACTAAAAAAGCGATTGGTGTAAAAAGGACTGGTCCTACGTTCCGCGTTAATAGGTCCACAGTAGTGGCACCGATGAGTGTTTCATTGAAAATTCAAGTCTTTCGCAGATATAAGGGGCATTCCACCGGGACGGTAATGTCAGCCCATTTCAGAGTTCTCAATTACGTTATTGTATTTTATCGGTTAAACGTCTTTTCAGCATGTAGATAGGCAGGTAGGTAGTCGTACTGTGTATGTAAACTTCGAGAATTTTGACTTATATCATCATCATCATTATCAACCTTTTTATCGTCCCACTTCTGGGCACAGGTCTCCTCTCATACAGACAAGGATTGAGCGTAATCAATCACCACGCATGCTCAAGGCGGGTTGGCGATTTCAGACTTAAAGTCCAGGTTTCCTCAAGCTGTTTTCCTTCGCCTTCAGTCATTGGTGTCCAAGATATACTCAGAAAGTACATAATATAACTTTAGAGAAGTTACATTGGTAGTTGCCTGACCTGGAATCGAACCCGCGCACTCGTACTTGAGAGGCTGATGTTTTAACCACTTAGGCCACCACGACTCATATACCTACTAAAAGTTATTCATGTACTATATATATATACTTTTGATATTTAAAAATTCATTCGCGTACTCGAATGGTCAAAACGGGAACGGGACCCTCGTGAGCTAGTCCTTAGGGGTAACCAGAAATTATAAAACGCCATAAGCTAAGCTAACTTAATTCTTTTGCTTCGTTTATAATTGCATCACTGCTTACCATCAAGTGGGATTGCGCTAAAGCACTAGTTTATAATTAAATATTAAAAAAAAACATTAAAACGTCATTAACTTGCATAATTGTTCAATAAACTTACGTAATTTTAATATTGTGGTTAAAAAATATTTGCTTGATACATATTTATATGTCTTTGTTTCCTTTTTCAGGTAAGCCACGGTTATTACTAACTGTTCATAACCCACCATACCGGGATTAAATTATACAATATGTAAAGAAAACCCTGTCCGATCCGTGAAGGTATTGTTAGGTATCGATAACTGATTCTACTAATGCCCACAAAGACAAGCTAAACTTAAAAAAAATGCCCCTAAAAAAATAAATATTATTTCGCAAAAAGAGGTAACTTAATACATGTGCGGTCAGCAACCCTTTCCGCGGGCGGCGGGGGGCAGGGCACGCGGCATCTGTGACGTGTTCGCGTCGCTATTCGCTTATAATAATACCGGTTTTGTCACTTTTTTAAAAATTACCAAATTTCGGGGAAATTGGAATTAATTCCCAGGAAAAAAGGTTTATTTCAAAATTCATTAGTATTGTTACTATGATGATTATGTTAAATTTTATATTATATTTGGTCAAGTGTTTACCTAACCTTTATTATCCTAATGGGTCGGACAGGGTTTTCTTTACATATTGTATACAACGTGTAACAAAAAGGGTATATACATACTAAGGGCATGGCATCTTTAGATGATATCAAACGATGTCGGAAGGGTTTCAACTCAAAATAAAATACTCAAAAAATTGGTACCAAATTTTCGGTTTCGTGTGTTTCTTAAAATCAAATAATAACAAACGTGGTAGCACACTACATACGTTAATAACTACTTGTTACCCGTCACATTACTTGCCAAAATCCGATAAATGTCTTCAATATCTCTGTGCGACTAGTATGATAGTAGCCTATCACAGGCGGTGTTTTTCCTCATAACTTCCTAACATAAAGAGATAGGATTAAAAAACCCTTCCAATATCGTTTGATATCATGTAAAGATGCCTTGCCTTTGTTATGTATATACCCTTTATGTTACACGTTGTATAGGTAAGTGAAAAATATATATTTTATTTATAAAAAGTGGTTCAGTGTTTAGCCGTGCGATAACCAATATAAAACGTTCATTCATTCATTCTCTTTTTACTTTTAGAATTGAATCGCACCACGAACGAACAGCTGACCTCATTTCATTCATTGAGTTTATAAAAAAATTTTGCTAGTTCAATCTGAAAAATATTAGTTCCGTGGAACAGTTCCAATGTAGTTCCGAAACAGTTGTAATCGCGCTAATATAATTCAATTAAAACATAATTGCATCGCAACCAAGCCCGAACTTTAGTTAAGTTTCGTATCGCGCTAACCTTTTGACAGATGGTTTAACCATAACTGGATTACAATTGGAACGTAACTGCTGTCAAATGATTAAGTTGAAACAAAGCTAACTTTTTCTGTGCCCTTGGGGCCACTCCACCACGTGGGTTGGCGATTTCAGACTTCAAGTACAGGTTTCCTCAAGTTGTTTTCCTTCACATTTTAATCGGTCATAAGTGTCCAAGATATACTTAGAAAGTGCATATAACTTGGAAAAGTTACATTGGTACCCGCCTGCTCTGGAATCGAACTCGCACTCATACTTGAGAGGCTGGTGTTTTAACGACTAGGCCACCACGACTGGCTGTTCCAGCCACTATGTATGAAACACCTCATATCTTTGATTATATTTTGCTTAGCCTTACTACAATCCTCTATATTGTGCGGTGAATGGTTATGCGAATCTCGCATATAGGCGGTGTTTCATCTCCACCTATGAGGCGAAACATCGCGGTGGATTTAGCAGGTAAGAGTCCGGTCTATATCCCTCTGTTACCATGATGGAGGAAGTCCATAGGAATTTCAATGTAATAGAAAAAAATAGCCTTACAACATCAGTTGCAACAACATTACATTAGCAACTCGATTTATCTCGCTAACGTAGGTGGGTATGACGAACGATTCCAATTTTTGCCGGAATACAAGCCGAATGATAGGGAGAACGACATGGTCGGTTGACAACGGACAAAATTCAATGTGACCTTTCCAAATTAATTATTTATAAGAAAGTACCTACCTATGTATATACCTAAGTTAATAATAGACCCTTGACGTCATTAGGTAAGGCGAAAGGTAAACTTTGCACCCAAAACCGGGATAATAATAATTTGAAGTCTCCGCCCGCACTAGGAGAGTAAATCAATTCTCTCAGAGGACTCTGTGAAAACAAGATAATTTAACGAGGACATTCTGATATTTAAATATTTATGTAGGGCCGTTAAATATTCGCTCAGTAAGCTCTTGTACTGTATACATGGTGTTCGTTTTACGGCACGATGCGCTCCGTAAACTATGCGACTGAAAGTACAGGATGTTGTTTTATAGAGGAATTCTGCTCGTTTCCACGAACTATTTCTGAATTTCTGAGATTTTGCTCAAAAAGCCGTCCCGTTGAAACATTCTACATAGTCAATCGATTGAAAAGCTTGTTAAATAGTTTTGGCATTAACATTTTTGACGTGATGTTATATGTATGTAACTTTACAAATTTAAGTGGGCAAAAGAAGTACAATATATTTCTGCATCGTTCTCACACGGTTGATTTCAACATGAATATTCAATAGCTTGATAATTTAAAAGAGTGTCCATGGAGTTTCTTGTCCGTTCTTCTCCATAGGTACCTACTCTTGGAATGGGCGACTAGCTTCATCATACTGACTGACCGACCTTCTGACAATTCAAAAGTGCCTGTAACTGGTTTATTTGAAACAATATATTTCTGCATCGTTCTCACACGGTTGATTTCAACATGAATATTCAATAGCTTGACAATTTAAAAGAGTATCCATGGAGTTTCTTGTCCGTTCTTCTCCATAGGTACCTACTCTTAGAATGGGCGACTAGCTTCATCATACTGACTGATCGACCTTCTGACAATTCAAAAGTGCCTGTAACTGGTTTATTTGAAAGAAATGCTTTGATTGTGATTTTTTGATTTTGAAGTAAGAAATCTTTAAAGTGAAATGTTTGTTCTATAAACAGGATCAAATCATTAAAAATAAAAATTGATATAATAAGATATATTAGATCAACGTTACCTGTGTGATTCGGAGATATCCGAGAAGATAAGCTGAAATAAATTCACTTCACATCTTAATCACATCATTGGAAAAACCTTTTTTTATATTCCCAAATCGATATTTTCCACCAATAAGAATCCTACCCTACTTATCTGCCTATCACTAAATCAATCCTAAACATTAAAAACAACTTTATCCCGTTTAAAGGTTTACGTGCAGAAAACCTTTAAAGAGATCCTTTAGCAGACTGGAGCTCAGAAACCGATAAGATATCAGAGTTCAATTAAACCTGTCAACGGGGTTGAACGGGGGACTTTGGGAGGGTGTGATATTTCTCCAAGGGAATTGAGAGAAAGGGAAAGTTTTTGGAAAGTAATCTTAAGCGAATTTTGAGGGCGAAAGGCGATAATGAGAATTGGTTAATAGATTGTTTTGATGTAATTAAAATTTTGTTATGGCAGATTACCAAGTTGTACGAGTACGTTCGAATCCAAAGCTACAGTGGGAATCTTTAAACATCTCAACGTGAAAACTTAGGTAGAGTAAGCGTGGAGAGAGTTGTTATTCGAACTAATTAAAAGCTCTATTAAGAGCTCTTTTTTATGACTATTGTTTGACCACAATCCCACCTGATGGTAAGCAGTGATGCAATCATTGATGGTAAAGCGCGCTAGTTTATTAAGAACCTATTAACTCAAAACAACTAAGTGAATAGGAAGAACGCGTACATCGAGGGACTGGAGCAATTTGCCAGCGGCGGTGTTTCCGTCGGACTACAATTTGAGTGTCTTCAAGGCTAGAGTGAATAGGCTCTTAATAAACTAGTGCGCTTTACCATCAACGATTGCGTCACTGCTTACCATCAGGCAGGATTGCGGTCAAGCGCTAGTTTATAATACATAAAAAAAAGGAAAGACGGCAATTTAGTGAGGTGATGCAATGTTAAACCCAACAACACGACCAACAATGCTTTGGCACATCGTAACCGGCACACATCGCAACACAACTGCTTAGACCCGTCCTCCGTACGGCTTCACCAGACATCATACCCGAACACGTCAATTCGTTTGGCGGCAAGACTTTGTCTGGTGGGTGGTAACTTCTGCCGGCAGCTGATGTTATGGCCTACCATCGATTTTAAGCTCACTTTGAAGTTAAGTTTTCGCGGTGACATTTTGACAGAATCAGTGTAAGGCTGTTTTGTATGGGTTATTACGTTATTTATTACAGTTCCCGATCCAGCGAAAGAAAATATCGCGACGGTGACATGTCCTAGAACCAAAAATTCGAAGATATGGGACACTCACCAACTAAAATTTCATTTCATTTCACCAACCCTCACTGGGCCCGCGTGGTGTGCTATGGTCTTCTCCCTCTCACAGGCACTAGGGAGGAGGTCAGCTGTTGACACAAAGACCTCCGAGGTCTTTGTGTCAACCCTGTGGACAGTAGGCTGAATATGATGAGACAATTCATCATCAACCTTTTTTATCGTCCCACTACTGGGCACAGGTCTCCTCTCATACAGAGAAGGTTTGAGCGTAATCGCCACGCTTGCTCAATACGGGATAACGATTTCAGACTTGAAGTCCAGGTTTCCTCAAGATGTTTTCCTTCACTTTTTAATCAGTTATTGGTGTCCAAGATATACTTTGAAAGTACGTATAACTTAGAAAAGTTACATTGGTACTTGCCTAACCTAGAATCGAACCCGCACACTCATACTTGAGAGGCTGGTGTTTAATCGATTAGGCCACCACCACTCATGATATAATTAAATGGTTTTATTAGACAATCTGAGACCATCGCCTTCCTTGTCAGTAGAGTCACTAAGGCATATTGTATGTCTGCCAGGGCCGCAGGTTGTACGAAAGATACCATGGCCCTGGCGCACAGGCAAGTGAAGAAACACGGGTGGCTTTTAGTCAGTAAAAGTCACGAGATTCTTTTGATGGTTTCCTATCCTCAAAAACAAAAGGTATATTGTATTTAGCGGATGTACTGGATTTTACCTCTATCTGGTAAATCTGAAAGCCGACAGCAACATATTTAAAAGGCTAGAAGAAGAGTAGGACCATATGCATAAAAAAGTCAATAAAGATCCGCCCAAAAATAGGCTTTGTTCTGACTTGTCAGTTTACCACCGCCCGGTTGTACGAGGCCTTATCACAAACAAATACACTCGAACGTCAGTTAGTTATTTCTGTGCTGCAAACACCGACAGTCGTTGATTGCGAAACTTTCCATATGGAATAAAAAAAAATCTTCAGCGCGTATAACAGGAGCGGTTTCAAGGTTCCGTACGGAAATGTTTGTTTAATTCTAATGAGTATCCCTTTACTTTTTAATGTTATTTTTTTAAATTTAATAATTTGGATTTGTAAATGGAATTATCTTAATATCACTTGATTAATTGTGGAATGTAATAAAGCTGTATTATTATGCCTTAACTGAAGCGTGCTAGATAGTTATTCGATTATAATGAGGGTTTGGACTACTTTATATGATGTTGTTGCGCGCTCTCTGCAGTTTCATTCGCAGAAGTTTCGACCCCGTGGGAATATTGGCATAAAAAGTATGCTGGTTATAAACCATCTGTATAGCAAATTTCATCCTTATCCGTCCGGCCGATTAAGCGTGAAGAAGTAACAAACACACATAAACTTTCACCTTTATAATATTTGCTTGATATTTTGTCTTTTTTTTGGAATGTTGCTTATTTGTGAATAAACATTTTTTCTGTATTAAAGATAAGAACAACAATGTTATCTTAGTAAACTACTTAATGCTTTGTTTATATTTTCTCAACTTCAATGATATCAAGATATCATTTTCCCCGCAAATTCACAATTGCTAAGTCAATATGTGATTTTTGTTTGTAAATGTTTTTATGAATTGGTCGTATAATAAAAAGTAAAAACAACTAAAACCCAACTACGACAAAAAACGACGCTGAAAAAGTATAAAACAAGATTTTCAGAATACTGAACTAAACAAAGTTGATAATGTAGTTGCAAGTAAATGGACACAGTAGATTCTACCAAGATGCCTTCGTTGTAAATTGACAATAATGTCATACAATACTATTCTGAAGTATGCAATATTCACTATTTAGAGATAAGTTTTCATGTTTGGAAAGGCGTAGTCACACGTTACATATACCTACCTACCGTAACACTTAGACAACGCTAGATGAACATACATATATACATAGCCTGTCAAAATCATAACCCTCCTTTTGCTTTGCCGTAGTCGTGTTAAAAATAAAGAACATTAAATAAAAAATATATTTCCACACCATGTGGGTCCCCAAAACCACTGCAACCACATTTTTGTCGCCAAAACAGAGTTCCATTTGATGCTAACTTCACACAAACGTGGTTTTTTAGTCTCGCGTTTGTGCGGTATGAGTGTCTAGCAAATATGAATGTGGGATTCAGACGTAGAAAATGTTTGTATTAGTTCTCCAAGTGATGTTAATGAGGTCTTTCATGATTATTTCATTGTATGGAAAGAGGGTAACAGCGTTTTTTTTTGGTAATTATACTTGCAGTAGCCAAAAACAGCACTTAAGACTGATTTACACGATGCAATTAAATTGCCTTTGGCTTAAATTAAGTTGAAGCAACAATCAAAGTTGCATTGTCTAAACACCATTTGGACGATGCAAGTTATCTGTTGCATCAATTTTATTGTATGCCACTGGCAATTAAATTGCACCGTGTAAATTAGTCTTTATACTGGTAAAGCGGACCCCAGACTCCAAAGCTAAAAAGCTTCGGATGCGACTGGGATTAACGCTGAGATGATGATGATGACTTGCAGTAGCACGAGTAGTTTCGCTGCTTATACATTTTACACTAAGCCTCTTTAAGATATTTTATGACCATATTTTTTGTGATATCTAAATCTTACTATCAGTGGCGCAGATTCTGTTGTTCACAAACTAAACTAATTTTAAATTATGTGCATCTTTATCTTTTCATTTCGTTAAGAAAAGGATGGAAGATAACATTTTAGATTAATCCTGTCAAATTAAGGTACTCCATAGACAGTTTAGACGCGATTATAAACATGACGCCTAAAAATACGCCAGTTTACGTCAGGAGCGCAGTATTTTGATAGGTCTAAATTGACATTTTGACTTCTATCCTTTTCTTAATGAAATAGAAAGAAAAGGGTTTTTTTGACGGGGAAGCTAATCTGAATGTCACGCTCATTTTTGACGGGGAAGCTAATCTGAGTGTCACGCTCATTTTTCATTGGACTTTTAAATTATTTATAGTGTCGTTGACTAAATAAAAGCGCGTGATTTATGTACCTACTAAAAGTACATTCAGTGAATAATTCATAAAGAACATTGAAATATCGCAGCCCACAGTATTGACCACATCATGGCTTTACATTAAATCTCCTAGAAGTCGGCTCACGCGGCCGTTTTTTCAACTGCCATTAGCGATATCCGCCATTATTGTGAAATAATTTTATTAAAGAATTTCTATAATTTGTCACACGTGTTAATGGCAAAATTGTGGTATAGATACCACAATTTAGGTTAGAACCACAGAGGCCATTGAAGAGTTGAAGTAGTATTCATTCTAAAGAAAAGAAAGAAAGAAAAGGATACACTGAACTTAAATGTAATTTATTTTGTGAATAAGGGAATCGGGGCCAGTGCCATAAAAGTTTCATTTAAATTTTAGTGCTCCATTATAGAGCGTAAAATATATTATAATTATGCTAGAATTTCACTAGATAACACTAAACAAGACTAAATTAATATTTATGTTCTATCCTTCTTTATTCAAATAAAAAAAAAAAAAGTGGCACTGAACTTAAATTTAATTTAGTTTGTTAACAAGGGAATAGGGGCCAGTGCCATAAAAGTTTCATTTAAATTATAGTGCTCCATTATAGAGCGCGAAATATATTATAATTATGCTAGAATTTCACTAGATAACACTAAACAGGACTAAATTAATATTTATCTTCTATCCTTTCTTATTCAAATATAAAAAGTGGCACTGAACTTAAATTTATTTTAGTTTTTGAACAAGGATTTGATGTGTCATAACTGAAGTAGAAAATTCTACTAACTGCTAGAGGCCACTGTATGTATTTTTGACTCCTTTTAAGCTAAGAGGAATGTGTGGTAGAAAAAGAAATGAGTGGGTACATAAGAGAAAGTCTGAAACTTTCACTGGTAATTCAAAAGTTTTATAGAAATTGCTTGATTTAAGGGCGGCCATATTGAGGAGACTGCCTTAAGTAATTTTGACGTTCAAATGTGCTGAAACTCACTCTGGTTTATATACAATAACTTATGATATGATTGATTTAATGTGCTTTGTGAAAGGTTAAAATATCCTGTCGATGGTTTTTATCTCAGTCGGATTTTCATCTAATACTGAGAGTATTAGATGAAAATCCGACTTCGTTCAAAAATAAAAGAAAAATAAATTTTTCGTCGACCTTAATGTTGAGTGTATCATCATGTCTGACCGCTTTGTTATTCTCATGGTCCGAAACGCGACAACTGAGTGTGGTCTCTGAGAACAATTTTAACAAATGCATAATTCCTTTAAAAACAACAGCGAGTCGGATTTGTAATCTGTCATTATTTATACAAAATAATAAAAAAAGTTCTGTTGTTAGTATTAGTTGTTAGAGCGGCAACAGAAATACCTACATCACCAGAGAATATTTCAAGTGTCTAACCATAACGGTTCATGATATAAAGCCTGGTGCCAGACAATCAGACAGTGGACTTTTAGTAAAAGGGTTATTACCCCTTGGGAACAGAACCCGAAGAAATACTGCTAAGAAAGCCTTTAAAAATGTAGGTACTCGTTATCTGGTCTGTTAGATAAAGTAAATATCCATTTACAGTAGGTATCTGCAAACGCCACATTCGAACAACGCATCATACTGACGTCACACAAATCCTACATCTCGCAAGCAGAGTTTACCGTGCAATTAGCATATACGACGTTATTTTTTCTTTATACGAAACCTGAATATAGTTTGTTCAGAATAAGCAACTAAATCGATTCCAATAATTTTATCACCATGTTATATTTTTTCCCAAATTTATTAAAAAAAAATGTTGTGTGGTACACACAGTTCACAGCGGATCATAGTGTCCTAGGGCCTCCGCCGCGCTGCGCCACTGCAGGCGCGCGGTCGAGCGGCGCGTTCACCATATTTTTGTAGGTACAGCGAGGTAACATAACAAGCTCATAACTTTGTGATTTTTCATGATATCTTTTTAAAATTTTTTACATAAAAATACTGGACACATGTTTTGGGTTTCGTATATACAAAAAATAACATTGTATACAACTTCCTAACATCAACTATGGGACAAGTGCCCGCCAGACACACCTTTCTATTCGGTGGATTCTCCCATTTTCTACGGGGATGAGTTAACCTTACACCCTGTTCCTCAAACCTCTAAAATCTGTAAAAACTTTAGTTAAAGGGGTGTGAATATCTACTCACTTAAATTAAGTTACCATTGTCATTCATAAACAAAGTAATCAATATAGGTAAAACTCAACACTTCCGAAGATTAATCTCAAAACCGTCTGGCACAGAGTTTCTCTCTCCCTTTAGGTACCTATAGGTAATTCAGCCCCTGCTTATGACAGACGCTTTGACTAAACTTCAACAATATTTCCTCAGAGGGGTGAGTGGCACGTCAATTTCAACCTGTTTCATCCCTCTTCATCCCTATTTACTGGAAATCCTCGTTTTGATTATGGCAGATTTTGTGTAGTTAACTAAGATATCTATTAATCAAATCGGTGCATCAAATCTTTTAATCTATCTGTGTGGTTCTTTCCTCGAAATACCGTTTCAGACGCAGATATACAATGACATCATAGAATAAAGAGGGGAAGTAGGTTATCTCCGACCCAATCCGCGATTTAATTGCCTACTGTCTTAGGGTTGACGACTGTCCGCGCTTCGTCGGTTACGGTTGTCGCCCAAACCGCTAACAAATATTTATAGACTAAGAGCTTATGATTAAATTATTTGTTTAGTATTTACTTTAAAAAAAACTAACTAGTATATGTATACTAGTCAGTTCTTTTTAGTAATTTTTATTTTTAGTTTTGTACACATAAAGGACCATATTTATATTTATTTTTAATTAATACAAATATAAATAATACAAACATAATATCTATTGAATCACACATTAATACAAAATTACAAATTAGCTACAGAAAAATACTTTCTTCGGTTTCGACTATTATGAAACGCGTTGTTATTAAACTTTAATGTGTAATATATCCGTATCCTTGTAAATAACTTTTAAAATATAATTTGGAAAATATAAATCTTTTATTTGTTCATAAATAGACATACCAACTTTGCAGTTTATGTGATCATTTTTAAATGCTTTTTGGAACATCTGCTCCATCCTCTTAATAATATTTTCTACAAAGTCGTCAGGTGGAACCACTAATAAAATTTGGTTTCTAGAATAATTTTTGTAGTGAAGATACCTAGATTCTGCACTTAAATTGCAAACTTGCTGATTAGCATTTAAATACGATTTAAGTTGTTCGCAATCCTCGTGACGATCCATGCATTTTTTAACAAGAACACGTGACGCTCGAACCTCGACCAGTGCTAGCCGCGACTAGCGCACTGATAGCACTCTAAAATTGTGTTTAGGTTTGCGTGCGGGGACACGTAGATACTAAGGCGCACACATACAAGCCGCGCGCGGTCCGTTTGTATGAAGATAACCTACTCTGTCCCTCTTTATTCTATGATGACATGGTCCTCAAAGATTATGTCTGTACTTTATTTCCATATATACAATGGCATTTTATTTCTTCGTAAAGTATTCTATTATGTATTGTGAATGTGAAGACTATTCGGGGTCGTTTTATTTATTTTATTTTCTGTTCTGTTAGTTTTTGTCTGGCAGTTTGAGTAATTTATGGGGCACACCCAAATGTCCTTTCTTTGGTATTGATCTTCGAATTGTTCAGCTTCTTAAGTTTCGAATTGAGCTTTTTTTATATAAATTATAAACTAGCGCTTGACCGCAATCCCGCCTGATAGTAAGCGGTGATGCGATCGTTGATGATAAAGCACGCTAGTTTATTAAGAGTCTATTCACTCTAGCCTTGAAGACACTCAAATTGTAGTGTGACGGAAACACCGCCGCTGGCAAATTGTTCCAGTCCCTCGATGTCCGCGGTATAAAAGAGGTAGCGAAACGCTTCGTCCGGATCGTAGTTGTGAGATGGGACGATTTCTGAGGGCGTGCACTGACTGGACGGGATCTCAAACCTGTGTAGTTCAGAGGTAGACATAGATTCTATATGATCTGACCAAGATTTATGTCTGGACATGAGACTGTAACTTCTTGAGTTTGTTCGGCCTTTCTTCTGAGCAGTCAGATATGAAATATTGAACTGTATTTAGTTTAAAATAAAAGATAGTATTGTAAAACTGTTTATCAACACAAAACAAATCATTTATCAATGTTGGTAGGTGTAGCTGTTTACCCTTGATCATGTTTATTTATTTATTTTATATTTTGTACTGCGCCAGCAACTTCGTTCGCGTGGTTTCGTCATGCTCCGCTCCTATTGGTCGCAGCGTGATGTTATATAGCCTAACTAAAGCCTTCCGGGATTAATGGGTTATCTAATGCAAGAATAATTTTTCAAATGGGACCAGTAGTTCCTGAGATTAACGTGTTCAAACAAACAAACTCTTCAGCTTTATATATTAGTATAGATTAAAATAACTTTGTTCCACACTAAGAATTATTCCTGTATAGTGAGTACGTTTATGTTTATAAACATTCCAAATTCATATTCATAGTCAGTCTTACCCGGTTTCTGTAAATATTTGTCGCTTACGGGCTTCGAATCCGCGACCCACAACGTAACAGTCGATCGTCCAACCAAAAACTCACCTAGTACGTAGTTTCAATATAAACCGAAACTCGTATTAAAACTGCATTTGTTACCACTGACGTGGTCGACTGTAATTCTACAACCCGTCAACTATTAAACCAGAATGAAACAGTACACAATCAAATTCCCAGCTATCGGTACACAAACATTGACTAAACGATAAGTATGTGTTGTGTTTGTCTGTCAGTCGTCGCCCACACCATTCTCGGAAACTATTTTGTTATGTAAATAATGACAGCTGTCAAATATGTTATCATATTGGTAAATACAGAGATATTGCGACGGTATTGAAATTTGTCAGTTTGTGTTTGACATGTTTTGTTGGTATTGTGATAATTGTCAATGCGTCATGATGATGCCGATTTTGACGCGTACCGCTAGGGACGAGATGGATTAGAGTGACTGGTTTTTTTTATTTTTTTTTTTTTTTGTAGGAAATTATCCCTTGCATGGCGTGTTAAATTTGTACTGACTAAAACCCACCCGTGTTCCTTCATTTGCCAGGGCCACAGTATCTTTCGAACAACCCGCCGCCCTCGCAGGCATTGATCAAATCACGCCATGATGTGTAGGAATACGTGGAAGGATTTAAGGATTTAATTTAGCAGTAGGGCAGCGAAGGCTAAAAAAAACGACGGTCTCGACTTAGTTGTAAAACAGGCGCTTTATTAGTTATTTTATTAAGAAAAAGTCGAGAGGACACCGGCACTTTCATTTTGACAATTTAACAATATTTATTTGCATTATTTTTGTTGCTGAGTAGACGAAAAATATTATTCATTACGTTAGTCTACGCAATTACCCCACTGACTTAAACAATTCTCTTATCATAATATGCGTACTGGTAATCTTGATGATGCCTAAAACAAAAAAAAATGCTATCACCTTTGTCCTAACGCACTCAGACTGTAATTAATTTAAGTACTCAATATTTTTTCACACCACAACATTGTAACCACAGACATCAAAGACGCACTAAAAAAAAAAGAAAAAACAACATGGCCGCTCTTCCCTTTTTTTTCCGCCAAATGCTGTATACTTTCACTCACGTTACCCTAACATTACGCGACGTCGCCGATCTATACATAATGAAGTCGGCCTGTCTGTCTGCCCGTCACAATAGGCCCTTCAGGGAGAGCCCCTAGTCACTTCCAGGTGGAAACATGGCTGAATACTTAAACGACCCTCATGCTGAGTAGGTTGTGGTTCAAGTTGAAAGGGTAATTCGCCATTATATAAGAAGTTGATTTTATCCCTACTAGTTAAAAAGACAACGCTGTTTGGCAATATCAATTATTGAAAAAAAAAAAACAAATAACAATGTCAATCTCTAGTTTACGACCAGACATTACTGAATATACAAAAAAAAAAAAACAAAACTGTACCTCGAGAATTAACACTGTATATTTATCAAAGCATTTATCCATACTAATCCATACTAATATTATAAATGCGAAAGTAACTCTATCTGTCTGTCTGTCTGTTACGCTTTCCCGCTTAAACCTCTCAACCGATTTTGATGAAATTTGGCACAGACAATCTTTAGACCCTGAGAAAGGATATAGGCTACCTTTTATCCCGGAAAAATTTGATATTCCCGAGGGAAATCTAAAAAGCGCGATATAACCGAACTCCACGCGGGCGAAGCCGCGGGCGGAAAGCTAGTTTCAAATAAACCAATTTCTGACACTTTTGGATTGTCAACGGGTCAGTCAGTCAGTCAGAAAGATGACGCTGGAGAAGAACGAAAAAGAAAATCCACGGACACTCTGATCAACCATAATGTATATGTATACAGGGTCTCCCGAAGGTAAGCCGAAACTGGGTGACAGTATTAATTGTAACCATCATGAGAACAATCAGAAAAAGATCTGTCCCATGCAGTTTAAAAATTATTAGCATTTAAGAAAAACCTAGAAATTTGGTCAAACCGTAATAATTCCGGTTATTATGGTTAATTTTTATTAGTTAATTGTTTTTTTTATGGGTTAAAAGTCAGATAGAAAAATAGTTAATTCAATAATCAACACCCTACTTCAGTATATAACTTAGACCACACCCTAGAAAGACCCCAGCACTGCACACGTAGGGTGAAAGGAGTTGTTTACGTCCTGCAAGATTAATCTTAGATCAAAATTGTTTTCTATATTTTTTACTCACTTGCGTCTGACACTGGTAGTGCCATTAAAAGCATATCTAAAATATTCATAACTTTATTAGAAATGTAGCCTTGTTGTTGGTTGGTTTTTGTTTGGTATATTATTTTTCACGAAAAGAAAATAAAAAGAAAATGTTTATCACACAAAGCTAACTTTATAACTTCACGCTTTGCTTTTCAGAAGGGTAAAGCTGAATTCTACTTATAGTACACCATATTTCACCAGTCATGTTAAAGTCTCAATTAATCAGAGGCGAGCCTATTATCCTCAACCGGACACACACCACGGGCTGGTACTGAGAAAATTCTGATAGAATGAATCAATATTACCCTGCCCGACCCGGGAGTCGAACCCTCACTCAGCAGTAGCACTTGTAGTTATGACCACTAGACCTTCAAGCCAACCAATAGTTATATATTTTTTTTATATGATTTCTTAATGTTAGGTACTGAAGATTATAAATATACAAAAATAGTGTCGCTTACCTGAAATACTACATGAATTCAAATCAAATACATATTATACTGGCTGTGCCCCGTGATATGAACCGCACAAGTCTCGATCCCGTATGAATGTTGGAATAAAAAGTATCCTAAAAAGAATTTGCACAATTTCATGTAAATCCATTCAGTACTTAGTTTTGACGTGAAGAAGTCACAAGCAGACGTGTGTCTGTTTGTGACTTCTTCACGTCACACTTTCGTTTTTATGATATTACTAGCTTTTGACGGGAATTTGACGACACTGTTGGCGCAGTGGCTTAGCGATCGACTGCAGCACTGCGGGTCGCGGGTTCGACTCGCGCACGGAACAAATATTTGCATGGCCTACAGGTTCGGATCTGGCTGTTTGTGTGAGTTTAAATGTTTGTAAACCCAGACACGATACAGGAGTAATTCCTAGTGTGAATAACAATTAATCCTGAAATCAAAATGGCACCCATTCTTATACCATGGTGTACCTACACACAAATAAAGCCACAAACGTATTCACTGCAGCAATCAATCCAATTGTAATAAATATTACAATTAATAATTGTATTTAACAATTCACATTAATTATTCATTGTAAATGAACTGAAAACCATAAACTTTTGTATTTATTTATTAGTCCTTGTGAAGAGCTGAAGAGTTTGTGTGTTTGTTTGAAATCGCTAATCTCTGGAACTTATTGCTCTTGATAGCCTAATTTTCGAGGACGAATATAGGTTATTTAACATCACGCTAAGAGTTTTAGGAGTTTAGCAAAAATGAAAATAAACGAGAAGTGACAGCGCGGCCACGTGATTTGATGCGGTCGGAGTATCAAGGAACTTCAGACGGACGATAAGATTTTGAAGAAGCTGAGCGACTTGGGAAATGCCGTGCTAAAAGATACACTTAGAACTTAGAAGTAGCGGGCAGAAACTATTCCAGATTACAAACGTGAATGTCTGTTTGGATAGCTGGATGGATCTTTGTTAATCTTTCACGCGAAACGATTTGACGGATTTGAATGAAATTTTTCACACAGATGATATATGGCCAGGATTAACGTATGGGATACTTCTTATCCCGATATTCCCTCGGGATCGAATCTTATGCGGGTAAAACCGCGGGGCGCAACTAGTTTACAATATTGGTACTACCAGTTCTCCACGATTTCACATAAGTTTCGTTACCGTGAGTATGACCTTGGACCATAATTACCTTCCGCTGCCCAGTGCGGATTGGTAGATGCTAGAAATTAAAAGACTGTGCGAACCAGGGACAGGTTGCTAGTATCCATCCAATAAACTTCATTCATTTAATTTAAACGTAATTTATTATGCGTTTGACAGATGTCAATTTGTGCTTTTATTGTATTAATTTTGGTACTTGATTATTTTCTGCTTAAATATTTATGTTGGCAGCTTTAAGGTTACGTATGTGTTCTGCTTTCTGAATTTCTGAAGAAGTCGTGGTGGAATAGTGCAAGCAAGTACCAATGTTACTTTCCTAAATATACTTTTTAAGTACTTATATCTTGGACACCAATGACTGATTACAAGGTGAAGGAAAACATCTTAAAGAAACCTGGACTCTGAAATCGCCAACCCGCGTTGAGCAAGCGTGGTGATTACGCTCAAACCTTCTCTGTATGAGAGGTCTGTGGCCAACATTGGGACGATAAAAAGGTTGATGACGATGTGTTCTGCCTGGGCCGCGGGTTCCTTCACTTGCCTGTGCGCCAGGGCCACGGTAACTCTTATACCGTGGCCCTGGCGCACAGGCATGTGAAGGAACTAGGAAAAAATGTTAGTCAGTAAAAGTCTGACACGCCCTTCTGCTACAACCATGATTTTATCACTTCATGATTTCGCGCTTGCTTTATGCTTCAAGCTTGCAAGCTTGTCTAGTGCCTAAAGAGTATTTATTTATTTATTTTATTATTTATGTAAGTACACGCAATAAAATACATAAGGATAAGACAAAATTAAGATCTGAGTACAAAGGTGCTGCTTAATTCTTAAGAGATTTAGAGTAGTGACTTTTTAGACTATCTTGTATCTTCTATTTTTTTTTAAACGTTGTTTCATACTTGGAATTTTTCCTGTATCGTGGGTGGGTTTACAAACACGTTAACTCACATACACAAATAGCTAGACCCGAAATAACTATTTGCAAGTCATACAAATATTTGTTCCGTGCGGGAATCGAACCCACAACACATAGCGCAGCAGCCAATCATTTAACCACTACGCCAACCGTGCCGTCTTTTGATACACGCCATGCGATTGTACGCCATAAGTTAAGGTAGTGATTTTATTGGTACTTGTATTTTAATCTTCGTTTTATGTTTTTTAGTATTAAGGTCTATTTACTTTGCTGTATTCCAATAAATGTATGTATCTTTTCAAGAATTATTTTTGAGAGTGAAATCATTGTCATCATTTTAGCCGAATGACTTCCACTTCAAGACACTGGCCTCCTTCAAACACGGCCACCAAGACCTGTTCTGTAGTTTTTTTTAATAAATATGAACTAGTGCTTGACCGCAATACCGCCTGATGGCAAGCAGTGATGCAATCGTTGATGGGAAAGCGACAGTTTATTAGGCCTAGACACCCATAAAAAAAAAAAAAAAACTTGATTGAATAGGAAGGAAGACGGCAGTTGAGCGAGGTGATGCAATGTTAAACCCAACAACATGGCCAACGATGTTGCGCCAGAGGGAGATTGATCTGGACCAAACTCCCGACACAACAATATTTGGCGCATCGTACCCGGCACATATCCCAATACAACTGCTCAGACCCGTCCTCCGTACGGCTTCACCAGATATCATGTCGGAACACGACGAATCGCTTGGTGGCAAGACTTTGTCTGTTGGGTGGTAACTTCTGCCAGCAGCCGACGTTATGCTACCACCGAGAAACTACTTCACACGTATACCTTGTGGCTTTCCAACGTTACGTCATACATTTTAAATAAAATTTCAATAAATTCAATTAAATAATTACAATCATGGGCGTAGGACGAGAAAACAACACTTGCTTAGTGTAGCGAGAACAAAAACCGTTATAAAATTAAACGGGGTTTCAAATCCCTGACTTTCAATTAAAATGTTTAAGCCAGGGGTATGCAGCCATTTTGAAATTTCAATAAACTTTTATAGCCCTCCTTTTGCATACTATTTTAAGCCCAAATATTTTACTCTGGTCCAAACTGCGTACTATTATACCACAAGGGGAAATAACTCGAGCGATACATGCAATTTATTGATGCAACAGCAATTAACCCAAATATCACTGAACTTTAATATATCCCACTTTTTAAACTCAATTCCATGATATTTTCGTGGTGGTATCGTAAATTTTTGTTGTAACTCGTCGGTTGGAGCCATAACTGCATCCGATCGTCGTTTGTAACTGCCCTTATAATTTTGAATGGATTTATGCGGGCAGTACGACATAGTGCATGGTTTTCTGTTTTTATTGCAGAAATTCGGTCTTTAGTCAAGTCCAGTGTGCGGGCAATGTCTTTTAAATAAACTTTGAGAATAAAAGAGTTGCGTAAATGCTTATGTTCTGATTTTTGTTCAAGTACCCAGTTTTATTATTAGACTTTAAGTATATCAGCGTTTGTAGAGTAAATAGTATGATTTGTCTAATTTTATTTTATAAACGCACCACGCCCCGGAAGACGCAGCGTGGGTAGGCCCCCGACAAGGTGGACCGACTACCTGGTGAATATCTCGGGAAATTCTGAATGCGCGAGGCGCAGGACCGGTCGTCTTAGAGATCCTTGGAGCAGGCCTGTGTCCAGCACTGGACGTCTTTAGGTTGAAATAATGATGATGATTTTATAAACGAAATAAACAGGATGAGTGCCATTGAAAAGAAAAGAAGAAGAAGATTCTGATTTTATAAAACTAAATTCAACTCAGAAATGCATGGGAGTGTTTTGTCCATTATAAGACAAAACAGATTAATAATAATAAATTAAATTAACATCAAAGCAAGGAACTTAGATAGGTATGCCTAAACAAAGAAAGAAATGTTGCTATCACAAAAAATAAAATACAGTTTCGACCAAAATGAAACCCCATTTAGTGATACAAAAGATCGCATCCAATTTTACCCATATCGCATTTCGAAATGAACGATACTTCTCGCTTTAAGAATTAAAACAAAACAAAAAACAGCTAAAAGCCATTAGTTATTTAAAACAATGTAACGTACAGTCAGCAACTATTTAATTATACCCTACAACAAGACCTACAAAAAAACACTTAATCACAATAAAAATAGGGATCAAAATTGTTTAGTCGAGCTGTAACATTGGTACCTAAAAGATAGGGATGGCAAGCTTCCAAATTTAGGGAGCGAGTTTTAATTGATTTCGTCTATGTTTGTAAAATATTTCAAAAAGGTGTCTTTTATTCTACTGTAACAATTAGAGCAAAATGTTTTTATACATAACAAGTAACGAATTTACATTTAGATATGTCCGTTTAGTTACATGCTGTCTCGATTACCGGGCCAGCACTTTTGCGTAATACACTGGTACTATCAATTGAAATAATTTTGAAGCATATTGCTAATCCATTGCTCCTTAGATTCGAAAAATGTGTCTGCTCAAGAACGTAAATAACGCAATGAATATTGTTGAACTGTCAAAATGAAACCGCTACTGATAATGTGTTAAACAATTACATTACCATTGCTCTCAAAACAGTTAAGGAAAACGTCGTGAGAAAACTGGCATGTCTTGGAACCAAATAATCAAAGACTTGTAACCAACCCGCACCTGGATTACGCGTAGTAGATTACGGTCTCTCCCTCTGGTATAGAAGCGGCGTGCGTTCCTTAGGTTAATGGAGTAGATACGAGAGTGAAGATTTTGAATCATTGGCTGCAGAGCGATTCTGTTATTTTCTCCTCGTGAAAACTTTTTTTTCGCTGTGGAAAATGACAATTACGCACCCCCGAGGGGTATGTGGGACTCCCCGGGAGATAGCCTCCCGGTATATTCACTAAAAACCACAGCGGCACACCGACTTCGCCTTAGTGGTGGGGTCATGGGAATCCGGAAGAGCCTGAGCGACCAATCCCCCGCCGGCGATAACCGCCTAAAAGACGGGCCCACAGTGGACCCCCGGGGCCGGGCTGGATACGTCTTCTTGTGCTAGAAGACGCAGCAGCCAAGGGTTTTTTAGCGAGGTGTCCTTCCTCTTAGCCCCATTCGCTTGCACGAATGCAATCGGGGCCCCCCAGCTCCTCTCAATGAGGAGCCCAGGTTGTCCGACCGTGACCCGGAATTCGGGTCACGTCAGCCACCTGGAGTGGTGGCTAACCCGCAGCACGTGTGACCGCAGAAGCGGTCCCCGCGTCTGGCTTTGGTTCGCGCCAGTAAACCGGTAACCCCCATATCTGGGGGCCGTTCCCCTATCCGCCACCTGATGACGCGTCCGATGGCAGGCCAGAAACTGCACACGGATCCCCGTGAAAACCTAAGTGAAGCAAATGTGGAGTTAACTGTCATTCCAATTGATTCTAAGGACCGATTACAGAACCTTAGGTACTCAAGATTTAAGTATTAGATGCTTAAAACTAGATGAACCAATCAAGTAGCTTCAAACAAGATTAAGTTAAGCCTGAGTATTGAGTGAGGTTAGGACCTAAGGATTAGCACTATTGGCAGCTCACTCTTAAGGTCACTTCACACCACTTTTAACTGTGAAATTTTTATATAACCGGTCGGATGATTTTGTAGATCTTAAGAGGGGACTCTAGTAGCGTTTTCTCCAAACAAACGTATACCGCTGTTTTCTTCGTGGATAACGCTTTTAGAGCAATGATTTTTTTTTCTACAATTTCACACCTTGATTATACGCGCCCCTATTATTTGATTTTTTCGAAAACTTGATTAATAAAAGAAATATGCGGTTTCAAAATCCCGAAAAATAACCCATTTTTACCGCGATGTTCAGACGACTATTACGCAATTGTGATAAGTTTTTGAGAAAAAAGAAAATTTTAGAGCATAGATATACTCTCCTCTAAATTTTGATATATAAATAATTGATATCTGTCGTGTTTTGAAAAAGGAAACAGCGGAATACGAAACATCTTTTGGTCAACGTTTTTGTAGGTAAAATCAGCCTGAGTTGCAACTGTGCCTTTCGCATTTTACGGAGAAAGGTTGAAAGCGGCGCGACGGCAATAGTTCTTCAAATACCTATTTCTCGAATTCCTCAGCACTAGAGTCCACTCTTAATATTGTGTTAGTTTTAGGAAAGTTATCACACGAATATTATATAGGCGAAAGTTTGTGTGTTAGTGTATTTGTGTTTTGTAGTTATTATATTTCTGTATAAATGTGTAATTTTCGATATTTTCTAACTGATAACCTAACTTTCCGAGCCCTTGACATTTGTGGTCGTCTCTTTAATATATATATTGACAAAATTTTCGGGTTTTGGCCTTGTGAAGAGTTAGAGGTCTCATAAGACAACATTGATGGATGTTCGATACGGTAGGTAAAAGAAAGCAAGTTAAAATATTTGTTGTGAGTCCTACAGGATAATTAGGGTAAGCAGGTTTCCTCATGATGTATTCATTTGCCGATGATGAAAAAAAGTACATATTGGTATTTGCCTAGATTTGACCCAAAACCCAGGTACTGGGAGGCGAAGTCCTAACCACAAGGTCATCACGACTGTAAGGGAGGAAGAGAAGGGAAGGGATGATGACGGGGTCCACGAAGACCGATGGCTGCCAGGGCTACAGGTTGTACGAAAGGGATACTGTGACCCCTGACACATAGGCAAGTGAAGAAACACGGTTGGGTCTTAGACAGTAAAAGTATGACACGCTATTCCGTTCCGCCCATTCTTCCCGTTCCGAATTCGAAAATTAATATGAAAAATGGGTCATCTCAACGACGCTGGTAGTTTAGTTTCTTATTATTTATGATTGCATATAACGCAGATTGAACTCTAATTAAGTAAAAAAATATTTCTCAAACTTATAAAACAATGCGAGGATTTGAACTTAATCTCGTCTTTCAAAAGACGGTTTACGTCAAACATCTTTATCTAAGACGCGAACAAAATCCTAGCCCACCCTCAAGTATCAAGAATTCCCGACCTTACGCACTACAAAAGACTTTTAATAAATGTCTCCCTAACAATGACTTTAATAATAAGGAACAGTGATCACAATAGGCTCCATCTATAAACTCTATTAGTTCGCGAAATGGAAAATTTTCTAACAATAAAACTAGGAAATTGCATTTTATTATAGAAAAGCCCCGGTGGGCACGATGGTAATTCATTTAAGTATCTTTATTGTTGCTTGAGACTCATAAACGTTTTGGTACTATTTGCTAGGGAAATTCAGGGGCTCGTGGCTAATACAATAGACGCACGGGTCGATCAAAGGTTGCCGGGGTCGGTTTTTGATTGAGTGACCTTTCATTATTCAGCTCACTTAATTTATCCAATGACTACTAAATATTAGTAGAAAAAAAACGATTTACTAAAATAATAAATCAATCAAATCATTTTATTTCTTAACATAGGTAGGTAAATAGGTACAGTTCTTACATAGAACAGAGCGCTGTGTTATGAGTTATGACAGTAAGCGTACAAAACTATGGTGTTCATCTGGTTCATGATAACAAAATTTTAACCTCTAAGAATATAATTATATTTAAAAATCATATAATAATACAACTTTTATACCTAGTGTGAATCTAAACTATGGCATGCGTCATAATCGCATGATTTCGCAATTTTTTTTGACTAAATTTCGAAGGTATCGTGGTTCCTCCATGTCATTGAAATAATGTCAAATTGCTATTGGCTGTTTTTTTTTCTTTTTTTTTCTGACAGCCACTATGATCAACCCAACCTTCAGCAGTCCACCGCTAAACACAGGCCTCTTCCATGCTGCGCCACAAAAGCCTGTCCTCCTCATTTCGCATCCAGTCTCTACGAGGCGTCATCTACGGCTAAATATATCTAAAAAGTTCCTATTTCAACCCTCACACTCGCTCAGCGGTGTCCCCGCTCGGTGATGCGTGACGGGGCGCGGTCGCAAATCATTCCGTGTGCACCGGCCCGATAAATTAGATACGCCTAAGCACTGAAAATGCTTTCTGCAAAACATATCTTGTTTTGTGACAGTGACCCGCACGGTAATTGCGTAACACACTATTAATAGCAATGGGTTTCATTTTGACAGTTCAACAACATTCATTGCGTTTTTTAAGTTGTTCAGCAGACACATTTTTCAAACATATGAGGCAGTCATAGATTAGCAAAATAATACGTAATTAGGATGCAGTTTTTTTTTCTATAATTATAGACTAGCGCTTGACTGCAATCCCGCCTGATGGTAAGCAGTAATGCAATCGTTGGTGGTAAAGCGCGCTAGTTTATTAATCCCATTCACATAAAAAAGACTTAGTGAATAGGAAGGAAGACGGCAGTTGAGCGAGGTTAATGTTAAACCTAACAACACGACCACCGATGCTGCGCCAGAGGGAGATTGATGTGGAGACCCTCCACGACAAAACTTCCGACACAACAACATTTGACCAGACCCTCAGAGACTCAGACCCGTCCTCCGTACGGCTTCACCAGACATCATGCCGGAACACGACGAGTCGCTTGGCGGCAAGACTTTGTCTGGTGGGTGGTAACTTTCGCCGGCAGCCAATGTTATGGCCTACCACCGAGAAAAGTCGAGAGTTCTTGTTAAAGGAGTCCCGCTCAACCCGCCTTCTCGTTGGCAACGGTCTATCTCCTCTCTTTCTACTTCTCTCTATATTTTAGGCTTAGGCTCGGCGCAAATGGGCCACCGACCACAGCTACCGGTGGCCAGCGACGGCGACTTTACACGCGCGCGACAGACACCGGTGACTGTGTTATAGCGTTGCCTTTGCCCTGCACTGAAAGATCATCATCAACCTTTTTATCGTCCTACTGCTGGGCACAGGTCTCCTCTCATAATAGAAGGATTGAGCGTAATCACGTATGCTCAACGCGGTTCGGCGATTTCAGACTTAAAGTCCAGGTTTCCTCAAGATGTTTTCCTTCATCTTGTAATCAGTCATGGGTGTCCAAGATATACTTAGAAAAGTTGCATTGGTGCTTGCCTGACCTGGAATCGAACTCGCACACTCCTACTTGAGAGGCTGCTGTTTTAACCACTAGGCCACCACGGCACGGAAAATATCGAAGTTTAGCCAAAATCAGCAGTTAAACTAGTAAAGTGGACTCCAGGCTCCAAAGCTGAAAAGCTTCGGATGCGACTGGGATTAACGCTGAGATGATGATGATGAATTGACACTATCGACAGCTCACTCTTAGTTCACTTAACGTAACTTCCCATGATGAGGGTTTTACAGACTCGATCGGCTGTTACCTCTCAGCCTAATATGACCCACTTCTCGCCTTTGAGACGCGCTCTATAAGACCACGATAAAAAAACTTCTACCTTTACTTATTTATACCACGACCTCACATTTTTCACGACCTACCCTCAATTTGTTACGATTGCCCTGTACCTACCTGTATATTTTTTGATATAGCTTTACCCGCGTCTTCACTCGCTTAGTAATTTTCTTTTTGGTGCTTTGAGATAAAGATGTAATGGCTACATGTAAACAACGCGTCATAATGACGTCATGCTAACGTCCTACATCTCGCAAGAAATGATTACCGGGCATTTAGCGTAGCTCTTTGGTCTGAAAGCCAATTCCCGTAATTAAAAACTCTCAAAATTTTGCCACATTGTCATTAGAGCAACAATCAATGTCAAAATTGTAGCGTAATTTGAAATACATATCTCTTACTAATACATAAAGCTGAATTTGTTTGAACGCGCTAATCACAGGAACTACTGGTCCGATTTGAAAAATTCTTTTTGCGTCGAATAGCCCATTAGTCCAGGAAGGCTTTAGGCTATGTAACAACACGCTGCGACCAATAGGAGCGGAGCAGATAATAAACGCGGGCTAAGTCGTGGGCGGCCGCTAGTTTCTATTAGATTGAGACGAATTTACATAACACACACAGATCACTTTATGATTTTCGATCGCAATACTTTTCATTTTGAAATATTTGCGTCATAGGTTTCAACGTGACATTTTGACAAATCAAAATGAAGTGTTATTGAAGTGTTAAACCTTTTTTTGTTTAGTATTGGAAATCTTCATGGCAATCTAGACATGGGCAATGATAGCGGGGTATGATTCTTGCTGGCTAAAACCACCGCGGAATTCCTCCTCTACCTGTGACCAGTGGTGAGGGACCTCTCCAAGAATAGTATTTTTCGACCGTCAAAATTACATAACACAATTCTCCGTAATGCTCGCCCTTTAGAGTGTTAGAAGTTCGTCTCAATCGCCATTTTTCGTGTGACATGCAATTACTTCGCTGTCTTTTTCTTCGTGAGAGTACCCATAGATTAAAAGTATTCTATCAAAAAAACAAATCTTAACCAAAAATTCCGTAAAATAAAAACAACAATCTCCGTAAACCAGCTAAATAGACTTTAGATTAAAAATTACCATCCTAAAAGAAGGGCTAAACGGCTAAACCAGAATCCTGTTACAAACGCAATTGACATCAGAATTGGCTATTAGGGATGCGTAGTAAATCAGTGGAGGCTTCGACGAAACTCATCTGAGCTTTAAGGCGATTTTGTACGCCAGTCTAGTATCAAATTTTCGTTCACACGTCATAATAAAATGCATTAAGGGAGCCGCATGTGACACCGATGTGTATCAAATTGATTTTAAAATGTTACAGATTTTTTACTTTGTCTAAGTGCTTGGCCAGACTGCAATCGCGGGCGCGGGGCGGGCGTGGTGCGTCGTACTCAAACATATGAAACTTAATACAAGCGTCCATAGTGATCACGCGGGCGCGGCGAGAGGCGCGGGCGACTTATCGCGACGAGCACGCGTGCAACTCAAACCATAGTTCGTTTATGAAAGTGTACGCAGTGAGTGCGCGGGCGGCAAGCGAGAAACCGCGCGGTGAGCGGGGATCTCAAACCACCGCGCGCGTCGATACCGCACTTAACTGCGGACAGACAAATCGCGCGCGTCACTGCTCCCGCGCCGCGTTTTCAGTCTGGCCAAGCACTAACGTTTTAATGATTTCAAAGTGGGGCTCGTGGCTAAATAGAAACAGCCGCCAGCAAGTTAAGGGCCCATATACTTACAGTCCGCCTGCAGTCTCTGCTCCTAACGAGTGGCTTACCGTCCAAGATCTGCGTAGCTCACTCACTATAGCGATTATTGCCTGCCGGCAATGATTGAACAACAACTCTGAGCCTACACACTAGCAGGTAGCAGTCGACAGTTTCACACGTTTCGTCATGGACTGTCCGGCCGATACCTGTCGACGCAGGCCTGTAACGGCAAGCGGCCACATACTAAAGGATTCGCACCGTTGATACGAAATCGTCAGGGGTACTGCGTGTCTGTGATCTTTTCCGGTTAACTGACAGGCTGATATCCACCGGTGAACTGTTAATGTGTGGGGCCCATAAAGCTTGCCGCGGCCGGTCTTGTATTAATTGTAGATCAAGGTCGGACAAGACCCCCGTCCTTTCAGAAAGCATGTTACGTATTTATAGATCTTTCATAGTCCAAAGCTCAAAAATCTGACAACTAATCTTACCAAAGGGTTTCATGTTACCTAGTAAATGGTTTCTGAAGGTCAGATCGTAAGTCTCTCTTTGAGGAGTGACTAGAGAGGCGCTACGGCGTCGTCACTTTCCGCCTGACGCAGGTCCTCGCCGGACACGGCTGTTTCCGGAGGTGCATGTTCGGAATAAGGCGGGAGGATACACCAGTCGCTATTGTTGGGATCGCCCTGAGAATAGGGTAGAGGTCTGCCCGGTTTGGGCACAGCACCGCCGTGTGCTCGTGGCGGCGATCGGCGGAGATCTCTCGTCACTCGTCAGGTCATGGTCCGGAGCGAGAATACATAACAGGACCAGGCCCGGGTCGACGGCGCGTTGTGTTTCACGCGCTCCTCAAAGAGATGTCAGCACATCGTGACGGGGTCCATGAAGACCGAGGTCTGGGTCAGAGTTACGGGTTGGTCAAAAAAGAAACCGAGGCCCTGGCGCACAGGCAAGTCAAGGAACACGAATGGATTTTAGTCAGTAAAGTCTGACACGCCCTTCCGGTCCGCCAAGGGCTGGGTCCATTTGATTCCGAATACGAATACGTTAGGGTCGATTACTAAATCGACCCTAACGTATTCGGTAAAAAGACTGAAACTTTCCAATCGTCCTGGATTAGAAACTTTTAAAGATCGTTTGTAAGGTAAAATGTTTAAAGCTTTCTTTAAAGGAATTTTCTCATGCTTTGTTTGAGTTGCTATGAATTTCCGCGGCAAATGGTTTAAAAAATAAAGATAAAGTAAAGGCTGTAAGTGTTTCATAAGAACTTCTCATCTTGTTATGACCTCTCAAAGGTTTCGAGATAGCGTTATTTAGTTAAATGGAATGTTAACGTTACATTTCATATTATTTAGTTGCTTATCTTAATAATTTTTCTTAGAGAAACTTACTGAATCATGAATAGTATCATATGAACATCTCACATTTATAAACTGTTTTTCTAGTTCTAGAAAATTTTGTTGTTTTGTGAAAAAAGCTTTTGAAATAGAGCTAGCTTGTGTACAAAATCATCATCGTAATGACCACACAAATATACAGAAAATGAGACTTTATGTTGAACTTAAACAAGTATGTATAAATAAAAGAAAGAAAGAGACAGTATTTATTGTGACAGGAAGATCATAAAAGTAACTATATTGCAAAAAAAAAACTTTTTTTTATATTTATGTATAAACTATTGCTTGACTGCAATCCCGCCTGATGGTAAGCAGTGATGCAATCTTTGATGGTAAAACGCGCTAAGTTATTAAGAGCCTATTCACTCAAAAAAGCAGTTGAGCGATGTTAAACCCAACAACACGACCAACGATGCTGCTTCAGAGGAAGATTGATCTGGAGACTCTCCACGAGCAAATTCCCGACACAACAATATTTTGCGCATCCCAACACAACTGCTCAGACCCGTCCTCCGGACGGCGTCGGCAGCTGATGCATGACATCAGCTGCCGACAGAAGTCATCAGAAAAAACACACCGAGAAAATTAGCATTACCAAAAATTAATTTAGTATAGCCCTATTTATTTTGAAATACCTATCCAACAATAGATCACACGTTGGAGTTAACTTATGCAATCAGATTAGCAATAAGCCTTGATTCTTGTTCCACAACAATCTGTCTTTACACCATAATGATAAACTTCTCGAACAAGCAGGAACAGTTGCCCTTTCAATTCGGTGTAATATGCGGCTGACTCTCAAACCGCGATACATACATATCAGTCGTTCAAAGCAATCTCTCTTCAATTTTACACGCGTTTGCACGTAATACGATAGCTTGATGTAATCTTGGGAAACCTTGTAGCTCCAACTTATTCAAGTAGATTGCGCGGTTAGTGCGAACAATTTCACCGGCAATTCATACTTAGTGCGCAATGAAGGAGGAAGTTTGGAAATGATAGTTGGATCGTATGTTAAGTGCGTACTAATATTTGGTAGAAGGCATATAAGCTGTTCTCTTGTAGTTCGTAATTATTGTAATGATATCATTTGTATGTGTAACGTTATGTATTGAATCTAACGTCTTTGTCCAAGATCTATTACTATTAGTACACAGGAACCAAGAGTAGGGTCTTCATTTTGATTGTGTGTGTATATATGTATTTCACATGGGTCTTACTACCATGCATGTATAAAAACTTAAAACCTTTTGCCGATCGTTTCTGTAAAAATCTGAAGGGGAAAATTTAGGTAAAGTGAGCTTAGAAAAACATCACCTCTTAGAGCCAAAAACTACGAAGACATGTGCCATCTACAAACGCGCACTGGGCCAGCGTGGTAGATTACGGCCCACTCCCTCTCGCCGAGAGGAGGCCTGTGTCCCAACAGTGGGAACAATATAGGCTGATTATGTACGAGTATGTGTGTATGTATGAGCTTAGTGTCAATCCAAAATTCCAACATTATCCAACTATTTGTAACACTGGTTGTCAGCTTTTCTGTCTTCTGACGAACCGTAATGACTCTCAAAGATCCACACATGACAGCCGGGGCCAACGGCTTAACGTCTTTTCCTATGTTTGGTTTTATTATGCAGAAAGAGTTACCCATCCACAGACCAACCGCGGCAAGCATAGCTTAACTTGATCGATTGACCCGTGCAGCTGTTACACAAGCTCCAGATGTTATATCGCAGTGTTTGTCCTTGAACTCCTCTTAAACGGCTGAACCAATTTTAATGGATTTTCGTATATGCATATGCCTGAGAATAGGTTTTATCTATTTTTACTAATACTACTTACGCGGGTGAATAGATGTATAATAATACCTACAAACCTAAAAGTGCAGTTAAATCCATTATTTAACAGAGCATTCGTCTGCCACTATCAGTTATCTGGCTGCGGATCAAAATGTCTACATGCTGGTCTTGATGGTATCACATAATTACATTATACCCGGAGAATTTAATTACTCTGCCAACCTGAAGAGTTTGTGGTCCAGTCGAAGCTAAAATTTGTAACATGGGTAAGTTGGCTTTGCTTTCTAGAGCATTGACGCGTTTGGAAAAAATAACGAAAATCTATTTTATTCTGGTACTGTCCATACAATTAATTATACAAAACACGTTGAGATACGAGCCTTTTAAGGCCGTTTCGTATTTTTGTTCATTTAACAAATAAATGTCGCAGTGCTGGCATTCTTATTTGGTCTCGTTGTGGACGTTCCGTTCCCAAAGGACCTTTTGCCTCCACAGGGTGTCTGTCAGTCTGTCTGTCTGTTACCAAGTCGTACCTCATGAACCGTCAACAGTTGAAATTTTCGTAATGTATTTCTTCTACCGCTATAACAACTAGAAAGTTCAAAAACACTCTTTCCTGTCTAATTTTTTATAGGTAAGCGTGCGGAACCCTTCGTGCGACCCGGTTCTTTTGCAAAAGATGAGACATAAAACTATTGTAAAGTTACAAAAAGTACTACTGATCTGTATAATGCTTTATTTATCAGTCTAGCTAGACTAAAGGTTAGGCAAATTGATTATATTACCTACTGACCAATCAAACATATTCAGATTTTTTTTATTAAAGATGCTGTGTTATAACCAATTAAGCTCCCAAAGCCGTATTAGGTAACCAAGTCCGATTATAAATTGGTTACCTAATACGGCTATGGGAGTTTGCGGGCCGGGGGCTAGACAACTGCCCAACTCGTACGGAAATAGAAACCTGAAAAGAAAAAAATGATCCTCCAATAAAAATCTCAAACATTTTAAATTCCGCTTAAACATTTCTGCTCAAATATCGGGCATATTGCAGCGTGCTGTTTATAAAATATTTAATCGCTTCCGACTCTCGCTCGCATAGCTTTATATGTATTGTTCCTTTACTACGAGCAACGGTGTGGGTATGATGAATTTTAGAATGTCATCAATTAATTAATTGAATTTCAACCAAAAATTATTGCACAGTTTGTGGCTTTCGACTGGACTACTCAATAAAATAGCTGTAATTAATATGTATTGACTTTTGTAAGTATTAAATATGGATGAATCTGGATATGATTGGAAAGTGTTTTCCGATGACAAACATTTATTAATATCAAGTCTGACAAAGTTAGACTTTTGTGTACCTACAGCTGGGAAATTGATCTCTCTATGAAAGGGGAAGTACAGATTGGTAAATTGATCTACGAATTTTTAGTTTTGGGACGTGCCGGATACTTTATGGTGTCGCCCTACACTTTTTTGAGAGAAGTGATGATGAATTTATTACACTAAGACATCTAAAGTATTGAAAATTATATATTGATTGTGTATTTGACTTCTTTTTTTAGAATTCTGTTTCTTACATCCATACTATCCACACTTAATATTATAAATGCGAAAGTAACTCTGTCTGTCTGTCTGTTACGCTTTCCCGCTTAAACCTCTCAACCGCTTTTGCTGAAATTTGGCACAGACAATCTTTAGACCCTGAGAAAGAACATCGATATAACCGAACTCCAGGCGGACGAAGTGGCGGGTGGAAAGCCAGTACACAATAAATATAAAAGAAATTTCGATCAGAAATCGTCAACATTTTTACAAGATAAATAAAACATAGGTATTCACACTCTTTTACTACTTACTTCTGAATTCAACACTTATTAGGTACCAAGTTACGGGGTTAATAGCATTCGAAGTTAAGTTCAGAAATAATTTAATTTGTAAGCGTACTTGTTTATGTGAATGTACTTTACGAGTGCGGTTGGGAACGCGCCGATCGTAAAATGCATTTTTTTTTTCGTAAAGCCAGAATTCTGTCACACCGTTGGGTGTTTGTGTATGTACAATATCTGTCGTTCATCTCTTATTACCCCATCGTATCGCATCGGCTTTTTTTTAAAATTCATACTGAAAATCTTTATGGACTTCCTCCATTGTAGGTATAACAAGGGGGTGTGCTGTGACTCTTACCGGCTTAAACCACCGCGATTTTCCACCCCTACCTAAAGCGGGATTCGCGTGAGCATTCCGGTGAATGCTCATGCGTAGGCAGACGATACGATGCAATGGGGGCGGTCTCCTATCGCATTGTATCGCCTGCTTACGCTATTCGTTTAGGTTTTCGCTAAGAGTCGGAGCTTTGGGCACGCCACAATAGCGGCGGTAAGTCCTCTCTTTGAGGAGTGACTAGAGAGGCGCCATGGCGCCCTCACCTTCCGTCTGATGCAGGTCCTCCCCAGACTCGGCTGTTTCGGGAGGTTCCTGTTCCTGATAAGGAGGGAGAAAACGCCAGGGTGTCACCACTGTGTGTATCGCCTTGAGGATACGGTGGAGCATACGAGGAAGGTCTGCCCGGGTTGGGTAGAGCACCGCCGTTTCCTCGTGGCGGCAATCGGCGGCGATCTCTCACGTCCGGTCCTGGTCCAGGCCATGGTTCGGAGCGAGAGTGCATGACAGGCCGTCACCTCCTTCTGTGAAGCAGTGATGCGGACAGAGGAGGCGGAGCCCGTGAGCGAAAAGTATAAATAAATAAATTAATTAATGCTGCAGCCTCAAAAAATCTTTGAGTAACTTGTCTACACACGAACCTTCCCATTCTGAATATTATCACTTGCTCCATTTCCTTATTGAACCGGTTACAAATTAGCATTGTCTTACCTAAGACATAAATCATACCACAAACATAGAGTTGTCGCGAACTGTGACATTTGTTTGACATGTGTCAGGCTACACTACTAGCTTGTCAGTTCCTTGAGAGTATACTTAATCAACGTTGTTTCATTAATTTTACATTTGGCTTACGTTTTGGTATGTAATATATGTTAATCGTTCCTCAAATCGCGTACGAGGACGGGATGCTTATACTAATTCAAATAAAACTGTAAACTAAAATCTTTTAGTCACCGAGTCATTGCAGCAGCCAGAGCAGAGCAGTGGCCTAATGGTATCGGCCATGACTTGACAGGTTGTAGGTTTGAACCTCATCAGGCACTAGTTCTCTGGCATTTTTGCTGACATAAACCTTTTTGGCACAGCCGGGAGGCACACATACCTGCTAGTTTTCTACCTTTTTTTGACATAGTACTTTATGTTATTACTAGCGTTATGCTGCCCGCGGTTTCGCCTGCGTGGTATTCGGTTTTCTCTCGGGAATTCGGGATAAAAGTACCCTATGATTTAATCTGGACTTCTAACTTTACATCTGCAAAATTTCAAAGCAATCGGTTCAGGAGTTACGCCGTGAAAGCGGAACAAACAAACAAACTCACTTTCCGATTTATAATATTAGTAAGGATTACAGTTTCTTTTTTAAATAATTGTCTTTAGCTGATATAATGTGTGTCTTTTAGTCTGTGCTAAATAAATTAATTTTCTTTCTTTCTTTCTATACTTTGTGTATATTATTTCATTATCACTGCTCTCGTAACGGCGAAGAAAAATATCGTGAGGAACCGGCCTAGGGCCAAAACTTCGAAGTCAAGTGACTTCTACCAACCCGTACCCGCGTGGTAGATTATGGTCAACTCCCTCTCACCGACAAGAGGCCTGTATCCCAGGAATGGGAACATTATAGACTGATTATGTTAATCAACGTTGTTTCATTAATTTTACATTTGGCTTACGTTTTGGTATGTAATATATGTTAATCTCTCGGTGGTAGGCCATAACATCGGCTGCCGGCAGAAGTTACCACCCACCAGACAAAGTCTTGCCGTCAAGCGATTCATCGTGTTCCGGCATGATGTCTGGTGAAGCCGTACGGAGGACGGGTCTGAGCAGTAGTGTTGCGATGTGTGGCGGGTACGATTCGCCAAATGTTGTTGTGTCGGGAGTTTGGTCGTGGAGAGTCTCCATATCAATCTCCCTCTAGCGCAGCTTCGTTTGGTCGTTTTGGTCTTGGGTTTAACATTGCATCACCTCGCTCAACTACCGTCATCCTTCCTATTCCTTAGTTTTTTAAGTGAATAGGCTTAATAAACTAGTGCGCTTTACCAACAACGATTGCATCACTGCTTACCAACAGGCGGGATTGCAGTCAAGCACTAGTTTATCATTATTAAAAAAAAATGTTATGTTGTTAGGTCTTTTTGTCATTAACTAACGGCATAAACATTAACGGCAAACCGACGGTTAGTAGAATTCTTTACCCGTCGGTGTAACAAAATTCTTGAATCGCTTTTGCAATCATTCAAGTTTTTATAATTAGGTTTATTAGTACAGTTGACTGGCTTTTATAAAAACGTGCGGTTCCTATTTTTTTTTTCAACTATCAACGTTTTTTTACGAAACGCTGGAAAAATAAACGTTTTAGCAAATGGCATAATAAACGGTCATCTGGTTTATGTTGTGAAGTAAGCGACCACCCGTGTCGGTGTTCTTGAATGGAATAAGCTTTTTTTTTTACACTATATGTTGTTTGGCAATGGCATTTAACGTTCAACCTTGTCTCAAAAGGTTGTTGTTATGCTAGTTAACTTATTTTTCAATAAACTTTATACACAAGAATTGACTTATCTATAGGTTAGGTACATCCATACTAATATTATAAATGCGAAAGTAACTCTGTCTGTCTGTCTGTCTGTCTGTCTGTCTGTCTGTCTGTCTGTCTGTCTGTTACGCTTTCCCGCTTAAACCTCTCAACCGATTTCGATGAAATTTGGCACAGACAATCTTTAGACCCTGAGAAAGAACATAGGCTACCTTTTATCCCGGAAAAAATTTATATTCCCGAGGGAAATCTAAAAAGCGCGATATAACCGAACTCCACGCGGGCGAAGCCGCGGGCGGAAAGCTAGTATTTTAATAAAAGTTCTGAATGGCATATCTAAAAGTGGACGAGGGATGAGGTACTCTATTATAACTAGGATGTAATAAGCCAATACTTATGTAATTAATCTGATTTGACCACTCGATATTATAAGCATCCATTATGGTGAGTTTCTAACAAAACTACACGTGCCAGGATTATTCATTGAATAAGAAGAAAGAAAAGAAAATACTGTTATTTGCGGGTAAATATAGCGCAAAAGGAACACAAACAAGAATAAAGCAATTTGGGAAAACAAACTGTAGGGAATATTTTTTTAGTAAGTTTTTTTCTTTATTAATTCCTTCTTTGGACGTTGAGGTTTCAAGTGCTAGATATTAAGAAGGAAACTGCTAAGGGTCACTAGCACGACAAATCACCGAATAAATTTAGCGCTTAACAATATTACAAATCGAAAAGTTCCAACTAATGTTAGAGTAAGCTGTTAATGAGAGTTTTTTTTTTTTGAATCGGTGGCCTGGATGACACTCGCACAGGCCAGGGCCAAGCATAGAACGAAAGAGCCCAGTACGGTTGAAACAATGTTGCCAATGATAATCATCATCATCTCAGCTTTGTAGTCTGGGGTCCGCTTTACCAGTCTAACCGCTGATTTTGGGTAAACTTCGATATTTTTAGTGAAGCGACTGTCGTCTGACCTCCACACCCCGAAGGCGATCGAAGCATTGCAGTTGGATCAATTGTTGGACTTTTGAGGGCTCCAACAAACCCGTAACGACTGCCATTAGATGTTCGTATGGCAACCGGGACCAACGGCTTACATGCTTTCCGAAGCACGACCAGACCAGTGCAGATATTCATATTTATGCATACAAATATTTGCATTGCGTGGAGATCGAACCCGCGCCTACTTTCGCAGCGGCCGCCTTCGCTACCGCTACGCCACGGAGGCTGTCAATGGTGCCAATGAAATTATGATAACTTTTACAACGGTACATCTGATGGTACAATTTCTTTAACCCTTGTAGGTATAACTACAAAAGCCAAGTCCAAAGTAGCTCTAACTAGTAATGTAAAATAAAAAAAAAAAACAATTTGTTTTTTTTTTTCACTTTATTGAAAAAAAACATGAAAAAAATCTTAGCGTCGTTGTTTTTTTTTTTATAAACTTGGATTTTCTTCTAGCCTACGTTTTAGTTCAATTATAAATAAAATTTGTAATTTATATAATAAATCAACATATTATTTATTAATAATTTACTACTTCCAACAATAAATCACAAATCACAACGAAATGTTATTTCTTTTTTTTTTCAATTGTTGTGGTATATCAATGAACGTTGCCAATATTTATGAAATTTTGGTACTATTTTATCAGAAAAGTACCACGGGTTCAAGAATAAACCTAGACTCTATTATGTACTCTTAATCTTAAGTATTAATTATATAACGGTAAATGCCATAACAGTTTCAGATAGCATGCTGTTGAAAAAATAATGGTCCAGAAAAAAAACAGTTTTTTTTTTCACATTAGAAAAAAACGGTTTTTATGCAACACTAGCTCCAACCACACTGGTAAATTTTTAATCCCGTGGATGTATTTAGTGTAGCCCGAACGCCGTTGATAATAAGATAACATTTTCACACAGCGATATATAAACTGACCTTTCCAGTATAATCTGACCTCGCTTTGTGTAACCTTTAGGTACAAAGGAGTGGTCAGATTATCCTGGAGTGTGTAGCCTTGCGTTCGGCTACCGAATGTTGACAACACTGATGATATCGGGCGATTCCAATAATGGCCGCTCTTTTGTTTTCTTTTATATGGATGGCCGTTTTATTTTATGGGTGAGGAAGGCTAGGGGAAGTTATAGCCACGGTAATAGGCGGTGGATGCGAGTGAGTATCTTGAAAATAGTATAGTTTGAGTTACAATAGCTAAATCGTTGTATTATTGATACGGTGGTAATCCTTGTGTTTTTATTTACCTTAGTTATAGAGCTAAAATAGAAGTATGCCATATTGTTTATAATCGATGTCTATACTAATATGTATATAAAGCTGAAGAGTTTGTTTGTTTGTTTGAACGCGCTAATTTCAGGAACTACTGGTCCGATTAGAAAAAATATTTTTGCGTTGGATAGCCTATTACACCAGGAAGGCTTTAGGCTATATAACATCAGGCTGCGGCCAATAGGAGCGGAGAATAACAAAAAATTAAAATGAATGCTGTATATTTTTACTCCACGCAAACGAAGTCGCGGGCGGCCGCTATTTAGTAATAAAGTTAAAGAGTATGTTTGCTTGAATGTGCTTATCTCTGGAGCCAATCGGATTCAAACACATTCCTCCTATTTCCTAGAAGGTGTGTGCAATTTCACTTGTATTTACGATGGTGCAGGCCAGCTGTTATAGTATCCAAAAATAAAATATTAATAAATTTTTTTCGGTTGTTTCAGGTACGTGTTCTCTTTTAACCCGCCATCACTCGCGCGGGGTGCTATCGGCACCCCACGCATTTTTGAACGTAAAAAAGAATAATAATTTCTTCATTTATGTATCGGCTCGTCTCAGTACCTTCAAGTGACCTTTAAACGCATCGAAATGGGTCGGGAGGGGTAGTGTGGTACGAGTACTTGCAGTGTGAGGACGTTTCAAAGTTTGCATGGGGTGGTCACGACACCCCGCGAGCGCTCGTGTTGTACTTTTGCGGAGGTTACTTTATCATTAAGGTATGTGATTGCAACTGTTTTGTAAACATAAATAATTTAGTTGTGTTTTTATTTACTATAAATGTATATTTATGTATTTCTGAGCATATATTTAATGGTTTTTGTTTTCACACACTTCTAATAAGGTACCTTCCTGTGTTCGAAGGTACGTAATTTTTTTTCAAATCTTTTTGTGTTCAGATGGTTAGGGAACAGGAGCAAGTGAGATTGGCAGCTTTGTTAGAAGTAATAATATGGGATAACGAATATAATGTTGCAGTGGAAAGTGATGCCAGCTTGGATGAAGGTTTTATTCAAGAATCTGATCAGAACAGGATATTTTATCGGAGTTTGAAGTAGAAGAGGCTGAAACTGAGGATCGTCAACGAGATGATAACGTCGGAAAAGACAAAGTAACTATCAATGCTAATGTTATTTACAATTGAAACATGGTGCAATCAAATGAAAAGGCCTGAGTTTTTGGAATCATTGGGTTTGAGCATGCTTCAAGGTCACTTTGATAGAAGATCTTCACAACCAGGGTTACCGAAAGCACTCAAGGGGATGTCGATGGAATATCGCCTACAAAAAAGCAGCGCTATATAGTTTTTCCACGTTCTAAAGACATCAAAACATTCGAGTCACTGCAATTTTTGTAAAAAAACCATGTGTCAAAAACACATGAAGTTAATTTGCAGTTCTTGTTACGAAAACGCAGAAATTTTTATTTAATTTTGCTATTTAATCCTTATATTTTGTTTTTAAATGACAAAATTTATGTTAAAAACGAAGAAGTTATTTGTTTTTGCTTTTTTTTTGAGAAATGATCTCAATATTATGACTTAAATGGCTGATTATTATAATGTTTTGTAGAACAGTGATAAAGTTGATTATAAAATTTAGTTTTTTTTATTTATATACGTTATACAACACAAAATAATAAAATGCAGGTCTATTTCCAATAACTTCTACTATATTTGTATAAATGTACTTTGAGTATGTGGGGTGGCCCCAACACCCCGCGAGTGCTCACGAGGTGAAAAACCGCGCGAGTGATGGAGGGTTAAAAAAAAAGGCTTAAGCTCTTAAGATAGTTGGTGCTGCAGCCAAGATTTCCCGGAGTCATCGCAGTGAGTAATCGAATAGATATCCACCAAGAATAATTTTAAAGAATGCTATTGTTATTAATGTAAATTGTTAAGCATTATGATAGGTTGATTCATCGGTAAATCATTTTAATAGTGAGATCTATGAATAAGTTTAGTCTGCTTTCAAAAGATTGTTCTGAATCGTATGTTTATGGAGATTCTAGGTTCAGGTGTACGTTGGATCCCAATTCAATTCAATCAACTATTAATCTCAACCACACCCACGTGGTTGAGATTAATGGTCAACATTGCCGCTGGGACAATTCTTCGTATTAGGTATTTTGCTAGATGGACAGATGACCTAAAGAAGGTGGTTGGGGACTGGGGTAGGCTGGATTCGGAAGGCAGGGGACAGGATGTTGTAACGCGATAAACACTCAATGAATATTCTGTTCTATTCTATTCTTTGGTGTTTCTTTGGTAATCATTGGGTATCCTACTAATATTCTAAATGCGAAGGTTTGTGAGTATGGATGGATGTTTGTTACTTTTTCCCGCAAAAACTACTCAACGGATTTGGATGTAATTTCGCACACAGATAGTTTATAACCAGGAATAACACAGGATAATTTTTATCCCGATATTCCCACGGCATAGAAATTTAGGCGGGTAAACCGCGACACGTAGCTAGCCCTTATATGTGGCATTATACTCAAATGTGGCGTTTTTACAGTTATTCTTTAAAGAGTAACCATGTACTTTCGTTCCCAATATCTTTTTAATTTATGAGGATACTAAAAGATATTTGGGAATAATTAGAATAAATGAATTTTAATTTTGATTCGTTTTTTCATTCATTCATTCATTTATTAAAATTATTCTGAGAATCAGCACTTTTTGAAATTCAATATTACATAAGACACTCCCTCCAAAACGCCCGCCCTTCGTCACTTCCTAGTGCATCTAACCTATTACCTAATAACTTATTTTATGGGGAAGACACTTGTTTTACGTGTTCTTCATAAGATTCAGCTTACACTATAGTTATTTTAATTAGTATAATAAGTGTAGCTAGTGTAGTTTAAACTTATACTGCAGTAATTATACTAATTGGCTTTATATGAAACTATTTTTTGAAAGTGGTGTCTAAAATTGTGCTCCTACTTAAAATTATTAGCTTGGGAGAATGTAGGTATATGTATCTATGGATGTTTCTTACACTTTCACGCAAAAAGTATTAAACTGATTTGCATGAAATTTGGCATAGATGTAGTTTATCACCGGTATTTACATATAGACAATTTGTTTCTCAATATTTCTAAGGGATCGAAACTTATTCAGGTGAAACCCCAGGGCGCAGTTAGTCATTTATATTTTCATGTATGTATTGCTACACATCCAGCTATACATAACCAGTAAAGTTAATTGTACCTACTCGAAATCAAATGAAAGAACGAAAGAAAATGGTTTTATGTACGCCAAATACTTATGTATGTGATTCTTTTTATGCGGGTGAAGCCGCGGGACGTAACTCTAAATAACAAAGTCATATTAATAAAAATTCCGTCACTCATCTTTCAAACTCAACCCATAACTTTTCTCTTACGTCATGCTTACGTATTAAACTGACCACCGTGAACCATACAAAATTCTCCCATCGAAACATAAAAATAAGTTTAAAATGAGTTGGTAATAAAAATGTTTTGGCCTCAGGGACTCGTTGCGGTAGTCCAGTATTTTTAAAGGCCAAACTTGGACTCAGGCACGGCATATTGCATGTCATCATTTGTCCTGGGACGTGAATTTTTTTGGTATAGGCTGTGTTATAAGCGAACAGCGATTTAGATCATTTCAAAAAGCATTTCGAAATGAAAAAAGAATCTGAAGGCGCCGTTTCCCTTATTCACAATTAATAGTAGATTAGTAGCCAAGGGCTGTAAGGCATCAATTGCAACTCTACACTCGCGCGCTTATAGTTCGAGGGTGCAATTATACTTACACCCGAGCTAACTACTCTACTTTACATATCGATTGTAAGGTAAGTAGAAAAAAACCGGCATTACAAAAATAAAACATTATTTCAAGAACGAAATTTAGCTTCACAGTTCGATATTTAAAATTGATGACTATTATACTCTTACGAAGACAAGGCTGAATAGCGATGCGACCTCTTTTGTCATTGGGCTGAATGCATACAAGGCAAGAATTATAAGCTCAGTGCACATTCTTCTTACTATTTCGTTAAGAACAAGATAAAAGATAAATATTGTCCTGTCAAATTAGGCAGCGGGTAACGAGCTTTCCCAAAATTATGTCAGCGTCCCCTTTATTCCCTGGATTACACTTAAAACTCATCCACAAAGAAAATCTCATCAAACTTTCACCCAATGAAATTGAGTTTGAAAAATCCTGTTGCACTTTTCAGCCTCCGTAAAATGGGCTTAGGCGTTTAAAGTTCACTGTGTTTCAGTCATTGGCAACTGTAATAAGCTTTAGGGAGAAAAGGAGGCTTTTTAAAAGGTTAACCATTTGTTGAACAAAATATTTAAGAGTGTTGTTAAAAATGCAGAAGTAGCGTTGTTTTTCTGAGTGTTCGGCTGTAACATCGAATCGATTTGTTTTGATGATTTAAAGCTGAATTGTGTAGTTGTGTATTTGTCAATTGAATAATTTATATTCCGTTAAGACTTATGGACACAACTAGCTGTCAGTATATGGCAATCATCATCAAGCGTTAATCCCAGTCGTATCCGAAGCTTTTTCAGCTTTGAAGTCTGGGGTCCGCTTTACCGGTCTAACTGCTGATTTCCAGCAACCCGTAACGACTGCCATTAGATGTTCATATGGCAACTGCGACCAACGTCTTACCATGCTTTCCGAGGCACTACCAGATCAATGCAAATTCGCTTCTTTCTTATTCATTCATAAAAATATTTGAATATACCTGATCACCACATTATTACCTAAATCCTACAAAACTACTGAACAGATTTGCATGAAATTTTTTCACTCAGGTGGTGTATATCCAGGATTAATATATCGAACACATTTTATCCCGATATTTCGACGCTCAAAAGTCGCTCATGTCTCATCCCATGCACCGTCTCCGGTGCGTAGATGTTGATTAATGGGTATGCCGCCTCTCAGTAACTTCACTAATGCGATTATCTTGTTACTAAAACAATGAATGGCAGGCTTGCGATTCTTAAATTGTCGCATATTCTTTGTAATTTTTCAAGTTTAATTTTATTTTTTATCTTAAATACATTATAAAATCTGACACAAGAATATATTATGTACAACTATAAAAATGGGAAAAGTTCACGGGCACCGAAAAATTTCCCTTCAGTAAATTCTTCCATCCTTCTTTCCTTTTCCTTTCTTCTTTCTTTCCTTCTCCTTCGTGGCCTAATAGTAAAGGCACTTGTTGTTGGTCGTTCGAACCCAGTCGGGCGCATTACATAACATACATACATAATCAGCCTATATTGTTCCTACTGATGGGGGACAGGCCTCTTCTCGATGAGAGAGAGTGGGCCGTAATCTAACGCGGTAAGATGATATATGTCACATGTCTTCGAAGTTTTTAGCTCTAGGACATGCCGGTTTCCTCAAGATGTTTTCCTTCACCGTTTGGAGAGCAGTACTGATGAAATAATTTACACAAAGTAAAGTGCCTGATGGGGTTCGAATTTGCGACCTACAGCTTGTAAATCGCGGCTGATACCATTAGGCTACCACTGCTCTCAGGCGCATTACTTAGTGTAAATTACCTTATCTACTTCATATTCTGTACTATTTCCAAAACAATGAATGAAACTGCCGAACATGCCTTAGAACCAAAACGTTATGCCTACCAACCTACAGCGGGCCTCCGTGTGGATTACAGCCCACTCCATCTCAGCAGTAGAAACATTACAGGCTGTTTATGTCTGTTTGTGTGTGTTTGTGTTCTCACGAGACATCAATCTGACTTAACGGTAGATAAAACTCTAATTATCCGTGATCTGTCCATCCAAAGGCTGCCTTTAAAAGATCTCCTGCAACGATAAGGTCGTCCATTGTGACAATCCTTGTAAAATTTCTACGTTTATATCTGTAAATAGCTGCGCCCCGCAGTGTTACCCGTGTCGGTTTTGCTCCCGTGGGATAAAAAGTAACCTATGTGCATATTAGGCCTGCAGGGTAATTACGTAACACACTATCAGTAGCAATGGGTTTTATTTTGACAGTTCAACAACACACGTTGCGTTTTGTACGTTGTTGAGCAGACACATTTTTGAACGCATAGAGCAATGGATTAGCAATAACCTTCAAAATTATTCCAATAGATAGTAATAACACAAGATTTTAGACTGTGGTAATAACGTATAAACCATCTGTGTAGGAAATCTCATCCATCCAATTCCTATTAGCGATAAGACCGCCCATATATTATATGCTGTACATAATAAAGAGTATTCTATTCTATTCTAAACCGCCTGATGGAGTTGGCTGGCGCAGTGCACAACAGTGGGTGGGGTTAGTAGATGTCACATGTCTTTGAAGTTTTTAAGTCTAGGACATGCCGGTTTCCTCACGATATTTTTTCCCTTCACCGTTTTGAGAGCAGTGGTGATTAAATAATTTACACAAAGTAAAGTGCCTGATGGGCTTCGAACCTAAGAACTACAACTTGAAAGTCGCGACCGATGCCACCACTACCGCTGCTCTCGGACCTAAACAATTAATAAGAACATATGTATGTTCCATTTCGTTTCCAAATTGAAGATATCTACACTGACAAAAACATATTAAACTTAATAGGTTTCTCGACACGTAGGTAATCAACCTGTCAGAACTAGTGAGTTTACCGTTTTTTTTTTTTGCAATAGGGAAGGAAAAACGTGCCAAATAAATAAACATTATGTAGTAAATATTAAGAAAAAAAGAAAGAAAATACATTTATTCATTTTCTTATTTGATACGTTAGGTTATCGATTTCGAACGTTATGTGTTCACTTGTTGAGACTTGTTTAAATATAAACTAGCTTCTGTTCGCGACTCCGTCCGCTTCAAATTTCTTGTTCCCTCAGCCACCACATCGTAACGCATCTCCTATCCGCACTTTTTACACGGTCGGTTTTTTATTCTTTTTGCTCGGCACCCATAAGTCCTAGCGTGATGGTGGATAGGTTATAGCCTTCCTCGAGAATCGGGCTATCATATGAATCAAAATAATATTGTTTTGATTCTGACTACCCGTTTTACTGATTAGTACGTTCCAACAAACTCCTCAGATTTAGTATTAGTATAAGTATAGATTGGGGATAAAATTATATTAGCTAATGAGATTTCTTCGATTTCTGCTCAGAATTCAAATTAACTAAGAAAATTTATAAGAAGATTCATCTATACTCGTTTTAATTTGATAGATCCAACTGGAACGAATGTCACAACACATCAATTGCAACATACTTCAGCACTCAGTCACGACACACTCGACAACTTTGACACTGACGTTTCTGTCAGTTTGACAGCTGAGAACCTGTTAGCCTTATCTATCCATCTGTAGAGGCTGTGATCTCAGGAACTTAGTCGTTAATCAGTCGTGTTGTCTGTCTGCGTATCATGGGACTGTTGACCATTAGTCATGTGGGTTTGGTAACATTTGAGACTTTTTTTTTTTGTAAGACGCTATCTTTGCGGTTGAGTTGCTAAAGGTTGTGTAAAAATCTCTTTTGGTTTATGTAATTCCAGTGTTACTTTGGTGTTATTAATGAATGCCATTTTCGTGGCATGAATGGTAGAAAATCAGTTACACTTAGATAACTCCAGTTCCGGGATATAATAAATTAAGTCGTTTAAATTATTACATGTGGTTGGAATTTTTGTCAAGTGACAAAAGCCACACGATTTAATTGGTCAGGCTAAGCTACGTTCTTCTTCTTTGTTTCTCTCTTGACAATACGGTCGTGATCACTATGACTGAATTCGAGACGTTGATATCGCACGCCGCACGATCGCTCTCCATCTCCTCTTCAAGCTACGTCAGCCGTTATTAGTTTATGGAGGGGTGCCCAGTGCCCAACGTAACATACCTAGACCCTTGCGTCCCTCGACAAACATAAGCTTTGAGTTTTAGGTCCTGACTTTCATTCTTTTATCTTCGCCAGTCTGCCATCAACCAGCCTTATCATCATCATCATCATCATCAGCCTCTACTCGTCCATTACTGGACATAGGCCTCCTTCATGGCACGCCATCAAGCTCGATCCTGAGCAGTTCTCCGCCAGCCACTACCAGCCACCTTTTTAATGTCGTCGCTCTATCTCGCCCAAGGGCGTCCCACGCTACGTTTACCGAGGCGCGGTCTCCACTCGAGGACTCGTTTACCCCAACGGCTGTCGGTGCATGCGGCATATGTGACCAGCCCATTGCCACTTCAGCTTGCAGCATCATCATCATCAACCTTTTAATCTTCTCAATGCTGGGCACAGGTCTCCTCTCATACCCTCTCATACAGAGAAGGATTGAGCGTAATCACTACGCTTGCTCAATGAGGGTTGGCGATTTCAGACTTGAAAGTCCAGTAAGTTTTCCTCAAGATGTTTTCCTTCACCTTCACATATAACTTAGAAAAGTTACATTGGTACTTGCCTGTTCTGGAATCGAACCCGCACACTCACTTAACAGGCTGGTGTTTTAACCACTAGGCCACCACGACTCCAGCTTTATCAACGGGTATCTTATTTTATTACCTATCATAATTTATTAAGGGAATTTAGGAGGTTTGAAAGGTAGTCGCTCTATGTATAGTACTGGTTCTCAGATGCATTCTATGGTTTATGTACATACACACATCAAAAGTGTCTAGGGATCAAGCATTTTTATGCGGATTTCTTGAGATTGAGATGTGGCTTTGTAATAAATTTATGATTTTATAAATTTATATGGATCCTTTTTGGTGCATTTCATAATTTGAATCAGGAACTGTGAATCAAATTCGAGTAAAAGATGAAAATCAGCTGTCAATATTTTCCCTATAAAAACATACAACGCATTGAAGACATTATTAGTGCTACTGTTTCCCTACTACTGATTAAAACCAACGTTATTATGGAGCGGCGACGTCATTTAAGCAGGGAAGAAATGCTCAGAGCCGTGGGAATGATAGAAGCTGGTTCCCGGCAACGTACTGTGGCTTTAGCTCTGAATACAAGTCAGAGTGTTATCAGTCGACTTTGGACACGTTACCGAAGCACTGGTACCGTGGCTGAGCGCCATGGAGGACGGTATCGCTGCACCACACGGAGACAAGACCGATACATTCAAATCTTAACTCGAAGAGCTCCAACAATAACCGCCATGATGTTAGCCGTGAGGCTTCATCACTCTTCAGGGAACTTAATTAGCGACCAAACAGTCAGAAACCGCTTGCATGAAGTGAACCTTCATTCCCGAAGACCGCTACGGGTACCACCTATAGCAATGCACAATCGTAGGATTCGATATCAATGGGCTCTTGAACACAGAAATTGGGCAGAAGAACAATGGCGTTTCGTGTGCTTTTCTGATGAGTCTCGTTTTGGTATGAGACCGGATACAAGACGTATACGACACTGGAGAACCCCTGGACGCCAACAGCGATTAAAATCCTGCCAGGAAGTCCATCCTTATAGTGGTGGAACCATCATGGTATGGGCGGGTATTTGGATCGGCGGAAGAACTGAGTTGATTTGGATCAGAGGCAACCTCAACGCTCAAATTTATGCTGAGACGATTGTATCAGACGTCATCGTTCCTCTACAAGTGCAAATCGGTCCCTTATTTCAGTTAATGCATGATAATGCACGACCGCACACCGCAAGAGTTGTAAGACAGACTCTCGCCGCAGCTAACATCAATGTCCTGCCCTGGCCTGCTCAGTCGCCAGACTTGAACCCGATTGAGCATGCATGGGATATGCTACAGAGAAGAGCTCTGCCGAATATGGAGGGTATCCAGTCGCAAGAAGACCTTTTTTTGTTGTTGCAACGAACATGGGCGGCCATTCCACAGCGTGATTTGGATGAACTCATTTTGAGTATGCCAAACCGATGTTCTTGTGTTGTTAGTGTTCGCGGTAGAAACACGGATTATTAATTGTTTAAGTTACCCAATAAAATTTTAGAGAAAACTGTTATTTCAGTCTTTTTTTCGAACTTTTGTGTTAGTGGTTCAAATGTCAAATATCCCTTTATTAGGAAAATGGCAAATTTCTTTATTAATGCAAAGGTGACTTGGTTTATCGTTACTGTGACAAACGAAAACACTTTATTTGATGAATCCTTAAAGAAAATTTTAATTAATATCAATCAGGAGAAAAGTTATTGCAAAAATATATGTTGATCCCTAGACACTTTTGATGTGTGTATTTATAACAATAACTATGGCTATGGTTTCGTCTAAGATATTTTCTATTAATATTTAGTTAAGTCGGTGTTGCCTGAACCATTTCAGCTATTTGATATTTACAAACGATTCTGTTCCTGGTATTGGGAAGTTAATCTTTTATGGTGTAAATATAATAGTCATACATCCTGTCAAACAAACGACTGACACCTTTCCAGGTCCTAAAAGTGTCAAATTAAACTGTGTTTTCGAGGTATGACGATGACGACCATTGTAATGTTATGCACATAATATACTCACGCTTATCTACCTAACCTATACTAATATAATAAAGCTGATGAGTTTGTTTGAACGCGCTAATCTCAGGAACCACGGGCCCGATTTGAAAAATTCTTTTTGCGTTTGATAACCCATTAACCCAGGAAGGCTTAAGGCGATAACATCACGTTGCGGCCAATAGGAGCGGAGCATAATAACTAACTACACGCGAACGAAGTCGCGGGCGGCCGCTAGTTATTTATACTCACATTTATTTGAATTCATTTCTGCAGGTCAGAATACGCCTTCCAGTACGTTTAGGCGCTGTTCTAATTATTTTCCACGAAACTAGGACTCATTATTCATCCACAATCAGCTCAGAGACAGTCCTCAACTTTAACGCTAACTTTTGATGATTAGTGATATCTCAGCGTGGGTATAGTTATCAAAGCTGAGATGTCACTAAGTAGGGTGAGTACTAATAATGTAACTATACTATGTACATATTGTACATACATTACATTACCCATGACACACCATGACAATTAGCAGCTTAGAACTGGACGAACATTCTCGTAAAACTTCATCGCAGAATTATCAATGACAAAATTTGTCAAAAATTTCAGTAAATTAATGGATTTTTTTTGTCAGGTTTAGCTAGAAGAGAATATGGTCTTGTATCTCGTTCTACTGCAGCTGAAGTGGTAATTGGCTGGTCATATTTGCTATAGAATCGATGACCGTTGGGTTTGACGTGGTCTTGAGTGGAGACCGAGGGTCGGCAAACGGCGCTCTGATTTTCTGGTGGCAGCTTCATGACAACCGAATTAAATGTCGTGAAATTAGAGAGGAGTTTCTCCACGAATGGACTGCTGTGGGTTGATGATGATCAAAGTATGGAATTTTCCCCTCAAACCTCTAGATATGGATCATGTGTCCAAAAAGACCACAAAGACGACACGAATTGGTCCTTATGAACTAATAAAGAAATTCAAATAATCACCAATCCTCTATCAGAGCCGAACATCACCTCTTTGAAAAAGGGTATTTGGGCTATGTACACACGATCGACAAATATCTATAAAGCAGCACACACTACGCCGCCCTTAGGTCACGTACCGCCCGTTTTTTCCTCGCATAACCGACTATATGGTTCCAATTAATTAAAGTTTGAGTGTATACCGTGCCTTATCTTTAGTGTGGTGTGTGCTTTAGTTTTCGCTAGTGTGGGGACTGTATTAGAAAGTGATACATTTTTTATTGAGATGGTCTGTGATATGTTATCGATTTTTAGTGTTGAAAAGCTTAATGCTCATCCATACTAATCCATACTAATATTATAAATGCGAAAGTAACTCTGTCTGTCTGTCTGTTACGCTTTCCCGCTTAAACCTCTCAACCGATTTTGATGAAATTTGGCATCTTTAGACCCTGAGAAAGAACAAAGGATACCTTTTATCCCGGAAAATTTTGATATTCCCGAGGGAAATCTAAAAAGCGCGATATAACCGAACTCCACGCGGGCGACGCCGCGGGCGGAAAGCTAGTTTGAAATAAAACTAATAAATCTATAGTATTCAGGCAAAGATACAGAGCGATGTGTTTTTGTAACCCATCCATACTAATTTTATAAATGCGAAGGTAACTCTGTCTGTCTGTCTGTTACGCTTTCCCGCCAATTTTAATGAAATTAATCACAGGCATCCTTAGACCCTGAGAAAAAACACAGGATAGTTTTGATTCCGGACTTTTGAAGAGTTCTCATGGAAACGCGATATAACCGAACTCCACGCGGGCGAAGCCGCGAGCGGAAAATTAGTTTTTAAATAAAAATGTCAACAAGACGAACAAAATGGTTTATCGATAAAGGCGAATAACATTTTGCATCTTATTATTCCAGAATACAATTTTTAAGATCAAAACTCTTTCATTTTATTGCTGCATTTTTGCTTTTTCTCATTTCACAGATTTTAACGTAATAACAATACTTTATTTACGAGTCCCTATACCAAGTATGACTACGTACAATAAATGTGTTTCCAAATTTAATGATAAATTCTTTTTCAAATACCTACATTCCATAAAAAAATGTTGATAGTGTAATAAAAAATATATTCTGTGAACATAGGTGAAAGTGTCTAGTAACTGAATAATATAAATTTTATTGCATTTTTAGAGCAAAACTAAATTTGTTTCTTGATAAACACATTTGGGTAGTTTGCGAGACACGATCGAAACTCCGCCGGGACGTGTAGGTGCATTCCATAGTCTAGGAGACGAGTTGTGGCAACAATATTTCATCTCAAGTATGTTATAATAAATTCCTATGTTAATAGTTTATTTTAGGATATGTTATAGATCAGTCTATAAGACGTATTTTAAAAACATTTGATGTACAGACGACTGCACATCAAGCTACTACAGTCTGTCAGATTTCTTTATTAGTTTTTCAACATTAATGCTGTAGCAGCATTATAGCTGTTGCAAACACGGGCAACTTCTAATGCAATGAAAAACTAACATACTCCTGTCAGTTTTTTTGTTTATTATAACAAAAAAACAATCGCTCTTATATAAATAAAGTATTTATTACATTTAATAGCAGTAGCGTCTTGAGTTCATGAGTTCAAATCGTGTATAACAATTTGCCTCCTGTCTGCTAGCACTATTAAAATTAATTTATATTATAGAATTAAACAAGGGAAACGCTAAAAGATTCATGCAGATATAGGTACATTATGCAATAAATACCCCAAATATTCTGTGGAAAAATAATTAATATGCTTTTTAAAGAACTTAATATACATAATTATTATAATTATATATACCTATGTATTTTGAAATGTGTGCCTTAGTTCAGATAGTTCAAAGAAAACATTTTTTTTTTATTGGTGGGTTATTAAAAGCCACTTGACTCAGTTTACATGACCGTCTATGGTTTTTCGTATAGCAAAAGACCGCGGATCTAAATAGGTACAGAAATAATCCACAGAAATATGAAGAGTTCACAACAAAATCTCAATAAATAAAACTCACTACTACAAAGAAAACGTTTTTTTTTTTTAAATTTTCCAATATTAAAGTTTACATGAGCGTCAATGCTTTTTCGGATATCCTAAGACTGCGCATCATACAGGAAAAATTCACAACAAAATCTCAATAAATAAAACCGACTCGTAAGTTATACCGAAATATCGGTTGCTAGCTCCCTGCCTACCCGCTAGGGATGTTTGTCAGATTGTCAGCGCGCGTGTAAGCGCCACTTGCTCCCACCTGCAAGTTCCCGAACTTTGCCGTCTAACCGATAGTTTCGTGACGTCATTCGGCACATCTGAGACCGTCCCAATTGTTTCGGCGGTAATCATCGCTTGCTCCCGGTAATTGTAGTTAGCTTTGTTAGTGCCGGGCTAATTTTGGGACTGGACTTTTGACCGTTTATTTTGTAGAGGTGTTATTATTTTTAGATGAATGTTTGTGTTTTGTGTTAAATAATTTTTTGACATATCACTCCTTGCGATTTAGAATCGTCGATCTTAAAGTAATTTTAACATATTTCGATAAAAAAAACTTAAAAGACCAGTTGTTTCAAACGGCTGTGTAATGTAACTTACGTATCTACGTCAAATACTAACGATCACGTAATATTAGTATTATTATAAATGCGAAAGTTTGTAAGTATGAATAGTTGTTTGTTACTCTATCACGCAAAACCTACTGAACGCATTTATTTATATGAAATTTAGGGTAACATATGATTTTATCCCAATATTCCTTAGGGATCGAAACGCAGATGAAACCGTGGGGCGCAAATAGTCGTTAATATTTGATGTAAGTCAAAACCAAGGTTTTTTTTTTATTAAACAATTGATAGCATTTTTTACATGTACCTGAAGTGGACGTGAAACAACGGCTCTAAGTATTTATCCCAATATTGAATCAGAACTCAGTACCCATGGACCATTATTTTCTTCAACCAAAGCAACCTACTATTTAATTTCTTCACCATCCTTACTTGACTGGTAAATAATACCAAAGGCATTAAACCCGCATTTTTTTGTACTAAAATATAAAAAAATGAATAATTTTTTGTTGTACATATACCTAATAAATAACTTGCTTTACGTAAACAAAACTAACTAAATAATTATTATTAGCTAAATTCTTCTCGTTAAAATACAAGCAAAATTAACATTTAAAACAGACACAATTAAATCAGTGACAGTCGGCTAGACTTTACATTAAATCATTCGACAATGTTCCGATTTAAAACTCCATTTTCATCCAACTTCGCTTCAGCAGACTCGAAAATAAAAATAGATGTCCAACATCACCATCCCGGGACATACATATTTCACATAACCACAGTATTTTTAAAACCACATAAAAGTACTGTGTGCATTTTTAAATACATTTTTAGTCGCAACTTAAAATATTCAACGCGTCTACTGATATGTCTAAATTTAGTTTTGGAATAATCCGGGTCTATGAATAAATCATTGCACCTCACTATTTAGCGTTGACAGCGCGTTAGGCTGTGGGCATACCTGCACTCTACAGTGGGTTTTAATTCATCTGATAGTTTGTTTTGTAGTCTGTGGTTCTGGGAATATAATTTGTGTAATTAACTGCAACAGTTAAGTACCTAATATTAATTTAATTTTCTCACCATAATACCCTTATAAAACAATATAAAAACCGGCCAAGTGCATATCGGAATCGCGCAGAAAATTGTTGAATTGTCTACATTTCTGTTTCACTTCTCCTTTCGCAGGTCTGCTGGAAGAAATTTCTTAAGAAATAAGCAGCACCCTTGTACTCAGATCTTAATTTTGTGGTATCTTTATGTATTTTATTGTGCGTACATAAATAATAAAATAAATAAATAATTATTTTTATATTTTAAAATGTTTGTAATGTATCTGTAAAAAAATGTTTTTAGTATTTGTTGTTATAGCGAAAACAGAAAATACATCAGCTTAGCTATCACGGTTAATGAGACACAGCCTGGTGATAAGCAGACAGACATATTGTTATTATTGAAGTTGTATAGATTGTGTAGATACTCTAAACATTTCTAATACTATCTTCTCTTTCAATATTCTACAAGGATATCAAATACGTGTACATCTCAAACTTGAAGCCAACAAGAATTCTCCCGAGTCTATTTTCCATTTATAAACCATTTCGCGCTCGCCACAAAATAATTCAATTTAGTCACGTCCACTAAAATAGAGACATTGCCATTCATGTACACTGCCCTTTAATGCATTTATAGACGCGCACATCCGCGCACGAAAGTGCTAAATATGTATTTAGCGGTAAAGCGAGAAACCTACCTTTTTGCTGAATTGTTTTGTGGTCTGTACGCCGTAATGAGTGTCAACAGTATCGGATTCGATGGAAATTAACTGAAATAAACGTCGAGGAATCAACGCGTACAGTTATAACGTGGGACGTACATTTGATACTTTTAGTTTCGACGTTCGACGGCGTAACACAAACTTTAGTCGTCGAAAACAAAAGTATTAAGTGTACGCTGTTGTATCGTGTAGGTAAAGACAGATCTTAGTGATAAAATCGTGCATTTCCTAGAGTTTAAGCTCGTAATAATGTGATAAACTTATGTGCAAACAAACCTTGCTTAATGCTTGGACTTAATAACAGTAAAATAATAGAAATTTAAAGCGAATGCTTTTTCTTGATGGCTGCTTACCATCAGGCGGGGTTGCAGTCAAGCACTAGTTAATAATTATAAAAAAAGGATTCACAGACACATACAGGCTTATTTTAATCTGTTAAATTGTTTTTAAGTTTTCTATAATAGACGCTTTTAACGTACACCGGTTTCTGAATCGTTCTCACATAGAAAAAATTAACAGGAACGATGCAATATAATAATTTGTAATATATTATGATTTAAAAGAGTGTCCGTAAAGTTTCTTGCCCGATTTTCTTTATACCTGCGACTTACGCTTTTATAATGAGTGACTAAATTCGTCTGACCGAACCTTTGACAATTCAGAAGTGCCAGTAATTGGTTTGATATAATAAAGCTTTGATTTTGATTCAGTCCAGAATAAGCGAATCGTCCGTCGAAAGGTGACAATTCGCCCGTTCTGGGCCAGCAAATTCGTGCAAATTAACTAATAAACCTCTTCTATCTTCCTTAGTCGATTCAAATACATTCTCATTTGTTTCATGACTCATTTCTAAAAACTAAGTTTCTCAGACTCTCCAATGAGCCTAGTATTTATATGAATCATGCGACAAATTTCAATATTTATTTAAGACGAATCGTTTAAGAAAGTTTTTTGTACATTTCTGGAATAATCTATTACTCATTTTAAATGTCACGACATTAATAAGGAAAATGAGCTTTTTGTTGTAATTCCAATGATTCAGAGTTCATTTAGAATCTCAAGTGCTTGAGTTTTTTTTTAAACTTTAAACTTGAGTGTTTACGTAATAACCTTAGTCATTCCGAATCCGTCTTGCGTAGGGACACTGTTGTTTCGAGTTTTCGTGGATAGTGTCCCAATGTTTTAAACTTCGAATATGGATGTAGTTTCGTTATTCTTTTCGATGCATAATTGTGTATCAAATATTGAATGAACCAAAAATTGGAAATTTTTAAAAAAAAGTCATAGAAACATTAGGTATCCTTTAAATTTTTTTAAAAGTTATTGACTCTAATTTGCATGTAACTTACTGACTTTTAGGGAAATTGATCCATTTACCGAGACCATCCCTATATCCGCATGGTGATAACTGAGGTGATTTTAGTGAGGTGAAAATCCCACTGCAAAACCTCATTCCTCTGTGGTCGGATGCCTTTATAAGGTTTCCCTCCGAAAACAAAAGAAAGGTTTTGTTTGGTCTTCTGCAGGGCCTGCCGCAATACCATGTGGCAGTCTCAATGGTAAATTTTTGGCCTATAGCTAAATGAAGCGCAGTTTTTGTTATCTTTACGTCTTGAATACTACCCTCCATCGCACATTCACACAGACCGCGTCTTCCGCGATTTAAAAAAAAAATACAATTTTATTTTACCCAAAAATCCCCGAATCGTATCCACCCTACTTTGCGGTCAACAGTTTTATGAACATTTACAGTGAAATATGCAAAAATATGCATTGTACTCAATGTTTGCATAAAACATCAGATGGATAACTAGCAGTTCATACTAATGCAATGATATCATCAGTTTCGTAGATTATTCACGCTGGCGCACGAGTAAGGAATAAATGGAGTGCTAATATGCAAGCAAATGGCGCTGTCGATGTCCGCGTAAGCGATAGATTACTCCGGTTGTAATCGAAGGTGCATCCATGTTGCATGATAAGTGGTTATTCTGGCCGAGACGATGTCCGCGTAAAAGAACATAATATCTTATGACGCTCGACAATAGTGTAGCTCTCTACTAGTGGAATATTTTTTGTGATCGGGTCATTATATCCATATTCTTACTAAATAATTAAGGTTACTTTTGATAAAATGTGTATAGATCACATTTGCACAGAATCACACGTACACGCAAAATAGGGCGCAATATTTTGCGTGCATTCATCATATATGTAAAATACTGGTATTTAACTGCATCCGGTTAGATGGATGGGCAAATGATGATGATGATAAGTATCTAGAATTTCGGCAAAGCGCAACCAGAAATATCAATTTATTTCAAAACAGTATAGAGCCATTTTAATTAAATATTATTATAAAACAGCAAAGTATTAGACATTTTGCGACGCTATCAACTTCCGAAGTACCAATAGAGTTTGTTAAGATTCCATTAACTGAATACTCCGTGTACAATCGTGGTCATAAATTAACATGTTTCATTTTCAAGTTGAAAATGTTTATTTTTGAAGCGTTAGCGCATCATGAGTCGTGATTGAGTTGCGCATGATTTGACTTTCGTTTCTTACTTTTTTGCGCAATTCTGTAGTTTTTATTATTCACTCGAGACTAGACATACTCGTAATTAATATTATGGTGGTCCGTTTTTTTTAAAGTTCTTATGTAAGTATATACTAGCTTTGCCATGCGGTTTCACCTACGTAAGTAGCAGTAATATAAAAAATAGATAAAAACCAATTCTTAAGTCTTAACGAATGTGTAGACTAAATTTCATTAAAATAGGTTCAGCGGTTTTGTAGCAGTTCGGAGGAAAATACCGTGATAAGACAATTTTATAGTATAATTAAAGATTTATTCTGGATTCTAAATAGTAGGTACACCGTAGTACTTCCTACACTATTCGTTTCTCCTTCCTTTGGTATTCCATATGAAGGTTGTCTGTAAAAGATCGCTCTTAGTGATAAGACCACCCATTGTGTTATGGTTACCTTCTGTTGAATCTTTATTTTTATATTCTGTAATTTATATGGTATACAAAAAGGGAAAGAGTATTCTATTTTATTCATTCAATTTGACAAAACTAGGGCTTCATAGTCCTGTAGTTTGATGATCCTATCCACAACTTTTCCGTCACTATTCTGCAATTCTTAGACCTAAATCTATAAAATTTACTAAGATCTTGCTTTGACCTAGATATGTTTCCGCTTTTAGTGGACAATGACCTGTATTTACCTAAGGCAAAGCGTTATTTAATGTTTAGCCTAAAAATGTGTTAGGAAATGTTTAATAAATCTCGACCTTATCTACAAATACCCTCAAATCAGCTGGAAACAAGATAAAACAAGACTAAACCGATTGAAAATGGAATCAAGTCACTTCCATAATTTTTCAAATCAGGAACCATAAAATTGGATACGTCGTGCGAACCTGCACGAAGCCGCGACACCGTTCGGCCAGATTTTTATTACGAACACACGTATTCGGAACACGTCGCGAGCCCCGAGTGGAGCCGAAGCCACGCAAAGGCAATCGAATAGGGCTGGCTACTGACTGTGATTTCGAACTTCGAACGCACAGGTTTTTTTATTGCTTTGCAGAATTTTGATTGTCAATTCTTCTGTGGTTTCAAAGTGCAGCGTTCCTATTAAAGTTAATGAAGGAAAACGGGTTATTATAGTGTTTGCAGATAATGGCCGAGTCTGCGAAACATTACCCGTTTAAAAGTTAGTGTTGTATGTCGGTCGTGCATCACTCCAAGGTTTCCTATTAAGTTTCCTTTCTGATTCTAACGAGCAACCTACATACACCGCGCTAATTCGAGGTACCTACATGGTTGCTAACTCATCAAATTGTTGCATCAAAAAACAACACTTAAGCGATGTGATACATTTACCAAATTTTACTATTATTATTTACGAAAGCCATTTATTTACAATAGACCAAAATACTAACAATCCAACAACAAATTGCCGACATAGTACAAATATAATTTCCCATATTGAAGTCCCACGCAGATATTTCATAAATTCGCAATATAGCAACCCTATGTCGAACGCATCACATTTTTTTTTAAATTCGAAATTTGAACTGAGAGTCCTTTTAGCTGGCGTGATTTATAGGAAGTGCTCATTTGAGCGGGAATTTTGAATCTTATTTAAAATTCGATATGTCTGTCGCTTGGGGCTGCATGAATATGATTCGTGGTGTGCATATTTAAAAATATCTAGCGGTAGAAGCATCCCTAGTCGTTTCTTTTTATTCCTCGCAAGGTATGGGCCAATTATGGACACGGCTGACGAGGTTTTGGTCATAAAACTGTTAAAAGAAAATGTCTAACAGGACAGAATAAGAAAAGAAAATTGGAGGATTATTCCAAAATAAACAACTATCAGCAATATATTTTTTTAGGTATTTTAGATAAAACAAAAAGATTATGGTATTTTAACGACCATAAAATAATGACAGTGACATGTCATTGACATATAATGTCACAGAAAATAAAAACAAAACTCACATTTCTAATGTTACCAGTTTCTAGTTAACAAGCACATCTTTTAAATTGTACTCAGAAAAAACGGCATTTTGTCGCTCTGATAAAATTGTGGGACGAATTTAATGTTGCAAGATAACTGTATGTAAGTATGTACGTGTCAAAATTTCTCGAAAACAAACTCTTTGTATGCACCGCTGGCGGTCTATACAGTTAATATCTAGTCAGGTTTTCTTATCTATGTAGAACGATTTTTGGTTAGAATAATAAAAAAAATGTGAATCATGCGGTTTTGTGAAGATTTTAGTATACCTACCTATTCGTGTCACCTCACGGTGAGGAATATTGAGTATCTGCAAAACTCAGCTGCCTTTAGTTGCTAAGACGTTATGTAAGGTTTCCAAATAGGTAGAATAACTTTTGAAGATACGACGGAAGAATCAGGAAAGTTTGGAATGTGAATGTCGACGGATTTAAGAGTGGAGAAAAAGATCACGCTTACTAACCATACGTGGCTTGCACGCCGTAAGATTACCTGGGGAATAATAACTATCATGCAGTGTTGAGGCTCACTTTGACCATAACATCGGCTCCCGGCAGAAGTTACCATCCAAAAGACAAAAGTCTTGCCGCCAAGCGATTCGTCGTGTTCCGGCATGATGTCAGGTAAAGCCGTACGGAGGACGGGTCTGAGCAGGTGTGTTGCGATGTGTGCCGGGTACGATGCGCCAAATGTTGTTGTGTCGGGAGTTTGGTCGTGTAGGGTCTCCAGGTCTTCATCGTCGTTCGTGTTGTTGGGCTTAACATTGCATCACCGCGCTCAACTGCCGTTTTCTTTCTAGCTTTACCATCACCGATTGCATCTCTGCTTACCATCGGCGGGATTACGGTCAAGCACTAGTTTAAAATTATTCAAAAAAAGAAGAAAATCAACACTACCAACATTACAACAACACAACTCATGGTACCTACAAGTTTCCCACATTGTCGTGAGGCCAGCCTGTCAATGACTTGCTTGTTCGGGCGCCGATGTTATCACCGACCTCAAACTATGAAGCTGAGTTTCGTTATTAAAAGGTCAGATGCATTAACTGAATGGGTGTTGAGAGTGTGGACCTAAGATTCTTTTAAAATACTTACGAAATAGTTTTGGCGTGTTATTTATTGTATTTTGAAGAAAGGGGCAGTGATGAAGAGTAATTTCACTCAAGTGCTATTTTATTGAATGCACAATATTGGAGTACGTCATTGCACCGATGTCTGATGGTGAAGCTAATGATTTATACTGAGCGAATGAATAAATGAATTAGTTAATATTTAAAAAAAATATAAAGACATTGGAATACTACTCTTAGGACCGATTCTGAGAAATTGGCCATTCGGTTAATCGGTATTCTGATAAATCGGTGTTCTACTGTACTATCTATTAATAATATTTGGTACAAAGGTAGAAAATACCATGATTGCGTCTAATAGAGAAGTATGGAAAAGAAACCGACATTTTGTGCCGACCCCAAGTAATTTGGGATCATACATACATACAAAACCATTAAAAGCATTTATCGTTTCCACTGTTGGGACAAGCCTCCTCTCGATGAGAGTGGGTGGGCCGTAATTTACTGCACTGGCCGAGTGCGGGTTGGTAGATGTCACATGTCTTCGAAGTTTTTAGCTATAGGACATGCCGGTTTCCTTACGGTTTTCTCCACGGAAACCGCCTGATGGGATTCGAACCTACGACCTACATCTTGCAAGTCGCGACCGATACCACTAGCCTACCACTGATCACGTCGACAAAATAATGATTATAATTTTAAAGCAAACTGAAAATACAAATCGAATGTATCATTGTCATTGAGAAATGCTTTGGGAAAAATAAATTACAAACAAGTTTTATTTATTCCATTAACTAAAACAAGATTCTAGGTCGCAATTTCCGTCTTGAGACGACATTTTAAAATATGGCTTTCTTTCGAAAGAATGGTTTCTATGATCTACAATGTCCTAAACCTTATTAACAAAATATCCATTGTTTGAGCTGACTATTGTAGGACAAACATTTAAAGCTCGCAGATTGCCCATTTCTTTAATTTCTGGATGATATGATAACACTTTAAATTTCATTTGTCACATAAGTTCAAAAATCTTATGAAAACAATCGCTCTTTTCATTCGCAAAAAATATGAATCGATTTGGCGACTTTCAATATTTTCAGTAGACAAATATTATAAAGATAAATAAAAAAGGAAAAGTTAAAAAGTGGCGATTCTACATAGAGGCGTTAAAGTTATCGCATTAAATAGTTCCTAGAACAGTTAATACAAGTCGTTATCAGTTCTTTAAAATAAATAAAATTTAATAAAATAAATGGCGTAAAATGTGGTACGAAATACATAGTAAGTTAATAACAGCCTTTTGATAATAAGGCACACGCGCCGGCCAATGATATCGACAACTCAACACAAAAGTTATTGCATTGTTACCAAATAATCACAAATCAAGTTTATGTGGTATTAAATGTTAAAACAAAACGTTCTCATGGCTACAATATCAATTGGTATTAATTATTGTAATTGTGTATGTGTGTATACATATAATACACTAGCTTTCCGCCCGCGGCTTCGCCCGCGTGGAGTTCGGTTATATCGCGCTTTTTAGATTTCCCTCGGGAACATCTATTTTCCCGGGATAAAAAGTAGCCTATGTTCTTTCTCAGGGTCTAAAGATTGTCTGTGCCAAATTTCATCAAAATCGGTTGAGAGGTTTAAGCGGGAAAGCGTAACAGACAGACAGACAGTTACTTTCGCATTTATAATATTAGTATGGATGATGTAGAATTAGCCATGATGTAGAGTTAGTTAGCCCAGTGGTCCAGCTATTGACTACTGCGCTGCGTGTCACTGGTTCGATTCCCGCACGGAACAATTATTTGTCCCGGGTCTGGATGTTTGTGTATGTGAGTTTATATGTTTGTAAACGCATCCACGATACAGGAAAAATTCCTAGGATGAGGCAACGTTTAAAAAAATGTCGTTCAATCGCTACACTTTATACTTAGCCTACTATAATATATAGGATACATTTTATCCCGATATTCCCACGGAATCGAAACCGCTGGTCGGAGCTATATTTTAAATATTATTGATTCTCCAAGTCCACAGTGTATCCAATCAATCTTTACGACTCGTAACATTCATAGCACAAAACAATACACGATTGATTGTGCGCAAGCGCAAGTGAAACGCAAGGCTACGCCCAAGCTACAGATAAATAATATAGGTAGATAAGAATACTTACGCTCAAGCTTATCAACAAGCTCCCATCATGTGTGTAGTCACTTTCAATTGTATCTATTGGATAAACATGTCTGACTTGTTTGTCTGTCAGTAAGAATGGACGGTTTTATGTTTCGTCTGTACTATTAAAGAAACTTGACTGATTCATCATCATCTCAGCGTTAATCCCAGTCGCATAAGGGGTCCGCTTTACACAGCTAAACCAATTGTTTGACTTTTGAAGGCTCCAACAACCCGTAACGACTACTATTAGATGTTCGTCTGGCAACCGAAGCCTTAACGTGCTTACCGAAGCACGATCAGATCAGAGCAAATACTCATATTCGTGCATACAAATATTTGCACTGCGCGGGGATGAAACCCGCGACAGCGGCCGCCATCGCTACCGCTACGCCATGGAGGCTGTCAAAAGAAATTTGACTGATTGTTCTGTGAAATTTTAGTTAGTTTTTTTTATAATTATAAAGTAGTGCTTGACCGCAATCCCGCCTGATGGTAAACAGTGATGCAATCATGGATGGTAAAGCGCTAGTTTAGAACCTATTCACTCTAGCCCTGAAGGCACTTAAATTGTAGTCAGACGAAAACATCGCCGCTGGCAAATTGTTCCAGTCCCTAGATGTACGCGGTATAAAAGACAAGGTGAAACGCTTCGTAAGGATCGTAGTGGTTTTTAACAACTACTCGCCGTACGACTGGTCATCCGATGATGGAATGAAGATGGGGAAATATGCTATTCCCGCGCACTCTCCAAAATGCATCCTATAGAATGCCGACAGGCTGAATTCAAAAGTGATATACTACTTTATTTTTTACTAGCTTTCCGCCCGCGGCTTCGCCCGCGTGGAGTTCGGTTATATCGCGCTTTTTAGATTTCCCTCGGGAACACCAAATTTTTCCGGGATAAAAGGTAGCCTATGTTTTTTCTCAGGGTCTAAAGATTGTTTGTGCCAAATTTCATCAAAATTGGTTGAGAGGTTTAGGCGGGAAAGCGTAAGAGACAGACAGACAGAGTTACTTTCGCATTTATAATATTAGTCATCATCATCTCAGCGTTATCATTTATAATATTAGTATGGATTAAAATTTATCTTACAACCATGGCATTTTTAGATCAATAGATTTACATATGTATATGTACCGCCCATTATGTCACCCTGTAGGTACATAGTAAAGAGTACATAATATATTCTATTCTATTATCGTTATTTCACGAAAACATTGCAATCAGTCACAGTTTGATCGTAATTTTAATTTGTCAAAAGTTACTCATTTCCGTAAATTTTGACAAGTTTTTGTTGTTATTGCTGAGACAGGAATGCGTATTTTCATCATCATCATGACATTTAATATATTTAGCATTAAATACACTTGGAATATAATTTAATTAACTTGCAGGGAATCGTCCTTTTGATCCTTTGAAGACACTGACGCAAATCGAAACCCAAATGATGTCACAAGTTATCGATTTCGTACGATAATATGCGACGTGTAGGTAATGTTCAACGTGAATTTAATTACAGCGGACATGGAGGATTACCCAGAGATTAATATAGATAGTACTGAGGATAACAATAACCGTATGACGGTATGATCAATTTAGAAATACGAATTCTGTGGATGAGGTAATAATAAATATATACGGACAAATCACACAGATTGAGCTAGCCCCAAAGTAAGTTCGAGACTTGTGTTATGGGATACTAACTCAACGATACTATATTTATAATAGATACATATATAGATAAACATCCAAGGCCCAGCCCAATCAGAAAAAGACCGTTTTCCATCATGACCTGGCCGGGGATCGAACCCGGGGCCTCTACGTCGCAGGCAGGCATGTTGATTGCTACGCCACGGAGGACGAGGTAATTTAGGGAAAACCGTAATCGTACCTACCCATGATTGAGATGGTTTACGTTTTCTATAACTATTATATAGTATGAAAGATCGTCGAGATTTTGTTACAAGAATCTAAAATAAGTACCGTTACGGTTTTTTTAAAAGAAAGTTTTTATTGTCTCTCTTTTCTATTTATTATAGAACATGTAACGAAACGAGTACATATACGGGTGTGTATGTATATAGGTATGTTGTCTTTGGCGCTGGCCCTGACATCAATAGACAAATCTGTCAAATGCCACATTCAGGCTTAGATACGAGGCTTTTGACTAGGTATATTGTATTTTTTTTTTTTTGTGGTGTGCGTTTTAATTTGTCAGTCTTTCTCTGTATCCTATATAAGGGCACGACTTTTATAGATGATATGCAACAATATTGGAAAGGTTTTATAATGACATCTCTACATATTCGGAAGTTATGAGAATGTTTAATACCAGAAACCGAAGCTTTTGTTTTTTTTTTTTTTTAATAATTTTGAAATAAACATATCACATTGTCGTTATGCTTATTAGCAAGTACCTTACGTAGAAAGGTAATGACTTACATAATGTGGTGACACGTTTGTTTTTATTTGAATTTAAGAAACATATGAAACCGAAAGTTCTCTAGGTTTCGATTAATAGATTAATTTGTTGTTGTATTTTTGAATTTACCGCAGATGGACATGGCTTCCAAGACAAACTGATTAGCGATAACGGCATATTTAGAACCAAAAAAATCCTCGAAATTGATTATATTACCTCATCCGAACAGATCATCCACCCACATACTGCCAGCCCTTCATCCGTGCACCAGTAACGCTTTGTCATACCGGCGGCGTAGATATTAAATTTCTTGGTCGACATATTGGTGTACCTTTTGTGAACAATATAATAGGTGCATTATCAGAAATAGCATGACAATGAGGAGGGATGCAGTCGGTATATTGTACAAAGGGTATGATGTAGTACAAGAGGTTTAGGAAGCCCTCGTTGTTCCTTTGATGTGGTTGGTACTGTTGGCATAAGTAATCATCGTCATCTCAGCGTTAGTCTGGGGTCCGCTTTGCCAGTCTAACTGCTGATTTTGGCTTTTGGCTAAACTTCAATATTTTCCGTGAAGCGACTGCCGTCTCACCTCCACAACCCGAAGGCGATATCGAAGCATTGCAGCTAGACCAATTGTTGGACTTTTTGAGGGCTTCAACAATCCGTAACGACTGTCATTAGGTGGCATAAGTTATGTTTGCATAAAAAAATAAGAAAGAAAGTGCATCTATTTGAGGCAAACAACTTCATTCTCCTGCCCTTCTCCTTCTTCTTCAGCCTATAGAGGTCCACTGTTGGACAAAGGCTTCCCCCAAGGTTTTCCACAATAACCGGTATTGTGCTGCCCGCATTCATCGGCTTCCTGCGACCTTCACCAGGTCATAATCCTGCCATTACGTATCCCAATTCATTTGAGGTCAGTGCAATATGTCTTTTTCTTCTGTACATCTCTCTTGTACTTTCTAACCATATAATTTACACATTTCTTCCATTGTTGCTTTGGTCTTCCCCTACTTTTATAGCTATTGATACCAGATTCTTATTTCCCATACAATACCCAAGAATCTCTTAATGTGAATGCGTGGATGTAGCTGATGATGATGTTTTTAGTAATTTTTAACAAAATATTGTCCAACTATTGAGCTAAGGTCACCCCCGAACACTTCCATGCATCTTTTTCCAGCACCATCGCGTCACCACACCTGCCCTTGCAGCAGCCTCAACATCTTTCAGTAGCTCTTGCGAAGTTGCGACCACTCTCCCAACGCAACGAGACAATAAAAAAAAAACAGATGTATTAAATCTTAATACCCAGATAACAATATCTAATATTAATAAACGTTTCAAAAAGCTTTTATAAGCAATAAACAAATCTTTCAATCAATCATGATAACCTAGTCTAATACTTCTTAATAAACTAAAAGAATTCATTCGTTTAATAAGTCAGAGAGCATGGTTATGTATTGCGTAGGAAAAGTTGCTGTCAGTTTGTGGAATCGGTTTCTTCGCAAACTAACTAACTCTAACTGAAATTTACCATATGAGACGGCCGCTGGTCTCGACGCTCTCGTTCACAAACTAAACAGAATTATTCTTAAGTGGATCTTTTTCTTTCTACATATTTCATTAAGAAAAGGACAGAAGACAAAATATCAGTTTAGTTCTTTTAAATTAGGAAATTCCATAGATAGTTCAGGTACAATGAAATATGTACATGGGTGGATTTTCAAAATAGCATATTATTGGTGTGATTCTATTTTTTCACAAAAAAATTCACTACGCCCTAAGTAATATATATCTAACACTGTTCTTTATATATTTATGTATGGTTAGTAGGTAATAAAATAACAAAACAATTATATACTACATAAAAAATTTAAAAATAGTATCGCGGAAATCATTTACCTCTCCGTTACTTTCATTACCATGTTGAATAATTATTCAAAATCTCATTTATGTGGGCTTAAATTTTATTTGATTTAATCTCATTTGTAATGTTTTAAGTATAAACTGAATATTTATTACTTTTCTTAAATCGAGATTTACCCCTGACATTGTTATATAACCATTTAAAAATTCGTCACAAGAATATCGTCATTTGTTTCCCCGATTGTGGTTTCAAGAAATTTATTCAACGAAAATATTTAATAACAGTAACCAAATGCATTTCGGATAGCTTCCCCGGTGCGCCACTTTAGTCGTTGTGGAGATTCTTACTAGTCTGCATGTATACATAGTAAAATTACGTTTTGAAGTGAATTGATTTAAATTTGTCATCGAATTTCGTCATTAAACGATTGGAAATATTGTTGGTAAGTATATTTTGCTTTATTTTATTGATAAACGAGCATGGACAATATTGAAGTTGTATTAAATATGAAGTATAGTGTTATATTATAGGTTTGCGTTTGCTTGGACAGGGATGTGTTTTAACTTGTTTCGTCATTAATCGTAACATCATTCATCGGGAATTTCTAGATGAGGTGAATGATTTCTTATGAGAAAAATGACATTTTTGTTACGTTTACAATGACGCTATATGGAGGTTAACGATTTCGGTGTAATAAATTAAGCATTTTAAAAGCAATACAATTAGGTTCCTCTAAATTTTATTAATAATAGAACAAGTTATTAGATGTAAATTAATAAAACTAAATTGTTTAAACTCTATTTGATTACACAGGTACAGCTATGGCTAAAACGAAAGCAGAACGTTTAGCCCAGCAAAGGCTATGCAAAAGACGCAAGTTTGAGAAATAAAAAATGACCACGAACTATATGCATTAGAAAAAGAAGAACAACGAGCCAAATAAAAAAAAACGTAAAGAAGAAAGGAAACAGATATCCATAACAGAAAAACTCCATGTCAACAAAGGAAATTGCCTAAACAGTGCAAGGTAAATTCGAAGAAATACAGATAGCACCAAAAAGGACAGCTTCCGTGGCGTTGCGATAGCGAATGCGGCCACTGCACAAGGAGGCGCGGGTTCAATCCCCGCGCAGTGCAAATATTTGTATGCATCAATATGAGTATTTGCACTCTTTGTCTGGTCGTGCCTCGGAAAGCACGTTCAGCCGTTGATCCTGGTTGCCATACGAACATCTAATAGAAATCGTTACGGGTTGTTGTAGCCCTCAAAGGTCCAACAATTGGTCTAACTGCAATGCAGAAATATCGCCTTCGGGTTGTGGAGGTAAAACGGCAGTCGCTTCACGAAAAATTTAGAAGTTTAGCCAAATTAGCAGTTAGACTGGTAAAGCGAACCCCAGACTTAAAGCTGGAAAAAGCTTCGGATGCGACTGGGATTAACGCTGAGATGATAATGAGAGACAGCGACAAAAAGAATCGTCATCGAGTTTCCAAATATAGTTGTTCAAGCTAATGAAATTTCTGAAAAAACTGATTTTAGATAAGACCTATTGGTTTATTAACAAAAGAAGACGTACAAAAAGCAGAAAGGAAGAAGATATCACGAATTGAAGAAAATAATTAAGTTGATAAATATTATAAAGAACCTGTGGAAAATTAATAGAAATCAAAGAATGCAAATTTTAAGGCTACAAGTAAATCTCAACAACAAGAGTGACATCAAAAAACCCAGAATGATGATAGCACATAACTAAAGAGAAGACGTGTATAAATAAAAAGTTACGATTTGTACCATAGGAACAAAATCAAAGTGCTTATAGTACAAATCTTACTTAGAAAGATGTATTATAAAATTTTGTTCAAGATACAACCTGACACTGATCTGGAATATAAAGAAAAAATTAAATTCGCGGGCTACAACTACGCATGATTTTAAAGATGCTAGTAACTTTGGAGAAAAAAAAAAGATTTTTGTGTATTTTATTTTGTTAAGTACGTGTTTAGCAATCACAATATCTTATTAAATAATCATTTTGTGTCTTATTTTGTGTGTATTGTTTATTGCTTCAAATCAAAACATTTCTGTGATTTAAACCAACGTTAATTATTTTTTGAGCCTGGTTGCTTTCTGTTTAAACAAATCAAAGATTTTTTCAGACATATGTCTTAAACAATTAGTACTCGAATGTTCATATTTCTTCCATGAAGAGCTGATTGTAATCTATGTGTTTCATTTGCATCATTAACGTCTACATCTTATCATTGACTTCAACAGACGATATCATTTACGTCTACACAACATCATTCACTTCAATGCGATATTTATATTTCATGATTTTTCTTTTAAATTTGGTGTTTAAATTATCGTTTAAATATACAAAAACATTAGTTTTTCAAATAACATCATGATTTTATTGATAGTTTTTAATTATTCAAGAAAAAAGCAATGTCACACAAAAACTATCATATTTAATCATAAAATGAAAATTCACCCACATGTTTACCAAAAATACGTCAATTTAAGTCGTGCACGTATTCATTAGTCAGGACTAAAGTAATTCTTATCTTCTGTCCACAGATAATAGATAGAAAAAGATGCACTGAACTTAAAATTAGTTTAGTTTGTGAGAGTTTCGGCAACTATAACTATAAAATTAGTTTAGTTTGTGAGAGTTTCGGCAACTATAACTATAAAATTAGTTTAGTTTGTGAGAGTTTCGGCAACTATAACTATATAATTAGTTTAGTTTGTGAGAGTTTCGGCAAGTATAACTATAAAATTAGTTTAGTTTGTGAGAGTTTCGGCAACTATAACGATAAAATTAGTTTAGTTTGTGAAAGTTTCGGCAACTATAACTATATAATTAGTTTAGTTTGTGAAAGTTTCGGCAACTATAACTATAAAATTAGTTTAGTTTGTGAGAGTTTCGGCAACTATAACGATAAAATTAGTTTAGTTTGTGAAAGTTTCGGCAACTATAAGTATAAAATTAGTTTAGTTTGTGAGAGTTTCGGCAACTATAACTATAAAATTAGTTTAGTTTGTGAGAGTTTCTGCAACTATAACTATAAAATTAGTTTAGTTTGTGAGAGTTTCGGCAACTATAACTATAAAATTAGTTTACTTTGTGAGAGTTTCGGCAACTATAACTATAACATTAGTTTAGTTTGTGAGAGTTTCGGCAACTATAACTATAAAATATTATCCTGAACTAAATTAATGTTTATCTCTTATTTCTTGCCAAGGATGGACTCGGGGATGTTGTATGTAAGCACCAAATACTGCCAAATAGGCTATATTAGACCTTCAAGATTAAATAAAAATAATTGAAGAATAAAATTAACTTATAACCGTAACCCCGCTCGGCATTTTACCTACTTAATTTAAATAAATTAAAAATAAAATTATCATGATGATTTTAATTTTAAATTTTGGCTAAACTTTAATATTTTCCATGAAGCGACTGCCGTCTGACCTCCACAACCCAAAGGCGAAATCGAAGCATTGCAGCTAGACCAATTGTTGGACTTTTTTAAGGCTTCAACAACCCATAACGACTGTCATTAGATGGCATAAGTAATATTTGCATAAAAAAGAAAGTGCATTTATTTGCGGCAAACAACATTTGATGATGATTATGATTTAATTACCACTGCTCATGTACTAATTTTGACAAAAAACCATATTTGGCAAAATATCGATTGCAATTTTTTAAATCTTGCACATATGTTCGAAAGCACGAGCCTAAGAAATCATAACAGTTTTCCAATTTTGAGGACCGTGATCAATTTTCATGATCCGAGCTTTCATTAGTGGTTTTCCGAGTCCACCAATTTCACACGTCGATAGCAACAAATACAAATCGCTAAGCTTCATTGCGAGATTGACCCGCTGAACTTGGTGTATCGATTTCGTAACGTTTCGTGAGAAACATGACCGGCCAGCTATTGCACTGTCTTCTCAACATATTAGAGAAACATGTCGTGGTCTTTAAGTCGCAGTTCAACACTTAATAGCTTCAATGAATTGATTAGTACTTATTGCAAGTGCGATGTAAGATTGCCGAAGTCTGCCAAGGTCGCTGGTTGCTTGAAAGAGTTCGGTCGAAGAGCTAGAGAGAGGCGCAGACAACTGAATATCAGCCTTTTACTGACTAAAACACACCCGTGTTGGGTGTGTTTTAGTCAGTAAAAGGCTGACATCAGCTTACTAATATTTAAAAGACTGTTATCTATACTTTAACATATAAAGCTGAAGAGTTTGTTTGTTTGAACGCGCTAATCACAGGAACCACTGGTCCGATTTGAAAAATTCTTTTTGAGTTTGATAGCCCATTTACCCAGGAAGGCTTTAGGCTATAACATCATGCTGCGACCAATAGGAACCGAGCATAAAACTACATGCGAACGAAGTCGCGGACGGCCGCTAGTTATAATATAATTATTGCTTTGTTCTTCAACTTATTTTCGCTTTGTATTCATACAACGTTCTTAGTTAATTATCAAACTTGCTTCAAAAATAATCTTTTAAAATTACAAAGGTTTTAACTTGTGAGACCTTTGATGTTTTTCATCTCTCTGCTTAAGAATGTTTGTTAAATATATTTTTAAATTGTTCGTTATAGAGATTTACCTAATTACTTAAAAATGAATTTGAATTATTAAGTTGCAGACATGGTGTGAATTTATGAAAATTGGTACTAAAACTATACATATATAATTTCTCATTTTTGAGTTATATTCAGTTTGCAACAAAATAATCGGAATAGCTTTTTCAACTTATAGAGACGGTATAAAGTTGGACAGCCTCCGTGGCGTAGCGGTAGCGAACGCAGCCGCTGCGCAAGAAGGCGCGGGTTCAATCCCCGCGCAATGCAAATATTTGTATTCATGAATATGAATATTTGCACTGGTCTGGTCGTGGCTCGGAAAGCCCGTTAAGCCGTTGGTCCCGGTTGCCATACGAACATCTAATGGCAGTCGTTACGGGTTGTTGAATCCCTCAAGGGTCCAACAGTTGGTCTAATTGTAATGCTTCGATATCCCCTTCGGGTTGTGGAGGTCAGACGGCTTCACACTTCATGGAAAATATCGAAGTTTAGCCAAAATCAGCAGTCGGGCTGGTAAAGCGGAACTCCAAATTCCAAAACTGAAAAAGCTTCGGATGCGACTGGGATTAACGCTGAGATGATTATGATGATGAGAGATGGTGTCAAGTCTAACTCAATACGTCTGAATACCAGTTTTTTTACAAGAGCGACTTTCTATCTTATCCCCACAACCCAGTAACTGAGTGACCCTTTCAAGACAGCTTGTCAGATTTTCGGGCTTCTGATTGTGAACGATGTACAAATGGCAACCGAGATGAACAGTTTTACGTGGTTTCCGAGACACACTGCTGAAGTCTCGACATATAATGTATGTTCACCTATCCATGACAAGCATAGCCTAACTTTCGATTGCTTCATATGACGGTTACATATATTAACCACTAGCCTATTTTAAAGTTACATATGTATATCAAACCCAAATTACACCAACAAAAATTTAACAAAAATGAAATCTTTTGCTATTCATAATTCGCGGCCAACAACAAAGAAAACTTTCGTTCGCACGGACAGACAGACATTGATTGTACATAATTGGACAGCCATGAAGAATGCCTGGTCCTATGTGGTTACGCCGTAATTATAGTCATTGTTCGTTTAATGTGTTGCGATGGGGTATTATTTTGATGTAAATATATCGATATTATGTGAGTTATGAGAAGTTTGCTTGTACGTTATGATTATGAAGAGCTTTTTGCTGTTCACTTCGTGACGTCACTTAAGTTATTGTGCACTGACTTAGCTGAAAAAAAAAAACCGTTTGCACTCCGGGAGTAAAGCCTCAGAATCAATCTGTACTAATATATATAAAGCTGAAGAGTTTCTTTGTTTGTTTGTTTGAACGCGCTAATCTCAGGAACAACTGGTCTGATTCGAAAAATTCTTTTTGTGATGGATAGCCCATTAATCCAGGAAGGCTTTAGGTTATATAACAATAGGAGCGGGTAAAGCACATCAAAACCAACGCGGGTGAAACCGTGGGGCGCAGCTAGTATAATATGAGGGGGCCATATTAGCTGAAGATAACGAAAGGTAGGACGACCTCAGGCTAGGTGGATCGATGATCTTCTCAGGATGGCTGGTAGCAGAGTTGCTAAACATTGAGCTGAATAGGATGCGATGGCAGGGGCCTATGTCCAGTAGTGGAATGTTATGGGTTGATGATGTTGATGATGATTCGGGGGGAGACAAGTCCAACAAATGATCGAATGATCGGTCCAGCCGTTCCTGAGTTCTATAAGATGTAACTAATCCGACTTTATTTTGGTTATTTAGACTTAATCGGCACCCTAACGGCATAACATATTATTACTTTCAGTTTTGTATCATCTTAAAGCATATTGATAATCTATTGCTCCTTATGTACAAAAAAGTGTCTCAACAACGTAGGTAAATAACGCAATCAATGTTGTTGACCTGTCAAAATGAAACCCACTGCTGATATTGTGATTGTGTGTAACGCAGTTACCCAGCTGAATAAGGTTCGGCTCTATACCATAAGCTGATATTAATGTTACGTAGTACGTACATAGTAAGACAATTATATATATTAAGACCTTATGCAGATCTGGATATAACTTTCACTGAGCAACCAGCGTAGGCGCATGCTTGGATGCATAACGAAGGTAGATCTTACTCGATCCTAGAATTATAATTTTTTCAAAATTATCTCATTGAATTTATAAACTCATTTGACTATTTTCTTTTGTATGGCCAAAGCTTGCATACCAGATGTCATTGAAATCAGAAGTTGATTTATTTGTTTTTTTTTTTTTTTTAATGGTAAATAGGTTTCAGTAAAAGCTTTCACGAGTCCAAAGCTCTTTTAACAGCTGCTAGAAATGATTGTGTCGTTTTCGACGACACGTTCGGCGCAGTGACGACACAGTTAGCACAGTGGCTGAGCGATCGACTGCTACCCTGCGTGTCGCTGATTCCCGCACGGAAAAAATATTTGTATGGTCGACCGGTGGTTACTGAATAATTCTCCTTGGTAAGACTGGCAGGAATGTGTGAATGCTAATATGGTTAAGAAGGTGTTGACAGAGATCACGCCCTTTATACTTGAGGCTTTTATTTAGGTAATAAATTTTATCTTATTTATATTTCCATTTTAATGATATTTTTTTTTGCTTTTTTTTTTTTAATTACAAACTAGCGCTTGACTGCAATTCCGCCTGATGGTAAGCAGTGATGCAATCGTTGATGGCGCGCTAGTTTTTTAAGCCTACTCACTCAAAAATGCTGAGTAAATAGGAAGGAAGAAGGCAGTTGAGCGCGGTGATGCAATGTTAAACCCAACAACACGACCAACGATGCTGCGCCAGAGGGAGATTGATCTGGAAGCCCTCCACAACCAAACTCCCGACACAACAACATTTCGCGCATCGTACCCGGCACGTACATCGCAACATAACTACTCAGACCCGTCCTCTATACTTTGGTGGTTGTGCTTTGCTGGTATTTTGGTGTTTAGCTGACATATCTATACTAATATATAAAGCTGAAGAGTTTGTTTGAACGCGCTAATCTCGGGAACTACTGGTCCGATTTGAAAAATTCTTTTTGCGTTGGATTGCCCATTAATCCAGGTAGGCTTTAGGCTATATAACATCATCCTGCGACCAATAGGAACGGAGCATAACTAACTCTACGCGAACGAAGTCGCTGGCGGCCGCTAGTGCTAAATAATTTTATTTTATGTTGTGTTTTCTTGTGTTCTTTATACATATAATATAGTATTGTATAAAGTCGTGTGTTTTTTTTTTTTTTTAATGAACAGACAGCGGTGCCGCTGGGGAGTTTATTCCACCACTTCTTCCCACCAAAAGCACTAATAAGTGGCGAAGGGCGGCTGTTTTGGGGGGACTGTCTTATGTAATATTGATGTTCAAGAAGTGCTGATTCTCAGCCTGATTTAAATAAATGACTTTGGATTTTGATTAGACAAAGAATAGAATAGAATACTCTTTATTATGTACCATATAGATTACAGAACATAAATAAAAAGATTTTACAACGGGTGACACAATGGGCGGTCTTATCGCTAAGAGCGATCTTTTACAGACAACCTTTGGATGGAATACCAAGGGGAAGGAGAGAAAAATAATATAGGTAGTCTACAGTGTACTATTTACATAGATTAACTACATTGCAACAATTTCTAAATGTATTTGGAAAAAAATGTAACATGGTGTAAGAATGATTGGAATCGATTCTGAACAAACTATATTCAGGTATCGTATAAAGAAAAAAATACGTTGTATAATATGAAATGATTCAAGAAAATCATGTAAGTCTTCTTCTTGTAAGTCAATCATGTAAGTTACTTTACATACTAAACTTTTATTTCAATTCATGCTCAATGTACATACATCAATATAACAAACCGCCATATCCATTCTTCTCTAATCGGTACCACTCGCAGTGTTGAGTACTCAGTGATGAAGTGCGCGAGGTCGCAGGGTCGAGGCTCGACCCGGTCCTTTCACTTCTCTTATGTAAGCGGCCATGTTATTACGCTAATGTTTTGTGTTTATATGTGTTTGTTAGGAGTTTCTGCTTGGTTGTTGCGTTAATTTAGTTTCTGGTTTATTGAAATAAACTATGGAAAAATATATGGTTAAAGAATCGCTAATCACTAGTTAACTTTAAGCAGCGTTTATGAATAAGGGGGATTGGTCTGATATTCCCTATGGGCACCAATTTCCTTATCCACAAACTAAACTGCTCCATTCTATTTCATTAATAGAAGGATAAAAGATAAATTTTGTTACAAGGATTTAGTTTAGGCCAGATTTAAACCATCTAAATGGCGACTGAATTATGAATATAACAGTTATAGAAAAGCAGTTCTTTATTTTAAAAAATACAGCTTAGTTCAGTACTGTAAAGTTGTCACGAACTTTGCATAAATTTCAATAAAATGACTTGCAATGTCTACTAAATGGTGTTTAGACAATGCAACTTTTATTGTTGCATCAACTTAATTAAAGCCATAGGCAATTAAATTGCACCGTGTAAATGAAGCTTAAGTCTAGAACTAAGGTTTGTTTTCGTTTTGTAATAAGACAATATGCCTACCTAATTAGGACCTATTTTAGTGTTTTCAAGGAGTTCTGATGTCCATGTATTATTAAAATTATTAACCACCTTGAAAGATGTAATGACAGTCTGCCTAGGGTACGCCGCGCGTGCAATCCGTGCATATTATATAACAGAGGGCGTTCCCTTAAACTCGTTATTATATATCATTAATAGATTAAAATAAAAATATCAGCATAGAAAAATAAGCATAAAAAAATCCGAATAAAAAAAAATTCTTATTGGAAATAAATTTGAAACCTCCTGTTTTAAATCAAAATAGTAGTCGTCATGTATAAATAAATTGCGACGTTGCCGTCTTTCATGTTCGTGTGTACAGTGTGTTTCTTTTACATGTCAATTTAAAATTTTTATTGAATATTTTCTTATTGGAAAAAGTTTTAAAACGTTTTCGAATGGAAATATTTTTTTTAGCATGTATGTATGCTATACTATTTCGGGTTAACGGGAACGCCCTCTGTTAGTTAACATACTGTATATCCAGGGTGCGCCAAACTTAAACACGAATAGATTCCACTCATTTCACAATAAACGCATATAGGTACTAACTCACATAATGAAGTATCATTAACCCCGCTGACGTCACCCAGGTGCGGCTTGCTAATTAATATTTATCACATTACACTCGTAGCTGTAAATCTATGACGCCTCGTGTACGCTAGTTGACAATAGGTCACGGAATCCTGTAGGCGTGGTAAAACATAAGAATGTTTAAAGGAAGTTACATTATAGTAGAGACCAGACCCAGAGGACCAGAGTTACCGACATAGCTGAGAGGATTAGCAAGCTGAAGTGGCAATGGGCTGGTCACATATGCCGCAGGACCGACAACCGTTGGGGTAAACGCGTCCTTGAGTGGAGACCGCGTCTCGGCAAACGTAGCGTAGGACGCCCTTGGGCGAGATGGAGCGACGACATCAAAAAGGTGGCTGGTAGTGGCTGGCGGAGAACTGCTCAGGATCGAGCTTGTTGGCGTTCTATGAAGGAGGCCTATGTCCAGCAGTGGACGAGTAGGGGCTGATGATGATGATGATGACATTATAGTAGGTTATACAGTAAATCATTAGGGTATTTAACTAAAAAAAAAACTAATTAGTCCGTCAGACAGATTTCCAAAAAATACTAGACACGTACTTTTTCTTTTTACATTATAAACAAAAAACGAAGACGACACACCGCGTTGAAAACTCGTGTGACGTCACTGGACTGTACAGTTTTTAGCGACCAGTGACGTCACCAGCCACCGCTCCTGATCTTTGATGCCTTTTATATTTGTCAAGTTTTGCTTTGTATGTTGCTCAATCTTTCTCTGTATGAGAGGGGATCTGTGCCCAGCAGCAAGGACCAGACAAGAAAGGTTCATGATGATGATACAGTAAGTCCTACCTCTTTAAAATTGAATTCCATCACAAGCTCTCAAAACTGTGAAGTGGGAAATATCGTAAACGAACTGGCATGTCGTGGAACCATAAATTCAAAAACATGATGAAATCTACCAACAAGCACTGAGTCCGCCTGATAGACTTGCCTTTTAGTAGCACTCTTCATTTATACATATAACCCGTGGAATGAAGCAAAGCCAGTTAAAATTGGTAGGGATGGTCAAGAAATTGGACCTAAAGTTGCTGAAGAATTATGTAGGCTCTTTCCAGAAGGTGAGGGGATAGAAATGACTCCAATACTCAGAAAATCCAAGGAAGCATCAAAAAAGCGGCCGACTCCCTATCTCCCAAAGGAGGCCGTTGCCCCAGCAGTGGAAACATCATCATCAACCTTTTTATCGTCCCACTGCTGGACACAGGTCTCCTCTCATACAGAGAAGGATTGAGGGTAACCACCACGCTTGCTCAATGCGGGTTGGCGATTTCAGACTTAAAGTCCAGGTTTCCTCAATATGTTTTCCTTCACCTTCAGTCATTGGTGTCCAAGATATACTTAGAAAGTACATATAACTTTAGAAAAGTTAGGTACTTGCCTGACCTGGAATCGAACCCACGCACTCATACTTGAGAGGCTGGTGTTTTAACCACTACGCCACAACGATATTATGGCCAACATTATGAAATATTATGGAGTGATTATGTTATTACGTCAGAAGTAATTATGTCTAAACCCAACCAGTTTAGGGCCTTACTAAATTCAAGCATTCTGACATGATTAACGATTATTCACCTCAGTGACATCGGTGAGGAGCGGCTCAATTTAATATTTAACTAACAGATAAATCTGCATTGCCTAGCTTATGTGACTGGATTGCGAAATACCTTACATTACCGACAGACCAGTAAACGTGAGACATGGCCAAATAAGGAACTATAAAGCGACAGACGCTATAATGCATTACACGTGTCAGTGTTATACAAACGTCGCGTTTTGTGAAATTAACCTTTATTGTCTCACTGACAGGCGTTGGCTTTCAATGGCCGAACTCTACTTAAAATGTTCTGTATTTTACAAAATATGTACACATATACAACGAAACCTGAATATAGTTTGTTCAGAATAAGCAACTGAATCGATTCCAATCATTTTTACCCCATGTTATATTTTTTCCCAAATACGTTTAGAAATTTTTGCAGCGTGGTTACCGAGCGCACGACACGGCTGGCCATAGTAGTCATAGTAGGGGCAGTGAGACAGGGCTTCTCCGCGCCGCACCGCTGCAGGGTTTTGCATGTACAAAAAGTAACGTTGTATATAGGTTGTTCCGTAATAATTTGATTCCATCAAATTATTACGGAACAACCTATATACTTTAAGCTGTACATACATAAAGTTAAGCTATATATGTTAAGAAACTCCACAGAACACTGTGGTTGGCAATTTGTAGTATCATTTGCAAATTATATAATTCGGTATGACATTTTTCAGTTGTCACTTCAAATGTCTCTCTAAAAATCTCTCTCTTGGCGAAGCGGAAGGGTGTGTCAAATTTTAACTGACTAAAATCCATAAACTCACCAGTGTTCCTTCATTTGCATGTGTGGCAGGAGCTTCGGTATCTCATTCAAACAACGTATGGCTCTATGGTGTTCAATCCTGCTTGGATTTTTACCATCATTGACTGCACCACTGCTTACCATCAGGCGGGATTGCTGTCAAGTACTACTTTGTAATTACATGTATTAAAAAAGTTTGCTTTCATTAGACAATTAAGGTTATTTTTATAATTTCAATCACCTGGAAAAGTTCAAATTTTCTTGATACAGATGAATGTACCTAGGTACTACTAATTACCTTAAGTGAGTGATTGCATGAATCAATCCTGAACTGTAGGATGATTACGTAACACACTGTCAGTAGCAATGGGTTTCATTTTGACTGTTCAACAGTATTCATGGCGTTAATTACGCTTGACACACATGAAGTAATGTATTAGCAATGCTTCAAAATGATTCCATTTGTTAGTAATAATATGTTACGCAATTAGGGCCCAGCGGGGCCATTACGTAACACATTATCAATCGGAATCGGTTTGAATTTCACAGGTTAACAACATTCATTGCGTTATTTAAGTGTTGTGTAGACAAATTTTTCGATCTTATGAAGCAATGGTTTAGAAATTGGCTTCAAAATTATCCTGATTCCAATTAATAATCTGTTAAGTAATTAGGGTGCAGGTTTATTTATTTGTTTTTAGAATCGATTATAGACTAGTGGCGTTTTAACAATAGGTGAAGCTTATACTGGACGCCATGGCTTGAATACGTAGGAATGCAGAACAGTTCACATTGATAGAAGCAAACAGTCATGTCAGGAATTTTTGTAGGTTATGATAATTTTATAGTAATGAAATCCACTTTGTTCACTTTAATTTTAACATAATCGGCACATTCTAGAAGACTTGTTTAAATTTGAAAGCTAATGGTACAGCGATAATAATCTATGATGAATATTCTAAAAGCAGATAATTGAGTATTCGCACGCTGTCCTATTTTGTGATACCTGGAGGTTGACGAATGTAATCGTTTTAGTTGGTATTATATTAATGGTAATATTTTATGTATACTTCTATGGAATTTCTACTGATCACGTTATACGGGAAGAACTGCCAGGAATAAATGATAATTTGTTTTAATTTAATGCTTATAACTAGATACTAAATGTTGTAATACTAACATTTCGTGCATTGCAGTTGAGTACTTCTATTGACTACACAAATGTTTTTCTCACGCTGTATTCATACACTGTGCAATAGCGAGAAATAACAAACAGCGAGCCACGCCCGTGGGCTGGGCGTATGTATCGTAGCATCTGCCATTTTGCCAACGGTGTCGCCAGAGGCGAAAAGGGTTATGTATAAAGGTTACAGTGTTGCCAATAAATAAATCAATAAACGGTCAACACTACTAAATACACAAGCTTAAGATCCTCTGCACACATCCGTTTTTCTTGCCGTGAGTACCGTCGCTATAATTGTATGGTTCACAGTAGAAGATTGTTGACTGACATTTTTTTTTGCAAGGTTTTTTATTCAACCCGTGCGTAGGCATGGTTGCCAATGATGTAAGGATCACGATGGAAGATTGTAGACGGACACGTTTTACCGTACCGTAGCTAAACGGTCGTGCATTGCGTATTTCTCGGCAGAGAAGTTGGATAGTACACCCAGATGCCATTTTGTGTTCAGCTTATCATAGAATTTAGTAAAAATAGAGCTCATAGCCAGACACAAATATAATAGTATACCTATATTTAATGTACAGACGAGATCACATCAAGCTGCTAGAACCTGTCAGATTTCTTTATTAGATTTTCCACTTTATCTGTAAAGCATTAAGCCTCAAGGTTGATTGGAAATATTTGGCAGTTTCGGGTACCTTGACCTGCTGTCATCCGTACTTACTAGCTGACCCGCGACCACTTCGTTGGCTGTAAACATTTTGCTTGTGATGAAATACGACTATCACTAAAAAGATTTTTAAATTTTCGGGTCAAAATACCTATAGATCACTTACCCCACCTTGCGGTTTCACCCGCATAAGTTTCGATCCCGTAGGAATATTGGGATATTTTTTTTTATATGAATTACAAACTAGCGCTTGACTGCAATCCCGCCTGATGGTAAGCAGTGATGCAATCGTTGATGGTAAGGCGTGCTAGTTTATTAAGCCTACTCACTCAAAAGAACTGAGTAAATAGGAAGGAAGACGGCAGTTGAGCGCGGTGATGCAATGTTAAACCCAACAACACGACCAACGATGCTGCGCCAGAGGGAGATTGATCTGGAGGCCTTCCACAACCAAACTCCCGACACAACAACATTTCGCGCATCGTAGCCGACACGTACATCGCAACACAACTACTCAGACCCGTCCTCCGTACGGCTTCACCAGACATCATCAGGAACACGACGAATCACTTGGCGGCATGACTTTGTCTAGTGGGTGGTAACTTATGCCGGCGGCTGATGTTGTGGCCTACCACCGAGGCGCATATTAGTAGGATAACTTACAAATAACATGGCATTCTATTGCTAAAAGAATGCTTAAAATTAGTTCAGGAGATCCAAAGATTACCATCTACAACCTCACAAGCTTTACATTATCAGCCTATAATGTTCCCACCGTTGGGAAAAAGGTCTCTTCTTAATGAGAGGGTGTGTAATCTACCACACTGGCCCAGAGCAGGTTGGTAGATGTCACTAGTCTTGGAAGTTTTTAGCTCTAGAACATACCGATTACCTCACGATGGTTTTCCTTCACTGTTTTGAGACGCGCCTGATGGGGTTCGAACCTATGAACTTGTAAGTCATGGCCGAAACCACTAGGCCACCACTGTTCTCACAAACTTTACGCTTTTCTATTATTATTAATGTATGTGTGTGCAGTGGGAGACAACACTCTAAACCAGATTGCAGCCGAGGAGAGTGTACAAGCGCTCGCGCTTATCAAATACAATCGTAATTTTTAGCCAATATTAGTGACAGATAGATAGATTACCAGTTTTTTAATGTTCTCACTGCTAGAATCAGACCATCTTTTTGTGAAAGGGAATATGCCATAATGGCATAATAGGTTGGTAGTTGTTACATCACGCATTCGAATTTTCGGTTCTAGGATGTTTTCCTATATCATTTTAAGAGTAGTGCTAATGGAATAATTTATACAACTTAACGCTCAGTTGGTTTCGAAGTCGCGGCCGTTATCACAGAAACACCACTTCAGTTGTCACGTGTAACAGATGATAGTCTTCAGATATACTGCAAAGTGAACTGAAACTCGGTACAACAAAGACCATTTTTGAAGTAAGCGTGTCGAAAATTTAATATACATAAGTGTGACAATAATATTACTTCACTTTTTTATTTCTTTCTGTTTCAAAAGCTACTCCATTTTGAACAATTTTATACAATTACTGTCTGCTCCAATTTCCCATCAGAAAATTAATATTTTTCATTTCGGAACATGGTTTTGGAATTGTTTTCATATACAATATGTGTGTACAATTGAAAAATTCAGCGTGACGTAGCGAAAATTTCCGGAACGAGGAAACTGAAACCTTTCGTAAATAATGAGGTATGTCAGGCAGGAATCTCATTATACAATCATGTGCCATAACGTTTACGGCATGTAATGTAAAAATCAAAAGTATTTTTTTGTCTCTCAACAAAAGAAATACCTACCTATAATCTATATTCTCGCCAAGCTCCATAAAGAATAGAGGTAAACAAACAAATTTAGGGTTATCACAACTCACGTTTTACAAATGTCCTATTCTTTACATTATTATCGACTTTTACATGCTAACTATTTATTAACAGTTCCTATTGCAGCATATTTCATTAGAATCACTAAAATAACATGCACATTAACTTGGTATTTCGACAAAAAAAAAACATAATGAAAGTGGACATTCATTTTACGTGATAGCCCTACAAAAAAAGAAAGATGGATGAAACCCAGGTCTTAAACACATTTTGTGGAATTCAACAAATGAATAAAGTTGAGGCATTTATCCATTAATATAAAGTGCGTATGTTTGTATGTCTGTCTGTATGTATGTGCCCGAAGTTGCTCAAAACCCTCACCACTATAGAAAAAAAAAAATTGTTTTTGTCTCGGTCCTCAATACAATGATAACAAACTACAAAAAAAGAAAGATGGATGAAATCCAGGTGTTAAACACATTATGTGGAATTCTACCAATGAATAAAGTTGAGGCATTTGTCAATACGATTTTATGTATTTTAATTACCTTCAAATCAACTGCATAATGCATGCATTGTAATATGTACTTTCAAGTATGGGCTAAGTATAATATATATGTATCAAAAAATTTAACCTATTAGGAATTTAGCTTACATGTGTGTCATATTTCATTCAAATCGATTTAGCGTTCTATGCAAATCATAATTATCTAAACAAATAAACTGTTTACATTAGTAGGAAGTAGAATTATTACTTTTATGAAAATCATCTATTTAGAAAAGGTTGTTAGCATCTGTCTTTTAGGCGTAAACTATTAACTACTCGTTTCCTAGCAACGGTTTGTATATCTCTATTCTTTATCGAATTTGGCCGACATATAGTAACCGGTAGGGTAGCGTAACGCATTATCAGTAGCAATCATTGTCATTTTGACAGTTCGACAACATCCAATGCGTTATTTACGTTTTTGAGCAAATATATTTTCGAAGCTTAGCTTGAAAATTTAAAAGAGTGTCCATGGAGTTTCTTGCCCGTTCTTCTCCATAGGTACCTACTCTTTGGAATGGGCGACTAGCTTCATCTTATTGACTGATCGACCTTCTGACAATTCAAAAGTGCCTGTAATTGGTTTATTTGAAATAAATTAATTGATTTGAAGATACGGAGCAATGTATTAGTAATATTTTTCAAAATGATTCCAATTTATACTAGTGGTGTGTTACGCATTTAGGGTCAGGTGGCATATTATTATTGAAAGCGCATTAGATTTCAATGCAGCAAAAATGCCTCAGTACTCTCCTTCCGCTTTCTTCTGTTTAAACCTTCTGAGCACCAGTTCTTATTCAAGAAATCCAGCTCATCAGCTTTTCGTTTCCACTTTTCGTTTCCACTTAGCGTTCCTTCGGTTTTTTTTTTCCAGATCCTAAGTAAGGGCAATAGAGCATAGAGCGATGTTAAGCATGTGGTATTTTCTACAAGGATTGGGCTGTCAAATGCAAACGAATATTTTATAAATCCAAGTATATATCCAGATATCACCCCCTAAAAACTAACAGAAATTTTACCTCTGAATATTTTAATTTACTAAGTAAGTGTTAAAGCAATCAAGTGATCTTGAAAAAGATATACAAATGAATCTAAACAGTAGGTTCTCCGTTTAAAGGAACAAAAGTTACTTACCTACTAATTTAACTAATTTCTCAAAAGCCTGTTCCAGTAATTTCCAATTTCCTGATACCGAATCTTACGTCTTTTCTTTGTTTAAACTCACCTTCTCATAACAGATCTTGTAACATTTCTCTCATTTCGCTACTATTTCGTAAACACTCGACTTTGTCTGTCAAGTAATTTACACTGATATTGTACATGTAAAGGAAAGTAAACTCTGTCATAGTAATTTTAAAGCATATTTTGCTCTGTGCAGAGTGAATCCCCATTGATGAATTCTTGGACCCATCTGTGTCGTGCAATTAACAATGCTAAGTCGTGGGGGCAATTCTCGAAACTGGTAGAAATAACGTTATTTCAAATATCGTAAACATTTGAAACAATATTTTAGCTTACATGTAGAACAAATATTATGTCCAGTCTCAATATTAACTTGGCAATGAATGAGAACATTATGTATTCTTCATTTCTCTATCATTTATTTATTTATCATTCTTACAACTATCCTTACAGTCCTTAACCTAATGCAACAGTGCAGTTATCCACTTAAAATACACTAATACTTAAATATAACTCACGATATTCAAAAAAACTCATAGATCATGAATTAAAATACATAATTTACTCACTAAACAATTAAACTTTCTAAGCACAGCCGTAGTTCTGAATACCACTAGACACCAACAAAAAAAAAAACCATTCGACAAGAAACCACTGGATGTATTATCGAGTCCTTTCTCCATAGGGTCCCAAGAAAGTAACGCCTGCACAATAGTGCGTAATTTTTCGAACCATTTGCTTCGCCGGCCATTGTTGTTACGAACTGCAATTAGGAGACAGAAGGGGAACTTAATGCTCCTCTGATCGAATATTAATAATTATTATTCTCGTACTTACTTACGGTTTGTTACCATACTCTTGTTTAGGTTACGCAATCAGTTTTATTATTTTACGCCCAATGTACTCGAAAATATTCTCTCCGTAAAGTTCTCGAGCGGTTTTGGGAATAGGGCCTTCCATTTTTTGGCAAAATAATGGTTTGTTGTTGTCAGTCTCATTTTAAAAGGGTTTTAAAATATTTTGAGTAGAAGTTAAGTGGTACTTAACTTGCCGAAAATAGACGTATTTGCTCGAAAGTGAAAATGATTTGCCTTTTATAAAAACTGTCAAAATATTTTTGAAAGCTAGCTTTAGGGGTTATCAACCATAAAATCTGAATGACAATGGGTTTCAAAATCGAGAAGTATTTATTAAAAAAGAAATTTATATAAGTTTTTAGTTACACCCGATTCACCTTTACCGACCCGCAGGGTAATTGCGTAACACATTATCAGTAGCTGTAGTGTTTCATTTTGACAGTTCAATAGCATTCATTGCGTTGCTTATGTTGTTGAGCAGATATAAATTAGTGTATGTATATTAAAGTATTAGTGGATAACTGCACTGTCGCATTAGGGTAAGACCTGCAAGGACAGTTGTAAACTGATAAATAAATAAATAATAAATAAATACATTTTAGAACATAGGGAGCAATGAAATAGCAATAAGCTTCAAAGTGATTCCAACTGATTGTAATGGTGCGTTACACAATTAGGGTGCTGAGCATGGCGTCTCATTTTCGTTCACTGTTAAGTAAAGTGCAAACTGTGCCTAAAGAAGACTCCATTAAAAAAAAAACATACAAATTGAGCGTCTCCCCCTTCTTTAAACAGTTAAAAAGAGAATTGAAATTGGTAGAGATCAGGAATTTTTAAGAAGTAGGTAAAAGAACAGGCAAATTACGTCCAATTGCCCATGGAAACACTCGCCGAACTTTAAAACATCCCCTCTTAGCTCCATAAAACACATTCTGACAAATATTACGACCGATCCGATGCGGTATGTCAGTATGAATAAAGATAGACCCCATATCTCATTCCTTAAGACATTTTACTTATGACGGTAGTTGTAAATTTGGTATTCAACGACCCCATTCCTGTCAAAGCAAATTGAACTTTAATACTAGGTGTTAAGGTGTATTTTTGGGTGGTGTTTTTAGGTAATAAATTGGAATTAATACCGAGCGTTATATCGCCAATATCTCAGGTTTGAAAAGTGGTTTAATGATTTTCAATGTTTTAGCCAGTTTTATGTTATTTGTGCGAACTGGTTTCATGTGATAACAGGATTACATCTTCCCTGTACCCCGTGCTTCTGTGATCTTTGTCGTTTAATCAGGATTTTTGTGCTTAAAGGGACTGATTGACGCTCATTATCGAGTTAATTCGAGCTTACTTTTCCCTGTTAAGGATTCGGGTGATTTAAATCGATTTTATGTCTTGGCAAGGTATTTAAGTAACAAGATTCTCAGGAGAAAGACAGTATTTTATCGATCTACATAGACCGAATTTGCTTTTTGTTGCTTTTGCACAAAAACTGACTGACTGTATACTGCAGGCTGACCTCAATATATTTAGGAAAAGTATGAGTAGAAAATTACCTCTACCCCTTGTATGTGTTTATGTAACTAGGTTAAAGAGTTTGTTTTGTTTATGTTTGCCATTATTTCGCTCATACAACGCACCTGTCATCTAATCTCTTCACCATCTATGATTGAATGATAGAGTATGCCTAAGACATTAAGTCCGCCTTTGTACATTTGTCCGAAAATCCTTACTAATATTATAAATGGGAAAGTGAGTTTGTCAAAAGTGAAGTCCGGATTAAATAATAGGGTACGTTTTATCCCGGAAAAAATTGATATTCCCGAGGGATATCTAAAAAGCGCGATATAACCAAAATCCCAGCGCAGGCGAAGCCGCGGGCGGAAAGCTAGTTTTAAATACATAAATAAAATAAAGAGAAAAGTCGCGTACTTGTATAGATGACAGCACATCAAGCTACTACAATCTGTCAGTTTTCATTATTAGATTTTTTAACTTTATCTCTGAAGCATTAAGACTCGAAGGTTGATTGGGAATACGTGCGGAGTCCGTACATCATCATCTGCCTATATTTTCAGCAACTATGTTGTCGTCAGCCTTCCAACCAGCAGTGGCAAAGAAATACCTAAGCAATCCTAGGCAGGATTGCTTTAGGATCAGCTTCCAGTCTAACCTGTGTCAGCCTACCATAATACCAGTATTTTACAAGGGGCGACTCGTATTTTACAGTATTTTACTGGGTAATACGATACATGTTGGAAAGACTACAGCACCTTAATTACCTAACACATCATTACTATCAGTTGAAATAATTTTGATGCTTATTGTTATTCCATTGCTCCCTCTGTTCGAAAATGTGTCTGCTTAACAACGTAAATAACGCAATGGATGTTGTTGAACTGTCAAAATGAAACCCATTGCTACTTACTGATATTGTGTTACGTAATTACCCTGCTGGTTAGACTTTCGGGCTCTGAATACCCGCAAGGACTGTCAAAGATCTTGATGAAGACGGACTGTGAAAGATGAAGATGACAGCTGAGACCAATGCTTAATGTCTTTTTCTAGTCATTGCCCATCCATAACTCGGAAGGTTAACGTTAAGCATTAGTCTGGGGATTCTCAATTTATAAAAATGGACTTCCATCCACAAACCGACCGCAACAAGCGTAGCTTCATTTGATCGATCAATCCGTGCGGCTGTTATTTCTTGGCCAGGATTTTTACATAATTCACGACCGTAGAAGCATTAGGTCGAATATTATGTCACTATAAATATGACTGTGTATAGGTCTGTCACCTTTTCTGGATCTACCAAGAACTTGAGACGCAATCATCATCATCATCAACCTTTTCATCGTCCCACTGCTGGGCACAGGTCTCCTCTCAAACTGAGAAGGATTGAGCGTAATCACTACGCTTGCTCAGTGCGAGGGTTGGCGATTTCAGACCACAGAGCAAATACCGAGTTTCAGACTTCCTAAGTCCAGGTTTCCTCAAGATATTTGCCTTCACCTTGTAATCCATCATTGGTGTCCAAGATATGCTTAGAAAGTACGTATAACTTAAAAAAAGTTACATTACTACTTGCCTGACCTGTAATGTGACCCGCACACTCCCCGCAAAAACGGTAGCCAGAGCTGAATCCCCAGTCTATCGTACTCTAAAAGTGCTGAATGCCCTTCTGATGGCCAACCTTGAATGTGATGTGTTTGCGAATGAATGGAAGAAGCTTATGCGTGTATGTTTGGTTTTCTGTGAAAGAAAGTATACGAGAGAGTCCACTATTCCATGTTAGTTTTAGTAGTAGTTTTTAAGTTAATAAATGTAATTGTTTGTCTCTATGTTAGTTAATGTAATTGGTTTTGTACCGTTTTAGCTAACTATAAATAAATAAATACCTCAGAGGCTGTTGTTTTAACCACTATGCCACCACGACTACAAATAAACTAATCTAATACTAATAAAGTATTATGTTAGCTTTCACAAGACAAACTAGTAACTTCGCTGTCATATCATATCAAAAACTTGGTTTTCTGTAGTTTTCTGTTTGAGTTGTGAATTCGCACTGATCCCAATGGGTCTGGTTATTGGCTCTGAAAACTGATCTGTTGGGTTTTCATTTGTTTTGCTTAAACAATACGAGATTTGGTTAGGAATCGCAGAGTTTTGTATTCGCATTTTCATTGTGAGGTATTTGCGTCTCAATGTAGCACCTATCTACTGCGGTATCTTTTCACCAGTGAATATTTTGAAAAGTGATGCAACATGTTTCCATGGTTCGTGACTACCAAAGATCTACGTATGAAAGCCTTAGACCAGCTGCTTCACTTGCTATAAGCCATCCATAAACCTACCGAGGAACGTGTAAATTAAGGAGGCAGCTACAAAACGTCTTTTTTTAACTTTATAAACTAGAGCTTGATCTCGATCTCACCCGATGGTGTAAACAGTGACGCAATCGTTGATGGTAAAACGCGCTAGTTTATTAAGAGCCTATTCACTCTAGCTTTGAAGACACTTATACCTATCTACTACGTTATCTTTTCATCAGTGAATGTTTTCAAAGGTAACGCAAACATGTTTTAGTTTCTGACTACCAAAGATTTACGTATGAAAGCTGAAGACCAGCTGCTTAACGTGCTTTACCCATCCATGAACCTACCAGGGGAAGTGTGGCTTAAAGAGGCAGCTACGAAACGCATTTCGCTTCATTTGATTTAATTTTAGATTTACGCTTTTGGTAAACAGTGATTTCACGAGGACCGATGCCTCCTGGGCCTGGGTTGTGGGTTGGTTTAAAAAGAAACCGTGGTCCTGGCCGTCGCACAGGCAAGTGAAGGAATACGGGTGGTTTTATTCAGTAAAAGTCTGTTCCGCGCCGCCCAGAGCGGGAGAGGTCATTTGGTTATAGTAAACAGTGACGCAATTGTTGAAGGTAAAGCGCTTTAGTTTATTAAGAGCCTATGCACTTTAGCCTTAAAAACACTCAAATTATAATCTGACGTAGGCAGGAATACCAATTTAACTAAAATCTAAATTAAAAAAAAAAAGCAATTCAGCCATCAACATTCACTTTTGAATCGTCAAGGAATACTATAACTTTAATGAGAGCGTTCACTTAAATCGTTTTCAGGCACACTTGATCTGTCAAACTTGTCAGTCAAACCGTACGGAGGACCACTTTCATCAAATTACAATAGACATCCACAGGGATAAGGTCGATAACCGTCTTACCCCACCTGAAACTTAGAAGAGATAGGTACATTAGAGTGTGTTGGTTCATGACTTACAAACACAGCTTTTAGCTGTGTCAATACGTGAAAACGAATTTCACCAACCTATTTGTTTGTTTTGAAGGAAAAGTTAAAAAGTAAGAAAAGAGAGGAGAGCTATTTGTGTCATTTTTGAATATCGAGAATCGACACTGTATTTATTTATACATATACATATGTACATTACTTAAAAAATACATTCACCACTAAAAATATACAATGGGCAGTCTTATCGCTACTGCATCATCATCATTTTAGTTTGAGAACAATAACTATTATTGAGTTTCCCTTTCGTAGTGTCCGTCCCCTAAAATATGCATACTCAATCGCATTGCATAATTTCATAAAATTATAAACTTGGGCGGGCTCTTAATATTTTGTGAAAAAATAAGATAATTTGTTTATTCTGTACAAACAATACGGACATTAAAATATACCTGATATTTAAGGTAAATTGGAAGGTGCTTACAAAATATTTTCTTCATTTCAAAACAGCTTATCTGTGGTCCGTGGTTGGATGGTATCTTTCTTTTTTACATAGTAGCTACTTTCTGAAATGAAGTGTAATGGCAGGGGCATAAAATTAAATACGTAAGACGATCGCACAACAAACTACTACAATCTGTCAGATTTCTTTAATATATTTTCATCTTTATCCTTAAAGCATTAAGGCTCAAGATTGATTGGCAATATTTGACAGTTTAGGTTAGCTTGACCTGCAAAAATGAAACTTTATTTTTGATCCTAGTTTTTTAAAAGTCGGCGGATTTTATGGGTTTAAGTATTAATATTTACAGTGATGCACTAGTTCTATGCTTAGTCTAGCATACATTATCCGATATGGCTCTAAAATCCTACCCTTTCCTACGCCAAGTCTTCCCTACAAAAACCGCGCCCTCGATCTACTCCCTGATTTGCAACAGCCTCTGCACCAACCACTATTAGCAAGAGTCTACAGGAGCTAGTGCGAATCTTGGAGTTCATTCAATTAATCGAGTCTGTTTCAACGCTGGGATCCATGCAATTCAATCATGGAATTGTACCGCCCATACCGTAGTTTCATTCCATGTATCAATATTTATTTTTCAGTTTTCCGTAGACTGATAAAAAATGAACTGAGCTGGATCAAATAATGCCATCACCTCGCACTCTCCTTTCTATTTCATATAATATGCTCAACTTCATAACATAACGCAAGGAATCAAATATAAGAAAAAAAAAACAGTTGGTGAAAAGAACGATGAATTCGTATGCATACTTCGTAGCCTCTCGGGTGCTCTCGTGTGTTTCCGTGGCCTTAGGGAATGGAGGGCGGAAATAGGGAGGGGGAGAAAGGTTATCCACCAATATTGTATTGTTTCATATCTGCCTGTTATTGGGAGAGTGATTGACATGACTTTTTTTTGTTTTTAGGAAAAACTTTTCCCAATATATACCTGCATTTTACATGGAGCGACTACCTTTCTGACGTCAACAATCCAGTTACTGGGTAAAGGGATACCCAAACCAAACCAATTACTAATTGGTTTGGTTTATCAAGGGGTATCCCTAATTAATTGGCAATTACAAGCGCTTTTGAATTCATAGGATATCTTCCAGTCAGAAAGATGAAGCTATCCTAGTAGCCCATTCCGAAGCACTATACGTTTCTAAAGAGAAATGGACTGGTATGAAATTCTTGGGGTTGCTGTACTTGTGAGGTGGCCCACGAGTAATTTTTCCAGTGCTTAGATAGGATAAGCCGAACTCATGCCGAGCGGCGGTGGCCTAATGGTTTAGGCCGCGACTTACAAGTTGTAGCTCGTAGTTTCGAACCCCTTCAGGCGCTTTACCTTGTGTAGATTACTACAGCACCACTGTTCTCAAAACAGAGAAGGAAAGCATCGTGAGGAAACCGGCATGTCCTGGAACAAATAAATAAAAATCTATGATATGTGACATCTACCAACCCGCACTGGGCTAGCGTGGTAGATTACGGCGTACTCCCTCTCACCAAGAGGCCTGTCTTCCAATAGTGGGAACATTATGAGCTGATTATCTGTGATTAAGTGAACTCATACAGTTACAAAAAAAAAAAAAAATACTTTGGAAGGTAGGTACTTGTTTGTACTACCTATTTCCAGAAAATAAATCAATTATCGTTCTGAAAGTAAATGAGTGCTTGCTTTTTATTAAATAGCCCAACTGGTCCACTACTGGGCTCTTAGATCTTTTCAGGAACTCTTTTCGTGAGTCACGTCTAACCCTCGCGGTACACGTCCAGATGGTCACGCCATCTCTTCCTCGGTAGCACCGTCCATCTTCAGTCGCCTATTGTGTGGAGACTTGCATGAACATTCCAGCCTATTGCTCTGATCCACGTTACCAAATTACTTTTACACGAATTCTCGCACAAACGCACCTTTAAACCAATTCGAGTTACTTATCTATATGTCGGCCAAATTCCAAAAATAAAACCTTTTCTAGATAGATGATTTTCATAAAAGTAATAATTCATGATTATGAGTCAATAAATATTTATGATTTACATAGAACGCTTAACCGATTTGAATGAAATATGACACATATGTAAGCTAATTAACTAATAGGTTAAATTTTTTGATACATATATATTATACTTAGTCCATACTTGAAAGTATTACAATGCATGTGTTATGCAGTTGATTTGAAAGTAATTAAAATACATAAAATCGTATTGACAAATGCCTCAACTTTATTCATTGGTAGAATTCCACATAATGTGTTTAACACCTGGATTTCATCCATCTTTCTTTTTTTGTAGGGCTATCACGTAAAATTAATGTCGACTTTTTAATGGTTTTTCGAAATACCAAGTTATTATGCATGTTATTTTAGTGATTCTATTGAAATATGCTACAATAAGAATTGTTAATAAATAGTTAGCATGTAAAAGTCGATAATCATGTAAATAACAGGAGATTTGTAAAACGTGAGTTGTGATAACCCTAAATTGGTTTGTTTATCTCTATTCTTTATGGAGCTTAGCGAGAATATAGATTCGTGATTCGTAACATGCTGTTAAAATGTCGGTAACATATCTCTTTCGTGCAAATTGTACAAAATGTAAGTTCTAATTGAACAGGACTTATCAGAAAACGTCGGCGCTGAGAGACTTATTAGTGCCTGTCGAAATACTAGATTAAAACGTGAATATTACAAACTCTAGAGCCAAATTTCAAGCTTCCAGACTGGTTGTTTAGGCTGTATGTTGTCTGTCAGTGAATAAATTTAAGATTTTAAACCGTCTGCGTCTTTGCCCACATAAATTTCGCGTTTTCGCTTAATGTGTACACACCGCCGGCACGAACCCGGCGGATCTCCAGTTTCGGTGTGTCTCTTTGCTCGGCTTTTGACTCCTAGCGTAATGTTAAGCTAAAGTCTTCCTTATGAATAGAGTTATCAAATGCAAAAAGAATGTTGCAAATCCGAGTGGCAGTTTCAGAGATTAGCGCGTTTGAACTTTTTTTTATTAGTACATAGACATACAAACGTAAAACGGAACACAGTTTTTGAGGATAAATTGTGTTCCGTTTTACGTTTGTATACTGATTGAAAATCATTCGTGTATGATCAGCAAGGTAAGGGAGCATTCAAGTATTACATAATGCAATTTGGGGGTCTTGTAAAACGTTAAGTCCCGTTTACACGCTCCGTCTTGCCTGCGCCGTCCAGGCTTGTGCAGTCATGACTGTACAAAAATACGGAAATTACGGGACTGCGCGCGCTACCGTCTTGTCGTCCACACACACGCGCTTCTGTGCAAGCCTGGGGAGGTATATATGTATGTTTCTTCTACTTAAAAATCTAAGAAAGAAAATAAGCATGCATGCATGAACCCCTCAAATATGGAAGGTGAAGGCCTTCTCCAGAGATTCTCGAATTGAATTTTCTAGCCTCCTAGTTTTAGACAGGTTAATTAGGTTATGTCAAATTTAGTATTTTTCAAGGCATATATTAATTCTAGTAAGTGGGCGTGTGTTGATGGATCCTGTCTTTGTATGTCGCATTGTAAAATAGGTTATTGTTCTCAGGTTCTAACTGATTTGAATTGAAATATTTGTCTCTGAAGGGCTTACTCCCACGGGCACCAGCCGGGTTTTTAGAGAAAAAAGCTGTCGAAAAGCTTAGTACCTAATACCAAATTTCAGCGTTATTACAACGACCTACATAATCTGACTGCCTGACTGAAAATGTTTTTGCCAATATATTGATGATTCAATTATTAAAATCACGAGCTGAAATCCGCATTAATAGCCAAAAGGGTATAAATTATAAAGCCGCGCATTAACAGGTTTAGGGTTCCGTGATAAAAATTAATAACCTTTGTGATTAAAACAGCATTTACCAATGTTTTCCGTCAGTCTCATTATCCGACAAATATAATATTATAAACGTGAAAGTTTAGATTTTTTTTTATTTTAGAAAAGTTTGCCCCACACTAGGAATTTATCCTGTATTGTGGGTGCGTTTACAAACTTATAAACTTACATACACAAACAGCCAGACCCGGAACAACTACTTGTAGGTCATAAAAATATTTGTTCCGTGCGGGAATCGAACCCGCGACACGTAGCGCTGGATTAGGATTTGGGTTTGAGACTCGTACAGGAAGATCATATTTAGATATAAAAACATTATAATTTGAAATATTAAAATCACTGCGGAACCTTCTGCTGCTTTGACGTTTTATCTATACGACGTTCGCATTTGTACTTATTTAATATTTATTTAACCATATTTTCGTTGTACTTACATTGCGATTAAAATAATTGTGGTGCGTGCTAGGTGGCTAGACCGAACCAGACTAGGGGACTGGCTGAAAGGGGGCTCACTGAAGGGTGGCTGTTCGAGGAAAGTGAGTGCTTTTGAGTGCATTAGTGCAAGTGCGTGGTTTGTTTGTGAAAAAATACGTGAAGAAATGAAAAACGTGTATTGTGATTCAAGGAATGGCAACATTATGTGTTTGACAGGGGATAAATTAGATATGAAAAATAAAACCTAATTCATGTTTTTTCTCTTTAAAGAGTGCTCTGTCACAAACATAAATAAAAGATCAGAAATTCCGTGGTCTTAGTAAACGGGTAATCGGATAAATCTTAATAAAGAGAGGAGGGAGGCCTATTGTTTATCTAATGGACTACCAAATTATCATCATCAGCAGCCTATAATGCTCCCACTGTTCGGACACAGGTCTCCTCTCGGTGATAGGGAATGGGCCGTAATCTACCACGCTCGCCCTGTGCGGGTTGTTAGATGTGACATGTATTAGATATATTCTTTTTTTGGCTCTAGGACACTTTCACCGTTTTGAGAGCAGTGGTGATGAAATAATTTACACAAAGTAAAGCGCCTGATGGGGTTCGAAACTACGACCTACAACTTGTAAGGCGCGGTCGATACCGCTAGGCGACCGCTCTCAACCAAATTGTACGTAAATTCAATCACAACTATCATTTTTTGACAGTCGATATAAAAACGCTATACTACGGTAATTTAACGTTACATATCAACAATTTATTTACCTAAACGTATATACCTTCTTTAGTGGAGAACCCTAACAAGTTTCATGGCCCGTGGTATGCATTTCCGACATTTAGATATTTTCAAAATGGCCGTCACGCATGTTACTTGCTTCATTTAAAGTTCAAAAGACATAGATGTCACATGAACAGCTTTGAACGATAATATCTCGGAGAGCGACGCTTTGCTTGGTTTGGTACATTTTGTTTTGTATTTACGTTGATGTCAGTCATCGACGATCTCATACGAGTCCACCATTTTGAAAAAAAGAATGGCAGTTACTAGGTACGTCAAGCTTTATATAGAAATCCTGAATTCCTGGCAAAATATTCCTAACTAAAGCAAACTAGTTATCAATTATAATAAATTTAATTTAACGTTCACAGTATTACATTTCATCTACATGTGCCTGAAAACCCTTTTTAATATTTCCGACCTTTTAGCTATTACCTTGACCTTTACCCTTTAGTCACGAAATTCAACCTTATCGTCCAAGAAATAAGGTATTTTTTCGTCTGTTTTACAAAAAGGAGTTGGAGATACGAATTTCAATACCGATATCAGAAAGTTATTGAAGAATTGTCAGGTATTGGATTCAATTTGATTTTTTTTTTATTTATAGAAAGCCAAGGAAACGTGGGTGGAAATGTCAGAGTGGTTCATAGTAGGTAATAGGATTGATTTTGTATGTACGAGATCAGTGATTCGAAGCCAGACACATGTAAATACTAGCGCAATCTAGTTATAAAATACTACCTCCTGTTTGCGACTTCACCCCCTTGATGTATCTTCTTGTGACTCACATCGTATCGCATCACCTGGTTGCACTTTTACTTCGTTATAGGTTAGCGTTCTTTCTACTTTGTTTTTCGTTTGGCTTTCAAAGGCTATAGCGTGAAGCCTTTAGCCTACAACTTAGCTCAAAAAAAAAAAATGCTTGCTCTTTTTTTTCACATCTTACCGTTTTTCCAGAGATAATCACGTTCAAACAAACAACTCGTTCAAGTTGTTTTTAGTTTAATCAAATGGTCAATCCTAATTTAATTTCATACTAAACATAAATTTTATTTTATAAAGGGTGTATCTGACATCGACGCACAAACGAGTACCATGGATCCAGTTCATGATTCTGAACCCCCCAGTGCTGGAATATTTCGTCGGCTTTTTCATGATTTAAAAAAATATGCATGTAGTTTTTTTCACTTTAGACCGTTCATAATTGCTATACTTTTATAACCTAATAAGATTTTAAAGTAAAAATGAATTAATTCGCTAATTACACAAAAAAGCGCAATGAAAACAAAACTCGAAAAACTATCTCAGCTGATTTAATACAGTTCACATCAGGCATCAACGTCATACCTACAAAACCGCACGGCGGCACGCTTGCAACGTTCAAAGGTCGAGCCGACACTTTTTTTTAAACACTGTGCATTCTGTAATCGTTCATTAACGACATAAATGACTATCATAATTTTATTAGTGGCATGCGGTCTAGCCTTTTCGCGAAGTTTGCGTTACGATGTCAGATACACCCTATAGTTGCGAGTTCTAAACATTAACAGAATTCAAATAGAAGAGGAAAAGGAGAGTATGATTTATTTTTTATCAAACTTGTCCTGTGCATAGTACTTTTTATTACGATCATTATGCCAACTATGCAACATTATTTATTGTTATGCGAAACCCGAAGCACGTGTCCAGTATATTTAAGTAAAGAATCTATGTACAAAATTTCAAAAGGATATAATGAAAAACCACAAAGTTTTAAGCTTTCTATTCTATTTGGTTATCAGGTTGTCCCAACAAAAATATGCTCAAAGCTCCGCTCGGGCGGGCGAGCGCGGTGCGTTGACCTATGGCGTCACCTGTGATGCGCGCGCACGTACTATGATCTATTGTAACCGCTCGGTAACCACTCTGCAACTATTTCTAAGTGTATTTGGGAAAAAATATAACATGATGTAAAAATGTTTGGAATCATTTCAGTTGCTTATTCTGATCAAACTATATTCAGGTTTCGCATAAACAAAAAATAACGAAGTATAAGTATACTACGTCCTACGCATATACAATAAGTAAAGAAAACCCTGTCCGACCCATAAGGATAATAAAGGTTAGGTAAACACATGACCAAATATAATATAAAATTTTACGTATTCACCATAGTAACAATACTAATGAATTTTAAAATAATCTTTTTTTCCCGAGAATTCATTCCAACTTCCCCGAAATTTCGTAATTTTTAAAAAAGTGACAGCTCCATTTTGACGGTACGCTTATATGCGATTCGACCACGCGTCGCGTGCCCTACCCCCCGTCGCCCGCGGAAGGGTGTAGTACCACACATGTGTTAAGTTACCTCTTTTTGCAAAATAATATTTATTTTTTTATGGGAATTTCTTTTTTAAACTTTAGTCCGGCTTTGTGGGCATTAGTATAATCAGTTATCGATTCCTAACAATACCTTCACGGATCGGCCAGCGTTTTCTTTACATATTGTATGTATATGTGTATAAAATTGACATAAGGTATGTAAGTGTAAGACACAATGGGCACTCTTATCCCTAAAAGCGACCTTTTGTAGGCCTTCCATTACTGACTCTGAAGAATAACATTCTCAAAGATTTACCTTTTTATACTCTGAAATCACAGGACTGAACAAATGTAAATAACGATCAGCACTTAAAAGGGAATGTCTTATTACTAAAAACATGATTACTCCTGCCAAGAAACAATCCGATCCAAACGCAGTCTTTATGGCCTCATCAACCATCCCACGCGATGTGTGTTTAATTCTACTATTTTATTACACCGAGCATTATTTCCGTTCAGTGGTTCATTCGCTCACTAGTTCACTCTCTCACTCGACATGAACGAGAGTCTTGTCACTGTATAAGTAGTTTCTTTTAAAGGAGGTGTGTTTTATAGACTAGAAACCCATATTAGGTTTAACTGTGAATGTTTAATTCCAGATGTCGTACTGCATTTTAAAATGCCGTTAAGCATTGAATTATAAATATTCTTGATAGCTATATGTGTATACCGTGCAATTTTAATTAGTCTTACGACGACATCCCCCTCCATCTGTCCAATTACTACGGAATATACATAAAAAAAATGTATAATTTAAAAAATTAAAATGTTTTTTACTAGCTACACTTTGCAGTGTCATCCGTGTAGGTTTCGATCTTGTAAAAATATTGGAGTAAACGTTTTCTTAGTGTTTATAGTGTGTTTTTTTTTTTTTTGGGTAAAAGTGTATGTGTTATTCCTGGTTATAAACGATCTGTGTCCCAAAATTCCTAACCCGTTTAGTAGTTTTTGCTTGAAAGAGTAAAAGACATACATACATCCATCATAAACATTCGCATTTAAATATTAGTAGAAAACCATTGTATTATTTGTGAAACGCTAAGAGAATTTTAAAGATTTACGGTATAAGAAATATTTTAAGGACCTCAGTATATCTTATAGCCTAGAATTGAACTAAATCGTGTTCGATAGAGTATATTTGGATGTAAATTTAGCACATCGATAACATAGTTTATAGCCAGAAATAAGACATAGGATAATTTTTATCCCGATGTTTCTAAGGGATCGAAACTTATGCGAGTGAAACCGCAGGGTGCAGTTAGTTATTAATAACTCAACCAAATCATTAATATAAGTATGTTTTTCTTGTTAATACATGTGTATCTACACAATATATATATACACAATATATGTATATATTTACACATATAAATACATATATGGTATTTATATATATAAATATATACATATATATATATATATTCCCATAGTGATAGGCAGAAAATAGAAAGCCACCTGACACCATTCTTTACCTTTATTTGCAAACAACACACCTATCGATCGATTTTGTAAAAATCGCACCGGTACATAGTTACATTAATTAATTAAACTCCAATTACATTAACTAACAATAACTTATACACTACTAAAAACTAACATCGAACAGTGGACTCTCTCGCATACTTTCTTTCACAGTAGGTCAAACATACACGCAATAGCTGATTCCATTCATCCCCAAACACGTCACATTCAGGGTTAACCATTAGAAGGGCATTCAGCACCTTTAGAGTAAATGTACAGGTATGTGAAGTGAGCTTAAACTGTCAAAAGTGTCAATATATGACAGATCACTGATTACTTCACTTAAGTTTTTACGCTGAGATTTCTACAGAATTGCACAGTTGCTCATACGCGCACCACTCGGTTGTGATTACAACCCACGTGACTTTCCTGAAGAACATCACTAATATAATCACTATAGTTTAAAGTATTGATACGAATGGCCTTATGTCGATGGCATAAGGTTCAACATCGCGTGACATGCAGTGTATAACTTTTAAGCCCTATATTCCCAGATCTAGACATTTTCTACGTGCAATATAAAAACGCATTACTAGACTTAGGATGGCCTATCGAATGGTACAGGTCTCAACAATTTTGTCAACAAAGTGTCGACATTGAAATTTCCAGAAACCCGTTTCCGGGATTTACCGCAAGTACTTACTAAATGACCTCGAAGTTATGCGGTATTATTATTACGTCTAGAAGAATCTGGAATGTTCGATCAGCTGGTCTATATATAGCGCCGTGACGCCGGCGCAGAGTCAGTCGCGCAGTACGCGCGCATCTATTGTTGTCACGTTCACGTTGTATATTTTACCCACACAGTTAATAAAAAAAAAATAGTAGTGAAGTGCATTAGTGCAGTGAAGTGGGAGCAGTCGCACGGACCCTCTTAACTGCACCCGGCGTTCCAAACGCCAGGGTCGCGACTACCGCGCGTTCCCAGCGGGATGCCCCAGCCGGGGATTCCGCCCAAACCCCCTCCCCGTGAACAACACCATAGCGGGGGGGAAGAAAATGCGAGAACCAGGCGGACTACGGTGGCACACCTGGCCTCACCAGCATCACCGTCACCCAAGACTCCAGCGACAAAGCTCCGGACACCAGGAGCCCCGCAGACCACAATCCATTCTGTGAAGTACCCGACGTCATCAAGTGCGGGTACTTCGAAAAATACAGCCCATCCGCAGAGCGGGCCTGTAAAGCGGACTCCACCGCCCTCACCGAAGTCCTACGCATCCCCCCTCGCCCATCGGAGCTCAGCACCGGCGTCACCGTCGTCGAGGTCGCTGGTTTCACCCGGGACGAGCGAATCGGAGGCGTCGTCGGACGGGAGCAGCGACGACGACGACAACGACAACACGCACCGTGAGGTAAGGGATGCCGTCATTCCCCGGACAACCCGAGTAAGCCTCGAACGCCGAGCACCCAGCGCGTCGCTACCGGACCTGTCCACGGCCGGAAGCATAGAGGTAAGCACTTTGTTACCTAAAGTCGCCCCCCCCTGCCCGCGCAGCTCAACGCCGACAGCGCAGCCCGGACGAGCAAGAAGAAGCGCCGAAGCGACGTTGCAAAGGTGAGTCGCCCCCCAAGACCTTCTCGGAAGCGACGCGCAACCCTGTAGGAGCAACAGGCGCCGCAGCCCCCCCTCCCTCAGCCCCTCCTGGCCGAGCGGAGGAAAAAAATAATCCGACGGTAGACGCAAAATCTACCGACGGAACGGATAAGACAGCGACGAAAAAAAAGTTGCGCTACCCTCCACTGGTGGTGGAGAAACTCCCACAGTGGGCGCACCACTTCCGCGTCCTTAAGGGAAAACTGGGGCGTGCCCCCAGTGCCAGACCGTTCGGGGAGGGGGTGAAGTTCACCCCCCAAACGGACACCGAGTACCGTCTGATACAAAAGTATCTGACGGTACTCGAAAAAGAGGAAAACATCCCCTGGTTTTCCTACTCCCTACCAGCGGAGCGGAGCCACAAGGTGGCCATAAGGGGGCTGCCTGCGGACACGGCGCCGGCAGATATAGAGGAGGACCTACGCGCGCTGGGGTTCCAGCCGGAGTATGTTCGCGTCATCAAGGCGCGACAAGGACGACCCGGCTGTATATTCCACGCCGTGCTGAAGAAGACTCCGAATCTTCTGCCGGGCATCTATGAGGTAAGGGAGATCCTCTGCATGCCCGGTGTTAGGATCGAGGCGTGGCGTGGCAAGAGGGGGCCTGCACAATGCCACAGATGTCAGCAGTTCAGGCACTCCTCTGAACAGTGCCACAGACCGCTCGCTTGCGTCAGGTGCGGCGGGAGTCACGTGGCCAGAGAGTGCCCGCGGCCAAGGGAGGAGCCCGCCACCTGCATCAACTGCGGGGGGGCGCACCCCGCAAACCACACCAAATGCCCCGTAATGCGCAAGGAGGTGCGCAACAAGCGAGCGGGCACGGTCGCCATCACCGGTAACACGCGCCGGTCAAACACGGCCACAGAGAGGCCGTTACAGCCGACGCCGCTAGGGGAAACCCAGTCGGCGACCCTGATGGCGGCCGCCAACGACCCACCAGCGCGCAACGCGGCCACCACCTCCTCAGGACGGAGGAGGAAAGGACGCGGCGGCAAGAGGGGAAAGGTCAACACGACCAACGCCGCTGCCAACCCCGCCACTGTCAATGAGACAGTGAACGTACCACCACAGAAGGGGGCGGGGCCTAAACAGGCTAGAATCGACGACCTCTCCCACCCGCCGACCAAAAACACCCCGCAAAACACGGCGAGTCGGATGGTCCGCGGCCCCGCGCCGAGCAGCTCCGCTCAGGAGAGGCGTAGTCGGCCGCCGCCACCAAAACAACAAACCGCCATGTCGGCGGGCGCACCCGGGGAAAGACACCCCGGGTCCACAATAATAGAGGCCGCTCTCCGGGTCCTCCAGGACATCCTGCTGGCGCTCAGCAGGGGTCAGGACCCGGTGCCAGTTGTTCTCACCGGCATAACAGACCTGATCATGCTGAACAGACATGTCTAGGCCGGTGAGAATACTCCACTGGAATGCCCGCGGCCTCAGGGAGAAGGTCGTGCTCCTCCGTCCTCTCCTACAGGAACAGGACATCGACGTGGCGCTCATCAGCGAGACGCTCCTGAGACCTGGGGACACGGTCAAGTTCCCAGGTTATCACGTCTACCAAAAGGATGGGCAATACAATGAAACCAATAGCCAGCGACACCGGATCTCCCAAGGCCTGGTGGTGCTGGTGAAGCGAAGAGTCGTCCACCAGGAGCTACCGCCCCCAACACTCAGCAGCATCTCAGCGCTGGGTGTGCAGCTGCATGTCGCCGGTAGGCACGTGTGTATGTACGCAGCATACAAGCAGCCTCAGAAACCACTCAACACTAGCGACATACACACGCTGCTAGCCTCACCACATCCCACCATCATCGCCGGCGACCTTAATTGTAAGCACCCGGCGTGGAACAGCGGAACCATCAACCAGGGGGGCCGACGACTCTTCGCCGACGCGGAGGCCAAAGGGTACGACGTGTCCGGACCGGAGACGCCGACCCGCTACCCAGACAACATAGCACACTCACCCGACGTGCTGGACATCGTCGTACACAAGGGCCTCACCTGCCAGATCGCGCAGGAGGTGCTGGACGACGAGCTGAAGTCCGACCACCAGCCAGTGCTCGTCCGCCTGACTGACCACACCACCAGAGTTGCCCATCCGGCGCCACGTCGACACACGGATTGGGACAAATTCAGGAAGGTAATGGAGGCCACCACGCCCACTCGGCCCGTCGCCGACGCCTTGGACGTGAACGAGTTGGCTGAGGGACTCACCGCCTGCATCAAGAGCGCCTTGGAAGCGGCGACATGCACATCCACCGCGTCACAGGGGCGCTACCAGAAGCTCCCCGCTCACATCGCCAACATGATCGCCGACAAGAGGCGTCTGCGCAGGCGGTGGCAACAAACAAGATGCCCCACCATCAAGAACCAGCTCAACCGTGTCACGGACAAGGTTAAGGCCGAGCTACACGCGCACGCATCGGAGAGCTGGGAGTACATTATAGACTCGGCAGACGGCGACTGGGCGTCGGTACACCGGCTGTGCCGACGCCTAAAGAATACCCCAGCCCCGGTGCGCCCGCTACGCAACAGCGACGGGGCGCTACGCTACACGGCGGCCGACCGGGCCGAAATATTCGCCGAGCACCTGGAGCGTCAGTTCACGCCGAACCCGACAGACGCCCTGGACCATGTCGCAGCAGTGGAGCAACACCTTGGAGAGTACTTCAAGACGCCGGTAGCTCCAGACGAAGACCCTGTAGTTTTCTCCCCGGGCCAAGTACTGGGGGCAATAAGGAACACCAAGCCCAGAAAGGCACCCGGTGCGGACGGAATTACAAACACCGCCCTCCGACACCTGCCACCGAAATCGGTGGCGGCAATAGCGCGCCTATATAACGGCATACTCCGCACCGGAACCTTCCCCAGCTGCTGGAAGCAGGGGAAGGTGATCATGTTACCCAAGCCCGGGAAGAACGTCTCAAAGCCGGAAAGCTACCGGCCGATCACGCTCCTCCCCACAACCTCCAAGGTGTTTGAGGCACTGCTGCTGCAACACCTGCTGCCGCACACCACGCCCCGCCCGGAACAATTTGGCTTCCGGGCGGAACACAGTACGACGCTCCAGTTGTCGAGGGTACTGCACACACTCACCGCGGCCATGAATAAGAGGGAGTACGCCGCTGCAGTATTCCTCGACATGGAAAAGGCTTTCGACCGGGTCTGGCACGCCGGCCTTATTTACAAGCTGACCAAGTCCACCGCGCCTCGTCGCTTGATACAGGTGGTCTCCTCCTTCCTGAAAGACAGGACTTTCAAGGTTTCGGTGGAGAACGTGACATCGAGCGCGCGCCCCATTGGAGCGGGCGTGCCGCAGGGAAGCTGCGTCTCGCCTGCGTTGTACTCGGTATACACCAACGACATCCCCGCCACGCACACTGCAACCCTCGCGCTGTACGCAGATGACGCCGCGTACATCGCCACGTCGCTGTCGGCTGACCACGCGGCCATCAAAATGCAGCGCGTTCTGGACGACCTCCCCGACTGGCTCAGCAAGTGGAGACTGTCGGTGAACGCAGGTAAGACGCAGGCTATAATCGTCACGGCACGAGGCGGACGTCATCCACCGAACCTTCGGCTCATGGGGACCGAGGTCGAGTGGACCAAGACCGCCAAATACCTGGGGGTCACACTCGACAGCCGGCTCACCATGGGCCCGCACGTCTGCGACACCGTCGCGCGGGTTAAGGTAAGCCGAAACCTATTACGCCCGGTGCTCTCGTTACGCCTCTCCACGCGAGTCAAGCTGGGGATCTACAAAACCTACGTGCGACCGCAGCTCACCTACGCTGCCCCGGCTTGGCTCGCCCTCACGGCCGAGACGCACAGGAAGAAGCTCCGGACGCAGCAGAACATCACGCTGCGTCAAATCGTCAAAGCCCCCCGGTACGTGAGGAACTCTGTAATCAGCAGGGACCTGCGTGTCGAGAGCATCGATGACTTCGTCGTCCGCCTGGCGAAGGGGATGTTCTCGCGTGCCAGCACCTCCGAGTTCCACCACATTAAAGACATTGCGCCCTGGCACGCGAGGCCTCCCGACAAAAAGAGATTCCCGCGCGACCTCATAGCAGACGTCGCGCTACCGGATTTGACACCCGGGTAGGTCACAAACACAAATACACGTGACCTACTCAGACAAGGATAGACACTATTCATTCGCAATACGACGCCGCCGTGCGCATTTGCGGACTGTATTTATATAGGCGCTATGCGCACGACGAACACACATGCACTACTCCACATGCAGGTACACACTCAGAATACCACACGAGCGGTGAATACACACCTACAAACCGCTCGTAACACACACTACCCCCGTACCCTCGCAGCCTACCGTACATAGCTGGTTGAGCTGTTAGGGGGTCGGGGTAATCACCCGCTGTAGCAGAGCGCCAACCAAAGCCGACGCCCGGTCGCTGATCGACTCTTGCTGGGCCTTCACGGGGGCAACCCGTGATCCAACCTGGTAGGGGTCTGATCGCACGGGCGTCGTGAAACACTTCAGGCGCTCCTACAGCCACACACAACAAAGCACACCGTCCACCGCCGGAGGGAAGGCACACCCTCGCGGCGTCGACTTAGGTGTGCGAAGAGTGAAGAGTAGCACCCCTAGGGTGCACCCCAAGGACGGGTCTCCATTTTTGGAGGCCGAGAGACCGAACCCACGGTCATGGGGCCATCAAGGAGCCCCCAAACCGTCTCCTCGCGCCCCCAACTCGGGGTCGCAGAGAGGACCCGAGCAGCAGCAGCGCAGAGTCAGTCTACATTCGACTAGCGATACGACAGCAGCGACAGTTAAGAAGCGATCTTTGAGAATACCTACTGCGACAACTGTAACGAGAACTTTGAGTACTACGTGAAGTATCATCTGTAGTGTTATTGTGTGTTTACAACACGGACTTCGTGGACATAAGGGAAGACTTCGGTGCCACGTCAGCGACATTCTACTTGTCATTGCCTACAATCGGCTGTACCTTCGTTGCCAATAAACTTCGTAGCCCTTAACCAGCATTTTAGTACCCCTAGCCCGTAACAGTATAATATGTCCGGCTAGGGTGTCCTCTTACACTGTATCCACTCACATCTGCCGTACTAATGAACCTTTATACTCAAAACCGCTACTTCTGTGGCCCGACCCAACCCTCCCACGCCTCGGGCTGTTCATTCTTCGACGCTGTTCACTTTCTTGCCCCATATACAACTGTTTGCTGAACACACATGGGAGTTTTTGTACCTTTTTTGCCCAGTGTATCCGCGACTAGTTTTTCCACCACTGCGTCCTGAAACGGCAAATGGCGACGTAAGCTTTGTAGGGTTAATAAGGAAGTTTGATGTAGAGTTATTCTTGTATTTTATCTTGTCTTTGAACATTAACCGCTTTTATAAAATACTTTAAAGAGAAGTTCTTTACTCAGAACTTTGACTTCAAGGCTTGCGTGGGCAGACCACGTTTACAGACTCAGTTAAGATAAGTTAGACTACATGCAACCTGGTTTTTAGTTTTATTGTAGTTTTGCACGATTAACTTGCTTGTAAAATTTAGCAGAAGTAACGCTTTGTTAAAGCTTAGTCTAAGTGAATAATATCACACCTTTTTCTGCCACCAAATTGTGAGTTTCAGGGGAATTGTTGGTATTCACTTCTGGTACACACGACTCCTCTATGAGAGAGAGAGTCGGCTGTAATCTGCTGCTGAAATGTGCGGGTTGGTAGATGTCACGACATGTATTCGAATTTTCGGTTCTAGTACATCCCGATTTCCTCATGATTTTGTCCCTCCCGTTTTAAGAACAGTGGTGATGAACAAAATCAAATATCTGCCTGGGTTCAGCCTCTCAACCAACAGCTCGTGTCGCAGCAGATACCACTGCTCACTCTGGAACATCAATGCTCCTTTTGTTTAGGATGGGCGCCTCCCGCTCTGGGCGGAGCGGAACGCGTGACAGACATTTACTGACTAAAACCCACCTGTGTTGCTTCACTTGCCTGTAGGCCAGGGCCACGGTTTTTTTTAACTAACCCGCAACCCTGACCCTGGATGCATTGGTCATCGTGGACCCCGTCACACACCAAGGCTCCTTTATTCTTAATGTTTGACAAAATTTTAGATAGCATGTTAGGTAGATGAAGTGATGAGGCTCCACTAACCGCATTCAAACAAAATTTCGTAACGGGTTTGAAGGTACAGTTTATTTTATTGTGTGTTGTAGTGTTGTTTTGTGTAAATGCTGTGTGTATACCGTCATATATGTTAAGAATCTTTAGTACGTTTTTTTAATCCATACTAATATTATAAATGCGAAAGTAACTCTGTCTGTCGGTCTGTCTGTCTGTCTGTCTGTCTGTCTGTTACGCTTTCCCGCTTAAACCCCTCAACCGATTTTGATGAAATATGGCACAGAGAATCTTTTGACCCTGAGAAAGAACATAGGCTACCTTTTATCCCGGAAAAATATGATGTTCCCGAGGAAAATCTGAAAAGCGCGATATAACCGAACTCCACGCGGGCGAAGCCGCGGGCGGAAAGCTAGTCTTTTATAAAAATATTAGATGAGGTCCGCGGTTTCACCCGTGTAGGTTTAGATCCCGTCGGTATATCGGGATAAAAACAACCTATTTATTATTACTGGTTATAAACTATATGTGTGCCAAATTCCATCCGAATCCATTCCGTAGTTTTTGCGTGAAAGAGTACCAAACACCACAAACCCAGCCATATACACATCCTCACAAACTTTCGCATAAAGGACTAATATATTTTTTTAATTTGTTTCAGGTAAATAAACATGTCTATTTTCTTCTTATTCACTCTCACCGACCGGAGGCCTGTGTGTGTTTCCCAACAGTGGGAACATCATAGGCTGAATATGATATGATGATGATTATCTTCTTCCATCATTCAATGACACTGGACATAACAGTTTTTTGATTCGGTAAGTTTTTTTTACTGCCATTAGCTTCATCATCTCTTGTTCTTAACCCAGTTTATTTGGGGTCGTCGGATGTCACTTTTTTCCTTCGGTAAGTCCTTTTCTTTTTATAATTATAAACTAGTGCTTGACCGCAATCCTGCCTGGTAAGCAGTGATGCAATCGTTGATGGTAAAGTGCGCTAGTTTATTAAGAGCCTATTCACTCTAGCCTTGAAGACACTTAAATTGTAGTCAGACGGAAACACCGCCGCTGGCAAATTTTTCAAGTCTCTCGATGTACCTACGCGGTATAAAAGAAGAGGCGAGACGCTTCATCCGAATCGTAGTGGTGTCAACAACGTAAAGGTGGAAACTCGCCGTAAGACGGGTCGTCCGATGATAGAACGGAGAAGAGGGAATTAAATCATGCAATTCCCTCGCTCACCCTCCAAAATGCGTCCTATAGAACAGGGACAGGCTGGCTACTCTTCGCCTGTACTCCAGGCTTTGGAGACCATTTTGAGCTAAATCTGGGTCGCCAATTAGCCTCTTCGCACGCCAGTTATTTTAGTAGTTTAACTGTTAAATAAAAGCGTTATGTGTATGGGGCCAAGAGTATACAATGGGATACCTAACGAAATTAAAGAGCAACCATTAAAAGTATTTAAAAAAAACCTTAGTGACATAATTATTAAAAAAATGTTATTATTCTGTTGCTGATTTCTTCGCCGACGTTTTGTGATGCTTGTATTTTATCCTTATTGACGTGACATTTAATTATATTTTACCTTTTATTAATATAACTTTTTACATTAATTGCTTTTTGACCTTACTGTGACCGAATCGATATTTTTTTTTGTGTTTGATTGTTGTGTTTTTTTTTATCTGATTAATGATTATTGTTCTTCTCTGTAGCTTCAAATTGACATAATTTAAATTTTGCATGTCCCATCTGGGACAGAATGTATGGCTCCACTTTCATTTCTGACAACCATATTTGTATACCTACCTGCATTCTAGCAAATAAATAATTTGATTTGATTTGATTTTTTGATTCAGTCTCCTGGCCTTCTTCTCTATATGAGTGGAGACTTGTGCCCAGCAGTGGGACGATAAAAAGGTTGGATGGCTCTTTTTCTACTAGACCTTCTTTCATTGTCCTCTATTTCGTTCTATTTACATTTATTTAAATCTTTTGTGCATATTAAATATGTTAACAACAGTGCTAGTATAAAATTATCCGCTTAACTGTTTTGTTAATTTAATTAAAGGTTTGTTAGTTTTAATTAATTTTCTAGTACATATTATCTTTTCTCTTTTTGTTTCGTTCGTGTGTTTTCAGTTGTCTGGAACATTCACAAATTAATTATTTTCTTTTCGCTACGGTTATATGAATATTATTTATTTAATTACTGCCCAGTTAAGGCATAGTACCTACCTAATTAAATATTCCATTTAGAGAATATTCTATCTTTATTTACACTCGTGTAAGTTTCGATCCCGTTTTATTATCGGGATGAAAAGTATTCTTCTTCAGCCTATAGAGGTCCACTGCATGATGTCTGGTGAAGCCGTACGGAGGACGGGTCTGAGCGATTGTGTTGCGATGTGTGCCGGGTACGATACACCAAATGTTATTGTATTGCGAGTTTGGTCGTGGAGGGTTTCCAGATCAATCTCCCTCTGGCGCAGCATCGTTGGTCGTGCTTTTGGATTTAACATTGCATCACCTCGCTCAACTGCCGTCTGCCTTCCTATTCACTAAGCTTTTTTAAGTGAATAGGCTTAATTAACTAGCGCGCTTTACCATCAACCATTGCATTACTGCTTACCATCAGGCGGGATTGCAGTCAAGCACTAGTTTATGATGATTAAAAAAAAAAAAAACAAACAACCATACATTTATTTATTTATAGGTATTGTACAAAGGTGGTCTTAGATATAATGGGTGTATCTGACATCGACGCACAAACAAGTACCATGGATCGAGTACATGAATCTGAACCCCCCAGTGGTGGAATTTTTCTTCGGCTTTTCCCAGATTCTTTTAAAAAAATATTCTGTTTTTTTTCACTCTAGGCCGTTCATAATTGCTATACTTTTATAACCCAATAATATTTTAAAGTAAATATTAATTAATTCGCTAATTACATAAAAAAGCGCAATGAAAACAAATCTCGAAAAACTGTCTTATCAGCTGATTTAATAGAGTTCACATCAGGGATCAACGTCATACCTACAAACCCGCACGGCGGCACGCTTGCAACGTTCAAAAGCCGAGCCGACACTTTTCTTTAAACACTCTGAATTCTATAACTGTTCGTTAACGACATAAATGACTATCATAATTTTATTAGTGGCATGCGGTCTAGCCTTTTCGCGAAGTTTGCGTTACGATGTCAGATACACCCTGTATTATCTACCAGTCAACCAAAGGTGGTGAAGAGATTAGATGACAGGTGCTTTAACTGAAAAGAAAACAATGATAAAAGTTCTTCTTCAATGATAAAAAGTTCCTCAGAATATCAGGACGTTGACCACTGACCAGTCGATACACATTTAAAGTTAAAGCTCGGGAAAACCTACGCAAGAAATAGGCAGATTCATCCCACATATAATTTATTCTTTTTCTCTATCTATATTTTTTTGTCTCTCTCTCTCTACTGTTTATGTTCTGTATGTATGTATTTATGTATTTACTAGCTTTCCGCCCGCGGCTTCGCCCGCGTGGAGTTCGGTTATATCGCGCTTTTTAGATTTCCCTCGGGAACATCTAATTTTTCCGGGATAAAAGGTAGCCTATGTTCTTTCTCGGGGTCTAAAGATTGTCTGTGTCAAATTTCATCAAAATCGGTTGAGAGGTTTAAGCGGGAAAGCATAACAGACAGACAGACAGACAGAGTTACTTTCGCATTTATAATATTAGTATGGATTATAATATATTTTATCTCTCTTTTAACTTTAATTTATTTGCCCCTTACCATGTTATGTCTCTGCATCACCTTAAGGTAGACTGGTAGAAAATGCCTAAGGCAATTAAGTCCGCCATTGTGCAATGTTTGTGCATAAAGTTTTAATCCATACTAATATTATAAATGCGAAAGTAACTCTGTCTGTCTGTCTGTCTGTTACGCTTTCCCGCTTAAACCTCTCAACCGATTTTGATGAAATTTGGCACAGACAATCTTTAGACCCTGGGAAAGAACATAGGCTGCCTTTTATCCCGGAAAAAATTGATATTCCCGAGGGAAATCTAAAAAGCGCGATATAACCGAACTCCACGCGGGCGAAGCCGCGGGCGGAAAGCTAGTAAATAAATAAACTCTTATAGAAGGATGTACAAATTCAGAGGTATGAGAAGGACAGAGTAAGAGAAGGTTGTTAGAAGAACGCAGATTCTTAGGTCCGTATTCCAGAAGGAAACTCAAGCATTGATCTCTGCCTAAGCATTACTTAAAACTAGTTTCAACCAATCAAATGGCTTGAAACGAGACTTAAGTAGAGCTTGAGTTTTGAGTGACGTTCTGTAATACGGACCTTAGAGTGTGAGGAATACACACAGACATCCATACATCCCTCGGTCCTTACCTTTATATGTATTTATACCTTCCATACAAACATATTTTCGCATTTTTAATATAGGTACTAGCTACGCTCCGCGGTTTCACCCGCGTAAGTAGTTGCAGTAGTAAAATTATTTATGAATTAAATGCACTTATGAATATAAAAAATAGATACAAACCTATTCTCAGGCCCAGCGAATGTATATACGAAAGTTCATTAAAATCGGTTCAGCCGTTTTGGAAGAGTTCGAGAACAAACACTGACAGGAGAATTAGAAGTATATAGTAGGTGTAGGATTTTATAATATTCTGCATCTTTCCGATGACTTATTTTCGGTTTAAAATTCTTGAACGATTTTAGTTGATTTCTCTAGTTGAAATTACAATCATTTTTTTACTGCATACTTTGGTGATCCATTTTATTTATCTACTGATAATTAATAGTGAATCCATACTAATATTATAAATGCGAAAGTATCTCTGTCTGTCTGTCTGTCTGTGCGGCTTTCACGCCAAAACTACAGAACCGATTTTGATGAAATTTGGCACAGACAATCTTTAGACCCTGAGAAAGGACATAGGCTACCTTTTATCCCGGAAAAATTTGATGTTCCTGAGGGAAATCTAAAAAGCGCGATATAACCGAACTCCACGCGGGCAAAGCCGCGGGCGGAAAGCTAGTAATAAAATAAATAGAATCGAATAAGAAATAATAATATTAATTTTAACAGAACCCTATCTTTAGAAATCTTTAGAAACCAATTCATTTAACTGTAATATTCGCTCCATCGCCCCATATTATTATATTATATCAAAATAATAATAAGTTAAAATGAAAAATGGCAACATTCATACATACGTCACTAAACACAATTTAGGGGGAACTGGGCCAATATAGGACACGACGCTCACTCGACTAAAGTAATAAATCAATAAGACGATATTAAATAAAATTCTCCACCGTATATCATAGGCGTTCGCATTGTGAACAAAAACGACCATTTTGTCCTGACACGTCTTGTCTAAGTAGGACAGAATACATTTCAAGTTTAAGTTGGAGGCCTAAGAGGTCCAGTGACGTTGGTCGGTCTATCTGTCAAAGACTAACGCTTATTTCATGCGGGAACTTATTGCTCTTATTAGGCGTCGATTGTAAACGATTTAGCACGGTTATTTATTGGTTTTATAGTAATTTTTTATTATTATTATGTACTTAGTTCCGAAGCTTTAGAAAATTTTACTGTTCTTTATTTGACGAAGGGAAATGTTAATAAAAGTAGACAAAACGTAGTACCTAATAAGACATTTGTGTGTTGCTTATAAAAATAACATTGCATAAAAAAACATGGCCCCACTTTAGGATACCTATTTTTCTCCTGTGTCGTAGGTGCGTTTGCAAACAAACTCACATACACAACCAGCCAGATCCGGGAACAACTACTTGGAGATCATACATATATTTGTTCCGTGCGGGAATCGCACCCGCGACACGCAGCGCAAAAATCAATAGCTTAACCACTGCGCGAACCGTCTGTTCTTTCCAACTATGCTGTGGTCGGCTTCCAGTCTTACCAGACGCAACTGAGGCGACTGCCTATCTGACCTCTACAACCCAGGTATTGCGTAACACCATACATACCCCTTGATGACACTGGCTGTCGATGTACTTGAGAAGTATTAACTGGTTGTCGGACTTTCGGTCTGTTGACGACCCACAACGATTGTCAATGATCATCATGACAGGTCTTGAAAAACAGCCAATGGTATGGGAATATGGTCATCCATCTGTGAATTTAGTTAATATCTCAAACACAACAAATACATAATAGATTTGCTCCATATGTCATCCACATACATATTTTTACAAAACCTAACAAACATTTTCCCGAAAATGTAATTCAAAAATATTTTAACAATACCCAGCAATATCGAGAACGACATAAATAAACAAGTTGACGAATCGACATACGTGTTTGCCAACCGTTTTCAGTCGACAAACAAAATTTGCTGCCGATTTTAAGTAATAGAAGCAATATGTAATCTCAATCTCGATCTTTTGAGAAAAGGTATTTGGCCTTATTGAGGGCTTTGCGCCCTACTACGGTGACAAAGGGGCGCGTTTGTAACCCAATATTGTTGTAAAGACCTGAGCTGTTTATCAAGTGTCCATTTTGACCCGAGCTCCCCTATATAATGTGTAAGAAAAACTATTGAACACTGAAGATTAGAGTCACTGTATGGTGATTCTATACCAGCTTTTAACGCAATAGTTTAACTCCAAATAAAATACTCCATGAATTTATACCAAAATTTCGCTTTCTTAAATTTAAGTCATAATGAACACGTGGCCGCTCTACTTCAATCATTTATAAATATATTTGACGTTACTTGCCTATAAATATGTGTTTATTTCAATTAGAAAAGTCCGATTTCTGATATCAATGTACGTACGACAGCAGGTCAAGCTACCCGAAACTGTAAAATATTCCCAATACACTATGAACCCTTAATGCTTTTGAGATAAAGTTGAAAATCGAATAAAGAAATCTGACAGATTGTAGTAGCTTGATGTGCTGTAAAAAAAAACTTCCGAACATGTAAAAATAGGATTTAAAAACCATTTCCAATATCGTTTATTATAATCCACAGAATCCGTTCCCTTGGGGTGTGTTTGAGATTGAGATACACAACCCTCATTTGGCATTATAAACGATTTTTACTAAAGATAACATGTCATCACGACTGTTCGGGGACCGAGGGTTAGACAGAAGGATGCCTTCTGAACGTACACTTGGCCAGTTGCATGCAAGTCTCATGAAAAAGCGCACCTCGCATATATTTAAGCTTGCATATTTCTCAGTAGTACCTAGTAACCTAAACTTGGTCTGCGCGTTGGATTATAGCACAATTCCTCTCTGATGGCTGTTTGTTAGTATTTCACCCAGAAACTACTGGACGCATTTGGATGAAATTTGACACAAAGATGTGTATAACCAGACGGCTAAACCTACTAATTTCAAGAACGTTCACAGTCGGATCTCAGTCTTAATCGGTCACAAAATACATCTATTTTCCTAACATTTTTTTTATAACATATAAACTACGCTTGACCGCAATCCCGCCTGATGGTGAGCATTGTGCTCACATGATAGAAGCAGCATAAATATATAACGAAGAAATGTAACCCATATTATGATTTTAAGAGAGTGTCCATGGAGTTTCTTGCACGTTCTTCTCCATAGAGATCTACGCTTTAGAACGTGCAATTTAGCTTCACTTTACTTGGACTGACCGACATTGATTGATTGATGGTTAATTTGAAATAAACAATTTTGATTTGATTGCGATCGTTAAAGCGCGCTAGTTTATTAAGGGCCTATTCACTCTAGCCTTGAAGACACTCAAATTGTAGTGTGACGGAAACACCGCCGCTGGCAAATTTTTCCAGTCCCTCGATGTACGCGGAATAAAAGAGGAAGCGAAACGCTTCGTCCGGATCGTAGTGGTGTTAACAACGCGAGGGTGGAAAGTCACAGTACGACGGGTCGTCCGATGATGGAACGGAGATGGGGGAATTAAATCATGCAATTCCCTTGCACACTCACCAGAATGCATCAATACAGTTTGACAGAAGTTTTTGATATTGGTTTGTCGCCGAGATGGAACTGTGACTAGATTTTAAATTACAAGAATTGGTACTATTACAAGAATTGGTACCATGAATAATACTTTGGATACTTTTTATGTCGATATTCCGACGGAATAGGAACTTACGCGGTTGAAACCGCGAGGCGCAGCTAGTATAATATAAAACCGTCTACAATTATATTCGATCGATATAGGTATATGTATATCAAAGTCAGTTTTCAAATAGATGTCATTTCAAGTGTTAAACATATTTCATTTCTCCTTCAATGTTAATTAAGTTGATTTCAGAATAATAAGCCCTGTCGAAAAAGTTATAAAAATGTTTGAAGTTTTAGCGTAGGTAAATCGACTTATAGTTTCGGGGAATCTAAATTTTTCTATATATTGTATTTGTTTATATTTTCAGCAAATAAATAGTGAATGTAGATTACTTCAATATTAATCGAACCGTATTTAGGTCTGCTTATAATAATGCCCTTGACTCAACTGTGGGGCGCCCAACAGGGCGATGGATCGCCGATATTAGGTCAATATATCATGTATGGAGACCAATTCGACCGTATATTGAGATATGTTTATAACGTTCATTTTCCTTTGTCGATTGTGAGCTACATCCTTAATTGCCCCTTATTATTTAATCATGTCTTTGTACATTACTAAGTTTAGGTCACTCTAGGAAAATATCCCATAATATCTTAATTATATATCTCATAGTATGACACCTGTTTCTACTGTAATTTCACACATGTAACTCAAATAATTAATTTGACACCTGTATCTCGCATAATATCACATCTGTAGAATACGCCTAATTTTCATGTCGTGGTGGCTTAGTGCTTAAAACACCAGCCTCGCAAGTATGAGTGTGCGGGTTCGATTCCAGGTCAGGCAAGTACCAATGTAACTTTTCTAAGTTATATGTACTTTCTAAGTATATCTTGGACAGCAATGACTGATTAAAACGTGAAGGAAAACATCTTGAGGAAACCTGGACTTTAAGTCTGAAATCGCCAACCCGCATTGAGCAAGCGTGGTGATTACGCTCAATCCTTCTCTGTATGTCAGGAGACCTGTGCCCAGCAGTGATAAGGTTGATAATGATGATGATAAAAGAGTAAAAGTATTTTCATATGGAGGTTCAGAAGTATGAACAGTGTTATGCTTATGATTTTTACAAAATCGGTATCCTCTGTGTTTTAGTCATTTAACAGAACAGTCATTCTTATACAGTTGTATGAAATGGTTCACACAGACACGTGTTTTCCCTGTATTTTTCCTGCACTGTGCACGACACCGTGTTATGAATTTCCTTCAAAATCCTACGATTTCTGATAGAAAGTTTGTTACGCAATTAGAGCGCAGCAATGAAATTCGAGAAAACACAATTCATCAAATCATTGCACATTAATTAACAGATTTAACGAAGCAACAGCGTAGTGCCAAGTTTTCACATTGCTGACCTTCTTTTTCCTTTATTCTAGAGTTTCCCTGGACGTGTGCCAGAATCCGCATTCTTTAAGAACTCGTCGTGAACTTAAGAAAGGGGATCATTAATTCAATCATCTTTGAATCCAAAATGCGTAGTGAATCTGTCTTAGTTATGTACACTGATGTACCATGATAATGTCCTTGGCATGGCTGTGGCGCGAAACATAATCAGCTTTAGCGGTATCTTCAACGCTATTGAACTATCCGTCACACGAACGTCAAGCAAAAGCCTGCGTTGCACAATTACCATATATAAAACAACCCGACATGATTCGTTTAGCAGTAGCCCGCCAGACACATCTGCTGCCTGGTAGAGGAAAAGGGAGGATTCCCTTTTCCTCTTCCATTTCTGATTCTTCATACCGTAGTGTACAAACTGATGGGCTCTTCTTCATGACGTAATGGGCTGTAGGTCCCAACGGTTCAGTGCGGTTTGGTACATGTGACGCATCTTCAATTTTTCTTGGTTCTGTATCGATTCTATTCTATTTGAGTCAAATCTATAATTGAAACAATTAGATATTCAATTTAATCAACCCTTCTCTTTCTTTTTTCTGTTCTAGGAGGCGCAATGACCTTGTCTATTTTTATGACGTGAAACTGGTTTTAGGTCGGTAAAGCACGCGAGCAGTGGTAATGAAAAGAGTCATTATTTCAACATCGATTAAAATAACCACGTTTTGTCAACATTTTTGCTAAAGACAACTTGCAAACACTTCACGACCCCGTGAACTTATAATGATGATCTAAAGTACCAGTTTGTTGAAAAATCATAAGTATAACGCTATTCATATTTCTGAACCTTCATATTAAAATACTTAACTCTTTTATATCCTACTAATATTAAAAATGCAAAAGTTTGTGAGAATGTATGGATGAATGTTTGTTACTTTTTCACGCAAAAACTACTGAACGAATTTGGATGAAATGTGGCACATAGCACAGGCAGGGCACATGGCACAGGAATAACACATAAGATACTTTTTGTCCTGATATTCCCACGGGATCGGAACTTATGCGGGTGAAACCGCGAGGCACGGCTAGTAAGTAATACGTAGAATTATTTTCAATCTCAAATATCTGAAATCCAATAGAACGTTTGCTATGCCTAATAACTTTCTCCTTAGAAACCGTGTTTGCAAAAATCTATGTACATATATTATCTAGGCATACTCACACATGCGTATATCTTATACACTTGCTTCGACCCGCGACTTCTTTCGGATCTATTAGGGCCCGTTGTTAATTTCCACTCGTTTTACCCGTTTTTTTTTTCTTTTTACTCGGCCCGTAATGGTTGCAGCGCGATGTTACCTTATTGGGCTATAAAGCAAAGAGTAAAATTTATTTGAATGCCGTCTGGTACTCGTGCTGCTCGTCTGGACTTTCAGTATTTTTGAATGCAGGAAGTTAATTCCCCGTCAATTCGGCATTTTCGCTTCGCGACCTTCTTGCAGGCAGACTGCAAGAGGGTCGCCTACGCTGGTACGGTCTCGTCTTACGAAAACCGGCATGGTACGTGGGTAACAAATGTCTTGCCATGGCGCTTCCGCCGGGCCGGAACAAACGAGGTAGGCCAACGAAATGCTGGCTTGACGTTGTAAGAGATGACATGCGTGCCAACAATCTCACACCACGGGATGCTAGAGATCGTGCGAAATGGAGGAGTAAGTGTAGGAATGCGGACCCTGGACTCCAACGCGAAAGGCGCGGGTGCGACCGGGATTATACGCTTAGATGATGATGATGATGATGATCGTCATTTTCGCTTCACGGTCGTGTTCGGCTCTATATTAGTGCAGTTCTGAGACAAGTGTGTTCAAACAAACCAACGTCACCTTTATCATGTTAGTATATATTTCACACACATGTACGTGTGTGACTTTACACACATACACAATAAAAGATGTCTCTCACAAAAGTAGAAGACACCCGCTGGTCTGTTACAAGATTTATTAGAAATTCTGTTTGAGGGCGTGAACTTTGTGGCACTAGGAAATCGGCGATGCCTTAACACTGGTACAGACAAGCGGAATTTAGTAGTGTCGTTTTTTAGTTGTACTTTTGGGAAAGGAAAACATTATAAAGAAGACTTGGGAGTTGTTTTTAGTGTCAAATCGCCATGAGACAGTCAGCCGATATATCAATACTTTCATGCTTTTCTATTAGAAGAGGGCAAATTATATTATCTACATTTAAACAAATATCGACTTTATGTCATGGTAATTAAGTAGATTCAGAGTGACTAACACACATTATAAAAATGTTTGAAGTTTTATTGTAAAGTCGACTTTATTTGCATACGAATTTAAATTATTTATCCAAAATCTCATATTTGTTTATATTTTTAGCAAATTAGTCGCGGATGCATTGTCAGGTCTTATTTTACTTGTCATTTTATAAATGTACATATTGACGACAGCAGGTCAATGTATCCGAAGCTGTCAAATAATCCCAATCAACCTGGAGCAGCGCCTGGATGCGGTTATCGTGGAAAGTCTTGGGGAAGGCTTTTGTCCAGCTGTGGACTTCTATATGCTGAAGAAGAAGAATAATAAATTGACAGATTGTAGTAACTTGATGTGCTGTCGTATGTACATCTTATACAGCAGCTGGTTAATTTAATTTATTGCGCGAGATTAGTAATGTGTGACTTTACAAGACGTTAATCTAAGAATTTCATTCAAGAGAAGTACTAGTGAACTACTAAGAATTAGCTTGAGGCACAGTTGAAGAAGATATACTTGAAGTAGGTATAATATATACTTGAATAAATAATGTTTATAATATGTACCTGAAGTAAAATATAAAAAAAAATACTATCTAGTAAATAAATAATAATTTTAACATAAAATATGGCACCTAAATAATGTCGTTATGTCTCAGTTGTCGCCTGGCATCTTATGCTCGAGCTTGTGCTTTCAAATCCGGGCAAGTACCAATATATCATTTTCAGTTATGGGTACTTTTAAATTTTTATTGGATATTCCAGACATGGTCATGTGTCCTCGCCAAGAAGAGGACTATGTCCTAGCTGTCGGAATTTATACGTTGATTATAAGTACTTCTGATCATCACCATCTCAGCGTTTGTCCGGGTTGCTTCCGCGGCTTTCGCGTTGGAACCCGGGGTTAGTTTTCCTGCACATTCTCCTCCATTTCGCGCGATCTTTAGCATCCTGTGGTGAGAGATTGTTGGCACGCATGCCATCTCTTGCAACGTCAAGCCAGCACTTCTTTGGTCTACCCCGCTTGTTCCGGCCCGGCGACATTGTAACTACTTCAGATATCACTGTCCAAAGTTCATTTGGTTTTAAATAGTTGGTGACAGAATCGATTTACCTTCCTCAAAGTCAGGATGAAATAAACATTAAACCATTCTAACAAACCATCACCCATTACTACAATTTATACCTCCAACCCACGTACACTCAGCTGTAAATATCAATGTATAATTAGACCTCCCGGTACAGTCAGCTGTATATTCATACCAACTATTCAGTTTGTAATAATTCTTCTTACATCGATATAAACGTGTGTCAGTAATTTAATGTCACTCGGATTTATGTTCACTTCATTCATTCGGTCTTTGGTTAATTTATATTTTCTTGTGTGGTCTCTTTGGAATATGTGTGCAGTTTGTAATAAAACTTAGTTATTTAAATAAACATTTATTAGTGATTTTATTTGTGAAAATACGGACAGCCTCCGTAGCGTAGCTGTAGCGAAGGCGGCCACTGCGCAAGGAGGCGCGGGTTCGATCCCCGCTCAGCGCAAATATTTGTCGTGCCTCGGAAAGCACGTTAAGCCATCGTTGGTCCCGGTTACCATACGAACATCTAATGGCAGTCGTTACGGGTTGTTGGAGCCCTCAAGAGTCCAACGATTGGTCTAACTGCAATGCTTCGATATAGCCTTCGGATTGTGTAGGTCAGACGGCAGTCGCTTCACGGAAAATATTGAAGTTTAGCCAAAATCAGCAGTTAGGACTTCGGATGCGACTGAGATTAACGCTGAGATGATGATGATTTAAATGAACATTTAAATGGCTAAATCGAATTTAAGTATGAAGGACAGTAAATTAAAACCGTTGTCCGTTAGTGGGATAATCGATAATTGAAAGATGAGGTATGTACCTTAAACGTCAAAAATGAATGGTTAAACAGTCACCAATCAGCAGTCATCATCAACTTTAAGGGGTTTGTTAACTCGTTAAAACCGGGCAGAACAGATTGTCTTAGTATTTTAGTGCCTATCTGACTCTACAACCCAGTTACATTCACATTTATAATATACTAGCTTTCCGCCCGCGGCTTCGCCTGCGTAGAATTCTGTTATATCGCGCTTTTTAGATTTCCATCGGGAATATCAATTTTTTTTTCAATAAAAGGTAGCCTATGTCCTTTCTCAGGGTCTAAAGATTATTTGTGCCAAATTTCATCAAAATCGGTTGAGGGGTTTAAGCGGGAAAGCGTAACAGACACACAGAGCGAGCTTTTCACCCACTAGGGAGTTGCATGATTTAATTCACTTAGCTACGTTCCATCTTCGGACGATCCCTCGTACGGCGAGTTTCTACCCTTACCATGTTGACACCACAACGACCCGAACGAAGCGTTTCGTTTTCGCGTACATCGAGGGACTGGAAGAATTTGCCAGCGGCGATGTTTCCGTCGGACTACAACTTAAGTGTCTTCAAGGCTAGAGTGAGTCCCCCAACAAAGTGGACTGATGACCTGTTGAAGGTCGCGGTTAGCCGATGGATGCGGGCAGCACAAGACCGGTCATTGTGAAAAGCCAAGGCCTCCCCTAAAGAGGAGGCCATTGTCCAGCAGTGGACCTATATAGGCTGAAGAAGAAACTAGCGTGCTTCACCATTAACGATTGCATCACTGCTGACCATCAGGCGCGATTGCGGTCAAGTACTAATTTATAAGTTACTAGCTTTCTGTCCGCGGCTTCGCCCGCGTGGAGTTCGGTTATATCGCGCTTTTTTGATTTCCCTCGGGAACATCAAATTTTTCTGGGATAAAAGGTAGCCTCTGTTCTTTCTCAGGGTCTAAAGATTGTCTGTGCCAAATTTCATCAAAATCGGTTGAGAGGTTTAAGCGGGAAAGCGTAACAGACAGACAGACAGAGTTACTTTCGCATTTATAATATTAGTATGGATAAAAAAAAAACTTTTGAAGGTTGTCATAGCTTTGACCTAGTTTGGATACGAAGTCTATTTACGGAGATCTTCTATGTAGGCCATAGTAACTTATGCCTAGAATTCCAATTCTCCTGAGAAATGTTATTAATCTTACGATTTTCCAAATACATTATTCATACCTCCACGATACTTACATAAACATTGCTACAATAATAATTAATTATATGATTTATATGGTACGAAGGGACTGTGTGTGCTATTGTTGGGTGGTCGGGATCCGTTTACGGCTGCGATCCGTTTTGCCCTGAAGGTCTTTATTAAAACAATTAGGTACGTTTATGTTTGAAATTGAGGTGTAATGTTTTGAAAGAGCTTTGAGTATAGGTGTATTAATTATTAGATAGTTTTGGGTACATTCTGAAGGTTTTCAGCTGGTTACAATTTCAATGTTGCGGGGCGAAAGCATTTTAATGGTAGGTATTATACCCCTCATGTTTCAAACCTCTGATGTTATTTGGAGCTGGCACAACATATTTCCTTTTGTTCTTCCCTGTTATCATAACATCATTTACTACTTTCTCTATGATATTCGTCACACAATTTATTCATCTTTCTTTGTCATTCCTCTCTCTTTCTTTCAATCATCAATATTTATATTCTTCTCACTTTTAGTCACATACGGTTTCTCCATCTTCATTTATGACATGCTTATACCTATGGATAGATAGAAAGGTAACTATGGATATGATAAGTGTCTCTCTCTCTCTGTCTCCAATCATCAGTATTTATATTCTTTTCACTTTTAGTCACATACGGTTTCTCCTTCTTCATTTATGACACGCTTTTACCTATGGATAGATAGAAGGGTAACTATGGATATGATAAGTGTCTCTCTCTCTGTCTCCAATCATCAATATTTATATTCTTCTCACTTTTAGTCACATACGGTTTCTCCTTCTTCATTTATGACACGCTTATACCTATGGATAAATAGAAAGGTAACTATGGATATGATAAGTGTATTTGAATTATTACATCACTGTATTTATGATTTTCCACTGTTAAGCTCTGCTTGATCTTAATGATATTTTGCCAGCCTTTTGGGCACTTACCTCATTGACAGTGGTGTGGGCGAATTTTTGATGCCCAATGAGCCTCAGCAATGGGGCATTAAGGTTCTGGAGTGTCCACGTACCGGAAGACACAGCGTGACACAGACACAGACTGGTTATTGTGGAAAGCCTTTGTTAGGCCTTTGTCCAGCAGTGGACGAAGAAGAAGAAGGATGAGCCTCATCCTTTTTTTTTTTTCTTTCTTGTGTTATTTTTAAATAGATATTTTAGTGTTTGCTATGTAAAATAAATGATACATAGTTTTTTTTTTCTTTTTGAAAGTTCCCTCAATAATTAGTGTCGCCACAATCCATGACGTCATAACGGTTCACGGTTATTTTTTTGCACCTTACTTCTTTAGCACATTATCTTGTTTTAGATGTCTCCAATTACATGCTTCTTCAGATTGTCTACAACCGACCACCCTGTGATGATCATTGCTCCTTATCTGAACCACCTTAACCTTGATTTAATAAGAAAAAAGCAAGTACCATTCTACTATTTATTCTTTGCGAAGATAAATACGAAATCCGTGGCCTTTAACGATTTAATGCTTAAATCCTGTTTTAGCCACATAGCCGATAAGAGAGCGATAACGCACTCCTTAGCCCTTGTAGCGATGAGATTATCTCAATTTATTGTAATGTTATCTCGAACGAACAAACTTAAATAATAACGCTTTATCTTTGGGATCAAAAGAAAAAAAAAATAGGGAAAATAATGAAGTTTCTTTGTACATGCTGAAAATAGGAGGTAAATTATTCTGGAGATTTTGGTTGTACTATAAATAGCGCCCTTTTGTGCGTCTTTTTGTGTTCGTTCTTGGTAGGGGTTCCGTGGATGGTTGTGAAGCAAAAATAACTTAATAATATTATAACCGTAAAGGTTTATATGGATGTATGTTTGTTACACTTTCACGCAAAAACTACTCAATGGATTTAGATGAAATTTGACACAGAGATGGTTTATAGCCTTAATTAAGATATAGGATAAAATTTACCCGGATATTCGTACGGATTCGAAACTTATGCAGGTGAAACCGCGGGGCACATTTGTACGATTATAAGCATTGTTGATGTGACATCTTCCAACCCACACTGGGCCCGTTTGGTAGATTACGGCCTCTCCCAAGAGTCATCATCGCAGCGTTAATCCCAGTCGTAACCGAAGCTTTTTTTTCAGATTTTGAGTCTGGGGTCCGCTTTACCAGTCTAACTGCTGATTTTGGCTATACCTCGATATTTTCTGTAAAGCGACTGTCGTCTGGCCTCCACAACCCGAAGCCAATATCGAAGCATTGCAGTTAGACCAATTGTTGGACTTTTGAGGGCTCCAACAAGGTCGTAACGACTGCCACTAGATGTTCGCATGGCAACCGAGACTAACGACTTAACGTGCTTTCCGAGGCACGACCAGGCCAGTGCAAATATTCATATTCATGCATACAAATATTTGCAATGCGCGGGGATCGAACTCGCGCCTCCTTGCGCAGTAGCCGCATTCGCTTCTGCTACGCCACGGAGGCTGTCCCAAGAGTGGGAACATTATAGGATGTTTATGTTAACATTGTTATTGTGTCTCTTTTTAGAGAATAATGAAAAAAACAGCTTTGTTACGTATGGTGTTATCCTTAAAATTATATAAATACACAACAAATCTGGCCTTCTAGCCTAGCATGGACGGTGTATCGTGTTATCCACCTAACTGGATTGTGGAGATCAGATAAGCAGAAAAAATACAGTGGCTACCGAATATAGCTTTCAGCTTGCAGCCCTAATAAAATCCGTTTCGATCCGATGAGATGCGAGCCGTTTGGTGGAAATCACCCTTTATATTTTACAAAGAATTAGAATATTAATAAATAAAATATAAAACTAAAAACTTAAACTAAGTAGACCTCACGCATAGTGATTCATATTATTTAATGGCCAATAACAATAATTGTTTGACAGTAGATTTGTTTCATGCAAATCAATCGGCTCTTATTAGCATAGTGGAGAGGACTATAGTGATGTATCGCTATCGATATTCGATGTCGATAGTTTTACGTAAACATTTAATTTACCGATTCAAAATCTAAGATACTGATAATTATTATAAAGAAAGGACAATTTGTGGGTAATGTGGGGTTTCTGTTCTTTTCTTTATTTATTTTTTTCTTTAATTTTTGGGGTAGTTTCAGTATTGCCGAGTGTCATAGGATATTTATGTTAAAACAGGATATTATTGCGGACGCAGTTGAAAACTGAACTTATTTTAGTATAGAACGGCTTTGTTTTTTGTTTGTATTAGGTTATCTCTAAAACTACATATCCGAGAACAAAAACTTTCACTGATAGAACGCCGAATGACGTATAATATTATTATTGCCATATATATATTCTCAATATAACGAAAAATGACAAAATATAAGATAATCAGAAAGACATAAGAAACTTAGGCTAATTAAATCAAGAAGGCAATTTTGATAAGATATACTAAACTAAGTCTCAGGCTGTAAAATAATTACTTGTCTCAGTTTTTAATTAGACAACATTTCATCTCACTGTTAGCTATATCAATTACTACATAAATGACATTAATTAGATAATAATACAGCAAGTAAATCAACCTTGTCTTGACATGTATAATTAACTAAATTAATTTGTTATTAAAATTAATTAATCTTAACATATGAAGTACAGTGTACCTAAGGACACCGAATATATATGTACAAAAGACGCTCTTCATGCAACGAGCGAAAACAGGTATCTACACACACATAGACATGTATGCGCAGCGACCTCAAACAAAAGCCGCTCACGAGTGCGCCTGCACTCACTATACGTGAAGCGTTTTGTATGTGTGCTCACGTTATCACTTATTCTATTTTCTCTATATATTATAGGTTTGGTTTCCGCAGTTAATCCTTTATGTGGACTATGGCGGTACTAAATGGTTATTCCAAGATACCCGCCTCCCTCTAGAAGTTAATTTAATCTCCTGGCTTGTTGCAAACATCTGTAGTCCCATGATCTGTGGATATGGGTTTTACAACTAATTTGGGTGACGCCTGTGAACTCTATATATTCGCGTCGGTTTCTGCAGCCTCCTTACGAGCACAGGGGTCTGTCCGTTATGACTTTTGTGTTATGGTGTTATTACTGGTTTTTGGTAGTCGACTTTCTGTATATTAATTTTATTATTATTTTATTTGACATCTCTGTAAAAAGCAAACTGAACTTTATTCTCGTATTAGGTCTCTTTATTACCTCATTGTAGCTTGCTGTTGTCACAGGTAAAATAATTATGGAAGGATTTTACCATCAATTTTGATTACTTGATAATTAAAATAATGATGTTTTATTTGTTCATCTGATCTGTATGTGGTTAAACTACTTTGTTCCTGAACTTTGTGGGAGTCCAGTTTTGTGTTACGTATGTTAAATAACAGAGGGCGTTCCCTTAAACTCGTTAATATATATCATTAATAGATTAAAATAAAAATATTAGCATAGAAAAATAAGCATAAAAAATCCGAATAAACAAAAATTCTAATTGGAAATAAATTTGAAACCTCCTGTTTTAAATCAAAATAGTAGTCGTCATGTATAAATAAATTGCGACGTTGCTGTCTTTCATGTTCGCGTGTACAGTGTGTTTCTTTTACATGTCAATTTAAAATTTTTATTGAATATTTTCTTATTGGAAAAAATTTTAAAACATTTTGTTTTCGAATGGAAATATTTTTTTTAGCATGTATGTATGCTATACTATTTCGTGTTAACGGGAACGCCCTCTGTTAGTTAACATACTGTATAAAGCTGAAGAGTTTCTTTGTTTGAACGCGCAAATCTCAGTAACTACTAGTCTACTCATTAATCCAGAAAAGCTTTAGGCTATATAAAATCACGCTGCGACCAATAGGAGCCGAGCATAATAACTAACTACACGCGAACGAAGTCGCGGACGGTCGCTAGTTTGTGAATAATTTCTTGTGTTTTTGTATATTTAATTTTCTATACTATGTTCAAAATTTCAACTTAAGAGGAAAAACTGTATTGTAGTCGCGGCCTTTATTCCATACTAACGCATTCCTGATTTTTTCCTTTAATTTTTGTTTCGATAAAATGTTTATCTACCATTCCTGCAGCCGTCTGTTTCGCTTTTTAGCGAAGTTATAAAATAAAATAAAAAAAAAACAACTCCAAAAGACCACGTGACCACGTTTCCTCTAAATTTTGTCAAAAGCGATGTTTTAAATGGGATGAAAAAACTATCCCAATTCCAGACTAAATTGGTGAAGAGATGACACAAAAATAAAATAATATTCCTACCTATTTCTTTTTTTTTTTTTTGCAAAATAATTTCATTTCGCTTTTGAATACTCGAATTATGATTGTATTTATGGAATCCGCACCCGTTCGCATGTTGACAGCCCACTTTAATTTGAATGTCAAATTCTCGTATAATTTTAAAACAGCTTGAAAATTTTTGCATATTTTTGTATGCGTAACGCGTTTATCCCCAAAACTGATTTTTTTGCTTCGTATTCGCAAAACCTTTTCGGTTTTAATTGAATAAAATACACTGGGCCTCTCGACTGAACACGTTTTCGCACTTTTTTTGACTTAAGTAATTAAAAAATGGTAGGTCCAAACTGCTCGGTAGGTCCAAACTGGGAGGTCCTTTGGTAAACAAACTGCTACCTACGCTTTTGGACTCATAAGTTGTTTCAGTGTAGTTGACGAAGAAATAAAAATTTACTTCTATCTTAATAACCGTAATTAAATTTTTAATCATAAGTAGATTAATTTATGTAAAAACAAGAATATAACATAACACGCATAGCAAACAGTAGATACATAATATTAACTACGATACGATAATATTTACTACTATATACTTATTATTAATATTTACTACATTATATGAACCTTAAACGTTCACGGAAAAATTAGGTACAATATATTTCAAAAATAACAATTTATATGTATACATAGAATATTTACTTCATTGAAACATCAAAACAAAGCTAGCAAAACCTAAGAACTCTCTAAATAAAAAAATATCGACATCGATAAAAATAGCTTCCACTTATGAATATTTATCGAATTGACATTATAATACAATCGACAGATGTATCCCAGCTAGGGTTGCCAGACCGCCGGGAAATCCGGGATTGTCCCGGAATCTTGCCTCTTGTCCCGGAATGAGCGGTAATTGTCCCGGATTTTTAAAATTTTTGGAATGACCTTTTTTTTTTTTTTTTTTAGCCGTTCTTGTTACTCTCTGTCGACGACTGTCCCGGATTTTGTAACTTCCCATCTGGCAACCCTAATCCCAGCCAAAGAAAAAAGAAGTAGAAACAAGTTTAATATTTCATTGCCTTTTTTATATTATATTTAAAAAACAACTAGGTCCTGCTTCGAACAGTAGGTATTACGATTTGCAAAAACATGGCGACTTCTTTAAAATATGTAAGTTTACTGTTAATCATCAGATATAACGGTATTTTTGTAGCCTATTTGGTATCCCACTGCTGGGAAAAAGCCCTCACTTTTTCTTCCAAACCTCCCTGTCTTGTGCTATCTCTGGCCATGTTGGCCCTGCGAACTGGTTTCCTGGATGCAGCTGACTGCTGAGTACCTGCCGTTTCCCAGTGACTGCCTATCTGAATTCCATAACCTTATAGTTACTGGGTAATACGCAACACTTTCGCAAGGCTGGTTGTCAGACTTTTGGGCTTTCGACGGCCCATAACGACTGTCGAAATTCCAGGTATGATGGCCGGGACCACCGGCTTAATCGGCTTGTCGTCCTCCGTGGCGCAGCGGTCAACACGCCTGCCTGCGACGTGGAGGCCCCGGGTTCGATCCCCGGCCAGGTCATGATGAGAAAACTATCTTTTCCTGATTGGGCTGGGTCTTGGATGTTTATCTATATATGTATCTATTATAAATATAGTATCGTTGAGTTAGTAATCCATAACACAAGTCTCGCTACTTACTTTGGGGCTAGCTCAATCTGTGTGATTTGTCCGTATATATTTATTTATTTATTTAATGTACATAATTTTAATTACAATATATGTATAGGTAAGAAGAAATGTTGGGTTATCTTGACAGAATCTCGTAATAAGTCTCAAGTCGTGATGGTGGAGCTATGTCTCCAACCACGCTAGCTTCCCAGCCTATTCTCTGTATCTCAAAATATGCAGTCAAAAGACCTCTGCAATGTCACCAACAATGCCGTGGAAGTGGTAAAGTTCAGTAAAACGAGATTGAAAATAGGTTAGTGTCAGCGAAACGATTTATTTATTACATTATGTATAAATCTTTTCGTTTTTGGGTGGGAAATCATCAAATAACTTAATGAGCAGTGGTGGCCTTGTGGTATCGATCGCAACTTACAAGTCACCACTCCTCTCAAAAACGGTGTAGGAAATCATCGTGAAGAAACCGGCATGTCCTAAAGCCAAAACTTCAAAGACATGTGACATCTACCAACCCGCACTGGGCCCGCATGCTAGGTTACGGTTACCTATCTAAAAGAAGCCTGTGTCTCAGGATTGGGAACATTATAGGCTGATTAATATGTTGTAAAATTTTCATATTTATGTGCTGTAATTTATATAGTGTATATAGAATATTCTATTCTAACTTCTCCATTCTGGGTGGGGCGGAAGAGCGTGTCAGACTTTACCGACTAAAACGCACCCGTGTCCCTTCACTTGCCTATGGCCCCGATAAAGGGTCCCATAGACGCCTGCAGTCTCTGGTCTTAACGGGCGGCTTGCCATCCAAAGTCTGCATAGCTCACTCACTATAGCGATTATTGACTGCTGGTAATGGTTGTACAACGGCTTTGAGTCTACACACTAGCAGGCGGCAGTTGACAGTTAGTTTCACTCGTTTCGTCACGGACTGTCTGGGCGATACCTGTACACGCAGGCGTGTGACGGCAAGCGGCCACATACTTTGGGTTCGCATTTCCGCCAATACGAAATCGTCAGGGGAACTGCGTGTCTGTGATCTTTTTCAGCCCTTAACTCTAATAACATGCTGCCTTGGCAGGCATCGGCCCCACCGGATCTCGTCGTTCTGTGCGTCGTAGTTTTGAGGTGCGCATGAAACACAACTCAGGCCCGGTCCTTTCCGAGCAGCGACCTTAAACCTAAGCCTGCATCAAAATCCATTGCGTAGTTTAAAAGAATGCCGTGGTCTCAGATAAACACGAAAAGCATCTCTAGTTCAATTTACGTTTAGATTTTAAAATTACTTTTAAATAACTGGTTTTTCCAGTGTGATATTTTGGAATTGATTGTAGTGTATCTTATGGTCAAGTTTTTATATTTGGGGACCGATTTTTTTCTCTAATAAGTTATTTATTACTAGTGACCGGCTTAGAATTTATTTTATTTTAAAGTGGTCATTAGTTCTGATAATAGAGAGGTTACTTACTTAAATTGAATGTTAGCTTTTGTCATTCATATGAGTGGTAGTTTTTAGAGATTTCTGGCTAAGCAATAACGGTCTCGCGTTTCATACAATCAAATTAAGCTACGCTTGCCACGGCTGCTCTGTGGATGGGTGATCATTTTCTCATACCCCTTCGTGTCTCAGAAAGCACGTTAAAAGGGGACTTTAGTGCCGAGAAATTTGAAAAATAGGTATTTGTAGAAACTATTGCCGTCGCGCTGCTTCCAACCTCTCCCAGTAAAGTGCGAAAAGGACAGTTGCAGCTCAGGCTGATTTTGCCTGCAAAAACGTTGACCAAAAGTCGTTTCGTATTCCGCTGTTTTCTTTTTCAAAACACGACAGATCTCAATTATTTGTCTATCAAAATTTAGAAGAAAAGTATACCTATGCTTCTATTATTTTATTTTTTGTCAAAAACTTATCACGTTTGTCTAATAGTCATCTGGACATCGCGGTAAAAATGGGTTACTTTTCGCGATTTTGAAGTATCGTATTTCTTTTATTAACTAAGTTTCGGAGAAAATCATGTCATCATCAATCATCAAAAATGATAGGGGCACGTATAATCACGGTGTAAAATTGTAGAAAAAAATTATTGCTTTAAAACCTTTTTCGGTGGTAGGCCATAACATCGGCTGCCGGCAGAAGATACCAGCCACCAGACAAAGTCTTGCCGCCAAGCGATTCGTCGTGTTCCAGCATGATGTCTGGTGAAGCCGTACGGAGGACGGGTCTGAGCAGTAATTGTATTGCGATGTGTGCCGGGTACGATGCACCAAATGTTGTTGTGTCGTGAGTTTGGTCGTTGGTCGTGTTGGTCTTGGGTTTAACATTGCATCACCTGGCACAACTGCCGTCATCCTTCCTATTCCTAACAGATTAGTCAGAAGTCTCTGACTCCCATGGTAGATTTATTAGCGTAATAAAGATGATGTCATAATTACATACAGTTCTCAAGGTCACGTCTCTCATGCTGCCAAGTTGTAACTTCAAAATCCGGGCAAGTACCAATGTGACTTCAAAATTATAATAAACATAGTTTTTCTTAATAGTTTGCTATTATCTGAATTATCATTAACCGAACCACTCAAGTATAGCCTTATACCTAAACCACTGCATCATCATCATCAATCTCCTTATCGTCTCACTGCTGGGGACAGGTCTCCTCTCATACAGAGAAGGATTGAGCGTTATCACCATGCTTGCTCAATGCGGGTTGGCGATTTCAGACTTGCAAGTCCAGGTTCCCTCAAGATGTTTTCCTTCACCTTTTAATCAGTCATTAGTGTCCAAGATATACTTAGAAAGTACATATAACTTAGAAAAGTTACATTGGTACTTGACTGATCTGGAACCGAACCCGCACACTAAACTTGAGAATATTTCTTAAAACAAGATGAATTTCAGCTCGTTGCGAAACATGAGCACTTATCAGAGACGCCCACATCCATTGTCAAAAATAAAACAATATTCTTCATATTTCAAGAAAAGTACACTTAACAAAAAACTCAATATCATTAATAACGAACTCCATAATGGGGTCACTGACCCCTCCTACGCAATAGAAAGCCATAATCCATTGCTTTTAATGTCTCATAAACTATGTCTTATATTAATTACAGTACTCTATACTAATGGCGTGTGATTAGAAACAAACAATACAGGGAATTTATTTGGTATCTGTTAGTGATTTTAGGAGTACTTAGATTTTAGGAGTATCTACATTAACCTCAAAAAGTGTCTTGACATATTTTTTCCTCTTCAGATGTGATGTATTTATTACATATACCTATATAATTTTCTTTCAGAAAACTTAACCGCTTTTCTAAATAGACATTTTGACCCTCTAATTCTGAAAATATATATCGTTTTTTTCTTATCAACTTTATTTTTATTTCGGATATTTTTGTTTCTATCGTTGTAGTATATAAATACTTATATAATAAATACTCAAATGTATAGTTTTCATTGTTAGAGAATGTATCTCTTAAATAAAAAAAGTCTCTCTTATCAAACCCTGTTTCTATATACATGTCATCCGGTATTATAATCCTTGCTGCCCAGAGAGGCTTAAATCAAGAACTTGTATCAAGTATGATCAAACTTGTTTTCATAGCCGACTGTTGGACTGATTCTCGCCCACTGTTTTAGTGGCAGACTAAACTGTATATAACTGATAAATCTCGATGTTTTATCGAATCGCAAAAACCAAACAAAATAGGGATATTTATTAAATACTAGCCTCCGCCAGCGACTTCGTTCGCGTAGAGTTAGTTATGCTCCGCTTTGACTTCAGTTTTCGCAACATTTTTTGTTACTGCACTGCTCCTATTGGTTATAGCGGGATGTTATATAGCCTAAAGCCTTCCTGGATTAATAGGCTACCCAACGCAAAAAGATTTTTTCAAATCGGACCAGTAGTTCCTGAGAATAGCGCGCACAAACAAACTCTTCAGCTTTATATATTAAGTATAGATTAGTAGTAGCATGATCCGTATGATACCGGGCTTAGAATAGTACCATCCCAGATCCTCCGGTGGGTGTCGTAAGAGGCGACTAAGGGAACTCCCATCAGGGAAGCGGGCAGTAGCGCTTCTACTGTGGAATAACAAATTACTGCCCCAAACCGCCTGGCAAGCGTGGGGATTATGACACTCCCCCATGTCTTTGTCCAGCTGTGGATTGTAGTAACATTGCTTAGCTTAGTGTTAGTATTAATTTAACTTACATTAGTGTGTTTTTACTGTCGTGGGTTGTTCGAAAGAGATGCAGTGGGCCGTGGCCACATTCAACTGAAGGAACACGGGTGGATTTTAGTCAGTAAAAATCTGACACGTCCTTCCGCTCCGCACGAAGTGGAAAAATTCATTTGAGACCCGAACGAAGCGTTTCGCATGTTCTTTTATAGCACGTACATTGAGAGGCTGGAACAATTTGCCAGCGGCGGTGTTTCCATCGGACTACAATTTAAGTGTCTTCTAGGTTAGAGTGAATAGGCTCTTAATAAACTAGCGCGCTTTATCATTAACAATGGCATCACTGCTTACCATGAGGCGGGATGGCGGTCAAGCCCTAGTTTATAATTTACAAAAAACAAACCTATCCTTAAAAAAAAAAGTGGTCTTGATTTTTACTATCCTACTTAGGAGGGAAGAGTGTCAGTGATCCGAAAACACATTCTGGAAGCCATTAGAGGAAGAGCAAAAACTCGTGTTAAAATAAAACTTCCAATCCCATAACAATGTTCAACAACTTGCAATCCTATTACATAACACGTATAACAGTATAAGTGGTACATTTATCAATACCCCACAGCAGGCAGACGAACTGAGTCGATTAGTTGTGACGAGGCGACATGGCGTCAATTCTGTTCAATCACGACGCTTACACCGTTTGAGGCCTGGACAGTGGTGCTCAAAATTTCCCATATTTGGACGCAGTGTCACATATTGTGTTTGAGTCCCTTATGTTTGCCTGCGTCCATTTTAGGGTTCCTGCAGCTTTCAAAACTATCGATATGTTATAGCAATTAATTTGTTTTTTTAGATAAATTATGAACTAATGCTTGACCGCAATCCCGCCTGATGGTTAGCAGTGATGCGATCGTTGATGGTAAAGCGCGCTAGTTTATTAAGAGCCTATTCACTCTAGCCTTGAAGATACTTACACTTGTAGTCCGACGGCAACAACGCCAATTATTGTTGGTAAGATTCTAGTCTTAATCAGAAGCAGTTGAATATCAGTATTTTACTGAGTGACTCCCTATCTGACTTCCATAACCCAGTTAATAAGTAATACGATATCTCTTGGTAATATTGGCTGTCAAACTTTTCTTCTGTCTACCCGTAATGACTCAAAGATCAACGAGTGACAGCAGTGTCCAATTTTTTTCTTGTCATTTTTATTCATTTTCTAATTTGAAAGACGGTTATTTGGACATTCGCAAACTGTTTATTTGTGAATTATAGCGTTAGTCATGTAAATCTTTTTATCTCAGACGACGTCACTCAATCATCAACAAAATGCCCAATTTTATGAATAGAAATCGAGTTCAAGGTTCTTTGACAATACCTACTTACACGATACACACGAAATAACACAACAAAGACTATGTACTACCTTTATTTACCTATATATCTTGATATCCTGGTACATCATACATCATGTGATTCAGTGTTATGCAGGTTGAATTTACTTTATAATTAATTTCCCCACTGTTTTGCGTTACAAACAGAAATTTCACTAGTACCAAAAAAAAAAACAAAGATATGTGATTATTGCTCACTTTCTCTCACAGATAGGAGGCTTGTGCCCCAACAGTGGGCATATTCATCATAGTTAGCCTATGATGTCACAATGTTTTTCTTCACCGTTTTGAGAGCTGTGGTAATATCATTTACATAATCAGTCTTTAATGTTCCCTCTCCTGGAACACAGGTCTCCTCTCGGATCAAAGGGACACAGGTACATATCTATGTGGAGAATCTAGGTAATTCACGCGGTCCCGGTGCGGATTGGTAGATGCTACATGTCTTCGATGTTTTTGGCTCTAGGACATGCCGATTTTCTCACGATATTTTCCTTCGCCGTTTTGAGAGCAGTGGTGATGAAATAAAGAACACAAAATGAAGCGCGTAAGTCACGGCTGATAACATTAGGGCTTAGGCCACCGCTGCTCTTTGATGACATCATTTACACGAAATAAATGCCTAACGGGATATGTGGGGGTTCATTTTGGCAATACTGACTGATTATAATTATATGAAACAGTTGAAAAAAAAATGTGAAGAGTACATTTCAAAAACTTTGACATTCACACCAAGACGTCCAATTGCCAAGCGCATTCAGTCGCAACAGTTCAACAATTGTCACTTACGGACTTCTATTGGCCGGGCGACGTTTTTATGAGCAGCCGATTGATTTGAATCGATGTAGGTACTTATCATGGCACTGATCGACTGTCGTTTGTGCCTTTTGTTATGTTTGTTAGGGCGATTGCATCTGTGTTTGTGGATGTTTTAGTTTAAATGGACATAACAGCATTGGTGGCCTAGCGATAAGGTTTTCGACTTGTAGATAGATGGATTTTAACCCAGGCATGAGTTTTACTTTGAATAAGTAAGTTCAGCATTATCACTGCTCTCAAAACGGTGGAGGCAAATGTAGTTGTCAATCGGGATGTCTTACAGCCGTAAATCGAAGATATGTGATATCTACCAACCAGTACTAGGCACGCATAGGCATAGTAGATGGTAGCTGATTCCCTCGCAGAGGAGGTTTGTGTCTCAACCAAGGGAACATTATATAGGCTGTTTATGGACGTGAAAGGAAGAACCAATATTCTGGGTTGTCCCAATGTATCCAAGGTATGAAAATCAAAAAAAATAATTAGTCCGCCTTATAGATAATAAAAAAAATTAAGAGTCGTATTTTTTATTTTGTCGAAATTACCAAAAACTACTGAGATATAGCGTATTAAAGTTACGGAGTGGGGGCTATTACGTCACGCCGTGGTATAGTTTGAACCACGGCGACATTTGAAATCAATATATCTTCCTAAGTATTTGAATGAAATAATAATATAAGTGTTCAATATTTTTTATAAATCTGTCTGATGAACATTAAATTATTTTTTAGGATACAACCCAATTGGCAAACTTTCTCCACTAGTTAAGCGAAATTCTCTCAGTATTCTTGATGGCAGCAGCTAATCTGTGTCTTATTATCATTAATAACAATATTTATTATTACTAACCATAATTATTATTACTAACAATAAATCTGAAGAGTTTGTTTCGTTGAACGCGCTAATCTCGAGAACTGCCAGTCAGATTAGAGAAATTCTTTTTGGATTTAAGAGCTCGTTTCTTGAGAAAGGATGTGTGTTACTTAACATCACACTAGGACCCTTAAGTGCCTAGCAAATATAAAAGAATGAGGAAAACCCCAAATCACAAACGAAGTAATACATAGGTACATGCTGGTCGGGGAACAAGACATTTCACGTGGGCATAAGCTAGAAGGAAATAATAAAAGCGATTCGTCGTGTTCCGGCATGATGTCTGGTGAAGCCTTACGGAGGATCGGTCTTAGCAGTTGTGTTGCGATGTGTGCTGGGTATGATGCGCCAAACGTTGTATCGGGAGGTTGGTTGCGGAGGTCTCCAGATCAATCTCCCTCCATAGTTGGTCGTGTTGTTGGGTTTCACATTGCATCACTTCGCTCAACTGCCGTATTCCTATTCACTCAGTTTTTTTTTGAGTGAATAGGCTTAATAGAAAGATCAAAGATTGCATCACTGCTTACCATCAGGCGGGATTGCGGTCAAACACTAGTTTATAGTTAATAAAAAAAAAAAAAACGATTTATCTAATAACGCAAAGTATTAAGTAACGCTCCAGATTAAGTTTCCTTACAATCCCAGCTTTTTGAAACTTAAAACTATAGGCATATTTCAACTTAGACATTTTAGTCTCTCATCTCAAAACACTTAAGGTAAAGTTTCCTTCATCTGAAAGTGTCAACATCTTTAGAAGGGCGTTTTAAGCGCTTAGTTATTAACTTAAACTTGGGAAAGTAGAAGTAAGTAATAACTTAACTTAGTTGCTGCTATCAGGAGTTGTCAGAAGCGATTATTTTATGGTTATTTTAAGGTAAGACGATTATGGGCGGTAGGTTGTGGGATATGGGATTACTGGAAGTATTTTTGATCCTTAAATTTGATGGTGTGGTGGTAATGATTCGATACTTCCATCGGGAAAGGGCTTCTGTATAAGCATTAACAGCCACACGGGCCGTTCGATCAGGTTAAGCTACGCTTGCCGCGGTTGGTCTTTGGATGGGTGACCATCTTTACATACCGAGATCGCTCCGTGCCTCGGAAAGCACGTTACACCGTTGGTCCCGGCTGGCATTAAAGTAACGTCGATGGTCGTTACGGGTTGTAAGTAGCCGGTCAACTAGTTTTACCAAGGGATTTATTCGGCCATAACATCTGCTACCGGCAGAAAATACCACCCACCAGACCAAGTTTTGCCGCCAAGCGATTCGTCGTGATTCGGCATGATGTCTGGTGAAGCCGTACAGAGAACGGGTCTGTGTTGTAGTGTTAAAAGTTTGGTCTTGAGCAGTTGTGTTGCTATGTGCCGGGTATAATGCAACACTTGGCAGTGTTGTTGTGTCGGGTGCTTGGTCGTGGAGGTCTCCAGATCAATCTCCCTCTGGCGCCGCATCGGTGGTCGTGTTGTTGGGATTAACATTGCATGGTCTCGCTCAACTACCGTCTGCCTTCCTATTCACTCAGCTTTTTTTTTTTGAGGCTTAATAAACTAGCGCGCTTTACTATCAACAATTGCATCTCTGCTTTCCATCAAGCGGGCTTGCGGTTAAGCACTAGCTTAACCGCAAGCCCATACTAATTTAAAAAAAAAACCAGTTACTGAGTTGTGGAGGTCAGATAGTCAGCCAGGTCAGGTGAAGCTGCATCTGTTGAGATTGGAAGCCGAGTCCAACATAATTGGGAAAAAAGCGAGGCAGATTGATAGATTGATTTGAACAAAGTTCGTAGACCTAACAGCTGCTATAAATTATAATCAAACAAAATTCAGTTTTAAATAACACATTAATACAGGTTTTATCTATTTTGCAAAGCTAATAAGAATTCTATCCGTATTAAATATTAATATTCCAAAAACCACTATTCAGATAAATGTCACAAACATGCAATGTAATGATAAATTCATATGAATATCATATTGTTGGTATTTAATTGAGATGAATTTTAATTTATGCCATTACGGAATTCATTAAATGAGCGGAGGCAATTATTATTTTAATATTCTGTGTAAATTTTTATCAAAAGTACAGTTACAGTACATATGAATTAATAAATTGGTATATGGTATACTAGACGACAATCAGTCAACTTCGTTTGGACAATCTTTAACTGCTTGGTCGATCCCAGTCAAGGGATTTGAGGTTCTATTAAAAGCGGCCAAATGCGATACAGGCTCGCGGTTAGCGTCCAGTCTAACTTGATGCAGCTGTGTTTTACCTGGACCGAATATTTATCCGACCTACACAACCCATTTACCTACTGGATAACACGATACCTTTACTAAAGACTTTTGGGCTTCTGGTTACCTGTAACGACTGTCAAAGGTCTGAGAATGACAGCCGGGACGTGCTCATTTGTTCTAAAAACTATTATCAAGGTGTCACACTTCTTTCTTTTTTCTTCACTTCTGGGCCTGCGGGCAGAGAGCAGTGGCAGCTCGCCGCCCGGTAGGAACAGGCCCGAGTCGACGGCGTGTCGTGTTTCACGCGCGCCTCAAAGAGATGTCAGCATATCGTGACGGGGTCCACGAAGACCGATGCCTCCTGGGTCAGGGTTGCGGGTTGGTTAAACAAGAAACCGTCGCACAGGCAAGTGCAGAAACACGGGTGGGTTTTAGTCAGTAAAATTCTGACACGCCCTTCCGCTCCACCCAGAGCGGGAGAAGTCATTTGATGATTTCCCATCCCAAAAAAAAATTAAGTCACACTTCGACATTAGAATTTCAAATTGATGTTTACAAAATTTGATCACGATGACCTCAGAATGATGGAGTAGTTATTGTGACGTCATTGTGGCCGTCCCTTAAACACCCCATGCGATAAGTTTTCTCTTTAAAAACTGGGCGGAACCACGCCACAATGGTAGTGACAATAATGAGGTCAGCCAAGTTCTAGGGCCTTCAAACAAAGTTGTGCAGCAAATTTACGAGTCTTCCAAGTCCTCAGATAAATTGGATTATTGTCTACTAAATGTAGGATGTCGCTGAGTTTAGATGGGTCAATGTGAAGAAGAGAGCGGGTATGAAGTAGACCACGGCGAAGGTGGTGTGAAGATCTGGTAACATTCGCAGGACCAACATGGCCGGGGATAGCATGAGACAGGGAGGTTTGGGTGGAAGAAAGGAAGGCCTATGCCCAGAAGTGGGACTCAAAAATGTCGATCTGAAAAGCCCTATTCGTATTACTGTTTCTTTCGTCCCCACAGACAAAGTGGTTTGAAAATGGTTTTTTTGATTCCTCATACTCGGAAAGTAGTGTATTTTGGTCTGATTACTAGGAGGAAAAAGCTACTTCCCTACCTAAAAATTTATACAAATTATTTCCCACTTAAGGGCCTGAATTTAAAAATAGAACTGCTGTCAGAACAAAAAATCAAGCATTTTTTTTTTTGTTTTGGATTACGTACTCCAACTCCATAAAAGAGTTTTTACGATAGGGAGCTAAAATCCAGTACACAGACTCTTTGTTATCAACGGGAAATCTACCTCCAGCCTCTATAATTTGAGAAAGGCGAACCGTGTTATCCCGAATTTAAAGCGAGCGAAGCCTTGGGCAAAAGTTAGTAGTTTTATAAAACTGTAAGTAACACAATTAAGCTTATGTCTTGCACCACATTCAACAGAGATTTTGATCCGGCAGCATCTCAATCTTTATGGGATTTGGGACTTATCTCCTTTGAATGTAACAGGCGTTACCGATCCCATAGAGCAATCCTACGTTATTGTATATGTATGATTGTTTAAATTTAACCGCAGTTTAACTTTTACTGTGCAAGTTTCTGTTATAATGCAATTGGGTTGGGTTATGGATGATGGGAGATTCAACCTCTTATTCATAAACGCTGCTGAAAGTTAACTAGTGATTAACGATTCTTTAACCATACATTTTTGACCTTTTAACGTCAATGGCAATGGAAAGAGCTATGCACGGAGTTTCTCTGCGTGATCGAATCAGAAATAAGGCGATCCGCAGAAGAACCAAAGCCACCGACATAGCTCTTCGAGTCACTAAACTTAAGTGGCAGTGGGCAGGATACATTGCTCGTAGAATCAATGGCCGATGGGGCAGTAAGGTTCTGGAGTGGCGGCCACTTACTGGAAGACGCAGCGTAGGGAGGCCCCCAGGAAGGGGGACCGATGACCCGGTGAAGGTCGCGGGAAGCCGATGGATGCGGGCAGCACAAGACCGGTCAGCGTGGAAAGCCTTGGGGGAGGCCTTTGTCCAGCAGTGGACATCTATAGGCTGAAGAAGAAGAAGAAGAACGTCACTTAACTTTAATCATCGTTAATGAATAACTCTCTTAAACACTGTGGTGTTCATTCATAAAGGATGATTTAAGTGCGTATAAACTCACATACACAAACAGTCAGACCTGGGGACCAGGGACAGCCGGGTCACCACGATGCAGGAGTAGTGTGGGGCAATGTTTAAAAAAATAAACGAACAGAGAAAAATAATACTAATTAATCATTGTGATGACTTGCAAGATAAAATGGTATGGAAGAATAAAATTTAATTAACATCTGATAATATTACTTTGATACTGTCAAAAAATCTTTTGGTTCCTCATTAAGCCCGAAATATTCTCTAAGAAAATAAATCTTCATTAATTAATTCGCAAATTTTAAACTTCTAAACAACTTTTAAAAATAATAAGAATACAAAAAAATAAAAACGTGTAAAAATGCAAATCATTCCATGTTCATTCGTTTAAATCTCGCACTGTGTAATTAGATTAAGTGAGTGAATGAATGAACGGGTCGAACCGGCAAGTCATTCATTTGTTCGAACGATTTATTAATAAAAATTGTTCTTTGTTCTGCATTTTTTAGACGTGATTCTTTTATTTCATCATTAATTCTACTTTAGTTGGGAAACGAATGAAATGGATTTTAGTTGTAACGCCTTCCGTCATTTCAACGTGCATTTTTCTTTTGTTGGAAAATAAAAAGTAACCGTTGGTCACCTTTGCGCGATCCATGAGAGGCCGTACAATAGTAAACCTTTTTCCGTGTCAATAAATTTTCACGCGGAAGTAATCGCGAGCATAACAACGTAAACACATAAATTATCTTAAACATTTATATTATTTCAGCAATTTTAATTATAAATAATTAAAATTCAAATAAATTGACCAGTTTCATGTGCTCAAAGTACTCTTAATCCTCTCATTCCTATCGCCCGTCATCAGCATTTCCTACTATATTACATCAGGCCACATTTAGGCCTATTTAGATAACAGAACGCTTATTTTACGTCGCTTCCACGTGAACACTTCTGTCGAAAAGGCCTCCTTTATTGCGAGGTGTGGGCTTGTATGGTTGTGTGGATTGCTGATTTTGGACTGAAATACTAGGCCTAATGTATCGAAGGTAAGGCCTTTTGTTATATGGTGTGTTGTTGGGAGGTTTATAGGAAACTAGTTTCTGGCCACGACTTGGTTTGCGTGTTTGTATTAATGTGGTGGGTTGGGGCAAGCCACCTCCTCTTGCAGCTTCGCCCGCCGGGGCTGTTACATTATTTTCGCTTAGCATTTTTTCTATCTTCCTATCCGTCTCCTAAGGGTAGCATAGAACTAATTATTCAAATCCTACTTGTAGGTTCAGATAACAGCACATTCAAACAAAAACACAAATTATATTTGTGAAGATTAATGATGATCATAATAAAATAGTTAATTTTATGAGGGATATGTATTCCTTTTTAAGAATTTCGGTTTAGATGTTTGTTGTAAGTATCACTTATTATTTATAAGATTTTTTTATTAATTAAATAAATTAGATGCACTTCAAGTAACATTTACACGTCTTGATCTTGTAAAAATATTGCAGAAATATTTTTTTTTCTATTAAAATAAGGCTTTATATTTTACTACAATCTTAATAGTTATGAACAGATCGCTTTCTGGGCTTGCTGCTAATGTAAAACTGGTTCGCTCTACTGAATATTTATTTAACAAAAGGGAACTAAAATGGACCAAAATTTGGCCTGAAAATCTCATAAGCAGTCTCTAATTTAAGGCGCAATGCCCGGCAATTTCTTCTTCGAATTTGTGTATAAAACTTTTACATTTAAATAACCCACAGTGACTAAGTTTACCGCCAGTCATTAATGTTGTTTGCAAAAAGCAACAAGAAAACAACGCAATACGTACTAACTCCGAACTCGAAAACTTAATTAAACTGTTATCGCGACTGAAGGCGGGGCCCGGACCCCGTGGGGTTAAAAGCCGGATGGCCGAAATAACCGGGCAATTTAACACTGTCTCCGACAGTCGCAATCTTCAGTGAAAAAGCTACAGTTTAATTTGCGCTAATATTATATGTCATCAGTGTAAGTGACGGGGTCTGAGAGACCCCCATTTGTGTTTTGACGCGCTCGGTTTTTCGCATGGAAATTTAGTGTTGGATATTTTTGTTGCGTAAGCTCGGGTGTGTATCTAGATGTTTTAAATAAATGCATGGGATTTTTCGCCCTTCGTGTAGTAATTGGCAGGATTGTGCAAACATCCCAAACCTACGTAGGTATTATATTTTCTGTTTACCTTTGCTGCTTTTTGTAGCTGATTGCTTACCCGAAAGACAGTGAGACATACTTAGTATACCTTTCAAAGGTTGTCTGTAAAAGATTCCTCTTAGCAATAACACCGCTTATTGTGTCACCCTTTGTAAAATCTTCATATTTATGTTCTGTAATTTATATGGTGTACGTAATAAAGAGTATTCTATTCATGTAAAAAATATTCTGTATCCTACTTCGATATATAATATCCTAAATATAAAAGTGTGTCTACTTATTTTTAAAACTTTTAGCACAAAAAGGTACAAAGGCGGCCTTAGGGATGCTCTGCCAAACTAAGAATAGTGAAGAGATTTGATGGCAGGTGCTTTGGTGCTCAATCACAGAAAAACGGCTAAACACACTTGGATGAAATTTGACACCCTTATAGTTCATAACCTTTATTAAAACATGGATATTTTTTTACCTGAAAATGACATCCATTCTGTTGAAGTCGCGGAGAAGAGAAGGTCGGTCAATATTTAAAAAAATGCGTTCTAAGTAATAACAGAAATGTGCTGTTTGTTTATTTAGGTTTGACATACTAAAATGTCAATGGGTCCATTCCTATAAGAGTAGGAAAAGAACAAAGAAACTACGGATGAAACGTGTAAATGGCGGCATGGTTAAGAACCATAGTCCACAAATAAATTGGGGATAAGGGCTGGAGACTGATGATACTAAAATAACTGACGTGTGAAGAGACTTGATTGTGATTGGCGACCCAGATTTAGCTCAAAACGGTCTCCAAAGCCTGGAGCACAGATGAAGAGTAGCCAGCCTGTCGGTGTTCTATAGGATGCATTTTGGAGAGTGTGCGAGGGAATTTCATGATTTAATTCCCCCATCTCCGTTCCATCATCGGACGACCCGTCGTACGGCGAGTTTCCACCCTTATGTTGTTGACACCACAACGATCCGAACAAAGCGTTTTATACCGCGTACATCGAGGGACTGGAGCAATTTGCCAACGGCGGTGTTTCCGTAGGAGTACAATTTAAGTGTCTTCAAAGCTAGAGTGAACAGGTTCTTAATAAACTAGCGCGCTTACCATCAACGATTGCATCATTGCTTACCATCAGTTGGTATTGCGGCCGGCGGTATAACGTCTACAGAAAAGTTCTAAAAATTTCTAAAACCTTTCAGTCCAAAAAATTCACAACCCTTTATGTAAGCCAAACTATTCATTTATTCACCGCTCATTAAATAATGCATGCTTTGAACATGACCTTTCTCCATATCTACCTACATTCCAGCAAAGAAAATGAAACTAATTTAGTATGTACCTAACATACAGACCAAGGTAAGCGTTAAAAGGCTATTAAAATAATTTTAAGTTTACCTAGGTAGGTAAACTACTACTAGGTAGGTATTCGTGCTATTCACAGGCTTCTGAATATGGTACCTTCGGTGTTGGGCCGAGCATTTAGAATGCAACAGTGCATACGCACTGTTGCATTCTAAATGCTCGGCCCATGATGCGTCAATAAAACTTAATAATTTTCAACTGCCCGCGCTACGCAGAGTGGTGAATACCCAAGGCGCGAAGAAAATGCTCGTGCGTACCTGAGCTAATTACCGGATTTTTGTTTTATTCGCAGTAAAAACTGTGGAAAAAAAATGAATGTTTTGCTTAAGTTTTCCGTTGTTCTGTAGCTGTTTTTGAACATAGTCGGGAATCTAGTGTACCGCTAAATTGGAACCTTTTACACCACAATTATTAGATAGGCAGCTGAAGTGCAATTCTTGTAATTTTAAGAATATGAGCACAGTCTGATCTCAATTTCAATATGTCAGATGATAATCCTCGAATTTTCGACAAGATTTTAGTTTTGTTGTCCGACAACGATCATTTTTTTTACGTTGTTGAGCAAATGTTTTTTTCTGAACATATAAAACAATGGATTAGGAATATCCTTCAGAATGGTGAAGGAACATCTATACAAATTCTAATCTTTAAGAAATTGATCTCATGAACTCACAAGTCATAGTTACTGCTCAGTTATCAGTATTAATTTCAGCTTAAAACATTGTAATTAAATGTTTAGCTGAAATTAATACTTAAATAATTTTATAACTTAACGAAATTAATACTTAAGGCAGAAGTATTAATTTCAGTTTAAGACATACATTCCAAATAATTCTCACGAAACTTAATAAATAAATGTAAAACAATATTATAATCTATTAGTGAGATAAATCTACCTACTTAAATTACTGTAGAGGGTGGAGTAACTAAAATATTACAAGCACTCAATGGCGAAAGTACACGAGTGTGCGTTGTAACGCAGTATCTTGCGGTGCGACAACATTTTAACACATGAATGATCACTTCATTTAAGCACAGCGTTCAAGAATATGCCGAAACACAATATTTTTGTTAATACAACATCGCGTAGAGTTCAAACTGCTTTGATACGATGCGGCAACGCAACGCAACATCGTCATAACATCTTCGTTGCGTTACCGCACCCTCCCATGTATGAGTAGATTGAAAACTATGATTGGCCTGTTGTTCTGTAACGCAACGCAACATCGTCATAACATCTTCGTTGCGTCACTGCATCGTCCCACGCATGGGCAGCTGCTCTCCCCCCCACCCCCCGCAGAACATATATTACTAAACAAAATATAAACGAGGTCTTATCTCTTATTTATATCTTATAACTTTTAAATAAACCACGCAGTAGGTAGTAGGTAGAACGAAATGTACGGTGCAGAACTGTGTATGACTATAGCGCACAAAGATTACCCACTCTAAAAACTTGACTTGCCAAAGGGCCTGACTTGAACCCAGGCCAGAAACTAGATATGTCGAATCTAATCATACGTAGCCCCCACGTATGATTAGATTGAAAACTATGATTGTCCTGTTGTTTTGTAACGCAACGCTGGCGATGCTGCGTTGCGTTACGCATATGACGGCGTTGCGGCGTCCTGCACTGTTTCTTTGCGTTTACTCTCAAACAACATCAATTTATAAGCACATCTCCCAGCCTACACCAAGAGCAGCTCATAAAAGTTTATGTTTTAATGGTATAAAAATGTTACTTATGTAAATTCTTATTTCGCTGTTATACCGTTTCGTCCTAGTCTAATTTTTTGCGCATTTTCGTGCCCCTAATGTTATGTAATCTGCGCTTTCGTCTTCTTAATGATTATTATGAAAATGAGATGAGAGAGGATATATTGCATGTGATTATTGTATAGGGTGTCCAATACTTTTTTATTTTTTGAAGATGGTGAAGCATCAAATTACCTATCGCTCTCTGGGTGGAATGTAAAGGCGTGTTTGACTCGTGCGTGTCCGATACGTGCGTGCATTGCGAATATAAATGTAGGGAACAGCTGTTTACTTTTTTCACGATTTTAGGTTTGGTACCCATAGTAATTAATAGTTGTTCATATTGATGAGTACATCCTTTTTTTTTGTTGGGATGGTAAATCATTAAATGACATCTCCCGCTCTCGGCGGAGCGGAAGGGCGTGTCAGACTTTTACTGACTAAAACCCACCCGTGTTTCTTCACTTGCTTGTGCGACGGCCAGGGCCACGGTTTCTTGTCTAACCAACCCGCAATAATAGGGTATCGATTCATTACCGACCACTCTGTATACTCCGTCAGTCAGATGAAATGTTAGTTTTACCGGTAGCAATGGTATAGATTGCGATTGTAATAATAAATGCATAATAATGATTTCAGTTATCACTTCCCTCGATCGGTCTCACGACTGCCTTTTTTTTTTTTTCTCGGCTCCTAAGATTCCTACCGTTATGTTAATTAGTTTATGGCCTTCCTTAAGCATTAAACTAAAAATTACTGAAAGAATATTTTAAATCCGACTGGCACTTCCAGAGATTACAGCGTTCAAACAGACAGAAAAAAGAATCCGCTTTCTTATTATAAGTATAGGTTAGTATAGATCTATATATATATTTAAGTCTACCAAATCGAGATATTGCCAACCGTTTTTAAGGAGTCCTTCGGATCCGGATAAAGGACTAATCAGTTCTTTCAGCCACTTCTATCGTATTTACAGGGATATAGAGAGGGTAGAAGGGGCATTCAACACGAGGTTTTTGAACGCCGTTATATTTGAGGAAAGTGCTTTGTCAAGATGTTTTACGATTTTTGATCGAATTTTGGTTGACGAACGTTTTCAAATAGTGCTGATTCTTAGCCTAATTTGAATAAATGGCTTTTGAATGATTTTTTTCTATTAAAGTTGCGATTTGTAGCAACGTTTTTTTTCACTGTGGCAGGTTGTAGCATTTTAGCCTCGTAGGTATATGACTTTCTGATTTTTTGTTACTTTTAGTTTAGTTTTATGGTGTTCCTGTAGGAGTCACAATAAATACAATATGTAAAGAAAACCCTGTCCGATCCGTGAAGGTATTGTTAGGAATCGATAACTGATTCTACTAATGGATACAAAGCCAATAAATATTATTTTCAAAAAGAGGTAACTTAATAATGTGCGCTAGGCAAACCTTCCGCGGGCGACGGGGGGCAGAGCACGCGGCACGTGGTCGCATCGCTTATACCGTTAAAATGGTGTTGTCACTTTTTTTTTAAACTACCAAATTTCGGGGAAGTTGGATTAATTCGCGGCAAATAAAGATTATTTCAAAATTTATTAGTATTGTTACTATGATGATTACGTAAAATTTTATATTATATTTGGTCATGTGTTTACCTAACCTTTATTATCCTTATTGGTCGTACAGGGGCTTTACATATTGTATATTTCTTTCTTTCTTTTGCTTCACTTCGTTTCGCCATTATAATAATATCTATAACTTTCAAGGATACGCTAAGTTCCCATTGTACGAAAAATGAAAACCCATACCACGAAAACCCATATATCGAAACAGCTCAATCTTTTAAAACCTGCATTAAAACATTTGACAATATTATATTTATTTTCAGCCCCATCCAGACACCCCTAAATCAATAAGTCTTTAACCAGGGGTTTACCAGACAGGCAACATAAAAATCTTTGCAAAAAACTGCGCAAATAAATCACGCTGCCCTTCCAACTGCTGATGAGGGAAAGAGAAGGAAGATTGATGATGTTTTGTCTCAAGCTTTTTAGATTTTCGTGCAATTAATTCTGGATATGTTTTTCTTTTAGAGTTCGATGGGCGACAAAGTGCTTTTTGTAAGGGGGATTTACAAAGTGGTTTTTTCTGACTTTAACTGGCGTTTGTAGCTGAGTTGATTAGTGCGGAGATAGATGTATGGTATAAAATATAGGATGATTTCAATATATATACATATGTATTTGTTTTTTACAAGTGATATATTTGACAATCAAAAATCTGAATCACTGAACGTTTGTGATGACATTTTAAAACTAGAAATATATTTTCCGAAAGTTTTTTAAACCATAATCTTCTTACTTATTTCCCTAATGAAATGTCGAGTTTCCCTAAATTTCCGAACTTTTCTTACAAGTTTCTTGTAAAAATAAATTAACATGCTGAGATTGGATTGCCAAGGACTCCATTGAAAGTCCGACTTTCCGACTTATTCAATTTCTACGCCCAAGTTTTTTTCTGAGCTTGGCAATAAAACAACATTTGCTTATATATATTTTTCAGGAAACTTTACGAACTAATTATTTATTATCACACGTACTGTAATTTATTTTATCATAAAAAAAAAAATGCTTAAATCGCAAAGGAAAACTGGACTTTATTTCAACTTTTTTTTTTTCAAAGAAATATTACCTACTAGTATCTAATATAATTATAATACATTTAAATTGATCCACTCCTTTTAGGTTATATGGAAATAACGAACTGAAAATAGGCTGAAATAGGAAATTTAATTTTTCTTTTCATCAGTCGTGATGGCCAAGTGCTTAAAACACCAGCCTCTCAAGTATGAGCGGGATCGATTCCAGGTCCGGCAAATACTAATGTAACTTTTCCAAGTTATGTGTACTTTCTAAGTATATCTTGGACACCAATGACTGATTACAATGTGTCTTGAGGAAACCTGGAATTCAAGCATAAAACGCCAACTCGCATTGAGCACGCGTGGTGATTATGGTCAATCCTTCTGTGTATAAGAGGAGGCCTGTGCTCAGCAGTAGGATGATAAAAAGGTTGGAATAACAGCTCCACCCACACTCACCCCACCTAAGTTTTTTACGATGAGGTACAGAATCGTACTATTGTAATTGGTGGATCTCTCATGTCTTCGGATTTTTGAAACAAAAACATTTCATTTTCCTCACGGTGTTTTTTCACTTGAGAACAATGGTGTTGAATGGTAGCTTGCGCGTCTGGATTCGAAATCCCGACCTCGCTTACCGACACGGTAAGTCTGGGCCGATAACACTGGGTTCCCAATCCCACTCTACAACATACCTTAATTAAGACGCCGAAGACAGCATTCGTCCACCAACGAAGGTTTTGATACGACTCTCAATTTGCCAAAGAACAATCAACCCCGAAACGGAGTGTTAATCTAATGAAGGTGGTCGAAAAACTATATTGTGTTGCTACCAAATGAGCGTGGGTTGACCATCAGTTCGATAATGGTGGGGATACAATGAGAACAAACAAACAAAAAAAAAGGATTTTTCGTGTACTGATTGTTAGCACATAATATATGTAGCGGTAGCGAAAGCGGCCGCTGCGCAAGGAGGCGCGGGTTCGATCCCCGCGCTGTGCAAATATTTGTATGCATGAATATGAATATTTACACTGGTCTGGTCGTGCCTCGGAAAGCCCGTTAAGCCATTGGTCCCGGTTGCCATACGAATATCTATTGGCAGTCGTTACGGGTTGTTGGAGCCCTCAAAAGTCCAACAATTGGTCTAGCTGCAATGCTTCGATATCGCCTTCGGGCTTATGGAGGTCAGACGGCAGTCGCTTCACGAAAAATATCGAAGTTTAGCCGAAATCAGCAGTTAGACTGGTAAAGCAGACCCCACACTCCAAAGCTAAAAAAGCCTCGGATGCGAATGGGATTAAGGCTAAGATGATGATGATGATTTCGGTGTTCACAATATCTTGTTATAATATTTAAGGTTAGTTTTCATCATAGTAACTGAATTCGAACTGGATAATCAGCATCTAGTCTTGTTATTTATTGTTCAATCTGATATCATTTCACTGTATAACAGAATTCAACCCAATTCTGAGCCAATATTGATCAGCTCCTCATCATTGTGGACCGATCCGTCTACGTCTGGGTCCTCCGCGGTCTCATTAAAGCATCCAAAAGTCAATACTTAACCAACCTAACCCTCAAAACATCACAAATGCTAATAGCTACCGATGTACACTCAACCCGTTGGAAGCAGGCGTGCCAAGATTGAGGTTTGCAATTCTATCGGTGATCGGTAACCCTAAATTACGGTACGGAACCCATTATCGTGTTCCGTTTGTACGCTGCCGATTGATATTGGAGGGTTAAAGGCATTTGTGTTCGCGAACATGGCTAATAAAGTATGTTTATGGTAAATTTGGGTTAGGTTGGTCCGAAAGTCTCGAGTTTGGGATGAAGGGACAATTCGAGGTGTGTTTGGGTGTTAGTGTGTCTCTGTCTTTAATGTTGCCATATCAGAGACAGAGATAAGTGTTGTATTGTCTTGTTACAAATACAATGATGAAGAGGGTACCTTTTGCTTGTCACGGCAATGCCACAGAGTGCCGTTAATGCTCAAGGCATAGATATTAAGGCTACGTCTGCCGCGAATTAAGTATGAATATTTTATTTACTAATATTATACAGGTTGTATCTGACATCGTAACGCAAACTACGCGAAAACGCTACACCGCATGCCACTAACAAAATTATGATAGTCATTTATGTCGTTAATGAGCGGTTACAGAAATAACAGTGTTTAAAAAAGTGTCGGTACGGCCTTTGAACGTTGCAAGCGTGCCGCCGTGCTTGTTAGTAGGTATGACGTTGACCCCTGATGCAAACTCTATTAAATCAGCTGATAGGATAGTTTTTCGAGTTTTGTGCGCTTTTTTGTGTAATTAACGAATTAATTAATTTTTACTTTAAAATCTTATTGGGTTATAAAAGTATAGCAATTATGAACGGTCTAAAGTAAAAACTGCATATTATTTTTTTTTAAATCGGGAACCAGCTGACGCAAAATTCCACCACTGGGGGGTTCAGAATCATGTACTGGATCCATGCTACTCGTTTGTGCGTCGATGTCAGATACACCCTTTACATACATATAAATTCTGTACCTGCTTATGACATCACAGTGAGTAGTTTAATACGCAATGAATGTTGCTGAACCTTCTAAATGAGAGACATTCCTGCTTGCTATTCGGGTATTATTACCCCGCAGTCTTAAACGTAAAAAAACGTATAAACGAAACGTAAACGTATATTTTACTATTCTTTCTTATCACCAGAAGCTACTTTCTTTGGCTTTTGAGAGTGTTATGAGTTAGCAGCATAACCTTACATACTTTATGTAGGTAAATGTAAATGCGTTATCCTTGCTTTCATACACCTGCAGTACCAGAAAAGTTGGTGAAAGTTCCGAGCGCCCTTCCCGTAATGAGTGGCGGGAGGCTGAAATATATATTGTGAAAAACCTTTTTCCACATGAACCAAGTCTAAACGTGTTTGGGCTCCGTACCCAAAAGGTAAAATAGGGACTCTATCTATGATTAAGACTTCGCTGTCTGTCCATCTGACACCAGGATTTCAGGAACCGTGGTACCTAACTAGACAGAATTTTCCCAGATGATATTTATATTTCTGTTAATGCTATAAAAATCAAATATTAGGAACAGGATAAAATAAATATTTAAGGGGGGTTCCTATGAAACCGTGGCCCTGCCGCACAGGCAAGTGACACACACAACACGGGTGGGTTTTAATCAGTAAAAGTCTGATATGTCCTTCCGCTCCGCCGAGTGCGGGAGAGGTTATATTTTGATGATTTCCCATCCAAAACAAAAAAGGGGGTTCCCATACAACAAACGTTTTTTACCATTTTTGTTTTTACTTTATTTTAATAACGGCAACAGTTAGACGCTTTAGTTATTCACATATGATGCGTTTCTGTCATCGCTTAAACAACGCCTACTAAATCCTTACTAATATCATAAATGAGAAAGTCTGTTTGTTTGTTCCGCTTTCACGCCTAAACTACTGAACGGATTTGGATGAAATTTGGCACACAGGTGGTTTATAACCAGGAATAACACACGGGATACTTTTTATCGGGATATTCCCAGGGGATCGCAACTTACACGGGTAAAACCGCGGGGTGCAGTTCAGAATAAAATAAGTTTTATGTAATTTTTTTTTTGTTTTGTTTCAGGTATGTATCTGCTTATCAATTGGCAAAAATTGAATCAGACGGAGTCTTAATCATTTATTACAGAAAGTAAGTAAGTTTATACATGGTTATAACATAAATCGCGACCTGTCTAACCTCAAAGTCTGTCTAAGAAGGTTCGGGTCCGTGGGTAAGTAGACCGTCCCATAATCCATCAAAACAAGTTCCAAATAGTTTTTTACGGACGTGTAAACACATTTCGAGAGTAGGAATACTTGTCAAAGTATGTTGTCCCAATTCGAAGTCCAAACATAGGCAATACGGAGCAGAAAACGCTCCTATCTGTTGTAACTAGACAGAGAATTATCGCAGCCTAATTTGTATAAAAGACTTTTGGTATTGTCAGACGTCAATATTATCTTTGGTTGAAGATACGAGTATCAATTATACTAGCGGCCGCCAGCGACTTCGTCCACGTGAAGTTAGTTACGCTTCGCTCCTATTGGTCGCAGTGTGATTTTATATAAAAACCTAAAAAAAGGCCTAAAGCCTTCCTGGATTAATGGGCTATCCGACGCAAAAAGATTTTTTCAAATCGGACCAGTAATTCCTGAGATTAGCGCGTTCAAACAAACAAACAAACAAACAAACTCTTCAGCTTTATATATTAGTATAGATTTGATATGTATAACCTAAAGTCTTCCTGGATTAATGGGCTATCCAACGCAAACATATTTTTTCAAAACGGACAAGTAGTTCCTGAGATTAGCGCGTTCAAACAAACACACGAAACTCTTCACCTTTATATGTATATTAGTATAGATTTGGAGCTCGAACTGGGACAACATACTTTAACACGTATCTCAGCTTAATTTGACTAAATGACGTTTGGTTTTATGAATAAAAGTGCTGATCACTTTTGAACATCAAACGTACCTTATTACAAAAGACAGTCCTCTAAAACGCCCACCCATCACTACTCCCTAGTGAACAAACTCCCCGGCAGCACAGCTTTTTGTTCAGAAAGTTCAATTCTTTTAAAAATAAACACCTACCTGTGTACAATAGGTACTAGAGGCATGTAAAGTAAGTAACATTAAAAAACACAGTACATTAAATTATTTACCATATGTCAGCTAGCCACGCGAATAACAAGCAAAGCACACAAAAAAAAATACATAAAAATTACAAATGTAAGAAAAAATATAAAAGCTTTCAGGGGTAAAGGGCGTCACAGCCTACATGTTTATGGATTACTGGGTTCAAAAAAAATAAACAGTTAAGTATATGAACTCACTTAGGACAGATTTTGTATCTATAAACTGTCAAAATGTAAAAATATACTATAATATAATATGTATAAACAAATAAACAAACTCTTCAGTTTTATATCTATACTAATATATATAAAGCTGAAGAGTTTATTTGTTTGAATGCGCTAAAATCAGGAACTCCTGGCCCGATTTAAAAATTTCTTTGCGTTGGATAGCCCATTAGGCATTAATCTAGAAAGGCTTTAGGCTATATAACATCGCTTCGACCAATAGGAGCAGAGCATATAAAAACGCGAAAGTTTAATATTTGGTAGATTATGGCCTACTCCCTCTCAGTCAGAGGAGGCCCGTGTCCCAACAGTGGGAACTGTATTGGCTGATTATGTATGTTATTACGTTAAAGATAGATCTTGTTTAGTAATAGGGGCGATGGAGTTTAGTTCATAATACTTGTAGATTTATAAACCCTATTAGTGTATCCTAACGCGATGATTAATTACTAACTACAAAGCAATTTATCATCTAATGAAGGTACACAACTGCGTATCTACTAAATGGTATTATTCTCAATTAATACACTACTGAAGCAAAGCCACTGCATCTAATTAGTTAATCAATATGTACAGTTCATTAAAATGCATTGTTAGACATCAATATGTGCCTAATATAATATTCGTTTTGAGTTTGAGTATATGCTTTGCAATGTCATTAGGCTCTGTCACGGCTTGGATTGTTCACAGACAAGTGATGGAACACGGGTGTGTTTTAGTCAGTAAAAGTCTGACACGCCGCTCCGTCCAGAGCAGGAAAGGTCATTTGATGATCTCCCATCCCAACAAAAAAAAAGGATGGGAAATCATCAAATGACATCTCCTGCTCTGGACGGAGCCGCGTGTCAGTCTTTTACTGACTAAAACCCACCCGTGTTTCTTCACTTGCCTGTGCGACGGCCAGGGTCACGGTTTCTTGTTTAATCAACCCGCAACCCTGACCCAGGAGGCATCGGTCTTCGTGGACTCCGTCACAGTGTGCTGACATCTCTTTGAGGCGCGCGTGAAACACAACGCGCCGTCGACTCAGGCCCGGTCCTTACCGAGCGGCGAGCTGCCCACTGCTCACCGCCCGCAGGCCATGATATCCCATCCTGAAAAGAAACTGTTAATAGCCTCCTTCCCTTTTTTTATGAGACTTAAAAATAACTGGTGAAGTGTGGGTGTACTATGGTAATTTAGAGGGATGAAGAACAGGGAGTAAAGTTCACTCATCCTCCATAGACAAGGGAGGATTTTCCGACCAGACGGTTCTTGTGTCTGGCGTTCACATTTAAAGATTATATTATTTAGTTGTAATTGAATAACATATTCTTTAACTTAATTATAGATTAAAAAATATAATCTTTAAGTTGTGGTGGCCTAGTGGTAAAATCACCACCCTTTCAAGTATGAGTGCGCGGGTCGATTCCAGGTCAGGCAAGTACCAATGTAACTTTTCTAAAGTTATATGTACTTTCTAAGTATATCTTGGACACCAACGACTGGTTACAAGGTGAAGGAAAATATCTTGAGGAAACCTGGACTTTCAAGTCTGAAATCGTCAACCCGCGTTGAGCAAGCGTGGTGACTATACTCAATCCTCCTTCTCTGTATGAGAGGAGGCCTATGCTCAGCAGTGGGAAGATAAAAAAGTTGATGTTGATAATCTTTATAATATATAAGATTTCTACCCTTTGTTTTCGCACAATCATCAGCAATAATAACGAAATTGACTATTTCTTTCACTCCTATTCGTCCATTATAACTTTCGGACAGTCGAAGCATCTTCCCAAATAGAACAAGATATAGGTACCGTAAACAGGACCCGTCAAAGCCTTTCAAATCAGGCCTCGGAGCTGTACGTGGCCCTTACGCACGAATTGTTGAAGACCCTCCAGCTAGGGATGTGCTCTGTCCCGGAATCCGGACTTAATGTGTTAATTTTGATATAAAAGTTAGTGGGATAAATTGGTTAGTATGAGGAAATGATTACTTGTTTGCTAATGTCATGCTCGCTTTAGCGAGTTCTTGTATTTTTTTTAAATTATGTTCATATTGTAAACAATGTATTTTGTGCCTGTAATAGATTTATTTACTTTTTAACTAGGTAATCCTTGCTCCACAATTTGATTTACTCCTCTGCTGTTAAGCTAAGCGCGTGCGCAGTGCAACAGGCGCTGACTCAGCCTCTGCGCCTACCGTGTCGTCGTTAGTAATTTAGAGTATTTTTTGCAGTTAACTTGCGCAGAAATTTTTTCTTAGAAGAGCTTAATATTAAGCTCAGAAAAACAAAACATAAATCATGCCTGTATCAAACGTTAGGTTAGACAGACGAACAATTTTTAACTGCTTTTCATAGCTAATTGTGTCACCTTTCATTAAATGTTTTTTTTTCTTTTGTTAAATTTATTATCATCATTATTCATTCTTCATTAACTTCAGTCTTCATTAACTCCGCAAAAAAATCCCGTACCATTTCCCTCACTGGCTCACCTTTCCCCATCCAATACACCAGCACTATTCCTCTGATCGGGAGGGCTCAGAGGGCCCTCAACACGTCTGAGGAGGTTCGCATTGTGTCAAATGAAACACATGTAGCATCTTCACGGTTACAAATGGGCACTTTTGGCTATATTGTTTATGGTACACTTGTTTCTGGGTTGTGTATTGCAATTTCTGCGGTTATTGTTGTGACGTTGATTTTTATATTTTTATGTTTATATACCTACTACTATTTGTTAGTATTGTATATTCCCCCTTATTCATAAACGCTACTTAAAGTTAACTAGTTATTAGCAATTGGTTAACCATACATTTTTGACATTTGCTCGTCACTTAACTTTAATCATCGTTTATCAATAAACCTTTTAAACACTATGGTGTTTATTCATAGACAATGATTAACTAAAGCGACGTGCAAATGTCAAAAATGTCTGGTTAAACAATCGCTAATCACTAGTTAACTTTAAGCAGCGTTTATGAATAAGGGGGTAAATCGCCAAATTATATGTATGACTATATGTACCTGCAAAACATAGTCGACCTAAAAAGGTTCCTCATTTTTTTTACTTACTTAGCTGTGGCCATCAGATGCACGGATTTTGATTTCAAAATGGTCAAATATGGGTTTTGGCGATAGTAATTATCATGTAGACCATCATACTAAGAACCCATAGAGCCCATAATATTATAAGTTGTACACCATACAATTTTTTTCTTTCAAATAATTTTGATGCTTTTACTGCAACTTTTAAGGAGACAAAGTCATAATCACCAATGTACACTTACTTTCATCATGTAAATACTGTTTAGACAGTGCAATATTTACATGCTACAGGTAGTTGTTCCGAGTCTGGCTGTTTGTGTCATCATCATCATCAACCTTATATCGTCCCACTGCTGGCCACAGGTCTCCTCTCATACAGAGAAGGGTTGGGCGTAATCACCACGCTTGCTCAATGCGTGTTGGCGATTTCAGACTTAGGGTCCAGGTTTTGGGCGGTGAGCAGTGGGCAGCTCGCCGCCCGGTAAGGACCAGGCCCGAGTCGACGGCGCGTCGTGTTTCACGCGCGCCTCAAAGAGATGTCAGCACATCGTGACCGGGGTCCACGAAGACCGATGCCTCCTGGATCAGGGTTGCGGGTTGGTTAAACAAGAAACCGTGGCCCTGGCCGTCCCACAGGCAAGTGAAGAAACACGGGTGGGTTTTAGTCAGTAAAAGTCTGACACGCCCTTCCGCTCCGCCTAGAGCGTGAGAAGTCATTTGATGATTTCCCAAAAAAAGGGTCCAGGTTTCCTCAAGATGTTTTCCTTCACCTTTTAATCAGTCATTGGTGTCCAAGGTATACTTAAAAAGTACATATAACTTAGAAAAGTTACATTGGTACTTGCCTGACCTGGAATCGAGCACACTCATAATTAAGATGCTGGTGTTTGCACTCACGATACAGGAGTAACTAGTGTAGGACCACGATTTTCTAAAAAAAAAAAATTTGTTGACTCTACCTATATAGTCTTCTGTAATCTGTGCCTATAGCTTATCTCAGGCCAAGAAATCATATTAAATAAATTTCATCGTGCAATACCTTTAGGTCGTGTCAATATATTGCCACTTAAATTGAATTAATTCAATCACCCGTATAGTTTGTTATCTCTACTAATATCAAGGCTTTTATCGAAAGCATATCTCTTATTGTGTATCGTACAATGATAATAGAAAAGTATTACAACACTTTGGGCCATTGTCAAAGGTCTAAGGCCGCAGGAAGGCCATGCGATCACCACTTAAACCAATTTGTTAATCTTTTAAAAGGTTTAAAAACATTTCTGAGCAGATTTTGATTATTATCTTTTTATAGTATCTACTACATATTTATTTATATATATAGATGCGCCTTCTGTCGGGTCCAATAGCATTTTCAAACTATCTGCGAATTGATTGAAATATATACATATAATAAATTGCTTCCAAATTGCTTCAGACCTTAGGAGTTAGGTGACAAACATACCTATAGAAAAGTTATTTATTGGTAGATATCTCCTCTGCTATATGTATATGTTACTGGCGGCCGCCAGCGACTTCGTTCACGTGGTTTAGTTATCTCCGCTCCTATTGGTGGCAGCGTGATGTTATATAGCCTAAAGCCTTCCTGGATTAAATGGGCTATACAACGCAAAAAGAATTTTTCAAATCGGTCCAGTAGTTCCTGAGATTCGCGCGTTCCAACAAACAAACTCTTCAGCTTTATATATTAGTAAAGATTTTATATTGATTTGATGGAATCAGTACGCCACTACGATCCGGAGGAAACGCTTCGCCTCGTCCTTTATACCGCGTACATTGAGGGACTAGAACAATTTGTCAGCGGTGGACATTCCGCTACAATTAAGTGTACTTTATGATATTTTTACTGTTCCACTGTAATACCTCTTCTCATACACAGAAGCTGCAATGAGCGTTGTGATCAATATTCATGACATCGCTTGTTCAAGACGGTCTGGTGATTCTAGACTAGTGTCAACTATCCAGGTTTCCCTCGCGATATTTTTCCTTCAACGATGTCCATAGTATCTATGCTCAGCTACGGACATAAATAAATAGAAATTCTGTTTCTGTAAAAGATCGCTCTTAGGACCTTATTACAGAACGATACTCAAGACTCCAGCATTACTTAAGACTAGTTTCAACCAATCAAATGGCTTCAAACGAGATTTAAGTAATGCTTGAGTTTTGAGTGATGTTCTGTAATACGGACCTTAGCGATAAGACTGCCCATTGTGTCACCCTTCGTAAATTCTTTATAATTATATATGTTCAGTAATATATAATTATATGGTGTACATAATAAAGAGTATTCTATTCTATTCATAAAGTCCTCTTCAAAGTACCCTATTTCATGTCATCAGTCACATTCGCGATTAATTTTCCAAAAATGTAAACATACATTATAGAAAAGTAACTGTAATTCCTACACATAACAGTTCAGTGTACAACACAACTTAAAATATTAAAAAAAAATTAATAGTACAAATCATTCTGAAATCAACTTTATTTCTATTCCAATAAAGTTGATATTTGTTTAACTTTAAATAACATCATTTTGAAATCTTAGTTTGAATAGACTTATACATTGTCAGTCTGACTCATCCTTAAACCAGTTGACTCAGATCGACAGAACATTTGCCACTATTCGAACGATCCAAAAACTGTCTATTAACACTACATAAATCACCCCACTCCGCCTACTCTAACGATCGTTAAACTAACTGAGGTATTGAATTAATCTGACGATAGTTGTGCACATGAGTAAATAATGTGACAGAGGCCGAACCTCTGTATATCACATAATACTTCACATGAAGTTATTAAAAGAATAATGGTTATTAGGATATAACCCACGAAGCACAAATTACTTGAAAAAAGTGTACACAATGTTTTAACAACATAAGTGTGCCTCACAGGTGCATTAAAATGAACATTTCAGCGTAATGCCGACGCTGTCTGACGCTAGGCGTTATAAGCTTTCCGTTCAGCAATTCTCCAGCATTCTGCCTGTCGTTGGTCCAGTTAATTTTCATTAGCTCTTTCGGGTGACCCAAATTTCTGTGATATGGCTTTGGCTACCTTTCCATCAACACTTTACTCCATCAAACATTGTACCTGTTATCCAGATGTCCTGATATTACGTCTAGAATTCCTGTATTGTCGTTGCTCTAGTAGTCGTTACTGCAGAGAATGCGCATGGTTCGATTTCCTGACCGTACACAGTGTTATTGGTTTTTCCATCTGAAACTTTTCAATTGTCTGGGTTTGTGCTTGGTTGATGGCAATTGGCAATAGCCTTGCTTCCACAAGGAACTTACAAGTAAAGGGTTGAGTAGAGGTGAACCTACCATTACCTATAAGTATCTCTGCCCTACACTGGGCCACACAGGTGTAATGTTAGTTCTTTTGGTTTATTCGTTTGTTCGCTGTTCCCTCTCTGTCCTATTACCTACTCTGTGTAATTCTACAAAGAGGGTATTCGCACTTCTCTAAAAAGAGGCACGCGATTTGTACATTACTCTGTGGTGTGCACATAGATTAGATCGGAGATAGTGCTTCTGAGAATATGTTTATCGTTTCACTCAAAGTTCTAAATGTAGTTATTGACTTACGGGAGTTTGTAGAAAGTTTGAAAATGTGAAAGTATGATTGATTCAAGGAAGTTTTAAGGTATTTACATAGGTAAAAAGGAATTTCCAGGAATTTCTCCTGTATCGTGGGCGCGTTTAAAAACATACAAAGTCACATAGACAAACAGCCAGTAGTTGTTCCGGGTCTGGATGTTTGTGAATGTGAGTTTGTATGTTTGTAAACGCACCCACGATACAGGAGATATTCCGAATGTGGGGCGTTTTTTAAAAAACTAAACCAACTAAACTAAAACAAGATGGAAATTTCAGACAGAGGAGGTCTTGGTGATGGCGATGATGATGATGATCATATAAAAGTTCTGGTTTTTCAGATATTATTCCTTGGCCGATGTCAATAACGTTCATAACAGGTAAACTAAGAATGTATAAATTATATAAATAAAAATTCGCTTTGATACTTGTACAGACGACAACACGACAAGCCACTACAGTCTGTCAAATTTCTTTATTAGACTTTCAACTTTATCATTAAAGCATTAAGGCTCAAGATTGATTGGGAATATTTGACAGTTTAGGATAGTTTGACCTGCTGTCGCTTCGTTTAATTCCTGATAAAGCACATGATAAACGAGTTACGTGGCCCGTTCATACCAAAAATATCTAAGTTATAAAATAGGTATGTTTCCTGGTTAAAAAAAATGTTTCTAATTAGTCCGTCATTCAGATAATAGAAAAATATTGGATACGTATATTTTGATTTATCAAATCAATAAAAATTTACAAATATAAACGGCATCAAAGATCAGGAGTGGTGGCTGGTGACGTCACTGCTCGCTAAAAAGTGCAACGTGCAGTGACGTCACACGAGTTTTCAACGCACTGTGGCGTCTTAAATTTTTGTTTATATGAAAAAAGAAAAAATACGTGTGTAGTATTTTTTGGAAATCTGACTGACGGACTAATTAGTTTTTTTTTTAGTCAACTACCCTATTCCCTTTTATAACAGCTTTGTCCAACAAAGCCTCTGTTCCACACATTACTCTTTACAATTGAAAGAGTACTTCTAAAATAGGCGGTTGATGTGTTGCGACCGCGCCATTTGCGACTATAAATCGTTGTTGCGCTCCGTCGTTCATTATTTATACGATTCCGTCGTTTTATTTATTGCCCCTCTTATATTTTGTATTGGAAGATGAGATATCTCTATCAACCAATGTGTTAATTAATCTACAATATGTAAAGATAACCCTATACTACCCTAAGCCGACCCATAAGGATAATGAAGGTTAGGTAAAGGCCGGGGTATTAACTCTTTTATCCTATAAATTGGATATTTGAATCACTTAGTATATACGGCCATCTCCTAGTACTTATTTAAAGTCGCAACTTTACCTCCGACCCGGTATTTTTTCTGGCGACCTGGTGCCGGGTCTCTACCTCTCTGATTGGAAGCGCTGTTGTAGCACAACTCAAAACTTGAGAAGTTCAATTATTCAAAGAACAGTACCAAAGAAATTACATTTGCGGTCGCATAAATTACCCAAAACTGACAAACCGACATTAAAATTAACAAAGAAATAATCCATACTAATATTATAAATGTGAAAGTATCTCTGTCTGTCTGTCTGTCCAGCTTTCATGCCAAAACTACTGGACCGATTGTAATGAAATTTGGTACACAGATAGTCTAGAGACTCTAGAATCTGAGAAAGGACATAGGCTATATACCGTCCCGCTAGGTTGCGAAAACGGGAGCAAACGCGGACGTACATATTGCTCTCCTTATTTTAACAGGCGCTTATTTTATATCAACTGAGCTTTTATTATTTTTTTTTCGGAATGGACATTCTCACGGAAACGGGAGCCACATCGCGCTGTAAACTGCAGTCCACTCGGACGGAGTCGCGGGCAACAGCTAGTTTAATTTAGTTATAATAAGTTTTTTTAAAGATTGAGATTAGATTGAAAACATTCTTAAAATTAATTTTCTAAACAAAGCAAACTCTGCTACTGCTCATATCAATTGCAGGATTTCTTCAATTATTCCAAATATCAATTCAACAATAATTACAGTATCTAGAAACAAGCTAACTTTAGCACCACGGCATCAATCGAACCCACCGCTACCGTCTTGTACAAACCGCACTCGATCTGTTATGCGGAACCCTATTCACGTTTCATTGGGTTCCGTGCAGTTAAACTAATGGTATCTAAATATATTGGATAGAGTTTAGAACATATATTTAAAGTGTATTTGTCAATGTCCTATTTTAACTGAGAACATTTGTGAGAGCAGTGGTGAGCCAGTGGGAACGGAGAGTCGGAAGGTCGTGGGTTCAAACCTAAGCCGACACGTTTCTGCAAATTAGTTCATGATCATTGCATTTTTTTTGTTGGGTTGGGAAATCATCAAATGACTTGTCCCGCTCTGGGCGGAACGGAAGGGCGTGTCAGACTTTTACTGACTAAAACCCACCCGTGTTTCTTCACTTGCCTGTGCGACGGCCAGGGCTACGGTTTATTAAACTGGCATGTCTCATGCAGTCATGTGACATCCGGACAATCCACATTGGTCCCGTATGGTGGATTACGGCCCACTCCATCTTATACAGAGGAGGCCTGTTTCCCAGTTGACACAGGCTGATTATTTATTACCTACTAGTTGCGCCCCGCGGTTTCACGACATAAGTTTTGATCCCGTTGGAATATCTGGATAAAAATATCTTATGTGTGTACCAGCGTGCTGGTTATAAACTAAACTAATTGTATGGAAAAGTCATTAAAATCCGTTCCGTAGTTTTTCGTGAAAGAATAATTAACATGCTTAATATTAGTAATATTTATTGTACTGACGACAGAACGTCAAGCTACTGCAATCTGTCATATTTCTTTATTAGATTTTAAACTTTATTGCTAAAGCCTTAAGACTCAAGACTGTACGGTTAGCGCAGTGGTTAAGCTAGACTGCTGAGTGTCGCGGGTTCGATTCCCGCACGGATCAAATATTTGTATGGCCTACAGGTAGTTGTTTCGGGTCTGACTGTTTGTGTATGTGAGTTTATATGTTTGTAAATGCACCCACAGTACAGGAGAAATTACTAGTGTGAGTAACATTAAAAAAAAAATATTTGGAATATATGACAGTTTGGGGTAGACCTGCTGTCGACCGTACAATCATATAATATTTTCTTTTCATCGTCCCCTGACCTTTTCATGCTACGACAAGCAATAATATACCCTTTTTCGAAGACCCTATATTTAGCCACCATAAGATCTTTGATCCCCGATTTCTGGGAACTTGTTCAATGTTGTCGAATAAAACGTCAACTCTCAAAAGAGTTCATTAATAAACCAAACAACAGGTTTAGTTTTGTTGTTTTTTTTTTTTTATTAATAAGACAGGGGTTTATCATCATTTGCCTAGCTTTTTTTACAACTACGTTCGGGTCGGCTTCGAGTCTTAATAGAATAGAATACTCTTTATTATGTACCTACACCATATAGATTACAGAACATAAATAAAAAGATTTTACAAAGGGTGACACAATGGGCGGTCTTATCGCTGAGAGCGATCTTTTACAGACAACCTTTGAGATGCAGATGAATACATTTTTTATTGCATAGTGCCTCTACCTATCTGACCCCCACAGCCTAGGACAAACAATAGCTGAGGTTTATATTAAAAAAAAAGAAACAATGGGTTGCACTCCGGGAGTGCCGATAGAAGTGAAAACTTGAACTTAATATTCAAGTTTGCATTTTGGAATAGTTTGGGAATAATTTCGCACGAATTGCTTCATTTATCCGTATAAAAGTACTATCAATATTCATTTATGTATTGCGCTATCATACATAAACATGATTTATATTACCTACATAAAAATTATCAACATTTCAGAACTATTACAATTACCCACTTTACATTAAAAACTTATCTTTTAGAAAAAATGACTTTCATGCATTTGAGCGTAGATGTAGTACAAACAGACACGCACACCCGTGCAAGTGCTCTGCACCACTTAAACAAAACAGCAGGAGCAGGCATACATTTTCGCCGCGCGGTAGAAAGAGAGGAAGATATTCCTTCGCCGCGCCTTCTTATGAATTTTCGATCAGGCCACCTGTCCTAGTTCAAAAAGTAAAAAACGCCGCTAAAGAAGCTTTCACTTCAAAATGTCCCAACAAACTTCAATATTTTCCCATAATCCATACTAATATTATAAATGCGAAAGTAACTCTGTCTGTCTATCTGTCTGTCTGTCTGTCTGTTACGCTTTCCCGCTTAAACCTCTCAATCGATTTTGATGAATTTTGGCACAGATAATCTTCAGACCCCGAGAAAGAACATAGGCTACCTTTTATCCCGGAAAAATTTGATGTTCCCGAGGGAAATCTAAAAAGCGCGATATAACCGAACTTCACGCGGGCGAAGCCGCGGGCGGAAAGCTAGTCGGAATATACATTTTCGAACAATACTGCACCGATTACAAAGCCATACATTATTTTCATATATTTTTCACACTATTCCGAAAAACATCGAGTTTATTTGAAACAAATGTGCCCTATAAGTTAACGGCACAATAACAAGTAGTCCGCGTTTCTTTATTTACGAGAAAACCCGATACAAACTAGTGTACGGGATATTTTTATTTATTTTAAAAGCGTGAATAATGGTCACCGTATCAGCACGTGGAGCCAAACTAGTGATGGGACATGTAGCGCGATCCTGTAACCATTTTAGAAACGGTCCTCTGTTCGAAGTTTGTTTTACTTCCAATCTCCTTATAAAAGAATGCGTTTTCAGTCGCTTAATCGTGACTGATCCCTTTAATAAATCAAATCGAAATATTTATTTGCTAGAAAATACATTGTTCCACAAGGGAAGATCTTAAAACCCAAGAGTTAATTGTATTCTGCCTGCAAGCAGGCGTGCATATTATTAAAATCGTCAAAATTTCAAAAACATCATAATATAGGTACATAAATTTAAATGTCAACACTCAAAATCTAAAATGTCATTCAAATGAATTACATATATAAATTTTAATACATCTCAATAACTGTTATTAAAAAAGTAATTATCTATACCAAACGACGTATTTCGTTTGCTTTAATTCCTTTATGACCACAATGAAAGTATGAGCATTTCTAGAAATAACGCAATTAAATAACACAACTTAAATTCAGTCTCTTGATTTTAATTGATTTTTGCATAAGCATGACGAGTAGGTAGTGTTTGTACTATGTTAAAGTACAGTAGTAGTAGTAGTGAAGTATGTTTGTTTGTTTGTTCGCGCTAATCTCGGGAACTACTGGACCGATTTGAAAAATTCTTTTTGCGTTGGATAGCCCATTAATCCAGGAAGGCTTTAGGCTATAACATCACGCTGCGACCAACAGGGGCGGAGCATAACTAAACCACGCGAACGAAGTCGCTGGCGGCTGCTAGTCATACATACAATATCCTACTACTGCCTACTGTGACTAGCAGCCGCCGTTATAACATAATAAAGGGTGTATCTGACATCGACGCACAAACGAGTACCATGGATCCAGTACATGATTCTGAGCCCCCCAGTGGTGGAATTTTTCGTCGGCTTTTTCATGATTTAAAAAAAATATATGTAGTTTTTTTTTACTTCAGACCGTTCACAATTGCTTTCCTTGTATAACCCAATAATACTTATTTTAAAGTAAAAATTAAATAATTCGCTAATTCCATAAAAAAGCGCAATGAAAACACAACCCGAAAAACTATCTTATCAGCTGATTTAATAGAGTTCACATCAGGGATCAACGTCATACCTACAAACCCGCACGCGGCACGCTTGCAACGTTCAAAAGCCAAGCCGACACTTTTTTTTAAACAGTATATATTCTGTAACCGTTTATTAACTACATAAATGACTATCATAATTTTATTAGTGGCATGCGGTCTAGCCTTTTCGCGAAGTTTGCGTTACGATGTCAGATACACCCGTCCCTGTATAAATGTCAATAAAATGAAAGTTAAAATAAATCTTTACTCAGGTAAAGACTTGAGTTCATGTCTTGAGTTGACACTAAATACAGATTTAGTTTAGTTTGACTACAGGGTTACAGTAAACTGATTTAAGATCAAGCTTCAGTAACAAAGATGATACAGTTGGCGCAGTGCATGAGCAATTGACTATTTTTCTGTGTATCGCGGGTTCGAATTCCGCACGGAACAAATATTTGTATAGCCTACAGGTAGTTTTTCCGCCGGGTCTGGCTGTTTGTGTATGTGAGTTTGTTTTTCTCAGATTATAGACGTCCACAGCTGGACAAATTCCTCCCCTAAGGCTTTGATTCCGTTTTGGGGGCAATGCCAAAATCCCCACGCTTGGCAGGCGGGTTGGGGATCGCAGTTGTTTATTATTCCACAGAAGAAGAAGAAGCGCTGCTGTCTGCTTTCCTGGTGAGAGTTCTCTTAGTTGTGTATATGAGTTTCAATGTTTGTAAACGCACCCACGATACTGGAGTAATTTCTAGTGTGGGTGGAAGTTATTCAGTTTCGACTATTATTATATTACGTTATTTTGTTTCCGTTTGAACTCGCAATCAAATTATTCAGTTATAATGCATCGTATAATGTATGCAGGTGTATTTTCTACATATGCCTGCAACGGCGATTGCTATATGAGAGAGCCTTTTTTATTATTATTATATTTCTTTATAGCTGCCAAAGTAGTAAACACTATAAAAATGTTAACTGTCAGACAGACAGCGGAACCCTAGTATAGAGCCCTGTACCCTAATTGCGTAATTACTATTATTTAAAATCATTTTGACGCAATTAATTTGGTTGAACTGCCAAAATGAAACCCATTGCTACTGATAGTGTTACACATTTACCCTGTCATTTAGTTTTGCTTTTTTTTTTTTAAATTATAAACTAGCGCTTGACCGCAATCCTACCTGATGGTAAGCAGTGACGCAGTCGTTGATGGTAAAGCGCACTAGTTTATTAAGAGCCTATTCTAGAGTGAATAGGCTCTTAATAAACTTCTCAGGGTCTAAAGATTGTCTGTGGCAAATTTCATCAAAATCGGTTTAGAGGTTTAAGCGGGAAAGCGTAACAGACAGACAGACAGAGTTACTTTCGCATTTATAATATTACTAGCTTTCCGCCCGCGGCTTCGCCCGCGTGGAGTTCGGTTATATCGCGCTTTTTAGATTTCCCTCGGGAATATCAAATTTTCCTGCATAAAAAGTAGCATATGTCCTTTCTCAGGGTCTAAAGATTGTCTGTGCCAAATTTCACCAAAATCGGTTGAGAGCGGTCGGTTGGGGCGGAATCGGTTTAAGCGGGAAAGCGTAACAGACACACAGACAGACAGACAGATGAACAGACAGACAGACAGTTACTTTCGCATTTATAATATTAGTATGGATTGCTAAAGCTGTACCCAATTCTTATTATTTTATCTCGAACCATGTAACCTGAGAAAAACTTCAAAATGTTCGAACAAAACTGTAACGATGTAACAACATCACTAGTTGTAAATTGCTTACCGATGTTTCAGACCAAAGCGATATTTGTTACGATTGCTGTTAAAGCGTATTCCCTGGGTTTGGTTACGGCGGAGGTTCACTCATGATGGTTGATAATTAGAGGTTGAATTACGATTCCTGGCAGGTTTTGTCTCGGTAGAAATGGTTGGAAACAATGTTAATTTAATGATTTTAGTATTAAATGGAGCTGTTTTGACATAGGTTTAGTTGGAAATGTCTACGGTTGGTAATTTTAAGACCTTTACCTACCGTATAACTTCAAAGTCTTATTTTAGACTCGCTGAACCCCGCGGTTTCATCTGTATAAATTTCGATGCCGTAGGAACATCGGGATTAAAAGTATCCTATATGTTAGCACCTGATGAAATCCGAAATAAGGAGATCCGCAGAAGAACGAAGTAACCTACGTAGCCCGAAGAATTGCAACACTTAAGTGGCAGTGGGCCGGGCACATTGCCCGTAGGACCGATGCACGATGGGGCCGAAGGGTTCTCGAGTGGCGACCACGCACCGAAAGACCCAGCGTGGGTAGGCCCCCGACTAAATATACCGACGACCTGGTGAAGGTCACGGAAAGCGGATGGATGTGGTCAGCACAAGACCACTTATCGTGGCAAGCCTTGAGGGCGGCCTATGTCCAGCAGTTAGGTAGTTATAAACCGTGTGTCAAATTTAATTCAAATCCGTTCAGTAGTTTTTGCGTGAAAGAGTAACGAACACCCATTCATACTAACAAACTTTCGTATTTACATATAATATTAGTAGGTTCTTGCTGGTACAAGACTACGCCAGTTGCACGGCGTTTTTTGTCTCAGCGAAAATTTTCGAGAAGAAATTTAATAGAAACTGACGCTGTTGTGACACTTTTTTTTTAAGATATCCCCAGACTAAGGGACAATTCACTTAATTTCAAGAATATTCAGTCTTATTTTGTCAAAAAATACCTCTAATTTCTAAGCATCTTCCACATTCATTGTCGCTTAGATGAGATTGCGTTTTCAATTACAGAAATTGACCGACAAGGTGTCTTTTGTGTTCTTTCCTAATAAAAAACGAAAAATATTACACAGAACACTATGAAATGCGCAACAATGTTTCAACAATATTTATGACTGTTTAACCATTTAAAGTATATCAGTTTTTTTTATGACCATAACCTAGTGCTTGACTGCAATCCCGCCTGGTAAGCAGTGATACAATCGTTGATGGTAAAGCACGCTAGTTCATTAAGAGCCCATTCACTCAAAAAAACTGTGCAAATAGAAAGGAAGACGGCGGTTGAGCGAGGTGATGCAATGTTAAGCCCAACAACACGACCAACAATGCACCACCAGAGGAGATTGATCTGGAGACCCTTCCACAACAAAACTCTGGACACTACAACTTTTGGCACATCGTACCCGGCACACATCGCAATACAACTGCTCAGACCCGTCCTCCGCTTCACCAGGCATCATGCCGGGAACACGACAAATGGCTTGGCGGCAAGACTTTGTCTGGTAGTTGGTAACTTTGATGTTATAGCCTACCACCATCGATCACTTATGTATAAGTGATCGATGCCTACCACTCTCGGAATCTCTAGAACTCTTTTGCCTTTTTAACCAATTACCATGTTTTACGACAATAGAACGATTTCTAACGAATTTCATTCACTACACTATTGACAGAGCGGAGGGAACAATAAAGCTTGCCATTCACCATGCTGCCAACTTTCGTAAGTTGAACTCTCACATATCACACGCCTTTTGTTTGTAGTGCCGCTCTGATGTAAGTTATGGTTATGTTATGCTATTAATGTTGTTATTACTGTACCATGAATTGATGGAAATATGAGGTTGTTTGTTTGTGTCCGTGAAATGTTGCGGACTTCGGAAAATGTTGAAAGTTTTAAAGTTAATGCAGTTGTAGCGGTACCTACAGAACGCCAAAAATAATCAACGCGTCATACTGACGTCACACGAATTCTACATCTCGCAATCAGAGTTCACCGTGCAATTAGCATATAATATATACAACTTCTCAATTTCAACCGTCGGGCAAGTGGCCCACCAGATATAACACCCGTCTGGTCGGAGGATCCTCCCTTTTCTATGTGATGCGTACCTTACAGTACCCCCTCCTTAGCGAAGCGTATGTTTGGCTTGCATACTCTGCCGATCCTGGTGATGTATGGTTGGTGTGAAGGTACAGGATTCAGGATGCTCGGCGTGCTTGCTGTGTTTTTAGGGCTTGTAGTGTTTAGTGTTTCATTGCATATGTATGCCGGTTTGAGTCTACTCACAGTATTTAAAGAATTGCTTTCCAGTTTATGTGGTTGTCTAAATCTAATATGGCAGAGTTTAATTAGTGATTTTTTGGTAGTAGCTAGTTCTACCATTTTGGATGTATTGAGGTAATATGTTGCGTGTCATATTTAGAACCACCTCCCAGGGTTGTTTAAAAAAAATATAAAACCGCCACTTGAAGTTGGCAAAGTCGAAGGGTTTCTGACTTTGCCAACTTAGCAACAACAACAACTATAGAGAACTCATCTCTGCTAGAGGAAGGCCTTAATTGCGGTATCAGTGGTGGATGTCACATGGCTTCAAATATTAAATACTAGAACATTTCTGTCACCATATTTTCCTTCACGGTTTTCCGACCAGTAGTGGTGAAATAACCAAGGTAATTTGGCTCTCTTGTCTCCACGAACCAATCCTCTGGACTGTTTTAGTCGCAGCAAAGATTTTTGCTATCTATTATTGGCAAAAAAATCAATGTACGACTAAAACAATCCCAAAAATATATCGCTGCGATTAATCGCTTTAGGAACAGTTTATTTTACTTGAAGGAGACAGGTAGACTGCTCTTCGTTCCTACTTCAGCTATAATCCGATCTTTCAAGTATCCGCTGGACCGTATAACTTTCAGGCACTGAAAATTCTCTAAGATATATTCTTTGTCTTTTTCTTCAAGAGTTTCAATTAGTTGTCGATTTTTAATGAAGATCTAGGATTCTTTGTTTTTCCGATATTGTTGCTCTGTCCTTTGTTTTATAGTTGGCTTTGTTTATTAATTGAAGCTTGCTAACTGTACCTGGGATACTGGAGGGTATTTGTGTGTTGTTTCTTTATTATTATTTTGAACACTATTGGGAGTTAGGACACTAAATAGCTATAACATAAAACACACATATGACGAGGCAGTTCCAACATCATCCTGGGACTTATTGCGGACTGGCTGCACTGCTCTATTCTGATTCGCTGTTCCAGTATCTCGACCGGATTGTGGAAGCAGGGTTTTCTGTGTTTTTGTGTAATTTATATCACTAACACTATGTTCTCAATAAATAATCATATTATGTATATTTTTTCTGTTGGATAGAATCCTTTTTCTCCCCTACGGAACCGGACACAACAAACCAGGTATCAAAATGTAAAGAAGTAATCGGAGATTCTAGCTCGCATAGTGTACATCATGAATTTCACTAATTTTCCCAAAAAGTTTTTTTGGCCGTCCTGGGAGCGCAAGCCGCTCCTTTATTATATACTAGCTTTCCGCCCGCGGCTTCGCCCGCGCGGAGTTCTGTTATATCGTGCTTTTTAGATTTCCCTCGGGAACATCAATTTTTTCCGGGATAAAAGGTAGCCTATGTTCTTTCTCAGGATCTAAAGATTGTCTGTGCCAAATTTCATCAAAATTGGTTGAGAGGATTAAGCGGGAAAGCGTAACAGACAGACAGAGAGACAGACAGACCGACAAACGGACAAACAGAGTTACTTTCGCATTTATAATATTAGTATGGAATTATGGATAATATATAATCATTAATTGGTCTATAAAAATGTTCCCATTTATGGGACACAAGTATTCTATCTGTGAGAGAGAGGAAGTGGGTCGTAATATTCCACTCGGGCCCATTACGGTCTGTTAGATGAATTTCCGCTTCAGACATCTATGTTTCCTCGCGATGCTTTCCGATGTTATTTCCACGAATTATGAAATAATTAACACAAGTAAAAAGCCTGTCTTGGATCAAACAACGAACTACAACAGTAAGCAGTGTTGCAGTTTGAGTTGCTTGTAGGCGGTTCTTACAATCGCAGCCGTTAACACTGCAGCACTACTGCTCTCAACAGACTATGCTTCTAGTGCCTAATGTACACACTTACTCGCATATTATTTAAACTCGTACTTATTTTGATTCATTCCTGTAGGTCAAAATACACATTCCAGTACTATTAGGCGCTTTTCTGATTACTTTCCACAACACAAGGACTCATTATTCATCCATAATCAGCTTAGGGGAAAATGTAGTGTAATATACAGGCTGCTCTCAAATGGCTATGCTTCTAATGTAATGTACATATACGTATATACTCGCACTTATTATTTGTTTTGGCACTTATTTAGATTCATTCCTGCAGGTCAGAATACGCATTCCAGTACACGCTTTTGACCAACAAAAACGGTAACTTAATATCAGCAGACAGGATAGGTCGACCATAGACGCTATAGTATTAATCTAATTTGCGACAACAAAGGATGCGCAAACCGTCTACTGGACATGCCCAATGACCAGCATACGATTAGGTTATTCACTATTTAGCTTTCGGTATTTTTTTTGGTTTGGGTCCCATCCCAAAATCCCAATCATCAAATGACCTCTCCTGCTCTGGTCGGAGCGGAAGGGCGTGTTAGACTTTTATTGACCAAAACCCACCCGTAATCCTTCACTTTCCTTTTATTAACCAACCCGCAGCCCTGACCCAGGAGGCATCGGTCTCAATGGACCCCGTCACGATGTGCTGACATCTCTTTGAGGCGCGCGTGAGACACAACGCGCCATTGACTCGGGCCTGGTCCTTACCTGGCAGCTTTCGTTATTAGCTTCTCAGTTACAACTCGGAGATTGGTAATTGCCACTGTGATGACACCGTGCCTTGTAAAGCACGTGGAACTGGTAAACCAGCGTCTGAAATTTGTTGCGGAAGCATCATTCGTTTTCACGACCCCCGACATAGGTCTGACATGGAACACCGGGAAAGTTTTTAGTCAGTAAGAAAGAAGACTCTTCCGAAGACTCTCCGTCATGAGATGGGCGGCGGACATCTGCGAGGATTTTCCAGCAAAATTTTCAACGATAAATTATTTAGTCAGGAGTCAGCGCAGCGTCTCATTGATATATGCAAAAAAATACTTTTATTTGCGGTAAATACATCGGAAAAAAAATAAAACCACAAAAAATTCCGTCCCATCTTACGTACTTATCAAAGCAAATGTCAATCCACTAGTATCCGTATATTTGAATCACAGTGTTTCCCGAGGATAGTAACTAGTTATTGGCGTGCATAAAACGTGTCCTCAAGCATGAAATATCGAAGAGAACAACGATTTGTTCAAGCATTTTAGTCAGTATGTTCTCCTTTGCAAATGATTGGCTCGTCTTTTCATTAACAGACTGTGTACCTGAAATTCCAAGTAATGTATTGTTGAAATGTTAGGTACTAAAGTACTTATGTAGAGAGAACAGAGGTTATATATACCGTGCTAACTGCATTGTTGGTTTGTAGGGTTGCTAGTGATGAAACTTGCAAACGAACGGAGCGGTTGGGTTTGTGGCTATGTGACATGTTACATGATGTCTGGTGAAGCTGTACGGAGGACGGGTCTCAGCAGTTGTGTTGGGATGTGTGCCGGGTAATTGTACCCAGCACACATCCCAACACAACTGCACGACAAAACTCCCGTCACAACAACACCCAACATCCTCCAGTCCTCCGTGGCGCAGCGGTCAACACGCCTGCCTGCGATGTGGAGGCCCTGGGTTCGATCCCCGGCCAGGTCATGATGGAAAACGATCTTTTCCTGATTGGGCTGGGTCTTCTATGTTTATCTATTATAAATATAGTATCGTTGAGTTAGTATCTCATAACAGAAGTCTCGAACTTACTTTGGGGCCAACTCAAACCGTGTGATTTGTCATGACCGCGTTGGTCGTGTTGTCGGGTTTAACATTGCATCAGCTCGCTCAACTGCCTTATCTGTCTTCCTTCCTATTCACTCAATTATTTTGAGTGAATAGGCTTTAATAAACTAGTGCGCTTGACCATCAACGATTGCACCACTGAATACCATCAGGCTGGATTGCGATCAAGGACTAGATTATAATCATTTAAAAAAAATTCAGTCGCACGGGTTGATGGATCAGGTTTAGCCACCTTAGCCCTGGTTGGACCACCAACCAAAATAACTCATCTTTTTATACCGAGACCACTCCATGCTTCAGAAAGCACGTTAAGCCGTTGGTCCCGGCCGGCATTAGTGGTATATTGACAGTCGTTAAGGTTCATCAGTGGCCCGAAATTTCACACAGTAACAAGAGTTTTGGAGGTCATAGGTATGGGGAGTTGCTCCATGGAAAATACTGCCTAGCAGTATCCGGCTAAACTGTTAGATATCCGTTAGCGGAGTTTAACTAGCCAATTTAAAATAACCCTGTATGTGAAACGTTCCAACACTTTTGGTAATGACAGCCCTGCTAAAAACGTACCTACCCTCTATTTTAAGAACTCGCTGGAGGTAGTTCCAACGAAAGTTGCAAGCAATTGTCGAATTTTATGCTTAATTTAACACAAGCCATTCTTCACACGAGTGTAGGTTTTGCGAAAAATGTCTGTGCATTCGAGAGCAGGACCAGAATATTGGAGATGTTCATACAGAAGGACCATCTTTCTTCACATCACCATATACACACAAACACACACAACACACGCACACGCACGCACGCACGCACGCACGGACCAGGCTCGGGCCGACGGCGCGTTGTATTTCACGCGCGTCTCAAAGAGTATATATGTCAGTAAATCGGTCCACGAAGACCAATGCCTCCTGGGTCAGGGTTGCGGATTGATTAAAAAAGAAATCGTGGCCCTGACATAGGCAAGTGAAGGAACACGGGTGGGTTTTAGTCAGTAAAAGTCTGACACGTCCTTGCGCTACCCCCAGTACGGGAGAGATTATTTGATGATTTTCAATCCACAACAAAAAAGGGGCATTCGTATTATAATCATGCTCATGTACAGCCTTTTTGTCGCGTTTGATCACCGAGACCCCTCCGTACCTGAAAGGATGTTAAGTCGCTGTGTCTTATTAAACTGGAACCCGATCTCAACAACAGCAACAACAGGAAAATAATAGATAGGAGAATTCCTATAAGTATTGTTCTGAATAGCATTTCTTTACTTTTCTATAATATGGCAAAGACAAGCTAAAACATGTCTCTGTGAATACTTTACTAGTGTGTCTAGTAAAAACGACTAAGTTTGTACATGTTGGAATGTGTCAGTTTAAAGACAGACATTGAGACGCTTCATACCTGACGGTTTTAGTTATAAATTGGCTGTTGACATATAACTACAGTTCAAAGTTTTTGAATGTATATGGACGTGAACTTACATGATACTTTCATTTGAGGGAGGCCAGACGAATCCTGAAATGTATACAGCGTACCTATCGGCAGGCCTGTCGGTTAGATAAACCGACCATCTGTATAAAAATGGCAAGGGGAGACTCAATACGGATGGCGAAGGTTAGGGTGTTGTGCAGCAGCGTGGGACAGTCCCATGTCTAAAACAGTTTAGTGCGATATGCTGAATTGATTGGCATTCAAGTAGGATGGACTAATGCTAAGAGGAATAACTACAAGTCACTTTTCGGTATAACCTCCGCTACATGAATATTCATGTAGCGGTATCTGCAAAAGCCTCATGCGAGCAACGCGACATACTAACGGTCGTATATTTCCTACATCTCGCAAGCAGAATTCACCGTGCAACCTGGTTGGAGGATCTTCCGTTTTCTAGGTGGATGAGTGAACTTTACAGCCAAGTTCTTCATGCCTACATACACATTCAAAAGGGTAGAAAATATAAAACTTTTCCAACTCCTATGTAGGAAACTTATACAAAATTTTATTCATTTAATTATTTTTTTTAATAAAGCATCATTAATTCACGCTTTATTCCTGTAGGTGCAAACAGAAACTACACAACTTGCTGCCATGATCCTAACGTAGTAAGTCATATTAAACGAGTGCAATATTATTGACCATATAAAGTCTATTTTGATGAGACCAGTCAGGCGTGTAAATTTAAACCGCTGGAATATTCAGGCCAATGATTAATACCTAAGTTAACTTTGAGAGAGGTCACTTTAAAAGCAGTAATACTGAAGCAGAAGTGACTGGAATACCATGAATATTTAAAGTGAGGACAAAGAGACGTGGAATTGCTTAGTTTTCGGCCCAAGAGCTTCAAATATATACACACAGAAGGTCAAATCCATGTTTGTGGCTAAGTAATAAAAGCCGCACCGTTCGTTCGATCGAATGTTAACACCTTTAGTTACCACCCACCAGACAAGGTCTTGCCGCCAAGCGATTCGTCGTGTTCTGGCATGATGTCTGGTGAAGCCGTACAGCGGACGGGTCTCAGCAGTTGTGTTGCGATGTGTGCCGGGTACGATGTGCCAAATGTTGTTGTGTCGGGAGTTTGGTCGTGGAGAGTCTCCAGATCAACTCCCTCTGGCGAAGCATCGTTGGTCGTGTTGGTCTTGGGTTTAACATTGCATCACCTCGCTCAACTGCCGTCATCCTTCCTATTCTTAAACTTCTTAAGTGAATAGGCTTAATAAACGAGTGCGCTTTACCATCAACGATTGCATCACTGCTTACCATCAGGCGGGATTGCAGTCAAGCACTAGTTTATAATTAATAAAAAAATAAAAAAAGAATAAAGAATATCTTTTAGTTAAGCCACAGTACCGAGATTGGTCCCTGAAAGGGTTATTTGATCCCAAACTATCTTAACATACTGAGACCCCTTCGCGTCTCCGAAAGCACTTCCTGTCCCACAGTTGCGACGCGTCGTCGATACCCCAAAAGTCTCCATCATCATCCATCATCTCAGCGTATAATCCCGGTTGCATCCGCGGCGTTGCAGCCCGGGGTCCGCTTTCCTACTTATACACCTCCATTTCGCACGATCTCTGGCATCCCGTGGTGTGAGATTGTTGGCACGCATGTCATGTCTTACAACGTCAAGCCAGTACTTCTTTGGTCTACTTCGCTTGTTCCGGCCCGGCGGACCCCATTTGAGGGCATTTGTTACCCCAAAAGTCTGGCAACCAATATTACCAACAGGTATCGTATTACCCATTAGCTGGGTTATGGGGGTCATATGTGTAGTATCTCTATGTTAAATACTGGTATATAACTGTATTCGGGTGGACTAGATTCCAACATACTTAGGAAAAGTTAGGCAGATTCATTGAGTAAATCAAATCCAGACACAAATACGCTTCACTTACAGTCAGTACCAGAATTTTGAGGACATCTGCCATCTTGTAACTCGCACTGGGCTTGCATGGTGAATTACCTTGTCATTTTAAACGAGAGGAGACCTCTGTCTTAGGCCTCAGCAGTGGAAACAATAAATTAATTATGATAGAACCCACCTTCTGCAGCTGTCTTTCAATGCTAAGAGAATTTGACTCGGAAGGCGGACCTACATAAATAAATTATAACGGCTTCAATTGGAATCGTTGTCAGTTTATACGAGTTGTTTTGAGGGCTTCAGTGTTTAAAATGATGTGGTTAATGTCATAAGCCATGAAATTTGGTCGAGATTTGATTCCATTGGAATTTTGGGATAAAAGTATGTTTTATAACCGACTAAACGTAATACCAATCGTCACTTCAGTTGTCATGTACAGACGACAGCACATCAAGCTACTACAATCTGTCAGATTTCGTTTTTAGATTTTCAACTTAATATTTAAAGTATTAGGGTTCAATGTTGATTAGGAATATCTGACAGTTTGGGGTAGCTTGACTTGCAGCCTAATCGGCGAGCACATTTTTGTCAAAAGATTGCGACTAGTTGGATCGTTTGGACCGCAGTTGATATTATTTTACACTAAAATATAATTTTACTTTTCAACTGCGGTCCAAACGATCGCAACTGCTGTCGTCCGTATATCAAAGTTGTACTCTTATATTTAGCAATGTATCAAAAATTATAACGTTGCTAAATCGATGAGTACAAATATGACGTATGTATAATGTCAGCTGAAGTGACTGGTATTACATTTAGTCGGTTAACTAAATCACGTAGTTTTTTTTTAGTTTACGTTTAGTTAACTGCATAAACGAGGAGGTACATGGGTAGTGTCAGTATACATTATAAATTACAGATATAATTGCAGAAAGGTTACTTACAAAGGGACAATGCGCTACCTTATCGCTAAAAGCGATCTTTAAAAGACCGTACAATCGTTCGGCATCCACACCAGGCACTGTCCTTTTTCAAAAACGTGTGTACAAAGTGCCTAAGCCTTTCCCAATCGGACTTCCAATTCATTTATTCCACATCCAACACCTTCGGGTATTTCCCGCACATCGTCGTCCTCAAACGAAGCAGCTAACAGCACCATGAATCGACTTCCAAAAAACTTTAATAAAAGAAAATATTCAAAAATGATACAACAATGGAAAGATTTAAGAAAACTACAGTGTGGTGGTGCCAAGTCGAATTGTCAGTATTTACACTCAACCGCGCTTGCGACGGTTTGTAGACGACATTTGAATAGTAATTCTTGTCTGGGCTGCATTTTAGGGTTGGTTTACAGGAGGTTAGCAGAAGGTCTAGTATGTAGTTCTCTCAGTGACCAAGGATTTGTGGTACTTACTTTGTGTTTGTTAAAACAATTAAAAACAGTTCAATTATGTGGCATCACGTCATTGTACACTTGTGAAAGCACCTTTGAATATGTGGCGTCATTAGTATTTTGTTTGAGATAAGTGAGTTAGGAACGGACCAGGGCCAGGGGACCATAGCGTTCTTAAAGTTACTTCGGTTTCTTGCCTGGCAACCGTCACGGCACACGTCCTATAGTAAAGTTAAGCCAATATTATATAGCATAGACATAAGCCAATTCATAATACTAGAAGTCATCCATTAACCATTATTCCAACATCCAAAATATGGATGCTAAAATACAATCGGAAATGAGTAAAGTCAGTCCAATATTCTCCTGTTTATGACCCACTTTTTGGCCATATCTCAGTCCGGTGGACATCATATGTTGGCAGAAAGCCTTCTCTTTTAAAATTCAAAGTCCTCGCACAAACTCTTCACCACACAAAGAGAAGAAAAAAAAGTATTTATTGTGATTCCTACAATATCATAAAACTTGACTAAATTTAACAATTAAAGAGAAAAACAAATTACGTATGTAGAAATAAGTAACAAAAATCAGAAAGTCCTATATGAGGCCAAAAGGATCTAACTTCAGCGTAATGCTTCGAAATTTACATTGACGGTTTGCAGTGCCAATAGCCAGGTGCATTAGTTGCTTAGAAATCGAGTTTCCATTAACAACAAATCTGCAAATAACATTATTCTATTAAAGCAATAGGACCCAATACCTATCATATTGTTCACTTATATAATTCGTGATAAAATTGGCGTTGATAATAACACCAGGTATGGAGCGTTTTATCTTATAGATCTAATGAGAAACTCACAATGAGCTTGTGTAGTGTTGCAACATCCATTACGAACGTATCGAATTCACTTCTTAGAGCGAGATGTGAGAGGTGAATGGAGGTGGCGGTTTAATAAACAATATTTCTATTGATTTCCCTTATATTGGTAACATTGTAATTAGATTTCGAAGTAAATCGAGTGAAAAACTAATGAAATAGTTTTTTGTCAGTTGTACGTTCCCAAAGGATAAGAGTGGGACCGTTTTTTGGTGTGGATAGGAAATCATCTAATGATCTCTCCTGCTCCGGGCGGGGCACAAGGGCGTGTCAGGCTTTTACTGACTAAAACCCACCCGTGCAACAACTTGCCTGAGACTAAAATCCGACCCCAACATATTTGTGAAAAGGCTAGGCAGATGATATGACAGCTCACATTGCTTTTGATTCATTGTCACTGTGAGATGCTTACAAAATCATACTCCTGGAAGCTCCAAGCTGGAGAAGAATAAATGTACTGATTCTCATCAACTGTCTACCTTTTTTATTTCTGAATTAGCCTACTCCTGACCTCGATCACCTGTTTTCTCTCTTCCAACAAACAAAAGGAGAATTATTTATATCTTGATATAAAGATAATATAATAATCCGATCAACAGAACTAGCCTCAGGGCTACACACAGAGTGCTCCATCACATCTGGAAGCTGTTTTATACACCAGTCTTGGTAATTCCATAAAGTTTCGAAAGATGATTTAAAAGTACGACGTGGTGCAGCAACACGCTTGCCTGCGACGTGGAAGCCCCGGGTCCGATCCCCATCCAGGTCATGACGGAAAACGATCTTTTCCTGATTTGCCTGGGTCTTGGATGTTTATCTATATATGTATCTACTATAAATATAGTATCGTTGAGTTCGTATCCCATAACACATGTCTCGAACTTATTTTGGGGCTAGCTCAATCTGTGTGATTTGTCCGTATATATTAATTTTTATTTTTAAACCATCTTGAGGACTGGGCCACCCGGGCCTACACCCTGATATGGTCCCTGTATCGCCATGAACATGAGGCAGCAGGTGCTAGTGTGAATGTTGGGGATCGGTCCAATTCATTCATCAAATCCTTTTTAATTCATCGTGAGGAGTCTGGCATATCTTTAAGACGTGTGTTATTCCCGTAATGGGACTGCGTGGTAGATTACGTTCCATCCTTTTTCATCTAGCAGAGGCACTTGTCCCAGTTGTGGGAACATTGGCAGCTGATTTATGGTCCTTTTAGAAACACTTCTTTAAATAAGTTACTATGATATCGTCCAACAATAGTAATGTTACTCAGTTTATACAATCCATACTAATATTATAAATGCGAAAGCAACTCTGTCTGTCGGTCTCTCTGTCTCTCTGTCTGTTACTCTTTCCCGCTTAAACCTCTCAACCGAGTTTGATGAAATTTGGCACAGACAATCTTTAGACCCTAAGAAAGAACATAGGCTACCTTTTATACCGGAAAAATTTAATGTTCCCGAGGGAAATCCAAAAAGCGCGATATAACCGAACTCCACGCGGGCGAAGCCGCGGGCGGAAAGCTAGTGTAAACAGCTGGTGTAGAATCAGTATTACATAGTTTTTACTCAAAATAAAATGTTCTATGAATTGATACCAAATTTTTAGCCTCAACAAACATGTCAACTCTCTATGTACATAGGTCAATAACTTTCCACGGTACCTACTTCCTAATATCAAGATATAGCAACGTGTCACAAATTGAAAAATTCGGTTTCTGGTATAAAAATAAAATAGAATACTCTTTCATTGTGTACACCATAAAAATTACAGAAGATAAATATGAAGATTTTACAAGGGACACACAATGGTTGGTCTTATAGATAAGAGCGATCTTTTACAGAAAACCTTTGGATGGAATACTAAGGCTAAGAAAAGATAAATAGTGTAGGTAGTCTACATTGCAATAATGTAAAATTTAAAAGTTATAAGTAACTTTCGAACATGTAGATAAAAAAAAAACTTTTTTTATAAGAATTATAAACTAGTACTTGATCGCAATCCCGCCTGATGGTAAGCAGTGATGCTGTCATTGATGGTAAAACGCGCTAGGTTATTAAGAACCTATTCAATCTAGCCTTGAAGACACTTAAATCGTAGGCAGACGGAAACACCGCCGCTGGCAAATTGTTCCAGTCCCTCGGTAAACGCGGTATAAAAGACAAGGCGAAACGGTCTTTCCGTTTCGTGGTGGTGTCAAAAACATAAGGGTGGATACTCGCCATACGACGGGTCGTCCGACGATGGAACGGAGATGGAGGAATTAAGTCATGCAATTCCCGCGCATTTCTCCAAAATGCATCCTATAGAACACCGACAGGTTGGCTACTCTTTGACTGTGCACAGGCTTTGGAGACCGTTTTGAACTAAATATGGGTCGCCAATTAGCCTCTTCGCACGCATCTCCACCGAAGACAAAGTTGTCACCAGCATAAATGTGGCTGCAGTATTCACACACGAACGGTCCTGTGTTTCATTCCAATATCGTCTGATAACATCCAAAGAAACCATGCCCTTAGTACGTATACATACCTTATACGTACACATTTCCATTACAAGTTGTTTATGTGTAATAGTTCCACTAATTGCGTACTAAATACCGCATCCACCACTCGCTAATCACTCTTCCCTCCACGCGAATAGCCATTAAGGTGCACCTTTTGAGATGCTTAGCCACATTGGGTAAGATCATGATAAGCCTGATTGAATCTATCTATTATACAGAACACATTGTTCTACTTTATAAGTAATTAGTTTCATATCAGTGTTAAAGAATTACATGAATTTTATTGTTTTTAAAACGTGGCCTCACTCTAAGAATTTCTTCTGTATCGTGGGTACAAATATATAAAATCACATACACAAGCTAGACTCGGAACAACTACTTGTAGATCATACAAATATTTATTTCTTGCGGGAATCGAACCCGCGATATGCGGCAGTCAATCGCTCAATCATTGCGCCAACCGTGCCTTATTATTCAAGTTGCATTGCTATTTTTTTTTTAATATTATAATATAGTGCTTTACACCACCTGCTCGTCAAGTATTGGGCAGCTCGTCTCCCATTGGAGCCCAGACCCGGATCGACGGCGCGTTGTGTTCCAATCCCGCATTTTAGGAGATGTCAGCACACAGTGATGGGGTCCACAAAGACGTCTGCCAGGGCCCCGGATTTTTCTAAAGAGAAAGCCCACACGGGCAAGTGAAAGGGCACTTACCTATGTGGGTTTTAGTCAATATAAGTCTTGACACGCCATTCCGCTCCGCCCAGAGCGGGAGAAGTCATTTGACGATAATACCCAGCAAAAAAAAAAAATGTAAGGAAGCATTGCAGTGCGTTGTTTGCACCAACTTAATTAACGTAACTCATACAGGTTTTTGTTGACCAATGACCTGTTGTAGATCGCGGGAAACCGATGGATGCGTTCAGCACAAGACTGGTCTTTGTGAAAAATCTTGACTTTTTTCCAGTAGTGGACTTCTATACGCTGAGAAGAAAATACAGATTTTTGAGTGCATTTTCTGACCAAAGACAATAGAAAACTTATCAGAATCACGAAGAACGGTTCTGTTCTAATCTCACCGAGAGAGGTTACGTAGGTGAAGTGATTTGAGAATAGTGTCAAACCCCTAGCATTAGTTGGATTGACAAGTCACTCCACGATCACTTCACCTTAATTATCAGTCTTCGTCTTCTCCATCATCAGCCTATACAAGATGCTGGACAAAGGCCTTCCCCAAGGCTTTCCACGATGACCGGTCTTGTGCTGCCCGCATCCATCGGTCATCGACCTTGATGGGGACTCCCTACACTGCGTCTTCCAGTACGTGGCCGCCACTCCAGAACCTTACTGCCTAATCAGCCATCGGTAGAACCGAGCAATGTGCCGTGCCCACTGCCACTTAATGATTTCCTCATTTCTGATTCCATCAGTCTTTTCAATGTTTTCTTAGTCAGTTGGTTTAAAAATCGCACTGCTGCAATCGATCGCAAGCCGACACTAAAACCTATATTTTCGTCCAATAACAATCGAAGACGTATATAAGCTTCTACCATACTATTGTAGTCTAATTATGTTTTGTATGATAGATCAAATCCCAGTGGTTCGGCACAATATACTCTATTTTCTGATCGTTATTATGTACCGGGAGCAGCGAGATTGGACCGGCCAATTGCCTGTGTATTGTGGCCATGAGTATGGAATGTGTTTGGGATACATTACCGCTGATCCTAAATTTGTTCGTGACTGACGTAAATTGGCGTACATATAAGTAGTAGCCATGATGCTGTGTCTAATTTGTCTATGAAGTATCTTAATTTGACAGGTCTTTGACATTTCTTTCCACTGAAAAAATTTGCACCATTTTCATGTTAAATGCTTTATGCTCTATGCTTCTGATGTAAATTAAAACAAAATTAATTATCAGTTAAGTTAATATCGGAAATAAAATAACATTAGAATCAATTAAAGGAAAATTATAAATTAAAAACAACATTAAACTACATTAATACCTCATCAATACCGCTAACATCAAAATCAAAGATAAGATTCAAATCACATTCAAATAAAATTAGAATACAATCCAAATTACTCGCTTAATAAATAAGTAAGCTATTAAAAACCATTAAACTATCCCAAAACCCACTTAAACTCATTTAATATTAACGCTACGAAATCTATACCAAATAAATCGTATGAATGAAAAGTTACAGTAGGTAAACAAAAATTTTATTTTAGGCACATTTTAAAGTTACCAGAAGGACGACATGGTACAAAAGTACACAGTTATCTTCGCTTGAAACATTCCAAATAATCAATTTTTTTTTTAAACCAGTCTCGAAACATAGCCTAAAAATACTACCAAACAATATCCTTCTTACTTCTAACACATGGTCACCGTAGCGTACAGTCACGCGCGGCGCGGTCACGGCTCCGCTTCATTACCGCGATGTTATTTTCAATCATAACTATAAACAGGTATTGTTCATCTAACTGTACTTTAAGTTCGGACGCACTCTTGCGTTTGGACGACTACCGACTGAACTGTCGTTAGTGTTGGTGAAGTAAGATGGGGCGCACGTTTCTGATTAGATGTTCTATCACTTACTTCGTATGAAGTTTTATTTGTTTATATGGGAGCTTCAATAACGTATACACGTGTACAATATAAATCTATATTAATAAATATGGTTGTTTAAGGAGTGTTCCTTTAATTATGGGAGGCAGAGATTATGGGTAACAGAGTTTTATTTAAATTCTAAGATATTATATGAGTTTTGCCCTCTCTCCATTATTTTAGTATTGCATAATAATAGAATATATTAAACAATAGATATACTCTTAAATTGATTGCATTTAAATGCCTCTACAAGATTTTTATCTTCCTGCCAACCCGCCGACTGGCTAATCTTTAACCTCATTCAGGTTGAAACTTTTCTGTGAAGTCGCGGGGTGCGGCTAGTTACAATAATTCTACATACAATACAAACGCGATCAAGACAAGTCGTGAGTGTGCGCCACATCTAATAATGGTAGCAAATAACGGGTTTTTTGATTAGACATACCATTGCTTGTCTATTTTACCTACTGTGTTCGAAATGGACATGATTTGTGGAGGCATTCGAGGTCGTGATAAGGAACGTCGCGAAGTTAAGCTACGGCTCCGATTTGGATGGGAAAATAATAGGATTGTTCCGTGTTGCATTTAACTTTTTTTTAATATAAATTATAAACTAGCGCTTGACAGCCGCCGTGGCGTAGCGGTAGCGGACGTGGCCGCTGCGCAAGGTGGCGCGGGTTCGATCCCCGCACAGTGCAAGTATTTGTATGCATGAATATGAATATTTGTACTGGTCTGGTCGTGCCTCGGAAAGCAGGTTAAGCCGTTGGTCCCGGTTGCCCTACGAACATCTAGTGGCAGTCGTTACGGGTTGTTGGAGCCCTCAAAAGTCCTACAATTGGTCTAACTGCAATGCTTCGATGTCGCCTTCGGGTTGTGGAGGTCAGACGGCGGTCGCTTCACGGAAAATGTCGAAGTTTAGCCATATCAGCAGTTGGACTGGTAAAGCGGACCCCAGACTCCAAAGCTGAAAAGGCTTCGGATGCGACTGGGATTAACGCTGGGATGATGATGATGATATAAACTAGCGCTTGACCGCAATCCCGCCTGATGGTAAACAGTGAGGCAATCGTTCATGGTAAAGCGCACTAGTTTATTAAGAGCCTATTCACTCTAGCCTTGAAGACATTCAAATTGTAATCCGACGGAAACACCGCCGCTGGCAAATTGTTCCAGTCCCTCGATGTACGCGGTATAAAGGAGGAGGTGAAACACTTCGTCCGGATCGTAGTGGTGTTAACAACATAAGGGTGGAAACTCGTCGTACGACGGATCGTACGAACTTGATATTGGATAGAATAGAATAGAATAATCTTTATTAAATAGCAGAAGTTAAATATGAATATTTTACAAAGGGTGACTGACACAATGGGCGGTCTTATCGCTAAGAGTGATCTTTTACAAACAACCTTTGGATGGAGTACCAAGAGGAAGGAGAGACAAGTCGATGTTAGTTTTTGGGGTTTCGTATTCAAAGGGTCATAACGCAAATTGATAAGTCTCCACTGTATCCAATGTCTGTCTATTGTGTCGCTTCACATAGCCTGAGGATGTCCTACCTTACTTTCACCAATTCACGGTCCCCGCTCGACAACACGTCTACCCCAACGGCCACAGCTAATATGGCCGGCTCATTGCCACTCATATTTGCTTCTGTACGCTAGACTCATCATCATCATCATCTCAGCTTTAATCCCAGTCGCATCCGAAGCTATTTCAGCTTTAGAGTCTGGGGTCCGCTTTACCAGTCTAACTGCTCATTTGGCTAAACTTCGATATTTTCCATGAAGCGACTGCCATCTGACCTCCACAACCCGAAGGCGACTTCGAAGCATTGCAGTTAGACCAATAGTTGGACTTCTGAGGGCTCCAACAACCCGTAACGACCGCCATTAGATGTTCGTATGGCAACCAGGACCAACGGCTTAACGTGCTTTCCGAGGCACGACCAGACCAGTGCAAATATTTGTATGCTTGACATACAAATATTTGTTCTGCGCGGGGATCGAACTCGCGCCTTTCGACTAAACCTGTTTGTTTCGTTCTCAAGCTCTGCTGCGTATTAGGAGATTGAGGGCTTGAAATGAGTAGGCGACACCAGGAATTCTTTAAATCTTGACTGTATTTCGAGTATTACAATAAAATAATTTGTGAAGTATATGTGATACGTAGCGCGTACAAAGCAGTAGTATTTCTAGAAGAAACATTTTATACGAAAAAACCGTTGACGCGTAGCTCGGTGGCTATTGGTCGATCGCATGCGTAGACGACCAATTGCTGTTAAGGAGATGGTAGCTACAGTTCTTAAAGCGAAGTTCATCTATTAAGGCGAAGTCTGAACACTGTTTATTTTAAATTTTCTAATAATTCTATTTCTCTCACATTCGTTCCTGACACACTCCACCAAAAGAATCTGTACATCTTCTCCTTTATCGCATTCCGCCTCTTAGAAGGATTACCTACATGCTAAGTCAAGCTTTTTTTTTTAATTAAAAAGTTGTGCTTGACCACAATCCCGCCTGATGCTAAATAATGATGCAATCGTTTATAACCCACTCTAACCACTCTCACACACTCTCACTCTCTAGTCACTCTAGCCTTGATGACACTTAATTGTAGTTCGCCGGAAACACCACTGCTGGCAAATTGTTCCACTCCCTCGATGTACGGGGCATAAAAGAAGAAGCGAGACGCTTCGTTCGAACCGTTGTGGTGTCAACAACGTAAGGGTGGTAACTCGCCGTATGACGCTGCCGATGACTGGTCCGATGATGGAACGGAGATGGGGGAATTAAATCATGCAATTCTCTCGCACACTCTCCAAAATGCATCCTACCCATTCCAGCTCAAAACGATCACCTTAATAAAACTGCTCATTTCCAGGTCCCATCTCAAACACCCACCTTAAGTTAACAAGTAATACTAAATATCTCCCCTACAGTTGTAGAATTTATATTGTGAAACGGTATCCTTCGCGTTTTATAGTTAAATACCTGAGTTCTAGAATTGCAGCGGGAGTACAGCCGGCTAAGTCGGGAAGAAATCACGATTTACCTACGTGCCTCACAATGATACAGTTGGGGTTAGGATTTACTGAGGAGCTGAGCGGAGAGGATAATGTTTGAAGTGGAAACTTTTTTAGGGACATTGAGCATTTTCGTTGGATGGCGAAAAACTTTTGAATTCGCGTGAGCGTGACCGACCCGAAAACGTGATCGCTACAGCGAGATACATATGTATACTGTGTATGGAGTATACAATGGTATACAATATGTAAAGAAAACCCTGTCCGATCCGTGAAGGTATTGTTAGGTATCCATAACTGATTCTACTAATGCCACAAAGACTGGCAAAACTTAAAAAGTACCCCCTAAAAAGTAAATATTAATTCGCAAAAGGAGGTAACTTACATGGCAACACATGCGCGAGCGACGGGGGGTATGGCACGCGGTCAAAGAAAATGCCGTCAGTATTGTACATTCATTCATACAAGGTACCTACCAATAATACCGTCAAAAATTATGTTGTCACTTTTAAAAGTTTACCAAATATTGGGGAAGTTAAAGTTAATTCGCGGAAACAAAAAGATTATTTCAAAATTCGTTAGTATTGTTACTATGATCATTGTGTAAAATTTCATTTTTTTTTTTTTACATATTATAAACTAGCGCTTGACCGCAATCCTGCCTGGTGGTAAGCAGTGACGCAATCGTTGATGGTAAAGCGCACTAGTTTATTAAGAGCCTATTCACTCTAGCCTTGAAGACACTCAAATTGTAGTCCGACGGAAACACCGCCGCTGGCAAATTGTTCCAGTCCTTCGATGTACGCGGTATAAAGGAGGAGGCGAAACGCTTCGTCCGGATCGTAGTGGTGTTAACAACGTAAGGGTGGAAACCAGCCGTACGACGGGTCGTCCGCTGGTGGAACGGAGATGGGGGAATTAAATCATGCAATTCCCTCGCACACTCCCCGAAATGCATTCTATAGAACACCGAAAGGCTGGCTACTCTACGCCTGTGCTCTAGGCTTTGGAGACCAACTCGAGTTAGATCAGGGTCACCAATCAGCCTCTTTGCTTTATTTTATTTGGTCATGTGATTACCCCTAGCCTTTATTGTCCTTATCGGTCGGACGGGTTTTTTTTTTACATATTGTAGATTGCGTGAGACAGTTTTTACTTCTGTCGAGCCATGATTTTTTTTAAATCATATTCATTGCCCCGCACTAAGTACACAAACAGCTCGACAAGGGCGCGAGTAGGCCCTGATTACATAACACGTCGTTACTAACAATTTGAAGCATATTGCTATTCCATTGCATTGTTTGATAAATATATCTGCTCACTGCAACATGAATAATACAATGAATCTTGTTGAGCTGTCAAAATAAAACTTATTGCTACTGAATAGCTGCCGCTGAATTGCTCAGCCACTTCGCCAAACGTGTTGTTTTATTAGAGATTAGTGGTGATCCGGTGACCGTCTTTACACAACCCCCTTGCTACGGATAGCATTATAAGCCGTGAAACCACTGAAGTGTACTGAATTACTGGTTTGTGGAGGTTAGATACACAGCCGGTAAATGTAACACATCGGGAAGAGGTTCGACAAGTGATGATTGATTACAGCTAAGATATGCAATGATTTAAAAAGTTGCTGTATACTGGGCGAAAAGGCAATAAAATTGGCCAATGCGGTACTAAAGACTAATACAAAAAAAACAACATCTTGTTTTTTAGTCTGGTTTTTTTGTTGTTGTTGTTCAGTTGTTTATATTTGTAAAATGGTTTTTTTACACAACGTTTTACGGTATTCCTAAAGTTACCAACAAGATCTGGATAGCATCTACATAAACTCAGCCTTTAACGTCTGAAAAGTTACACCACGAAATCCGGTTCTCAGCGTTTTGGAACCAAAGTACTGAAAATGTATCTCCCAACTGGCAGTTTCTTAAGTACGTAGACTGTAGAGTATAGTTTTCAAAATTATAATTACTAAGCAAAATATTTATTAAAATCGAAATCGAAGTGATATTTAAATAAAGAACAGCACTCTGATTGTCTCTCTCTCTAACTAAAAATACCGTTTTTGTGATAATAAGATCTCGTTTTCGTTCGACAGCCTCCGTGGCGTAGCGGGAGCGGACGCGGCCGCTGCGCAAGGTGGCGCGGGTTCGATCCCCGCACAGTGCAAATATTTGTATGCATGAATATGAATATTTGCACTGGTCTGGTCGTGCCTCGGAAAGCACGTTAAGCCGTTGGTCCGGGTTGCCATACGAACAACTAGTGGCAGTCGTTAAAGTATTGTTGGAGCCCTCAAAAAGTCCAACAATTGGTCAGCTGCAATGCTTCGATGTCGCCTTCGGTTTGTGGAGGTCAGACGGCAGTCGCTTCACGGAAAATGTCGAAGTTTAGCCATATCAGCAGTTGGAGTGGTAAAAAGCGGACCTCAGACTCCAAAGCTGAAAAAGCTTCGGATGCGACTGGGATAAACGCTGAGATGATGATGATGTAGATGAATTTGATCACGTTTTGTAAGATCTAACTTTAGCTTCTCCAGACTTAACCTTTGAGTCACTATTTGTATTTCGAACTTTATTGAGGTTAAGTCAAAGTTCTTAATACAAAAGTGACAACTTAGTACCGAACTAAGCTGCCATGTTTATATAAAGAACTGTATTTATATAATGGTTAGGTGTATAATTTAATAACCATTTAGGCGGTTTAGACTTGATCTAAATAAAATCCATGTTTTGTAACGAGTGGGTAAAGTTCCTTAAAATTACAATAATTGTATATACGGATACGCAGGTTACGTAAACGTTTTCTTTTCTAAGTCTGTAAGCGTGTTAAGATATTCACAGTACGCTCCTCTCATGCAATGCTTATCACAACACGAGATCTCCAAGTTTCTACGTCCGCTTGTTTACCTCTGTATAAGCTGAGACGCTCAACGATATTCCAGTTTAGCACAAAACTTAATTTTACTCATTTACAGTTTATTACGTGAATTTCGTTTTTATTAAATTGGGACAGATGAGGAAATTTTTTATTGAATCCATACTAATATTATAAATGCGAAAGTAACTCTGTCTGTCTGTCTGTCTGTCTGTTACGCTTTCCCGCTTATACCTCTCAACCGATTTTGACGAAATTTGGCACAGACAATCTTTAGACCCTGAGAAAGAACATAGGCTACCTTTTATCCCGGAAAATTTTGATATTCCCGCGATAACTCCACGCGGGCGAAGCCGCGGGCGGAAAGCTAGTATAAATATAAAATTGAGATATACAATGTTTGTTCACATCTGGCTCTGAAAGTGACAATGTCGCCGATTCTGTTCTTCACAAACTAAACTAATTTTCAGTTAAGTGCATCTTCTTCTTTCCATTTCGTTAAGAAAAGGATAGAAGATAACATTATAGTTTAATCCTATCAAATTAAGATACTTCATAGACAGTTTAAACCATTGATATAATATTAAACAGATATGATATGCTCTAACAAATTAACCGAAATAAATGTGCCGATCGGAGCAACAGCACACACATGCAATTTTTTTTATTCTGCGTACATTTCACACGTCGGTACAGTGTGAGTGAGATGGGGCGCAATCTAAAGCATAGAGAAGAAAAAGACGGCTAGTGTTTGTCGTTTGCGCTGTTAGTGTTTGTCGTTTGTTTTTACGAGTGTATCGAGAGTGACTAAGGCAAGAGGTTAGAATTATAATATTTTGTACGCTTCAAGTTCAATGCCCTAGTGACTTATCTACCTTAGTTTAATATTATATCTATGGTTTTGACACGATTAAAAACATGGCGACTAAAAATACACCAGTTTACGTCAGGAGCGCACTAATTTGACAGGTCTAAACTGACAATTTATCTTCTGTCCTTTTCTGAATGAAATAGAAAGAAAAATATGCACTAAACTTAAATATATCGACGCTTGAAAGGCAATCATATCTAAGCGACAAAAATTCGTAAATTTTGTTATATACACCAAACGACGCAAAAAAATCTGGCGGTTCGAATGGTGTATACAATATGTAAAGAAAACTCTGTCCGACCCATAAGGATAGTAAAGGTTAGGTAAACACTTGACCAAATATAATATAAAATTTTACATAATCATCATAGTAACAATACTAATGAATTTTGAAATAATCCTTTTTTCCGGGGAATTAATTCCAATTTCCCCGAAATTTGGTAATTTTTAAAAAAGTGACAACACTGGTATTATTATAAGCGAATAGCGACGCGATCACGTCACAGGTGCCGCGTGCTCTGCCCCCCGCCGCTCGCGGAATGGGGTTGCTTACCGCACATGTATTAAGTTACCTCTTTTTGCGAAATAATATTTATTTTTGTAGGGGGATTTTTTTTTAAGTTTTGCCTGTCTTTGTGGGCATTATTAGAATCAGTTATCGATACCTAACAATACCTTCACGGATCGGACAGGGTTTTCTTTACATATTGTATAACTTAATTTACGAATTTTTGTCGTTTAGATAGGATTGCCTTTCAAGCGTCGATATTTATATGGGTTGGTACACCCTTTGTAAAAACTTCATATTTATTTTCTGTAATTTATATGGTGTACTTAATAAAGAGTATTCTATTTTATTCTTTGCTTGCAAATTTCATATCAACATAGTCGTATATTTATTGAAACGCCCGAATTCTAATCTCACAGAAAGTCTTTTTTCTATGAAATAAATCTTCAAAGGAGGCAATAGGTGCAATTAAGATATATTTTAATGAATGAACAAAAGTCCTGAGGCAAGTTTGGCTCCTCAGGGAAAAACGCTTTGATATTGTATCTACAAATTTTTTGATAGGCCTGTATTAAAGAAGTGAAAAAATCTATGTGTTTAAGAAATTGTTAATTAAACCTCCAAGCTTTTTAGGGTTCCATACGCATAAGATAAAAACGGGACCTATTTTACCACCAGACAGTATCTCATGAACTAACAGATAGTTAAAATTTTCACAAATGATATATGTCTGTTGCCGTAACTACTAAAAACAGTTTTTTTTTTAGCTAATGGTACAGAACCCATCGCATTTTACCAGTTTCTTAAACTCTTACTGAATTATATTTTTTTCCTGAATTCGGTAATTAAAATAGGTCCTCTTAGTTATCAAAAAAAGTATGCTCAGATTTTTTTATTGTTATTATAAACTAGTGCTTGACCGCAATCCCGCCTGATGGTAAGCAGTCATGCAATCGTTGATGGTAAAGCGCGCTAGTTTATTAAGAGACTATTCACTCAAAAAAACTGAATGAATAGGAAGGAAGACGGCAGTTAAGCGATGTGGTGCAATGTTAAACCCAACAGCGCGACCAACGATGCTGCGCTAGAGGGAGATTGATCTGGAGACCCTTCACGATCAAACTCCCGACACAACAACATTTCGCGCATTGTATTCGGCACACATCAACACGCAACACAACTGCTCAGACCTGTCCTCCGTACGGCTTCACCAGCCATCATGGCCGGTACACGACGAATCGCTTGGCGGCAAGACTATGTCTGGTAGATGGTGACTTCTGCCGGCAGTCGATGTTATGGTCTACCACCGAGAAATGGTTCGGCTCAGATGGTTTGCTATAGAGGATCAAGGCGTTAAGGTTCAAGGTATATTAGGAAAATTTGACAGTTCCGGGTAGGTTGACCTACTGGCGCCTTGTTCCAACCACTGCTGAGTATACATAACATCACCCCTATAATTCCCAAAGAGGATGCTCATGTTCCATCTGTTTTTTTTGCAGTAATGTTCAAGTCTGGTCATAAATTCAGCTGCCACTGACAAATTTCAGATATAAAAAAAAGCCAACAACAATTTTCCCGATCCGTTTTCGAACCTTAGAACCTCATGAAAGGTCTGCCTTTGTTTTTGTAGTGGATAATTTTCCCTTTCTTCTTCAGAATTTATCTCGCAAAACAATCTTCATCCTGTTCCTTAAAAAACTTCTAAACAAATAATAGTTCATAATCTCGGGCCTCCTCGTGCCCTACACGTTGACAGGGGCGTGGGCCCAATAAATCAGCACCCCCCGCCCTAAACATGTGTTCGAAGATATATGACACAATATGGACACACATGATATAAATATATGATACGGTATAAATATCGTAGCTGAGGAGATAATGGTAAGAAAATATTGGGATAAGGAAGGCAAATATGGTTGTGAATCGTATGGTGGATTAATTAATTGCTTACTAAGAGTTATAGGATATGGTATGGACAACTAATGTCGCCAAAACCAATCGAATCAGTGGGAAAACTGAATCCTATACATGATGACCGCAGCTGCGTTCTTAAAAACAAATGAAGATTCTTTTTAGGTCCACTAAGTCACTGCAAGCAGGAATATTTCTTTCGGTGTTCAGATATATGTAGATATTGGCGATAGCACATTTCTGTTGATTTGTAAATATGTACTTGCAAGTTAATAAGTTTCCACGTTGACATGGGCTGGAAACAGTGTCATTGCGGATACTTAAATAATTTCCATAATGAGCTTATAAGATTAATAGGCCAACACTGTCTGTAGACATGATAATTCATTTTGATATTAGATCTGGTTGGCTTAATGCAATTAGGGCAGATCTCAAGCTGTATTCAGCGGCATCTGGTAAGAATGGATGCCTTGAAAAGCTATTCAAAAACTGAAGTAACTTTGCCTGTCTGTCTGTACGTTTTCACGTTTAAATCACATTGAAATTTGATAGACTACCGATCTATAGGATATGATTCGAAAAAGAAAATAATAGGCTATGAATTCAAAATTCACGCAGACTTAATCGCGAGAAACAGCTAGCTATTTTAAAACTAGTAGCCTCCCCTCCCCTTCTCTCTGAAAACCAACCCTAACTAAAATAATTAGCGCAAAAGCGAATTTTTCTACAGCAAATCCGTTTTCGCCTTGACTGCGCACTATGATAAAAGCGAAAAGTGAGGCGAAATTCTCTTCTTTTTTTATCTGCTTCATAAATATTGGTTTGGAAGCGGATTTTTAAAAGTATAACAGTAAAGTATTGCCTGCAAGCGAGTGGTGCAGTAAGATTGCAGTATAGAAGCAGTATTACAGAGCAGTGTCTGTTCCTGAAGGGATTTTGTTCTCTTTTGGGCTGGATGTTGAAAGAAGCCATTTTAACTGACTTTAAAAGGAGGTAATGTTTTCAATTTTGATGTTATTAAAAGGAATAGTATATAATTATGAATCATCATCAACAACCTTTTTTTTATCGTCGCACTGCTGGACACAGGTCTCCTCTCATACAGAGAAGGATTGAGCGTAATCACCACGCTTGCTTAATGCGGATTAGTCCAATTTAATTATGAATATAAAACTTATAACTGGTGTTGTAGTAGTTACAGGTGTTTACGTCTGATAACAATTTATGTGTCTTCAAGGCTAGAGTGAATAGGCTCTTAATGAACTAGCGCGCTTTACCATTAACGATTGCATCACTGCTTACCATCAGGCGGGATCGCGATCAAGCACTAGTTACAATTATATAAGTTTTATAAATAACTAGAGTTTTTGAGATAACAAGCATAAAAATTGAAGTAGGTATTGTAAACATGTCCTTTTTTTTGTAGTCAGGTAAATAAGAAATCTAATCGTTAGGTACAGTGTTAGCTAGCACTATGTCCACCAAATGCTAAATTACTGTAAGGTTAATTAAATAGGTATTCAACATACCAAAGAAGATATCTTTCATCAAAATAACGTTTGAGTATGAAAAGCATTACACATTCACCTAAATCTTACGCCCCGCTTATTTCTTTACAAAATCACCCCCATTTCAGCGCCATTCGCGCAAAAGCACCCTCCTTACACTTATCACGTAACACCACTACTTTTGCAATAACGAAACGCGAATGAATCCGGATGGCAAACTTGTATGTAATGAAAAATGTTACCCCGCGTGGTGTGATGAAAGTCGTTAGGTTGGTAGTTCTGAAACTTGTAATATCTTGGTGTTGGTACCACTTGTTAGTGTTTTGTCCTCAGTAAAATTGGTTTTGTAATTTTTGAGTACAATCAAATGAAAGTATGTATATGTATGTACAAAGTTTATTAACATGGGGCCTGGATTTCACATTTAAATTAGTTTTACATAATACAGTATGTTAAATAACAGAGGGCGTTCCCTTAAACTCGTTAATATATATCATTAATAGATTAAAATAAAAATATCAGCATAGAAAAATAAACATAAAAAAATCCGAATAAAAAAGAATTCTAATTGGAAATAAATTTGAAACCTCTTGTTTTAAATCAAAATAGTAGTCGTCATGTATAAATAAATTGCGACGTTGCCGTCTTTCATGTTCGCGTGTACAGTGCGTTTCTTTTAAATTTTTATTGAATATTTTCTTATTGGATTTTTTTTTTAAACATTTTGTTTTCGAATGGATATATTTTTTTAGCATGTATGTATGCTATACTATTTCGGGTTAACGGGAACGCCCTCTGTTAGTTAACATACTGTATAATCAGCATATTTCTTCCACATTTTATATTTTTATTTTTGGTTCGTGGATTGAGTATTTTAATTTTTAATTTTTTTTTTAATTTCAATTTTGTCAATTAATTCTAATTCTGATTTAATTTCGATTATAATTTTATTCTTATAATATTTCTTCTACAATTTTCATTTTGCATTTTTAATATTGGAAGTACCTTTTTATATAATGTTGTTGCTAATTTATAAGTATGCTATCTCTGTGGACCATGCTCTGACAATAAAATTTATTATTATTGTATTTTGTGACCAAAATAATCGGCGGCTTTACCCAATTAAAATAGAGAAATTATTGGCAATATTCAGTATAATATTTTTGAAATAGCTACTGCAATCTCTCGTTTGACGGAGCGTTAAGATATAATGAAGGCGCGTCGCATTCAGAACGATTCGATTATTAGTTTGAAAATGAAATATGAAATACAACATTAACGGTTTATTTTTCCATGTTTTTCCTTTTGAAGTAGCGTGGTAATAAGTGGCAATTACATTGAAATAATTTTTAACTGGGGCCAAAACGAGGGACCTGTTGAAAGTCGCGGGAAGCCGCTGGATTTGGGAGGCGTAGGACTGGTCGTCATGGAGATACTTGGGGGGGCCTATGTCCAGCAGTGGTAGTCTTCGGGTTGAAATGATGATGATGAAAACGAGGGATTTTAAATACTGTCCTGCCAGCGGCTTCGACCGCATTGAGGTTAGAAACTAGCTCACCAGAACGTACTGCCGGAATGAAATGTATCTTATGTGGTAATTGAGGTTATAAACTATCTGCGTTCAAAATTTTATCTAAATCTGTTAAGCCGTTTTTGCGTCATTGAGTAACAAACATACAGTAGGATTTTTGCAATCGCCAACCGGTCTTGAACAAGCGTTGTGATCTGTGTTCTCCTTATGGGCTGCAATAGCTTCTTATTCTGTATAACGCTCTGACACGTTTGTTATGACTTAAAATTAAGAGACATACCTATGTATAAAACCGATGACCTAGAGAAGGTCGCAGGAAGCCGATACGGGCAGCACAAGACCGGGTATTGTGGGAAGCCTTGGGAGAGGCCTTTCTTCAACATTGGACTTCTATAGGCTGAAGAAGAAAAAGAGGTGTAAAACCAAAAAGTTGGCATCCATTCTTGGAGTATTTTACTTTGGTATCAATTTTTTGAGTAAGTATTTTAGTTTGAAACTATGTATAGCAGTGGCGAAGGGTGAAATTTTGACAAAGGGAAGCCGGTCCAAAAAAATAAACACTTAAACACTTACCTACTGCAGGATATCTTGGAGGAGGTCTTCAGATAAGAATAGTATTAAAAGCCCCACCTTCACCATACAAAAAAGGACTGATGATTTGATAACAGTGTCTTTCAAGTATGATAAAAGCGGCAGCAAAAGAAAAAAAAAGCCTTTTTCGACGTGCATCTCCATACCACACATGCATGCTTGTTAGTAAGTACTAAGTTAAGTACCTATTGTTAGGGAATAAGAGTCAAGAAAAAATAAAATAAAAAATTACAAAAATAATAGTGTTAAAAACCTAACCACACAAACACCGATCCAAAACCAACAAAAATATTAAGCAAAAATAAAGCAAATTATACACAATCACAACGTTATTTATATTGTAATGCAATGCGTCTGTTTTTTTTTAACAAAATGAGCTAAATGATGTTATAAAAATTCGGATTACTTTTCATTTTATTAAGCAATTTTTTTTTAATTGACATGATAGCCAAATCGGACAATCTCTGCTCTTTTTGGCAGTTTCGCACATATGTGTGAATGCGTTTTAAAGCAGAAAATGACCGCTCAGCTGAAGCTACTGAAATGGGGAGGGTCAGAATTAAACTGCAAAGAGTCGAAACTTGAGAAAATGCGTCTTTCAAAGACGTATTCTGGAGCTGTAAAAAAAGCTCATAGGTGTCCAATTTATTTAACGACGCTGACGTAAGACTTTAAGTTCATTCAGCAGGTAGTCAGTTGAGCAGCACTCTATATGAATTAAAGCCATAATAACAAACAAAATACACAGTATTTAACCAAATCTGCGATTAAATTACGTCACAGAATCAGTCACAGTTTAAATACCACAAATATTAAAATATAACAAACGAAAAACACGAAAAACGAACACATGTCACATACTAACAATAATTTATTTTCAACCAAACGAAATGGAACACGAAAATATGCCAAAATAAAAAGAATATGACTTGCGAAGGATTTCATTATAACGTTTCTTTGTCTCATTCTAATAGAGGAGAGGAGAGAACTGCAAGCCGGTCGGCATCAGCCTATCTTTTCTCAAAAATTACGGACGGTTAGCGATCATTAGAAAGAGATGTCTGACACGCTCTGTCTCTTTTCGCCTCATAGTAAAACGTTTGACCGAGGTAGGCTGTAATTCGTCGAGTTGCCTTCAATGTAATGTACGAAAAATTTAAGCGCTGATTAATTTACGACTATAAAATGAAATGTGATACTTAGGGTATTGCTAAGAATTACTATTGCTATTGTAAATCGCGCAGGCATTTGATTAATAATACTTTGTTAATGAAATAGAATGTAAATACTTTTGTATGAATATGGAACTGATTTTTGAAAGGTAACCCGGTGGGAATCGGCTTGTATGGACTCTTCGCCACTGATGTATAGTGATGCTATACAAGTGGTTAATGGCGCCGAATTCCCTTGTACAAAAACTAAAGTAAATTTTAGTCTAGTGAATCTTTTTCTTTCAATATAATTATGAAAAGGATAGAAGATAAATATTAGTTTAGTCCTATCAAATTAGACCGCGCCCGACGTATATTGACGTATTTTTAGTACCTACCCATCTTTTTTAATCACGCCTAAACTCTCTATGACCTGTTTTAATTTGACAGAACTAATCCATACTATTATACTGTAATATTATAAATGCTAAAGTACCCCAAAACCCCAAAACTACTGAACCGATTGTAATGAAATTTGGTACACACATAGTCTAGAGCCTGAGAAAGGACATAGGCTATATAACATCCCGCTATGACAAATAGGGGACGAGCAGTAACAAAAAATATTGCGAAAATAGGCGCTAACATTATTTTAACAGGCGCTTATTTTATATTAACTGACTTCATTTTGATTTACGGGAACCTCCGTGCGCTGTAAACTGAAGTCCACGCGGACGGAGTCGCGGGCAAGAGCTAGTATTTTATGTTTTATCTGTGTTCTGTCAATGTACTTAAATTTAGCTGGAAACAAGGGAATCAGGCCAATATAAAGCGAGCACTATTCTCCTATCCAATTCTAAAACAAGAGCACGGAAATAAAGCGAAATACCGACGGATAATATATTCACGTACGAACCCAGACGTTCCATCATGGCCGACGCAATCTGACACGCCGATCTGACACTCCGACATCAGTGTCAGCCGGTGTCAGGTGTCGGCACGTCGTTCGTAAGATCATCATTCACAGCCGCAATACTTGGACACTTGAGTAACGTTTGAGTGAGTGGACAAGGATTTTGTGTTGCAATCGTAATGTATGAGATGTCTTAGAAATAAGCATAAATGTTAGCATGTTATGTGTTGGGTAATATAATTATTACAAAACTAGCTTCGTTCAGCGGTTTCATCCCTGGAAGCTTGAATCCCGTGGGAATATCGGGATAAAAAGTAACCTATTAAAAAAAAAAAAGTTGCGCCACACTAGGAATTTCTCCTGTATGGGATGGGGGTGCGTTAACAAACATATAAACTCACATACACAAACAGGAACAGGAACAACTAATGGTAGGCCACACAAATATTTGTTCCGTGCGGGAATCGAACCCGCGATACGCAGCGCAGCAACCAAACATTTATCCATGCCGTCCCTAACCATGCCGTCGGAATTCCTGGTTATAAACTATGTGTGTGCCAAATTTTATCTCAGTGAGTGCTGTAGTTTTTTTTTTTTTTTTACATATTATAAACTAGCGCTTGACCGCAATCCTGCCTGATGGTAAGCAGTGACGCAATCGTTGATGGTAAAGCGCACTAGTTTTTGCGTACATAATAAGTCTATAATGTTCCCACTGTAGGGACACAGGTCTCCTCTCGGTGAGAGGGAGTGGGCCGTAATCTACCACGTGTACAGTGGTACAGTGCGGGTTGGTAGATGTCACATGTCTTCAATGTTTTTGACTCTAGGACATGCCGGTTTCCTCACGATGATTTTCTTCGCTGTTTTGAGAGCAGTGGTTATGAAATAATTTTGACAAAGTAAAGTGGCAGTGGGCTGGGTACATTGCCCGTAGGACGGATGCCCGATGGGTCCGGCGGGTTCTCCAGTGGCTACCACGCACCGGAAGACGCAGCGTGGGTGGGCCACCGACGGCCTGTTGGAAGATCGCGGGAAACCGCTGGATGCGAGAGGCGCAGGACCGGTCGCCATGGAGATCCTTGGGGGACGCCTTTTTCTAGCAGTGGACGTCTTTCGACTGATGGGGTTCGAACCAACTTGTAAGTCGCTGCCATCCCTGTTCGCTGTTCAGTTTTTGCGTGAAAGAGTATTTATTATGTTGCCGTATCGTAATCGGGTTTCAATCAAATCAAATCAAAATTGTTTATTTCAAATTAACCATCACTTGGTACTTTTGAATAGTCAATGAACCGAGAACTACCGTCACTGTAAAAACTAAATGTATACATGAATGCAATATAGAAATTTGATTTCATTGCCGTCACACCCACTCCGGCCCGTGTGCAGGTTATAAAATAATGTCGTTTTCACGTCTTCGAATTTTTGGTGCTGTCGGTTGCAACTACTCTTCACGGAAAATATCGAAGTTTAGCCAAAAATCAGCAGTTAGACTGGTAAAGCGGACCGCAGACTCCAAAGCTGAAGAAAAAGCTTCGGATGCGACTGGGATTAACGCTGAGATGATGATGATGGTTGCAAGTAGACTCAATATACTTCCTTTATAGTATATGACGCGCGCTTTTTTGTTATTGACAGTAATCGTCTGACGTCCTTCAACGGGGCTGTGAACCGATAATGTATCCAATTTTGCTTACCTGTATTTGCTAGCATCGGTGTTTCCTTCGGACTACAATTTAAGTGTCTTCAAAGCTAGTGTGAATAGGCTCTTAATAAACTAGCGCGCTTTACCATCAACGATTACATCACTGCTTACTATCAGACAGGATTGCGGCCAAGCGCTAGTTTATCCATATCCATACTAATATTATAAATGCGAAAGTAACTCTGTCTGTCTGTCTGTTACGCTTTCCCGCTTAAACCTCTCAACCGATTTTCATGAAATTTGGCACAGATAATCTTTAGACCCTGAGAAAGGACATAGGTTACCTTTTATTAAAAAATAATTGATATTCCCGAGGGAAATCTAAAAAGCGCGATATAACCGAATTCCACGCGGGCGAAGCCGCGGGCGGAAAGCTAGTAATTTATAAAAAAAGTATATCATCTTGTGAATATTAAAATACGTATTTGTATTAATTATTGTCGATTTTCTGTCTGACCTATCTTCCAAAAACTTTACTTAAAATCCTGCCCCCTCAACATTTCCGTAAGGACATGAACACAAAGCAGTAATATTAACCGTTAAAATCAGTGAGTGTGTACGTCTGGAGCCCGCGTTATCTCGTAACAAATGATTATGGAATTTATGGAAGATGAACGGCTGCGGCATAGAATAAAGAGAGGGAAGTACGTTATCTTCATACAAACGGACCGCGCGCGGCTTGTATGTGTGCGCCATAGTATCTATGCGTCGCCGCACGCACACCTAAACACAATATCAGAGTGCCTATGACTGCGCTAGTCGCGGCTAGCACGGAACGAGGTTCGCGCGTCACGGCTTTTCGGCACAATTAGCTTTTAAAAAATGATCACATAAACTGCAAAGTTGGTATGTCTATTTATGAACAAATAAAAGACTTATATTTTTCAAATTATATTTCTAAAAGTTATTTACAAGGATACGGATATATTACACATTAAAGTTTAATAACAACGCGTTTCGTAATAGTCGAAACCGAAGAAAGTATATTTCTAAAATTTTGTATTAAATGTGTGATTCAATAGATGTTATGTTTGTTTGTATTAATTAAAAATAAAAATAAATATGGTTCTTTATGTGTACAAAACTAAAAATAAAAATTACAAAAAAAAAAACTGACTAGTATATGTAAACTAAATACTAAGCAAATAATTTAAACATAAGCTCTTAGTCTATAAATATTTGTTAGCGGTTTGGGCGACAACCGTAACCGACGAAGTGCGGACAGTCGTCAACCCTAAGACAGTAGGCAATTAAATCGCGGATTGGGTCGCAGATAACCTACTTCCCCTCTTTATTCTATGGCTGCGGTGCGGCTTACCGCGGGTAGCTGGGAGGTAGCGTCAGCAGATTAGGTTCGAAGATGTTAAAAAAAAACCCTAAAAAGCAAATAATGAAATTTTACAATTTACCAGCAGCGGTGTTTACGTCTGACTACAATTTAAGTGTCTTCAAGGCGAGAGTGAATCTCTGAATGTTCTTAATAAACTAGCGCGTTTTACCATCAACGATTGCATCACTGCTTACCATCAGGCGGAATTGCAGTCAAGCATTAGTTTATAATATGTAAAAAAAATTAATAAGGAAGTACTCAGTACTTATTCTTGATTTCGTATCTTTTTTTTTGTCGTTCCTTTAATACCAATATGTCGTTTCTTTATCTATTTACTGTGTCTAGTTACATAAGTAATCAAATAAATACATAAATACATTTGTATAAAATGTTATGAAGGAATAAAGAGTGAAAGTAAATGTCTAAATTTTGGTTATTTTTTAATGAATTTCTCTACATATTAAAAAAAAAAACAAATCTGCGTTCTCTTAGTAAATAGACTTCTAGGTATCAACGCAAGTAATATTTCAATCAATGAATCTTGTTCTTATAAAAAGTGCTACTTATTTGGATATGTATTTTGATTCCTCCGTGGCGCAGCTGTCAACACGCCTGCCTGCGACCTGGAGGCCCCGGGTTCGATCCCCGGCCAGGTCATGATGGAAAACGATCTTTTCCTGATTGGCCTGGTTCTTGGATGTTTATCTATATACATATCTATTATAAATATAGTATCGTTGAGTTAGTATCCCATAACACAAATCTCGAACTTACTTTGGGGCTAGCTTAATCTGTGTGATTTGTCCGTATTTATTTCTTACATCATGTTAATCAAATGTTACTTAAAATAAAGTTTATATTAAGTGAAGTTTTAAAACATTACTTTAAATTATAAAAGTAGAAAAGATTTGACCGTTTGTAGGTTTGCTACACTTTCACGCTAAGACAGCTAATTGGAATTGGATGAAATTTAGCACTACCGTTGGCTGGATATGAACAAAGGCCACATTTCATGATCGCATGAGACAGAGTCTTGGAAACAGCTAGTTTAATATAGGTAAATAGGTACCTTATTTTAAGAATTAAATGATCCGATTTTTCTTCTAACCCTCCAGCCAGCATAGAACGCGGAAATCCGTTGAAAACCCGACTTGAACTCGCAGTCTTTGATACAAGAAGAAAAAAAATATTTTTATGCGACGCCTCTTTCCTTCGCCTTTGGAATGGCTTTAAACCTATTTATCATCACGACCTCTCCTTTCGGGGGTAAAAAATTGACTGAATGGAGTGATGCCCTCGGAGTGATTCGGAATAATTCGGATATTTTTTCCTGTTTTTTGGAGCGTGGCGTTGATAGGGTTAAGTAACTTCCCTGAAAGGATGTTCAGTAACGTTGTCCTTATTTCGTGAATATGTTGTCTGTACTTTTTATTCGGATGAGGTTTATTTGAGAATATGGGTAGATAAATGGATCGAATAATTCTTGGGTTTATTATACATGTTGGCATATGTATTAAGTTAATAATTGTAAAATGATTTAATGCAAATGATATAGATTAATTAATACTGCATTTAATTGATTTTGAATATCATAACTAATAATGTTTTTTTTTTTTTTGTTTCAGGTAACATTCATCATCACATATTTCATCTTAATTCACTTTCAATCAGCACGGTAATGTAAAAACTTTTTTGTAGTGTATCGAAAAATAACATTATGCTTTCACGCTAAAACTGCTGATTGAATTTGGATGAAACTTGACACAAGAGTAGACCATGGCCTGTAGAAGGAAATAGGCTACTTTTCATCTTGGATCACAGACGGAGTCGTAGGCAATAGCTGTTTATAATATATGTATTGACGCAGTCTTTGCGATTTATCGACAATATCGTACGTTCTAGGAATTCGCAGATTCACAGAACATCTATTAGAATAATTATAATACCTTACAATCCGATTTAGAAGAAATGAAACTACTTATATTCCATGCAAAAGCAGTAATCTGAACATCCCTAATTAAATATTATTTGATAAAATCAGCATCGTATTTCATTACGAATACCAATGTAAAAAATAAACTCCCATAAAAAACTTACAACTCTTATTTCTTACACATAAGGACTAAACTACATTATTTTCGCGTTTAGAATATACATTCGCAATTTTGTTTTCCTGTTAATGTCAGGTACCATTTTCCTTTGACAATAACGTCTGGTTTTGATGTCTTAATAAAACCCTTGGTACGCTATCTGGGGGTATCAAGTACCCCCAAACGGGGTATCAAGTTCCCCGAACATTTCGGCTCGGCTGTGTTAGGGTTAATTAGTGGAATTGTGGGCCATAATCAATGCTTCGGAATATTCCGATTCAATAGTTGGATAACAGTTGTTAGTGGAATTGAAGGTTTCTAGCAAAATGTTTTGAAGTTGCTCAAGAAATAGTTTTAATATTGATTTCAACCACAAAAATTTTATCAGTAGGTAATCATATTAGTATTATACGAGTAAAAACGATCTCTATATCTACTATATTTTCGCGCCTTTTTTTAATAAATTATTAACTAGTGCTTGACCGCAATCCCGCCTAATGGTAAGCAGTGATCGTTGATGGTAAAACGCCCTAGTTTATTAGGAGACTGTTCACTCTAGCCTTAGTAGTGAAGGAAAATGTCGTGAGGAAACCGGCATGTCCTAGAAGCAAAACTTCGAAGACATATGAAATCTACCAAACGACATAGGGCCCGCGTGGTAGATTACGACCCACTCCCTCTCACTGAGAGGAGGCCTGTGTCCCAAGAGTGGGAACATTATGGGCTGAATATGTTATGATATAAGTTGAATGAAACCCTTCAATATCGCGTAATATCTTCTAAAGAAACCTTGCCTTTGGTATGTTTATTCCCTTTTCTTTACACCCTATATAAAGCACCTGATGATTTTTATAAAATTATATAAATTACCTGTCATAATCATAAGGGTTATAGAAAAGCTAAACACACAGAAATATTCTTTTTTAAAAACTCATTTGCTTACGTCATGTTTCTTTGATAGGTTTAGTGAAATGATTTATTTATATTCACATCAAAAACGTAATGTAAAAAAAACACGTGGTAGAACTGAAACCCTAAAACATTTTGGTTTCAAAATAATGAGACGAATGAAAAATGTTTTAGTAATGACGAATAAAATATAAAATCTAACTTTGTATCACGATATATAAAGTTACATAATTATTTTACATTTTATTCGTATATAACTTGTTTATACGAAACCCGAAACACGTGTCCAGTATTTTTAAGTAAAGAATCTATGTACCTACAAAATTTCAAAAAGATATCATGAAAAACCACAAAGTGATAGAGCTTGCTATTCTATTTGGTTGTCCCAACAAAAATATGACCAAAGCTCCGATCGGGCGGGCGAGCGCGGAGCATTGACCTCTGGCCTCAGCTGTAGCGCCCGCAAGTCATAAGATCTATCGTAACCGCTCGGTAACCTCTCTGCAACTATCTCTAAATTTATTTTTGATAAAATGTCATATGGTATAAAACTGATTGGAATCGATTCAATTGCTTATTCTAAACAAACTGTATTCAGGTTTCACTTAAACAATAAATAACGTTGTATATTACTTATATTATTTATATTTTGTTCTGACTCAGATTTTACATTTTCAATAAATGATGCAAGAGGCTTACGGTAACTAAAGTATGAAATATTAACTGCGCCTCGGGGTTACTCCCGCGTAGGTTTTGTTTTGTGGGAATATCGATAAAAAGCATTTTATGTGTTAGTCCTCCTGTGTGCCAAATTTCATCTAAATCCGTTCAGTAGTTTTTGTGTGCAAGAATAACAAACATCCATCCATACATACAAACTTTCGCATTCTTCCTATCTCACTTTCTCTCGCGTTAAATCTTATGAATGTAGGTATGCGTCTGTCTCTTTCGCTTCAAAAATCAAAGAAAATCTAAATCCGACCATTTTTATTAGGTACTTTAAACATGTTTGTAGCAATTTTTTTTGACACTCATACCTATACTTAAAACGTAATAGTATTCAGCAATACATTTTTTTTTGTCCAACAAAAGGCGGTCGTCTTTTTGTAACGTCAATGTCTTAGACAGATATTATCTTGGACAATGATAAGAGTTTTCACTGGACTGTTTATTTGCCGCCACGGGAAATAGGGTATGGCGCAAAGGAGGAATTCACACCGATGACGCTGGAGACTTGCATGGATCGTCGATGATCCAGTTGGCAGTTGGAGACGCATCTTCACTTTGTGCGTCCTGTGTTTTCTTGTGAACACAGGACGATACAGGCAGATAGGAGTAAACTGTTATTATTGTAAGGAAGGAAGAAAAATACAGGAAAATATAGGATTACTAGCTTTCCGCTCGCGGCTTCGCCCTCGTGGAATTCGGTTATATCGCGATTTTTAGATTTCCCTCGGGAATATCAATTTTTTTTTCAATAAAAGGTAGCCTATGTCCTTTCTCAGAATCTGAAGATTGTCTGTGCCAAATTTCATGAAAATCGGTTGAGAGGTTTAAGCGGGAAAGCGTAACAGACTAACAGACAGAGTTACTTTCGCATTTATAATATTTCAAAAATTCGACTATATCACTGTCAATAGGCTCTTGTTGTCGGCGATCCTAATAATATTATAATCCACCATCAACCATTCGGTTTGCATTAAAGCGGAAATTGCGGAGTTACTTTCTAAACAAACAATTAGGGTAACAGCCTGTCTCCCAAGTTTTAGTATTGTATATATTATAAGTATGTTATTTTGGTAATAGTATGTATGTGTATATAGCTTATTTGTTTAATTGGTTTAAGAGTCTTTTTTCCTTATATTTTTTTTTTCAACTAAAGCTGCAGACTGTTAGAAAATACCGAAGGCATTAAGTCTGCCTTTGTACATTTCTTTGCACGAAATTGTAAATAAATTAATGCGGAAGTTTGTGACAATATGCGAATGGATGTTTGTTACTCTTTCACGCAAAAACTACGGAACGGATTTAGATGAAATTTGGCACACAGGTGGTTTATAACCAGGAATAATACACAGGATTATTCCTGGTTATAAACCACCTGTGTGCCAAATTCAATAACGGGGAAAACGTTCCCGTTATTCTCCCGGGATCGAAACTTACGCAAGTGAAACCACGGGGCGCAGCTTATATTTCTGTATTTTGTTTAAATACATAAACATGTTATTGTATGTCTGCTAGCTTATATACTTACTATGTCTTTCTTAAAATAACTAAATTAGATTAGTAATAAAACAAGCTTTATAAAAGTTCCCACAACGGTGTAACTGTACGCCGCGCGCCGACAGATGGGACAGAAGTGGCTCCGACAAAAGGAGAAAACCTTTGTTTTTCCACCAATATCTAGAGTCTATTGATTTATCTTTCCAGTATACCTTCTATGTTTTTTTATGTAAGAAGATATCCGAATGTTTTTGTTATGAAAATAGAAAACATTATATTATTTCAATTCTGAAAAGATAGCTTAATATACTTGTTTGCGAGTGATGGAGTCAGCATAGTATTGTAATGTTTGTCAAATACAATTAAATTGTATTTGCTCTAAGTACACGTTTCAACTACCTATATCTCTCCTTGTTCAAAACCAATCAGTTTTAATGAAAGTGTATTGTTTAATTGGGCCATTCATATTTCCTTTAGGTATCTCTTTCTTACATAATCTTGGCTGTATGTAGGACCACCTTTTCCGTTTTGTTTAAGTTATAAAGGACGAGCCTATTGTAATAAATCCGGAATAAATTCAAGCTGGCTCATAACTAGCGTGAAATTTGTACTGAAAAAATCATGTAACACTCTAATTGATATTGTAAATGTAAACGAACCTCGAGCTTGGTTCCGCATTTTCTTATTTGTGCAGAAAAAGTTTACTCTTTTAACAGTGATGTAAATCAGTTGGTAATCAAAATTCCTTACTAACTTACAACCTCTCGATAGTCTAACATTGTATGTGTGTATATCTTTTTATTCCAACATAATATATGTATAATATTGTTTCATGTATATCTTTAAAAAAAAAAGCATTGTCGCACACTAAGAATGGATGAATCAATGAATGTTTGACTGATCGATTCGCCCGCTTCAAGGTTGTAAGAACTCTCAACCAATCAGAGCGCCAAACGCGGTCGATATCGACGATCGAGTCTCGTAATGAAAACTCATACCAGACATACTGTACTGTGTGTCGTCTTAAAGTTAAGAACGATAAAGAAAGAAAGAAAATATATTTAGTATTTTATTATTCTTGTTTTTTTTTCTGTTTACTTTTATCATTCTTCAGCTTTCTTTATTCTGAATCCATCAGTTGTATGTAAATGAGCTTTACTTTCATGATCTCTACGGCGCAAAATTTACTTATTCTTCTATTTATTCTTCTTGAATACTGGATATTTACGACTTAAGTTTTTCGGAATAGTAGGTAGTGTACTGAATAATATTGACATGAAAACTTTGTTGTTCATTAAACTAGTCAACATCCCCATACTAACAATATTTTCATTTGCAATTCTGTTTGCCCTGATTATGGGTGATTTGGTCCCACTCACTAACAAACAAGGCGTCGGGTTTCAAAGCTATCTCACCGTTTTCAGTCCAACGTAATTACTAATCCGACACATTTTTAGTCTTTAATTTCGGGGGTACAAAAGGCCCCATTTGCTGGTCGGCGTCCCGTGAAATTCAGATTTCAGTTTCGCCCTGTTACCTCCGTGTGTAACGGGTTAATAAACTGGAGATTAGCTAAATATTAATTTATATTATAATCTATGTATATTTTTTCCACTTTATGAAGTTATAAATGACCCTCGAAGCTTGCAGGGTTAATGATACCTGTATTTCAATAAACGTGCTTTTGAGATGTGATTTTTTTATATATTAAAGAAACATCGAAGTTGAATTTATATACTAGGTTTTGACCTAGCCAACATTTTAGTGATTTTACAAAATTCTAAAATATGAAAGTCGCTTTCGTTTTTTTTCAGTACCTACACGACCGCATCATCATCAACCTTCTTACCGTCCCACTGCTGGGCACAGATCTCCAAGCTTGCTCAATGCGGGTTGGCGATTTCAGACTTACAAGTCCAGATTTCCTCAATATGTTTTCCTTCACCTTGTAATCAGTCATTGGTGTCCAAGATATACTTAGAAAGTACATATAACTTAGAAAAGTTACATTAGTACTTGCCTGACCTGGAATTGAACCTTGAGAGGCTGGTGTTTTAACCACTAGGCCGTATAATTTACTCTTATTACAGCGTAAATAACAGTGGTAGTTATTTTGTTATAAATAAATTGCCCTTTACTTTGGATCTACACATTTATCATTTTCTTGCCCTCACCCAATATATTTGTGGCCAGCGCAATATTTCTTTTTCTTCCACACTTAGGTGTTAGTCGTCATCTCGCTCCATTTCTAGTCATACCTATCATCATTCATAGTCCACCCATTCGTTTCTTTGCTTTTTCTACTCTTATAGCAACATCTTTCTTCACATTTTCCACATCATACAAAATAGTTTACTTGACAGCCTCCGTGGCGTAGCGGTAGCGGACACGGCCGCTGCGCAAGGGGGCGCGGGTTCGATCCCCGCACAGTGCAAGTATTTGTATGCATGAATATGAATACTTGCACTGATCTGGTCGTGCCTCGGAAAGCACGTTAAGCCGTTGGTCCCGGTTGCCATACAAACATCTATTGGCAGTCGTTACGGGTTGTTGGAGCCCTCAAAAATCCAACAATTGGTCTAACTGCAATGCTTCGATGTCGCCTTCGGGTTGTGGAGGTCAGACGGCAGTCGCTTCACGGAAAATGTCGAAGTTTAGCCATTTAAGCAGTTGAACTGGTAAAGCGGACTCCAGACTCCAAAAGCTGAAAAAAGGCTTCGGATGCGACTTGGATTAACGCTGTGATGATGATGATGACAAAATAGTTTACTTGACACACCTGACACAAATTGAATCTCAGCTGAGATGTCGAGAGGTTCATTTATAATTAGTCCTAAAATTTATAAGACAATGGCCAAGATTCTGTTGTTCACAAACTAAATTTAAGTTCAGTGAATCCTTTTCTTTCCATTTCTATAAGAAAAGGACAGAAGATAAAATGTCAGTTTAGACCTGTCAAATTAGTGCGCTCCTGACGTAAACTGACGTATCTTTAATCGCCATGTTTATAATCGTATCTAAACTGTCTATGGAGTATCTTAATTTGACAGGATTAAATTAAAATGTTATCATCTATCCTTTTCATAACGTAATGGAAAGAAAAGGATGCACTTAACGTGTGCGTTCGCGCAGCGGAATGTTGTTGAATTTAAAGATTTTAAATATGCAGGTATTTAGTGTATGACGTCGTGTAATTGTGTATGGTAAAAAAAAAAATTGTGCATGCAGCCATTGTGGAGAAATTCACCAAAAACTGATTCCGCTGGGCGAACGTTGTCCTGGCGGAACTTTTTTTAATCCATTGACTTTAGAATAAATAGATGTGTCCAAAAATTAGTGTGTATTTGTGTGTAATTGTGTATGTATGAATAAAATTTGTGCATGCATAGACTTCGGAGAAATTCAAGTTTCCGCTGCGCGAACGTTTGGCCATTAGCTAGTTTTCATATAAAGCGCTTACATAGAGAGCTGTAGATTTTTACATACGTTGTTTTGAATTTGTGCATATTTGTGTACAAACAGATTTAGAAAAAATCGTAGGGCTAAAAAGATAAAAATATAAACGTAAAACACGCTTTTTAGGTCATAGTTCTTAAAGTATGCACTTTGGGGTCTAGATTTTCACGTTTATACAAACCTTGTAAGTGTCTGCAACATATTGCCAAATATCAATGATGTTCCTTTAGTAATTAAAGAGATATAGGACAATTTACCATGACAAAATCACTGTTTACAAAGCAGTCAAATATCACGACATTCTAAAGGAATTGCATGGTAAAATGTATGCCAATAATTAGTGTATTCATTCAACTATTCACATGCAAAATTTCATCTCATTAAATTCAGTAATTAAAGAAACACAATTAAAATACTGACGAAGCATCGAAAACCTACATAACCCGACCAAGTTCGGATAGCTATAAAAAAGCGGCCGTGCAATATATTTAGGTAACATCCCAAAATTTACAGTATAATACCGGTATTGAAATGGTATAGGTGATAACACAATTGTTTCGATATAATATAAAGGTCATTTATTTTTGTACACCTACTTTTGTAAATGTATTTGATTATGACAAAGTAGGTACTATTTACGTAGTTACTTTATTTAAGTATGCGCTTGAGACTTGAGATATAATCTAAATATATTAATTTAGGCAAATAAAATTCATACAGCTAATTTCTATTGAATATTTCATGGATCCGGATTCTTACTATAGACCCCTCAGGGAAATTAAATAATTACCACAAGTAAATACTACTGTTTTTAAATGTTGATTTATTTTTATATTAGGCAGACTCTCAAACCTAAACAACTGAATAGTCTACTTTATTGATCTGTGATTGTTAATCTGTAATTTTATTATTGGAACTATAAAATATTAGGTATACTTAGAAATGTTGAGGTTATTTACTGTATTTGCTACTCATTTCAAAATATTTCTTGAAAATACCTTTTTTATACAAATGTTTTAGTTTATAAGCACTTTTTTAATGTTAACAACTGAATAGTCCAGTTAAGTGATGTGATTTTAATTTTTATTGAAGCTCGAAATATTATACTTACCCTTATATTCATAATAGTTTATTAAACCTATTTTAGTTAAAACACATTTAAGTCTATTGCTGCCGTTGCAAGCATTTGTTAACTTTATTATAATTACTTAATTAAGCATTATATGTAATTAAAAATATTTTTGTACACGGATATTTAAATAGAGAAGTATTGTTAATTGAAGATTTATTTTTGTCGTAGATAGTGGCGTTATTATAAAAAAAATATTTTTCATTCAAGAAATGCAATTGTTTTATTTTTTCCTAACGCTTGTGTACGCAACTGTGCCATATTAATAAATACTATATTGGAATGTTAAGAACGTTCTTAAGATGTATGGCACGGCCGCTTTTTTATAGCTATCCGAACTTGGTCGGGTTATATAGGTTTTCGATGCTTCGTCAGTATTTTAATTGTTTTTCTTTAATTACTGAATTTAATGAGATGAAATTTTGCATGTGAATAGTTGAATGAATACACTAATTATTGGCATACATTTTACCATGCAATTCCTTTAGAATGTCGTGATATTTGACTGCTTTGTAAACAGTGATTTTGTCATGGTAAATTGTCCTATATCTCTTTAATTACTAAAGGAACATCATTGATATTTGGCAATATGTTGCAGACACTTACAAGGTTTGTATAAACGTGAAAATCTAGACCCCAAAGTGCATACTTTAAGAACTATGACCTAAAAAGCGTGTTTTACGTTTATATTTTTATCTTTTTAGCCCTACGATTTTTTCTAAATCTGTTTTGTACACAAATATGCACAAATTCAAAACAACGTATGTAAAAATCTACAGCTCTCTATGTAAGCGCTTTATATGAAAACTAGCTAATGGCCAAACGTTCGCGCAGCGGAAACTTGAATTTCTCCGAAGTCTATGCATGCACAAATTTTATTCATACATACACAATTACACACAAATACACACTAATTTTTGGACACATCTCTTTTTTCTAAAGTCAATGGATTAAAAAAAGTTCCGCCAGGACAACGTTCGCCCAGCGGAATCAGTTTTTGGTGAATTTCTCCACAATGGCTGCATGCACAATTTTTTTTTTACCATACACAATTACACGACGTCATACACTAAATATCTGCATATTTAAAATCTTTAAATTCAACAACATTCCGCTGCGCGAACGCACACTGAAGTCTAGTGAGCCGTACGGAGGACGAGTCTGAGCAGTTGTGTTGCGATGTGTGCCGGGTACGATGCGCCAAATGTTGTTGTGTCGGGAGTTTGGTCGTGGAGAGTCTCCAGATCAATCTCCCTCTAGCGCAGCATCGTTTGGTCGTGTTGGTCTTGGATTGAACATTGCATCACCTTTTTTTTTTTATACGAGTGAAAATGCGTTACGCACCGTACCCGCCGCTAGCTAGGCGACAGGCGTGTGTAGGACTCGCCCGGCCGGAGCCGGGAATACCCACTAAAAACACTCGGTTCCCTCGAGCCCTGCGTTGAGAGTGACCCGGGCTCGGCCCGAAGATCTGACTCCGGGCCACTCTCAGGGCTTACCGGCCTAATGTAGGCCGGTTTCCGCGCCTAGGGAGGATTACCCGGGAATGGATAATCCCCAGACGTGGAGACCAGTGCAATGCGCGTGCGGGAGCTACCCACACACGCTGGTCACACTCGGGGGCTAAAGGAGACGGGGGTTCGTCCCCCGCCTTCTTCGCCCCGCCCGTCTACGCCGGATGGGAGCGGCAAGAGCATTCTCTTCCCGCTCCCTCTCCGCTGCCTCCTTCTGTAAGAGGACGGTCTCGCAGAAGGAGGCGGCAGCCTCCCATGCACTCTCTCTTTCAACCATGGCTCGCACCATGGTTGCCAGGGAGAGGCTTCCGCCTCCGAGCGCCGCAACGAGATCGCGGCGCTCGTTTCGCCAGGCCGGGCACTCCACCAAGGTGTGCTCGGCCGTGTCGTCGAGAGAGTCACAGTGGTGACACCGCGGCGACTCCTCCCGACGGGCGACACGGTGCAGGTAGTGACCGAAGCACCCATGTCCGGTCAGTACCTGCACCAAGCGGTAGGTGAGGCTGCCATGCCGGCGCCCAACCCATCCCTCCAACACCGGACGAATCGCTCCAATCGTCCGGTGGCCGGCAGCTGGTGTGCGGAGTGCCTCCCTCCACCGACTCAGGGCCTCCCCCTGAGCCGCTATTCGGACCCGCCTTACCTCCTCGAAGGCGGGTCGTTCCCCCCGTTCTGACCACGATCTCGCCCTATGGTAAACAGTGATGCAATCGTTGATGGTACAACGCACTAGTTTATTGTGAGTCTATTTGCTTTAACCTTGAAAACAGTTAAATTATGTATAATCAAACGGGAAGAACGAAAGTCACCGACATAGCTCTTCGAGTCGCTAAAATTAAGTGGCAGTGGGCAGGGCACGTTGCTTGTAGAACCGATAGCCAATGGGGCAGTAAGGTTCTGTAGTGGCGGCCACGTACCGGAAGACGCAGCGTAAGGAGGCCCCCAACTAGGTGGACCTATGTCCTGGTGAAGGTCGCGGGAAGCCGATGGATGCGGGCAGCTCAAGACCGGTCATCGTGGGAAGCCTTGGGGGAGGCATTTGTCCAGCAGTGGACCTCTATAGGCTGAAGAAGAAGAAGAAGAAGAAACGGGAAGACCGCTGCCGGCTGCCGGCTAAGGGGAAGGAGAGAGAAATAGTGTAGGTAGTCTACACTGTACTATTTACATAGAGTATATAATAAATATATACGTATACGTTAGTTTTGAGTATGAATGATCATGGCTAAGTAGTATTAGGGGAAGACCAAAGAAACGATGTATGGAATGTCTGAATGATGATAGGGTGCTTCTGCTTCCTTCTAGAAGTAACTACGGAGATGACGCCTAACAGAGAGGTATGGAAGAAAAACATTTTTTTTTTTGTTTGTTGAATTAGCAAAAATATAAACTCACATACACAAACATCCAGATCCGAATCAACTACCTGTTAACCATACAAATATTTGTTCCGTGCGGGAATCGAACCCGCGACACGCAGCGGAGCAGTCACCCAAATGATTCGGGATAAGGACAGCAAAATACTGATGTTTAATAGTCCAACATTTGATTTTATATTTTACTAGCTTACCGCCCGCGGCTTCACCCTCGTGGAATTCCGTGATATCACGCTTTTTAGATTTTGCCGTGGGAAATTTTTTCCGGGATAAAAAGAACCCTTTTATTAAACACTTTACGTCTGCAAAATTTCAAAGCAATCGGTTCAGTAGCGCCTTGAAAGCGGAACAAACAATCAAACTCACTTTCCGATTACGATTACTTTATTACAATATTATAATATTGGTAAGGATTCTACCGACACTCATTTGTCATCTTAACAAATAACAAAATAAAACCTCTCCGGCATCGAACTAACAATCTTAAATACAACTCAATCGGGAATACTCTGAAATTTATCTCTCCGATATAAATTCCGTCTAAGTACAGGAAAAACGCGGACAGTGTAGTTTCTAATGTGTTTGACAAAAGATTCTATGCTCGAACACCTAGCCATTCCTCTTCTTAGTAAAGAGGAGGAATTCCTAGAAATTTCGCTGGGAATTCTGTTTGTGGAAGCTGGAGGTATATATCTTTCGCTCATCGCTGTAATGGTCCAGTTTTCAGTCTGATGTAGCTTTATTTATTTTTGTTTGTTGAACTTTTGAATAGTCGTACGGTCATTAGCTAGTTTTGTTGCTCAATTTATAAATTGGTGAGTTTTTCGGAGCAAGGAAAGGTCCAAAAGCTTCTAGCCGATCGTTCCTGTAAAAATCACACTTTTAAAAAGTTGGGTGAAGTGAGATGAGCTTAGTGCTACCAATAGTGCCAATCCCTTAGCATTAAGACTGATTTACACGGAGCAATTTAATTGCCTATGGCATACAATAAAATTGATGCAATAATTGACATGCATCGTCTAAATTCTTTGTTTCTTTTTTTTTTTTTTTTTGGTCTTAATTCTTGTTTGTGATAATAAGGAATAAACCCTTGTTATTAATTCCAGTATTATTTAAAATGTATATTGTTTTTATTGTGTTCAGGTGTTCTTAATTATATGTATATATATATATATACATATATATATATATGTGTGTGTGCGTGTATATTGCTTATACTGAATAATGCTCATCTAGTGGCGCTCTTTTTACCTTATTCCTTATATTGTTAACATGCGGATAATATAGTGGGCTGCAATATTGTTATACTACCTATAATGTCATATTATTGTTCATAAATTTTTATTTTATTGCTGTTTATTGTCCCATAATAAATAAAATAAAAATGAATGGTGATCAGACAATGCAACTTTTATTTTTGCTTCAACGTAATTGAAGCCATAGACAATTAAATTGCAGCGTGTAAATCAGGCTTTAGTTGGAAGACATTTGCATACAAATTTGTAGCGCAAATCTTGCATCTCGCAAGAAAAATTTAGCGTTCAACTATCATATATACAACTTCCCGACATCACTAGGGCAATTACCCACCAGACACAACACATGCCTGATTAGAGGATCTTTCCTTTTCTATGGAGGAGGAACTTTAGTCCCTGTTCCTCATGCCTCTATAACTACATTTATAAGCTAATTTTACTCGTTACAGCTACTGCATAAGCTCTGAGGTCTTTTCTTCCTTATCAGTCAAGATAGATTAGTAAAAGAGTCTTAATTTTAACTAATAACGGTCCGTAAATTATAAGAAACGGCCATTAAAAGGCTCAAAGGCTAAGAAAATAGCCGGTGTACAAAGTAAATACCTTTAATTGTCATAAATTAATTAAAAAAATAAATAAAAATGGCAAATTTGACAGCTGGAAGGAAAACAATATTATTATTATTTTTTTTATATAAAAAGTATATGTAAATTAGGAGAGTTTCGACGTTTTGCTGGTGTTTTTTAATTTGTGAACGAGAGATTTGGCGCAAATATCGCAAAAGAAGTATTTACTTGTGGTTATTATTGTAGTTAGTATGTGTGTATCCGCCAGAAAAGATGTTTTTTATATCATTTATATTTCAATATCTCATTATTATTTAACAATGAAATGATAATTTGAAACCGTTACAAGTGTCGTGACTACACCAAATCATTTTAGTAATCGATTCTTGTGATCATCCATCCATATACACAATAAGAAGGGCATAAAAAGAGTAAATTGTACAACAAAAATTGTGAGTGACGTGCACTCACATAAAGAGACTTGTTACCATCGTCGTTGGATATAGTTAAGGGTAGGAAGAAAAATATACCTAATTTTTTTCGATTAAAATAAATTTTTGAATAGAAAACAAACACTAATCCAATGATGTAAACATGTCTACCGAAATATGTGTAGGTAAGGGTGTACTACGGTACTAATAACTATACCTTGCCCTTATGCATGGAGCATCGCCACAACCCAATTACTGGAAAACGATACTTTTTTGTTCTGGATGGGTAATCATCAAATGACCTCTCCCGCTCTGGGCGGAGCCAGACTTTTACTGACTAAAACCCACCCGTGTTTCGTCACTTGTCCATGCGCCAGGTCCACGGTTTCATTTTTAACCAACCCGCAACCCTGACGCATGAGGCATCGGTCCTCGTGGACCCCATCACGATTTGCTGACATCTCTTTAAAACGCGCGTGAAACAACGTGCCGTCGATCCGGGCCTGGTCCTTACCGGGCGATCGCGCGTCCCCGGTAGCCGAGAGTTCGGTGTTGTCTCCCGAGAGCGACACACCGAGAGAGCCATACTTTCGGGCTTCTGACGATCCGCAACGACTGTTAAAGATCTACGAATGACTGTTGGGACCAAGGGCTTAACATGCTCACCGAGGCACGGAGGGGTCTGTTTATGTTGGACACCCATCCACATACGAACCGCGGCCAACGTAGCTTAACCTGAACGATTGACCTGCGCTGCTTTTATTATTTAACCACGAGCCCCTCGTAATTGACTTTTACGTATAAAATGTTTATCAAAAACAATTATTTTTTATCGTTGGGAGAGTAATTTGTAGACTGGTCTAGCAAAAATAAGTTTAATTATTTTCATATTAAATTGTTAAAATAAAAAACTAGAATAAAATTGTATCATGACTCGCAGCCGTTTTTATAATGACCATTGTATTTTTTTTTTTTATATAAACTATTCACTCTAGACCTGAAAACAATTAAATTGTAGTCAGACGGAAACAATGTTTGCAGTTATTCTGGTAAATGATAATAAATAAATAAATAAAATAATAAATAAATATGTACGGACAAATCACACAGATTGAGCTAGCCCCAAAGTAAGCTCGAGACTTGTGTTATGGGATACTAACTCAACGATACTATATTTATAATAGATACATATATAGATAAACATCCAAGACCCAGGCCAATCAGGAAAAGATCGTTTTCCATCATGACCTGACCGGGGATCGAACCCGGGGCCTCCACGTCGCAGGCAGGCGTGTTGACCACTGCGCCACGGAGGTCGTCAGATAATAATGTTCTGTAGCAAAGACACGCCAATAATAAACGCCAAAAAATATTAACTCCAGCGCTTTAAAAGCGCAACTGTAAAAGAACGTATGTTTTTGATTTATGTGAACGAACTTACGATGAAAAACAGCGTTAGCAGCACAGCTAAATTGTTATTGCTTTTTGCTGAATTAGCGGAAAAGCGCTTTCCGCTGGATGGTTTCACATGCCCCATTTTTGTACGCAAATACGAAACTGGAGTTTATGAAACACTTATTGTAATTGCGATAAGGTTTATAATAGATTGTTTGTGGGATTGTGCCTGCAATCGTTAAACTTCAATAAATTCAGTTTGGAGACAATTTTGAATCGGAAACTTGGACAGATTTAGGAAGTGTTAAGCGTTTGTTTCGGTCCACGGAGATTGGTATCGATACGAAATAACAAATTAATGTCCATGATTATGAAATGGAATATTAGTTTTAAATTAAACGAGACCTTTGTTATGTCTCTGCAGGGTAAATTATTGCCTCTTCTCATACACAGAAGACACGAGACTTATCGCCACGCTTGCCCAAGGCGGACTGGCAATTGTCTTTGTCTATAATAATAATATAAAAAAAAAAACTAAATAAAAAATACGTTTCCCTAAGAATTGCAATCCTGTATCGTGGATGTCTTTCCAAACATTTTAACTCATAGACTCAAACAGCCAGACCCGGAACGACTAGCGTCAGTATAATATCATATCATCAGTTAAAAACCGTAACGTCTATAAAATAGCATCCTGTACAATAACACCTATAAAAATAAGGCCTAGAACATACGTAACGTACAAATATTGTTCGGAAGATAGATTGGCGATACAATAAGAGGTCGATTTCCCTCGGGAGCAAACGATACGGTATCGAAGCTGGAAATAAATGAATTTCGTCGATCGTGTGAACGTGGCCTTTTTATTTAGAAATGCTACTGTCAGGTGGGTTGCAGGGTGTATTATTTTAAATGCTTGATCGATATTTTGTTATTCCTATAGATACTGCTACTGCAAGTAATTAGAGAAATTGTCCTCATGGTGAGGTGAAATCGCTGGCCATTCAGTATGGTAGGTAAAAAACATACATAAACAACCCTAACAATGGGCCTTATAAGAAGGCTCACAGTCACTCAAAGGGCAATGGAGAGGCTTGGGGTTTCACTGCTCGATCGAATCAGGAATGAGGAGATCCGCAGAAGAACGAGAATTGCAACACTAAAGTGGCAGTGGGCTGGACACATTGCCCGTAAGACCGATGCCCGATAGTTCCGACGGGTTCTTGAGTGGCGACCACGCATCGGAAGACGTAGCGTGGGTAGGCCCCCGACAAGGTGGACCGACGACCTGGTGAAGGTCGCGGGAAACCGCTGGATGCGGGAGGCGCAGGACCGGTCGTCGTGGAGAACTTTGGGGGAGGCCTATGTCCAGCATTGGACGTCTTTCGGCTGAAATGATGATGATGATGACATAAACAATCCATAATGTCCCCAGTACCGGGACACAGGCCTCCTCTCGGTGAGAGGGAGTGGGCCGTACTCTACCACGCGGGCCCAGTGCGGGTTGCTAGATGTCTCATGTGTTCGAAGTGTTTTGGCTCTAGGACATGCTGGTTTCCGGGGGAGAGTGGTGAGGCTGTCTCACTGTGCTAGTACTATGTTCTACCGCCAGCTGTGTTGTGCTCTTGGTAACCACACTGCAAGAATTTCTAAATGTGTTCGGGAGAAATAATATAACATGGTGTATAAATTATTGGAATGAGTTGCTTCTTCTTAAGAAACTATATTCAGGTTTCATATAAAGTAAAAATAACTTTGTATACAATATGTAAAGAAAACTGTGTTCGATCCGTGAAGGTATTGTTAGGTATCGATAACTGATTCTACTAATGGATACAAAGCAAGGGCTAAACCTAAAAAAAAAATCCCCCTAAAAAATAAATATTATTTCGCAAAAAGAGGTAACCCTTCCGCAGGCGGCGGGGGGCAGGGCACGCGGCACCTGTGACGTAGTCGCGTCGCTATTCACTCATAATAATACCGATGTTATTACTTTTTTTAAAATGACCAAATTTCGGGGAAATTGGAATTAATTCCCGGGAAAAAAGATTATTTCAAAGTTCATTAGTATTGTTACTATGATGATTATGTAAAATTTTATATTATATTTGGTCATGTGTTTACCTAACCTTTATTATCCTTATGGCTCGGACAGGGTTTTCTTTACATATTGCAGTTTTCGCAAAATTTCTAAATGTAACGCAAGGATTACCTACAACATGAAGCCGTATTAAGTACCTTCTGTTAAACGACAATATTTCATGCAACATGAAGACCAATGACAACTATTGAGGCAGCTGTTCAACTCCAAAGCTAGACCGATTTCCAGAATTTCCTGGAAATCGAATCTGGGATTAAAGCTGACATATGTACTGCCTAATTCCAGCCAACACAATGGAGTATTGTTCGAATGTTCACTATTTGCTGTCTCACTACTAAGTCTTCTGTGCGAACTAACGGGTCTAATTGAATAGACTTCTGGTACTTCGCTGACGTGATGGATATCAATATCAAAAGTGGATAAACAAAACCAAAATAGATTATGTAAACTTTTACATCAATTAGCAGCACCATTAGCGGTCGTTTACCCCAAAATTGTATTTTTTCCCCTTTATGAAAATATCTCTCATATAAAATTTTCCTATCATAGTGTTTGTCCTCGACCTCCTCCAAAGCAGCTGAACCGTTTTTAATGGAATTTCGTATATATATTCGTTAGGACTGAGAATAGGTTTTATCTATTTTTTAATTTACTACTACTTACGCGGGTGAAACCTCAGGGTGCAGCTAGTTATACATATGTATATAATTATACATTAAATACCCATCACGTGTGTAACATTTCGCTAGCTAATTTTGCCGCGTTTATGTAAATAGGTGCTTTATGAATATTAGCCGGTGAGCAAGGACGGCGCGTTGTTCTGGATCCACAGAGCATTGTGTTCCCCGCGCGCCTCAAAGAGATGTCAGCATTTTGTGACGGGGTCCACTAGGACCGTTGCCTGCCAGGGCCGTGGGTTTTTTGAAAGAGATATCGAAGCATTGCAGTTAGACCAAAATCCAACTTGGTCTAACTGCAATGCTTCGATGTCGCCTTCGGGTTGTGGAGGTCAGACGGCAATCGCTTCACGGAAAATACCGAAGCTTAGCCAATATCTGTGATGTTAAAATGATTAGAATCGATTCAGTTGCTTATTCTGACCAAACTCATAGACAGGGTTCGTATAATGAAAAATACTGTTGTATAAGGTATACCTCAGCTCAATCCTTCAGGAAAAACAGATGCTTTTCTGTATCGTAATTCGTGGAAGCTGTGTTACTCCAACAGAACGGACTAACTAAGAGATCAGTGCAGATTTACCCGTCAGTTAAATAAAGGGATTAACTTACAAATCCCACTTGTTCACGGTTCGTCTGTACACAACAATACACATAATGTACTCTGTGTACGATCCTACACACACATGTGTGTGCTTGGCGCCGTATGAAGCTGTTATTTCCAGTGTTTGTTGACTTCTCAATGCACGAGAGGCCTATACAAGGCGAGGTCAGTTAAAAGTGGAAATTTCCGCTTGATATGTCGTCTTGTGTGCAATTTCGTATAAACCTTTTCCTTTTCGAGTTTCATGGATGACAGCATTCAAATTAACTTTGATATCGTATCAGCTCCTAGTTCTGTCCACTGTACACAGATGTACTTCTTAAAATACACGTCTTGTTCGTCTGAAGTCTTTGACTAGGAATTGGCACTTTGTGGAATGGCTGAATGATTCAGTGTCCTGATTTCGTTTTGTAGTGCTAATAACTAATAATAAATGGTTATTTTTTTTTAAGTTTAACTCGACCCATTGTTAAAATTAGCAATTACCTAATGGTTAAGTTTTTTCTATCGTACTATTTTAATATTAAAAAATAATACTAAAAACAGAATAAAAATTGTTTTTCGTTTATTTTGTATCTACTTAGATAAAAGAATGGCAAGGAACCCTTCGTATGCGAGCCTGACTTGCACTTGACCTTATTTTTTGGGGTTTTTCTGTGTCATGTTTAAACGCAAAAATCCGTTTCTCTTCCATATACATATGTGTATCTATATCTTTCCCATCTATATCTATACTGATATATAAAGCTGAAGGGTGTGTTTGTTTTAACGCGCTAATCTCAGGAACTACGGGTCCGATTTAAAAATATCTTTTTTCATTGGATAGCCCATTAATCCAGGAAGGCTTTAGGCTATATAATATCACGCTACGACCAATAGGATCTGAGTATATAAAAAAAAAACATCGAAACCTACGCGGGTGAAACCGCAGGGCGCAGCAAGTACTATATAAAAAAGAGATTTAAAAACACTTCTTCTCTTCAAAGGTCAACTCTTTCATCACGATTCCCATCGTATAAATGAAAACAAACTAGGCTTTAATATACAATTCCTTTTAAACCGTTCCCAAGTCCAATCATAGAAACGTCAAACGTCATAATAACGCGTCAAATTGACACCAAATTAGGTTCGTTCACGTCAGACGGCTATTGATGTTACAGGGCAGACGCGCCTCCTAACGGCCATTGATGTCCTTCAAAGAGGTGAGGAAATGGGGGGGATATCCGTCAGTATGCTTTTGTGATGGGGAATGAAGGATTTTGGTCATAAGGAAACTTTATTAAGGATTTTATGGGGATAAAGGATTATGAGAATCGTGCTTACAAGCGGAGCGTGTGTATGATCAGTTAATTCATAGATACCTACGCCATGGCTTTATGGTACGTGCACTATTTACACTAATCGTTTCGACCTACTTTTGACCAACCTGTAGCTGAGTCCCTATTGCAAGTACAGAGATAGAATTTTTCCTACGTAATTATATACAAGTACAAAAGCGGTATGCCAAATTTCATAGATATAGCTTCAGTATATACTGAATCCTAGTCGTGGTGGCCTAGTGGTTAAAATATCAGCCTCTCAAATATGAGTGCGCGGTTCCGATTCCAGGTCAGGCAAGTACAAATGTAACTTTTCCAAAGTTATATTGTACTTTCTAAGTATATCTTGGACACCAATGACTGTAGGTGAAGGAAAACATCAACCTGGATTAAGTCTGAAATCGCCAACCCGCATTGAGCAAGCGTGGTGATTACGTTCAATCCGTCTCTGTATGAGAGGAGACCTGTGCCCAGCAGTGGGACGATTAAAAGGTTGATGATGATGATAATATCCTGAAATATGATCATGAGTTAATAGCTATTTTTGGCACTGATCGTACAAAACAATCAGACTCCCTATGCTCCTCTATCGGAGAGGAGATAGAAGAGGATAGGGGGTATGTTTGTTTCCATGCTATGTCTCTGGAATATCCGGTAGGATGTAAAAAAACTAATTTTGTATTTGATATAAGAAGGCTCTATTTACTATTCCATTTTGACTATGGCCATTATTAGGTCCAAGCAAAAAAAGTTCGAAAGGAAATATTGGTTATAAACCATCTGTGTGCCAAATTTCATCTATATCCGTTCAGGAGTTTCTGTATGAAAGAGAAACAAAAATACACCCATACTTACGAAATTTCACGTTTATAATTTTATACTAGTTTAGGAAGCTAAAGTAAAGGAATTCCGGTGTTACTGTTGGAGCCCTTATTGGTTGCAAATGCTGCTATGGATGGAAGACTGAGATTTATTGCAGGGCTCGTCTCGGTGACAGGACATTATCACGTAACTGGTATTTATCGAAGGAACATAATAGACCTGCGTAGTTGGTCTTCTACTTAATATTCAGCAAAAAATGTAGTTTTGCCACTGATGCTTTATGATTATATTTAAGATTAAAAATCAAATATTTGTATCAATAGCTTGACAATTTAAAAGAGTGTCCATGTAGTTTCTTGCCCGTTCTTCTCCATAGGTACCTACTCTTTGTAATGGGCGACTAGCTTCACCTTACTGACTGGCGGACCTTCTGACAATTCAAAAGTGCCTGTAACTGGTTTATTTGAAATAAATGCTTTGATTTGATTTTAAGACTAGGTGCGTCCCGTAGTTTCACTGGCATTAGTTTTGATCCTCTGGGAATATTGGGATAAAAAGTCCTATGTGCTATTCCTGGTAATAAACCATCTCTAAGAGTAACAAACATCCATCCATACTCCCAAACTTTCAAGTTTTCTATATTACTAGGAAGTAGGATTGCGTTTTTTTTGTTGGGATGGGAAATCATCAAATGACTTCTCCCGCTCTGGGCGGAGCGGAAGGGCGTGTCAGACTTTTACTGACTAAAACCCACCCGAGTTTCTTCACTTGCCTGTGCGACGGCCAGGGCTACGGGTTCTTGTTTAACCAACCCGCAACCCTGACCCTAGGATTGTGTTCTCAAAGGATAGTTTCCAGCCGCCAAGTGGGCGAAGCCGCGGGCAAAACCGAGTAATCTATATCTATACTTATATATACTCTTCTGGAGTGGCGGCCACGTACTGGAAGACGCAGCGTAGGGAGACCCCCAACAAGGTGGACCGATGACCTGGTGAAGGTCGCGGGAAGCCGATGGATGCGGGCAGCACAAGACCGGTCATCGTGGAAAGCCTTGGGGGAGGCCTTTGTCCAGCAGTGGACATCTATAGGCTGAGGAAGATACTTATATATAAAGCTGAAGCGTATGTTTGTTTATTTGTTTGTTTGAACGCGCTAATCTCAGGAACTACGGGTCCGATATGAAAAATTCTTTTTGCGTTGGATATCCCATTTATTCAGGAAGGCTTTAGGCTATATAACATCACGCTGCGACCAATAGGAGCGGAGCATAAATAACTCCACGCGAACCAAGTCGCTGGCGGCAGCTAGTAATAAATTAAAGATGCATCACAAGTTTGTTATACATAGATCTGAGCACGTGAAGTTCATTCAATCTGTATAAACAAGACGTGAAATGATTTCAGTGTGGAAAGATACGGCGCCATAATCGAATTTTACAGAACATGTTCTTACAAAAACCACTGACAATCATGACACCTATTGAACCCTATTGCTCAATACCAGCCTTTAACATTGATTACAAGTATTCATCTATCCTTTTACGATTCCACTACGGAACCCTACCACTAAACGAGATATCACGTCGGCTATACAGGTACAGTCGGACTCGTAACCTAGTTAGCGGAGTGCGGCCTATTTTGCCGACTGTACCCGTGACACTATCGTGCACGCCTCTCTGGATAAGTTATTGTTGTGTTAGTTTTTTTTTTTTTTTTTACAAAATGGGTTAGTTCTTTTTTTGCTGTGTCCAGATTTTTTTGAATGCGAACGTTTTGTTTGTGTTGTGGTTTTTTATTTGAATGGTGATAGTTTTATAGTTTTAAATGTGATTTGGATTTATAGAGTTGAAGGAGTAATTAACGATTCGAATAGTTACTTTCCTGGCAATCGGCTTGCCTTATTGTACAGATTCAATGGAACGGGTTATGCATTGAGTTTCTTTGAAGGACAGAAACTGGAATGAAATTATCCGGAACACAGCTGAAGTTTCCGACAGGTACAGGCCTATATAACTATCATTAGATCTGTTCTTTGGTATGGCAGTGAGACGTGGCCTGTGCTTGAGCTACACAAGCAGGAGCTGTTTGTCACGGAGATCAATATGCTGCGGTGGATGTGTTGAGTGACGCGGAAAGACCGCATCAGGAACTCTCACATCCGTGGCAGTCTGACAGTACGTGAACATAGCAGACAAACTGCAGGAGGGTTGCCTATGTTGGTACGGCCACTTATTACGCAAACTCGCATGTTACGTAGGTAACAAATGTCTTACCATGGGCCTCCACCGGGCCGAAGCATAACGAAACCTACGCGGGTGTAACCGCATGGCGCGGCTAATAATTTATATAAAAAACCCTCTCAATATAGTCACATTTTTTACCCTTTCCCTTTAAACTTAGAATGGTAAAAGGAATTCCCTGATATATTCATGACCGAACCGTTCGTAACATGGTCCGAAACACCATAATACTTACCCAACCCGGGATACCAGTACAACAGGGTTACAACGAACACGTTCTCAACAGTAGTTTTTGGCAGTGTGCCCAACTTTCTGAGATATGACCGCATATAGAAAATTTTGCGGAATTGTCGCCTGACGCCATGTCTTTTTTCTACAACAAGGCTGAATTTATCTTCACGCTTTGCAGTTTTAGAGTTAACAGGGACGTAGTCGTTTCAAAGGGGGACGGGGATCTTCGGAATGATTTGTGGTGTTTTGGAGGAGTTGGAGACAGGTCTTCCGACGAGATTTCCCGTTTTACGTTGAGTTTTATCCGGTTTTCCGGTTTATTTATCTATAAGTGAGACCTAGATATAATCGCTTTATACAAGTTAAGTTTCCATCACTAGCTACACCCCGCTGTTTCACCCGCGTCAGATGATCCCGTGGGAACATCAGGATAAAATTTATGCTAGCTATGCTAGCTATCTTGGGTTATTCCTGGCTATAAACCATATGTGTGCCAAATTTCATCCAAATTCATTGAATGGTTTTTACCTGAGCGTCGTCATTGACAACGTCAATCCATATATTCTCCCAAATTAACGCATTTTTTTACACTTAATTGTAAACTAATGCTTGACTGCACTCCCGCCTGATGGTAAGCAGTGATGCAATCGTTGATGATAAAGCGTGCTAGTTTATTAAGAGTCCATTCACAGCCTTGAAGGCAATAAAATCAATGATTTTCCGCCAACTCTTTCTTTTTCTATTCTTTCTTCGCTGCAACTAAACGCGCTAGCAGAAACTAGTAGCAAATAGGTAATCTTGTCATCATACATTAAGATCTATTTTTATTTAAGTAGAGTATTTTCAAGTAAAATTTCAGAACATTTCTAGTTTAGAAATGTTTTCTCACACTTCCGAATCAATGAATCCATCGCAAACTTCCGAACAATCCGAAAACAAATATGTATGTATATTATACAAAAACAATGTTTTATGTATTACAAGACAAACAAACTTGAAGTATGCCAGGATTTATTGAATAAACTTGAATTTATTGGCCGCAACTTCAGATTTAAAACATAAGGGCAAAATGATTTATTTGGGTAATTTTAAATGTAACCCGTTCAATGCGAACCATCTTTGAAGTTGGTTTTTTTTATTTTTTATCGGAATCGTTACTGCTGAATATTGAAGAGAAATACTGCTTTTATTTTTAAATATTTATTTTGACAAATATCTGTGTCAAATATGTGTGTGTGTAATCGGCGCTTTGTGCTCACTTTGTGTGAATTATTTCATCACCACTGTTCCCAAAAAGGTGACGGAAAATATCGTGAAGAAAGGTGTTCTAGTGGAAGACTTGTGACATGTATCAACCCGCAATGGAGCCGTGTGGTTGATTACAGCCCATATTCTCTCACTGAGAGGAGGCCGGTCCCAGCAGTGAGAACATTATCTATGATGATTATGTTGATTGCGGCAAATTGTTCATTGTTGATAATTCTGTATTGTGGACACTTATATTATAATTTGTGAATAGTGACATAACTTTGTTCACATATTAAGGTTTAAATATTGTGTCTATAAAAAAATAAAAAATAATAAATAAATAAATAATAATATAAATATTGTATTATAATTTCTAGCGCGTAGATGGAAAAAAAAGATTTTGAAGTAAAAATTTCTTTAGCAATTCGCATGAGCGTGACTTATGTATGTATACTGTGTATGTATAGTACATACATATATACAATGGTATGACATTGCGTCACCGCTATAACTTTTTTGTTCTTTTAAAAGTGAAATTCAGATTTCAGTTTTTACTTTTGCCGTTCAGCCCGACGACACCTATTTTTTTAATTTTAGCAGCACGAAAAGTAATCTCCGACTTTTAACTTATTTTATGCCTTTAAGTACAGACGACAGCACATCAAGCTACTACAATCTTTCAGATTTTCTTATTAGATTTTCAACTTTATCTCTAAAGCATCAGGCTCAAGGTTGATTGGGAATATCTGACAGTTTGCGGTAGCTTGACCCGCTGTCGTCCGTACTCAAAGGAGTACAACTCTTAACAACAAAGCCAAATATTAACAAAAAATTTAGATAATAAATTCTGAGACAGATAATTGTGAAGCACGTGTGTAATCTTACCAGCGATTTTCACAAAAAAAAGAAAACAAAAACTTGGCTGATACACATTCTTTATCAAAGGCAACCAAAAGAATCAATTTGAAATGCAAAAAGAAAATTAAATTGTTCCATGACTCGATTTTCAAATTTTAAAATAGCGATCGTTATCAAAAAGTACCTTCACCAAACGTAATTGAAAACAAACAACCAATTTATTGCCAATTTAGCTTTAAACAGAAGCCTGTACATGATTTTTGAATTATCAAATAAAGAAAAAAGAAAAAATATCCTCCATGTGGACGGCACTACGGATCTTTTTTTAACCCGTTCGCGGCTACCGGGTGTTTTTGACGTCCGCATGAGGCGAACGGGGAACTGGTAACCTACATTTGTCATAGGGCTGTGTGGCTATTGGGAGCTGTTTTTTTAAATGTTTTTCGGCCGGCTTAGCGGTCAAAGGGAACGATTCGCTTCCGATCGCGTTGCGTGGGTTTTGTTCGATGTAATTGGACAATTTCAGCATGTTATAACGCAATTTTTTGCTCCGTTTTTTTTTTGTGTTTGTATCGTTGAGGACATTCGGGATTGAATTTTTCGGTGTGATTTTTGATAGGAAAATGTGTAATAATATTCTGCGGTGTGGTATTTTTGTCTGTTTTACACTTGAGCTATTAGGTATGCGAGTGTAAGAGCAAGTCTAGACATCTATGTTCATGTCTTCTCTATGAGGAGAGGCCTTTTGCCCAACAGTGGAACAATAATAGTCTGGTATTATTATGGCTACATAAGTTATTTTAATTTAAGGATTGAGACAGAAAATTTATGTATTATGTAAGAATGTTTGTCTGGTGTTCACCTATTCACTTAACCTACGTTGAATATTTAAAACTCAATTTATTCTTCAATCTACCCTTTCAATAAATATGCATGTCGAGGGTATGTACATTGAAATAATTTGTAAAATCCCAGGGAATGAATAGTGGAGAGGCACAGATCTTAGAACATTTTGCTTGCGTATGCAAATTATTATTTGAATTACTTTTAGAATAGCAATTCAACAAAAAAACTTTAGGGGTTAATTACAACATTAACTTACTCAACATTAATTACAAAATTAACATGTTTAATTTAATTAGCACTTTAACTTTATTAATATTTTCAGATGTAGGTACAGACTACAGCAGGTCAAGCCACCCACAGCTGTCAAATATTCCCAATCAAGTTTGAGACTTAATGCTTTAGCGATTAAGTTGAAAATCTAATAAAGAAAGGACATCAGGCACTTTCTATACATTGTTGGTAAAAAAAAAAATGCGCAGCCAGACCTAGAATTATTTCCAATATCTAGACCTTATTAAGACCTTTAAAAAAATATATGACTTAACCATGTAGCTGCATATTGTGAGCAGTTATTGCACTTTCCATACATTGTTGGTCCAAAAAAAAATGCGCAGCTAGACCTAGAATTATTTCCAATATCTAGACCCTATAAAGAAAGACCTTTAAAAAAATGTATGACTTAACCATGTAGCTTCATATTATGAGTAGTTAAAAATAAAAATTTTAAATTCAGCACGGGATGACACTTAATTTTTAGTTACTTAGGTACTAGCTTTCCACCCGCGGCTTCCCCCGCGTGGAGTTCGGTTATATCGCGCTTTATGGATTTCCCTAGGGAATATAATTTTTTTCCGGGATAATAGGTAGCCTATGTCCTTTCTCAGGGTCTAAAGGTTGTCGGTGTCAAATTTCATCAAAATCGGTTGAGAGGTTTAAGCGGGAAAGCGTAACAGACTAACAGACAGACAGATTTACTTTCGCATTTATAATATTAGTATGGATAAAAAAAAACATCCACTATTCCATAAAGAAGTACCTAGTCATAAATATAAGAAATAACATTATTTTACACTAGCTGCGGCCCGCGGTTGAACTCTCATTAATTTTGCTCCCGTGGGAATTATGGGTTAGCAAATATCTTTACCCTGACTGGTTATAAAACATCTGTGTGCCAAATTTCATTCATATTCGCTGAAAGAGTAACAAATATACATATAAACAAACTTTGGCGTTAGTAATCAACATCATCATCTTAGCGTTAATCCCAGTCGCATCCGAAGCTTTATCAGCTTTGGAGTCTGGGGTCCGCTTTACCAGTCTAACTGCTGATTTTGGTTAAACTACGATATTTTCCTTGAAGCGACTGCCGTCTGACCTCCACAACTGCGTTAGTAATATTAGTAAGATAAAAAATATACATATGTATTGACCGAGGTCTCCCCCACAATTTCCCTATCTTCCCTGTCTGTTGCTTTCTTCAGCCAATCTCTCGACAAACGTTTCAAAGCAATAATTATTTTATTTCCATTCGGCAGGCTTATCCGTTATTATTACTGTACTTTTGACCGCTACAAAATATATGAATAGCCAAATATCTCGTTATTTTTCATTTAATTTTGCAACAAAAATATAATGTTAAACAGCTCATTTAATTAACAAAGCCAAGTGCTAAAGTTTGATGACGCAAATGATTAATTATGCAGGCAAACAGACGCTAATAAAAATTTCATACTTCTACTTATAAAGCAGCAAATTATGATAATAAAATGTATTAACCCCTAAATGCCGTGGTCATTTCCACAAAAAGAAAAATAAAAATGTATTAACCCCTAAATACCGTGGTCATTTCCACAAAGAGAAAAATAAAAAGAATTTATAAAAATTCACTGCTCTATTTCGTTTTCGTACAAGTAATCAACAATCAATTTTGTTTCAACTTGGGGTACAACGGACCCGTGTTATATTTTTAATAGTCCTGGTAATGTTGGTGATGGAAGGCACAAGTTGGTAGCGGGGATACAAGGATATCACTATTCCCCGTTGTTTGCCCCACTCTTTCAATGCAAATGGCAAATAATAGAGCGAATGTTAAACAATATTTTAAAAGTAATCTATTAAAAGGTAGTGTGTGAAGGCAAAGTAATTAAATTGATTCTAGGCACCCCATCCTAAAATGTGTTACGTATGGAAAAGAATGTGCAAACAATTCCACCGACCTTTTTTTTTTGGTGTTGTTGGGAAATCGTCAGACTTTTACTGACTAAAACCCACCCGTGTTTCTTCACTTGCCTGTGCGCCAGAGCCACGGTTTCTCCGCCAACCTGGGTGGACATCCAGAATCTGATGTCAGTCTCAAAATTAGTCAAAAAAAATTAGTACCTACTTCAAATTTCCCTTTTTTTTTTTGACATGTTTTAACATTTATTGGTCGCCGATATGTATACAATATGTAAAGAAAACCCTGTCCGATCCGTGAAGGTATTGTTAGGTAACGATAACTGAATCTAATAATGCCCACAAAGACAGGCAAAATTTAAAAAAAAAACCCCTAAAAAAATAAATATTATTTCGCAAAAAGAGGTAACTTAATACATGTGCGGTAAGCAACCCCATTCCGCGGGCGGCGGGGGGCAGGGCACGCGGCACCTGTGACGTGGTCGCATCGCTATTCGCTTATAATAATAGCGGTGTTGTCACTTTTTTTAAAAATTACCAGATTTCCGGGAAATTGGAATTAATTTCCCGGAAAAAATGATTATTTCAAAATTCATTAGTATTGTTACTATGATGATTATGTAAAATTTTATATTATATTTGGTCAAGTGTTAACCTAACCTTTATTATCCTTATGGGTCGGACAGGGTTTTCTTAACATATTGTACATCATATATCTGCAGCGTGCACACACACAATAGTATTTTTTTTTATAATAAGGCTTTTTTTTCTTTCTTTAATAATAAATATAAGTACCTACCAAGATCAATAAAGAACACAATTAAAGAAAAAATGTAACAGTATCTTGCAGAGGCAAATATAGTAGAAAGTAAAGATTTATCAAGCTGACTTTAAGATATTACAACAGAAGTCATCGTAGACTTATCAATTGCTCACCATTCCAAGTGACATATGACAAATGTACCTAACACAAATGACAATAGTAATTTCACTTTTACTTCCCAAACAATCCAATAAAAAACATTGCAATCAAGAGAAAGTTTCTTGAAATTGTGGTGGTATAGGTACAAGTAGTCGAAAACGCTATTGCCACTTAATCTTGTAAGCCAACTGGCATAACACAGCACACTGTTCTATCTGATAAGATCTGTACCTAATTTACCTGTGTTAACAATTAAAAAAAATATTTAATTTGATCTTAAGAATAGAGCACATTGTGCGGTCACTAGTTTATAATTTACTAGCTTTCCGCCCGCGGCTTCGCCCGCGTAGAGTTCGGTTATATCGCGCTTTTTGGATTTCCCTCGGGAATATCAATTTTTTCCGGGATAAAAGATAGTCTAAACCTTCCTTAAGAATCACTCTATCTATTAAAAAAAACCGCGTCAAAATCCGTTGCGTAGTTTTAAAGATCTAAGCATACATACGGACATACAGCGAAAGCGACTTTGTTTTATACTATGTATTGGTAGTGTATAATTTAATAAACAAAAAAAAAAAAACAAGATCTTGTATTTGATAGCCGGGGATGGCAAAGTATGTTGAGTTATTATCTGGAATTTTGGAGTAGTAGCCGGGAGTCTGAATTTGTGCCTCTAAGGCTGGCAAAGTGACGTAAATATTATGATTTTTAAATTCTATACTACTCGCAGAACAGATGGCTGATGGGGCTGAATGGTTCTAAAGTGGTGGACGAAGGCCTATATGAATTATTAAACTGTATTTTACATGTATATAATAATAATAAAAAATACAAATACATGTTAAAATTTATCTGTGTAATTTTCAATTAAATTTCGATAAACAAAAAATTGTAAATTTCGTAAAAAGTGCAAAGTTTTTGTTTTATAATTATAGACAAGTGCTTGACCACAATCCCTCCTGTTGGAAAGCATTGATGTAAGCGTTGGTGGTGAGACACTCTAGATTAGTAAGACTCAGTCAAAAAAACCGAGTGAATAAGAAGGAAGACGGCAGTTGAACGAGGTGATGCAATGTTAAACCCAACAACACGACCAACGACGCTGCGCCAGAGGGAGATTGATCTGGAGACCCTCCACGACCACACTCCCAAAGTCAATAGTGTCAATCCTTAGCATTAATTCGAATGACAACTCACTCCTCCCAAGTTTTCACGGTAGTAGTGTTATAGATTAAGCTTTGCTGCAGTACATGAAATTATGATGATAATGATGAGGATGATATGTCCTGCAGGGTAATTACGTAACATACCTATCAGTAGCAATGGGTTTCATTTTGACAGCTCAACAACATTCATTGCGTTATTTACGTGCTTGAGAAGACGCACATTCTGAACAATTGGAGCAATGGATTAGCAATTGACTTCAAATTTTTAGTGATAGTGTGTTATCCAATCAATGCCGGTTAAGCTTAAGGGGCAGGTCTATAAGACCATCATTAGACCTGTTCTCCTGTATGGCAGTGAGGCGTGGCCTATGCTTGAGCGACACAAGCAGGAGCTGCGTGTCACGGAGATGAATATGCTGCGATGGATATGTGGAGTTACGCGGAAGGACCGCATCAGGAACTCCCGCATCCGTGGCAGTCTTCATGTCTGTGACATAGCGAGCAAACTGCAGGAGAGTCGCCTACGTTGGTACGGTCACGTCTTACGAAAACCGGCATGTTACGTGGGTCACAAATGTCTTGCCATGGCGCCTCCGCCGGGCCGGAACAAGCGGGGTAGACCAAAGAAGTGCTGGCTTCACGTTGTAAGATATGCCATGCGTGCCAACAATCTCACACCACAGGATGCTAAAGATCGCGCGAAATGGTGGAAATTAAGCAAGAAAGCGGACCCCGGGCTCCAACGCGAAAGATGATGAGTGATGATGAAGAATGATGATGATGAGTGTGCTACGCAATTAGGGTGATGGAGAAACCTACGTCATATAAAACGCTTTCCCTTCATAACTTGAACAGTTTTTAATAGCGTATAATATAAATCTGTCCATTTGTCTCGCCCGGACAATCTGCGTCGGCTTATTAATACTGCTGCCGGCCCCAAGCGCTGCCTGGGGTACATTGTCACTGATTGCTTGTTTCTTTGTGCATTGTTGTCAGTAGCTTCATTGCAGGGTTGATTTCACCTGAAGCGAGGATGAGACGAATGGGTTTTGATAAGTTTGGAGGTTGGAGAAGGAGAAAGGAGGATTTTGATTTGTGATTAGCGATATTGTATGAAAATGCTAATAGAAAATTATTTAAAAATATATACAAAAACATTTAAAATATAAAGAAATATTCTTTTCTTATTATTATTATATATTGTCCACTAAATGGGCTTTGGAAAAAAAATGGAAGATCCAGCTGTGAGACAAAAAGCAAGCTAACAAAAATATGTATGTTACTAGTTGTATCATATAGCTGTGATGTTTTGGCTGTGATGTTTTTTTTAAAAAATAAACAACTGTTCAAGGAAAAGCTATCCACCTTCATTTTCTACCATGCTCCCCTCCTTTGTACGAGTCTCATCTAGGTCTTCCCAGGGATCTGTAGTTACAAATGCTGAAAGTAAAAAACAGCCAATTTCAAGCAAAGCTTCTGCAATTTATTAATTTTGCCGTTACGTACATTAACGTAAGCTGTGCTTATTTAAATAATCAAATAAAAACAATCACTTTAGTTTTCGCAAAATTTCGCGTGTTGAATTGGTATTTCAGAGCTCCAATTAACGTCATCTCGATCGGTGCAATGCAGATGGAATTTGAGGTAATGGTTTGTGGTATGGTGGTTGTTATTTTATTTCTGACGAGCTTTTTTTGCCCGCGGTTTTGACCACGGTATTTGCCCACGCCTTTTGCCCGCAGCTTTGCCCGCAAAGTAGTCTGATATCGTTCCTTAGATCCTAAGTATTAATTTAGGGTATAAATCATGTGTTTACCAAATTTCATTTCAGCTGTTTTTGAGTAATTTAGTAACAAACAATGGGAGAATGAATTTTTATATGAAATTCCAGCTAGTTATAATTTAATAACTTTTAACAACAGCAACTGAGCTCCACAGACTACAAAACAATCCTTTTACTCCTAAACGCGAAAAACTACTTATACTAAAACTAAATTACACGTTCCCTGCATAAAATTAAACCATATTACAATGATTACGCATATGACGGCGACGCAACGGGTCCGCAACGCCGCCATGTTGCGGCGGGGTAAATTGAACCGTAACGGCCAACACTAGTGAGACAATTGTTTCGGCAATTAAGCTAGCACTTATCTTCCCTATAGCAAATTGCTTTCTTTGGGGACTACGCCTTATTGCTGTGTTTGATTGGGATAGTTACTGGCGCCAGTAAAAGTTGAGTGAGTGTTGGTTTTACGAGCTCAATGTTGATTTATAGATTAACTGTTTGTTGGTGCTGATTAGCTGGGGTAAGTTTGATGGTGGTAAATGTGTTTGGAGACTGATTTTATTCAATTCAAATTCACCTGTTAGGCGTAGGTAGTGATGTGTTCTGTTCTGTGCTAACGGTAGGAATACAAGCGGTACTCAATCTCACGATCACTGTTGTATGGCAGGCTAATGCTCTGGTTTCTAAGCAAATAATCATCATTTGGTAGCTCTATGACTGCATTTCTAGGCTATATTAGGACTATATTTAGATTTCTAGGCTTGTAATCCTATATTTACATACACTAGATCTTTCCTACACTCTAGCATAGAAACGAACTTAGCCTCATTCATATCATAAATCAACAAACAAACCAGACTTACGTTATCAGAGACGAATTGGCACGTTGCGCCACTATTTAGCGCCAACAACAATCACCATCCATTACTCGTCCACCATATATTACGGCTAAAGTAGCGCCCGGACGAGTGGCTGGCGCGTGTACATCCGTCCAGCGCAGCGGGGCGTATGTTGTTCTCAAGTTAAATTACGATGATGCAATGAAGAATTTGTTTACAGTTATTAAGTTTTGTTTATACGTTGATGTTATTTATGGTGATTGGTATTCTTGTGCATCGCTGTAGCAGTAACTAAGCAAGTTTAGCATGCAAGCCACTGCTACCAACTCATGCTGTAATTATTTACAGTATGAGTTTAGCGTTGAAATTATGTTTGCCTTTTAAGTCAGCACCCAATTTATAGCAAAGGAAGTGACTACAATCTAACCTTACTAAACAAAGACGAATCAGCGCATCTCACTCCACTTTAAGCCCAACAATGCCCATTCATCGCTTCTCCATACATTAGCTCTAAACTACTGCCAGGCTAGTAACTGGCGCGAGTGCGTTAATCCAGCGGGACGGCACGCTCGGCTGTCTACTTAGGGCGGGTTGTTTCACGTTCACTTAACGCATGCGTAAAAGTTAAAAATGGTGCTAACCATCGTCAAGTCAAAAAATGAGTTGTTTCACAATACGTTAACGTCAACGCACGCAAAAAAAATACGATTACTTTAACCGATGCTCTGAGCACTGGTTAACGTAACTTATGTCAAGTTGTGTTTAGTCCGCCGTGGTGTCAATTAGTGAAAACAACATAAACTCCCTTTTGTATTCGCGAGTTTGGTCTCTAATTGACGATAGTAGGTAGATCATCTGATGATGATACAAGTACCGTAAAAAGAAAAAGAAAGGTGTTTAGCAGCCCAAGTTCTGTTTTTTTTATATTACTGTTGTTGTCTGTTTCTTTACAGAACAACACATCTTTATATTTTTCAAGCGAAGATTGAAAGCGATCTTTCTAATTTTTTGTAAAGTTAGTGAAATGAAATGAAATCGTTTATTAAGCAAGTAGGATCACTCATCACTTTTACACGTCATGTTTTATTTTTTTTCCGTTCTCTAAAAAAAAATATGTTTACATTATAGAATATACGTGTTTTGTTAGATTGCAATGTTTAACATATACCTACTTATTAAGGCCTTAAACATAGTAACTATGTTTAAGTGTATGTAGTAGTACGAGTGAGTGTAGTAATTTACTTACTTAGGTGTGTATGGTGGGGGTTATATAAATCCATACTAATATTATAAATGCGAAAGTAACTCTGTCTGTCTGTCTGTCTGTTACGCTTTCCCGCTTAAACCTCTCAACCGATTTTGATGAAATTTGGCACAGACAATCTTTAGACCCTGAGAAAGAACATAGGCTACCTTTTATCCCGGAAAATAATGATGTTCCCGAGGGAAATCTAAAAAGCGCGATATAACCGAACTCCACGCGGGCGAAGCCGCGGGCGGAAAGCTAGTAATAAATAAATATATACGGACAAATCACACAGATTGAGCTAGTCCCAAAGTAAGATTGAGACTTGTGTTATGGGATACTAACTCAACGATACTATATTTATAATAGATACATATATAGATAAACATCCAAGGCCCAGGCCAATCAGGAAATGATCGTTTTCCATCATGATCTGGCCGGGGTTCGAACCCCGGGCCTCCACGTCGCAAGCAGGCGTGTTGACCGCTGCGCCACGGAGGACGACAATGTTTATGTTTGGTTACTATGTATTATACCTTAGCCGGCTATTAATATTGTAACATATAATTGTTTTTTGTCCCAAATATATAAAATAAAAATAAAATGTATCCATTTTTCGTCAAAGTATAGCTTTTCTATAGGTACACAGTTTTCCACACCAATAAACAATAATACCAAGAAAGTTAGATAAACTACAGCACATGACAGTCGCCTAGATAAAATTTGCTGGGGCGATGTATGTGGCCGGGCCCACCGGGTACATCGTTGCAACGCAATGTATTCGTGCGCAGACGATGTAGCATCGGGGCGCTGTCGGTAAAGTGGCGCGCTTCAAAGGACTTGTCGCGACAATATTCGCTGGAGTAGTCACACACTCACACCTACGTCACTTCAGTGTCTTCCAGACTTTGAAGTAGGACTGACGTTCTTTTTGCATATTTTTTACATTGTTTTTGTTTTATTTGTTGTGTAAACATGTAATAAATAATAATTTATTGACATATAATGCAAAGCCACTGCTTCCTCCATCGTCTCGGCCCCACAACTAAACAACGAATATTCGCCGTAGGCCGATTTCTGAATCTTCGCCCGCCAATGAGAAGAACATCGTGTATGTCTGACAAGGACAACAGATATTTTGCGCGCTAACGCGACACGAATCTTCGCCTGCTAATGTAGCGCCGGCATTTAACGAACGTTAAACATCATCAAAGTTACGTTAACGGACGTAACTTTTTGACGTACGTATGTTACGATAACCAACCGTTTGAAACAACCCGCCCTTAAATTACTCTGTTATGCTTGACTCGCCCTTAACTGCTGCGGGTTGTGAGCATCCCGTGTGTAACTGCCTTTACCTGTGATTTTTTTATTTTTAAATAATACGTCGCCATGCATGCTCTGGGCATAGAAGTTAGGGTTGTCTGTAATAGGGTTTTAACTGGCCGTTATTAGCCATAATTAGTTATGTTATTTGCTAGAACATGTTAAAATTAGTCACCCTAGGGCGTTTCAAGGTTGGGTTTTTTCTAGGCACTCTTTATTTTTTGCTTACAACAGTGTTTTGAATTTTTATGTCTACGATTTTGCTGAGTATGAAGACCTCAATTACTCTATCTATATTTGCAGTTCAATGCGGGTTTTACGTTGCTGGTCTTCATTCTAAGTTTGATGACAAATAAAGAAGATAACCTACCTACCTCGGAATCGGTTTGATTTGACAGGTTAACAACATTCATTGCGTTATTTAAGTGTCGTCTAGACAAATTTTTCGATCTTATGAAGCAATGGTTTAGAAATTTGCTTCAAAATGATGCTGATTCCAATTAATAGTCTGTTACGTAATTAGGGTGCTGGTTTGTCAAGTTTGGTTGCGTAGAAGGGGAGAAAAGGGGATGTATACCACAGAATTTCAAATTCTTTAATATATAGCTTTTTCCTTCTGAATATAAACTTTGCCTGAAGGATAATTTTCTTTGTCTGGTAACTTGTTTATGTTTGTGACATTTTTTGTATTAAAAAGGTAAGTAGATAATTTGTGTACGAGATTAAATTATGTACTAGGCTTCTTTGTATACACACGCCTGGCGCACATAATGCTTCTACAATTTGTGAAATTAATAGATTTTCAACTTTATCGCTACAACATTGAGGTTCATAGCTGATTGGATCTTTTTTTCGGTTTTGGGCTTCCGAGCATGGTATTTGTACGTACACAAAATAGTCAAATTCTCTATTCGAAGATAAAAAGGAATCTGAAGTCGAATTAAATGAAATAAGTTTATTTCCATATCATTTCGGCCTACATTTCATGTCAAAGAATAGTTAGAAATAGAAATGCCTGTAGTTGAAGGCTCCACTTTTCCCTTATATTACAAATCATCACTAGCAATGAATATCGTACGTACACAAAATAGTCAAATTCTCTATTCGAAGCTAAAAAGAAATCTGAAGTCGAAATAAATGAAATAAGTTTATTTTATATCATTTCTGCCTACATTCCATGTCAAAGAATATTTAGAAATATAAATGCCTGTAGTTGAAGGCTCCGCTCTTCCCTTATATTACAAATCATCACTAGCAATGAATTTCATTTTGACAGATCGACAATATCCATTGCGTTTTCTACGTAGCTGAGTAGACACATATTTCGAATATATGTAGCGAAGGATTAGCAATATACTTCAAAATGATTCAAAAGAGTTATACCTAAAGTGTTACGCAACTAAGATCCAGTTCTTGTTGTAGAAGTTAAGATTCAGGATTGCCATTTACTTCTTCTTCAGCCTGCTATATAGAGATCCACTGCTGCAAAAGGCTTCCCCCAAGTTGGGGGATTTGCCATAATTTCCACGCTTGGCAAGCAGGTTGGGGGACGCAGTAACTTGATATTCTATAGGAGCAGCGCTGCTGCCCGCTTCCCTGGTTTGAGTTCCCTAAGTCGCCTCTTACGAAACCCACGGGAGGATATGGGATGGAACCTACTATTCTAAACCCGGTACCACACGGATCGCCTTTTACTTGATCCACTTAATTTCATCACCATTGCTTGCCAATTGATGATGTATCTAAACTCTAAAGCATGAAGGCGAGATAACTAGAATATCTTAGAACCAATATTTCGGAAATGTGAGACCCGCATTGGTTTGACTTGGTGGATGGTGTGAATACGGCCCACTTCTTATCAAACGGAGGATACCTGTGTCCCAGCCTTGGAAACAGCAATAGCTGATTTTGCTCATAAAAACAATATAGTTTGAGATGAAGAAAGTACAACTATATGTGGCAAACAACACACATAAAACTAACACTAACTCAGCTCATGATAGTCTTCGTAAATTCTAGAAACCGTAAAAACAACATAATTTCTGTATTTTCACTTAATTCAACAATTAGATTTCTCCTTCGCCGTTCCATATTTTACGGCAACATTATTACCGGTCCGGTGTTCCATCCGACGTTATTGCCGTAACGTTCTGGTCTTTCAGTTAGTGCACCCGAGTCGGTCATTCTAACCCGGCTTGCGAGTCGTAAGTCAAGAGGTTCATCGTACGGGTGTAATGTACCCCATTGGCATTAGCCGGGTTGATGTGGAATTAAGATACTTTGTTTAGTAATAAAAACCGGTCATAAGGGAGTGTGCCTCGCGTGCAAAGGGTTCAACCATTATCATTATATTAAAAAAAACTTATTAGTATCTTTGTTGTTATAGCAGCAACTGAAATGACTGGCAGCAACATACTGTACACTTGTACAGTTGTCCTCCGTGGCGCAGCGTTCAACACGCCTGCCTGCAACGTGGAGGCTCCGGCTTCGATCCCCGGCCAGGTCATGACGTATAACGATCTTTTCCTGATTGGCCTGGGTCTTGGATGTTTATCTATATATGTTTCTATTATAAATATAGAATTGTTGAGTTAATATCCCATAACACAAGACTCGAACTTACTTTGGGGCCTAGCTCAATCTGTGTGATTTGTCCGTATATATTTATTTATTTATATTTATTATCTATGAAAATTTCAACTGTCATCCTGTCACGGTTCATGAGATACAGTCTGGGGACAGACAATGGCGCCGATTCTCTTGTTCACAAAGTATACTCATTTTAAGTGCTTCTTTTTCTTTCTATTTCATTAAGAAAAGGATAGAAGATAACATTTTAGTTTAATCCTGTCAAATTAAGATACTCTATAGACAGTTTAAACGCGATTATAAACATGGCGAACAAATTTACGCCAATTTGCGTCAAGCTCAGACTAATAATATAATAATTGACAGGTCTAAACTAACATATTATGTTCTGTCCTTTTCTTAATGAAATAGAAAGAAAAAGATGCACTAAACTTATTTTAGTTTGATTTGTGAACAGGGGCCAGTAGAGTCGGGGCCAGTGGAATCTTAATAATAAGATCCCGTTTTTACCCTTTTGGTGCGGAACCCTAAAAAGCATGAATATCACATGTATTTATGCCTTAATTGCTAAATGTACATACATGGTGTAAAGCACGGATGACAGGTGGTCAAGTTACCCGAAACTGTTAAATATTCCGAATCAACCTTGAGCGGTAATGCTTAAGCATTAATGCTCAAGGTTGATTGCCATGAAGTTGAAGATCTAAAGAAATTTGACATATTGGATGGTAAAGCGCGCTAGTTTATTAAGAGCCTATTCACTAAAAAAAACTGAGTGAATAGTAAAGAAGACTTGTAATGTTATGTACATATTCAGATATACTTACACTTATTATTTATACTCATATTCATACTTATATATGTATCATTCATTTCCACGGTCCATAATATGCATTCCATTATTATGAGGCTCTGTTTTGATCATATTCCACTACACAAGGACTCATTTTTCTGTTCACAGACTCAGTCCTCAACTTTACGCCTAAGTTTCGGCTACTTAGCGACCCCTTAGTGTAGGAAGCCGTACCTATGCAGGACTGTATCACTTTTTCCTATCAAACACTGCACTTTTTAATTTAATACCATTTATATTTACATTGTTACAGAACATTTTCATTATTTTGACATTTTTTTGACAACATTGTTGATGATGTATCTATGACAACCTTCTCATCAAAATTCTTGTTGGTCTGATATTTTTATTTTATAATTGTTATTCGAACTCTTTTATGGTAAAATTATTTACCGTTCCTCGTCCATATTTTCGAATATTTTAAATTTCGACCTCTAACCGTTCTCCGAGGTTTCTTTAGAAATCATCGCAGAGCAGTGGTCAGTCGAGCTCTGGCTTCCAAACAAGCCTCTTAAAAGTAGGTCTCCAGTAAACGCTGCCTCGAGAGCCCTTCTAGGGTGTTTCCTGCTGTGCCAGTCTCTATATAACTGGTGCGCCTGGAGCTGCCTGGCCCTTTGCCGCCGGAGCCCTCGACTGCTGCCGGCCTTGTGACGCCGGGGCAGTCCCTCTTCCGTAGCTGCCGCCGGTCCACCAGGGCCGCTCCTCTGTAGCTGCCGCCGGTCCACCAGGGCCGCTCGTCCGTTGCTGTCGCCGGTCCACCAGGGCCGCTCGTCCGTTGCTGTCGCCGGTCCACCAGGGCCGCTCGTCCGTTGCTGTCGCCGGTCCACCAGGGCCGCTCGTCCGTTGCTGTCGCCGGTCCACCAGGGCCGCTCGTCCGTTGCTGTCGCCGGTCCACCAGGGCCGCTCCTCCGTAACTGCCGCCGGTCCACCAGGGGCCGCCCCTCACCATCACCCACAATTCATTCATCGACCTACATTATTCATTTTTATACTTCCATCTTGTCTTTTCTGTATACTTAATAAATACTGTCTCCCTCTAAAGTCTTTTCTTGTCGTTACACGATAGTTTGGCGCCCAACTAAAATTTCCTGCACCCCCTTAACTTCCTAAATTCAAAAGAAACACTTCGTCTAGTGTCGTACATTCTCAGCTCTTTGGTTAAATATTTTGGCTATTCTATCCCTTGCATTTTCTCTTAACACATACATGACTCATTCACTCATATATATATACTTCACCTAACTTAACTTTCTTTTTTTCCCTAACAGGAAAACAAGGTATACTTTCACATACTTCAACTAGTTTAACTTACACTTAAATATGTCTCGTCCAATCAAATTTGAACTCTTAAATAAAAACGAGCTCGAATATGAGGTTACAATTAGACTGGAGGAACCAGCAAAAACTGTTATATTATTAAAGAAGCAAATACTTCTGCTAGCTCCTTCTACACCATCGGAAGATATTTTAACTTCTCCCATTCCTATAGAGGAGGAGTTAGCTCAGATAGATAGTACTCTGAGTTATTTAAATATTAAAATAGATAATCTATTACAGGGTGATTCCAAATACCATCGCTTAATAGAATCTTTTATTAATCATTTATTTTACAGGTTGGAACGTATAGACACAGACTTAAACCCTGACTATAAACTTAATCTAGACACTTTAAAATCAAAATTTGAGACACTTGAAGGAAGTTTCAAGATTTATTGTTCAAATCTAAACTCTATGAATCCTCATTCATATATCACTGCTCCCTCTACCCCTCCTATTCATACTCCTCTCGCCACTCCCTCTCCTCCTCCTATTTCTCCTCGTCTCACTGCTCCCTCTACTCCACCTATTTACCCTCCTTTCACAGCTCCTCTTTCCTCTCCTATTTTAACTTCTCCAAATCATAATTTATTCAAAGATCTGAAACGATATACGTTTAATGGAAAATCTTGCCCTAGATCGTTTTTACAAAAACTTGACGAATATTGTCTTGTGCGGAATATACCCAAAAATTTGTTAATTACTCAGGCGTATGATATTTTTACAGACAGTGCCCTACATTGGTTTAGATTTAAAATAAATCAAAATCCAGACCTAACATGGGATGAAATTTCTTTGTCTCTAATTAAAGATTTTGGCGGTTTTGACTATGATTTTAAATTATTGGAGGCCATCAAAAGTCGTACCCAAGGTCGTGATGAACCAATCATAATTTATATCTCAATTATGTCGGGAATGTTCTCTCGTCTGGCTAAAAAATTGTCTGAAACGGAACAGTTAGAAATCATTCTAAGAAATATAAGACCATGTTACTCAGTATTCGTGGCACTAAAAGATATTAACTCTATTGATGCACTCTTGGCTACATGCCAAAATTATGAAAAATTCTTAGATCGAGACAAACATTTTAAAGAACCAAATAACCAACAAAATCCCCTTATTTCAGAATTTGCTTATAAACAAATTCATCCAACTTCTTCGGAATTTTCTGCTTCTGACCCAAAACCTCCTTCATACACAAATAGATTTTACAAAAACCCTCCCAAACAAGTAAACAGTCTAAAACAAGCTAACTCGCAAGAAAATTCATTTTGCGTTCGTTGTCGTATGCATGGTCATACCTTAAATACTTGTACTCAACGTCACTTTCTAATTTGTTTTAAATGTGGTCTTAAAGGTTTTAAAACCCCAGACTGTCCTAATTGTTCACCTAAACCTAACTCTAGTTCAAAACTAACGACTGACTTGAAAAGTAAAACAAACTTTGATGCCAACGATTGGAACGATTGGATTAAAACTCTTAAGAATTTCTTTTCATGCTATAAAATCTCTTCAACTCTATACTCTAATGAAAAGGATTTTAAACGACCTTTTGTTAACATCAAAGTTTACAATTTATCTTTGACTGGATTACTTGACTCTGTTAGTTCAATCACCTACTAATTATTTATGTAAATATTACTTATTTCTTTTGTTTACAGCTGCACATCTTATTTATTTTTTATATTATATATAAACATCACTCACTACACAAACATTACATTACATTTGCTCGACCCCACTCTTCAGTCTCACTCTTTTACCGTATGGAGCGGATTGCAACTCATTAAATAAGCCTATGCAGGAGCGGTTGGTTACTCCTAAAATAAGCCTAAACCAAATGCTAACTCTTTCGCTCTTCTAGGAGCTTAAATTTCTACTTACATTATCTAATGTTTCCTTTTTTTTCCTTCCAGTCTGGAGCGGCTGACAACTCCAAAAATAAGCCTTGTCGTCATTCTAAAACACACTTCTATGAGTGGCAGTCATCAACTGTGAACTCCACCCATACCTGTATGAAGAAGATTGCTTGAAAGGATAGGTGGTACGAATGGGTGAATGGAGATGGATGAATGTGTGAAGTGTTGTTTTACAGTCCCTACTTGAAATCTTATTAGAAAATTTTCTACAGTTGAAAATTTTTCCAGGGTCGGGGGGAAAATGTAATGTTATGTACATATTCAGATATACTTACACTTATTATTTATACTCATATTCATACTTATATATGTATCATTCATTTCCACGGTCCATAATATGCATTCCATTATTATGAGGCTCTGTTTTGATCATATTCCACTACACCAGGACTCATTTTTCTGTTCACAGACTCAGTCCTCAACTTTACGCCTAAGTTTCGGCTACTTAGCGACCCCTTAGTGTAGGAAGCCGTACCTATGCAGGACTGTATCACTTTTTCCTATCAAACACTGCACTTTTTAATTTAATACCATTTATATTTACATTGTTACAGAACATTTTCATTATTTTGACATTTTTTGACAACATTGTTGATGATGTATCTATGACAACCTTCTCATCAAAATTCTTGTTGGTCTGCTATTTTTATTTTATAATTGTTATTCGAACTCTTTTATGGTAAAATTATTTACCGTTCCTCGTCCATATTTTCGAATATTTTAAATTTCGACCTCCAACCGTTCTCCGAGGTTTCTTTAGAAATCATCGCAGAGCAGTGGTCAGTCGAGCTCTGGCTTCCAAACAAGCCTCTTAAAAGTAGGTCTCCAGTAAACGCTGCCTCGAGAGCCCTTCTAGGGTGTTTCCTGCTGTGCCAGTCTCTATATAACTGGTGCGCCTGGAGCTGCCTGGCCCTTTGCCGCCGGAGCCTTCGACTGCTGCCGGCCTTGTGACGCCGGGGCAGTCCCTCTTCCGTAGCTGCCGCCGGTCCACCAGGGCCGCTCCTCTGTAGCTGCGCCGGTCCACCAGGGCCGTGTAGCTGCCGCCGGTCCACCAGGGCCGCTCGTCCGTAGCTGCCGCCGGTCCACCAGGGCCGCTCCTCTGCAGCTGCCGCCGGTCCACCAGGGCCGCTCGTCCGTTGCTGTCGCCGGTCCACCAGGGCCGCTCGTCCGTTGCTGTCGCCGGTCCACCAGGGCCGCTCCTCCGTAACTGCCGCCGGTCCACCAGGGGCCGCCCCTCACCATCACCCACAATTCATTCATCGACCTACATTATTCATTTTTATACTTCCATCTTGTCTTTTCTGTATACTTAATAAATACTGTCTCCCTCTAAAGTCTTTTCTTGTCGTTACACGACAGACTGCAGTTGAGCGAGGTGATGCAATGTTAAGCCCAACAATACGACCAACGATACTGCACCAAAGGGAGATTGATCTGGAGGCCTCCAAGAGCAAACTTCCGACACAACAACATTTGGCGCATCATACCGACATACATCACAACACAACTGCTCAGATCCGTCCTCCGTACGGCTTCACCAGCCTTCATGCCGGAGCACGACGAATCGCTTGGCGGCAAGATTTTGTCTGGTGGGTGGTAACTTCTGGCAGCCGATCTTATGGCCTACTTTAATTATTTGCTTACCTATTTATATTTTGGTAAACACCGGGAGTCTTTGTCAATTTCTTAATTGAATTTAGTTCCTTTTCAATATTCGACAATTTCTACATAATTTTGCCTTAAAAGTGGTTAAAAGTCACAGTTCGAAGTGGGCTCTGAATACGACAGTTCTAATTACATCTTCCTAACACCTTGTTGTTGTAATTCGTGGCGTTGAACCCAAGCGGTTACTGTATTTTGTGTAAATTATTTCATCATCACTTCTCTTAAAACAGTGATGAAAATGTCGTCAAGACTTAGTGTAGTGACACATCTCCGGAACGTACGACGCCGAAATCTCAGCGGATGAAGTGTCGGTCGCAATATTCAGTTACATATTATGACAAACCATACTAAACGCGGCGTTTTGTTCAGCGCGCTACGCTACGGAAAGTTACGTGGCGTCATCGTCAGTCTGTCTGTGTCGACACTTTATGGTGTGCAGTTTTTGTGACGTACATGAATTGCCCAGAAAAATGTATTTAATTAGAATATTAGCTATTATTGAGAGCTTAGAAGACGTTGCCGCTCTTTGTTACCGCCACGCGCGTGATGCACAACACACGCTAAACGTTCAGCTACGCCCGCCGAACTTTCGGTCGCGCAACGCATCGCGTAATGTGTCGCTTGCTATGCATAATACATTAAATGCGTTTTAGCTGAAAAAACCGCCCGAAGGAAGGTTAGGCCCTACGCCGAACGCGGCGTAATTGCGGCTCATGTGTCATACAGTACTTGAAATACACTGCGAGCGTATTTAGCCGAACTTTCGGCGCCGTACGTTCCGCAGATGTGTCGCGACACTTACTTATTTGGACCCAAAAATTCGAAGAGACATGACATCTACCAACCCGCATTACTCCGGCATGTTGACCTATTGCTGACTTCCATTTACAGGCAGGAAGCCTATTTCCCAACAGTGGGAACTATGGTGATTATGCTTTGCTTAAATGCCTTCTAATTACCGTAGAAAAAAAATTACTTGCCTAATTACAACCTCAATATCTTTTTTATCTCCCAACATCAGAAGTCTCCATTTTTCGCTTTGCAACCTTCATAGTTGCAAGCCTCGCCGTACCCACGTCCACGCAATATCTTAATGCATAAAAAGCCAAGACGGGAATACAAATGGTACCATCACGGTATAACTTCTGGGGGGTAAGTAGTAAAATAAAAGAGAGAAAAGCGACCAGTGGTACTATAAAAGTGAACATTTTTATGCTTTGGTGCCACAGTTTGTTTTGCGAAAGTGATGTGGGTTGTCATCGTACTGAACTTTGTTAGTTTAACAACAATATACAAGTTTTACGGGGATGAAGCATCTGCATGTCCTTATGAAAATATGCAGGAAGACGAGGCTGGATGAATGTAAACAAAAACAGTGTAAAACTTCGTATGTATGAGTATCCATTGAGTTTTTTACCCATATTTCTTCTTAGGATTTAGGAACCTCAGTTTGGATCAGGGTTCTTCAGCTTTTACAATTAAAAAAGGTCAGCTTCTGTATGATCTTGTTATCTTTCATGTGTATGTTCAGAATAACCATTTTTTGACAACACACTATACATTTATTAATTCACGTACGGATTATACTGTATTTTCGAAGCTATAAATTTTATTTTTTGGACAAATAACACAGATTGAGCTAGCCCCAAAGTAAGTTCGAGACTTGTGTTATGGGATACTAACTCAACGATACTATATTTATAATAGATACAAATATAGATAAACATCCAAGACCCAGGCCAATCAGGAAAAGATCGTTTTCCATCATGACCTGGCCGGGAATCGAACCCGGGGCCTCCACGTCGCAGGCAGGCGTGTTGACCGCTGCGCCACGGAGGTCGACAATTAGATGATTCTATGTGATAAAACAGTGTATTTATTTTAATACGCATTTCAAAGTTAACTTTAACGTTTTCTAGAAAATGTACGTTTCAAGACAGCTGTCAAAAAACGGTTTACCTAATGGACAGGGTATAACAACCGAATTTCTTAGAATATGTACTTCTAACTCAGACAACATCCCTAAATATATTATATTAAAACGTGGCTAACGATATTGTCTAGAGGAAATATCGATTTGTGTAGCTACCATGAGTTTTCATTACGAGACTCGATCGTCGAAATCGAGCGCGTTTGACTCATCGATTGCCCCGCTTCAAGATTGTAAGAACTCTCAACCAATGAGAGCGCCGAACGCGCTCGATATCGACGATCGAGTCTCGTAATAAAAACTCATGGTAGCTACACTGTTCTGTAAAAATGTCACCGTGAAGACTTAAGTGATAAAGCTATACATATATCTCCTTATGGTATAAAGAAGTAAGGAAATAAAGAAAATAGATTTATTCAGCACAGACTAAAAGACACACCCCGTTTTCTTCTTCCTTTTCAGCCTATAGAGGACCACTGCTGGACAAAGGCCTCCCCCTAGGCTTTCAGGCTTTCATTACACTTGGGGGCTCTTTTTATATTATAGTGATTCTAATGTAGCGGTATCTATCAATAGCGGAAGGTTAAAGTGCAATTAGCATACATACCTACTTAGGAGCCATTGACTTAATCAAATTTCATTCCGTGGTGCTTGGCAATCTGGGCTTTACCCAGTTGCAATAATGTCCCTTTGTTCCGATTGGCCTAGTTCTGTTCTGTCTCCTACTTGTTATGGAGGGAAGTGGAAAAAAATATCTTTTTTCTTACTCCTCCGCTATTCTTTTCTGATTAATTTCGTTGCGGGACCCAAGGCAGTTGAATCGTTTCTCCGGGACTCGTCGAGCTTCATTGCTCGGCGTTTTTCTGGCGGTCTCCACTGTTGATTCTGGCTTTCAGGAATTGCAGTGGGTGGGATAATGTTTGGCGGGTTTTGTCCCTATAAAAAAAAAAAAAAATATACATACTACTTCCCAACATCAAACGTTGGGCAAGTGCCTGCCAGACATAACATCCGTCACATGTGGAGCTGATGTTCTTATGCCTCCACAATAATAACTTCTTGCTTAACATAGGTTCAGCATTTTAGTAGCTGATAATTTATAGTTAATGATTTAACGCAAAGTTATTCAAGTTGAAATTGCAATCCTGGCTACATTATCTACTCGTATTTTATTACTTCCCTCTCGTCTACTCGGTGCAAGCTATAAAAATGAATGGGTAGCCTACAAAATAGAAAATTAGTTTCCGAGATCTCCTTTAAAATTAAACTGCAAACTGGGCTACCTACCTCGCTACTATATTGTTAATTGCAGAATGGTTAACAACCTAAGATATAATAATCATGATGGTTTATTCATTGCCTTCAGTTTCTTTACGTAATCAAGAATAAAGTAATAACTTGGAAAGTTTGCTGCATTCATATAATATAACTTTGGGATAAGCTTTTGTTCACACTAACAACATTTAAAGATACAAGCAAGTCTTGCTGAAGAATCATCTTTTAAGCTTATGTTCCGGGGTATTCCTGGTAAAATGTTTTAATTTTATCAAAATGAACGTGTTATTATCTGAAAATATAATCAGATTTTAGAGTTTGTAACTTCATCTTCATCTGTTTAGCCTTTTATGTTTTGGTTGGCTTCCAGTCTAACCGACTTTAACTGGAAACATTTTATATTAATAATATTTTTTAATACATTTTGCATGGAGCTACTGCTCGAGCTAGTCGAGCGGACCCCATGCTCCAACGTGAAAGCCACGAGACCGAACCGGGACTAAACGTGGAGATGATGATGATTATTTACATGGAGCTACTTACCTGTTTGACCTCCCCAACCCAGTTACTGGATAATACGATACCCCTTCTAAAGACTGGTTGCCAGTTCAGGCTTCTGATTAATCTGTAAAGACTATCAAAGATAGATGAATGTCAGCTGCGACCAATGGGTTGTCATTCTTTCAGATGGTCACCCATTTACTGGCCAATCTCGGCAAGCTGCGATGCGTGTCGCAGGTTCGGTTCTCGCACACAACAAATATGTATAACCTGCAAATAGTTATTCTGGGTCTGGTTGTTTGTGTATGTGAGTTTATATTTGTAAACGCATCCACGGTACAGGAGACAGCCCTAGAGTGGGGCAACTTCTTTTTTTTTTTTTTAAATACCTCGTCTATCGACCAGTGCGGATATTATTAATGAGTCACAAAAACAATGAATTACATTTTCATAATAGAGCACCTTTTAACTATCGTATCTTTGTGCAAATTTCTAAAACCAAACTCAACATTTCTCAGTGCTGTCCATAGATGTTTGTGGTAGTGTTAACCACAACTGAGGTTATGTAGTGACAAAACAATCGTAAACTGGACACCGCACAAACTGTCGTGTGGTTTCATGCAGTTGAAAGCAGCTGTACTCGTCCACGAATTGCAACGGCCATAACATTACATTTAGGCCGTTTATACCAAATGTTAAAGGACTCCTTTCTGTATCCTGTACCTGTAGTTTTCTTTTGTGGTTTGTTTTGTCTCTTGTGTAGCTGTAGTTTTCTCGGTGGTAGGCCTCAACATCAGCCGCCGGCGTAAGTTACCACCCACCAGACAAAGTCGTGGCGCCAAGCGATTCGTCGTGTTCCGGCATGATGTCTGGTGAAGCGGTACGGAGGACGCTGCGCCAAATGTTGTTGTGTAGGGAGTTTGGTCGTGGAGGGACTCCAGATTAATCTCCCTCTGGCGCAACATCGTTGGTTGCGTTGTTGGGTTTAACATTGCATCACCTCGCTCTACCGCCGTCTTCCTTCCTATTCACTAAGTTTTTTAAGCCATCATCGTCATGATCTTAGCGTTTATCCCGGTTATAACCGCGGCTTTTGCGTTGGAAACCGGGGTCCGCTAAGCACTAAGTTTTTTAAGTGAATATCCTTAATACACTAGCGTGATTTACGATCAACCATTGCATCACTGCTTACCATCAGGCGGGATTGCCAAGCACTAATTTATAATTATTAAAAAAAAATATATATGGTGTTATAGCTTCCTCTACGTCTGAGTTTATCTGACTGGGTAACAACCCAGTCAGATAAACTCAAACGTAGAGGAAGATATGCGTTAGTCTAGAAGCCGTCTCCATATTTTGGTAAATGTTAAGCCAGATTATGTGTGGTATAAAAGTAGTCTATCTGAACGAACCCTAACGCTGTTTCAGTATATTTTCAGACAATCTTACAGCACCACTGCGATATCAAAATTTCAGTGTTTCTGCACTGAAAGTCTTGCAAAGTAATTTCCCAGTTGACTTTTGTTTTCAACTGAATTTTAAAATTTTACTACCGTTAATGGTTTTTTCATGGAAAATGGTTATGTTATAATTATTATATGACGTGTTTGCGGATGAATGGAATTAGATTATGCGTGTATGGTGTTCTGTGAAAGACCATGATAGTTTTTTTTTTTATCTCTACGTTAATTGGTGTTTTTATTTTATAATTTGAACTAGTGCCTGACCGCAATCCCGCCTGATGATAAGCAGTGATGCAATCGTTCATGGTGAAGCGCGCTAGTTTATTAAGAGCCTATTCACTCTAACCTTGAAGACACTTAAACTGTAGTCAGACGGAAACACCACCGTTAAAATCAAACTCATTGCTACCGATGGCGTGTTACAAAAAACTAATAACGTTATTATACAAACGATGAAATTTAAAAGTCCACAAATAAGTATTTTGAAGTCCTCAAAAGTCTCTCCGAATTTTTTCGCCTCCAAATGGTGCTCGGCCCAAATTAATGAGATTTCTTACAATCCGATTTTAACAATGAATCTTATTTTTTCCCAATTATAAAGATTTTGGCGAACAATGGAACAATAGTAATTAATATTAATTATTTGCAGATTATCGCTCCTGTCGTGTTTATCACGGTTTGGTTGATATGGTGTTTAAGAAGTGGTACAGAAGTGATAGATGACCTAGTTGTTTTTCTACTGTGTCGTTGTGGTTGTGTTGATGGAAAATTCAGCCCTAAAATCACTAGTTTAAGGTCTAATTTTTCTGTCGCCAGACTTTTATTAAAGTAATAAAATTGATGTCTTATCGATTTTGTATGGTAACACAAAAAATCATCATTATTAATAAATCAACCATTAGTAAAATAGTGCATTGATTTAGATCAAGAGTAAATATATAGTCAGTCTATAATCTTCCCACTCTTGGGACACAGGCCTCTCCGTGAGCCGTAATCTACCACGCGGCCTCGTATATGTCACATGTCTTCTCAGTTTAGGCTCTAGGACTTACCAGTTTCCTCTCGACGTTTTCCTTCGCCTTTTAAAAGAGCAGTGGTCCTGGAATAATTTACACAAAGTAAAACTGCTGATGAAGTTCGAACCTATATTAGCCTGAAAAAGAATGTTACTTTCGTCATCAATATTAGAAAATGGCTAGGTAAGGAGTTATGGAGCCGCATTCTATACGCTTAATACCTATTATCTTACGCTCCATTACCTGTTAGCAAACAAGTGCTGTTTTGTATTTGAGTTTCATGAGAGGACATATTACTTATTACTATGTAGGTACTATTGGTAAGTTTTGTGTGTTCTTGAGTATGGAAAGATAAGGTAAGTTTTGTGTGTGCCATCTTCCTATACGATGCACTATAAATGCTTTTGCATTCTTTTTTTATCTAATCGTTAATGTTTTGGTCGATCCTAAATATTTTTCTGGGTTCACAGAAAAACAGACTCGGTAGTGTGTCTTATGGTAGCGGGACCATTATCTACTTGAACATTTTGTCGTTAGGTGCGCACGGTACACATCATAATACAGTATAAGCTGACTTCTCATTGTATGGAAAACCTATACAATGTAAAGTCAGCTAAAACTGGAAATCTATAGCTTGATGAATCATTGTGTAACTTTCTGCTATTTTTTTTTTAATTTAAGTATGTTCTTTATTTTATTATTTTTGGTAAATATACAGGTAGACAGGTACAATAGTTACCAAATCTTTAACATGGTCATGGCTAATTAGAAGTTTTCACATGACGGGTTCTCAAATGGCGATCACGCACCGGAAGGCGCAGCCTGGAAGGTGAACTGACGACCTGGTGAAGGTAGCAGGAAACCGCTGGATCCTTGGGAGAGGCCTATGTCCAGCACTGGGTGTCTTTCGGCTGAAATGATGATGATTATGGTGAATCACAATTAACTAAGTATTATATAGTAGATAGTGTTACTTTTTAGGTATCTATTTTCTATACGCCCTCTAATCATTTTACATAAAATTAATCTTTCGGCTGAAATGATGATGATTATGGTGAATCACAATTAACTAAGTATTATATAGTAGATAGTGTTACTTTTTAGGTATCTATTTTCTATACGCCCTCTAATCATTTTACATAAAATTAATTAAGTAACTGTGGCATTATGGTGTTTTATAATCTCAAATAAGTACTATTATTGATATTGATAGTAAGGTCCATTCAATACTGTTTTATGATACTAATAAATTATTTTAAGTATGTTATCTATTTTTAAAATAGACTTGGTTGTCGTTGTCTTATGTAACCGTGCCTAATATATGTATATTTGTCCACCAACACCCGGGTAAAATTCCAATACATAACATATAAGATTTCTTTGCGAAATTAGGCGTAATGTTTCTATTTAATTACACCACCAAAAAATGTTTACCAAATACAAACCCGGTCCCGCCATCACAACGCGCACAAAAATGGAGGCGACTCAGAAAAACGTTGGATCACAACTTGAATAATTCATTACTGGCTCAGGAAGCGATGAGGGGGCGAAAGAAATGATAATAAAGTCTTACCGACTACCTTTGTCCCAAGCTTCGGTCCAACAAAACAACTGGGTAGGTGTTTGAGGCATTTTATCGATACTTCCAATATGAGCTAGTTATGAATATATTTACCTAACAGGGTGATAAAGTTGGTAGGTGTGTAGGTGTACTAAAGGCGGCCATCTTGATATTTTCTTCCTATATCTTCTCCCCAGCGAAAGCACTAGGAAGTGTTGGAGGGCGGGTGTTTTGAGGAATTGTCTTATGTAATTTTGATGTCGTAAAAGTACTGATTCTCAGCTTAATTTGAATATATGACTTTTGATTTTGAATTGGCTTATTTTAATAATAGATAGCTTCAGCTAGTGGCTCCAGTTACCAAGTATCTAAGTCAAGCAAATCTTGATTAGATTCTTTTCGCGCGACTGTTTTGGGACTACCTGCAACTAATTCTTTTGTTTAAGCGCTTCTGCGATTGTTCTTCTAAACGCCTTAAAAATAGAGGCCTTTTCTCAATTCGTTAATAGTTTATGTTGTTAAATTTTAACTCATAAGTATCAAAACGGTGAAAGAAAACATCTTGAGGAAACCGATATGTCCTAGAGCCAAAAACTTTGTGACATCTACCAACCCGCACTGGGCTAGCGTGGTACGGCCCACTCCCTCTCACCGAGAGGAGGCCTGTGTCCCAACAGTGGGAACATTATAGGCTGATTATGAATGATGAAGAATCGTTTTGAACATAAACACTCAGTTACTACTGATCAGCGCTAAGAATGTCATAACCTCTGAAAATACTTTTTAGGAACCAAAAGTGTAACATTAACCTTAATTTGTATAAAAAAAATGAGGGTTGGATTTTATCTCCGGATTGACAACTCCTTCAAAGTGAAATGTCGGATGAATTGCGAATTGTCAAACAAAGTGTTGTCTTTGACTCAGACTCTGACAACGGGCCAACATTATTTATAAGTTTTTATGTTTGAGTAAGAGGCTTTTGAATACATTATATTGTGTGTCTTTTTTATTATTATTATTTACTCGTATTATGCATTTTGTTTGTGCGGAATAAACAAATTTTCTTTCTTTAATTGTTGTACATATATCAGATTCATCAGCAACCTTTTTATCGTCCCAATGCTGGGCATAGGTCTCCTCTCATACAGAGAAGGGTTGAGCGTAATCACCACGCTGGTTAAATTGGGGTTGGCGATTTCAAACTTACAAGTCCAGGCTTCCTCAATATGTTTTCCTTCACCTTTTAATCAGTCATTGGTATCCAAGATATACTTAGAAATTAAATATAACTAGAAAAGTTACATTGGTACTTGCCTAACCTGGATTCGACCCGCACACTCATACTTGAGAGGCTGGTGTTTTAACCACTAGGCCACCACGACTGAGACACTCCAGAGTTGTTACACCAGATTAGGCTTACATAATTTAGATTTCATTACCTATGATTGTAGAATTATTTTAATTTACTTGTCTCAATTTTGTATCCGTTTCAAACAATATTCATATTCTATGATTACTATATGAACAGATTAAGTTATATTCAGAGACGTAAAATTTGTTCAAAAGCAATGCTTCTGTATTAGCCACTTTCTAATCCACTGCTCATCACCAAAGGATCATCCGTACTATTAGTTATAGAAGTCCATATTCATTGGTATTGCTCGTCCACCAAAACATAAGTGGCCTAAACTAATAAATCAAATCACGCACTTCATTGGCGGTCACTCCATGAACTACTCGGCCATCCCATCCATCGGGATATTGCTCAAATTCGCCAGGACAGGTCAAACGAGAATTAATTGCGTTAAATCTACAGACTCTAGATGAATAAACACGGTATAGATAAATACAGAAGGACATCTCCGTACAACGAACGAAAACGTGACCACACATCCTGCTTGATATTCATCATCAGTAGGCCTAGTATGAGTTTTCATTACGAAACTCGATCATCGATATCGAGCGCGTTTGATTCCTCGATTGGCCCGCTTCAAGGTTGTGAAAACTCTGAACCAATGAGAGCGCTAAGCGCGCTCGATATCGACGATCGGGTCTCCTAATGAAAACTCATACTAGGCACATAGGGCCGACAACCGTTGGGTAAACGAGTCCTCGAGTGGAGACCGCGTCTCGGCAAACGTAGCATGGGACGCCCTTGGGCGAGATGGAGCGACGACATCTAAATGGTGGCTGGTAGTGGCTGGCGGAGAACTGCCCAAGATCGATCTTGTTGTCCAGCTTTGGACGAGTAGAGGCTGATGGATGAGAGGATGATGATGATGATGATCATCATCATCATCCTGTAGTAGTCCACTGCTGGAGATAGGCCTCTCCTATTTCACGCCATTCAACTAGGTTTTCGGAACCTCTCATTCAGTTACTCGTCATCCATCAATCGTCGCTCCACCTAACCAGGGGCGTCCCACCTTCGTTTTGGCGTGAAGAAGTAATAAACATACAAATACATAGAAGTACCTACTCATAAATTTTCGCCATTTTTTTTTTTTTTTTTACATGTTATAAACTAGCGCTTGACCGCAATCCTGCCTGATGGTAAGCAGCGACGCAATCGTTGATTTCGTTCGTTTTTAACTTTATATCACCATTATTTCCTTAAACTGTTGTTGGAATAAACATTAAATGGTATTTCAAAAATCATTGAAGACAACTGAGGTTGTAAAATTAATCTCAAACGTCAGATGAAAATCATTTTGGTGGGAAAATTAAATTTTCGGTTAAAGTATTTAAATAATGAAATTAAATCGTGACTTTGTAAACGGTACTACAAATTGGTCATACTGTACCTACGATTTTTCGTCCTTTTACGTTTTCATCAGATAGTCTTGGAACAGATGTGGGGTAATAACAGCTATACAGGCAGGTTAAGCTAAGTTTGTCGCGGTTTGCCTTTTTTTTTTAATTTTATAAATTATAAACTAGCGCTTGACCGCAATCCCGCCTAATGGTAAGCAGTGACGCACAGTGCAAGTATTTGTGTGCTAGTCTGGTCGTGCCTCGGAAAGCACGTTAAGCCGTTGGTCCCGGTTGCCATACGAACATCTAGTGGCAGTCGTTACGGGTTGTTGGAGCCCTCAAAAGTCCAACAATTGGTCTAACTGCAATGCTTCGATGTCGCCTTCGGGTTGTGGAGGTCAGACGGCAGTCGACCGCTAGAGGGAGATTGATCTGGAGACATCTGCATCACTGCTTACCGTCAGGGTTTATTTTAAAACCTGATTGGGTTATAAAAGTATATAGCAATTATGAACGGTCTAAAGTGAAAAAACTACATTTTTTTTAATCATGAAAAAGCCGACGAAAATTCCACCACTGGGGGGGGGTTCAGAATCATGTACTGAATCTATGGTACTTGTTTGTGCGTCGATGTCAGATACACTCTTTATAATACTAGCCGCCGTCCGCCACTTCGTTCGCGTGTAGTTATTTATTTTGCTCAGCTCCTATTGGTCGCAGCGTGATGTTATATAGCCTAGTCTTCCTGGATTGATGCACTAGCCAACGCAAAAATTATTTTTCAAATCGGATCAGTTGTTCCTGAGATTAGCGCGTTCAAACAAACTCTTCAGCTTTATATATTAGTATAGTTTTTTTTTTTAAACCGAGACTCTCAGATTAGACAAAAAGTGTGTTCCGTTTTCATATGTTCTATAAAGCTGTCCTTCTGTACATTTTTACTCCGCAGTATATATTTGGTCTCAAGGAGCTCCGTTTCTGTATCACTTTGATATTTACTCGAACCATTGGGCTAGTAATCGGTAAAGGGAAGATACTGAAACCGATTGCCTCGAAATATTTTAAGGCGTTTTGTTTACTTCTTTTTGAAAACGTGAGATTTTATTTGTGTTATGTTACACAGTCGTGTTCTGTGAAGCGGGAAATTCCGGAGGATTACACGTAGGTACATGTTTTATTTAGGAAATAAAACATAAATGATGCTTGCCTTCTTTCGGAAAATCATTGATTCCTGGATCATCTTTTACCCGAAATCTAAGTGTCTAGACAAGCGATTCGTCGTGTTCCGGCATGATGTCTGGTGAAGCCGTGCGGACGACGGGTCTGAGCAGTCGTGTTGCGTTGTGTGCCGGTTACGATGCGCCAAATGTTGTTGTGTCGGGAGTTTGGTCGTGGAGGGTTTCCAGATCAATATCCCCCTGGCGCAGCATCGTTGGTCGTGTTGGTCTTGAGTTTAACATTGCATCACCTCGCTCAACTGCTGTCTTCCTTCCTATTCCTAAGTTTTTTAAGTGAATAGGGTTAATAATCTAGTGCGTTTTACCGTCAACGATTGCATCACTGCTTTCCATCTGGCGGGATTGCATTCAAGCACTAGTTTATAATTAGTAAAATCAAAAAAAAAAAAGACAATTGTTAAGTAAGAATAGTTCACGACTGCTTATTGTGCCCTGTTGATTTAATGCTTCGCAATATTTTTTTTTAAGTTTGCCCCCACACTATTAATTTCTCTATCGTAGTTGCAATTGCATACATATAAACTCACATACACTAACAGCCAGACCCGGAACAACTAATTGTAGGTCATACAAATATTTCTTCCGTGCGGGAATCAAACCCGCGACACGCAGCGCAGCAGTCAATAGCTTAACCAGTGCGATAACCGTGCAGTACACACACAGAAACACGTAAGTACCATACGCAGTAGGTTTAAACTAAAAACTAAACTAAACAGTTTAGTTTATGAAGGAAGGAAATCGAAACTGCTGTCACATAGAAGTATAGTTATTGGATTGTTCCTAAAATACCTGTAGAGATAATAAGTACCTTTTAAAGATCGCTTTTAGCGATAAGACCGCACAATGGCGCCGATTCTGTTGTTCACAAACTAAACAAATTTTAAGTTATGTGCATCTTTTTCTTTCCATTTCGTTAAGAAAAGGATAGAAGATAAAACGTCAGTTTAGATCTGTCAAATTAGTTCGCTCCTGACGTAAACTGGCGTATTTTAGTCGCCATGTTTATAATCGCGTCTAAACTGTCTATGGAGTATCTCAATTTGACAGGATTAAATTAAAATGTTATCTTCTATCCTTTTCTTAACGAAATGGAAAGAAAAAGATGCACATAACTTAAAATTTGTTTAGTTTGTGGACAACAGAATCGGCGCCATTGTCTCATTTCTTGTAATATTTCTACATTTATATCTGTGATATTTATGACGCACATAATGTACAGTATTTCTATTCTATTCTACGTAAAGAAAAAAAAAAAAACAGAAAACGTACAGACGCCAGCTCTTAAAGCTACTATAATCTGTCAGATTTCTTTATTCGATTTTCAACTTTATCGCTAAAGTATTACATTCAAGGTTGGTTGTGCGAAATTGTACAGTTTCGAGTAGTTAGCGGTTAACCTCAAATTTTAATGATTTTTCATTTACAATTTAATAATTTTATTTAAGCTATATTTATTGGAAAAAATATTGAGATACAATTTATGACTGTATAACAATTTAACTTGAACAGGATTTGCTTTTTTTTTGTTGGGATGAGAAATCATCAAATGACTTCTCCCGCTCTGGGCGGAGCGAAAGGGCGTGTCAGACTTTTACTCACTAAAACCCACCCGTGTTTCTTCTCTTGCCTGTGCGACGGCCAGGGCCACGGTTTCTTGTTTAAGCAACCCTGACCCAGAGGATTTGCTTACACTTTCATCAGCTACTTTTTGTACGACCTATAATTACGTCATTCACCTTTGGCATTTTGAGACACATTCAAAATAGCGACTCAGGTACATCCGTTCCCAGAAGCTAGTAGATTATAAAGCTAGGGCACACGCCGGTATGTAGGGGGAATGTGTCGAAATACCGAGCCGACCCAATGGGGTACCTTCCTCCCTATGACACGGAGGGATATTAAAAAGGGTGCTTATGTTACGGAAGTTGGAAGTATTTGGGAAATTAATGCGGTTCTTTAAGAGCTGAAGAGAGCCTACTTGTTTGATTACAAGCAGCCTCCGAGAGTTCGTCAAAAGTTATTGGCATAAAATTTGAAGTAAATATGAAGTTAGAAGAGAAGACATGAGATTTATTATTTATTTATTTATTCTTTCGCACATAAATTGTGCAGAGGCGGACTTAATGCCTTAGGCATTCTCTACCAGTCAACCATAGGTGGTGAAGAGATTAGTGGCAGCTGCTTAAGTGGAGAACGTAAAGAAAAAAAAAACTCTTAACACTATTTAAATAAATACTTAAATAAGCTATATACACATACATAATATCAGTCATTTCAGTGCCGCTATCATGAGTATAAAGCTTTAGTATTTCTCGATGCTATAGCTTTAAACTCATCTATAGATGTAGAATAGGATATTTCCTTTTTCATTATTAAGGAGGACAAAAATAAATGTAAACTTCTTTTAAATTAAATAACAAATAATTAAAATAACAAAAACCTCAACCTAACCAAAAAAAAAAAAATATATAAATTATGGCAATATAAAGAAAGAAGATCCGGAAAAATAAAATCATAAAGTGACTCATCCCCTCTCTTCATAATTCCATGGTCAATCCTAAGCACCCTAGTCAGTTAGCTAGTAATAAACTGGCTGGCTGGACCAAAAACAGACCTATTTAAACATTCTTTGGTAACGCATAAAGAAAGTATTTTTATTTGCCCTTAATTTTTACTACAAAGCATCATATTTGTAAGTCGCTTGTATGATAATTTCGTCTGCTAAAGTTATCTTTTAGTTAGTAATACTTTTTGTACACGTGTCAATTAAAATGCATGTGCATCCGTTACGTTGTTGACACCACTAGGATCCGGAAGAAGCGGTTCGCCTCATCTTTAATACCGCCTATATCGAGGGACTGGAACAATTTACCAGCAATTATTTCAGTCTGACTTAAAATTTAAGTGTCTTCAAGGCTAGAGTGAATAGGCTCTTAAAAACTAGCGCGTTTTACCATCAACCACTGCACTGATTATTTACGGACAACAGAGCAGATCAAGCTACCAGAAACTGTCAATTTTCCCAATCAACCGTATGTAATGTAGTAGGAGTGATAAGGAAGGAGATACAGGAATCAAAAAGCATTCGTCATGAATGTTACCGCGTTCTTTCTTTCTTTCTCTTATGGCTTCGCACGGTTTGTGCATTTAGCCAATGTCACGTAATGAATTATTCATGTCGAAAAAGACGGCCGCGCGGACCGAACACGGAGGAAGATTTGGTTCAAAGCCATGATGTGGCCACTATGCTACAATATTTCACTGTTCTTTATGAATTATTCACTGAATGCACTTTTTACTACATAAATCCCGCGTTTTTATTTAGTAAACGACACTATAAATAATTTAAAAGTCCAATGAAACATGAGCGTGGCACTCATCTTAGCTTCCCGCCTAAACTCCTTGTTACCGCGTTAATAAAATGTAATAGAATGCATTAACAGATAATAAAACATTGCGTAAACACTTGGATTTCAACTAAAGTTTCAGTATTTTTCTCATACCAATAGCCTCATAGTTCACACATAAAGACTGTAACATACATCACACGTAGATACCTTACGAGGCCCGCACCGCTCGTTAATGCCCGAAACGTTTTTCTTTCAATTTACGATTCCACCACAGTTTAGTGGGGAACGAAATTCTTCAATTAATGGTTGGTTGCAAGGGTTTGTTTTCGAAGATTTTTCTCTTTTTTTTTTTTGTTACGAGTTTTATCTGTTTCTTTATGTTTGGTTGAATCAGCTGAGTTATAGTCGAAGTTACAAGCGTTGAAATTAACTTATCATAATCCATTAGATTAATAAACATTCTAGCTTCTGCACGACGTTGCAGAAATTATACGTATAAAGTGCTACTGGATAAAAAGTACCCTTTGTCCTAACTCAGAATATCGCTATACTATGGCGACTAAAAAAAGTCAACTTACGTCAGCCGCAAAGTAATTTGGATGGACTAAACTCAATGTCACCTGGCCACTTTGGATTCAGTAGAGAAGAGTGCGAAGAGGCTGATAGGCGACCCAGATTTAACTCAAAACGGTCTCCAAAGCCTAGAGCACAGGCGTAGAGTAGCCAACATTTCGGTGTTCTACAGGATGCATTTTGGTGAGTGTGCGAGGGAATTACATGATTTAATTCCCCCATCTCCGTTCCACCATCGGACGACCCGTCGTACGGCGAGTTTTCCACCCTTACGTTGTTAACACCAGTACGATCCGAACGAAGCCTTTCGCCTCCTCCTTTATACCGCGTACATTGAGGGACTGGAACAATTTGCCAGCGGCGGTGTTTCCGTCGGATAAACTACTCACCATCACCGTCACTGCTTACCATCAGGCGGGATTGCGGTCAAGCCCTAGTTTATAATACATTAGGACAATTCTTAATGAAATGGAGATGGACTGAACCTAAAGTTTGTAAACAAACAAATTCGATCCATTAAAATATTTAATAGCAGCGTCTATACCTACGCTGTATGCATTTCAAACGTTAGATATAATTTTTTTAACAAATTCTTATTTCATCTTCCATAAATTTCATTTTCAAATGCAATATTTCAACGAAACGTGTCTGAAACATAGCCACAAAACACACCAACCCCAATTTAGGAGACAAATACGCGTCCGGGGTAATAATCCACTTCATTTGACAAGGAAACTTATTATGTACAGGTGCAAGAAATAGAACACGGAACCCTAAAATTACAAGACGACAAGAACCTCCAAGAGAAGGTTTATTAACTACCGGAGATTCACAGGCCCTTTTCTTACTTCTCTTTCATACTTTCAGTAAAGCATACATCTGTCTCTGTCTCTCCTTTAGGGTCCACTGTCATTAGAAGCTAAGCTCTCAATATGGTACATAAGCTCCCCCCTCCTAATTGGGGGTGCATTAAACGCTTATGCTCATATAAAATGATTTATAGGGAGTCCGATGTCGCCTTTGAATGAGAACCCGAGGGTTTCTGATGTTCAACTGGAACACTTGAGAGACTTAAGTTACCTATGAGTATTTTACAGCGGGTTTAGCATACTATGCCGGAATTATTGGACTAATTTTGAAAGTAGCGGTATTTTTTTCTTTTGTGTAAAAATTTTGTTTCTGAAAAAAAAAAACCAGGCAAACTAAGACAATTCCGTTTAACCTTGAATGTCAATAAAGCAAGGTTTTTAAAATAACCACATATTATGAAAAAAAAAAACCGTCCGGAGTAACATTAATAGGTATCGTACTAATCCGCTAAATTTTGAACGTTAATACAGTATACGAAGGTATTAAAAAAAAAAAAATTCGACGAATTGAGAACCGGGAGAGGTTTCTTTGAAGTCTGTTAAAAATAGTTCGTAACCGCGTTTCAGTATTTAAAACAAAAAAAAAACATACACTGATAAATTCTTAGTCATACTCATGACACCACAACTTAACAACTCAAATTACAGTTGACGATAAAACAAACGTACACTCAACGCAAAATTAATCAACCCACCTCTCAAGACCGAAGACGGAAAAAATACCTATGACAAATGACCCCCATTACGCGAGGTATCCATTGACCCCTAGTTATTTTTAAACACCCCTAATAGCTTATAACGATGTTAATTAATCGTTCTAAGCGTTGCGTGACGGTTATTAATATGGCCAGGTTACAGAGAAGAGATTGAAAAATTAACCTTTTTCGGGGTATTAACTAAACTTTTTTTGAAGGAGATAAAACGGTGGCGTCTATCAGCTGAGAGGGAGGCGTTTTTTCGCTGGGGAATCAATTTTGAGGATGAAATTGAAGGCGTCATGCGAAATGAAGGATGTTAACGCTTTTGATGACAAAAGTATTTTGTTTGTGTTTCAATTGGCTCTTAATAAACTAGTGCGCTTTACCATCAACGATTGCGTCACTGCTTTCCATCAGGCAGGAGTGCGGTCAAGCGCTGGTTTATAACATGTAAAAAAAAATCTAATTAGATGCAAGTTGTGGTCTTGTATAATTGAAGGAGCATACGTAAATGACTATGGCGGGGATCTGTAAATGGCGTCCTCTCGCATGCGTTCTCACTCACTCTCTATCGCTGTCTATACTCACACAGTGAAGTAAGCGCTGCAAAAAAAAAAAACATCGATCAGGTATTCAGAATTCGCTTTCCAAGCTACTTTGATGCATTCCGAATTATCGTTAATTTCGTTCCGCTAAAGTCTCTGCTATTTTGTTGTTTTTGTTGAAAAACAAACACAACAACAAACAAGTAAAATGTCAAATTTATTTATTTATTTATTCTTTCGCACACATGACATGTACAGGGGCGGACTTAATGCCTTAATTTACGTTGTAAAGAATAATATTTACCACGTAAATTTGACATTTTAATATGCATTTGGTTTGTGATTGAACAATGGCATGTTTTGTCAACCGTACCATAAGTATCCGCCGCCATTTTCAGATCTTTTCTTTATCTGCGCGGGTTATACTTACAAGTTGTGGGTTTCTGATGGAAAATGCTTCTAGCAGAGTCTGGTTATTTTATATCACAGAAACACATCTGTTCGTCTCAGACTTTTATTCCAAACTATTCTCATATTTGAATATGACAAACATAGTCACGATGTGACACTTATTATACACCTAACGGCCAGTAGCGTTCTTCAGGAACCAACCTCCAACAGTTTCGAACCTATCAGGCGCTTCACTTCGTGTAAATTATATCGTCAACAATTGCTCTCAAAACGGTGAAGGAATATAGGAATACATCATGAGGAAACCAGCATGTCCAAGAGGCAAAAACTTCGAAGACATGTGACATTTGCAAACCCGCATAGGGCCAACATCGTAGATTACGACTCACTCCCTCACACCGAGAGGAGGCCTGTATCCCAACAGTGGGAATAGGCTGATTATGTATGTATGTTTGTTCGTGAATGACACTTTTTTGTTAGGATTATGTACCTAAAGGGTAAATACCGGACCCTATCTGACTGACTTCACTGTCTTTTACAAAGCTTTATCTGACGAACCGTAATAGTTGAAATTTTCACAGATGATGGATGTTCTAATGGCAATGTAACAAAAAAAAAAACGCGAAACGAAAAAATAATTGTATTCATAATTTCATAATGGTACGAAACCCTTTCTGTGTATGTGAGTCCAAATTGTATTTTTTTATTTATTATTATACAATATGTGAATCCTTTAGTGAAAATCCTAAATGTGGATTATTTTTTGCAGTTATAAAGGTTTTTAAGTTACCGAGTTTTGAGTTATCGAGCTTCTACTGTAAATATGTTCATAATTTTTTTAGCGGAGCTGGCAGCACACACCAAAGAGTACCTAGTAGACTCTATAGAATTAGTAACCTTGAGATCACAATAACTACTTTTCCTTTGTTTCAAATGATAATATGTTTATTCTTTTGTTTTCAGGTAAGCAATGCGTTTGAACCTACATTGAACTCCACGGCGACGGTAAGGTTATAATTCCAAAAAAACACCTCACCAAAAACAAACATTCATCCCTATAATAAAAAATAACAAAAAAAAGACTTCGATCAATATGGAAATTTCATTATCAAAAGATTTTTTCATAAGTACATACGTGAGGCATACACTTATCTAAGATCTACGCCACACAACGCCCCGCGGCTTCGCCCGCTGTATTCCGTTTAAACACTGTCATTTGACTCAACACCTTCGCTTGAATTTTTATTGGTAACATTCTCGCATTTCAGTGAGAAATTATGGATGTGGTATTATTATGTTTTATGTAAGGATAAAATATTAATTGGAATATTCATCAATTCATGTAACTAATGTGTTAGTAGTGGTCGTGATTATGGTGCTGTTCCATAAATATAGTGCTACTCCTTTGTAGCGGGTGCGTTTACGAACATTTAATCTCATATACACAAACAGCCGAACCCGGAACAACTACTTGTAGGCCAAACAAATATTTGTTCAGTGCGGGGATCGAACCCGCGATAGCGCTGTAGTCGGTCACTCAACCACTGCACCAACCGTGTCGTCAGAAAATTTTGTTTGTTATTGTTCAATAAATTTGGTTCTGTTCCACAAATGTGGTGCTGTTCCGCAAATGTGGTGCTGTTCCGTAAATGTGGTGCTGTTCCGCAAATGTGGTGCTGTTCCGCAAATGTGGTGCTGTTCCGCAAATGTGGTGCTGTTCCGCAAATGTGGTGCTGTTCCGCAAATGTGGTGCTGTTCTGCAAATGTGATGCTGTTCCGCAAATGTGGTGCTGTTCCGCAAATGTGGTGCTGTTCCGCAAATGTGGTGCTGTTCCGCAAATGTGGTGCTGTTCCGCAAATGTGGTGCTGTTCCTCAAATGTGGTTTTCTGTAGTCATGTCCTGTGTGCCCTGAAGGCGGTATGTTACATAAATGTACGGACGCTACTGATGGCGATAAACTCACTTGTAAGTTCTGGGGTGACTGGCAATAGAAAAGATAAAACGAAAATAGTTTGTATCCCATCCATGATTTTTCTTATAATACTGATGAATCGATTTTTTTCAAGACTAGAGGTAAATCGCTGAGGGATGTTAGAAATCTCACATATAGGTGAGATTAGAAATAGTTTTATCGTATTATCAAAACAGGCTTGTGTTTGTAAGTTTGATCTTGCCTGGGTTTCGATAGCGCTTTAGTACCCCTATTATAGAAAGGTATAAGTTAGATAGCATGCTAGACGAAAACCAATAACGCGTGTAGACAATGCGATGCAATGGTAGGTTGGAAGAACAAGACATTTTACACGGTCTATGTAGCGGGGAGTAACTGAAAACCACGATTGGCGACGACCCGTTGGGTCTTTTGTTTAAACATTTCTACTATAACTAACATATATGTCCATATTAATGGAATGTAAGGGCGGTATGAACGGCCGTGGCCCCAAACCCACTGCCTTACTGTGTCGATACGGACTCCAAAACAATTTCAATATCTATATTGGCAATTTGAGTGTCACTAAAACTTACGCATGATGTAGGATTTAACTACTTATAGTGGTAGTAATCTTCCATTTTGAGAGCCTCCGTGGCCTACCGGTAGTGAACGCGGTCGCTGCGCAAGGAGACGCGGGTTCGATCCCCGTGCGTGCATACATCTTAATAGTAGTCGTTACGTGTTGTTGGAGCCCTCAAATTCCAACAATCGGTCCAACTGAAATGCTTTGATATCGCCTTCGGGTTGTGGAGGTTAGACGGCAGTCGCTTCACGGAAAATAACGAAGTTTAGTAGACTGGTGAAGCAGACCCCAGACTCCAAACCTGTTAAAGCTTCGGAAGCGACTGAGATTAACGATGAGATGATGATGATGATGATGAGTTGTAGTAATCTTACAATAACTCGTCATCCTCTACCTTGTCCTTTTCTAAGTGTGTTGGGTCAGCTTCCAGTCTACCTGTATGCCGCTAAGTATTAGTATTTTAATGATCCCGTATTCAGTATTTTATTCCCGTTTCTTTCGTCCCAGCTTGAAAGTGATGCGAATCGAAAGAATATACATTTATTTGCTGCAATTTGAAGCTTAAAAAAGAACAGAAGCACAATAAAAGTACAATTCAGGGCTAAACATGCGTCATGTCCACGCAAAACGGCCGTCGCTCAGCATAACCACATAATGCTAAGACTCTAATCGGGACAGATTAACCATCTATTAAATAATAATATTCCTTTATTAACTGACACGTTTAGTGCAGTGGATGAGCGATCGGCTGCTGAGCCACGTGTCGTGGGTTTGATTCCCGCACTGAACAAATATTTGTATGGCCAGAGGTGGGCCACATGGTCTCTATGCCTAGTATGAGTTTTTTGAGCGCGTTTGACTCATCGATTGGCACGCTTCAATGTTGTAAGAAATCTCAACCAATGAGAGCGCCAAACGCGCTCGATATCAACGATCGAGTCTCGTAATGAAAACTCATACTAGGCCTACTGGCTGTTTGTGTATGTGAGTTTAAGTGTTTGTAAACGCACCCACGATACAGGACTAATTATAAGTGTGGGGCAATGTATAAAAAAAATCCTAGAAAAAAGCTCAAAAGGCACCTTCCTATTAAATATCTCAGGTGAGGAACATACCACATCCACGTCTTCCACTTACGCCACCCTACAAAAGGGGGTGTGTGCGCAATTTAAAAGATAAGATCAACCGAGCTCGCTCGAGACGATGCCTCTTAAATTATTCAAATAAAATCCCACTACGATATCTGTGATTGTAAATTTTGGTGTGCAGATGTGTAGAGTTGGGGCCGAGGAAAGTATACAGCATTTACAGGTGAGGGTGTAAATCGAAAGTCGGTGGCGAGGGAACGGATCTAATATTTATTTTATTATGATTTTGAAAAGGGGTGTGGTATTATTCGTGGACGGTTTCATAAATTTTATGTGTATCATCATTTCTGTACATTTAAAGCATTCAATATTAAACCCAGGATTTTGTGTTGTCTTGATTTAAAAGAGTGTCCTTGAAGTTTCATTGTGGTTTTTCTCCAAAGAGGTTATTATATGACATCAACTTATTTTTCTGATTAACAGATCGACTATTTTATTTTAATAATTATAAAGTAAAATAGTATAGTGAAAATAAATGCTTGAGTTCTTCTTTTTTTTTTTTTGCTTAAACTAGTGCTTGACCGCGATCCCACCTGATGTTCAGCAGTAATGCAATCGTTGATGGTAAAGCGGACTACTTTATTATATGTATGTAGGTAAGCCTCTTCAGTCTAGCCTTAAAGACTTACATTTTGATCTCAAGGTAGAACCGCAGCAGATTTAATATAACATCATGGATATATACCAAAAACGTTTCAGTAGAGATGTACAGTAAGGGCCAAAAGCGAAGTACCATTTTTGACACTTATTGTTAGTGCAATAAAGTTCAAAAGTGGTGATGCACTTTTGACCCTTACCTGTACCTTACAGTATATCCACCCTTATGGTCCATTTCACTAATGGTTTTAAGACCCGGAAATTATACCCTAATTGCGTAGCACCCTATAACTAACAATTGGAATCGTTTTGAAGCATATTGCTAGTCAATTGCTTCATATGTTCGAAAAATGTGTCTGCTAAACAACATAAATAATGCAATGAATGTTATTGAACTCTCAAATTAAATCACATTGCTACTGATAGTAGGTTACGCAATTAATCTACAGATCTAAGCTTAATGATGTTAGTAAATGTTTTGCAACAAAGGTTATAATAATTTCCTCGAAGTCTTCTTATAGCCTATTTATTTGCTTACCATAATGTTATCTAAAATACCCAAAATAACACGTAATAGATGTTTATCTGGAACATTTATAAGCAAAATTGGTTCCGCGTAACAAACACCCACTTGATAAAAATATTTTTTTCCTCAAAAATACGAACAATTTTCTACCCGTGTAACCCAGATAACTGAATATATTTTCAATAATGAACCATCAGAATTCTGTGATAGTTAAAAGGTTATACAGTTACGTAGGTGAATACTTGTTTTGGTGTAATAAGTAAAACCTATTTTTTATATCTTTACTAGCTTTCCGCCCGCGGCTTCGCCCGCGTGGAGTTCGGTTATATCGCGCTTTTTAGATTTCCCTCGGGAACATCAGTTTTTTCCGGGATAAAAGGTAGCCTATGTTCTTTCTCGGGGTCTAAAGATTGTCTGTGCCAAATTTCATCAAAATCGGTTGAGAGGTTTAAGCGGGAAAGCGTAACAGACAGACAGACAGACAGAGTTACTTTCGCATTTATAATATTAGTATGGATGCTTTTGTCTTCAGAACATAAGGAGCTTTTCAATTTGTACTGAATGTTATGTTAGTTGAATATTACAGTTCGTCAATTAGTAAATATAGTGTATATGTATAAACAGTATTTACCAAATCAGAAACTTTAAAATTGAAGTAGTATTTTTAATAGTTTTTTTAGTATTTATTATTTTTAAATAGTGTTTACAGACATTAAATAGTACAATGTTTAAACACACACTAAATAGAACACCAAGCTAATGACTTATGAATCAAATTCTACGCCAAATTGACTTGAAAATTCAGAACACAGAATCCCTGAAAATAGAAATTCAGTTCCCATTAGGCGAACCATTTCACAAACAACCAGCTTAAATATTTAAAACCCGCATCATAAACAGAACAGAACAAACTCATCACCGACATGACAAAACGAAAAGTGGAACAAATGAAACATTTTTACATTTTTAACATAGGTAGGTACTTTTTTATGTCCGCAAGTGTAAGTGGGGTTGGTTGCAAGACAAAGGGTATGCGCTTGACAACGCTTGTTTTTTTTTTTTTACCTACAGTGTACATTTATAACGGAATTTTTTTAGGGTATCGCACCTAAAGGATGCAATCCGGACCAAACGTTTCGCCTCGTCTTTTATACCTGACGGTTTTCCCGTTTCACTACTATTTAAGTTTCTTCAACGCTAGAGTGAATGGGCTCTTAATAAACTAATGCGCTTTACCATCAACGATTGCATCACTGCTTAGCATCAGGCGGGATCGCGGTCAAGCACAAGTTTTTAACGTTAAAAATATAAACAGGACTCAACATGGTAATTGTGGAACATTCTATCGGTAGCAATGGATTTCATTTTGACAGTTCAGCAGCATTCATTGCGTTATTTGGGTTGTTGAATAGAAACATTTTTCTAAAATAAGAAGCAATGGATTCGCACTATTTATTAAAATGTTTTAGTTTAAGATTAATCGTATCTTTCGTATTTAGGGTGCGGGTTTACTTCGCCAATTCGGAACAATAAATAAACACATTTAAATAAGGCCTGATTTTTGCAACGTCAGACAACTTTATACGATTAATAATTTTTAATTTTTGGTATTTTTTCCATACAGGAACTTTCAAACGTAAGTTGTATTCAAGGGATAAGAATTACCTACCAATTGAAAAATCAGCCCATCATTTAATAAATACGTTTTTATTTTATTTAAAACAAATTTTTTTTATGGTCATATAAAGTTGTTTAATATTGTTTGACCATACGGAACCCGTCCACTTACGAGTTCGACTCGCATTTGGCTGCTTTGTTGTTATGTATGTTCCTGTAGTATGTGGTATCACTTATAAGGAATCTCAGGTAAAAATGGCGACGTATTTTGTAGAGTACATAATATAATATAATATGCGTAGTGGTAATGTCGTTCAATTTGCTTTATTTTTGTGCTGTGTATGTTCGCCAGCCAGTGTATGGGATTTTATGTCGCCTAAGAAATAGGGTGTCTTATCTTATCTGTATTAAAACTGGATTTAGGAATATCGGCATAAAAGTATCCATCTATCCATACAAATAATGTAATATGTACTAGTTGAGCCCCGTGGTTTCACCCGCATAAGTTTCGGTCCGTGGGAATGTCGGGATAAAATAATAATAATAATAATAATAATTCATTTATTTTCTCACCACAATACATGTTTTACAGAGGAAGGTCAACCTACAAATTTAAGACATACAATGTTCGTATTGTGGGAGACTGGTGCCTGAGCTAAGCTATATGCTTGTATTTCAGGACACCAGGTCTCCACCCCTAATTACATACAATAAGCCATAAATAGGTATTAAGAATCAGACAAGTAATCAATTATTGTGCTATTGAAAACAAAATGAACAATAAAAAATAAAAATTAAAATATATATGCAATAAAGGTGTGTGAGGGTGTGAGTGTGTATGTGAGGATGTGTGAGGGTATGTGTGTGTATGTGAGGATCTGTGAGGTTGTGTGTCTGAGTGTGATAGGTTAGAAGGGCGTGCGCATTGGTATATGCGAGTGCGTAAGCTAAGATATGTGTCATGCTGGGCTGATGAGTAGTTTTTCCGTGTCGTCATAATTAAGATCTTGTAGCCAGATCGATAATTTCTTCTTGCAAGCAGATTTAGTCAAATTGTATATTTCATGAGAGCTGTTGACCCTGTTATACAAGAAACCACCAAGATGACAAAAGAAATGCTTAGAAAACATTTTCGATAAGCGGGGACGATGTCCTACAGGGTTATAGCGTCGTTTTTGGAGAGTCAACGAAGGGCAATACGTTAATAAGGAATGTTGCTTTAGAAGTGTATTTAGTATAAATAGTTGGCGGACCGTTAAAACTTTCGATTCCTTGTACAATTGTGACGAGGGATAGCGATAAGACTTGAAATAAGACACTTTAAGAACAGCTCGCTGAGCCCTCTCAAGTTCAATCATGATAGTTTTTGAGGCCCCACCCCAAGACGTGATGCAGTAAGTTAACAAAGACTGGACAAGTGCAAAGTAAACAGTTTTTAGTAGGTTAACGTCCGCCACATGTCTAAGCGTCTTAAATATGTATATTAACTTGCGCAATCTGCTGCTCAGTGTATGTATGTGTTCTTGGAACCGCAGATTGCTGTCAATGATGACTCCCAAGTATTTTATTTTTTCAGCATTAGCAAGTGATGCGCAAGTGCAGAAGTTAGCAGATGTTGTTGTGCAATAGTGAGCAACGATAGAGTGTGGTATTGGGAACCGTTTTTTGTCCTCAGTTTTTAGCCTAAAATTAACGTAGTTTGTTTTATCCGAGTTTAAAGTAAGGATATTAGTTTTCAGCCAATTTGATACCATATTAAAACCCGATTGAGCATACGTGTAAACTTCCCTCCAGGTTCCAGCACTGAATAAGAGGGCAGTGTCATCTGCAAATGCTACAATTTTACCCCTTGGGAGGCTAAGCATACACAGGTCGTTAATATAGATGAGGAAGAGAGTCGGACCCAAGACACTGCCCTGGGGCGTGCCGTAGGTCAGCGTGCAATCATCACTTAAGAATTCCCCAACTTTTACTCTCTGTGTACGCTCAGTCAAGTAGTCTTCAAAGATTTTGAGTTGCAAACCTCTTATTCCCATACGTTCCATCTTTTTAATCAGAGTGGGGATAGAAATCGTGTCGAACGCTTTAGCTAGATCTAGGAATATACCTAAGACTTTCTGTCCAGCATCCAGGTTGATAACCACATGATTGGTTAGATCGTGAACTGCATCTGATGTTGACTTGCCAGATCGGAATCCATACTGTGACGGTGACAATAGTTGGTTTTCTTCTAAATATTTTGTTAGTCTTTTGTTCAAGATCCGTTCCAGTATTTTTGACATTGAAGAAAGTACAGCTATAGGCCTGTAATTAGAGACACGACTTCTATCCCCCGCTTTATATATTGGATGAATAATTGCCTTTTTAAACGTATTGGGAAATTTACCGGTGGCAAGCGCGAGGTTACAGATATAAGTTAGAGGAGGTACAACTATGGCTCTGTGTTTTTTGAGGAGATTGCTGGAAATCCCATCATAACCTACCGCACAGTTATCGCGTAAGGAGGTCAATAATTGGGTGATTTCATCTTCATCAGTAGGAAGCATACCCATTGATTGCGAACAGTTGCTTTGGGTGGTAGTGGGTTCTATGGTTTCAACAGCTGTGGTAATTTTCTCGGCTAGTCCTTTGCCTACTCCCGCGAAATATTGATTGATTTTGTTCACTGAAGCCTCTGGCGTATTAGATAAGGTTAGGAGATTAGATACATAATCTTCCTTTTTGGTTCTATTAGTGATATCATTTATGACTGTCCATATCTGTTTAATGTTCTTGCCTGCGTTAAATAATTGCGATTTTTCATAGTCCGATTTAATTTTTCTGAGTAATCCGTTGCAGTAGTTACGATATCTGGTAAAAGTTAATTTAAGTATCTCGTTAGTAGGTGCCTTTTTAAGTTGTTTGTGCAAATTGTCTCTATGCCGCATGCATCTAAGTAGACCGGGCGTAATCCATGGTTTAATGATAACTTTGCGATTTGGAACCCTTACTTTATTAGAGTTTGACTCTACTGCATTTATGATCAGGTTAGTCATTATCTCGGCTGCTTTATTGACATCCTGGGTATTATATACTGGACTAAAATCGAGTATTTCAAGATCAGCATCTAACTGCACATAATCTATTTTAACTACAGTTTTACGTAAGACTTTTCCAGTGGCACGTTTTGCTAAGAAGAGTAAAACTGTCTCATGATCAGTTAGTGCTGAGTGCGCTATGTGGGTTACTGCCGGAAACTGGGTTTTTAATAGTACATGATCGAGACATGCACTTAGCCGCGTGGGTAGGGTGTGAGCAGTCAACAGTCCGTGTGAGGCTAGAAGATTAAGGTAAGTGTGTTTGTTGGTGTCGTGCGAATGCTCATGAATATTTATGTTAATGTCTCCTGTGATGATGATGTTAGTGTAAGATGATACATTTGCCAACAAAGTGTCTAGTGAATTTATGAAGTTTGTAATATCTTTGTAGCCTGGTGGTCGATATATGGATATTAGGACCGTCTTACAGTCAATTTTTGTAAGTATACAGTTTGCATCCGAGAAGGTTGGTTCCTCTACAGTGGCTTTGAGTTCTTTGCGGACGAAGACAACTACCCCTTCGTTTTGAGTGTGATTCTTCGAGGTCGCGAAGCAATCATAGCCTGCAAGTTCAGGGATTTTAGGTGATTTACGCAGCCAACATTCTGTTAGAGTAATTATGTCCCAATTTACTTTAGTTCTTGCTAAAATAGTATGTAGGCCTGGCATATTCTTTGAAATACTCCTAATATTTTGGTTCAGGATTTTGAGCGATTGGCTGAGAACAATGTTTTTTGGTATGCAACTATCTAAATCGCAAGCAGACGACTCCGAAACTGAGACTGCATCTATGCAGTGCATGCTATTTTGTGTATGATGGAAAGTTATTAATGTGTTTACAATCAGTTAGATACGGTAGGTGGGATATTGTTATGTTTAAGTGCACGGTTGTTTGCATTGACGAGGAAACCCCATGGACAGGATATCTCAGCATAATGTTAGGTTTGTGTGTGTGAGCTAGATATATTTGTGTACAGGTTTTAGTAGTGTAAGGAAAATGACGTGATTGTATGTGTTGGTAAGGTAAGATGAAGTGAGATCTGTATAAGTAGGTAGGTGGTAGTGTATGTGTTCTTGTGTTACGCAAGCCAGCCAGGTAATTTAATAAGTGAATTAGAGTAGTTAAAACATAGGTAATAAAACTATAATATGAGCAGAAATAATGTGATAAACTAAATATTTTGTTGAGAAAATAGTGGTCGCAAAATAAGTGATGAATACGTGGAAGGTTTGGTACAATAGTTGTATACATAACATTAACTGAATACTTTACATAGCAACAAATTATGTACAAAATATTGAGGAGATTCAGTTTACCCAGAATGTTTGCAATAGGAGTACATTTAAGTATTATACAGTGACAATATGCGGTATAATTGTTCCACGGGTTTATTTTATGGGTAGGGAATGTAAACAGACCAATGAGTTCTATATAGTAGACGATAATTATGTGATTAAAAAATAAGTAAGAATAAATGAATGTGGTACATATAAGTGGAACAAATGCTATCATACAAGGACACGAGATTATTTTCAAAATGAGCTTACAATGTAGTCACTTTTGCGTAAGTGTCAGTGCTTTGAGACTTTTTTCTGAGGTTATTATTAAACGATTGTCGCCTTCTTTTTTACGCAAGAAAATTAAACCGTTCGAGGTGAAAAGTGAAACCTTGTGTGTTATTCCTGGTTGGTTGGTGTATCATTATTGTTATGTGCGTTCTGTTTGTGCGGAATAAACAATTTTTCTTTCTTTCTTTTCTTTAACTATCTTTGTGGCAAATATCTTTGAGCACAGGCGTAGAGTAGCCAGTCTTTCGGTGTTCTATAGGATGCATTTTGGTGAGGGTGCGAGGGAATTGCATGATTTAATTCCCCATCTCCGTTCCATCGGGCGACCCGTCGTACGGCGAGTTTCCGCCCTTACGTTGTTAACGCCACTACGATCCGGACGAAGCGTTTCGCATCATCTTTTATTCCGCGTACATCGAGGGACTGGAACAATTTGCCAGCGGCGGTGTTTCCGTCGGACTACAATGACTACAATTTCAGTGTCTTCAAGGCTAGAGTGAATAGGCTCTTCATAAACTAGTGCGCTTTACGGGCGGGATTACGGTCAAGCGCTAGTTTATAATTCATTAAAAAAAATATAACTCAAATCCATTCAGTAATTTTTGTATGAAAGAGTAATAAACATCCATACATTCTCACAAACTTTCGCATTTATAAAATTAGTGGGAAGTATTACCTGCGCCCCGCGGTTACACCCGCATTAGTTACGACTATAAATAAGAATAAAACTGATATAATAAGGATAAAACTGATCTGTGTTCATTCTAGTTTTAAACTATCTGTGTGCCAAATTTAATCCAAATCTGTCTAGGAGTTCTTCAGTGAAAGAGTAACACACACACATCCAAAATTTCACGTTTATAATACAGGTTGTTGTTTGTTCAATTTGCCAGTGCATTACACTGAGCAGGCAAAGGTATCTCAGACCATGATAGCCTCGTCTTGAATTATATAATGTCTTCTTTTGTAACTTATCCTAACTAATCTAACTCCTATCCTATCTCCTTTCGTTTCCCGCGTCAGACCGACAAGGAGGAAGTTTTGGTAAGGTCATGATGTGGCCACTATGCTACAATATTTCACTGATCTTTATAAATTATTCACTGAATGCACTTTTTACTACATAAATCACGCGCTTTTATTTAGTAAACAACACTATAAATAATTTTAAAAGTCCAATGAAAAATGAGCGTGACACTCATCTTGACATTCCCGCCAAACCCACAGGTATTAACTAGGATAAGAATACCCGCGAAATATTCTATTAGGTACAAAGTAACTACTGAAGGTTTCAGTTCCGTAATGATCGGTCAATCAATAGGATTATAATATATACCGCGGGGTATAGGATCAGTACTCCGTGGATTATACGCTTTAGGGACGCCGATGTCTTACTGTATAACTTGCTGAATTACCGTATATGTGTTAGATTAGAGTGGAGCTTAGTATCCGCCATGTTTTCCTCCTAGATGTTTATTTGTTTTGTGTTTACAAATAAATAACATTGAAGTGTCGGTTTGTAATGTAAAATTAACAGCGTTCTGTTAAGTGTGTTTAATAGTAAGTAAGTATGTAAGTGCAATTAGTTGGAAACTACAGCCGAGACGATGTTCCTCGCAACGCAGGCGAAGGCTATAAGAAAAAAGACGCCGTAATTTTCAAAGCGCACATGTTTTTCGACGTTTTATCAAAGATTTGTGTGAAAATAGTTGTCGTGGTGGCCTAGTGGTTAAAACACTAGCCTCTCAAGTAAAAGTGCGCGGGTTCGATTCCAGGTCAGGCAAGTACCAATGCAACTTTTATAAAAGTTATATGTACTTTCTAAGTATATTTTGGACACCAATGACTGAAGGTGAAGGAAAACATCTTGAGGAAACCTGGACAGTAAATTAATATATTTGTGTTTTTGTTACCGACAAAGGTAGATAGAAACCTCTAAAAAGTGAAAAATTACAGACGCGACGTCCAGTGGTTTATGTTCTGAGTTTTAGTATTTTGCCTACCGAAATAACACTTATTTCTCTGGAATCTCTGGAAGTCAGGTTGTTACAAGTATGCTGACAAAGGAGTATGCTCGCAAAGGAGGAGGCGGAGCGCGTGAGGCAACGGGAATCCCAGCGCCCTCACGCCACTAGCCGCCGCAGGAGACGCCCTGGTCGGGAGATGACACCAAATTACCAGCCACCGTAGGCGCGGGCCTGCGGGCGGTGAGCAGTGGGCAGCTCGCCGCCCGGTAAGGACCAGGCCCGAGTCGACGGCGCGTCGTGTTAATCACGCGCGCCCCAAAGAGATGTCAGCACATCGTGACGGGGTCTACGAAGACTGATGCCTCCTGGGTCAGGGTTGCGCTTGCGGGTTTGTTAAACAAGAAACCGTAGCCCTGGCCGTCGCACAGGCAAGTGAAGAAACACGGGTGGGTTTTAGTCAGTAAAAGTCTGACACGCCCTTCCGCTCCGCCCAGAGCGGGGTAGTCATTTGATGATTTCCCATCCCAACAAAAAAAAAAAGGTTGTTACAAGTCGAATAAAGTCCACACTAATCTTTCAATGCACTAACAACACGACAAGTCTACAGTAAACCTTCCCACTGTAATCTCATCAGCTCCTCGCTTCACATACCACTGCCAGGTGAAGTACTAACACTTAAATTGTGTTCACAGGTCCACGCTAGTATTGCGACGGCAAAGTCCCGCAGTCCCGCTAAACGGGAATAACTGGGTTCCGTACAGTCCAATAGGCAATCGAATAGATAGACGATGTATGCAGCTTCGTATGCATACGTTCGTTGTGTATAGATGGATTTGTGGTTTATGAGTTATGTTACAAGGTTTTGCTAGATGAAAGATGGATAGAATGGACAAGATGATATTCTTCGAGAAACATACTCAGACATAAATAAACCTTCCCGAAATTCTTTTTTTTTTTCTAAATAGTGTTATTCCTAGCCGTTTCTGTAGAGTGTAGTGCATCAGGGATGATCGTAGATAGTTTCGCAGGTTGTCTATGCCTTACCATTTTTTTTCCAAAATGGGTAAGCCCTAGCCGTTTCTGTAGTGCATCACGGATGATTGTAGATAGTTTCGCTTATAGGTTGTTTTTACGCAACAATGCGTAAAAGGTGTGCATTGTGTGGAGCAGCTCCAACAATATCTTAATGATGCACGCATGATTGCGAGTCGCCTAGACTGTATGTAGTTTTATACATATATAGGTCATTTTATACATATATAGGTCACTGACGAGCCGTCTCACGTGCGAAATCGGGAAAATCATAGGCTGATAATTATGCTATGCTCGTATGGGGTTACTTGCTTCACGAGCTGATTTTCCAACCTTTAATATAATAACCTTGTTACAGAAATAATTTTGAAATTCTAAGAGGTTTTTTATAATTTTAAATAAGTGCTTGACTGCAATCCGGCCTGATGGTAAGCAGCGATGCAATCGTTGATGGTGAAGGGCGCTAGTTTATTAAAAGCCTTATCACTCAAAAAAACTGAGCTAATGGGAAGGAGGACGGCAGTTGAGCGAGGTGAAGCAATGTTAACCCCAACATCACGACCAACGATGCTGCGCCAGAGGGAGATTTATCTAGAGACCCTCCCGTCACAACACCGGTTGGAGCATCGTACCCGGCACAAATCGCAACACAGCTGCTCAGACCCGTCCTCCGTACGGCTTCACCAGCCTTCATTCCGCAACACGACGAATCGCTAGGCGGCAAGACTTTGTCTGATGAGTGGTAACTTCTTCCGGCAGCCGATGTTATAGCCTACCACTGAAAAATTTCACACAAAACTTACTGTCACACACAGTTTATTTAGTCGATTGTAAGTTATTTAGTGAAGGAAAACAGTTAATGAAAATGTAGCGGTACCTACAAACGCCAAAAATAAAACAACGCGAGATACTGACGTCATACGAATTCTACATCTCGCAATCAGAGTTTACCGTGCAACTAGCATATATACAACTTCCCAATTTCAACCGTTGGGCAAGTGCCCGCCAGACATAACATCCGTCTGGTCGGAGGATCGTCCCTTTTCTATGGAGGATGATTGAACTTTACTCCCTGTTCCTCATGCCTCCACAAAATCACCCGATCGATTTTGTAAAAATCTCGCCGTTAATAGTTGAGTGCACTAGCAAGCTGTCAATAGTGTCAAACCGTAACATTAGTTGGCATGACAGATCACTTTACCTAAGCTTTCACGATGACATGGTTACAGGATCGTACTGCTGCAATTTTCCATACAGCCGTAAAGATAATTCTCCAATTCCCTAAATACTTGCCTTATAATTAGGCCTCAAATAAATAAGTTATCCAGTAACTTGAAGACACGTCTCGTTAGTGAACATGTGGCCCCAGCTGAACGTCTCCTGGCGTGATTAAGTTACAAATTAGAACCCTAATTCCAGCTTAGGTCCCTTGTGGGGGGACGTTACTATCGGTTGGGAGTTATTCGGGCCTATCTTTCGTTATATTCTTGATTTTGTTTTGTTTTTTCGGTTTTCTCTATAGAATTTCATTAACGCGACTTTCGGTAATAAACTACATGATGCTTTACAGTCTCTCTCCCCCTATCTCTATTCATCATCTACTTAGCCTTTTCCTAACTATATTGGGATCAACTTCCAGTCTAACTCCTACCTGCTATGGTTGGGTGGACCATAGGCTCAACACGTCCCCCGAGAGAAGATTAAGAAGTAGGTATGAGGCCATTGTATATCCAGGATCATATACGAATACGATTTTCCTTTAGAGATATTGTCGCATTATACGCAAGATTCATTTATAAGGTGCTTAGGATCCTGAAAAGGGCAATGGTTTCAGTCATTCATTTCTTTTATGTTAGATTTTTTCAGGCCTGCTGCCTTCCAAGGGCTTATGGAGATGTTAAGTTATTGTACGATGTTTCTTGGGACTGTAAAAACATTTATATCCACATTGATCTTAACATCCAAGGCTTTTTACTCTGTTTATTTATTTGTTGAATGGTTAATTTTACGGGTGTCAGCAGGTCAAGAGCTGTCGCAAACTGTCAAAGTTTCCGAATCAACCTTGAACGTTAAAGCTTTAGCAATAAAGTTGAAAATCTGTTAAAGAATTTTGAAAGATAGGGTATGATAAAACAAATCGTGGAATGAACAATTACAGACGGTGACCCAGTGGTAACGGCCGTGATATAGGAGTTGTAGGGCGTAGCTTCGAACCCATGTAGGAGAGTTACTTAGTTTATCACCGCTGCTTTCAAAACGGTGAAAAAAACAGCCGTCTTCTAGAACCGAAAAATCGAAGATAAATGATATCTACCACGTGTTGGATTATTGCTCGTTCTTTCTCAGAGATAGGAGGCTCGTATCCCAACAGTGAACAAAGAAAATAACATCCTTACTAATATTATAAATGGGAAAGTGAGTTTGTTCCGCTTTCACGCCGTAACTACTGAACCGATTGCTTTGAAATTTTACAGACGTAAAGTTAGAAGTCCGGATTAAAAATAGGATACTTTTTATCCCGGAAAAATTTTATATTCTCGAGGGAAATCTAAAAAGCGCGATATAACCGAACTCCACGCGGGCGAAGCCGCGGGCGGAAAGCTAGTATAAAATAACTCAAGGTATACTGTCATCATTATTATAGGTACTTACTTAATAGCTACCCGGTGAGATTTTTACAGCCCATTTCCTCCCGGAAAATTAAAAACTCTAGACATAAAGGCCTCAGTTATACTTTATAATGACATTAGGCAGCCACGTAAACTCTCATTATTCCTAACGATGTCATCTGACCAAGATAATCCGAGTTCAGACAGTGACCATAGAGTGTACATAGAGGTGACATCTTGTAATGCATTCATAATGACCACAGCTTCGAAGTATCAGAAACCTTCAAGACAGGATTGTGTCGATGCTTGGGCTATTCGGTCCTTAAGAGGGGACTCTAGTGTCGAGTAATTTGGAAAATAGGTATTTGAAGAAACTGTCGTTGTCGCGCTGCTTCCGACCTTTCCCGGTAAAGTGCGAAAAGGACAGTTGCAGCTCAGGCTGATTTTACCTACAAAAACGTTGACCAAAAGACGTTTCGTTGACGTTTCGTATTCCGCTATTTTCCTTTTTAAAACACCACAGATCTCAATTATTTTTATATCAGAGGAAAAGTATACCTATGCTTCTATTATTTTCTTTTTTGTCAAAAACTTATCACATTTCTCTAATAGTCATCTGAACATCACGGTAAAAATGGGTTATTTTTCGCGATTTTAAAGTATTGTATTTCTTTTATAAATTCAGTTTCGGAAAAAATCAAATGGGGCACGTATAATCAGTCACAGTGTAAAATTGTAGATAAAAATTATTGCTCCAAAAGCATTATCCACGAAGAAAACGGCGGAATACATTTGTATAGAGAAAGCACCACTGGCGTTCCCTCTTAATATCGCCATCCTGTTTTGGCTGAGATGGATGTACTTAGCGAGTGTTTAGATCGGTAGTAACGATAACACAATTTGATTATTTTGACGCCACTAGATACAATGGCCTCACGAAAATGTGGTGGCACCCTCCTTGTTTGACAGCCTCCGTGGCATAGCGGTAGCGGACGCGGCCGCTGCGCAAGGTGGCGCGGGTTCGATCCCCGCACAGTGCAAGTATTTGTATGCATGAATATGAATATTTGCACTGGTCTGGTCGTGGCTCGGAAAGCACGTTAAGCCGTTGATCCCGGTTGCCATACGAACATCTAGTGGCAGTCGTTACGGGTTGTTGGAGCCCTCAAAAATCCAACAATTGGTCTAATTGCAATGCTTCGATGTCGCCTTCGGGTTGTAGAGGTCAGACGGCAGTCGCTTCACGGAAAATGTCGAAGTTTAGCCATACGAGCAGTTGGACTGGTAAAGCGGACCCCAGAATCCAAAGCTGAAAAGGCTTCGGATGCGACTGGGATGATGATGGATGTAGCGAGTGTTTAGATCGGTAGCAACGATAACACAATTTGATTATTATGACGCCACTAGATACAATGGCCTCACGAAAATGTGGTGACCATGCATGACTAAAATGTAATGTTCCCTGTTGACAGGGCCGTAACCTACGGGCCCAGTACGGGTTGGTAAATGCAACATTTCTTCCGTTTTATATTCTGCTCTAGGGGTATTCGGATTTCCTTATGATGTTTTACTTCACTGCTTTGAGAGCAATAGTGATGAAATTTATTACACATAGTAAGCTCGCGTGGATTTGATACAACTCAGTATATAAGGGCTTAGAAGGTCCGTCGCATAACTAACTATACGCCATTCTTTTTTTTATTCAAAATGGCCTTCCTGTTTTATTCTTACATAAATCGTTAGCTGACACTTGTTTATGCAATATATAAAGAAGACCCTGTCCGATCCGTGAATGTATTGTTAGGTATCGATAACTGATTCTACTAATGCCTACAAAGGCAATATATGCGCGGGCGAAGGGGGGCGTGACACGTGTGAAAAATGGTGTTGTCCCTTTTTAAAAATTACAAAATTTTGGGGAAGTTGGAATTAATTCGCGAAAAACAAAGATTATTTCAAATTTCATTAGTATTGTTAATTCATTAGTATTTGATGATTATGTAAAATTTCATATTTTATTTGGTCATCTTTTACCTAACCTTTATTATCCTTATGGGTCGGACGGGCTTTTCTTTACATATTGTATAGGAGCCATGCGCGTCCTGCGTTTTGAAAAAGAATAGAATCAAAATTGCCGCGCTCCATAGAAAGATAATTTTGATAATTTTCACTATTTCCGGCGTTATAGATGACCTAGGCTTTCATACCTGACTGCATACGAGTTCCGAATCTCTATGGTTTTCTTAGTCTATGCAAGTGACACATCCAATTGTATTTGGTAACATCACACGATGGGTTAGACGAGTTCTGATAAGTTTCAGGAAGTTCGGTAAACGTGTTATGGGAGTCAGAAAGTTAGACCTTCGCCTTTGTTGATGGAAAAGTAATGGAAGATATACGGGACTCGTCAACGACATATCATGGCAATAAGGAAAAGGTTTTTCGTCTATCCTAGGTCTTCTTTTTTATGTGTAGGTACGACGTTTTCTTCCTGTACGAGTCCTAATAACTATTTTTTAGGGTTCCGTAGCCAAATGGCAAAAAACGGAACAATTATAGATTCGTCATGTCTGTCTGTCCGTCTGTCCGTCCGTATGTCACAGCCATTTTTTTCCGAAACTATAAGAGCTATACTGTTTAAACTTGGTAGGTAGATGTATTCTGTGAACCGCATTAAGTTATTGATGCAAAAATAAAAAATATTGGGGGCTCCCCATACTTAGAACTGAAACTCGAAAAAATTTTTTTCATCAAACACTTACGTGTGGGGGTATCTATGGATAGGTCTTTAAAAATGATATCGAGGTTTCTAAAATATTATTTTTTCTAAACCGAATAGTTTGCGTGACAGACGCTTCCAAAGTGCAAAAAAGTTGGTCCCCGCCTCCCTCTATCTTATAAAATAAGAAAATCATAAATAAAAAAAAACATAGGATGTACATTACTATAAAAACTACCAACGAAAACTGTTTTGAACGAGATCTAGTAAGTTTCTTTTTTTAATACCTCGTAAATTGTAAACCGCTTATTACCGCGTAATCTATCATACAAAAAACCTAAATCCTTTAATTTCATAAATCAATGGTACGGAACCCTTAGTGCGCGAGTCTAACACGCACTTGACCGGTTTTTTCTTCCTTTCTTTCTTTCAATGCGTGACTTGAGGATAATCCTTATAGAAGTAAAATATCGAAAAACTTTCGACAAGTTTTGGTGGTCCGTGCAGTTTCTTACTCGTTCTTCCCCATCGAGACCAATGCTTTGGAATGGACCACTAGCTTCACTTTACAAATACTAATAATAGATTTTTTTATTAGCTGCGGAAAAAGTTACCACCCACCAAAGTCCTTCCTCCAAGCGATTCCGGCATGATGTGTGTTCCGATGTGTGCCGGGTACGATGCGCCAAATGTTGTTTGTCAAGGGTTTAGTCGTAGAGGGTCTCCAGATCAATATCCCTCTGGTGCAGAATCGTTGGTCGTGTTGTTGGGTTTAACATTGCATCACCTCGCTCAACTGCCGTCTTCCTTCCTATCCACTCAGTTTTTTTTAAGTGAATAAACTAGCGCGCTTCACCATCAACGATTGCATCACTGCTTACCATCAGGCGGGATTGCGGTCAAGCACTAGTTTATAATTTATAAAAAAAAAAATCGCTCTGTAATATTTTCCACAACCGAAGGTATTTTATTTCTTTCTACTTATTGCAGTCATATAATTTGCGTTTAATGACCTTGAATATCGGGAAACTACCCTTATAAATCAAGAATAATAAATGTGGTTTGCGCTACCATAACTATTATGATCGTTAGTTCCATTGATATAATATTAAACTAAGGTAGATAAGTCACTAGGGCATTGAACTTGAAGCATACAAAAGATGATAATTCTAATCTCTTGCCTTAGTCACTCTCGATACACTCGTAAAAACAAACGACAAACACTAACAGCGCAAATGAACACTAGCCATCTTTTTCTTCTCTATGCTTTAGATTGCGCCCCATCTGACTCACACTGTACCAACGTGTGAAATGTACGCAGAATAAAAAAATTGCATTTGTGTGCTGCTGCTCCGATCGGCACATTTATTTCGGTTAATTTGTTAGAGTATATCATATCTGTTTAATATTATATCAATGGTTAGTTCACTTTCCGTACAGCATTAGTACCTACTACCATTAATTAAATCATATGAATAACATATTATTTAAAATACCGCCCTAACCTCACATCAAATGGCATTATCATGGAAATAAGAAGTTAAATCCGCATTCCAGAAGTAAATGGGCCAGGCTTCCCTTAGGAAAAATATCCTTACGACTAGGGTGGCCAGGATTTTGTAGACTATTCTAGATATCTTTTAACTTAGATTCGTAATAACATATGTAAACTTGAAATACAACTACAAATTTAAACAAACCTTTTTACAGTCCATTTAACCGATTTTGACTTCTATTCCGTTCGCTTAATAATGGAATTTAAGAAACTCAGCCACTACAGCTACCATTTGTCATGCCACTTCTGCCTACACCTTGCGGAATCAATTAGCCTATCTTTTGCTGCCTTCTCTGTATGAGAGGAGACCTGTGCCCAGCAGTGGGACGATAAAAAGATTGATGATGATGAACTTTTCCTGTCCTTTGTTAGTCATAGGCCTCTGCCATGCCACAACACTGTCCTTCACCTACTGCATACAGTATGTCCTAGCCGGACATCTTCTTCTTTAGATCATTAGCTCATCCGTCCATCTAGATGGGTGGCGTTCCTCATTACGCTTGCAGATACGCGGTCTTCGCTACAGAAATTGTCTGGTCTACCAGCCATCGGTTGACCCTGGAAAAGACATTAATCGTGTTATAATATTGTGTCCTACAAAAATATTTAACCCCAAATATTTCGAAGTCTCACAAACCTCGCAAAAACTGGTCACAGCAATCATAACCCGGCCCCCACATTTAATAACCCGGGGACTAACCAAGATATATTTAGTCTAATATTGCCAAAGTGGCATATATAATGCAATATTGGCACGTGACGATGAAAATCTCGGATTTTTACCGATTTACATAATAATCTGAGAAGAGAAATGGTTTATATTAGGTAAATGTTTGATGAGCCAAGGGAGTTACCACAGTCATTCAGATCAGTCGGTTTCATCATTATCAACCTTTTTTATCGTCCCACTTCTGGGCACAGGTCTCCCTCTCATACAGAGAGGGATTGAGCGTAATCACCACGCTTGCTCAATGAGGGTTGGCGATTTCAGACTTAAAGTCCAAGTTTCCTCAAGATGTTTTCCTTTACCTTCAGTCATTGGTGTCCAAGATATACTTAGAAAGTACATATAACTAACTTTAGAAAAGTTACATTGGTACTTGCATGACCTGGAATCGAACCCGCGCACTCCGGTATGTTCTGACAAACACACCGTGTGGTGGAGTGAGCTTGAAGTGAAGTGTCATACCGTTTAAATTAGAATTACAGCATACTCCACACTAATTTCATCTAAGTTTTCACGATGAGACAGTTTAGAATACCACCGAATTTCAGCTTATCTCTACAAAAAAAAACAACGCATTTGTACAGACGACAGCACATCAACCTACTACAATCTGTCAGATTTCTTTATTAGATTTTTCAACTTTATCTCTAAAGCATTAAGACTCAAGGTTAATTAGCAATATTTGGCTGTATCGACCAGCTTGACTTGCTGTCGTCCGTACGAAGCTGAGTATGAATTCGTGAAGCTTTAAAAACATTCGTGTTCTGTGGACCACGACAAATCTAAGAGAACAGAAAAAAAAAATTACCTTCATAATCTTCACATTCACAAATAATATTATACTTACCAAAGTAAGCAAGTAAGTGTATAAAAAAAGAACCTTTCATTTTGTTAAAGATGCATCATGTTGAAGTTTTTGAACCGATTACTCCAACAAACATGGCCGCCAGAACTTGACAACGAAAGGCCAACAGTCGCAAATCGCAAAATCTCATCCTTAAAACATTATTCCATTATTCAAGTACTAATTAAAACAACGCCACGTTAGCTAGTTCAAAGTCGATCGATTGTGCTTTACATTACCCGGGAATCGAACCGATACACAATCTTGTGCCTCCGGTTAATTAAAAACCAAGAATTGCGAGCCTCTAAGCCACAATCGAGAATCACACATCTTTTTTGAAAAAAAAAAAAATACAAAGAAAATTGTGGCTTATGTTTTGTGGCGGAAAGTTTAAATTAGAGTGTAATGGAAGTGATTGGTTGTTTTTGTAGTATGCAAAAGGTGTAATGTTAGACTAACATAAAATCGTTTTGTGTTTAGTTTACTTGCTGTTGTTACTATTATAGGTTGAAATATACTTTTTATACAGTAATTATTTATTACTGTTTAAAAAGTAAATGAGAAGGAAGTATTTTTTGGGCACTTACTACTTAACATAGAAAAATAAAAAAAAGTAGTAGGAGAATACGGAATACATAATTAATAATTAATGCTTCACGGGAAATGTCGAAGTTTAGCCAAAATTTGCAGTTAGGCTGGTAAAGCGGACCCCAGACTCCAAAGTTGCAAAAGCTTCAGATGCGACTGGGATTAATGCTGAGATGATGATGATAACTTACTACCATTATATCTGTCAGATGTCAATTTCAATTCATAGTTAAAACTTATCTGTTAAGAAAAAATAAGTTCCTACAATAATTACAAGAATATTTATTACACAGAGTTGTATTTTCAATGAACATATTATCTTTTAAATTGTATGACAAATAACTTTCAACATTGTGTGAATTTTAATGTTATTATTACAATATTCATACAAATATTCCCATTCATTATTTTCCTTCTGATTGTACCTATAATGTATATCAAACGGATAAGAACATTGTAGCCAAAAGATAACAAATTCAATGAGCAAGCGCATCACTGCCCGTAATCTAGAGTTTACCCGAAGCACCCCGAAGCTAACCGAACGCTTGTTTACCGATCGTGGTCGGGAACACGAAACTACACGAATCCTTCCCCGCTCCTCGCACCCCGCACACCGCATACCGCCCGAAGGTCACAAATACATCGTTCGCGAAATTAGATATTTTTGATCGAATATCTAGAAAAAAAAGCAGTGGGTATTAATACGTTTTTATTAATATTATTTATTGAATAGTTTGTAACTTATTACATTATAAAACTTAATTTATGTTCAGAACTTGTGTTTTAAAATTTTTGTATTTTAAAATGTTAAAAAAACAATTAAGGTCAACCGGGGCAATTGCGTCTTTGGGGCAATCGCGTCTAATCGAAATAATTTGAAATCTATTTGAAAACCAACCTCTACTGCCATCTTGTTTTGTTTACTTTGAATAAAACTATAACGTATAGTTGAAATAGATGGCGTTGTACCGCACAAATTCAAAATATCGGCCATATTGAAAATAGCGTGCATTTTATCAAATCATGCCCCGCGAAATAAGTGATTAAAATCCTTAAGAATCCATATTGTTTCTAAGTTTTCCGTTTTTAATGTGAAATGTTTATACACTATATGTTATAGCCTGTCTGTACCGATAGTTATTTTTATTGAAATCGTTTTATTTGTAGAGAAATGAAGATTTAATTTTTTAGGTTTGCTCTGGATTTTTGGGGTAAAAGCGTCTGCTGTTTCGGGGCTATTGCGTCTATATGACGCAATTGCCCCAAAACCAGAGATTTGAAACCTTTATTGGGTTTTTCTTTGTAGTAAATTTTATTAACCGACTTAAAAAAGGAGGTTCTCAATTCGTCTGCATATTTTAGGTATTTATTTTTATTTTTTTCATTTATGTTCACCGATTACCCGAAGACAAATAGACCGATTTGAGAAATTCTTTTTTAGTTTGAAAGAGTATAAGTACCCGCCATTTGATCCCATCGTCATCAGGTCCAAGATATGTTGATGGAAACCCTGAGAAATCGAGAGCGATGGTCGAAAATTGTAGGCGAGCAACGGTTAAAAACTTGATATTAATGTGTATGTCTGACGATACCATAATACAATTGAGGTTTATAGCTGATCTGATGATGGAGACCACAGAGAATCGAGGGAACTCGTCAACGGTATATCGTAGCTACCTCGTGTTTGGGCTTATTTTATTCGTGTTGACGAGATATTTATACTGAGATTGGTTATGACTGTCAAAATGCTAAAATTATTTTGTAAAAACGGGGCCGCCGGTAATAAAATCTAAATTATAAGAGCTCTGACTGCAAATAAGTACAAAAAGGTCGGCAGCCTAATGTAACATGATTTTGATTAAAACTCGAAAATGCACATGTTGCTTTTATTTAGCACCCTAAAATAAAAGTAATTTTGCTAGACAGTTTATCTTAATATAGCTTTCAGAAAAAAAAAATGTTCTGAACATCTGGATTTGACAGCGGGCAAATGCGTCTAAGAAAAAATAGTCGCAATTTCCCAGTTTTATGACATCGCTTCCGATGTAATAGTTATTCGGTATTTTTATATAATTTATTGAAAGATTTGTGTACAAAAATTTAGTTGAAGTAATATAAAGTTATTTCAACCTTCAAACATCATAGGTTTAAAACTTATTTAATGAAGACGCGTTTGCCCCAATATGGGAAAATGCGTCTAAAATTACTGTTTTTAAAAAAAAAGTCTAATTACTCGTATTTACTGTAAGTAATGAAAGAAATATTTTACTAAAGTTGTACACAGATAATTTCTTTAAACAATTACATTAAGAGTTTTTAAAATAAATTTATAATTAGTGTGATATGTTTTAATAAAGGCGTGTGAAATATTTATATGACGCAATTGCCCCGGTTGACCTTATTAATAATGGAGTATTTTTACGCCGCCGCCGCTGAATCTCAACTGCCTTAAGGCAAGGCAATTATTAATTGAAGTAATCCATAATCTATTATTTGTAAGCTCTTATTAGGTTTAACAAATGCGAGCCATTTGCTCGTGGCCCCAGGCACAGGGCTTCGAGCCCGGATAATAATTCGACTAAACAAACAAATGGGAAATTATATGTTATGTAGTCTTAAGTAACATTTGTAATATAGGTAATGAGCGATTTACTACAAAATGGCTTCTGGTATTATAGGTACTATGACATTTGTAATCGTATAATACTTTTATTTGAATTTTTTGTTTCAAATTAAAATAAACTTAATTTTTTTTTTAAGTTAATACTTACTGCTAATGTTAGATAATTTTTCTAGTTACTTGTAAACAGGTCATAAATTCTTTAGCAGTATTTTATGTATTTAAATAAAAAAAATAAGGTACAGACGACAGCAGGTCAAGTTACCCGAAACCTATAAATATTCCCAATCAACCTTGAGCCTTAATGTTTAAGCGATATAGTTGAAAATCTAATAAAGAAATGTGACAGATTGTGGAAGTGTGCTGTCATCTGTGCATACAATATAAATATTACGCTAATAACTTCTACGTTCCGTTTGTAAGGCCAAACGGAACGTAGAAGTTATTTTATTAGCGTAATGTTCTATCTCTTTCGCACACACGATCGCGCGCGCTCTTGACGACAAGTTCAGCGGCGGGCGCTCCTCTCCCTCCTCGCTCCTTGCCCCTTAGCCAGTTACGGCCCGCGTCGCTTCATAGACAGACGTTTGTTTTATTTATTCCGTGTGCAAGTGTGACGTTTAAACAAAATGGCGGCACCCAGACCCGGTCCAAGCAGATATATACCGCTAACTGCTCCGCAAAAGTTACGCATATTACGACTTGTCGCAGCACGAGTTGATGAACAACTTAAAGGCAAAGTTAGTACAAAAGATAAAGCCATCGGATTTACGGGTTTGGACGAGAGGTTTATTAAGAAACTGAACAACGTGAGCTCAGACCATATTGAAATAACATTGAATGAAGTCGATCGATCAGATATTTACAATAAGTTAATGGACATGTACTTAAATGAGAAGAAAATGCCTACAACCTACCAACTATTCTCAACACTATACGGGATACTACCTGATTATATGGATTTTGGAGACTTTAAAAACTATCTTTTCAAACACGGCTTCATGTGGAAACATATTAAAAAATCGGGCACATGTGTCGTTATTGAGAATCCTAAAGTTACTTTCGAAAGGTATTTGTATTTGAAAAACATTCTGCGCCATAGGAAAGAAGGAAAGACCATCTATTTCATCGATGAGGTTGCTTTTGGTGCTGACGGTGAGGTTTTAACTGTAAAACAAAGCATATCGCGCAAGGTTGAGCCCCAAATAAGATTAATTTATACCGTAACTGATGGGGGTGTTCAATTCAAGCAGTTTATAAATGATTTTAATTCTGGAGCTGTCTTGAAATTTATTAAGGACACGTTGTTAAAGTCTGTATCAGAACCTAGTGTCTTTGTTCTTAATAATTATAAGCATCACTGCGAAGAATTTGTGACACTGCCAAATGAAGATAGTGTGAGGAAGGAACTCTATGACTGGCTGGATCATTTCGATGTACCATACGACCCTGCACTTCCAAAGGCTGTGTTATTCGAACTAGCACAAAAGTACACAGATTTAACTCGAAGAATGTATGTAGTAGATGTCATGTTGAGAGAGCATGGCCACACGGTTTTGAGGTTGCCAGACTGTATTATGAAGTTGACTCCTGCGTCTTATTATTTTGATATGTTATCCGCAAACATGCCTGACCTACTGAGCAAACGTACGGTGGATCCTGATGTTATAACTACTTCGATTAACCAGATTTTTGATACTTTGAATGAAGAACATGCCAGTGAGTACTCTGACGTCATCGTGGTAGATGAACTGGCCGTTTTTCTGAAGGATGAGGCTGTTGACAATATAATGGACGAACTAGTAGATAGCATGACAAGTACAGAAAATTCAGGGTTGGATTCTGATCTGCCTTCTGATGAGCCTGATTCGGAGTGATTGTTCCTTATTTTAGAGTTTACTATGATGGTTTGTTTGTATACTGTTCTGTTTTTTTTAAATTACTTGATGTAGCTACACTTATACGTATGTATATAATAAGTACTCTGATGTAAATAAATCTTGATTTCTTATAATACTTATGGTTTTTAATTTAAAAAGGCTTCGGATGCGACTGGGATTGGCGCTGGGATGATGATAACTTATGATTTTTAATTTCAATCACAAAATAATGCATAATCAAACAAAGACAGCATTAAACTAATATTTATCTTCACTCATTTTATAAAAGAGATGGAGAGAAAAAAATGCACTAAAGTTCAGTGAGGTGACTGGGGGTAAGATAAAAAAAGGGGTAAGATAAAAAAAAAATGTAATAACGCCCAATTCCAGGGAATTGTTGTAATGCTGGCAATATCATTGTGAAGACCATTTTATCTTGCCCCACCTCGCAGCCTGCGTCATTCGCTGGGTGAAAATGCTGGTGTATTATTTGACATTTTTCCGCACAGTACATTTCCCGCGAAAAATTGAGTTTTTCGATCTTACCCCGCTCGCTGTATATCCTTACTCAGGTAAGGAACAAACATGTTGTTTTGATATTCGTAATTAGATTTAAACTGTAATATGCTCTATAATGCGGTGATTACTATATATTTCACGTATTTTAAGATTTATGGTGCCTTTCAAACTTTCCCCTGCATAATTTAAAGGGGTAAGATGATAATATAAAACTTTCCATCTTACCCCGTTTACGAAACTCCTACAAAAAGTCAGGGGCCCTCAATCTGAAATAATTGGCAGTGATTATAATAATACTGTTTACTAATGTTTATAAAGGCAAGAGTGCATAGTTTTGTGCTTTTTTTTTTTTGTTCATTATTAGGAGACGCATAAATACGAATAGGTGATTTTTTTTTATATTTTAGTTTCTTCTGCTTTACGGGATTACCAACTGATCTGAAAAAGGCATATTTCATATTTTTGATAAAAGGTTATTTTTAGTTTTATAAGTAGTACTTATAACGGACTGATTTTATTTAACTGTGATGTTTAAGTATTACCTCCTTTGAAATAATATTTTTAATAATGTTTAATTGTATTCTGCTGTCGTGCTTTATCTAATAAAAATAATTATAATGTAGGCTACTTGGTACTAAATAAAAACGTGTGTTTTATTTATCGACTGAGTGATAGAGTTGACAGTGAGTTAGACTTGACAGTCATCTATGAGCATGATTATTTAATTTATTTAATATCTATAATATGTTGAGCACCCCTGACTGCCAGCCGTTTCAACGGGGTAAGAACGATATATTTTATTTGAAAAATGTATTTTTCTTGCTTTTAGAATGCGAATTTTTAATGTAACTCATTTTCAGGTTATTTAGGTTATTGAAGTAGAAGGTTTATTGATCACCACACAAGCATAATGACCATGAATACGATTTTAGTGATTATATCAATCTTACCCCTTCAGCATTTCATCTTTCCCCTACATATTTTTTTTCTTAAGACCGACTTTACTAACGTTTTTTTAATAAAATATTGTTACAAAAAGATTGCTGTCAACATTATAGAAACAAGTTGACTATACATTTTTACCCAAAACATCTTTTTCTGCAATTGCCTTAAATTCTTTTGTTTTACAACAGTTTAACCATCAACACTGTTTATCTCATCAAAAATGCATTCCGTCTTACCCCCACTCACCCTGCATCGTTTTGTTTCTATTACAATAAGAAAAGGACAGAAGATAATATGTTGGTTCAGACCTGTCAAATTAGTCCGCTCTTGACATAAATTCACATATTTTTGGTTGCCATATTTATAATCGCGTCTAAACTGTCTGTGGAGTATCTTAATTTGACAGGATGAAACTAAACTGTTATCTTCTATCCTTTTCTTAACGAAATGGAAAGAAAAAGATGCACTTAACTTAAAATTAGTTTGTGAACAAGAGAATCGACGCCATTAATCTATACTCTATACTAATATATAAAGCTGAAGAGTTTGTTTGTTTGAACGCGCTAATCTCAGGAACTACTGGTCCGTTTAAAAATAACTTTTTGCGTTGGATAGCCCATCAATCCAAGAAGGCTTTAGGCCTTATAACATCACGCGGCGACGCGAACGAAGTCGCGGGCCGCTAGTAATCTCTATAAAAATGATAACGCTACTTAGATCAGTTTCATTGGTGAAATTCGTCCTTCGACTGCAGACACTAAACTTTCTATATTTATATCCTCAAACTTACATATCGATAATTTATTTATACCTTCCCTAAAACAAAGGAAAAGAGTCACCGATTCTTCGAAAACCATTTAATTACTTTCAGAACTTAATAATGAGGTAGTGGTCCCTTCTCAAGTTAATGTACAGGCCAAAGGTTTCAATTAGCAAGTAACTTAGTTCTGTCGCGAAGTAGAAAGGTGCAGAAGTTAGACTCTACCATGTTTTTTTAATAACTATAAACTACTGCTTGACTGCAATCCCGCCTGATGGTAAGCAGTGATGCAATCGTTGAAGGTAAAGCGCACTAGTTTATTAAGCCTATTCACTTAAAAACTTAGGAATAGGAAGGATGACGATTGTTGAGCGAGGTGATGCAATGTTAAACCCAACAACACGACCAACGATGCTGCGCCAGAGGGAGATTGATCTGGAGACTCTCCACGACCAAACTTCCGACACAACAACATTTGGCGCATCGTACTCGGCACACATCGCAACATAACTGCTCAGACCTGTCCTCCGTACGGCTTCACCAAACATCATGCCGGAACACGACGAATCGCTTGGTGGCAAGACTTTGTCTGGTGGGTGGTAACTTCTGGAACTTCTTATGTCGAACAGAAACCCTTCCATCCTACTTCCTCCACCTCCACCACCCTTAAGCACTAAATATAACAGCCACAGGGTAATTGCGTCACACTGTCAGTAGCAATGGGTTTCATTTTGACAGTTCAACAACATTCATTGCGTTATCTAAGTTGTTGGACAGACACATGTTTGAACACATGGAGCAATCGATTAGCAATTGGTTTAAAAATTATTCCAACTGATAGTACAGACAGGACCGACAACCGTTGGGGTAAACGAGTCCTCGAGTGGAGACCGCGTCTCGGCAAACGTAGCGTAGGACGCCCTTGGGCGCGATGGAGCAACGACATCAAAAAGGTGGCTGGTAGTGGCTGGCGGAGAACTGCTCAGGATCGAGCTTGTGGGCGTGCCATGAAGGAGGCCTATGTCCAGCAGTGGACGAGTAGAGGCTGATGATGATGATAGCAATACATAGTGTGTTACGCTGCAAGGTGCTTGTATAGAATCACTCATATACATATAGTTTCCACTGTAGATAATAATTGCCACCAAATTTTAGGTTTTATTTGTTACTTAATTAATAATAATTAATATAATTTTGACCAATGTAGCCCTTTTAATTACATGACACATACAATTTTTGTACTTGGCGGAGTAAATTTTTGATTAATACCTATTACTGAGATGTAAGGGTAAGGTTGGCGGTGGCAGTCGCTTTATGTATACGTATACATATAGTCGTCATCATCATCATCATCAACCTTTTTTATCGCCCCACTGCTGGGTACAGGTCTCCTCTCATATAGAGAAGGACTGAGCGTAATCACCACGCTTGCTCAATGCGGGTAGGAGATTTCGGTTAGACTGGGAGCTGGCCCCAACTGTTTTGGTAAACTGAAATTATGATGACGATTTATGGAGCTGATCTTCTGAACCATCTGTGCTGTGGTTCAATAGAAATTTCCTGTGTGTTTCATATTTGATGAGGGTAGTTTCGTCCTCAAGGACCCGGGTACCCTTGAACGTACCTTTGATTAAAGAGAAAAATAAATGGAAAATGTTACTGCCTGATCTTTGATATGGAAAAAGTATGTCCTTAATGGTTTGTGGATTACCTTGGGATTATTTTCTACTTACGTAAAGACAGATTTATTGCATAAACTTTTACTATTTTTAAAGTAAATCTTACATACCTCCTTTTAAGTAAAATATATACATCACAATTTATCATCATCATTATCATCATTTCAGCCGAAAGACGTCCACTGATGGACAGAGGCCTCCCCCAAGGTTCTCCTCGACGACCGGTCCTGCGCCTCCCGCTGCCCGCATCCAGTAGTTTCCCACGACCTTCACTAGGTCGTCGGTCCACCTTGTCGGGGGCCAGGATAATTTATGAAATAGTAAAATTACCTCGTTTTGTTATTTACTTCCAAATGATTCATACTTCCTATTCCAATAACTAATTTTTCTATGTGCTTCAGCTGTCAGAGACCTTTTATCTGAAGAATAAATATTGCGGTTTGATAGATATTGTTTAGAAAATATGTCAAATTGTCATAATTATTCTTCACATAGAAGTTTCTTAACACTATTTTTAATTTCATAAGAACAACAGAAGATAAATAAATGAAGATAGATAAATATTTTTATTAAAAATGTTAGTAATGATGGTTTGTTAGCAAACCGCCCGATCTTGGTTTATTTAGATTTATCAGCTGTTATTTCTATTAAACATTTTTATTACGAGTGGGAATTGTAACCTCAACCTAAGCACTACAGGAAATTTATCAGACACTACTTCCGGCCTTTCTTCCTACCGCGTTAAATGTATAACCTTTATTAGGATAAGCTTAGTTTTTTGTTTATTTTTAAGACATGAGCTTGTTTAAATTGTTTAGGTTTAGGTAAAATTATTATGTACTTTTACATTTTTCTGTGCGTTATTAAGAGGGAACGAACGTATTCCGCTATTTTCTTCGCGAATAATGCTTTTAGAGCAATTAATTTTTTTCTACAATTTTACTCCGTGATTATAGGTGTGTATATCATATGTTTTATTCCAAAACTTAGTTAATAAAAGAAATACCATACTTCACAATTGCGAAAAATAATCCACTTTTACCGTGATGTTCAGATGACTATTAGACAAACGTGATAAGTTTTTGGCAAAAAAATAAAACAATAAAAGCATAGGTATACTTTTCTTCTAAATTTTGATATAAAAATAATTGAGATCTGTCGTGTTTTGAAAAAGAAAACAGCGGAATACGAAACGTGTTTTGGTCAACGTTTTTGTAGGTAAAATCAGCCTGAGCTGTGACTGTCCTTTTCGCACTTTACCGGGAGAGGTAAGAAGCAGCGCGTCGGCAATAGTTCCTTCAAATATAGGTATTTGAAGGAACTATTATTGCCGACCCGCTTTCCAAATTCCTCGGCACTAGAGTCCCCTCTTAAACTTATTACCTATATGATTAGCTTATCATTGTATATTTTATTATTTTTGCCGTTGGTACGGATAACATTTGGGTACTGTACCGTTTCTTTCCCCCCGCACCCCGAAGTCGTCAGCGCGGGGCCGGGGCACCGCGCCCCGCGGACCGCGCTCCGCGATCCTCAGTAACCGAGTTAACACGGATTGGAGTGCACGTCAATTTTTAAAAATTTGTCCTGGTAAATATTATAGATTTTGTCTATTATTTTGGTACATATTATTTTGATTTCTTGTGTGAGTTTTTTTTGTAGAAACTAAGAATGCTAAAATGTTTTGCTTTTAAAATTACATTTTTGCGGTCAGTTTTATTCGCTTTGAAACTGGATCTAACCGGTTTTCACTGGCATTGTTGCCGGATTATCTTGAATGAATGGAGTTTTCTGTGTGGCTAAAGTGGTGTGCCACTGGTCTAGGCTTGGGTAAAATGTTCCGCTTCTCCGTGCGGCTTTGGTCCGATCCATAGGCAAAGAAAGACACAAAGCACAGTGAAGTCATCAGTACTGTTCTTATTCTTTATTGCGCACAGGTGTAATAATAATATGGTTTTAAGGTACGGCCGAGTGAATGAGGCCTGGTGCTGCACACCCCCAACCTATTTCAAGTTATAAAAATATCAACTTTATTTTAATTATAATTAAGTTGATTTTAGATAAAGTTTTTTTTTATGTTTTACGTAAATTGAAGTTTTTTGTGTAGGAATTGAACTTAGATTTCATTTTCATTTCCATTAATTATTTTTTTGGCGAATATGTCATAATTTTTTCTTTACAAAATGTTACACTGCGCATTGTTTGCACATACCTATCCTGGCAACTTATATTTTCTGTGTTTTACAGATATATGTATGCAAGATGACTTCCAAATCGGACCAAAAGGTTTATAATGAAATATGTGATAAAATTGTAATAGCTAAACACTTAATACCAAGGATCCAAAGATCTCCCCCTGAATATAATACTAACCAATTGGTACTAACAATATGTTACTACACTGGAGTCGATAGAAAGATTATAGAAAAACTAGTGAAAGACATGAAACCTACGAAAACATTCCGGGATGTTTTGCAGATGAAAAATAACAAAACTGAAACCTCCGTTATATCTTTTGAACAATTGAGAAAAGTTCTCATTTTTGAATACGTAATGAAGCAACGGATCCCCACAAAGGCTTCAATCGTTAAAGCTGTCAAGGCAATTGACCAAACCAATATAGGATACACACCTTCTATCCTAAAACAAGACATGAACCATCATGGCTTTATATGGAAACGATTGCCCAAATCAGATAAATTCATCGTTGTTGAAAATACAGAGCAATTCTCAAACAGAATGAAATATTTGCAACAAATGATGGAATATAGAGAAAACAACCGAGTGCTAATACATGTGGAACGGACACTCACTATTTTTTCCAATATTCATACCGCGGAAATCATACTCGTCGCATCTCCACAGCTAGGATTAATCGACACATGCTTTCCTCCAAAACTAAAAACCCTAGAATTTTTTCTCAGAAACAAGCTACACACAATACCCCCTAATTCGGTATTTGTGATAGAACAATCGAATCCTTCAGGAGTGGACTTGGAACGAACCTGCAAATTACCGACGATACACAGCAAAAAGAATGATATGATCAAATGGCTGGAAGCCTACGACATACCGTGCGATTCGGCATTACACAGAGGGGAACTGTATGCTCTCATCGAGAAACATAAAGTTAACTGTCCTCCGTATTACAGATGCTGCGAAATTTTGAAGGCCGCTGGCCACGATGTTATACTTCGTCCCCCAGAACTGACATACACAAAATACTTCAAAGGAATTTTGAGCACCATTGTTAATATGAGTAATATAACTTTATCAATGTTTATAACTCACGTGGTTAATGAAATTAATTCGGTTCCTCAGAATTACTGGTTGGAGAAGGACCAAAAAATGGCGGAAGCAGAACAAAAAATTTTCTGCGAAGATCTGAAACTTGAACTAACCCTCGATACATTAATGGAAGGTATTAAGAATAAAAGTTTGAGTGTTGCCGATTGTGAAACTGAAGAGATAGATAGTGATTTTGTTGAAAATGTCATTATTGGGCCATACTCAAACGCACCTATACCGGGACAATTTAATCCAGGCCCATCAGGCTCATTTAATCTAGGGCCATCAGGTTCAATTAAGCAAGGACCATTCGGATCACCAGAGTCCTGGTCATCAGGATTACCTAAACCAGGGCTATCAGGATTACCTAAACCAGGGCCATCTGGATTACCTATACCAGGGCCATCAGGATTACCTAAGTCAGGGCCATCAGGATCAAATAAGCCAGGGCCACCAACATCACCTAAACCAGGGCCATCAGGGTTAACTAAGCCAGGGCCATCAGGCTTAAATAAGCCAGGGCCACTTCAAGCTCAACCAGGCCACTAGTTTAATATTTTTAGATTTATAACATGCGTTTCCTGTCAATATTTCTTTTAATAAAACGTTTTTTTAAAGTAATTGTATGTTTAATTTCACAAACAAAACAGCGGGGCTTAACACACTATGTATGTAAATATAACGACAGGGTTGGTGCTGTGGCTGAGCAATCGACTGCTGCGCCGCGTGTCCCGAGTTGGATTCCCGCACAAAACAATTATTTATATGGCCTATGGGTAGTTGTGTTCCGTGTCTGGCTGTTTGTGTAATTGTTTGTAAACGCACCCATGTTACAGGAGTAATTTCTAGTTAGTACTAGTAGATTTTTTTTAGGAATGGTAAAACGTGGACGGTGATGGGTTTCACATTTATTGCCCTATTTAGGTACGTTGTTGGGTAGACATATTTTTCGAATATATGAGGCAATGGAACAGCAATATAATTCGAAATGACCCATATTAATTAATATGGGTCATTTCGAATTATATTGCTGTTCCATTGCCTCATGTATGTGTATTAGGTACGTTGTTGGGTAGACATATTTTTCGAATATATGAGGCAATGGAACAGCAATATTGCTGTTACCTACCTAAATAGGGCAATGAATGTGAAACCCATCACCGTCCTATCGAGGAGGCCTATGTCCAGCAGTGGACGTCTTTCGGCTGAAATGAAGATGATAATGATGAATTGCGTAGGTAGAGTCCAGAAATGTTAATGAAATTTCGTACATAAATAATAGATCAGCCTGTTATAGGTAATGTTCACTTCACACAGACACCGATGGGTTTAAGTCAGTAAAAGTTTGACACGCCCTTCCGCTTCGCCCAGAGCGGGAAGCTGGAGAAGTCATTTGATGCTTTCCCAGCCGCAAAAAAAGGCCGTTATTTACTGTGGGGTAGAAGCAAATATCATTGAATCTGAGCTGCATTTTAATTGTGTAACATACTATCTGTGGCGTAGCGGTAGCGAACGCGGCCGCTGCGCAAGGAAGCGCGGGTTCGATACCCGCACAGTACAAATATTTGTATGCATGAATATGAATATTTGGACTGGTCTGGTCGTGCCTCGGAAAGCACGTTAAGCCGTTGGTCCCGGTTGCCATACGAACATCTATTGGCAGTCGTTACGGGTTGTTGGAGCCCTCAAAAGTCCAACAATTGGTCTAACTGCAATACTTCGATATCGCCTTCGGGTTGTGGATGACAGACGGCAGTCGCTTCACGGGAAATATCGAAGTTTAGCCAAAATCAGCAGTTAGGCTGGTAAAGCGGGCCGCAGACTCCAAAGCTGAAAAAGCCTCGGATGCGACTGGGATTAACGCTGAAATAATGATAATGACTATAAGTAACTATCAATTTGAATCATATTGAAGCTTATTGCTAATCCATCGCTCTTTATGTTCCTTAATGTACCTGCTCAACAACGTAAATAACGTAATGAATATTGTTGAAGTGTCAAAATAAAACTCATTCCTACTTATAATGTGTTACGTAATTATCCTGCTGATTGATCGACCTATTATTGCTGTGATCTACGGCTACCGCCAGCTGTGTTGTGCACTCAGTAGCCACGCCGCAACAATAGGGATGTATCCAAGGTATAAAAATCTTATCGTCTTATAGATAATAAAAATAATTAAGACCCGTATTTTTAATTTTGTCAAAATTACCAAAAACAACTGAAATATGGCGTATGAAAATTACGGAGTGGGGGCTAATTACGTCACGCCGTGGTAGATTTTGTACCACGGCGTGACGTCATGCGACTTTCAAATCGATATAATTATCTTCCGATATATTTGAATGAAATAAAAAATAAAAAATACGTGTTCAATATTTTTTTATAAATCTATCTGGTGGACATAAAATTATTTTTTAGGATACAACCCAATTTGTAAATGTATTTGGGAAAAAATATAACATGGTGTAAAAATAATTGGACTCGATTCAGTTGCTTATACTGGACAAACTATATTCAGGTTTCGTATGAAGAAAATAACGTTGTTGAGCCACCTTCGCGCATATGTTCGACGAGCTGATTAGGAGTTAAAGTAGTCCCCACATTGATATAATATTAAACAGATATGATATGCTCTAACAAATTAACCAAAAGAAATGTGCCGATCGGAGCAATAGCACACACATGCAATTTTTTTATTCTGCGTACATTTCACATTTTGGCACAGTGTGAGTGAGATGAGGCGCAATCTAAAGCATAGAGAAGAAAAAGATGGCTAGTGTTTGTCGTTTGCGCTTAAATAGAATCGACGAAAACTAAAGCGACTTGCTGGACTTACCTCCTTTTGTACGCTTCATTTTCAGTGCGCTAGTGACGTATCTACCTTAGTTTAATATTATATCAATGAGTCCCCATGACCGAAATCGCTCGGAAAATTCAAAAATCATTCATTCAGGAACAGACAACTACACACACACACACACACCTATTTATCTCAGCCCCAGCTGTTAATATGGTATAACATCACACATTTGCATGTGACATGCTCGCCGTACCCCGGATACATATTTTTTCATAAATTTCCAGTTCCCAACGTGATGTCATATTCAATTTTATCTCTTCCATGAAAAGATTTACTGAAGCATTACGGGTAGGTACATTGTATTGTGTATAAAATTGTGTTCTGTTATCAAAATGGTCAGTTTTTTCTGAACCAGTGGCTGTTTTAAAATGCGACCATTCTGTCTTTGAATATTTTGACCATCATCCGTTTTTGTAAAGTACTGTCACTTTGGATATACAACGGTATTTTTTCTAAATATATGTAGTTTGTTCAGAATAAGCAACTGAATCGATTCCAACCATTATTACACCGTGTTATATTTTTTCCCAAATACATTTAGAAATTGTTGCAGTATGGTTACCAAGCGCGCATCTCAGTTGACGGTAGATCATAGTAGGTACTAGGCGCGTGCGCATAGCTGAACAGGCCTCCTCCCAGGGCGGGCAAGAAAAAATACTCTTCACTTATTGGAATTGGATGTCATCTGTGTGCGAACGAAAAGGTAAGTTACTAGTAGGAATACTCCTAAAGAACCTTTTATGTAGATACTAGCGGCCGCCAGCGACTTCGTTCGCGTGGAGTTAGCTCCTATTAGTCGCAGCGTGATGTTATATAGCCTAAAGCCTTCCTGGATTATTGGGCTATCCAAAGCAAAAAAAAATTTTCAAATCGGTCCAGTAGTTCTGAGATCAGCGCGTTCAAACAAACAAACTCTTCGGCTTTATATTAGTATAGATTATAATAGACATGTAATAATTGTAGGCCTCCACGGCGTTTTAATGAAATAACTTGAACAAAAATCTTTTTAATTATAATATACGTGCATTGCTATAATCATTTACATCATTGCTTACCTTCAGGCTGGATCGCAGTGAAGTGCTAGTATATAACATTAAAAAATAACACGTAACTTGTTTGTGTTTAATTAAATAAATGTAGCTAACATTCTTTTTTGCTTGTTTGTTCCAGGTAAGGCTGAAATTTTATGAAAATTTCTACGAAATAAGAAATATGTAGGTAAGTTAAGTTTGTATACTAGAAAAAGCCTGCCAAGTGCTACAAGTAGATACCATTATCTAAGCCTTTGGTCGTGTTGTTGGGTTTAACATTCCATCACTTCGCTCAACTGCCGTCTTCCTTCCTACTCACACTTTTTTTTTGAGCGAATAGGCTCTTAACCTTTTGAACGCCCATCTATATAATACGCGATGTGTCCTCCTGCGCCACACTACAAATGTATAACGTATCTATACTATCTATAGTAAAACGTAGGGATGCGATTAGTGTCCTATCGACAAATAATATTATACATTTAAAATAATGTTTATTCACCAATTTACGAAGCTAAATAAAAACTGTAATCGTAATTTCATATTTTATTTTATTTCATAAAAAAACAATATGAAAACCTGGATATATTCCCCATAATAAAGAAAAGAATTTTAAATTTATTAGACGTGTGTTCTACAAGGCACATCCCTATTTGTCTCCAAATGTAATCCTTCTACTTCATATCAAGTAGTTGGCGCTCGAGGCACGTCAAAATCCTTTCTGTTCTAGGGATGTCTTGATTTCTATGGTATATATTTTATATTCACTGTGGTCAAGTTAACACGTGCATAAACTCAACCGATTCCTGCTTAATTTATTTCGTTTACTTATAACAAATACAATTAATAGAAGCTAAATACGTGGTTTTCTACGTTTTAAAAAATAAAATAAAATGGAGGGTAAGTGTCTGTTTTACACAAGACCTTTTTTTAATGGTGTCGCTAAATACTCGCAATTATTTTTCTGGTTTGTAGAAACTAATAGAAAACTAAAGAAAATTCTTGAAACGGAAGTTGACGACTTAACGGAATGTCAAGACGACGAACTATTTCAAAATTCTGATTCAGACTTGAACAACTTGCAATAATTCGTCATATTCACAGTCACAATTTTTTTTATAAGGACACGTGCGCCAACTCAAGATGTAAACATTGCACTACACTAAAATGCACAAGGTCACTATGACCTTGAAACCCGTCCGCTTATGACGTCACAGATTTCCTTCTATACAAGTCGGTGGCGCGTACGGACCGATAAATAACTAACTTTGTAGGGATGGGTTTTTCAAACGGGGTTTCACTATCGACAATGATTAGAAAACCTATTAATTCTTGATTATGGTGAATAAAACCTAGTTTAAAGTGTACAATATTTTTAAAATATTATATATTTACGTAATTTTTCTTGCAATAATAGTATTTATGATCATTTCGACGAGATGAAATATAGCGAGGTCTTCGTCGTGTCCCATCACTGGCTTACTTGATATCAAGTAATTGGCGCTGGGGGCATTAAAATATTTTCTGGCGTTTTTGTTTCTATTGAAAATTAAACAAATAAGAACTTATTATGCGTGAAAAAGTTAAAAATATGGTTGATAACAGGGCAAATTTCCATAAAAACAAAATAAAAGGTCTTGTAAAAGTCGTAAATTTATTTTAAACTGTGATTACTTCTAATCAAGTAGTGGCGCTGAGGGCACGAAAATCTCGTACTTGTATAGAAGTGATTGGCGTTCAAAAGGTTAATAAACTAGCGCGCTTTACCATCAACGATTGCATCACTGCTTACCATTAGGCGGTACTGTGGTTAAGGACTTGTTTGTAATTATAAAAAAGTAAAAAAATATTTTGGTACTAGTAATTGTTGTTATAGTGGTGTTTTTAGTATTTGTTCTTGTTGGACGACATGATTGGTGCAAGGGCTGACCGATCGACTGCTCGCTTCGCTGCTTGTCGCGGGTTCGATTCCCGCACGGAATAAATATTTGTATGGCCTACAGGTAGTTGTTGCGTTTCTATGCCAATGTTTTCCTTCACCGTTTCGAGAGTAGTGGTGATGAAATTATTTACAAAGTTGAGCTCCTGGCTCCTGTTGTTTGTATTTCTGTTGGTATTGTAATTAATTAGTGATAACATTTTTCATCACAATTAAAGGCTTTGTGGTAACATGTAGGTAGATAATATTATGTACATTATTCGTAAATATAGCCGTAAGTGGTCAAATAAAGTGTACTATAGTTTATTGTATTTAAAATATTTTTACTTAAAACATATTCCCTCTTATTCATAAACGCTGCTTAAAGTTAACTAGTGATTAGCGCCTCTTGAACCATACATTTTTGACCTTTTAACGTCACTTAACTTTAACCATCGTTTATGAGTAAACACCGCGGTGTTTAAGGGGTGTATTCATAAACGATGATCAAAGTTAGGTGACGTGCAAACGTCTAAAATATATGTTAAAACAATCGCTAATCACTAGTTAACTTTAAGCAACGTACATTTTCACCCCTGAACAACGAGGCGGTGCAGTGGCCCAGTCCCGCACGCGCCTACTGACCTCATCTGCCACGAAGGTAACCAAACTGCAACCATTTTTTAATATTTTGGAAAAAATGGTTAAAATGGTTTAATATGCTGTAAAAATGGTTGGAATCGATTCACTTTCAGTTGTTTATTCTGAACAAACTTTAGTCAGGTTTCGTATAAAGAAAAATAGCGTTGTATAGTGTCAAGAAGAAAAAATAATGAAATGAATTTCATAACTAGAGACAGTACAAAATAAACAGACAAGTTCGTTGATTTTTAATTCACTTTTAATTGGAAAACGTGTTCGTAAGAACATTCAGTGAAAATAAAAATACCTCTTATTGCTGTTTTCTGTTGCTACCATGAAAATAAACTCGATTTAGTTCACAAGAGAATGATAAAATCTTGAAAAATGTGAATAAAAAAATCGGTTGTCTATTTTCTTCTTTCTATTTATGGCAAGTGAAGCCGTTGTCGACTATTCTGTTCCAAGAAATAACTAACACTGACAATAGTGAGAGTGTTAGTGACAGTACTCGTCCAGCAATCCATATTAGTTTATCCCGTCACGTCAAAGATTTATTAAATAGACTGCAGATTTTTGTTCATCTCTTCATTACAACAACAATAGAAAAAAATTAGCTTAGTTTGTTTATTTGTAAAAGTTTAGTCATTTATTTTAGAAATTAACTTTAATTTTAAGATTTATTGTTATCCCTCGTATTATTAGACAATAATGCGAGGGATAACAATAAATCACACAAAAGCAACTTTGAATCCGGCTCAGAAATAAATTAAAAAAAAAAAACGACAATTCTGCCAATGTCAAAAGTGGATTGGAGAAATCAATTGTCAATCATCGGTCATCGATGGAGCCTTAATACAAAAAAAAAAAAATTGTCGGTAATGAATATCTTTGACAGCTGTCACTGTCAAAACACAGTCGCAAAAGCAACTACACCTACCTAGAAAGAGTTGTCTCCACGCTAACGGAATGAGTATCTGTGATATCGATTTGTGAATAGAAATTTCTGATGATAGAGCTACGATAAGCTATTAACCTCCGCCCAGAGCGGGAGAGGCCATTTGATGATTGCCCATCCAAAAAATAAAGTTACTCTATTATACTTAACCAAAAGGAATTTCACACAAGGAGACTAGTTGTTTAAAATATTAGATACTAATAGAATATACATATATCGTGTCCAAGTAACTTTTAATTATCGAGTCCAAGTAACTTTTAGTCGACTTTTCATGGTAGCAATAAAATATTTCTGTGTTCATAAAAAGAGTGAGACATAAAAATTTACACCGTACCTATTTTTATTTTACTGTTTGCAATTTTGCAGAATTCGCTATAATCCAACTTTTTCTTTGTTTTACTAGTGTATCATTTTCTTTTTGCAATTAAAAAAGCAAATCCAATTGCGTTCACCGCTGTACTTGAATCTTCTTATGTGACCCTTTTCATATTCGTCATCATGACTGTGGTAATATTTGTTTACAATAATTACCATGCTTTAACTGCCTGGTTAGTCTGGCTCGATACCCAGGTCGGAGTTGATAAGACTGGTTGTCTAGTAAGACTCGTTGTCTGACATTCGGGCTTTTGACCAACCATAGCAACTGTCAAAACTCCAAGAATGACAGCTGTAACCAGGTTAACATGGTTTCCAAGCCACGGTGGCAGGCATTTTTGCATATAAAGATGTTCATACATATTCACGAGCTAACTACGGCAAACGTAGCTTAAGCAGTTAACCTTATCGATCTACCTGAGTCGTTGTTGTTATTCAAAAATCAAATCAAATCAAAGCATCTATTTTAAATAAACCAGTTACAGGCACTTTTGAATCGTCAGAAGGTCGGTCAGTCAGTAAGATGAATTTAGTCGCCCATTCCAAAGAGTAGGCACCTATGGAGAAGAACGGGCAAGAAACTCCATGGACACTCTTTTAAATTATTACTATATGTACATATTAATATATATGTTACTTAGCCACAGGCCTATCATTAGCCATAAGCTGCTCCTCAAATCAGTAAACTTAGCTACTTACCCTTCCCAAGATAGTCCTTAGTTGAAGTAAGGTTGAAAGTAGTTTATCTAGTATGCCGTACAGAGGACGGGTCTGAGCAGTTGTGTTGCGTTGTGTGCCGGGTACGATACGCAAAATGTTGTCGGGAGTTTGGTCGTGGAGGGTCTCCACATCAATCTCCCTCTGGCGCAGCATCGTTGTGCCTGTTTTTGGGTTGAACATTGCATCACCTCGCTCAATTGTCGTCTTCCTTACTATTCAATAAGTTTTTTAAGTGATAAGGCTTAATAAACTAGCGCGCTTTACCATTAACTATTGCATCACTGCTTACCATCAGGAGGGATTGCAGTCAAGCAATAGTTTATAATGATTAAAAAGAAACGCCACAGTGATACAGATATACCTACCTAATAAATACCACAACTTCTGGAGCCTAATTAATTCATCCTGTCAATTATAACGATAGGGAATATCCATTGAATCCCGAAAGTATAATCAAATCAAATCAAATCAAATCAAATCATTTATTTCAAATAAACCAGTTACAGGCACTTTTGAATTGTCAGAAGGTCGGTCAGTCAATAAGATGAAGCTAGTCGCCCATTCCAAAGAGTAGGTACCTATGGAGAAGAACGGGCAAGAAACTCCATGGACACTCTTTTAAATTTTTAAGCTATTGTTACAAATATTTGATTACATCATTCATGTTGAAATCAACCGTGTGAGAACGATGCAGAAATACATTGTACGCTGAGAGCGTCCATTATGGAAAACATACAAAAATCAATTCAGAAATTAAAATACGCCGTGGCAGCTAAGAGATGACCAGTCCCCTCCGACGGCGTCCGTTCACGAACATGACGTATGGATCAGCATCATTCAGCTCAACCATATCGAAGGGAACCCAATGACCCAAAACACACGCCACCATCAGCGAGACATTTGAGTGAGCATGACATACTCTCAACAGCCAGAGCACAATTAAGTCAATAAAAAAGACTAACCCAACAAATAAATGCCTTACAGCACATTCGTACATTGTGCTCACACGTTTGCCATGCAATTATACAATACTAAGAAATTGAATCTACACAATGCTAAGATAGTTTTGTCCAAGGTTCAGCAGCTCCAACAGTGTTCCCGAATCTGTGGAAAGTTTAACTCCTGTGCAGTTGCAGCTGCACAAGTGCCGAACACCTCTGTCAGCGATACAATTCCGTAACGTACAATATGCTTGGCTACATAGTGTGTAATACAGGCTTTGACTAAATAACATAAACAATTACATATTAAAACTACAAGAGGAAAAATCAAAGAACAATCATTGTATAGAAATCGGACGCAGCTCAAGCCCAAGCCTTTTTGTCCTCAATATAATCCTTCACACTATAAAATGCTTTCTGACACAACTTACGTTTAATGAAGGATTTGAATTTATTCAGGCTCAGATCTTGAACCACCTCTGGAAGTCCATTGTAAAAATGTATACATTGGCATCTGAAAGAGCCACCTATTTTCTTGAGCCTTGTTGTAGGTACAATAAATTTGTGCCTGTTCCTAGTATTTATATCATGGACATCACTGTATTTTTTAAACAATTTTATATTTTTATGAGCATACAAAAGATTTTCATAAATATATTGAGACGGCACGGTCAGTACATTAATCTCTTTAAATTTTTCTCTGAGAGAGTGTCTCGGACTTAATTTATAAATTGCACGAACAGCTCGTTTCTGCAAAACAAATATTGTTTGAATATCGGCGGCATTTCCCCACAACAGAATGCCGTACGACATTACGCTGTGGAAATAGCCAAAGTACACTAAACGGGCCGTCTCAACATCAGTCAAATTACGAATTGTTCTAACTGCGTATGCAGCAGAACTTAGCTTTTTAGACAATTTTTCTATATGTGAACCCCATTGAAGCTTAGCATCCAGAGTTATACCCAAGAATACTGTGCTGTCGTCAGATTTCAATTCTTCGCCCTTTATCAACACTTTAGTTTCCACCTGCCTCACGTTAGGTAGAGTAAACTTAATGCATTTGGTTTTTTTCTCGTTTAAGAGTAAATTATTAACATTAAACCAATGGACTACTTTGGAGATCGCGCTATTTACATCATCAGTAACCTGCTGCTGACGTTTCAGTTTAAATAAAAGTGAAGTGTCATCTGCAAACAACACTATATCGTGGTTATCCTTTATTAGGTACGGCAGGTCATTGATGTAAATAAGAAACAAAAAAGGACCAAGAATTGACCCCTGTGGGACTCCCATTGTTACTAAAGATCCAGAAGATCTTTTTCCATTAACGTCAACGCTTTGAATCCTACCACTCAAGTAAGATGTAATAAGATCCAGTGCAGAGTTCCGGATCCCGTAGTGGCGGAGTTTCCTGATTAACGTATCGTGAAGAACGCAATCGAATGCCTTGGACAAATCACAAAAGATGCCCAAGGCATCGCATTTATCCTCCCATGCATTATATATATGACCTAGAAGTTCAACACCGGCATCAGTAGTTGAACGACCCCTTGTAAAACCGAACTGTTTGCTATGTAATAATTTATGTTTATTAAAAAAATTTAGCATTTGGTTTAAAATTAATTTCTCAAAAATTTTACTAAAGGTAGGTAGTACAGAAATAGGTCTATAATTTGTGGGGTCTGATGTACTACCAGATTTAAACAAAGGTATTATTTTACTATTTTTCATGAGATCAGGAAACTCTCCACAGTCAATACAAGCATTAAAGATAACAGCTAGAGTGGGTGCCACAATATCAATAATAGACTTAGCAACTTCCACCGAATGACCCCATAGGTCAGCAGTCTTTTTTACATTCAGAGTGTGAAAGATTTTAATTATATCTCTACTGATAACATGTTCAAAATGAAACTCCGAATCACAAACATTAACATTTTCTTTAAGCAAAGACTCCGCAACAGAAGGTGATGAGTTTAGGGATTTAGTAGTTGAAACAGGAATATCCGAAAAGAAATTTTCAAATGCCTCAGAGACTTGCGAGTCTGATTTAATTATGTTGTCATTAATAGACAGGCTATAGTCAGTATTTCTATCACTGGACCTTTCCGTTTCACTATTAATAATTTTCCAAGTCGTTTTAATTACATTGCCACTGTTCTTTATCTTTGAACTCAAGTAACGTGACTTGGCCATATAACAAACTTGTTTGAATAATTTTGAATATTTTCTAACATATAAATTGAATTCAACAGTGTTAATATAAATCCTCTCATTGTACAATTCATAAAGCCGAGTTCTACTTGTATGAATACCGATGGTAGCCCAATCAGAGAAAGATGCTTTACTATTAACAGAGATAGTCTTGGGAACAAAGGTGGAATCAAATAGCTTACAGTATATATTAAAAAAATTGTTATAGAGATGATTAGGATCAGCTTTAACAGCACTGGATAAGACTGGCAATTTATTGATGAGATCAAATCTAAAAACCTCCAAGCGGCTATATACTCATATTATATACTCAAAGTTATTAATAATATTTCACAAGGAGCTTACGTGCTTACTTCTCGTTAAATATACCTAACAAATACCACAAATTGTGTAACTTGTTTATTCTTGTGGTCTAATAAACATATACTTGTATTTAAATGCTATATTGTATTATATATTATTATTATAATGCTTCCCCTTGGAAGAAATTGTGGAGGTATGTTGTTAGGTATTTATATACATATTATGTATGTATAAATTGTCGAATATTAATTAGTTATTTATGGTGGATGTATGAGAAGTACTGATGTATTTTTCAAGGATGACGGTAATAATACAACATGCGTAATAAGAATTTGATAACTTCAGATTTTATTTAGTACTAGCTTACAGCCCGCGGCTTCGCCCGCGTGGAGTTCGGTTATATCGTGTTTCCAAGAGAACTCTTCAAAAGTCCGGAATCGAAACTATCCTATGTTATTTCTCAAGGTCAACTCCATCTTTGTACCAGATCACAATAAAATCAGTTCAGTGGTTTAGACGTGAAAGCGTAACAGACAGACAGACAGACAGTTACTTTCGCATTTATAGGTAATACTAGCTTTCCGCCCGCGGCTTCGCCCGCGTGGAGTTCGGTTATATCGCGCTTTTTAGATTTCCCTCGGGATCATCAAATTTTTCCGGGATAAAAGGTAGCCTATGTTTTTTCTCAGGGTCTAAAGATTGTCTGTGCCAAATTTCATCAAAATCGGTTGAGAGGTTTAAGCGGGAAAGCGTAACAGACAGACAGACAGAGTTACTTTCGCATTTATAATATTAGTATGGATTAGTAGGGATTAGGTAATTTAAGATTTCACGAGGCATTTTTTTGGTGTGGATGGGAAATCATCAAATGATCTCTCCTATTTTGGGCGGGGCGGAAGGGCGTGTCAGATTTTTACTGACTAAAACCCACCCGTGTTCCTTCCTTACGAGCTGCCCACTGCTCGCCGCCCGCAAGCCTACGCCTACGGTGGCCAGGAGTTCAATGATGTCGCGAGGCCTGAGCGGGTTATGTTTCTAATGCATTGAAATAAACCTTAATGTATTGCATGATTTTATACAAAATCGTTTATTCAATAGCGTAAATAATGCAATAAGTGAATTATAAAAATGAAACCCGTTGCATACTCATACTTATTTGCATGCATTCCTGTAGCTCAGAATAAGCATTCCATTACTGTTAGCCGCTGTTCAGATTATTACCAGGACCATTACTCATTCACTATCAGCTCACATACACAACCCAGAACTTTAATGCTAAGTTTCGACTACTTAGGTCTGTATTATAGAACGTTACTCAAGCATTGATCTCTGCTTAAGCATTACTTAAAACTAGTTTCAACCAATCAAATGGCTTGAAACGAGACTTAGGTAGAGCTTGAGTTTTGAGTTACGTTCTGTAATACGGACCTTAGTGTCATCTCAGCGTTGAGGACTATACTCATGCTGGAAAGTAATACGTTTTACTTCTAAACACAACTCTTTTTAATAATATATAACTTAGGATTTCATTATAATAACAACATTTACAATACCTGAGAGTTTTTGACATCACTGTTTGATACGTCATCATGGCAACCTTTCTTTCAAATTACCTACTGGCACAAAAATACTTGAATCTTCGTTTCGTGTCACTCATTTTGCCCTATTATTATAAGCATTCCCACTGCAGGGCAAAGACTATATTTTGTAGGAGGCAAAACACAGATATAAGTATACTAATAGACATGCCGTACGCGTATCATCATTTACCTTTTATCGTCCCATTGCTGGGCACAGATCTTCTCTCATACAGAGAAGGATTGAGCGTAATCACCACGCTTCCTCAATGCGGGTTGGCGATTAAGGCCAGATTTCCTAAAGATGTTTTCCTTCACATACGCATATAATTTGCAGTATTTTTTTGGTTTGAAAACACTGAGAGAGATGGCCTATGCTTTCGGTCTAGCACTATCTCGTTCCTCATAGATGATTGATGATTTTGAGAGAGATAAAGATAGACGAAACTTCGTTTCCTCTCTTTCTTTCAGAGTACCACAGTTCTCATCTCTAAGGCATGTCCATTAGTATATTGTAGATGAGACAAAATACAGTTACAGTGTGACATTTCTGTAATGTACAGAATTGTTAGAACTCAACTCACTACGGATTTACGGAACTCTAAAAAGCCGCACCGCATTAATCACGGCCGCAGAACAAAACTGCCACAACCACAAAAACTTACTTTTCAAAAGTTCGAATATCGAATGTACTGCGTTCGAGATCCAACCAATCCCAGGGGATCATTTCATTAGTCGAACATTTAAATATCAAAAGAATACATTTGGGTCTGATTCACCTCAACATTCATTATGTATACCGGTTTTATTATATTTTTATTGCTTTCCTTTCTCGCTTCGGATCGCGCCTTCCACCATTTTGTTTTAAGTTTTTTTTTTTAGTTTGTGATTAAGGTAGTTGTGATTGCGGATTTTAATGCTTACTATCGAAAATATGATACCATGTTTTTTCCAAACTGCTGCAAATAAAGAGTACTTTTATTGTGTTTAACGAACAACAATGTTTTTCCACTATTTTACTATGTATTTGATAACTATTAAAACAGTGTTTAGTTCTAGTGTTACCACAATAAATAATAAGCATTCCAACGCAATAGTGTTAGACAATCCCACGATCATTATTACTACGTGATTTGACTTCACAACTTATCCTATTAATCCATACAAAACTTCAACATACCAACACAATTAAAATACGACCTTGTCCCTTTAACAATAAGAGTCACGTCGATCGAAAGCTAGCTTTGTTCCCGGCTGATGTATTTCGTACAATGTGCTGGAAAATTTTGTACTGTAATTTCATGTATTTAAGGTTGCGATTCGGTAAACTATTATTGAAGCAGCAAAGTTTTTATGACATGCTGTAAATATGGTTAGTATTAAATGTAATTCGTACTGTGTTGGTAATAATTATTTTAATAAATATTCAATGACGTCACAGGAGGAAGAGAGAGCACGTGGCTGTGGTTAATAATAACAGCCTCACGGGACAATCCATCAGGTTAAGCTACTCTTGCCGCGGTCGGTCTCTGGATGGGCTACAATATTTAAATACCGAGACCTCTTCATGCTTCGGAAGGCATATTAAGCAATTCACAATTCACAAACATGAGGAATGGTGGCGTTGTCTAAAGTGGCCCGCATTGCTGAATTTTGGACCAAACTTCAGTGTATTTTGCGACCACACGCTGAGAACAAGATTAGTACCTATAAGTTAGGATTTCTTTATTTAATAATTATAAACTAGTGCTTGACCGCAGTCCCGCCTGATGGTAAGCAGTGATGCAATCGTTGAAGGTAAAGCACGCTAGTTTATTAAGCCTATACACTTAAAAAACTTGTGAATAACAACGAAGACGGCTGTTGATTGAGGTGATGCAATGTTAAACCCAGTATCACGAACAACGATGCTGCGTCAGGAGATTGATCTGGAGACACTCCACGACCAAACTCCCGACACAACAACATTTGGCGCATCGTAAGACGTACCTGGCACACATCGCAACACAACTGCTGAGACCCGTCTTCCGTACGGCTTTACCAGACATCATCGCCGGAACACGACGAATCGCTTGGCGACAAGACTTTGTCTGGTGGGTGGTAACTTCTGCCGGCAGCCGATGTTATGGCCTACCACCGAGAGTCTATTACAAGTAAGGGAGTTCATTCGAATAAAAAAATATCAACTTTATTAAAATGATAATACAGTAACTAGCAAAATGTTGAAAAATGTTTTAAGTTGTAGCATAAATTAAACCTTATTTTATAGGAATTATAGTTGTTTATCGATAAATTTATATTTGCTTACAGTTATAGCAAATACGTTGCAATTGCATAGAAGTTAGTTTGGATTGATTTGAGTGGATGTTTTTCTTTATACGTTCTTTCCGCTTTTGGTCCTAAGTTAGGTACGAATAATTCAGCAAGTCAAGCTACCCGTAACTGTCAAATATTCCCAATCAACCTTGAGCCTTAATGCTTTAAGGATAATGTTGAAAATCTAATAAAGACATTTGACAGATTGTAGTAGCTTGATGTGTTGTCGTCTGTACATAAAGACCCATTTTTGAATACATAGCGCTACTTACCTCACATACAACTAAAACTCACTTTCAACAAGTAAAAACTTAAGTTCATTAAACCTATTTTCTTCCATTTTTTCTTGTAGCAACACCTTAGTAATTTCAAGCAGACCTTTCTAAAGAGTTTGGAAGTTTTCTTAAAGTTTCTTCTTTGTTACTGCTTTGATAACAAACAAGTAATGTACCATCTAAAAGGCTTAGTAAAATAAGGCTACGGGTTTTAAGTTACCCAGTTTGTTTAATAAAGCCTTAATTTCTGGAGTACTTAGAACAATACTTTTTATAAAGTACGGACGACAGCTGATCAAGCTACCCGAAACTGTCAAATATTCTCATTCTCAATCAATCTTGATCCTTAATGCTATAGAGAAAAAGTTGAAAATCTAATAAAGAAATCTGACAGATTGTAGTAGCTTCATGTGCTGTCGTCTGTACCATACTCCAGTCGATATAAGATTAGGTCATTAGGTAAACCTTTCTTACAGTCCGTTTAATCGATCTTGATTTCTATAGTGCAGACATAAGGACGGCGTTAAAAGCATAACTCGTGGTTTTAATACCAACTGTTTACTGCAGTTGTCAATTGTCATGCCACTAACGCAATAGAATTCAAAGTCGGTTGAACGGACTGCATGACTTGATAAGTGAATAAATACTTCTTTTTCTATCGGTAAATTCGAATGGTTCTTAATTTGAAAACAGTCGTTTACATTTTTTTTTTAATTTTGCACTGACAATAGGGATGTATCCTAGGTAAGAAAATAAAACAAATAATTAGTCCGTCTTATAGATAATAAAAAAAATTAAGACCCGTATTTTTTATTTTGTCGAAATCACCAAAAAGTACTGAGATATAGCGTATTAAAGTTACGGAGTGGGGGCCAATTACGTGACGCCGTGGTATATTTTGTACCACGCCGTGACGTCATGCGACATTTCAAATCAATGTATCTTCCTAAGTATTTGAATGAAAGAAAAAATAAAAAATACGTGTTCAATATTTTCTATAAATCTATCTGATGGACATTAAATTATTTTTTAGGTTACAACCCAATTGACATGTTGGAAGTCGTGGTGGCCTAGTGGTTAAAACACCAGCCTCTCAAGCATGAGTGCACGGGTTCGATTCCAGGTCAGGCAAGTACCAATGTAACTTTTGTAAAGTTATATGTACTTTCTAAGTATATTCTGGACACCAATGACTGAAGGTGAAGGAAAACATCTTGAGGAAACCTGGACTTTATAAGTCTGAAATCGCCAACCCGCATTGAGCAAGCGTGGTGATTACGCTCAATCCTTCTCTGTATGAGAGGAGACCTGTGCCCAGCAGTGGGACGATTTGATAAGTTGGTTGGAAATCAGCATGTGTTACGGAGATAGGTATATGAGAAAAATGTCGTGAGTATGAAGCACCGGATAGAAAATGTAGCAGAATGAGTATACGAAGATAGAAAATTTTCAAAAATAGTCCGCTTTATTGTGGGTTTCAAGTCGGTCCCAATCGAACCGCTTAAAGTCGGGATCTAAAGGACGGTCACAGGTTCACGACTTCAGTTGAGGTGAGCTAGGTACTCTGCAGCTTATCACGGAATTCCGATCGACTTACCGGTCATGGGGTTAACCTGTCCATGATTGAATGGCTTGTTTGGACGAGTGCGACTGCCGTCTGACCACTCAACCCCGAAAGGGAAGCCGGCGTCAGGGCCCCGTCCGTATGTCAGCAGGTGCACCGTCTGGCAGGTGGGGTTGACTTGAGTCCCAAAGATGGTGGTGGGACCCCAATGCACCCACTGGCTTGACGTTGTAAGAGATGACATGCGTGCCAAAAAGCTCTTACCACAGGATGCTAAAGATCGTGCGAAATGGAGGAGAATATGCAGGAAAGCGGACCCCGGGCTCCAACGCGAAAGCCGCGGATGCAACCGGGATAAACGCTAAGATGAGCATGATGATAATGATTACCGGTCATGGGGTGTCCGGCGGAGTGAAGGAGATAGTCCACACCACTTCCAAGGTTCTGAGGCTCGCACAGTCACTTGAAAACAAACAGTTCCACGAAACAACACCGTTTTCTAGTTTTTGGATTGAGAGTTTTTATAAAAGTTTTGAGAAAACGATATCTCGTCCGTGAGCGTACACGCGGTCCGTGTGTGTCGTGTGTATAAGGGAAATACCAAAGAAACTATGGAAGAATGATGATTATGGTTAGAAAGGGGGTGACGACTATTAGAGAAGTATGTAAGAAAAACACATGTTGCGCCGATTCCAAATAAATTGGGGTTAAGACGGGAGAATTAATTATTCTCCCATCTCATCTCAGCGTTAATCCCAGTCGCATCCGAAACTTTTTCAGGTTTGGAGTCTGGGGTCCGCTTTCACAGTTTAACTGCTAATTTTGGCTAAACTTCGATATTTTCCGTGAAGCGACTGCCGTCTGATTTCCACAACCCGAAGGCGACATCGAAGCATTGCAGTTAGACTAATTGTTGGACTTTTGAGGGCTCCAACAACCCATAACGACTGCCATCAGATGTTCCTATGTCAACCGGGACCAACGGCTTAACGTGCTTTCCGAGGCACGACCAGACCTGTGCAAATATTCATATTCTCGCACACAAATATTTGCACTGGGCGGGGATTGAAACCGCGCCTTCTTGCGCAGCGGCCGAAAATCGCTACCACCACGCCACGGAGGCTGTCAGAGGGAGAATTATTATTTTATACTTTTAATTCTTATCAGTAATAGGGATGTATCCAAAGTATGAAAACCGAAAAAAATAATTAAATTATTTTTTGGGATACAACCCAATTGTTATTGTAGTGAAATATTTACTGGAATGTTTGGATACTTAGGTATATTTTCGATTCACTCTACCTCACATAGACAAAGCCTGTATGAGCAGTGTAGAAAAACATTATAAGCTGCTTATGGTAGGGTTTTGTAGTGCTATTCTATGATATCCACCTTCAAACCCACTCAAGTGACCGCACGTATGGAATTCGTAAGTTTGTAAAAGAAAAGAAGCTTTCATTTGTTTTTTTTTTTTTAATTATGTGGAAACGATGATAACCAGCAAACGATCCGGTTCTCATAATTTAAAACGTTCCAATTCTAGTCATAGTGTCATCTTAACGACAAACAATTGTCTAATTGTTGGGATATTCCGGGTTATTTTTGACAGATTGAGACAGATCAAATTAACGTCACTAAATAAATTATTATTAAGATTTCTGTGTTGAGCGCCTTTAAAATTACGAGAATTCCTTCTCCTCAGATCAGGGGAACTAATCTTGACGTAATTAATCTATCATATAAATCCTATTACTGAGACTCCACTGTCTGAATGTATGTCTCTGTTGAGCCGTGATAGCTAGACAGTTGAATTTTTTTTACAGAATATGTATATTGTATATCTGTTGCCGAACAGTAAATACTAAAAACTGAATAGAAGTATGTTTTTTTTTTATACTATAATGGTACGAAAACCTTCGTGTGTATTTGCAGCCTACATAGTGTAAAATTAAGATTACATGGTTGGCGTAGTGGTTAAGCGATTGACTGCTGCGCTGCCTGTCACGTGTTCGATTCCCGCACGTAACAAATATTTGTATGGCCTACAAGTAGTTGTCCCGGGTCTGGTTTTTTATGTGTTTAAATGTTTGTAAGCGCACGCACGATACAGAACAAATTCCAAGTTTGGGAGCGACGATATAAAAAAAAAAATGCCCTATGAGGGGCAGACATCAATAATTTATATTGAACATGCTTTCGCACCACCGAAAATCGTATATCCAAGCTAAAAAAAGCTACCGTCATCAGGGACTGACCAACAAGAAAACTTAAATCATTATTTTGTTAATAAAGAAAAGAACAAAATAGCTATAACGGCGACGAAATCTATACCATTGTATAAACTATACATACACAGTATACATTTATTTATTTATTTATCAGTTTACAACTGTCCTTACAGGTCTTACCCTAATGCGACAGTGCAGTTATCCACTAATACTCTAATATAAATACACTAATTCTTAAATATAACTAACAATATTTAATAAAACTCTTGCGAGTTCACTCAAAGAACACGAAAGTATGTCCTCTCTATCATGGACTTCGTTCACCATAGGGATTGCACGGGTGAGGGGTGCTTTCGCCAGTAGGTTGGTTCTGGCCACAGGCATCTTTAGCACGTACCGGTCTGGCACTTGAAGCTCTAGCTGACGTAGTATGTATGTATATCTCGCTGTAGCGATCACGTTATCGGGTCGGTCACGCTTATGTGAATTCAATGCTTTTTTCTAATCCAACAAAACTGCTCAAGTTTTAACTTCAAAAACATTTACCCCCTTTATTCATAAACGTTGCTTAAAGTTAACTAGTGACTAGCGAATCTTTAACTGTACATTTTAGATGTTTGCAAGTCACCTAACTTTAATCATCGTTTATGAATAAAACCCTTAAACAATGTGGTGATTATTCATAAACTATGATTAAAGTTAAGTGACGTTCAAAGGTCAAAAATGTACGGTTAAAGAATCGCTAATCACTAGTTAACTTTAAGCAACGTTTATGAATATTGGGGTTGATTTCCAATCTACGAACAACCCTAGACATCTTGCCCAAAAATCTGGCCCAGTTTCTAACAAAATCCGTGGTTATCAGATCTGATTCGGCACATTTTTTAAACCTCCTGATCTCTTTTAAAACGGTCACGTCTCCTCTCGTGCCCTCCGTCAGATGTCCATTAGTGAATGACTGTGCTAAAAGCTATTGCCAAATCAACTGGAAACGGGGTACCCCAAGGGTCTATACTATCATCTCCTGAAGCTATAGGGGTCCTTGATTTTTATAGCGTAAACATGTCTTTTGAAATGTTGTGTGAGATATCAGGGGTGTTTTAATGGAAGGTGTATGAAACAGCTCAGTGGGCAGTTTCTAAGGGGATGGTGTGAAAGCAATATTATTTATAGAATACATCTTGTTGAAGTAACCAAGTTTTCTAGGCTGACAATCCTACTAATATAATTAATGCGAAAGTTTGTGAATACGGATGGATGTTTGTTACTCTTTCATGCAAAAACTACTGTACTGATTTAGATGAAATTTGGCACACAGATAGTTTATAACCAGAAATAACACATAGGATACTTTTTATCCCGATATTTCCACGGGATCGACACTTACGCGGGTGAAACCGCAGGAAGCAGCTAGTAATGAATAAAATCATCGCATGTGCCACAATAATACTATCGTATTAGAAAGTGGCGAAGGGCGGGCGTTTTGTATATGACGTTTTGTATATGACCTTATGTAATATTGACGTCCAAAAAGGGCTGCGTCTCGGCCTAATTTTAGTAAATGACTTTTGATTCTGATTTAATGTGATTTATTCAGTAAAACAAGCTTTTTACTAAATCTACGGTAATATATTATAAAGCTGAAGAGTTTGTTTGCTTGAATGCACGCTAATCTCAGCAACTACTGGCCCGATTTGAAAATTTATATTTGCGTTGGATAGCCCATTAATCCAGGAAGGCTTTGGGCTATATAACATCAACGCTCAACGCTGTGACCAATAGGAGCGGAGCATAACAAAAATTTAAAATGTATGCTGTATATTTTGGGGTTAAAATAAAATGTATAAATAACTAACTCCACGCGAACGAAGTCGCTGGCGGCAGCTAGTTATCAATATTAATTAATAAATTATCATTTATTATCTTTATTATCAAATCCCCGGTCTCTGTCGTTCTCTAAGAGTGCTGAACGCCCTTCTGACGATTAACCCTGAATGTGACGTGTTTGCGGTCGAATGGAATAAGATTAGGCGTGTGTCTGGTGCTCTGTGAAAGATACTATGCGAGGGGAGTCCACTGTTCCATGTTAGTTTTTATGTTAATTAGTGTAATTGTAATGTTATTTAATGTCATTGTAATGTTAATTGACGTAATTGTAATGTTAATTGATCTAATTGTTGTTATACCGTTGTCTTTTTTTCTCTAGACGTCGTCTCGGTAGTCACTAATCCTTCAAATAATTTTCACTAATTGAATAAGTTGGACATACACTCTTTAGAAAACATTTTAAATAGAATTCTTAAATATGATGATGGGAAAAATACTAACAGCCTTTGTTATTATGTAAAAATTAATTATTTAATAGATTTAATTACATTGAATAAGTACTAACATAATATACTTCTTCTTTGCAAAGTCATTTGATTGACATCGATACCTTCCCGCCAGACTGTACGTAAATCTTTGATCATTAGTAAATTTAAATATTTAAAACATAATAATGATACAGCAGCAAATGAGATGCAGAAACATTTCAAACTGATAAATATACCCGACTAATGTACGGACGACAGCATGTAAACCTACCCGTAACTGTCCAAAATTCCCAATCAACCTTAAGCCTTAATGTTTCGTATATAAAGTTGAAAATCTAATAAAGAAATCTGATAGATAGTAGCTGTCGTCTGTACAATAAAACTGACAAGATTATGGCCGTCATAGACATTAGAGTGTCTTTCGGATTTATTATCTCGTGTCCTGGGTATAACTTAGCAGAGACTCATTAAAGTGAGATATCTGACTGCTGGGTGTGAAGGTTAGATGGACAGGTTGCGAAATGAGGTGGGAATGGAAACATACAATGATGTTTTTGGGATATTTTCTTTAATATATAGAATAAGTTTGTGTTGATGATGTGCCTTAAATAAATAAATATATAAGAAATGATAGTTTTATGAAGAGAAAGCTTGTTCAGGCGCACTTTGCGTCTAAACAGGGAACGTAACGGAGCCGTAACGCCCTGGTTGGTTAAGTTGGATATGTACTTTTATTTATTTATTTATGCAATACGGTCTTATTGTGACAGTCTTCGTGACCTAGTGGTTAAAACACCAGACTCTCGAGTGTGCGGGTTCGATTCCAGGTCAGGCAAGTACCAATGTAATTTTTTTAAGTTATACCTATGTACTTTCTAAGACACCAATGACTGGTTACAAGGTGAAGGAAAACACCTTGAGGAAACCTGGATTTTACACGTCTGAAATCGCCAACCCGCGTTGACTGAGCGTGGTGATTACGCTCAATCTTTCTCTGTATGAGAGGAGACCTGTGCCCAGCAGTGGGACGATAAAAAAAAAGTTTGATGATGATGACAGTCTTTTTACAGGTTTGCTTGTTATGTACCATTAAAACAGAAATCGTTATTGGTACTCACATTCGCTATAAGAACACTCCTAAGTAAGCATAACGTACCTATATTGTTTTTCTCAATAATAATATAAGTAAATAATGTAAGTACACTAATACTATCACAAAAAAAAAAACTGGGCTCTTGGTATATATTCCCAGAAGTTGTATAACTATGTAGTATATGTATAAGCTAGGAAGACACTGGCCGCGATTTCCTAGTTCACAAACTACTTAAATTAAATTTAAGTACAGTGTATCTTTTTCATTTTATGTCATTAAGAAAAAGACAGAAGATAAAATGTTAGTTTAGACCTGTCAAAGTAGTCCGCTCCTGACGTAAAATGGCGTATTTTTGGTCGCCATGTTTATAATCGCGTCTAAACTGACTATGAAGTAGGTATCTTAATTTGACAGGATTAAACTGAAATGTTTTCTTCTACCGTTTACATAATTAAATAGAAAGAAAAAAAATGTACTGAAGTTCAAATAGAAATGTATCTAAGGTATGAAAAAAATTAAGAGCCGTATTTTTTATTTTGTCGAAATTATCAAAAACTACTGAGATATAGCGTATTAAAGTTACGGAGTGAGGGCTAATTATGTCACGCCGTGGTATATTTTGTACCACGGCTACGTTTCAAATCAATTTGTCTTCCTAAGTATTTGAAGGAAAGGAAATATAATAAAATACGTGTTCAATATTTTTTATAAAATGGACATTAAATTATTTTTTAGGATACAACCCAATTATTTTAGTTTGTAAACAAAAGAATTGGCGCCATTTTTAATTTCACAAGCACACTTAAATTCTCTGTGAAATCAAAACGTATAATAGCAGAACAATATTTTAAAAGAAACTTTTCAAGTAAACAATGTTGAAACGATAAGGGAACATGATCCAGCGCGAAGCCTCATAAACGATGGAACTAGTTCGCAGGATGTTGTGAAATCTGATACCAGGATGTACAAACCCGGTTGGACTGGCGATGCCCTATATGCGTTTCCGATGGTCAGTATCGAACAGTTAACCAATAAATTAGATCATTTAAATTAGGATTAGAATCAGCATGAACCTCATTACATAAAACAGTCCCGCGAAAACCCGCCCTTTGCTATTTCCAAGTGATTTCGCTGCGGAGAAGACGGTAGTTCCCCGGGTTCGGCTTGCCTGATGGTAAGCAGTAAAAGTGTGCTAGTATATTAAGAGCCTATTCGCTCAAAAAAAAAAAAAACTAAGTAAGTAGGAAGGAAGACTGCAGTTTAGTGAGGTGATGCAATGTTAATCCCAACAACACGACCATGCTGCGCCGGACCGAGATTGATCTGGAGACCCTCCACGACCAAACTCCCAACACAACAACATTTGGTGCATTGTACCCGGCACACATCACAACACAACTGCACAGACCCGTCCGCGTATGGCTTCGACGAATCGCTTGGCGACAAGACTTTGTCTAGTGGGTGCTAACTTCTGCCGGCAGCCTGTTGTTGCCTACCATCGAGAAAATTCAGGACTAAACTTATTTTAAATGAAACAATATCTCATAATAGCTGCGTTGCGCACCGTGGTTTGACTCGCATATGCTTCGATCCCGTAGAGAAATTGGTATATAAACTATAAAGTGCAGTCGTATGTAGTCTTCTAAGTGTGCCTAATTTCTTCCAAATCCGTTCAGTCCTTTTTGTTGTTACTTTTTTATTAGATATTAATCATCATTTCATCATCAACCTTTTTATCGTCCCACTGCTGGGCACGGGTCTCCTCTCATACAGAGAAGGATTGAGCGTAATCAGCACGCTTGCTCAATGCGGGTTGGCGATTTCAGACTTAAAGTTCAGGTTTCCTCAAGATGTTTTCCTTCACCTTCAGTCATTGGTGTCCAAGATATACTTAGAAAATACATATAACTTTAGAAAAGTTACATTGGTACTTGCCTGACCTGGAATTGAACCCGCGCACTCATACTTGAGAGGCTGGTGTTTTAACCACTAAGCCACCACGACAGACTAGATATTAATAGGATTATACTAATTTGTAAGTGGTAAAATGAGCATATAAAACTAACTTAGAGACAGACTTATTAAATTCAAAAAGCGTGATGAAAACATCCAATCAGTTACAATGTAAACTTGGAAACAAAATACTACAACATAAAAATAATCAATCAGTAGATTTACAGACTTTTACTTCGGATGTAAGACCATCCTACCAAAACAAAGGTATCAATTCAATGCTGAATGGACCAGAAATAACTTCGTTACATCCATTTCGTGCCCACGACCTGTCGATTTGGCAGTTCCTTCGACACGATTGTAAGTAAATTATGTCGATCGTGGTAGAGAATTGAAACTTGAATTAATTGCTGATTTCGCAACATTATCATCATCATCAACCTTGGGAGTGGGTGCACGTCTGTCGTGCAGCGGGTTGGATTCGAATTCATGACCAATTGATTACAAACCACCAGAGTATAATTATATATATTGTCGGTTTATCACCACTACTATCAACGCTAAGAATTTCTATAGGTTGCATTTTCTAGAGGGTGCGCGGGAATTCGACCTCCGTGGCGCAGCGGTCAACACGCCTGACTGCGACGTGGAGTTTTTATGTATGTCTTAAACCTGGCCATATTCCACGTGTCCTATCCAAACTCATCACCGTATATTTCCACGAACCTCAATCTATCCATTCGTCCACTATATCTAGGCCTCCACATCACTCTCTGCCTGTCTATTTCCATCGCAGAGCTGTCGCCTAAGGGGTCTACCAAATCTGGTGGCGGATTCCGCTGAAAGATATTACCTGAATGCCGGGAAGACGCCCTTAATGTCCTACTAATGTAAGCGAACATGCTCAAGGACTGTTTTGTGTGTACAGGATGCTCTCTAGTTAATAATTTTGGGATTATTGAGAACAGTTTTTTTTGTGAGTTTTTTTTTATATTACTCCAGTAACCTCTGTAAAGTCTGAGAACCAGTCTTACCAAGGGTTAACCCTGGGTTGTAGAGGCCAGATAGGTACTCGTACCATGTAAAATACTGGTAATAAATCTTGCGGTTAGACAGGAACCCGACCATAGTCGGCTATATTAGATATTTGCAAACTATAGCCGCGTCATAGAGTTTGCCAATAGTTTGCTAGGGGTATTTATTATAATAAAAAGTCGTGGTGGCCTAGTGGTTAAAACACCTGCCTCTCAAGTATGAGTGTGCGGGTTCGATTCCAGGTCAGACAAGTACTAGTGTAACTTTTCTAAGTTATATGTACCTTCTAAGTATATCTTGAACACCAATGACTAATTAAAAGGTGAAGAAAAACATCTTGAGGAAGACTTTGTCTAAAATCGCCAACCTGCATTGAGCAAGCGTGGTGATTACGCTCAATCCTTCTCTGTTTGAGAGGAGACCCGTGTCCAGATAAAAAGGTTGATGATGATGATGTTTATAATAAAACAGGCTTGTTTAATAATGAAGAAAGAAAACATATAGGTACCTAAGATTGTGACTTATTTCGCAGCACCCTGTATAAAAGAGAATGTGATATAAACAGTGGTAGGGGTGGAATTGCAACGTTATCTTCACATTAGAGTTGTAATATTGCACCCCCGTTATTCTTATCATTTCCTACTGTTTTATGTTCTGTAGGTCATAATACTTTGTTATTTTCTGATGGGAGAGTGTTCCTCGAGATGAATGTGTACTGTAAAATTTATATGGCTAATTAAATGTCAGATAGAACAGATATGTGATGTTACAAGGACTTCTGCGGCTTGGGCCGCGTCTCACTACAGTTTCAGTGTCTTGAAAGGCTAGAGTGAATAGGCTCTTAATAAACTACTGCACCTTACCGTCAACGATTGCATCAATCACTGCTTACCATCAGATGGGATTGCAGACAACCACTATAATGTTAAAAAAGTATACAGTGTATGCTCCTGTCCTATTGGTCGCAGCGTGATGTTAACTAGCCTAAGCCTTCCTGGATTAATGGGCTATCCAGCGCAAAAAGCATTTTTCAAATCGGACCAGTACTTCCTGAGATTAGCGCGTTCAAACAAACAAACTCTTCAGCTTTATATAATAGTATAGATTTCGAGCAATGTCGTCGTGTTATCTAATCCTAAATACGTATACGTTAACAAAACTGAGCATATTATTTTTTTGTTTTTTAGTAACTCCTAATACAGTACTAGACATTGCTGATTAGGTCTGCACTGCTCTAAGAGACACCTTCTCACCTCTGACAGTGTCCAGTGGTCCAAAACACCATGAAACCGCCATGTCCTAAAATCACAATCAACACATGTAGCATCCACCAACCCGCACTAAGCCTATGTGTAAGATCAAAATCCAGTGTTTCGAAGAGAGAATGCCTGTGTCCCAGCATTGGGAACACCGTGGGCTGATTACTACGATCCTAGATAATAAAAGTGGAAAAGCAATTAGATCTGCTTCAGAAACATCGTAAACACGGACGAAATAAAACTGAAAAGGATTCCGATTTCATTACCCCGCATAAATGCAAATGAAGCCCGAAGCTTCTTCGCATTTGAAATCAAAAGGTTAGCTCTTTAAGGATAGGAATACACCTGTCAGCATATGTCCGGATAAAGCTTAGCCCAGTTTAAAAATTCGATCCGCCTCATGCATATCACGGTAGGAAGCACAAATTCGAGAATCATTTTAAAGACGATCCCGGAAAGGCATAAGGATTTGAGCTTGTATTTGTATGCAAAGAAAGTATGTGTTGGAAATAGTAGCAGTGTCGGAAGTTATGTAAAGAAATCGTCTATTTCTCATTTTCAATATTTATGCTCTGCGCATAATAGGAATCTTCGTTCTTCCAATAATTGTCTTCTACGACGTCCTTCTCACCGCTCTGGTTTTCTTAAGTCTTCATTTCCTGTCCAGGCGGTTTTCCTTTGGAATGATCTTTCTCAGAATATCAGGACGTTGACCAGTCGGTACACATTTAAAATTAAAGCTCGGGAATACTTACGCAAGAAATTGGCAGATTCATCAAACATATAATTTATTCTTTTTCTCTGTCTATATTTTTTTATCTCTCTCTACTGTTTATATTTTGTATGTATGTATTTATTATAATATTTTATTTGTGTTTTTCTTTCAACTTCTGTTTTGTGTCTGCATCACCTTAAGGTAGACTGGTAGAAAATGCCTAAGGCATTAAGTCCGCTATTGTGCAATGCTAATTTGCACAATAGCGAAATAGCGAAAAATGCTAATTTTAACAATATGCTATTGTGCTGCCTAATTTCAATGTTTTTCTTTGTTCATTTTTTTAAATAAATAAATAAAATTAGATGTATGATTAAGTACTTGTACATATTAATTGAGCAATAGAACGAAATAGTGAAGCAAAAATACGCTTCGCTTATTGGAATTGGATGTCATCTGTGTGCGAACGAAAAGGTAAGTTTCTAGTAGGAATACCCCTAAAGGACCTTTTATGTAGATATACGGAATGATTTAAAAGTCGATTAGTAACAAAAACCAATGTGTAAAATATGTAAATATATTTGACGAAATATGGGGAGAATAGTAATGATATTGTTACGGGCTAGGGGTACTTAAACGCCGGTTAAGGGTTACGAAGTTTATTGGCAACGAAGGTACAGTCGATTGTAGGCAATGACAAGTAGAATGTCGCTGACGTTGCACCGAAGTCTTCCCTTATGTCCACGAAGTCCGTGTTGTAAACACACAATAACGCTACAGATGTTACTTCACGTAGTACTCGAAGTTCTCGTTATAATTGTCGCAGTAGGTCTTCTTTAAGATCGCTTCTTAACTGTCGCTGTTTTCGTATCGCTAGTCGAGTGTAGACTGACTGTGCGCCGGCGTCGCGCCGCCTATATATAGGCCAGCTGATCGAACATTCCGGAATCCTCTAGACGTAATAATAATACTGCATAACTTCGAGGTCACCGGCCATGTAAGTACCTATGGTAATTCCCGGAAACGGGTTTCCAGAAATTTCGATGTCGACACTTTGTTGACAAAACTGTTGAGACCTGTACCATTCGATAGGCCGTCCTAAGTCTAGCAATGCGTTTTATTATTGTACCTAGAAAATGTCTAGATCTGGCGAAATAGGACTTAAAAGTGACACACTGCTTGTCACGCGATATTGAACCTTATGCCGTCGACATAAGGTCCATTTGTAACATTGCCCCCTTCTTAGTCATGCTCGTCCCGAGCATGATTTGATCCATAATAGCGAGCTAGGCGGTCTACGTGTACGATCTTCAGTTTCCCTCTAGGCCCTTTCTTAATCCTGTAGGTGACATCGTTTATTCTGGTTACTATCGTGTACGGACCCTCCCATTTGGCTTGAAATTTCGGACTCTTTCCTTTTCTCCTTATGGGATTATGTAACCATACCAAAGTTCCCTCTTCAAATCCGGGCACGTTAGCTTTGCGGTCGTATCGGATTTTCATTTTCTCACTGGTTTTCAGACCATTCTCTCTCACTAGCTCATGTATTCCATCTAATTTACGCCGTAGGTCGGCCACATAGTCGACGGCTAGGATAGGAGTATCGGGAGGTGTTCCGGTTAGTGCATCTATGGGTAGTCTAATTTCTCGGCCGAAGTTGACTTTTGCCGGTGTGCAATTTGTGCTATCATGTGTTGCAGAGCGGTATGACATTAAGAAGAGTGGAATGTATTGGTCCCAATCCCTCTGGTGTTCTTCCACTACTTTGGCCAAATGATTCTCCAACGTCTGATTGAATCTTTCGACCATTCCATCTGACTGTGGGTGATATGGTGTTGTACAAGTCTTGTGTATTCCGAGCAGTTGGCAAACCTCTCGAAATAGTGAAGACTCGAAGTTTCTACCCTGGTCAGAGTGTAACTCCAAAGGAATGCCAAATCGACAGAACACCTCGTGAACTAGCTTTTTGGCGACTGTATGAGCTTCTTGGTTAGGTACTGCAAAAGCTTCTGGCCATTTGCTGAAATAGTCTTGCATGACGATGATATACCTATTCCCTTCTTTAGTAACAGGGAATGGCCCAGCTATATCGACAGCAACTCTTTCCCACGATGCACCAACATTATACACTTTCAGCCGACCTCTGGCCCTCGTTTGCGGCCCCTTTAATGAGGAGCAGGCTACACATTTTCTACACCAGTCCTCTACGTCTTCGCGGCAATGCACCCAATAGAATCTTTTTCTCACCTTTTCCAGGGTTTTCTTTACTCCAAGATGTCCTCCGGATACTCCGTCGTGCACCTGTCGTAGCACTGACGCGACTTTATCGCAGGGGACAACTATCTGTAAGGTGACCTCCTGTCCACTGGGCGATTCCCATTTCCTCTTGAGAACTCCATTATCAATTATCAGGCTGTCCCATTGAGCCCAGTAACTTTTTGCTGTTGGGCTAAGCGCTGATATTTCACTCCAAGCGGGCCTCTGGCCACGTTGTTTCCATTCGATTACTGTCTTCAAGTCACTATCTTCCCTTTGTGCGTCTTCCAATGATTGATTATCCCAGTCTTCGTCCAAAGCGTTCACCTGGATAATCCTTACGCTCTCTTTCTTTTCCTGTTTGGCACAATGTCGGCAAGACTCTTCGCAAGGTCGTCTAGACAAAGCATCAGCATTATTGTGTGACTTGCCTTTCCGATGTTCAGTGACAAAGTCAAATTCTTGCAGCTGCTCTATCCACCTTGCTACTTGTCCTTCTGGGTCTTTGAACTGGAGGAGCCACTGTAAGGCAGCGTGATCGGTACGAAGTGTAAACTGCCTCCCAATCAAATATTTCTTGAAGTGTTGTAAGGTCTTAACAACGGCTAGAAGTTCTCGGCGGGTAACACAATAATTTCTTTCTGGCTTGGAAAGGCATTTGCTGAAATATGCGATAACGACCTGCCTATCTCCTTGTGTTTGAGAGAGAACTCCTCCAATGCCCACATTGCTGGCATCTGTGTCTACCAAAAATCGGCCTTCCCTACTAGGGTAACCTAGTACAGGAGCCTCACACAAGTGATTTTTCAGTAGAGCAAATGCCTGTTCGCAGTCAGAGTTCCATTCAAATAGACACTTTTCCTCTGTTAAACGATGCAACGGTTTCGCTAACTCGGAGAAGTTCTTCACAAACCGACGGTAATATGCACACAGACCCAAGAAAGAGCGTACCTCAGTTTTATTACGAGGGGTAGGCCACTTCGACACGGCTTTTATTTTTTTAGGGTCTGTTCGAATTCCTTGCGCCGAAATAATGTGTCCCAAGTATCCAACTTCTTTCTGGAATAGTGTACACTTACTAGGACTGAGTTTTAAATTCGCTTCACGCAGTTTCTGGAACACTTTCTCCAAATTGCGTAGGTGTTCTGCGAAGTTTCGTCCCATAATGATGATGTCATCCAAATAGACCAGGCATGCATCACCAAGCAACCCCACCAAGATGCGCTCCATTAGGCGCTCAAATGTAGCTGGAGCATTGCACAGTCCAAAAGGCATGACATTGAATTGCCAGAGACCGTTCCCAGGACCAGTGGTGAAAGCGGTCTTTTCCTTATCCTGCTGACAGATTTCCACCTGCCAGTATCCACTTTTGAGGTCAACTGTGGAGAACCATTTCATGCCACTTAGCAAGTCCAAAGTGTCATCTATACGTGGCAGAGGATAACTATCCTTTTTCGTGGCATCATTCAACATCCTGTAGTCAACGCAAAACCTTGTGCTGCCATCCTTTTTCTTGACTAGGACTACTGGAGATGACCAAGGGCTGGTGGATGCTTCTATAATCCGGTTTTTCTCCATATCTCTTAACATTTCCGTGACTTCCTGTTCTCTTGCAAAGGGGATACGACGTGGTCTCTGTCTTATCGGCTGTGTATCACCCGTATATATATGGTGTTTGACGAGCCCGGTCCTTCCCACGTCACCGTCGGTCTTCGAGAAGATGTCATGGAAGTTATGTAACAGTTGCTTAACTTTGTGACTTTCGAACTTGTTTAAATTGCCCTTACAATTTTCGAGTAGTGTCGATATATGTTCCTGCCACTTCTTATCACGTTCCTTTTCGTGTGCCTCTGTTTTTCTCAAAGATGCTACATGATCGCACACACCCACCATGCAATTCTTATCAAGAATGATTTCTTTGTTACTAACGTTGATAATGCGTACTTTTGGTTTATCGGAAATCATCATCAGTGTCCTTGCTGTTATCCAGTCTGGGTGATCTCCAGAATCTTCTATTATAATGCAACGTTTACGGCATCCTGTTGGTGATAATCTAATATCTACTAAGGTTTCTGATCTTGGTGGTAATACCGTTCTCCTTAAACAGTACACTGACCCCTGTTTTCCACCTTGAAGAAATACTTCTTGTTCTGGAAAACTCAATACTCCTTTTGCTACATTAAGGACGCACTGCTGTTTCTTCAAAAAGTCCAGTCCTATTATGCAATCATCTGTAATATTCGCTACTAAAACAGGGTGCGTGAATGTCTTATCACCCATTTTCAAAGTCACATTCGTTTCACCAAGGACGAGTACTGGTTGGCCCGTGGCGGTTTGTAATCGGCATTGTGAAGATCCTCTTTTCCATACTATGGTCCGAGGAAATAGCTCCGGTCGTGCAATGGTTCTTGATGCACCAGTATCCAATGTGAAACTGCAGGATTTACCATTCAGTTCTCCTTCTATAATGAGACTGTTTCCGTCACCCACTTGTGATACTGTTATAATGGGGGCTACATGTCGACCAGCCAGTACTCGCCCCATAGCCCTGGCTGTTCCTAGTTTAAATCCTCGGCTTCCACCTGTGTCCCAGAAGTACTTCTTCCCTTAGCCTTCCTGGGACAATTGATCCGAATATGCCCTTTTTCACCGCACTCATAGCATGTTGGCCCCTGTCGGGGTTTCATTTGTGCGGTTACCTCGCGAATACGGTGGTGTGGTCGGCCGTCTTGGCGTACTGCTTCCACCTCCAGAGCGTGTGTCAAGGCTGCCTTCAGGGTCTGATGGTGCCCCAGACGAACCGCAGCCCTGACTTCCGCATCTCGAATTCCATCAGTAAAAGCTTGCACCGTAGTAGCGTCAATTGCTCCCGGCGTTGAAGCATACGCCCTCCGAACAATACGTTCTATTTCCGATGCCCATTGTTGCAAACCCTCACTGCTTTTCTGTGTGCGGTCGCGGAGTTGAGCCCTGTAGACATGTTCCAGGTGTTTCTCTCCATATCTAGACTCCAACGCTTCTAACAGGCAGGCTAGGGTATTGCAATCGCCGGAAATATTTTCGAGGATTTGGACCGCCTCACCCCGCAGAGCAAGCGTAAGGGCGGTTACAGCTTGATCGTCGTCCCAATTGTTGCCTTTTGCGACTTTTTCAAACTGTAGACGGAAGGCCACCCATGACGTTGTTCCATCAAAATGAGGTACCTTGAAAGTCGGCAAAGCACTGGGTACCGGTACCACACCTTTAATAACGCCCTTCTGTACCTTCTCCTGCAAAAATTCTACTTCCTTCCCAAACTCCATGATGGTACTGTTTAATTTCTCCATACGCGCATCTTGTTTGTCTATGCGCGTATCTTGCTGGTCCATACGCGTATCTTGTTTGTCTATGCGCGTGTCTTGCTGGTCCAGACGGGCATCTTGTTGAGCTGTTTTTATTCTAAGTTCATTGACCTCTTCTTTGGTCTTTTTCCACTTTTCATTTAATTGTAATATCAATTGCTGGGATTCCTTTATTTGTGATTGGGTTGCTGCCTGGGATTGTTTTATTTGAGCCTGGGTTTCAGCCTGGATTTTTGCCTGGGATTCTGCTACACTTTTAATTTGTGCCTGGGATTCTGCTACACTTTTAATCTGTGCCTGGGTTGCTGCCTGGGATTCTGCCATACCTTTTATTTGCAGCGTCAAATGAGCCAGCAACGCCGATAAATCGCATCCACTGCTTCCGGGAATAGTGGTGGTAGTAGGCGCACTCACATTCGTCGGTGTTACGGCGGCCGCATCTACTCCGGGTGCAGGGACACCAACCGATTCTTCCTCTTGACGCGCCAAATCCATCGCTGCTTGTCGTCGCGTGCGAACTCTTTCGTCTTTCCTTGGCGTGACCGGCATGCCGCTTCTGACACCAGTTGTTACGGGCTAGGGGTACTTAAACGCCGGTTAAGGGTTACGAAGTTTATTGGCAACGAAGGTACAGTCGATTGTAGGCAATGACAAGTAGAATGTCGCTGACGTTGCACCGAAGTCTTCCCTTATGTCCACGAAGTCCGTGTTGTAAACACACAATAACGCTACAGATGTTACTTCACGAAGTACTCGAAGTTCTCGTTGCAATTGTCCCAGTAGGTCTTCTTTAAGATCGCTTATTAACTGTCGCTGTTTTCGTATCGCTAGTCGAGTGTAGACTGACTGTGCGCCGGCGTCGCGCCGCCTATATATAGGCCAGCTGATCGAACATTCCGGAATCCTCTAGACGTAATAATAATACTGCATAACTTCGAGGTCACCGGCCATGTAAGTACCTATGGTAATTCCCGGAAACGGGTTTCCAGAAATTTCGATGTCGACACTTTGTTGACAAAACTGTTGAGACCTGTACCATTCGATAGGCCGTCCTAAGTCTAGCAATGCGTTTTATTATCTTACCTAGAAAATGTCTAGATCTGGCGAAATAGGACTTAAAAGTGACACACTGCTTGTCACGCGATATTGAACCTTATGCCGTCGACATAAGGTCCATTTGTAACAATATGATAATAAATAATATTAACCTCGGAACAGTAATTTGGTTATTGATATTGAAAATATATATTTGAATTACCGGTCGGTTTGAAAAATATATTATTGTATTGGATAGGCCAATTTTTAACGAAGGCTAACCTATCCAGACATCACGCTATTAATCTTAGGACCCGAGCAAAAAAAAAAAAACAAATGTCTTAGAGAAGATGAAACATACCATTCTTATAATTTACAAGACGCTATTCAATATACATACTTAGGTATGTACTTGTACTTTTCTACTTGTCAGCGTCATAAACGGATTATAAGACAGATTTAAAAATATCGAAGTTTAGCCAAAATCAGCAGTTGACTGGTAAAGCGGACCCAGACTACAAAGCTCAGAAAGCTTCGGATGCGACTGGGATCAACGCTGAGATGATGATGATCAACGGATTATAAGGTTGCTAAATAAAATAGTTTAATTGTGACATAGCATGACAACTAAAGTGTCTGGTGATTTACGTTTGGTCGGTTAACAAAATCACGTGATTTCTTTGTTCACCTATGGTTAACTAGCTAAAACGATGAAGTATAATAGCACCGGCAGGCGATGCAAATCGATGTGGGGGAACAAGAATGGTGCAGACGAAGTTATTAAAGCAAAACAATGTTTTGTATACCTACATAACATTTTTATTTTTATTGTACCGTTTCAGTGTCACTTGTGATTGTTTTTTTTTTTTAATAATTATAATCTAGTGCTTGACTACAATCCCGCCTGATGGTAAGCAGTGATGCAATCGTTGATGGTAAAGCGCACAAGTTTATTAAGCCTATTCACTTAAAAATCTTAGTGAGTAGGAAGGAAGACGGCAGTTGAGCGAGGTGATGCAATGTTAAACCAAACAATACGACCAACGCTGCTGCACCAGAGGGAGATTATTCTGGAGACCCTCCACGATCAAACTACCGACACAATAACATTTGGCGCATCGTACCCGGCACACATCGCAACACAACTGCTCAGACCCGTTCTCCGTACGGCTTCACCAGACATCATGCCGGAACACGACGAATCGCTTGGCGGCAACACTTTGTCTGGTGGGTGGTAATTTCTGCCGGCAGCCGATATTACTACCTACCACCGAGGGACTGTTTGCTGCGCCGGGTGACGTCTTTGCGTCGGCGCCGGCTGTCATTGAAAACCAATGCTGGGCTCTATTTCGCATACGATCGCAGCATAATGCTTACAGCTGTTTTCAGTGGATGTGACGTATGTTTCCTTAACCATTTCTTATTTTTTGTGTTTTGTAAACTTTTGCATCATGTTTACCGCAAATAAACGGTTTTATTTCTCTTTCTTTCTTTTGACTCCTTTTAACATAAACCACACGTATGATTTGTGCCTTAAAAGGTGGTAGCTACATAAAAAATACGCTTGTCAGCCTCACTTGTTTACATTTCGGTTACGTCACTCAGATAGGTTCCAAAAAGTTCCCGGCTGGCAGCTACACTATTTCGCTAAACCGCGTGTTGTTCGGTGAAAGCTGCCGATATTCACACCGTTGGGTAAAGTTGGGGTGAATGGGACTTTGTAGGAATAACCGTAAACGTGGCGAATTGAGTATGTAAGGATTGTAGAAGGTTGCGATCTGTAGTTTTTAACCCCATGGGAAGAAAGCATGGGTGGTGTATAACATATATGTGGGGTTTAAAAGTGTATTCATTCATATTTAATAGTGGTTAACCAAGCGTCAGTTGTAAATTTCAGTCATAAAAAGTTCCTAAAATCTTTCGTAAATATAGGCAAGCAAGTTATGAAAAATTGTAATAAGGCAAACCGAAAAGATTTTTTTTTTTATTAGTTATAAACTAGCGCTTGACCGCAATCCCGCCTGATGCAGTGTAAGCAGTGATGCGATCATTGATGGTAAAGAGCGTTAGTTTATTAAGAGCCTATTCACTCTAGATATTTTGAAACGATTAAAATGTAAGTCTGAACAATCAGTTGGAATCATTTCGAAGCATTGCTAATCCATTGCTCTATATGTTTGAGAATGTGTCTGCTCAACAACGGAAAAAACGCAATGAATGTTGTTGAACTATCAAAATGAAACCCGTTGCTACTGATACGCAATTATGTTGCCTGCATTGTTCGCAGGGATAGGCAAAAGTGGTAGCAAAAACAACTTAATATCTATTGTTATAGAGCCGAAACTCTCCTCTACAATTCCCAGAATGCTTTTGCGACTCTCAGTCTCCTCGGGAGTAACCCTGGAATAAAACTACTCGATTAACAACAAGAATACCTACAACATAAAGAGACTTAAATTAACCTCACAAAGAAGCGTCCCAACCGGAAACTCACAACAATGAATACATACCAACGTTTCCTTTCATTCCACAATCGCTAAGTTAAGCAAACAATACTCCAGACAATAAACGGAGATGAAACGTAAGCACTGTCCGAACTAAAATATAATAACAGATACAAAGTGCTAAACAAGAAAGGAAGACTCTAAACGCCAGTGGCCAATAAAGGGCTATGCTGGGTCGTGCGCTGGAGGCGAGGAGTAGAGACTTGGAGAGAAGGCTAGAAGAGCCTCGAGCATAGTTGGCTGTAAAAAAGAAAATAAGTTTATTTGTGGTTAATAAAGACGCAAAAAAGAACGTAAAACACAAAAAAAATACAACAATTTGTTTTTTTATTTTTATAAACTAGTCCCCCAACAAGGTGGACCGATGAGCCTGTGAAGGTCGCGGGAAGCCGATGGATGCGGGCAGCACAAGACCGCTCAACATGGAAAGGCTTTGGGGAGGTCTTTGTCCAGCAGTGGACCTGTATCGTCCTGATCCTGGACCTGGTCGTCGGTCTACCTTGTTGGGTACCTCCCTAGGCTGCGTCTTCCGGTACATGGCCGCCACTCCAGAACCTTACTGCTCCATCGGCCATCGGTTCTACGAGCAATATGCCCCGCCTACTGCCACTTCATTTTAGCGACTCGAAGAGCTATGTCGGTGACTTTGGTTCTTCTGCAGATCTCCCCATTTCGCACAGATAGATAATTTCGAATGCACAGAGAAACTCCGAGCATACCTCTCTCCATCGCCCTTTGTGTGACTCTGAGCCTTTGTCGCCCATTGTGGGCGACCACGTATCAGTTCCGGAAGTCATCACTGGCAACACACCCTGGTCAAAGACTTTAGTCTTGAGACACTGTGGCATCTTGAGTAATTTGATATCAAAAACACACACTTTGTTTAAATATTCGTTGCCACATCTAGCCTACCGAACTCCGCACCGCTACGAGTGAGGTTGTTATTAAAAAAGCCCAGAACAATCAGTGCGCGGCCCAGTTGGCTCATTTTATCCACGTATCCAATTATGTGGCGCGAACTGAACACTTCTTGTACTCTTTGTATTTATATTGTACACAATGAGTACCATCTGCAGGTGTCGGATGTGTGAAGTTGGCGGAAGGAATCTTGATTTTTTTTTCTATTTTTTTAAAGTAGTTCTTAGATTTTAGTAAACTATTTGATTGTATCAAAAAGCGAGCAAAATATACAGATATCCATGTAATACACGGCGAGTGGATGATGATGATGATGACACGGCGAGTGGACTGATGCCGCTCGGTGGGTCGAATGCAAATTTTTTTTATGGATGCATTTGCGGACATAATGTGGTAGGTTCTGTGTAATATCTTCGAAGAAAATATTGGTGAAGTAAGATTAAAGTCTAGAATCAATAGTCTCAATCTCTGGAATCAGGTGGAATACTTCATTAAAAAAAGGATGAAAAATAAGATATTAATTAGGTCCTGTCAATAATTGATGCATTCCCGGTAGCCATGTTTTATTCACGTCTTATTTGTCTATGGCGTGTTTTCACAGAATTGATTTTAATGTTAGAGAAAGAAAAAGGGTTATCAACTACAGGGTAATTACGTAAATATCAGTAGCAATGGGTTGGGTTATTACAGTTCAACAACATTCATTGGGTTACTTATGTTTTTGAGCACAATTTTTTTGAGCAATGGTTTAGCAATATGCTTCAAAATTATTCCAATAGTGTGTTACGTAATTACGGTAATTAGGGTGTTAAAACGTTACACGTCTATTTTAGGTGGTAGTGGTAACCCATTTATGTATGTAAGGCAGGTAAGTCATTGGCCTATTTCCTATTCTATAACACAAAAAATAATAACATGTTCAAAGAGTCTCCGTATGTGACTTACAGTGCCCTAGGGAATAAAATTGATTATTTTCATACGTGCTATTGAAGAAAATTGCTTTTCAGAGTGTATACGTGTGGGTATATATTTGTTTTCATTGTTAGTACCTCCTACTTATGTACATAGTTATATTTTAAAGCTAGAGAAACATAGTTTTAAGCTTTTTTTTATATGAATTATAAACAATTATAAACTAGTGCTTGACTGCAATCCCGCTTGATGGAAAGATGCAATCGTTGATGGTAAAGCGCGCTAGTTTATTACGATCCTATTCTCTCTAGCCTTTTTTTTTTTTGTTGGGATGGGAAATCATCAAATGACTTCTCCCGCTCTGGGCAGAGCGGAAGGGCGTGTCAGACTTTTACTGACTAAAACCCACCCGTGTTTCTTCACTTGCCTGTGCGACGGCCAGGGCCACGGTTTCTTGTTTAACCAACCCGCAACCCTGACCCAGGAGGCATCGGTCTTGGTGGACCCCGTCACGACGTGCTGACATCTCTTTGAGGCGCGCCTGAAACACGACGCGCCGTCGACTCGGGCCTGGTCCTTACCGACCGGCGAGCTGCCCACTGCTCACCGCCCGCAGGCCCGCGCCTACGGTGGCTGGGAGTTTAGTGTCATCTCCCGACCAGGGCGTCTCCTGCGGCGGCTAGTGGCGTGAGGTCGCTGGGATTCCCGTTGCCTCACGCGCTCCGCCTCCTCCTTTGCCAGTATCACTGCTTCGCAGAAGGAGGTGACGGCCTGCCATGCACTCTCGCTCCGGACCATGGCCTGAACCAGGGTTGGACGCGAGAGATCGCCGCCGATCGCCGCTACGAGGACACGGCGGTGCTCTACCCATGCCGGGCAGACCTCCACCGTGTCCTCAGGATTCTCTCTAGCCTTGAAGACACTCAAATTGTAGCCCGACGGAAACACCGCCGCTGCCTAATTGTTCCAGTCCCTCTAAGTACGCGGTAGGTGTAAAAGAGGAGGCGAAGCGCTTCGTCCGGTAAACTCGCTAAAATATTAATTTATATAAAAGATATTATTAAATCATAAAAGAAATAGAATGTATCACACAGAAGCCGTCATATATCTACGTGCCCATTTGGCCGCTATTTTTTGATGTTTGCTCTGTTATTTTAGTTGTGAAAGACATATCTGACCATAAAACTAAAACCTATTCGCTTATTTATGATCTATAAAAAAATCAACCTACCAAAAGTTACTAGTTTCTAAATCAAAACACCTGTATTTTAATAGTATAAAAATAAAACAATTTTATTTTGCTAAAAAAACCTTGAATGGCTTTTTGAACGAATTGGTTTAGGTACAACATTTTTGTAGACGTGGCTTTTTATCTGGAAATTCAGTGTTTGGTACCAATTTCCATGAATTTAGCCATGAATGTTTAGGAACTAGAAGCATCCCCAAAATCGCGAAATGGATGGGGAATCATCAAATGATTTCTCCCGCTCCCGCTCTGTGGCCTAATCGGCGAACACATTTTTGTCTAATGATTGCGGCTAGTTGGGATCGTTGGGGGTTTTGCGGTCGATATTATTTTACACTATAATAATATCAACTGCGGTCTGCAGCTGCTGGTTGGATCGGAAGGGCGGGTCAGACTTTTACTGAGTAAAACTCGCCCGGGTTCCTTCACTTGTCTGTACGCCAGGGTCATGGTAATTCTTTCGAATAACCAGAAGCCCCTCTGTTACTACTTTAGCCTCTTCCTCCAAGTAGGTTTATGTGAATTAAAATATTATTTTATCTATTCCTCAACTTTTTTATCGTTATAAATTAGTGCTTGACCACGCCTGATGGTAAGCAATGATGCAATTATTGTTGGTAAAGCGCACTAGTTTATCAAGAGCCTGTTCGCTCTAGCCTTGATTTTATTATATTACTGGGAGTTACGAAACCTATCTATGCGATATGTTTGCCGTTTTGATATCGCATGTAATTTTCTGATCTGTCTCCTGAGATGACATAATATTTTTCGCTCGAAATAAGGTTCGTTGTTATTGGCAACCTGATCGCTATTATCTGATAAACTTCGATGACTGTTGTTTATTATAATGGCAACACAAATTGCTGTTTGCAGTAAACTGAATCGATCAATGGTTTTTTTTACGTCGTCTGATTTATAACTATGTTTATAAAAGTCTCTTTAAGTTATGTTTACTTTACTGTTTATTACATATCTACACATAATAATAATACATAAAAACATAATCAGCCTATAATGGGAACAAAAATATATAAACTCCTGGGACAGGCCTCCTCTCGGTGAGAGGGAGTGGGCCGTATTCTACCACGCGAGTGCAGGGCCGGTTGGCAGACGTCGCATGTCCGCTTTACTTTGTGTATATAATTTCGTCACCAATGCTCTCAAAAAACGGTGAAAGAAAACATCCTGAGGAAACTGGCATGTCCTAGCTAGAGACTGAAACTTCGCATGACATCTACCAACTCACACTGGGCCCGCGTAGTATATTGTGGCCCTCTCCTCGAGAGGACACCTGTGTCCCAGGAATTGGAACATTACAGGTTGGTTATGTATACAGAGTGGTGCTGACAATACGACAATAAATGAAACATCGTATACCTCAACACATTATCAGTCTACCCATAAAAAATATATATAAATATATCCATTAGTTTAGTCACAGGAAATAATTTTTCATTTTTCACATTTTCTACGTGATGTACATGTTGATAAGGAAGCGCTTACAGGTTGATGACCGCCGATCCAGCGGTATTAAACTTTAATAATAATGGCGCGAAAAAGCAAGTCGATACAGGAACGCGCTGTCGTCCGCTGATCGGAGGTCATTGAACCTATATTTTAAAGGATGTTCTATTCCGTTTGCAATTTTATGCGAATTAGTTTGTTTGAAACTTTCATTTTTTTTTTATTTTTGATGCTAGATTTTTGTCTATGGTTCAGGATTATTTCTATGAACCAGCAAGGTTGGTGTTTTCATTTATTGTCGTATTGTCATCACCACCCTGTATACGTGTAATTAAATGTAACTTTCTGGAAAAACAAAACAAATCTCGCAAAGAAAAATGCGTACTTAGTGGCATTGTTTGTACGGCTCCACCGCTGGACATTATAACACTAGGGCTACTAAAACCGCCATTACTACTACGTAATAATGTCACAATAAACTTGTTCACGAAATTGCAGCTGTATTTTTTAGTAATCCTCAGTTTTGTTCAAGTTTCAGCTCAATGAGTAGTGTTTTTATGACCTCCATCTTCCGCATCTAGGTATCTTTTTAAGTTCCTCGTTCTATTAGTCGGGGGCGTCCCATATTACGCTTGTCTTTACACGACTTCCAATCAAGTCAAGTTTGCTCCACAGGCCATCTTGGCTTTTCGGAATTTCTTCTTCTTCCTCAGCCTATAGATGTCCACTGATGGACAAAGGCCTCCCCCAAGGCTTTCCACGATGACCGGTCTTGTGCTGCCCGCATCCATCGGCTTCCCGCGACCTTCACCAGGTCATCGGTCCACTTTGTTGGGGGTCTCCCTACGCTGCGTCTTCCAGTACTTGGCCGCCACTCCAGAACCTTGCTGCCCCATCGGCCATCGGTTCTACGAGCAATGTGCCCTGCCCACTGCCACTTAAGTTTAGCGACTCGCAGAGCTATGTCAGTGACTTTGGTTCTTCTGCGGATCTCCTCATTTCTGATTCGATCACGCAGAGAAACTCCTAGCATAGCTCTTTCCATTGCCCTTTGTGTGACTCTGAGCCTTCGTATGAGGCCCATTGTGAGCGACCACGTTTCAGTTCCGTAAGTCATCACTGGCAACACACTGGTCAAAGACTTTAGTCTTGAGACACTGTGGTATCTTGGACGACGAGAAGATGTAGCGTAGCTTCCCGAACGCTGCCCAACCGAGCTGGATTCGCCGAGACACCTCTTTCTCGAAGTTGGACCTACCTAGTTGGTGTAGTTCGGAATTTCGACCCTTTAATTTAACTATCCTCAAAATAAACATCAATCTTGCCGTCAGGTAACTATTTTCGTAGAACGTTAATTGTGAGCACTTAACTACGCATACATCTAAATTACCTCAAAAACAGTAAAATGATTAAACAATTTGGGGAGCTGTAAATAACTCGAGTTCCTACACTGTGGCATACCGTCGCTGGTTATAGCTACTTGGAGGTGTAATCAGAAAATGTCTTACAGTCGCTTTGATGAGCTCAAAATGTGCATATTAATAATCCATGCTAATCCATACTAATATTATAAATGCGAAAGTAACTCTGTCTGTCTGTCTATCTGTCGGTCTGTCTGTCTGTCTGTCTGTCTGTTACGCTTTCCCGCTTAAACCTCTCAACCGATTTTGATGAAATTTGGGACAGACAATCTTTAGACCCTGAGAAAGAACATAGGCTACCTTTTATCCCGGAAAAATTTGATGTTGCCGAGGGAAATCTAAAAAGCGCGATATAACCGAACTCCACGCGGGCGAAGCCGCGGGCGGAAAGCTAGTATGTAATGAAAACATTCCATTTTAAATTTACACTCCTACTACGGAAATAATAACAATTAATAATTTGTTAATAATATTAATTAATAAGAAGAGGATAATTCCACAGGGACATCACGGTCGTCAGTAATGATAATAAATTAATATTAGATAATATTCCTACTAATCCATACTAATATTATAAATGCGAAAGTAACTCTGTCTGTCTGTCTGTTACGCTTTCCCGCTTAAACCTTTCAACCGATTTTGCTGAAATTTGGCACAGACAATCTTTAGACTCTGAGAAAGAACATAGGCTACCTTTTATCCCGGAAAAATTTTAATATTCCCGAGGGAAATCTAAAAAGTGCGATATAACCGAACCCCACGCGGGCGAAGCCGCGGGCGGAAAGCTAGTATTATATATATGCAAATGTTTGTGAGAATGGATTTTTGAAGTGAGGTCGTACTCTTTCATTCAAAAACTTTTGAATGGATTTTTATTAAACTTTACAATAATGTACATAGTTTACATATCAGAATAATATGTACGATACTTTTTTGTCTGATATTCATACAAAATCGGCAGTTATGCGAGTGAAAGTGCTGAGTGCTGAAAGTAACAAAATAATTAATTTACTCGTTAGGCTAAAGACGACCAATATTTTTTAAGCTTAATGAGTGACGAGTTAGGAATAAAACTGGTAATTATCAACTTAGTGACGAAAAAAATAAAGATTGTAAAAGAAAAATAGTCCTTTTTCACATCTCTATTAAAGTCTATAATCAATCAAGACTAGAGTGCATGTTATAGGCGTTTGCTCAATCACTAGTTGATTTTTTTATGATCCTCTCAAAGGCAATGATTTATTAAAAACAATAAAACTAACCTATCTACCGTTCTTCCGAGCTCGGCCCCCTCCTTATTTAATTAAATCCTCTGTATAGTTTACAGAGAGCCTATAAAACTATATAGCTTTGTCGCCTGGAGGTGTTCGCAGTCACAAATACCTTTAGCCCACAAACCATGGCGCGAATAGACCCTCGAGCGTTCTGGGAAATTAAGATTGGAAGCTCCTTTGAAACTAAAGGTAGAAAGATCTTATATAGATCGCCTTGTATTTCCTGGACAGAAAGTTATTCCGCCTTTACAGAGTAGTTTTTGGAATAATTGGAATATGATCATTGTTTTTCTGATTTATTTATTTTAATAAAATTTATGTGCTAGTAGAGTATACCTTAAAATAATGAATTTATTTTCTACCGGTCTACATTAAAGTGATTCATTTATTTTCTATCAGTATATCTAAAAGTGATACATTTATTTTCTATCAGTATACCTTAAAGTGATACATTTATTTTCTATCAGTATACCTTAAAGTGATACATTTACATTCCGTCAGTATACCTTAAAGTGATACATTTATTTTCTGCCAGTATACCTTAAAGTGATCCATTTATTTTCTGCCAGTATACCTTAAAGTGATACATTTGTTTTCTGCCAGTATACCTTAAAGTGATACATTTATTTTCTGCCAGTATACTTTTTTTTTCTACCAATCTACTTTAAAGTGATACACTTGTTTTCCACGAGTCTACCTTAAAGATACATGTATTTTCTACAGTATACTTTATTTGCATTTATTGTAGTATTATCTTACTATTGTATTTATAATATAATAATGATATAAAACCGATAATAACTGTATCATCTACTCACCTTTTACCGACTGGACGGATTTCGATGTTTGACATGAGGTAGACCATGATCCGGGTTAGGGCCTTTTATGTCAGTACACAGAAAAAACGGTTTTCTTTAAGCAAGAAAATTACTTTTCTTAAAATTTTAATTAATTTTTAGTAAAATTGTCTTAGTTCAAGTAATATTTGCTTATTTCTCGATATTGATTCTCTTATAGTAAATAAATAATTTTCTTATTACAATTTTTAATATCAAGTAAAAATGTTTTATATGAAGTAAAAATAGAGTTAATCTAAGAAGTTTCAGTATTATTGCATACGCAGTTAGAACAATTCGTAATTTGACTGATGTTGAGACGGCCCGTTTAGTGTACTTTGGCTATTTCCACAGCGTAATGTCGTACGGCATTCTGTTGTGGGGAAATGCCGCCGATATTCAAACAATATTTGTTTTTGCAGAAACGAGCTGTTCGTGCAATTTATAAATTAAGTCCGAGACACTCTCTCAGAGAAAAATTTAAAGAGATTAATGTACTGACCGTGCCGTCTCAATATATTTATGAAAATCTTTTGTATGCTCATAAAAATATAAAATTGTTTAAAAAATACAGTGATGTCCATGATATAAATACTAGGAACAGGCACAAATTTATTGTACCTACAACAAGGCTCAAGAAAATGGGTGGCTCTTTCAGATGCCAATGTATACATTTTTACAATGGACTTCCAGAGGTGGTTCAAGATCTGAGCCTGAATAAATTCAAATCCTTCATTAAACGTAAGTTGTGTCAGAAAGCATTTTATAGTGTGAAGGATTATATTGAGGACAAAAGGCTTGGGCTTGAGCTGCGTCCGATTTCTATACAATGATTGTTCTTTGATTTTTCCTCTTGTAGTTTTAATATGTAATTGTTTATGTTATTTAGTCAAAGCCTGTATTACACACTATGTAGCCAAGCATATTGTACGTTACGGAATTGTATCGCTGACAGAGGAGTTCGGCACTTGTGCAGCTGCAGCTGCACAGGAGTTAAACTTTCCACAGATTCAGGAACACTGTTGGAGCTGCTGAACCTTGGACAAAACTATCTTAGCATTGTGTAGATTCAATTTCTTAGTATTGTATAATTGCATGGCAAACGTGTGAGCACAATGTACGAATGTTCTGTAAGGCATTTATTTGTTGGGTTAGTCTTTTTATTGACTTAATTGTGCTCTGGCTGTTGAGAGTATGTCATGCTCACTCAAATGTCTCGCTGATGGTGGCGTGTGTTTTGGGTCATTAGGTTCCCTTCGATATGGTTGAGCTGAATGATGCTGATCCATACGTCATGTTCGTGAACGGACGCCGTCGGAGGGGACTGGTCATCTCTTAGCTGCCACGGCGTATTTTAATTTCTGAATTGATTTTTGTATGTTTTCCATAATGGACGCTCTCAGCGTACAATAGATTTCTGCATCGTTCTCACGCGGTTGATTTCAACATGAATGATGTAATCAAATATTTGTAACAATAGCTTAAAAATTTAAAAGAGTGTCCATGGAGTTTCTTGCCCGTTCTTCTCCATAGGTACCTACTCTTTGGAATGGGCGACTAGCTTCATTTTATTGACTGACCGACCTTCTGACAATTCAAAAGTGCCTGTAACTGGTTTATTTGAAATAAATGATTTGATTTGATTTGATTGTTTTAATAAAATGATATTCTTGTTTCAAAGTGAAGTTTCTATAACTAAGTATTCGAAATATTAGATTAAAAAAAAAAAATTGTCTTGAATGAATTCTAAGACGGTGTCTCTTGAACGAATGACATCTAGTTAAATTTAAATTTATTATCTTATTTTGAGTAAACACTAGTATACTTAAAAAAAAAAACGGTGCTTTGTTTCAATTACATAAAATTTTAACTCAATAGTAAAGTATTTATTCCTAAAAAATATGTTTTTTGGCATAGCAAGTTTACCCACGCTTCCCGCTTCCGGTTCATCACCGTGCCAAAGAGAATCGTCGTGAATGCGCGCCATATTGCGTTGGTCCTTTAGTGTGAGCACAGAGGGCACAGAGTCATTTTGTGAAACTGAAAGTGACTCAACGAAGCCAACATCATCAAGCAGTGCTCAAGAAGAAAATAATATATTGATAACAAGATATTTTCCAGATTTTGACCTGCATACCTTACTACAGACAACAGTAGGAGGAAATAGCATTTTAAAATATTACGAAAGTAATAAAATACTAAATAACACTAAAAGGAACCAGTTAACAGACATCATTATTAAACACATTTATACCTACACAGTAAATCAGTAAGTAATTTTATCATTCCTAATTATTTTAAAATGACATAACAAAGCTTTTTAATATATTTTTACTTTTTTCAGCAAAATAACATATGAGGAATATAACATTCTTGCTGCTAAAATATTGACAATCTTTCCAACGGAATCGATTGGTATATATTATACAAGACCAGTATCAAAAGGCCAGTCACTGACTGGCAGATCTGTGGCTGCGAGAGGGAAATTAGTTGACAAGGTCCGCAACCTAATTTTTAAATACGGGGATCGAAAAAGAAAATCCAGTGCTTCTGACAATGAAGTGGAATTAGCCAAGAGAACCCATGCTGCATTCACACCATTATAAGTCATTGATTGAAAATATATTTGTATTAAATATAGAATCTTTGTATAAACATAAAAAGTTATTTACTTCATTTAAAATAAGAACATCTTGACTCAATGCAATTATTCTATTAACAAGTTTTATTATTGTTGAAACAAAAGTTTATTATTTAAATTGAGTATATTTTATTTAAAGCTAAGTGGCTTATTTTCTATATAGAAAATAACATTTTCTTGAAACAATACGACATTGTAAGCTTATACTAAGAGAATCGTCGACTTACAATAAGAATACTAATAATTCTTGTTGAAAGGTAAAATGTCTTTAATCAAATGAAATTTTCTTCATTCAAGATTTCTTATAATGTCAGTTTATGACATTTTTCTCCTTTACTTAAGAAAATATTAGTTTCCTTATATATGAAATCACCTTGATCTTGGTTTAATGCAATTTGCTTTCATGCAAATATTTTTTGTTTTTTTTGAGAAAACCGTTTTATGTGTGTAGGTACTACGATCCCGTGGAATAATTTCCTACTTCCACATCAACAAAGCTGCAATACCTTTATTGTAATTTTATTTGCAATTTCAGAATATCAGAAATGAGTATTTGTGACGATCACTTAATTTTAGCGTGACTGGTTACATGGTTATTCTTGCCCTAAGATTTTTGACTCGTAGGTTTTATTTATTTCAGGCAGCAATATAAACATATACAATACTATCATAACATAAAAACTTAATTATTGTATAACATAAAAATAGAAACATACCTACTTCAAAAAAACACTTAAAAGGAAAAAAATATTTCACTTTTGTCATGGCTCTAGAAGTCGGTGGCGAGCTAAACAACAGAAACCTCGAGACACCGACTTCTAGAGCCATGACATGAGTTTTTATTTTATGCTTTTCTTTGTGGCGACTGTGGCGCTGGATACGGGAGGCGCAGGACCGGTCATCGTGGAGATCCTTGGGGGAGGCGTATGTCCAGCAGTGGACGTCTTTCGGCTGAACTGGTGATGTTGTTGATGAAAGCTAGTAAACACGAAATGTCGGTTTTAGTTGTGTGTAGGTATATGACTGGCTTTTGGGATCTATAAGCACCTGCTGATGGGATTATACCTTAGTGAAGACACAGGTACATCTGTAAAAACAAGTGGGTATATTTTTTGCTCAACTAAACCTTCTAATGATCGCGCGATTCCACGCAACGTTAATGAATGTACGACACTAGAATCCAAGGGCTGAGTGAATTCCACTCTATTCCATTCCAGAGATTCCAGACGTTCCATTCTTTGTACCTATAAATTCTCGTGCATCGGCATAATACGTTAAGCATAAAAATCTGTGTTCTTTCACGTATGAACTAGACGTGCAATTTAATTTGAGGACTAGCTTTTGGCGCGAGTTTGCTTCAGTAGAAATTTTGCAGTTGTCCTAAAGTTTATATTTTAATATGCTGATATCAAATACTATACTAATATCCGAAAACCGGCCAAGTGCGAGTTGATTTCGGACACGAATGGTTTCGTAGAATTAGCTGTCCAAAAAAATTCATCTGTCTAGTTATCATGGTTTTGACTAACAGACTGACACTTAACTCTTGACTGAGTCTTAGTAATAATGTACCCTTTTTACCTTTTGGGTACAGAACCCTAAGAAAAAAAATACACATGATGGTGTTGGAGTTCCCTGAACCCTAAGAAAAAAAAATACACATGATGGTGTTGGAGTTCCCTGTCTGACTACACTCAGAGAACAAATCCTTGGAGGTCTCGTTCTCGTCGAGTTCAGACTTAATCACGGATAGGTTATGTGAAGACTATGTAGATTGATGTTTAAACAGTGGCCCTAGACTGCTATTACAATAGTGTCAGAATGGTCGATCAGTGGTCTCATAATGATCGATTTTGACAAGTCTCTACTTACAAAATAGCGTCATTATGATCTTACAGTCGTCAATCACTGACACTCCACTCCATATCAATAAATGTTCAAATTGGAGTAGTAGTTTTTAGAAAATCACTTCTCCTTACGAGTAATGGCATATGACAATGTCATTCTATCACCATTCCATTACGAGACTGGGATAATTGATCAATCATTATGAATTTAGCAGATTACGAACTTTTAAGCGCAATGAGAATGGAATAAAATTTTTTGAAAAAAAATTTTGTTACTTGCTGTGATATCTTCATACATATGTGTATGCTATCAAATATGTAATCATGAACAGGTGGGTACCTGGTGACCTGTATTACATGTGTTACTACCTACCACGGGCACCAGCGATCCACAACCAAAAAAAGCTATTTCTTGTGTGTAACAATTTTTTATACTTGTTTTGTTTGTTTGGCTTGTGGTGAGAAATAAACACTTTTTTATTTTTTTATTTTATTTTAATCGTGTTGGAATGGAAAATTTATTTATTAATTAATTTATTTATTTATGGGCCTCAGGTCTTTTGAGCAAAGCACCACACAATACATATCAGACATAATCCAGCAATCGTATAGGACAGACATCGTTTTACTCCGAAGTTATGCTCCCAAACAAACACGTGAGCTGGTATGTTCAGAATTAAGCATATGTAAGCATACATCTAAGATATGAAGCTTGCAGGCTGTGTGATTGCTTCCTCGCTGCATTGCAGTGCATTGTGTTCTACATCGTGTTTCCTTCTATATTAAGTTGTACGGTATTAGATCCTTGGGAGAATGCAGCTGACAGTGTATAGCGATAAGTTTTTACTTATTTGCATTTCCATTTTAATGATATTCCTCACAGCGAAAGCACTAGGAAGTGACGAAGGGTGGGCGTTTTTAAGGGACTGTTTTTTGTAATATCGACGTTCAAAAAGTGCTGATTCTCAGCCTAATTTGAATAAATGACTTTTGATTTTTGATAAATAAAATCATTTCAATTCAAGTATCACTGACTCATATAGAAATAATACACTCATAGTCACATTACAATTACAACACTCAGTCATACATTCATAAAAGTTAGTACAAATATTACTAAATTCAACAAATTTAATCAAAAAGTCATACGTACTGCAAAAATATTAATGACTAGCTTTCCGACCGCGGCTTCGCCCGCGTAAATTTCGGTTATATCGCGCTTTTTAGATTTCCCTCGGGAACATCAAATTTTTCCGGGATAAAAGGTAGCCTATGTCCTTTCTCAGGGTCTAAAGATTGTGTGCTTTCCGCCCGGGTCTTCGCCCGCGTGGTGTTCGGTTATATCGCGCTTTTTAGGTTTCCCTCGGGAATGTCAAATTTTTCCGGGATAACAGGTAGCCTATGTTTTTTCTCAGGGTCCAAAGATTGTCAGTGCCAAATTTCATCAAAATCGGTTGAGAGGTTTAGGCGGGAAAGCGTAACAGACAGACAGACAGACAGAGTTACTTTCACATTTATAATATTAGTATGGTACGGTTAAGCAATAGTTTTAAAATTGATTTAAAAAAAGTTACAATGTCAATTTAGTCGTATCAGCCCGCCACATGCCGCTTACCACAGTGGGAGATGTTGAAGCAATCATTCCTTACCGCAAGCGCGTCCAGCATGCTGTTCGCGCTCTCCCCCGCACTCTTCAATACACAATGGTACTTCTTATTTCTAATCTTACAAAACAACACAACACACGCACTCCAGAACTATACTAATCTACCATTATAGGCATTACATCTAGTCGTAATGGCCGATTTGCACGAAATCACTCGACCGAAACGGGCGAATCGTTGCTTTTAAATAATATTATTTTTTCTATAGGCGACTGACACGAAATTAATTTATTTGTGGGCGATTCGGCTACTTCAGATGTATAAGAATTAGACAGTTCGCTTATTTAGAATTTTGTGCAATGAAGTTAGAAAGACGAAAGTACGTTTTATAATTTTAAACTATGGTTATGGCTGTCGTATATGAGAATCCATACTAATATTATAAATACGAAAGTAACTCTGTCTGTCTGTCTGTTACGCTTTCCCGCTTAAACCTCTCAACCGATTTTGATGAAATTTGGCACAGACAATCTTTAGACCCTGAGAAAGAACATAGGCTACCTTTTATCCCGGAAAAATTTGATATTCCCGAGGGAAATCTAAAAAGCGCGATATAACCGAACTCCACGCGGGAGAAGCCGCGTGCGGAAAGCTAGTACTCTATAAATGACTGCACGGTTGCCGCAGTGGTTAAGCTATATAGACTGCCGCGCTGCGTATTGCGGGTTCGATTTTCGCACGGTTCAAATATTTCCGGGCCTGGCTGTGCTGGCCTACGCTGCTTCTTGCGCGCCCAACAAGGTGGACCGATGATCTGGTGACGGTCGTGGGAAACCGATGGATGCGGGCAGCACAAGACCTGTCACCATGGGGGAGACCTTTGTCCAGCAGTGGACCTGGAATAATGTTTGAATTGTAATGTGTGTGTAGGTACTTACTGTGTACTGTAGTTTTTATTTCTAAACTAGCTTTCCGCACGCGGCTTCGCCCGCGTGGAGTTCGGTTATATCGCGCTTTTTAGATTTCCCTCGGGAACATCAATTTTTTCCGGGACAAAAGGTAGCCTATGTTCTTTCTCAGGGTCTAAAGGTTGTCTGTGCCAAATTTCATCAAAATGGGTTGAGAGGTTTAAGCGGGAAAGCGTAACAGACAGACAGACAGACAGACAGACAGACCGACAGACAGACAGACATACAGACCGACAGACAGACAGAGTTACTTTTTCGCTTTTATAATATTAGTATGGATAACTTAAATGGTTAGTAAAATAGTTCACAAATTGGCGAAGCTTCGCCTATCAAAATTTTTACGTTTTCTATCTTATGAGTGAATAATTCTGTTCCATAAACACATTTAGGTAATCCTTATCACATCTGCGTGAAAAAAAAAACTCTTGATCTTTTTCTATGTTGTGGTATTGCACACAATTAAAAATATTGCTCCAATGTGACTAACACATGCACGCACGGACAGACAACCCTAATATTATTCACACCACACTACTGGTGATAAAACAAGTAGACGCACTTATTTCAGTTATGGTACATAAACTGAATTAAGGTTACATGGTGACATGGTTACAAATTGTCACCTTCGGCCGGGGTCTTGTAATTTGCTGCAGGAGATTTGACCAAATTGCTTGGAGAGGTAATTTCCATATATGTCGGGCCCGTAGACTGGGAATTGATAATATTTCATGGTTTATTCATCTCGGTGTTAAGGTTTGTCCTTGGGGTCTGATTTTCAAGTGATTTCCTTGTACTGACGACACCTGAAGCTACTACAATTTGTCAGATTTCTTTATTAGATTTTCAACTTTATCTCTAAAGCATTAAGGCTTAATGTTGATTGGGGATATTTGGCAGTTTCGGGTAGCTTGACCTGCTGTCGTCCATACATAAAGAAACGTATGTCCTAATTGGTCAGTGAAAAATACTCAACGCCAAGTGCTTGTAGTTCCTGAAGGAATTTAAATGAGATATTTAATGATTCAAAATGACTTGGTGAAGGTTGCTGTTTGAAACAGATTGATGCAGGCAGCACAAGACCGGTCATTGTGGAAAACCTTGGGAGAGGCCTTTGTCCAGTTGTGGACCTCTATAAGCTGAGAAGAAGAAGAAGAAGAGGATGTTCATTATTTAAAAAAAAAATCATCCTCATCTTTTTTTTTATTATTGTCCCAATGTAGGGCACATATCTCCCTCTCATACAGAGAAACATTGAGCATAATCGCCACGCTAGCTCAGTTCGGGTTGGCGATTTCAGACTTAAAGTCCAGGTTTCCTCAAGATGTTTTCCTTCACCTTTTAATCAGTCCAAGGCCAAGATATACTTAGAAAGTACATATAACAGAAAAGTTACATTGGTACTTGCCTGACCTGGAATCGAACCCGTACACCCATACTTGAGAGGCCGGTGTTTTAAACATTGGGTCACCACGATGCAAAAAAAAAATACTGAGGCAGTAATTGGCTAATGCTGACTATAAGAAATAGATTTCTGACTGTTTATTGATATTATTTTTTAATGTCTTGTGTTTAGTCTAGTTTTATGATTTTTCTGTATGAGTCATAATCAATATTTTTTCTTTCCTTCTTTCTTTTCTTTTCATACGATTCTCATGTTAGGTAGTGCTACTGAATTCTTCCATCAGATACTTCTCAGTAGCTGTCACTGATATTGAATTTGCGCCCTTCACATGGGACTCGAACTTGTGAAGTGTGATCGTGTTATAGGCCACTTCTGTCTAACTCCTCGGGGATAACGGGATGTCATATGTATGCGACTATGTATACCAGCAAAATTTTTAATAGAATTTCGACTTTATCATTAAGACATTAAGGTTCAGTTTCCGGTAGCTTGCGTTGTTGGTCCGTTTGTACATGAATAGAATCAACTGTAATGGATTGCCAACTATTTATTACCTTTAAGCTGAAGGTGTAGTTAATCTCCAATCAAAATTACTTGGATCAGGCTTTTTTCCCCAGCATAATGGCCGAAACTGCCTGAGGTATAACAAAATTAAATGCATTTAGTTCCTCTAACAAAACACACTTATACGCGATAACATCACCCCATTCCCGAGGGTTAGGCAGAATTATACCAATTGCACACCCAAATTTCTCCAATTAGGCTGTCTAATTTCAAACATTAAAACGCAACACGACTATATTGTGAACGAATCCATGGCACGTACCATGTATCATGGGGAACATAAAACAGAGAACGTATAAAGGAACGTACACACACTCGTTTAAATGAAGCTTTAATTCCCTCGCAGGTTTATGGGAAAACGTTATAATATGGGCTGCGTTTACACTGTAGGGTAAAACACGATTGTTAAAAACTTTACTTAATAGTTGCGCTAAAGGATTTGTCTTAATAAAGATTTTTGACAGAGTATCTTATCTATACTTAATATTATAAATGCGAAAGTAACTGTATCTGTCTGTTTCGCTTTCCCGCTTAAACCTCTCAACCGATTGTGATGAAATTTGGCACAGACAATCTTTAGACCCCGAGAAAGAACATAGGCTACCTTTTATCCCGGAAAAATTGGATGTTCCCGATCGGGAATATCAAATTTTCCGGGATAAAAAGTAGCCTATGTCCTTTAATGTCCATAATATTAGTATAGATGCGAATTTTTGTGAGTATAGATGGATGTTTGTTACTTTTTCACACAAAAACTACTGCATGGATTTATGATGAAATTTGGCACACAGTTAGTTTATAACCAGGAATTACACATAAGATTTTTATCCCGATATTCTTGTGGGATCGAAACTTACGCGGGTTAAATCGCGGGGCACATCTAGTTCAATAATAATGAATATACATACTTCATCGGTTTAGGTAGTTAAAAAACAGGTAGTTTAATTAACCGACTAAATGTAATACCAGTCACTTCAATTGTCATTATACATCACAGTGGACTCTTCAATTTAGCAATGACAACTCGTTTTTTAATTTTGATAAACTAGTACGCTTGCAAAATGTAGTCTCTTTTCGAATGAATGAAATGACTCCGGCGTGGTCTGACCAGACTCAATTAATCGAATGAACCTCAAATGTCGTACTAGTCCCTGTAACCTCATGTTTCATGATGCTGCAGTGGCTTGTCAAATGAAGGAGTAGACCGTGAGGCGCTGTAATATAGGATAGAGGTGTCCGTAAAATAGGGTCTTCCTTATCCTTTTTTTATGATTATATTGCTACTATTGATTGACTGCAATCCCGTCTGATGGTAAGCAGTGATGCAATCGTAGATGATAAAGCGCGCTAGTTTATTAAGAGCCTATTCACTAAAAACTGAGTGAATAGGAAGGAAGACGGCAGTTGAGCGAGGTGATGAAACCCAACAACACGACCAACGATGCTGCACCACAGGGAGATTGATCTGGAGACTCCACGACCAAACTCCCAACACAACAACATTTGGCGCATCGTACCCGGCACACATAGCAACACAGCTGCTCAGACCCGTCTTCCTACGTCGTTCGTTGAGACATTGGGTGATAATAATTGTCCATAGAAGGGCGATAACGACGGCGATGTCATCACCAGTTGCAAAATGAACTCTCAACGATGAACTTAAAATCTTTTATCATTCGTATATCATGTCGTCCTCCGTGGCGCAGCGGTCAATATGCCTGCCTGCGACATGGAGGCCCTGGGTTCGATCCCCGGCCAGGTCATGATGGAAAACGATTTTTTCCTGATTGGCCTGGGTCTTGGATGTTTATCTATATATGTATCTATTATAAATATATTATCGTTGAGTTAGTATCCCATAACACAAGTCTCGAACTTACTTTGGGGCTAGCTCAATCTGTGTGATTTGTCCGAATATATTTATTTTTTATTTTTATTACAGCACGGTGTAACACGCACCCAACTACAATCATTTCACCTAGTGTTTAATTAGATGTCTATTAAATAGCTCGTAATAGCCCCGGCGTAGCCTGGCCGTTTTAACACGGCTATAATTGGCTACTGGACCCGTATTAGAGAATTGATTTTTAATTTACTCACAACTGCTCCGTTATTGTTCGGTTTAGGATTATTTCGATGTGTGTTGAATGGGGTTATTATTTTGGTATTGAACTTTTACAGCTGGGTTAATATTACCGTTTATTTGTAGGTTCGATGTTTCATAATACGGTTTTAAAAGTATTTTTTTCTTTGGTGGTAGGCCATAATATCGGCTGCCAGCAGAAATTACCACCCACCAGACAAAGTATTGTCGCCAAGAGATTCGTCGTGTTCCGGCATGATGTCTGGTGAAGCTGTACGGGGGACGGTTTTGAGCAGTAGTGTTGCGATGTGTGCCGGGTACGATGCGCCAAATGTTGTTATGTCTAGAGTTTGGTCGTACCGGGTCTCCAGATCAATCTCCCTCTAGTGCAGCATCGTTGGTTGTGTTGTTGGGTTTAACATTGCATCACCTCGCTCAACTGTCGTTTTCCTTCCTATTCACTCAATTTTTTAAGTGAATAGGCTCTTAATAAACTAGCGCGCTTTACCATCAATGATAAAAAAAGACATTTGCTTCAAAATTGATTTGAAAGATGTCACCCGAACATACGAACTTAAATTGCAAGCTATTAAAAAGCTTGTAATAAAATTCTTTCGTTGGGTGTAAAAACCGTATTTTCATCAGATAAAAAAGTACAGTCTTGTTCATTTTCATTTAATACATTTTAAGCCGGATCTGTTTCCAAAGCACTCAATAGTTTTTCACGATAGTCGTTCATTAAAACCGAAAAATAAAAATATCTCATTAAAATTGTAGCAGAATGGAAAACAGAACGCTAAGTGAGAGCTCCTGATGAGACTGTGAAGTTCTAAGTTGCTGGCTTAAGTCTGGCTTTAAACTGTCGCTTAATCGTAGCGATTTTTTTCGAACTGTTCGTACTTTAGAGGTTTTGAAATTGGGTTTCGATGCTGTAATATTTTTTTTATTATAACATATAAATAATAAAATATAAAATGTTTAGCATCTAATCTATCTATCTGGCCTGTATTCTCCGGGCAGGGCAAAGGCCTCACTCCCATTTCTACACAATTCTGCCTATTGCGAGTACCAATCAGCCACTTCTTACAGTAAGAGTCAAGCTCGTCCTGCCTTGGCCTGCCACAATAGCTTTACGTGATAGGTTCTTTTAATAAGAAAGAAAGGAAAAACTTAAAAAAATATAAAAAAAACAAAAGAATAAAATGGCTGAGGGAACATGCGTCACATCCAGGCAAAACTGCTGTCGCTCAGCATTATGTTGCGACGCTATGCAAAACAGAGCCAAAAAGCCCAGTCCTATTGTCATTTGACATTTGGTAAACATGGCTGGCCCAGTCTTGTTGAAGTTTAGTGGCTTTTTGTGTATTGTCTGTGATTTAGGTTTTACCAAGACGGTTATTAATATCTCTTCAACTACTCTTTGGTTTAGATGTAAAGTACAAAAATACTCCACGAATAATTAAACTATTAATTGATACTACAGCTAACTATGACTCCAGCAAAGTTCTCCTAACCACATATTTGACCCGAAAGACAACGTTACACGCCCACAGACGTATCACCAAATTTCACTAAATTAGGCGAAAACTAAGTGCAAAATTAAGCTCATTTCTGATTGATTGATGAATGTGCCTAGGCTCTGACATGTTAAATATTTACCGGCGACTGTTCGCAATAAATGATGTTTTGGCCCAAACGTGGATGAAAAATGATAGTTCTGGTTTTGATTTTAGGTGTAAAAAAATTATCTTCGACTAACTTCGGGAAGTTGTCGCTGTATGAAAAGATACGAGTGATTTATGGCCTGAAATATTAATTGACATACGGAAAATATGTGTGAATCTATTAAATATTCCCGGGATTTACCTCGGCGGGCCAGTGAGGGCCGAATGACATTTTTAAAGCAAGACCGTAAAAAGTTATGTACGTCTCTGCTTAACCCTTTATGTGATTAAGACGCATGATGTGTTTTTTTTATAAGTATAAACTAATGCCTGACCGCAATCCCGCCTGATGGTAAGCAGTGATGCAATCGTTGATGGTAAAGCGCGCTAGTTTATTAAGAGCGTATACATTCAAAAAATCCGAGTGAATTGGAAAGAAGACGGCAGTTGAACGAGTTGATGCAATGTTAAACCTAACAAAACGCCCAACGATGCTGCGCCAGAGGAAGATTGATCTGGAGTTCCTCTACGACCAAACTCCCGACACAACAACATTTGGTGCATTGTACTCGGCACACATCGCAACACAACTGCTCAGACCCGAAGAAATCTTGCCGGAACACGACGAATCGCTTGGCGGCAAGACTAAGTCTGGTGGGTGGTAACTTCTGCCGGCAGCCAATGTTGTGGCCTACCACCGAGAATTGTTATAGGACGTTTTTATTAATATATTTGATAGTGCTCAACATAATTTATGGAAACCCGTTTGCATAATAAAAGGATTTGGCCCTTATAGCATTTTTATTCAGACAATTTATTAATTTAGTAACTCATTTTCAATTGGATCGTCAAACACAGATAACTAGATAAGGGTATTGATATTGTTTTTCTGCTAAAATCAGTTTCAGGAGCAAACATTTTTCTGACAACCACTGTTAGTATTAGGTCTCGAGATATAACTCAGATTGTTTTCTCAGCCGAAATTGCCTTTGAGACATTTATTGAATTCCAGCTTTGTATCCTAGGACCAATATCTTTATTGCGGTAAGAATCTTATGAATTTTGGTCCTTAGTGCCGCAATATCACCATAAATCTACGTATATTTTGTATACCATATATAGCTTTATTTTCATTCTATTCTATTCATCATCAATATTGTTAAAGACACGCAGAAAACACAATCTTCAATCCCGAAGGATATGTTATTTTCTTTCATCTTTTGCTGAGCGGTGTCCTAAAATCCAATAGTGGAGCTGTAGCGAGTTTGCAAGCCGCTTTATAGTTTTATAATGGTATTGTGCTTCTACAATATTATTTGTTGCACTAAAACTGTGCTGGATAAAAATGTCCGATGCAAGGATACAGGGGTGTGGAAAAGTTGCTTTGTTATGATAATAAAACGTCATATTCCCTTTTCTAAAATAGTTTCCTTAGAAATCATTCTCTGTTTTTGGCTAATACTTAGATTCGAAATCTGGGCAGCGTACGGGAAGCTACGCTACATCTTCTCGTCGTCCAAGATACCACAGTGTTTCAAGACTAAAGTTTTTGACCAGTGTGTGTTGCCAGTAATGACGTAGAGAACTGAAACGTGGTCGCTCATAATGGGTCTCATACGAAGGCTCAAAGTCACACAAAGGGCGATGGAAACAGCTATGCTCGGAGTTTCTCTGCGATATCCAATCAGAAATGAGGAGATCTGCAGAAGAACCTAAGTCACCGACATAGCTCTTCGAGTCGCTAAAATTAGGTGACAGTGGACGGGGCACATTGCTCATAGAACCGACGGCAGATGGGGCAGTAAGGTTCTGGACTGGCGGCCACGTACCGAAAAACGCTGCGTAGGCAGGCCCCAAACAAGGTGGACCAATGACCTGGTGATGGTCGCAGGAAGTCGATGGATGCGGGCAGCACAAGACCGGTCATCATGGAAAGCTTTGGAGGAGGCCTTTGTCCTCTATAGGCTGAGGAGGAGAGAAGAATACATGGTGGTATACCAAAATTAACGCGCAACGTGCTACCCTGTTTAATGATTACCCTGAGAGTGAAACTGCCAAGTCAAGTAGGTACATAGATGAAATTTGGCACACATAATTAACATATACTTTTCGTGTCGATATTCTCACGAGACCGAATCTTATGCGGATGAAACCACGGGGCGCAGCTAGCAAAATATAAATTCTATCACTTAATATTTTTGTAAAGACGTTAAAATCTAGAAAAAGCCAGTCGACTGTGATCAGTAAACAAGCCAGAAAATAGAAGCTATGAAAAGGAATATGAATTTAAGACTACAAATCGTTCAATTATTATTCCATTGTTGTTTTTATCAAAGCCTAAAGAGGTAGTCAGCCTTAAAAAGCCTTAAAAGCCTTGAAATATCTAGACGAAAAAATAAGAAATCCTTATCTCGGTGTTAATTCCGCCTTAAGTAATTCTTAATGGAATCCGAATAATTTTATAAAAGTTTTAGGAAATCTTTGGAAATATGATCCGTATTATGTTCCTGTGAAATTTTTCTTGTGTATTTAACGGTTCTGGGGTTTATTTTTTAAGTTAAAGGTCAGCTGTAATAACTTAGGTAGGTGACCTCTTTTGTAAGTGAGCTATTTTTGCAAGTGATCCAATAGATTGACAGCTTAGTTAACGTAAGTTTTGCACGGTGATGTTTTACGTATATAATTTTGTTATTTTTACGTATATACGAACTCCATGCATGAATAATTAGTATGCTTCAATATGGAAAACGAAAAGAATTCTCATGAGAATCATGGGTTATGTGGCATTCTTAGGTTTCTCCATTGGATTACGGTGTACTTCGTATATTTTATATCTACGTATCTCTTTTGATTCAACCGCTTTCTTCTAAATACGTATTTTTTTAACTTTATTCAGTATTTTAACGAAATCTGAGCAAACCAATAATTTAATAAGTCTTAGTTAGGAGCCGAGTTCGAGGAGAAAAAGACACATTGTTAGCAAGTAGATTAACTTAAAATTAAGTGAAATTCCTTATGCTATAGATAGGATATTGGAATTAATAGTTTACGTCATGATCTCTTATATCATGTCGATGTCTGAAATGGTTTATTGAGGACACTCAAATCTGTGTGATTCTTCACACAGATTTGAGTGGCAGGTTTAGTCAGTGCAAGCGTTTATCAAGTAAATCGATCAATAATAACTTTATCTGACATTTTTATGTACTCTTCTTCCTACTCTATTTACTTCGATTGCCGAATTATTGTATTCATTTATGTTAACTGTTATATCGTCAAATGTTACTGCTGTATGTAACGTACTGGCACAGTGCCGAATTCCGCCATTTTATTTCGCATTTCCATATCCTCTTTTGGCTCGTACTGTTTTGTAAATGGATAATTATTAATTACTTTTTAATTGGGGCTCAGTTTAAAACTGTCTAAAATGAAAGATATTTGGTGTTATATACCGAGGGTCGATAAGCGTATAAGCTTCGATTGGAATTTTCGACTTCGCAAAAAGAGACCCACCCGGCCAGGTGAACCGAATATTTGACGAAGGTTTATAGGCTATAACAGATTTTTTTTCCTAGTTTTCTATTAGTTCCTGCTTGAATTGAATCATCCCAACATTATTCCGTATTCAATTAATTTTCTTCTTTTTTCCATATTCAAATTGACTCGATAAGGAACTGAAATAAAGAGTGCCAAGGCTTTTCCATCCAACGCGACGAGTTTCCACTGTCGCTTCCAGTAATACCAAGTTTTACATTGTTACGCTTTGTTTTAGCGAATCCATAACGGGATTCCGTATTCACTTCTTATACAATCCAGTTTCACAGTTTTAATGTATAATTTTGAATGAAAATTAAGATATTTTGTCCGGCAACATTTATCATAGACCTTATCTAGGTTTTGTGTTGCATACAGTTTTTGCTCCGAGGGCTATGGGAGCAATTTATATATTTTCTAGGGCTGTCACTGTTGTTCGTTTTTGTAGGGGTGTGGCGTAAGGGCGGGCTGTGTGGGGGTAGTGACGTCAGCTATGAACTTTGAGGCTCAGATTTCCCGTGGCCTACTTTTTGGTGTTTGTGTCACCTGTCGCGTCTTATGTGACTTTGTTTTGAACTTTCTACTCCGTCAGATAATTGTGTTGCCTGCCTACTTTATCATAGAACCGGACACTAGTAGGGTGTGTTTTATTAAAAATCTTCCTGCTGTTTGCACAAGTGATTTATTGCACTGAAAATGTAATTTCTCGCTTGCTCGCATCCTGTGTACATACATGAAAATATGCATGAACAACACGCTGCGAAGTGATTGTGCTACGACCAAAACATGTTCTCAGTGAATAAAGAATAATTAAATTTCTCAGTAGCTTCAGCAGATAGATTTCAGTGGCCCAGAAAATGAACAAGAAGAGACTCCCTAATGAGTTTATGATCCAACTAATAAAATCAAAGCATCAACACCAGAACAATTCGACTAACTAACTTAGTGCGGGAGCTCATATAAGTAAATTAATCTTACGCGCTGGCGAGCCGAAAACCAATTTTTGGGGCACATCCTGGGTCCTGCGGTCTTGCCATGACACGTGACGAGGGGTGAACGTTACTTAGTTTAGTTGGGAGACATAGGGACTAAAAGTTTGGCCAATGTTCTGGCCAACTTGGAGATGTCTTCTTGAAGAAGTTCATCCGCAATTTGTATGTAAATTGATAGGATTCGACATTATCATATTGGACATTGTTGAGAAGGGATCTTGAAACTGTTTTCGCTGTGCTGTTTCTCGCTTTTGATTTTCAGATAGTACGTTGTATTTTGCAAAAATTAAACGAGTTTCAGGACCTAATGGGGATCAAGGAGTGGTCTTCTGAATACCAATTATATTAGCTTTGTTTTCTGAAAAATGTGCTGGTGATGCTCCCGTCCGTATGTCTCCATGTAAGTTGAACTCCTACCCGCAGTTCCCAGTTTTTGCGAGCGATATAATAAATTATGTAAGGTTGTTATTGTCCTACGATGGTATCTTAACTTCGTGGTTCCATTTTCTCAAGTTGGTCCTTGTGCTGTTATTTATAAATGCCTTGGTCCTTTTGTTAGCAGTGTCAGTTCTCCTCTTATAGCGTGAATTACACCATCGTTTAGATGTTTTAATTACTTGCACTCCGAGAGTTAATGAAAATCTTCTATTGTTGTTGCTGTGGGAGTGGATTTCCAGATTGCTTGAAGTTATTTTTTTAAATGACTTTAGCATCTTCTCGTTGTCAGCTCTCAAGCCATTTGTATTATATTACTAGCTTGGCAAATTTTTTTTTTCTGATGTTAAGGTGTTCCTGTTCTTTATCACTTTTTTGATTTTCTGTAAAATAAGTTTCTTTTTTTTTTTAATGGAAAATCTTCGAATGATTTGTCCCGCTCTGGGCGGAGTGGAAGGGTGTGGCAGACTTTTACTAGCTAAAACCCGCCCGTATTTTTTCACTTGTCTGTGCGCCGGAGGGCACCGTAACTATTTAGAACAAGCCGTGGCCCTGGCAGGCATCAGTCCTAGTATACCCTATCACAATTTGCTGATTTCTCTTTACATAACGGCCATTGGTTAAGAGCTAATTAATGAATTGCACCAATCTCAGCGTGGGTTAACCAGGCTCGGCTAATCGATTGAACCCCAAGATTCGCACTAGCTCTTACAAACCCATATTCATAGTGCTTCAGAAACTTATGCATATAAGAGACTAGACCAGCACCCTAATCGCGTAACACACTAATACTATAAATTGGTATAATTTTGAAGCATATTGCTAACCCATTCCTCTATATGTACGAAAAATTTGTTCGCTAAACAACTTAAATAACGCAATGAATGTTGTTTAACTGTCAAAATGAAACCCATTGCTACTGATAGTGTGTTATGCAATTACCTTCCTGTTACCCCCTGGCGCGGTTTTTGCAGGGAAGACGTGCTCTTGGAATTGGAAAGGATTTAGGAGCCATATTGGATATGCATTATGCATCCTAGAGTAAGCATTGGACTAGTGGAGAGATGGGTAGTTATATTATCTCTGGATGGGCAAGCATAATGTTAACATGTTGGCGGACACGCGGCCTGTACTATCTCACTGGTTACAGCTACTGACACACAAATTTTTTCATACATTGCCCACTGGCGTAGTGCCACTCGTAGTGCCGTAGTGCTTGGTTAAAACCCATATAATATGGCAGAAAGGATAAGCGTAAACGTCGTAAGGCGTTCTGTCACATGTAAAATCGGAAAATCGGTCGTCACCTGGCGTACTGATTTTATTCAAGTATAAACTCAGACGCGTGTCGTGGTAGCCTAGTGGTTCAAACACCACCCTCTCAAGTATGAGTTTGCGGGTATCAATTCCAGATCCGGTAAGTATCAATGTAACTGAGTTTGCGGGTATCAATTCCAGATCCGGTAAGTACCAATGTACCTTTTGTAAGTTATATGTACTTTCTAAGTATATCTTGGACACCAATGACTGATTAAAAAGGTGAAGGAAAACATCTTGAGGAAACCTGGACTAAGGGTGGTGATTACGCTCAATCCTTCTCTATATGAGAGGAGACCTGTGCCCAGCAGTGGGACGATAAAAACGGTTGATGAAGATAATAAACTCAGACGGCGACAAGCGTACTGTCGTATCACTTTAAGCTACTTAGACGCCTGTGGTCGTTACTCTTCGCCAACGCATTAAGACCCTAAGAAAGAAAAATAGGTTTATTTGCCAAAGCCCTTTTCATTATATGCTACATAAATCATAGGCTTACATTTAACTAAAGTCAAATCTCATATTCTTTTAACAATTCCAATAACACTAACATAGATATCTATTTCTTGATTATTTACATAAGCTCAAATTATCACATGAGGGCAGGAAACTGTGTACTCGGATGGGGCAATTATCAGTACAATTTAAGGCTACGCGTCGCATAGTCGGCCCGTCCCTACCCGGGCGCATAAACCTGCGACTTTATCGCGTCCCGCGACTTTACGATTATGCGCAGTTCTAAAAATAACTATAGACGCGCGATATACACGGAATTTTAATTATTTTGCACGTCAAGTGCATTCGGTCGGTGTCGCATATCCAGACGGTTGTATATATTTTTTTGGTATTTTGATTTCCATATACGTTTTTGCCTTTTATTAAGTTCATTGACTGCATTGATTTTATGTGAAGTTGGAACTCAATTTTTTCCTTGAATCGGAAACTTTTCTGTGCTTAGAATGCATATGGGATTAAGATGGTAATCTTTGACATAAAACTGTGGACATATTGCATTAACGATTCTCGTGATCGGATTACGGTTTTCGTTTGTATATTCTGAACTGATTACGTATATTTGCTCTTTTTTATCGTTCTTTATAAGCGCACTTTAACCAATTCCCTTAATCATAATGTTATGAGCCTACCAATCGTTTTTCTAGTATACCGTAATACCTCGCTCGCCTTCCGTCACTAGTTGGTTTCTTGATATTTAGCATCATTATAACTTTATATGAAAGACATCCTGCAAGCCATGCTCGAGATAGGTCTCCTTAAAGTGTAGTCACAACGATCAGTTCTTTGGAAAAAAATATCGGGTCAAGTATCAATCGCAGCTACAAAAAGTCTCCGGTCTACACGACAGAAGTGCGATAACGAGTCGGAGACGCTTCGTCATCTGCGGCTACTCGCGGCTTGGATCCTCGCCAGGGCACGAAGTGCTCCGATTTTAAAGTCCAATCGCACTAACGCGATCAAGCGATGCTTTTTCTGAAAACTCGATATTTAAACATCTTAAGACGTTAACGTGACATGTTCGTATTTTGAGATCTTGCTTTTAGAATGCGATGTGGTTGAGACTTTTATTGAGTAAAAGTCTTGTTTGTTTTTATCAAGCTACACTTGGATGACAAGCGGCCTGCTTTGTTTGAAGTATTGCTTAAGGAACAGGGAACAAAGATAAAGTTAGGCAATTTTTTACTTAAGTTAAACCGGGTTTCCAATCCCTGTTTGGTACTACTGAAAACTGTCGTTGTTTGGACAATTTTTGTAATTAGTTCCTTTCAAAAATACTTCAGTCTTCTTTTAAACAATCTTAAGACTGAAGACTTAATTAACTAAACCAAACAAAAAGGCGATGGAAGACCGTGCTATAATAACCGGCATTTTTTTTTTCAAAATGTCGACCTCGTTTTACAATTGTTAAAAAAAAAAACAAAATGGTGGACAATATGTCTGCCCCACATGCTGGGACATATAAACTAAACAGGAGTATATCTTTATTACCTAATAAACGCAGTCAGAAAACTACACCTTAAGCAGTGTCAACGTGTAATGGATACATTTAACAGGAACTTGCAATTTATGCAAGAGTTTCAGCATAAATTTCAGCGGATGCCACTGAATACGAACTCGGCTGCCGTTTCTCTAATTTTAATGCCCAACAGATTTCTCTGAAGCGCCAATTTTTAGATTAATGCTGCTCTTCGATTTGAGGATGGAATTTATTCGATAAAACGGTGTGGATACAACAGTATAAGGATAAAATGATGAAGGCAAACATTGTGAGGAAACTGGCATGACCTGCCCGTGTGATGGATTATGGCCCAATGTCTCTGAGAGACAGGAGGGTTATGTCGAAACAACAGGAACATAATAGGCTGATTATGTATGACATGCTTTAAATTAAAATAAAGTATATATCAATTGGTCGTGGTGGCCTAGTGGTTAAAACAGCAGCCTCTCAATTATGAAAGTGCAGGTACGATTCCAGGTCAGGCAAGTACCAATGTAACTTTTCTAAAGTTATATATACTTTCTAAGTATATCTTGAACACCAATGACTGATTACAAGGTGAAGGAAAACATCTTGAGGAAACCTGGACTTTAAGACTGAAATCGCCAACCCGCATTGAGCAAGCGTGGTGATTACGCTCAATCCTTCTCTGTATGAGAGGAGACCTGTGCCCAGCAGTGGGACGATTAAAGGTCGATGATGATATATCAAGTTACCGCCAAATGGCAGTCTAACTCTGCATGTATCAGGTAAATCTGTCTGAATCTTATATTCTACTGGATCCCTGCCTATTGTGACGTACGGTCGAGCAGACATAGAAAGTAACAGATATAATAGAATCATAATGTAGCAGAGAAAACTTGGCTAATATTTGAAAGTGAAATTGTAGACTAGAAATTGAATTATTCGTCGAAATAAACTCAAACTTCGTCATAAACTTGGGCTGAAGTTATGACAACCTGGAAACTAAACTCATTAATAACATAATATTCATCTTTTGTCTAGTCTTTTCCAAAGTATGCTAGGGTCGGATTCCAGTCAGTACTTCATCCACCAGCTCTCACAATGTGAATTTATGATATTGTTCAGAACTGTTAAATACTATAAAACGTTTGGGAGAGAAAATATGTAAATGAATTTATTATTATTATTTACATATAGCAACTGCCTATCTGATATCCACAACCCAATTATCCGATACCCCTTTGTAAGACTTGTCAGAACTTCGGGCTTCAGAAGAACCGGACAATAAAAAGAAAAATGAATCTGAATGTCATATACGAGACCAAAAAGTTGCTATCAAAAAATAATCTAACTGCTGTTCCTACGTTTAATTATATATTTTTTTTTAATAATTATAAATTAGCGCTTGACTGCAATCCCGCTTTATGGTAAGCAGTGATGCAATCTTGTAAAGCGCGCTAGTTTATTAAGCCCAATCACTTAAAAAACTTAGTGATTAGGAAGGACGACGGCAGTTGAGCGAGGTGGTGCAACGTTAAACCCAACAACACGACCAACGATGCTGCGCTAGAGGAAGATAGATGTAGAGACCCTCCACGACCAAACTCCCGACACAAGAACATTTGACGCATCGTACCCGGCACACATCGGAACACAACTGCTCAGACCCGTCCTCCGTACGGCTTCACCAGACATCATGCCGGAACACGACGAATCGCTTGGCGCCAAGGCTTTGTCTGGTGGGTGGTAACTTCTGCCGGCAGCCAATGTTATGGCCTACCACCGAGAAAATCAAATTATCTTATTAAAATTGACGAGTCTAATTAAAAATCATATTGTCCAACTTCTTCTAAGATTAAATACAGAAACTTTTAACTCTTTAAAGTAAACACGTACAAGTTTCCCGCTTAAAAACGGTCTGTCAGGAATGCTGTTAAAAATTTACACAGCGCTGTTCGGTCGCAAAGTTTTTAATTAGCTGTAAGTTTTCACATTCTGGCGGTTTTAGCTTGACTCCGCTTGAATAAATGTTGGTGACAGCGCCGCCATCTTTAGTGTACTTTATTCTTCAATTAAATATTATAAAATGATGAAGTTTTGCTTCTCAATTTTATTCTTAAGAGATGGAAATACTTTGAGGCGGTGTTTTTAAGTACTGAAATGTGATTGTGGTAATTTTTCAATGTTTAAAAAGCGCACGTACATACACTTTCGGTCCTTAGTTATTAATTTAATACCTACGCATACAAAAAAAAAAATTCAAAGGCAAATACCTAGGAAATTTTTTGCCGATCAAACAAAGATGGTGAATAGATCAGATGGTACGTGCTTTGATTGAAAAAAAATATTAATGACGCTGGGAGTATCAGTTATAGGCAATTTCATCATCATCATCATCATTATCAACCTTTGTATCGTCCACTGCTGGACACAGGTCTCCTCTCATACAGAGAAGGATTGAGCGTAATCACCACGCTTGCTCAATGCGGGTTGGCGATTTCAGACTTAAAGTCCAGGTTTCCTCAAGATGTTTTCCTTTACCTTCTTTAGTCAATTTAGATAAAATTAATTAGATACCACCAGCCAAAGTGTTACCGCCAAGCGATTCTTCGTTTCCGGCATGATGTCTTGGTGAAGCCGTACGGAATACTGGTCTGAGCAGTTGTGTTGCGATGTGTGCCGGGTACGATGTGCCAAATGTTGTTGTGTCGGGAGTTTGGTCGTGGAGGTCTCCAGATTAATCTCCATCTAGCGCAGCATCGTTTGGTCGTATTGTTGGGTTTAACATTGCATCACCTCGCTCAACTGCCGTGTCCTGCCTATTCACTCAGTTATTTTTAGTGAATAGGCTCTTAATAAACTAGCGCGCTTTACTATCAACCATTGCATCACTGTTTACCATCAGGCGGGATTGCGGTCACGCACTGGTTTATAATTAAAAAAAAAAAAAAAAAAAAAATATAGGAAAATATCCTACGACGTACTTACTACATATGTCTGTATATAAACGACGTTACTACCAAAACATCTTTTTATAGTCAGCTATATAATTTTTCCAACATTTTCCTCTCTGATAACACAAATATAATATAAAGTGATTGACTAATGCCGTGGAAAATTAAATGATGTCCATTCTCAAATGGCTAGAAAGATATCGCGATAGGATCCCGTGGGGTCATCACGCTTAAGAGCCCCTTTCTTAAGAATTTCGTACGAAATTTATCATCCATTATTAGATTATGTATTTCTCGATATTGCTGTTACCGAAAGTCGGATGTTTTCGAAAATTGTTCCGGGTTTTCGTGTGTAGTTCTCGAGATTATGGGATTACTGTTGTTTTGGAGAGGATTTTTTTGGAGATTATTGTACCGTTAAATTAATGATTCGAAAGAAACGTGTACCAATTGTGAAGGAACATTTAACCAACTTGAAGTGCCCTTGTATTTACTTAACCATTCATCATCATCTCAGCGTTAATCCCAGTCATATCCGAAGCCTTCTCAGCTTTGGAATCTGGGGTCCGCTTTACCAGTCTAACTGCCGATTTTGGCTAAACATCGATATTTTCCGTGAAGCGACTGCCGTCTGACCTGCACAACCCGAAGGCGATATCGAAACATTGCAGTTAGACTAATTATTGGTCTTTTGAAGGCTCCAACAACCCGTAACGATTGCCATTAGATGTTCGTATGGCAACCGGGACTAACGGCTTAACGTGCTTTCCGAGGCACGACCAGACCAGTGCAAATATTCATATTCATGCATACAAAAATATATGCACTGCGCGGGGATCGAACCCGCGCCTCCTTGCGCAACGGTCGCGTTTGCTACCGCTACGCCATGGAGGCTGTTAAATTACTATATTTACTTAATTAATATCTCTGTTAAATCGTAGTATTGTGTTGAACAAAATGTAAATTAACTATCCCTCGAAAAATTTCTTGTTCACTCGACCCATCCATCTAACCCGTCACATCGCATTACCTGCCCGTACTATTAATTTGTTTTCACGTTCGTTCTGACATTTTTCTTTTTCCTAGACACTAAAGGTCCTACAGTGATGTTAAATAACCTATAGTTTTTTCCAGAATTGGGCTATCAAATGCAACAGAGTAGTTTTAGAGAAATTGGATGATAGAAATGTTGATAAATAATACAAATAACTTGGTAAAGGGAGACGCTCTTAGGCGAGGCCCGGACAGACCGGACCAGCACGAGGGTGTGGACCCTCGTGCTGGCCCGAGAAGCCGTGGAAGAATTTAGACTCACTCTGCCCCACGCGTGCTCGTAATAGAAGAGACACCGGGATGGTTTTAGCCAGTAAAAGTCTGACAGACCCCGTCGCCCACGGCGGGCGGCGGACATCCATTTCCAGAGGATTCCAGAGGATTTCCAACCCGCAAAAAAAAGGTGGAGCAATCTTCGCACGATGGCTGCAGTGGCAACAGTTTCGAAAATCGAGTTGAATGGTTTGATATAGGAAAATATAATAGGTCTACTGCAGGCTGATGATGATGGACGAAAGTGTGCAGTGACAATAATATTGTTCTATAAAAACATGTTGTTGATGTGAAGGGCAAGAATTTTATTCTTGCATTTTAAGTCATAAAATAGTTTGCACTTATTGGTTACATTTTATTCAGTAATTTAACTTTTTAAAAGTTGCTCAGTATTGAATTGCCTACCATCGTAAATCGAGCACAAAAAGGACCTAGCAACCCCGAAAAATAATAAAAACAGTTTAACTCTAAAAAAAAAACGTAAGCCGAGAAGGCATAAAAAAGGAAAAAGATAAATAAAGCCGCAAGACAATACTATGCAAATGTGCGCTCGCGACTGGTCGAATGGTCGAATATAGTGCGAAATATTAAGCGTGTATTGACACTTGGGACGTGCGCACAGAAACGACTTTTTTTTTGTTAATAATTATAAACTACTGCTTGACTGCAATCTCGCCTGATGGTAAGCAGTGATGCAATCGTTGATGGTGAAGCGCGTTTATTAAGCCCATTCACTTCAAAAACTTAGTGAATAGGAAAGAAGACGACAGTTGAGCGAGGTGATGTCATGTTAAACCCAATTACCGACCAACGATGCTGCGCCAGAGGGAGATTGATCTGGAGACAAACTCCGACGAACCAAACTCCCGACACAACAACATTTGGTCGTTCAAATGACCTTTGTAGCATGCCCACAATTATCCCACTGCTGGGCTTAGCTTTTCTCATACATAGAAGGCAGTGTTGACTACGTTTGTTCAAGACTAGTTGCTAATTTTAAGCTTATATTAGTTGTAAGTTCCAGTTTCCTCCCAATTCTTCCTTCACCGATGTCAGGAATGTAATGTAAATTGAAAAAAAACAAGTTGGTTAAGAATTGGTATATCAATGTTATTTCCTAAATTAATCTCGTAGAAAAAACACTTAACTCTCGTATGACGAGGTCTTTAAAATAATGATATAATAAATTTACAAAACGGGAAATATTAAGCTCACATTGACACAGTGGTCTGCGTGGTCTGCGGGTGTACAATGAAGCCATATTGTTTTAGGAGAGTTTGTGTGTTTTTGTGGAAGCGCTGTGACTTTGCCATCAAGTTTATCTACTATGCTCCCTACTTTATACCGTCATTCCACAGTTATTTTACGTCTGATTGGGCATCACAGTAACCTTTATTCTCATCCTAATAAGGTTGCTATTATATTACTACCAATGACAGGTCTGCCAAAATTAATGTGATCTTTATTCTCATTAGCATGTATGGTTGTTCTTAGATTGTTTCTGTCAAAATTGAAATATCTTCGAACGGACTGTAACAGGTACGCATAAAAAATTAGTGAAAATATTTTATAGATCTTTCAAGAAGTATATTAGTACAAAACTGCGTTTTGAAAAATATGCAAGGTAATTTTGAGTCTGCGGCAGACGCAATATGATATACTAAGTTTATCTTTAAAAAATGAAGTCTTTTCGAAAAGTCGTGGTGGCCAGTGGTTAAAACACCAGCCTCTCAAGTCTGAGTGCGCAGGTTCGATTCCAGGTCAGGTAAGTACCAATGTAACTTTTCTAAAGTTATATGTACTTTCTAAGTATATCTTGGACACCAATGACTGAAGGTGAACGAAAACATCTTGAGGAAACCTGGACTTTAAGTCTGAAATCGCCAATCCGCATTGAGCAAGCGTGGTGATTACGCTCAATCCTTCTCTGTATGAGAGGAGACCTGTGCCCAGAAGTGGGACGATAAAAAGGTTGATGATGATGATGATGAAGTTTATCTTTCACATCGAAACTCACGAAGTTGAGAGACGTATGAAACTGTTACAAACAAAGTATTTCAGCAGCCACTGAGGCATCCGAAAACACCGCTCTTTCAAAGTTTCTTCGAAGAAACTTATGCCGAAAAAAAAAGACGCACGTGTGAACAAATCCTATCACACTGTCGACGAAAGTCGAAACATTTTACAAGTGTGCGACATAAACACGCAGCAATTGATCGCGTCGACAAAACGACTTATTTATTCACCGTACCCCGCCCGTAAAGTATCGGTCGGGTTTGTCGCTATATATTGCGATTTTAAAGGACTTTTTTTTATAGATATGTGAGATCTGACTGGGAAAAATGTCGAGTTTTTCAATCGTCACCATATATCAGTCAATTCTCACGAAACCCTAATCTATACTAATATATAAAGCTGAAGAGTTTGTTTGTTTGTTTGAACCCGCTAATCTCAGGAACTACCGGTCCGATTTAAAAAAATCTTTTTGCCTTGGATAGCCCATTAATTCAGGAAGCCTTTAGGCTATAAACCATCACGCTCCGACCAATAGGAGCCGAGCATATAAAAAAAAACATATCGAAACCTATGCGGGTGAAACCGCAGGGCGCAACTAGTGAATTATACACTTACAACCTCCCTCGTGAATCAGTCGTCCATTGGGGAAAACTGTATGAAAATTAATTTATAAGTTTTTTGTAGATATGTGTCGCGTTCAGAAGTTCAGACGGACAAAGACACGCGGCTACGGACTTTGTTTTAAAATATTGTAGAAAATAGTCACTACAAGCGGTTATTCTTAACTTGCTGTGCCCCGTGGTTTCAACGGACTTTGTTTTAAAATATTGTAGAAAATAGTCACTACAAGCGGTTATCCTTAACTTGCTGTGCCCCGTGGTTTCACCCGCGTAAGTTTTGATCCCGTAGGAAAATCATGCTTAAAATGTCCTGTGTGTTATCTGTGTCAAATTTCATCGTTATTGGGCCGCTGCCGGGCCCAAGGGTCGTTCAGCTCCCTCCAATTGGGCTCAACCGTTTGTTCTGTAACAAACTTCAAAAGATGATATAAGATTCGACTCCATCCAACATCCCACCGCGTGATTTCGGGGGTTTGGTGACGGTAGAGAGATGTGGGAGTCCTGTCACTACAATCTATAATGATTACATTATTACTGAGGTTATTCGTTGACGAAGGCATCCCGTGCTAAATAGGTCTTCAAATGTGTAAATGAGCGGGCTTTTAGCAACTGGAATTTGGTATGATAAGTAACACCGCACTTGTATTGAGTTTTGCTTGAGTCCTCGTATCAATTTCTTGACTGGCTCTATTTTTAACTGACAAAAAAAAGGAAGAGATTTTTTTTTAAATTAATTACAAACTAGCGCTTGACTGCAATCCCGCCTGATGGTAAGCAGTGATGCAATCGTTGATGGTAAGGCGCGCTAGTTTATTAAACCTACTCACTCAAAGGAACTGAGTAAATAGGAATGAAGACTGCAGTTGAGCGCGGTAATGCAATGTTAAACCCAACAACACGACCAACGATGCTGCGCCAGAGGGACATTGATCTGGAGGCCCTCCACAATCAAACTCCCGGCACAACAACATTTCGCGCATCGTACCCGGCACGTACATCGCAACACAACTGCTCAGACCCGTCCTCCGTACGGCTTCACCAGACATCATGCCGGAACACGACGAACCGCTTGGTGGCATGACTTTGTCTAGTGGGTGGTAACTTATGCCGGCGGCTGATGTTGTGGCCTACCACCGAGACATTCATCATTGTCTTACCACAAATCGTAATATCTGTAGATTCTCATCGTTACAACATAAATTGATTTCATAACACGCCAAAAGAGGAGCAAAATCTTCACAACATTACCTGCGGACATAATTCTATTTTAAGATACAGTCTGATCCAGAAAATAAATAACCTGGCCATGCGTGTGGGCAGTATTTATTGTCGGCACTTCGTCCTGGGACGAGCAATGAATCACCCTGTATAAGGCACGCGATGCCTCGGGTTTGGGTGTTGATGGATCTCTTGTTCAAGCTACCGTCGAACTGGGGTGTTCACATTTGATTTATTTGCCAGATAAGATAGGTTTTAGACTTGATTTAACGGGGGTCTTGCGATAGTGTAAGGTTTGGTGGCAGTGTGATCCTTAGGTTGGATTGAATAGCTATTGATCATTTCAGTGCCGAGATATAAGGCAACCTCATTGGTATAATTGTCGCAAACGTCATTGTTGAACATGAGGATTCAATTCCCGGATCGGGTCGGGTCGGCTCGGGTTTTACCATCTGCGATATCTCGGAAGCAGCGTGGGGTTGATGCTATTATGTAGGATCGCCCTGTAAAATGACTACTATCATGGACTTTAGTTTTTCGAGCGAAATACGGATATAACCGAATTATATATATATTCATGAGCAAAATTGACGGCATGGTTGACGCAATGGTTAAGGTATTGACTGCTGCGCTGCGTGTCGCGGGTTCCCGCACCGAGCAAATATTTGTATGACTTGTTCCGGTTCTGGCTGCATATGTGAGTTTATATGTTTGGAAGTGCACCCACGATACAGGAGAAATTCCAAGTGTGGGGCAAAGTATTAAAAAAAATACACTCGATCTTACTCATAACTTATTTTACTCCTTTATTTTTCAATGAAATTTGATTTTATTACGCACATAGCATTCGAAGCCACAATCTCCAAAAGTATATCGTTCAACTTTGCTTTTAAAATTGACAAGTGTTGATACATTAGTGCTCGTGACTGTACCTACATCTTTGCCTAATTCATCAAGACCGCGAGGTAATTGTACGGACAAGACCAGGTCAAGCTACCCCAAACTGTCAAATTTGTCCAATCAACCATGAGCCTTAATGCTCTAGAGATAAAGTTGAAAATCTAATAGGAAAATCTGACAGATTGTAGTAGCTTGATGTGCAGTCGTCTGTACAATAAATTGGCAGTAACATTGAATTTCATTTTGACAATTTAATAGTATTCATTGCATTATTAGCGTTGTATAACAGACACACATTTCAAACATATGAAGCAATAGATTGGCAATATCCTTCTAAATTATTTAGATTGAGTGATGTGTCACGCAATTACATACGGTGCAGGTTTCTGTGTCCTTGACTTTATTTTTCTCTCCTTATATCATCAAACTAACTAAATACCTAGTAGTTATGGGCCGCCTAAGCGTTTTTCCAATGCATTAACATAAAGTTACTTCTTCTTTAATAGACTTTCAACTTTATGGTTAAAGGATTAAGGCTCAAGGTTTCAATTTGACGTCCTCCGTGGCGCAGCGGTCGACACGCCTGTCTGCGCCGTAAAGGCCCCGGGTTCGATCCCCGGCCAAGTCATGATAGAAAACCATATTTTCCTGATTGGCCTGGGTCTTGGATGTTTATCTATATATGTATCTATTATAAATATAGTATCGTTGAGTTATTATCCCATAACACAAGTCTCGAATTTACTTTGGGGCTAGTTCGATCTGTGTGATTTTTCCGTATATATTTATATTATATTTAATAACCTTAATCTATTGCTGTGTTGTCATCTCCACCTTTTTTTACGGATGCGAAAGCATTAAATAAGCTATTCCGCTCTTAGCGGAGCGGAAGGACGTATCAGGTTTATACTGACTGAAACCCACCCGTGTTCCTTCACTTGCCTGTGCACCAGGAGCCAGGATATCTCTTTAGACTTTCAACCGGCGGCTATCATCTTCGCCTTGTATAAATAAAATACTTTTTCACATTATCCAAAATCAAAATTTCAGATAAATTTCAGTCTCCAATCACGGCTATGTACTTGCGTAAGCCAGCGAAGCATAATTTTTTCCGTCCCAACGGTGACAGTTTCATTAAAGCCAGCCAACCATGTACTACATTTACAAGTAAAATACGTCTGAACCGGTCGAGATGGCTTCACAAAAATATAGAAGAGGTGCCAAGATCTGCTAAACATAATCTATAACCGCGACTCACATGCCAAAAGCGTAAATAAATATAAGTTTATGGGAAAATAACCTTAGCTTCAACGTAATAAAGTTCAGTTCTACAACCTGTGTGTGTGTAACTTTTTCAAGAGTGCGAGTTACTCTAAAATCGAATTAATTACTATCTAATTTATCTAAATTGATCAATTCAATTCAATTTATCTAAAATCTTATAAAGAGTTAGCCGATTTTTGAATGAAGGTATTACTATCCAATTTATCTAAATTGATCAATTCAATTCAATTTATCTAAAATCTTATAAAGAGTTAGCCGATTTTTGAATGAAGGTATCTACCTTAATTCAAAAAGCGGCTAACTCCTTATAAGATTTTTTTCAGGAGATGCTTACAACTAAATTTTTTATACATCACTTAAGGAAAAATCTAAAATACCGTTGTTAGATACTATCGTAAGCTAGTATTTTTGGAGTCGATTTTTTAATTAAGGTATCGATTTGTTAAACTTGAAATCATTTTCGAATACACGTTACCTAATTAATATCTACTCTACGCACGTCGTATATCATAACTAGTGGCCGCCAGTGACTTCGTTCTCGTGGAGTTAGTTATGCTCCGCTCCTATTGGTCACAGCGTGATGTTATATATTCCTTCCTGGGTTAATGGACTATCCAACGCAAAAGGAATTTTTCAAATCGAACCAGTAGTTCCTGAGATTCAAACAAACAAACAAACATTTCAGCTTTATATATTAGTATAAATTGCACTCATGGTGATCAATTTTAATATAGTTTTAACATTATTAAATAAGAAATTTAAAAAAAAATTGTTGAGAGAATGCAGTGATAGCGCTGAGCATAAAACATGTATTGATATAATACTTATATACATATTGTTGACCGACGCGAAGAGAGCTAATATTTTTAGCAAATCAGATTTTAGCTGTATACCAGTATTTTATATGGAGACTGCCAATTTGACCTCTACAACCCAAGTACTCGGATACCCATTGCTAATACTGACAGATTTTTGTTTAGTTGTCAAAACACTACGAATGACAGCCCGGATCAACGGCTGGGTGGGGTCTCGGTATGTAAAGATAGACACCCACCCACAGACCAACCTCGACGAGCGTAGCTTAACCTGGTCGATCGACCTGAGCGGGTGTTATTTATTAGCCACCGGCCCCACTAAAATACAAGGTTTACAAACATCGATTTTGGTCGTCCTTAAATTCTGTGAGCTACGGAAACATGACGCGAATTATTTATACCCAAAACGACCGAGTCAATCCTGCGTTGTTCAGACCTGTACATTTTTAAACGTTAGCCAAACTGTTGCATGCTTTGTATATAACGTACAGGATTTTTTCGAAGCGATTAACTTATGGCTTACTTTTTTTTTTTGTGGTTTCTCTCTATCAGCCTATTGATAGAGAGAAACTACAAAAAAAGCGTAAACTTGGTTCGCGTCATCCGGCGACGGATGGACAGGCCGTTCATCCGTCGCGAACGACGCAAAGCGAGTTGACCTAGCAACTAAAACCAGTTGATGAGCACCGAGTCAGTACTGACGACGAGTAATTACTCGCTTGGTAGACACTATTGCAAAAATGTATATCTAATCAAAGCGAGGACTATTATTGTTTGGAACGTTTTACTCGGTGGTAGGCCATAATATCGGCTGCCGGCAGAAGTTACCTCCCACCAGACAAAGTCTTGCCGCCTAGCGATTCGTCGTGTTCCGGCATGATGTCTGGTGAAGCTGTACGGAGAACGAGTCTGAGTAGTTCTGTTGCGATGTGTGTCGGGTACGTCGCGCCGAATGTTGTTGTGTCGGAAGTTTGGTCGTGGAGAGTCTCCAGATCAATCTCCCTCTGGCGCAGCATCATTGGTCGTGTTGTTGGGTTTAACATTGCATCACTTCGCTCAACTTTCGTCTTCCTTCCTATTCACTATGTTTTATAAGTGAATAGGCTCAATAAACTAGTGCGCTTTACCATCAACGATTGCATTACTGCTGACCCTCAGGCGGGAAAAAGACATAAAAATAATCCTTTTTTGTTCTACTTACGGACGCAGCTGTGGTCATCGTGTGCACGGGAATTTGCTTTCAAAATGGTCAGACAGAGGTTTAGGAAAGGCAAAGGCTACTCTACACTTTTGTTTAAATCTTTAGAGGAATCAGTTGAAAGAGTCGGCTCCTCTAGCCATCTTCGTCTGGGCCTGCCGCAGTGTTGGTTGTAATAAAGAGATACTCATTGGGTCTTAAGTATGACACATTGACTGTTTGACATGCAGCAGATGTGTTCATCCCGATTCTAAATCAGCGTAGCATATTTCCAAATGACATCAGTTATCTTTGTGATGGAATGGATGTTTAACACATCACATTCGGCGCATCTTCAACCAGCATTGGTTGAAGTAGGAGATGTGCCGGTTTCTCCATCATTGTCTTCATTTCCTCACAGTACACATCTGTAGTATTGCTCATCCCATTTGGTATGAAGCTGTAATGAATCACACCGGCGCTAGAACATCAAACAGTGACCATCACATTTCTAGGAGTAAGTTTCCGTTTAGGGCATTGTTTAGGTGCTGAACCACGATCCAAACAACTTGCTGAGCACTTGCGGTTATTATAATATTTGACGCAAATGGACCAATATTGTTTTGACGTTAACGTCGCAGCCGTAGATTTTGTATCATCAGCTTACACAATCGCCTTTAATTCGTCATTGTCGACCAAAGTCTTCGGACGACCGTGAGGTTAATTTTTCAGGTCGAAATTCCCAGAACGGAAGCGAGCAAACCAATAACAGGTAGTGTGTTGGTTTGTAGTGTTAGCTCCATAAAGGTAGTTGATATTGTGTGCCGCTTCTGTCGCGTTGTTGCCACGATGGTACTCATCCATACTATCCATACTAATATTATAAATGCGGAAGTAACTCTGTCTGTCTCTCTGTCTGTCTGTTACGCTTTCCCGCTTAAACCCCTCAACCGATTTTGATGAAATTTGGCACAGACAATCTTTAGATCCTGAGAAAGGACATAGGCTACCTTTTATCCTGGAAAAATTTAATGTTCCCGAGGGAAATCTAAAAAGCGCGATATCTGACAACAGCAAGATCTCTACAGCAGATCATATTCTTCCACAATATTAGCGGGGCAGGGTAGTAATAAGTGAGACTTCGGTGTGTTGACTACAGGAAATAGTCAAGAATCAATAGTAGTGTAATCGCGCTTTTTAGATTTCCCTCGGGAACATTAAATTTTTCCGAACCGAACTCCACGCGGGCGAAGCCGCGGGCCGAAAGCTAGTATTCCATAATTAGTCGAATTTCTAACCTATCCATGATGACTAAAAAGATTGATATTTGATGAAAATAGAACACGAATCAATAAACAAACGACTAGTTATGCAAAAAGAATTCCATGTTTTTAAAATGAAATTAATTTGAAATAAAAATTCTTAGCCAAACAAAAATTATTTTGATTTGGAATTGCCAATACTGCAGAACGGTAATTTCATAGGTTCTACCAAGGACCTATTATTTAACATGCTTGATTGTTTCTTTGATATTTTCTGTTTCTTGCGAGAAAATCGCTGATAGCTACTGGCTTCCTCGCTGGTTGGATAAGTGCCTAAATAAAACATTAAAAAACTATCTTCTTTGTCTTCTTTGTTAGAGATTGTGCGTGCTTTTATGGAAAAAATATGTACAAGAACTTTGCTGTCCGTGCCAACAGTCTATAGAAATAAAGGTCAGCCCACGAGTTTCTTTAAGATACAACATTTATATTCACTACCTATTTTCCTGTTTGAATATCAAAGGAAAACTTCTTTATTTACCTAAGAATGAAGGAGTTCTTTTATAAAAACTTAAAGGAAAAAAAAAGATAAAAAGTCTGGAAATTCGTGATGTTTTGGAGAAGTTGGTCAAGAATTCTTGTGTACAAAAATGTATTTTTTTCACCTTTATACGGTAAAAACAACTTTTGAAGGATTATTTATCTTTTTTGTAGATAAAATAAATTGTTATTTTATCGTTTTCTAAAGTTTTGTTTAGATAAATTTACGCTGTGCTACAAAATGTATTTCAATCTGAAACGTAAATGACCGCAGACAACGACCACTTTTTTCTCATGAATGATTTTCGTCAAGTACAAATCAAATACTTCAAAAACATTTGTCATCCTCCGTGGCGCAGCGGTCAACATGCCTGCCTGTGACGTGGAGGCCTCGGGTTCGATCGGCTAGGTAATGATGGAAAACGATATTTTCCTGATTGGCCTGGGTCTTGGATATTTATATATGTATATATGTATCTATAATAAATATAGTATCGTTGTGTTAGTATCTCATAACACAAGTCTCGAACTTACTTTGGGGCTAGCTCAATCTGTGTGATTTGTCCGTGTATATTTATTATTATACTTGCTTCGCCCACGTAGAGATAAATTTTCATGTTTGGAAAGGCGTAGTCACACGTTGTCAAGGTGCTACGGTAGGTAGGTATATGTAACGTGTGACTACGCCTTTCCAAACATGAAAATGTATCTCTACATAGTGAATATTGCATACTTCAGAATAGTATTGTATGACATTACTACTGTGTCCATTTACTTGCAACTACATTAGCAACTTTGTTCAGTTCAGTATTCTGAAAATCTTGTTTTATACTTTTTCAGCGTCGTTTTTTGTCGTAGTTGGGTTTTAGTTTTTTAACTTTTTTTTATTTGTACTATTTTGGTGTTAAAGTGTATTTGTGGCGCATATTATTAACAAAAGTTAAACTGATGAACTAAAAACTAGGTACTTGACATATTACATCTACACGCACAGATAACAACATAAGCCCGAAGGCATATAGTGCAGAGGCCTTTTTATGGGAGATTTAGCCAGTTATCAAACTGTGTCCGCCTTCACCGCGTGGAGTTACTCCCAGCTTATGTCGTTTTCATTAGTGCATTACATATTCTAATAATGTTCACACTGCTCTACATTACATAAAGCGATTTACACTTCCCGTGATCCGCGCTTTACTCTTATCGCTCATATTTAACATCATTAAAGCATTCTTGTAATTATGTACAAGCATAAAGTACTCGTGAAGCTCTTTCACGTGATACCAAACACAGTATATTTATTTTAATTTTATATTAACATGGAACTTTTTGTCCGCTAGAGGGCGCAATACTAAATTTGGTGACAAGCTTTATAGCTCATAACTAACAGAATATCAAGGCCCTTCATAATGGTACTGCAGTGGTCTTATTCTGATAAGTAGTAAAGAAGCTATGAACGAAAAGATGTGAATTATATGCAACTAGCCCATGAATATAGATAGAGTCACACGCAAATGCTAGCAATATATATATATTCAAAATGTACAAGTAAAGCGCTTTCAAATGATACCAAACACGGCATATTTATCTTAACTTTATTTTTTTACTCTGTATGTTTTGTCCGTTAGAGGGCGCCACAGTAGATTTTGTGAAACCCCATATAGCCTATAACCAGCGGATAATTAAGACGCTTCTAATGATATATCATTTGTCGAATTCTGATAAGTAGTTTAGAAGTTACGGGGGAACAGATGAACATACAAATATACATACATACATACATACATACATAGCCTGTCAAAATCATAACCCTCCTTTTGCTTTGCCGTAGTCGGGTAAAAATACTGGTATTTAGCTGAATTTGTAGGGTAATTGCGTAATACACTATCAGTAGCAATGGGTTTCATTTTGACAGTTCACAACATTCATTGCGTTATTTACGTTGTAGAGCACACACATCTTCGAACATATAAAGAAATGGATTGGCAAATTGCTTCGAAATGATTCCAACTGATAGTAATAGTGTGTTACGTAATTAGGGTGCTGGTTAGACTGGGGGTTGATTCCATCATAAATGGGAAAAGGCTTAGTATATGCATATGATGTGTATATTTTTTTTAATAAACCTTTATTTTTTGTTCCAGGTAAGTTCCGTTGGCTGTATTGTTTGTATTATGCAAAGAATACACACATTTTGCCGTATTGTAAGTACCATTCTATCTTGTTTATTTTTTTTATCGTACATTGAACTTAATTGAAGGAGAGCAGCGGTGGCTTAGTGGTACCGGCCGCGACTTACCAAGTTATAGGCCGTAGGTTCGAACCCCATGCGGCGAATGTACTAGTATCTCCCGGGCCCCAACTCGTAACACTCAAAAGGTGATACGGTAATAACAGTGATGGAAAATATTTTAAGGTAACCAGTGTGTCTAGAGGCAAAACTTGGAAGACATGTGACATCTACCAACCCGCACTGTGGTAGATTACGGCCCACTCCCTCTCACGGAGAGGAGGCCTGTGTCCCTTCCTAGGTCAGTTAAAGTGACATAGAATTTGTCCATCTGAAATTTTTCAGTGACCTGCAGTCTGGATCTGTGCCAGGTTGATGGCTAAAAGCTCGTACCCTATTACAAAAGACTTCAAAATTACTTTTTTTTTAATGTTATAACCTAGTGCTTGACCGCTATCCCATCTGGTGATAAATCTTATGCAATCGTTGATGGTGAAGCGCACTAGTTTATTAAGAGTCTATTCACTCTACCCTTGGAGAAGCTTAAATTGTAATCAGACGCGAAGAATGCCGCGGGCAAATTGTTCCAGTACTTCCATGAACGCGATATAAAAGACAAGGCGAAACGCTTTGTCCGTCATGACTGGTGAAATGCAGGTGTCCTTTAAAGACATCTCTGCTCAACCCTTCCCGGAAAGAAAGCGTGATGATATAATAAGTAATAAGTCTAACTAGCATTATGAACGGGCAAGGTGGTACATACGGATGGTTGGATGTTTCGATCCTCTTGATTGTTTCGTCCCACGCTAAACTACTGTAGGCCATACAAATATTTGTTCCGTGCGGGGATCGAACCCGCGACACACAGCGCAGTAGTCGATCTCCCAACCACTGCGCCACCGTGTCGTCGGTTAATAAAAAGCATTTTCATATAGGTAGGATACTTTTTATGGAATCGAAACTGTTGCGGGCAAACCCGGGGGCGCATCTAGGTAATAATTATTTGTTCATGTGAATTATGTACCTATGTATATAAATACTAGAGAACAAAACAGGTCGTTTTTCTCGACATCCTAAAACAATACCTACCTATAGATTTCATATCTCACTCATATTATATGAGCCTTAAATGATCCCATATTTTTAACACGTACTAAACGATATCGTAGCCATGTTCCCATCAAACTTACCCTGTATCTTAAATAAATGGTTCTAAGATCCAAATTCGAATGCGAAACTCACCCAATGAAATACCCATAAGAACTGCGTTTTCGTATTCAAGTTTCGTCATAAGAACAATAATATTCCATAAACATAACGTTTTTATTATATGATACATGTTGTTATGGGAATAAGCTATCGTTTATGTAAGGAACGTCATAATTTACGAGATTTTTATACACAATATTGTTTTATATCGGTGTTGTGTATATTTTGACGTTTATATTATGGACGTGTTTTATGTACTAAGTTTACATACATCAAACAATCATAATCAGCCATTAATGTTCCCAATGCTCCGACAGCCTCCATGGCGTAGCGGTAGCGAATGCGGCCGTTGCGCAAGGAGGCGCGGTGCGATCCCAGCACAGTGCAAATATTTGTATGCATGAATATAAATATTTGCACTGGTCTGGTCGTGCCTCGGAAAGCACGTTAAGCCGTTGGTCCCGGTTGTTGTTGGAGCCCTTAAAAGTCTAATAATTGGTCTAACTGCAATGCTTAGATATCGCCTTTGGGTTGTGGAGGTCAGACGGCAGTCGCTTCACGGAAAATATCGAAGTTTAGCCAAAATCAGCAGTTAGACTGGTAAAGCGGACCCCAGACTCCAAACCTGGAAAGCTTGAATGATGATGATGGTTAATTTTCCCAGTGCTGAGACACAAGCCTCCTCTCTTTTGGAGAAAGGGTGAACTGTAATCTACGACGCAGGCTCGGATTGGTAGATATCACATGTCTTCGAATTTTTGGTCCTAGGACATGTCGGGATTTTTTTTCTTTTGGATGGGAAATCATCAAATGAGAGGTCATTTCCCGCTCTGGGCGGAGTGAAAGGGCGTATCAGACTTTTACTGACTAAAACCTACCCGTGTTTCTCCAATTGCCTGTGCGCTAGGGCTACGGTTTCTTTTTAACCAACCCGCAACCCTGTCCAGGAGGCATCAGTTCTCGTGGATCCAGTCACTCGTCGACCCGGGCCTGGTCCTTACCTGGCGGTGAGCAGCCCATCGCTCGCCACCTAAAAGCCCACATGACGGTTTCCTCACGCTGTTTTCCTATACTGTTTCTAGAGCGGTGTTGAGGAAATGATTAACATAAAATAAAGGTCTTATCCGCTGGAACCTAAGACCTACAACTTGTCAGTTAGGACTGTTACCACTGGCACTAGGGCAACCAATACTTATCAATCAATGTGTTGCAATGACCTCAAGATGATGATGACGATTATGCGTTATGGAACACAGAAATCTTGACTGATACAAATGCCATGACAAGAGAGCTCGTTTTTCTATTGTCTATAATTGAATGTGTCTTTACAAGTTTTGCTGGTCCTTTCACCCGTAAAAAGACCAAATTCCTTGTTTGTGCTTTTATGGAACAATAACATCACTACTGTCAACAAACTATCCAAAATTCGAAACAATAACTAGCCTGAAAATCGCATCTAAAACGCAGATAACTTTCCGGGGTTAGGATTCAAGAAAGCCAATCACGTACCATTTATCGCGTTACCTCACTTCGTACTGCGCTTTAAAACTGCGAACGACACTGCACCGACGCTTAGAATTCTCACACATTGGCCTCACCTTCACTTATTAAATCCATTCTTCATCGAACACCATTTTCACATCCCTAACTTAAATATCCATTGCCGTTTTTGTACTAGTTGCTTCAAATTTTTTTGGTTCTTCTAGCGTAGTGTTGTGAATTTTGGCGAGAGTGCCGTATGTTTTTGTGGAGTTAGATATCCTGGTACGAAGGCATCCTTCCTCCGTTGATTGTATTTGCACAGTACAGTCAATAGGACTTAATTTTCTCGGAGCTACGTTCTTCTGGTATTTTATTTGTAGTTTGTCGCAGTATTGAATCGTATAGGGATGTATTGCGTTTCGTATGTACGGTTTTAGTGTCTATTTGTCTTAGTCGGATAGTATTCAAGTTGCAAGTGAATTCGTTAAGTTTAGTTTTTAGTTATTTTTTGGCTGGTTTGCGTCTAGCTATTTTATTAATGTTTAGTGTATATGTAGGTTAAGCTTGAACATTATATTCGTGTATACAGGTTGTCCGGCAATCAATAGATATACTCTTAAAGATTCATTGTTATATAATGAATAATTATTACTATGGGAGCAACGTAAAAAACCCGAATAAAATCAGCTGTTCCATACCCTTATATTCGCATAGCTCGTAAAAATGTTGGAAATAACTGATTCTCTTTCGCGATTTCAGGTTTGGTCCCATAGTGATAGTTGTTCATAATGATGACTACTATGACCCCTTTTGAGGTTATCAATTAATTACCGGACAACCTGTACTATGAATGTAACGTTGTTTAATTGAATCTTGACTTCCCTTTAAATGCCCTTTTTGTGATATTGTACAGATTATAATTATGCAAGTTAGCAGCGTTCCCCGATTTTACACACTTAACTTTCGATCTCGTAGGAATATAGGAATAAAAATCCTATGTGCTAACCGAGCCTATAAACTATCTGTGTGCCCAATTTCATCTAAATCCGTTCAATAGTTTTGTCCTAAATGAGCAATAAACATCCACCCGTCCTCACAACCTTTCACGTTTATTAGGTATATTAATTTGGCTCTTTTTCTTCTTCAGCCTATAGATGTCCACTGCTGGACAAAGGCCTCCCCAAGGCTTTCTACAATGACCATTCTTCTGTCCGAATCCATCGGCTTCCCGCGACCTTCACCTAATTATTATTAATTATGTTAGGATAGTATAAATAAAAACATGAGAAATTAGTAGCGCCACAGTAGCAATAAATAAATAAAAATATATCACTTAGACCAAACCAGACTCCTATACAAGTCTTTCCAATCTCCCTTTCATTTAAAAAGCGCAAACTTCAAATAAAACGCATAAATTATCGTTAAAAATGGCGACTTGTGTACCACATCACTCCCGGTTACTGTCGCACCCTGACAGCAGAAAACAACGTCAATACATCAACCTTTAAACGTAAACTCTTGATGTATTTATAGCCCAAACAAAGCCCAATTGATACCAACGAGGAACGATCCCAAGAAATCCACGATACGGCAGAGGCTGAATCTTAGACGCATGTCTAGTATTACACGTCCAATTTAAAAAGCTCTCTAAAACTATTCAATTTCCACATACAAGAAGACCTACTTTAACTGGACGGTTTACATGTCTTGTTGCAACATCCGACCCAACTTGATCCCTATGTCCTTACAAAAGCAAAGAGCATAAAGGTCAATCTTCTCTGGACGTCAATAGGGCTGGTCCAACTAGATTCCCAACAACATTTGAAGGTAATTGTGATCATGAATCAATCCTATCTCGAAATCCTTTCAAGGCGCACTATTCAAACGGCATCTCCTTACTGTTGGGTATACATTGCTGCTTATGTAGTGCATTGTTCTCTTTGACTCAATACGGGAGACGTAATGAATGTCAGAATTTTAGATTTTTCATGAATTGTTCATGGTGTTGGTAGGGGGAATAAAGTCGAATAGATGTGTATGGGAAAACGATAGTTTAGGAAGCTAATATAAGGGAATTCCGGTGATATTGTTGGAGCCCTTATTGGTTGCAAATGCTGCTATGGATGGAAGACTGAGATTTATTGCAGGGCTCGTCTCGGTGACAGGACATTATCACGTAACTGGTATTTATCGAAGGAACATAATAGGCTTGCGTAGTTGGTCTTCTACTTAATATTCAGCATAAAATTTATTTTTGCCGCTGATGCTTCATGATAATATTTAAGGCTAGGTCCGCCCCGTGGTTTCACTGGCATAAGTTGCGATCCTCTGGAAATATCGGGATGAAAAGTATCCTATATGTTAATTTTAGTTATGGGTCGTTGGAGCCCTCAAAAGTCCCAAGAATTGGTCTAACTGCAATGCTTCGATGTCGCCTTCGGGTTGTGGAGGTCAGACGGCAGTCGCTTCACGGAAAATGTCGAAGTTTAGCCATATCAGCAGTTGGACTGGTAAAGCTGACCCTAGCCTCCAAAGCTGAAAAGGCTTCGGATGCGACTGGGATTAACGCTGGGATGACGATGATGATGATGATGTTAATCTTGGTTATAAGTTATAAACCATCCGTAAGGCAAATTTCATCTGAATCCTTTTAGTATTTTTTGCGTGAAAGAGTAACAAACATCCATTATAAGTATATGGATATACATACCTCCTCTGATTCCTTCCTGAGGTTAACGCGTTCAAACAAACAAACAAACTCTTCAGCTTTAGGTATATATTAGTATAGATTAGTAGGATCGAACGGTGAGAGAGAATGTATGTATGAATGGATTTTTGCCAGGATCTGGATCCAACTCGGGACCTTAAGCGGCCAGCGTCCAGCAGTATTGCTTGCGATATTAGTAATGCATTTGTAGGTATGTTGATGTGTAAGGCTTGAGTTATAAATCACGACACAGTAGATAGAATTTTGAGATGTTTAATACAGATCACAGAGGATAGATGTACAGTTCTAGATGACAGAGATAGATAGAAGATAAGATGTAGAATTGAAATATAAACACAAGAAAGAAACCGAAACTAAGATTAACTAGGAAAATTAAGATTTGCGTAAGTATTAGCGATTTAGAACGGGAGAGATCGGAGCGTGCATTCGCCGTGGAGATAGGATTGGCACTGCCGCTGTCGACCGAGCGATCGCGGGGCGATCGGCTACGGGCGCGTGCGGCGGGCGCGCATTGCGCCTGCGCAGATGTAGGTTGAGGTGCGTGGTGGTACAGCCACAGTACTCCCCCGCTGAGACCGCTACTGCGGGCGGTAGAAGTCTGGAAACCGTACGCGTCTTCCACTTCGCGTCCTTTTCTCATCAGCGCCTTTTTCATCTTTAGACTCGGCTTCTGGAGACAATTCAGTTGCTGTTAGAGAGGTGTCGTCATCGCGTGCGAGAAATGCAGGTTTTAGCCGGTCCACAGTAACTGTCATAGGTTTCCCCCGCACGTCGAGTTTGTAGTACTTGGGATGACGTTCCAACACTCTGTATGGTCCAGCATATGGCGGCTCCAGCGGTCTTCGGACATGATCCTGCCGCAGGAACACATGGGAAGAGCTGTCAAGTTCGCGAGGTATGAAGAAAGTACCTTTTCGATGCCATGACGTGGGTTTTGGAGTCATCGTGCTCATGTGTCTTCGCAATCGTGTTGCCAGATCCGTGACGTCGGCTGTATTGTGGTCATCAGTAGGCGCTATGAACTGACCTGGTAAACGTAGCGGCTCACCGTAGACCAGTTCGGACGGCGACGCCTGGATGTCTGCCTTCCAAGCACTTCTGATTCCTAGAAGTACCAATGGCAGTACCTCTGTCCAGTGTGTCGTCGAGTGGCACATGATGGCTCCCTTCAATTGTCTGTGAAGTCGCTCAACCATACCGTTTGCAGCTGGATGGTAGGCGGTCGTGTGGAAGTGTTGTGCACCAACCATGGACGTGATGGCTCGGAAGAGGTGAGATTCGAATTGTCGTCCACGGTCGGTTGTTATCTTCAATGGGCAGCCGAACCTGGCGATCCAGCCAGCCACCAGCGTAGCTGCACATGTATCTGCTGTTATATCTTTGATGGGGTACGCCTCAGGCCATCGTGTGAATCTGTCGATGACTGTGAGACAGTACCTGAAATCAGAAGAAATTGGTAACGGACCTATGATGTCCAGATGGATGTGGGTGAACCTGGATGAAGGAGTTGGAAATGGAAAATGAAATTGGGGAAGTGGTATGACGAGTTATCTTGCTGCCTTGGCATTTTAGGCATTCACGAGACCACTCTCTACAGTTTTTTCGAATCCCTGGCCACACGTACCTCTGCGTGACCAGTCGCACTGTAGTAGTTCTCCCTGGATGACTTAAGCTGTGAAGAGAGTTGAAAACTTGCCGTCGAAAACCTGGTGTGACGTACGGACGAGGTAGCTGAGTTGCTACGTCACAATAAACTTCAACTGATGTTCCTGGTATGTTCACCTTTTGCAGCTTGAGTGAAGATCCGTTTTTCAGTAGACCTTGTAACTCTGGGTCAGTCTCTTGAGATTGTGCCAGGTCCTGAAAATCTATGCCTTGAGTGACTTCTTCTATTCTCGATAAGGCATCCGCTACTACGTTTTGCTTCCCAGGAATGTATCGTATGTCAGTTGTGAATTGACCAACAAACTCCAAGTGCCTAAATTGCCTGGGCGAGTGTTTCTCACTGGCTGTTCTGAACGCGTGCGTGAGTGGCTTATGGTCGGTTATGACAGAGAAGTCACGTGCCTCGACCATATGGCGAAAATATTTGATTGCTTCGTACATTGCTAGTAGTTCCTTATCAAATGGGCTGTACTTTTTCTGTGGTGGTGAGAGCTTCTTAGAGAAGAACGCTAAAGGTTCCCAATTGCTATACTTCTTTTGCTGTAGAACTGCACCAATTGCCACATCTGAAGCATCCGTAGCAATACTTAATTCAGCATTTGGATCAGGATGAGCTAGTAATGTGTAGTTTGACAGAGACTTTTTGCTATCTTCAAACGCCTGTAGAAATTCTTGAGTCACCTGGATTGGATGTGAACCTTTGACATTTGGGCCTTCTAAGAGTGAATTCAGTGGCGCTTGACATTTTGCTGCTTCTGGTATAAATCGGCGGTAGAAGTTCATCATTCCTAGAAACCTCCGTAACTCCTTAACTGTTTTTGGTAGAGGGTAGCTCAGGATTGCTTGTACCTTGTGTTCCAAGGGTCGAGTACCTGCTGCGGAGATTTTGTAGCCAAGGAAGCTCAGCTCAGGCTTTCCCAGAACACATTTGGACGTGTTTATGAGAACTCCGTATTTTGTGAGACGTTCGAGAACTTTCCGAAGGTGGTTTTTGTGCTCTTCTTCTGAAGACGAGAAGATTAAGATGTCGTCGCAGTATCCGTAAGTGAAGTTTTCTAGGCCTTGTAGTACTTCGTCTATAAAACGTTGGAAGGTTTGTGCAGCGTTCCGTAAACCAAAGGTCATGAAGTCAAATTCAAACAGGCCGAAGGGGGTCGTTATGGCGGTCTTCTTGACATCTTCTGGATTGACAGGAATCTGGTTGTACGCTTTCACTAAATCGATCGAGGAGAAGATTGTGCAACCTGAAAGCTGGTGTGAAAAATCCTGAATGTGACGTACTGGATACCTGTCTGGAATGGTTCTTGCGTTGAGTGCTCTGTAATCTCCACAAGGCCTCCAGCCGTCATCCTTCTTCTTGACCATGTGCAAAGGTGAAGACCAACAGCTCTCAGAACGCTTAGCTGTTCCGTTCGCTAGCATTTCATCAAACTCCTTGTTGGCCGCTTTTAATCTAGCTGGATCTAGACGTCGTGGTTTGAAGGCTACAGGAGGACCTGGAGTGGTGTTAATATGGTGGACGGTATTGTGCTTGACTGTACGTACCACTCCGGTAGATCGCGTGACCTCAGGAAATTCCCGTAGTATATTGTGGTAGTCCGACTCACCCGTGACTGTCTTGATGGAAACGATGTTTTCTGGGATGTTTTGCTTCGGTACAGGTACTGATAGTGACGTCTTACCATCTATGAGACGCTGGTTCCTACAATCCACCAGAATATTGTAGTAGCTAAGAAAGTCCACACCTATTATTGGTTTAGATACATCAGCTATGATGAATTGCCACGTAAAATCACGCCTCAGTCCCAGGTCTAAGTGCAGTAATATAGGGCCGTAAGTATGTATAGTTGTACCATTTGCTGCAGAGAGATCATATTTGCTTTTAAAGCACGGTACTTTAATCGCCGAACGCGGGTAGACGCATAAATCCGAGCCGGTATCTATGAGGAATTGCATCTTGGTGGTCCGGTCTGATACAAATAAACGGCCTGACTGGACTGGGCAGTCGTTGGCCGCTATTTCCGGCTGCCCGCATCGTTTCCCGCTTTAAACTTACATGGCTCGTTGCACTTCCTGGCTCTCGCTCCAAAATTGTAATGGTACCAGCAGTGAGGGTGATCTGGTGGTGGTTGCCGTTGGCGCGACTGGCCACGAGGGCCCCGTGACCTGGATCGGGAACGTGCGCGTGACTGCCTGTGTACATAAGAGGTAAGTTTAGCTACTTGTTTTGTTAAAGCACAAATCTCCTGACCCAGCTCATCCATGCGTGAGGATGAAGCTGGCTGTGCCTCTGCTGAGGTTGCGGCCACATGGTGGTGAGGTGTCGATGGTGCTATCTCGTGAACACGGTCGGCCAACTCGGCGAGATCATCCAATGCCAGTTTAGGCTGCGATGCTATTACGGTTTGTAAGCTATGAGGTAAGCGACCAGTCCATAATGTAGATAACACGTCATCTGATACGGTTGGACCAGCAAGGTTCCTAAGGTATCTTAAAAATTGTGAGGGCTTACGGTCTCCCATATCCTCGTGAAGGAACAGTTGCTTCAATTTCTTCTCTTTTGATGCACTGAGACGCTTGATCAACTCGTTTTTTAGTATTTCGAACTTACCGGTCACTGGCGGGTTGCATAAAATATCCTTAACTTGAGAGACATACGTATGTTCTAGCTGAGTCACGGCGTAATAAAATTTTGTTGAGTCACTGGTGATGTTTGACAACGTAAATTGGGCTTCCAGCTGCGCAAACCAAAGTTCTGGATCATCAGGATAAAATGGCGGTACTCGCACACCAACACGCCAAACATCGCTGCTATTTCCATCAGCACTTTTTGTTCCTGCTGCTAAAGTAGTCTCCATCTTGTTATCGACTCGAATGTTCTTTGTCGGGGTCACCACTTGTAGGTATGTTGATGTGTAAGGCTTGAGTTATAAATCACGACACAGTAGATAGAATTTTGAGATGTTTAATACAGATCACAGAGGATAGATGTACAGTTCTAGATGACAGAGATAGATAGAAGATAAGATGTAGAATTGAAATATATACACAAGAAAGAAACCGAAACTAAGATTAACTAGGAAAATTAAGATTTGCGTAAGTATTAGCGATTTAGAACGGGAGAGATTGGAGCGTGCATTCGCCGTGGAGATAGGATTGGCACTGCCGCTGTCGACCGAGCGATCGCGGGGCGATCGGCTACGGGCGCGTGCGGCGGGCGCGCATTGCGCCTGCGCAGATGTAGGTTGAGGTGCGTGGTGGTACAGCCACACATTATTAGCAATACAATATTATACACCTAGTATTAGTACTAAGGTCGACAGCCTCCGTGGCGTAGCGGTAGCGGACGCGGCCGCTGCGCAAGGTGGCGCGGGTTCGATCCCCGCACAGTGCAAATATTTGTATGCATGAAGATGAATATTTGCACTGGTCTGGTCGTGCCTCGGAAAGCACGTTAAGCCGTTGGTCCCGGTTGCCATACGAACATCTAGTGGCAGTCGTTAAAGGGTTTTGTTGGAGCCCTCAAAAAGTCCAACAATTGGTCAGCTGCAATGCTTCGATGTCGCCTTCGGGTTGTGGAGGTCAGACGGCAGTCGCTTCACGGAAAATGACGAAGTTTAGCCATATCAGCAGTTAGACTGGTAAAAGCGGACCTCAACTCCAAAGCTGAAAAAGCTTCGGATGCGACTGGGATAAACGCTGAGATGATGATGATGAGTATTAGTACTAAGGTCAACGATACAGTTTTCTGTAGGGTAATTGCGTAACACATGATCAGTAGTGTCGGGTTAAATTTTGACAGTGTAACAAGATCCATTGCGCTATTTACGTTGTTGAGGAGACACATTTTTCAAATATATGGAGCAATCGATTATCTATGTGCTTGAAGTTGATAGTAATACTGAAATGCTTCGATATCGCCCTCGGGTTGTGGAGGTCAGACGGCAGTCGCTTCACGGAAAATATTGAAATTTAGCCAAAATCCGCAACCAGACTGGTAAAGCGGACCCCAGACTCCAAAGCTGAAAAGCTTCGGATGCGACTGGGGTTAACGCTGAGATGATAAATGTGTTACGCAATGAGGCTGCTGCTTGACAACAAAACTAAAATATTTTTCTTTCTACAAAGCAATGCTCGTAGTGGAGGAGGATTAAAACGATCAAGTTTTTACGATGGTCAAATTTAGTGCACCAACCCCTGCGAGGCTAAAAGAAAATTGTATACCATATCCCCGTTGATTGCCAGTCGCCTCTATTTTAAACTCCCTACCGTCCTAACTACGAGTATACTGTTGAAACTGGCAGCCTGAAAAAATATTTCGCCTTTGTACAATTTTTTTCACTCCAGGAATCTACCTATTGTCGTGTTATTAATAGGTACAATATGTAGGTATTTTTCAGCAAAAAACCAACCTTTTAATAAACACCCGATCAATTTAGCTGGGAATTTCCGAACGAAAACGGTTTGGTATCAAATTTAAATTGCGTGGGAACGGCCATATTTTTAGTTCTTGTAGAATGCGTGGTCGAAATTCAAATCTCTAGTGGCGCGTAATTTTTTTGGTGCGAAGGATTAAAAATTATTTAAATTAAAGATGTTTTTATGGATTCATTTTTTAATTTTGTTTTCCATCTTGTTTTTTACAGTGTGCACAATTTATGAAAAATGTTACATGTATTTTTTTAATGTCGAAGCATGATGCTTCGACTGAGTATAGAAATTTCTGTTTATTTTTTCTGATTGTTGTTACTTTTTATGAAATTTGTGTTATGTTAATGGTGATTACTTTAGTTTTAGGATCTTCCTGTACGAATCACCATAAATACTTTTTTTATTTCTTTCTTTATACAATATGTAAAGAAAACTCTGTCCGACCCATAAGGATAGTAAAGGTTAAACACTTGACCGAATATAATATAAAATTTTATATAATCATCATAGTAACAATACTAATGAATTTTGAAATAATCTTTTTTTCCCGGAATTAAATCCAATTTCCCCGAAATTTTGTAATTTTTAAAAAAGTGACAGCACCGGTATTATTATGAGCGAATAGCGACGCGACCACGTCACAGGTGCCGCGTGCCCTGCCCCCCGCCGCCCGCGTTAGGGTGTCCTACCGTACACGTATTAAGTTACCTCTTTTTACGAAATAATATTTATTTTTTAGGGATCTTTTTTTTAAAGCTTAGCCCGGCTTTGTACCCATTAGTAGAATCAGTTATCGATACCTAACAATACCTTCACGGATCGGACAGGGTTTTCTTTACATATTGTATAATAAAATCAATGAATAGTTATAAAAAAAAATATAAAGGTTTACTATTAGAAATACCAGGAAAACAGACATAATCAGCTTATAATGTTCACACTGATGGGTTTCCCTAGCTTCTTAGGGAGTGGGCCGTCACCCACTACGTGAGTTTAGTGCAACTTGGCAGATGTCACATGTCTTCGAATGTTTGGTTGTAGTAGGTCTCCTCACGGTGTTTACCTTTACCGTTTTGAGAGTAGTAAGTACAAAATAATTTATACAAATTAATTATTTACGCCTCTGGGTTCGAAGCTAAGAGCTTACCCCTCATAGTTTGCGGATGTTATTAATGCTCTCTAAAAACAACGCTGATAACAAAAACAGCAGATTTGTCTCAAAAGACTGAATAGTGAAAATCATCCGCCATTATTATGCATGAAACCATCCATATTTTCTCACCAAAACAATGCATCCTTTCGCGTGAAACTCGAATTTCGAATCCCGTTTGACGCGTTTTTTTTTTTTGCGCGAAGGCAGAGGCACAGATAACACAATAAAGTGTTCACGGAAAGGTTCTTTTTAGTGCACAGTTGCGAGTTCAAACATTCGGTACATTCGTTACGACAAGTTGGTGGCGTAAATCTAATTTTGTCTGATGCACTGCGGACATATAGTGTTTTGTTTTTAGTTTCTTTGCAGCTAGGGAATTATTCTGTCGATTTTACGTTATTGTGAATGTGATTGATTTTCTTGGGTTAGCGTGGCTTTTCAGGTTTTTAAGGAGTAGTTTGTTCAAAAGTTCATACATATTTAAGTTGCAATGCTACCTCGGCGACCATCAATGTTTGTCAAAATGAATGCAAATTGTTTGTTTTTTTTTCACAGATTAAGGCTAAGTTCGGAATTTTGTCCTGGATATTTAGGTTTCATAGCCAGCTTCCAACTTGATAATTTATAATTTATTTGAAATATTTTATTATGAAATATGTTGTATATTTTCTTTAAACACTGCGTTAGTTTCTTATTTAATAATGTTTTGTTAGCTATTTAAATTATTTACTTCTAGGTCAGGGGATGTTTTGATTAATTATTGAATTAGCGTCATATAAGTTATTTTATTCGTCATTCATAAACAATATGTTTACGAAACATCTTCCTTTCTACTTTCTCCTTAAAATCGCGGAATGATTGCCCATTTACTTACTTTTCAACACAACAATCACTTATCATTCTTCTCAACTTCAATATTTCAACGGCGCAAACAGTTCATAAGAGCTAAGTAATGTATTTGTTTACACCAAACACTTGAAATTTTAACTATAACTTAACCGCTTGAGAGCTGTCGAAGTGTTGAAAAGTGTTATAAATATGTTTGAAGTTGTGGACACAGTAGTTTTTGAAGTGTAACACTTTTGTCGACGACTGTATTATTAGGATTAGATGTACAGTTCAGTGACTTTATGTTGGAGACGTTAATAATAACTACAAATATGCAAGGTATAAATTAGCTAGCGAAACTGCAAACGTGTTTGGTATCGATGGTGATAGTCAGTTGCTAATACTGCTGCTGAGGTACTGGTTTAGATTGCCAGGCTAAGTACTATTGGGTTTTTACTCGGGATTTATCAGTCATAGCTCAGAGTCTTGAGTTTGTGTCCGAATGATAATAATATTAGCGCGTGTGGAACACAATGCGCCATCAACTTGAGCAGCGGCCTGGTCCTTACCGGGCGGCGAGCTACCCATTGCTACTGCTCGCAAGCCCGCGCCTATGGTAGCCAGAGCTTTAGGTTATTGCCTCCCTAGGTTCAAGGCATCTCTTGCAACGTTTTTTTTTTTTAGTGAAAGCTCTTAATTAACTAGCGCACTTTACCATCAACGATTGCATCACTGCTTACCATCAGGCAGAATTGCGGTCAAGCACTAGTTTATAATTATAAGAAAGCTAGATACTATTAATCTCATAGCTTGTATCCATATATATACATATTGTGGATTACATGTACCGAGTCCGAATCATGCGAATTTTGAAATTCATTCTTTTTTGTAAGTCTCCGCCTTTTATGGCTAATTGAGGACTAGTTTTATTCAGGAGTGGTGAAGGTTACGTGCTAGTAAACAAATAACCTACACCCCTGTCACTCCTGAACCGCACCAACCGTAAAGATACGCCGACAAACACGTCATTACTCTTCGCAAACTGTCAGGGCGACATTCGAAAACTTACAAAGGTGCATGCCCAGCGGAATTCTTATGTTTACTCCCTGTAAGTTTCATAGAACAGGTGTGGCTGGGTTACTGAACGCACGCTCCAAATTCGAGTTTTGAAAATATGTTCGAATTTTGTCTGTTTTAACCGTTTGCTAGAACCGGAATTTTATGATAGGAAGAAGGACATTTTTTTTATAGCAACTAAATAAGAAATCGTAAAGCTTTTTAAGGATTTCTGAACCACAAAGTAAAAATATTATGAAGTTTCTAATTTTAGTACAGACTAAAGAAGTTTACCTTTTGATGTCAGATTTGATCGTCAGGAAGCAAATTAATTCTCCTAATTAAAACGTTCTAAATTGAGTCGCAATCTCATCTCAGCGAAAATCAATGTCAAAAATGTAAGGAAATTATAGGTATTTTTGATAGTTGAGAGTGTTATCAAACACAAATACAATATATTTCTGCATCGTTCTCACACGGTTGATTTCAACATAATGATGAAATCAAATATTTGTATCAATAGCTTGATAATTTAAAAGAGTGTCCATGGAGTTTCTTGTCCGTTCTTCTCCATAGGTACCTACTCTTTGGAATGGGCGACTAGCTTCATCTTACTGACTGACCGACCTTCTGACAATTCAAAAGTGCCTGTAACTGGTTTATTTAAAATAAATGTTATTAAAATTACAAGAATGGCCATCTGGAGAAGAAACAAAGGGACAGAAAGATCTTTGCCCAGTACTGCTGTCTCTCTTCCCCATACTATGTATGAACAACGTTACGGAGCGTAACGAACTCTTTGGCTATCTAGTGGTGTATTTAAATTTTGGCTAGCAATCATAGAAATAAAGCTGCCACACCAAACTGTATCCCCGATTCTTTTATTATTCGTTTTTTTTTGGATTCCCTCCTATGGAACCAATTTTAAAGACGCTTTTACGTCAAATAGATGAACCGAACTTAACCTTAATTTAGTTAGTGACCAAGGCAATCAGTGCTAAAGTGAGTGGTCTACCTTAAGTTCAAAAGCCTTTCAGAGGCCAACTTCTATTTTGTAATCTTACAACGAAGAGTCTGTGAAAGATTAAGGGAAACACAGAATATTATTTAGTTAAAATTAAGTCATTGTTTTATCAAGCTCCGCAGGTGTTCTAATTGCTCAAAGACTTTGAATAATGAATCGCAAATTCGGATCAACAATAGAAAAGTATTTCTTTGAATTTCGTGACAGTTTGCTTTTCAGTTTTTTCTTGTTAAATCAGTCAAGTTTCAGTAGATATTGTATAGGTATTAAGTTTGCAGAAAAAAATATTCAGATACTATGTATTGGGTTGCTAAGAGATGACATGCGTGCCAACAATCTCACACCACGGGATGCCAGAGATCGTGCGAAATGGAGGCGTATAAGCAGGAAAGCGGACTCCGGGCTCCAATCCGAAAGTCGCGGATGCAACCGGGTTTATTTGCTGAGATGATGATGATGACTATGTATTGGGTTTCATATTCTGCTTGTTATTTTTTTGGGGAGTTTGTTTCTGCCACTTCTTCTTGTAACATGTAACAGATCATCTAAAAACTTATTGACCTTCTATAGATGCACACTTTTTTAAATGAAGGATTTTTCCGAGAAAAGAAGAAAATATTTAGCGATGGCGCGTGCGCACGCCCGCGCAACAGCTGACGCCTCATTTTCGTTGGGACTTTTCATGATACCTTTTTGAAATTTTGTACATAGATTATTTACTTAAATACTGGACACGTGTTTCAGGTTTCGCATAAACAAAAAATAATGTTGTATAAAAATGTTCACCCATCCACAGACTAACCGCGGCAAGCGTAACTTAACCTTATCATTAACTGATGTTATTTAGTCACAGGCTTCTCCGTCCATTAAAACATGTTACAATGTTCCATAATATCCCGTGGCGTAGCGGTAGCAAACGCGGCCGCTCCGCAAGGAGGCGCAGGATCGATCCCCACGCAGTGCAAATATTTTTACGCATGAATATGAATATTTGCACTGGATTGGTTGTGCCTCGGAAAGCACGTTAAACCATTGCGTTGTCCCGGTTGCCATACGAACATCTAATGTCAGTCGTTACGGGTTATTGGAGCTCTCAAAAGTCCAAAAATTGGTCTAACTGCAATGCTTCGATATCACCTTCGTGTTGTGGAGGACAGACGGAGTCGCTTCACGGAAAATATCAAAGCTTAGCCAAATCAGCAGTTATACTTGTAAAGTGGACCCCGGACTCCAAAGCTGAAAAAGCTTCGGATGCGACTGGGGTTAACGCTGAGATGATGATAATGACAGTGTTCCATATAATATCTTTAGGAGCTCAAAATGTAAATTATACCTATTAGAGGTCGTTACATGACCAAAAAAAAAAAAATTCGATTAGATCCTTCCCGAAACTATAGCTATGGATTTCCTACCTGATATTTATTGCATGGTGTTATCAGTTCAATAGTGGGTTTCGGGATCAAATATTTTTCCATTATCAGAGTTTTTTTCTGTCGTACCCAATGTATTAGTGACATTTGGTTTCGGATAGGATCCTTTTGACAATAATGTATGTAATTCTATTTTACGATAACGGGGTAATATTGTGACCTTTCCTATTTCTACACGAAGCGAGATTTTGGTGTCTTTAAGGGTGAAATTATCCGATGGTACCTGTAATGTTTATGATTTGAGATAATTCACAATTACTGCCTCGTTGGTGATTGTAAGCGTTACTGCTGAAAATGAGGCCCTGGTTTCGATTTGCGATTAAACAAAGTGTTAAAGGGTTTTTCCATCGGGCGTTTCTCAGTAGCACCCTTTCTGTTTTGGTTTGGATGGAAAATTATCAAATGACCTCTTCCGCTCTGGGCGTGTTAGACTTTTACTGACTAAAACCCACCCGTGTTCCTTAACTTGCCTGTAGGCCACAGCCACGGTTACTTTTTAACCAACCCGCAACCCTGACCCAGGAGGCATCGGTTTTCGTGGACCCCGTCACGATGTGCTGCCATATCTTTGAGGCGCGCGTGAAACACAACGCGCTGTCTACTTGGGCCTGTCCCTTTAGTTTAGACTTACTAACAAAACCACTACTACTACCATAATAGGGTATTTGACTAAAAAAAACTAATTAGTCCGTCAGACAGATTTCCAAAAAATACTAGACACGTATTTTTTCTTTTTTCATATAAACAAAAAATGAAGACGACACAGCGCGTTGAAAACTCGTGTGACGTCACTGCACGCTACACTTTTTAGCGACCAGTGAAGTCACCAGCCACCACTCCTGGTCTTTGAAGCCTTTTATATTTGTAAATTTTTATTGATTTGATAAAACAAAATATACGTATCCAATATTTTTCTATAATCTGAATGACTGACTAAATAGAATCAATTTTTTTTTATCCAGGACACATCCCTATTTATTTCCCTATTACACGGGACTTGCAAAATGAGAGCTTACTAGAGTCAAACTTCTGTCTTTCCTGATCCTTCGGCCTATTCACCACCATCAGCCACAAATCCAAACCCTCAAGATCCTACTCAGAATTTCTAGAATCAAAAACGGAATAACGCTGCCCGACCCAGTACACGAACACAGCAACAACTGGATCACTGAGGCAGTATATTGTTTTTCTTTTTAAAGATTTTTTTTTTTTTAAAGAATTATAGACCAGTGCTTGACCACAATCCCGCCCGATGCCAAGCAGTGATGCAATCCTTGACGGTAAAGCGCGCTACTTGATTAAGCCTATTCACTTTAAAAAAAACTGAGTGAATGGGAAGGAAGATGTGTGATGCAATGTATATTCATATACAAAATATATACTATTATAATATTAATATATAATATTACTACTACTATTATTCCATATGAAAATATGTATAAAGTATAAATGGAAAATAAAATCAGATCTTTAATAATAACACACTGATTAGAAAAACCAATTCGCATGTCAGCTTGTTACCGATATTTGTCTGCGTTTGATTCAGAAATACAATTCAGTTAGTTAATAAATTCCTCTAGTGACGAGTGTGCCGATTTTGGGTCTATGTTACACCGTAGAGTGTCATATTAGAAAAAATATAATATATTTGGGTTTCTACATTTTTAGTATTACGTAATTATGTTCTAATAATTTTGTTCTTTTTACATGCTTTTTATTAGCTTCACTTGTATGTTTGCTTGCTTGCTTGTTTGTTTGTTTGTCCGTCTCTAACTCTTTGGACTACGAGTGAGCGGCTCATGACTGTAAAATGTCCCACCGTTTTCAATACGTTCGTTCGTTCTTTTTTTTTTTTAAAGTATATCGAACTAAAAAGTTGAAAATAAATATAGGTTAAAAAACTAAAAAAAAAACATGCTTTTAAAGAATATCAAACTAAAAAGTTAAAAATAATTATAAATTTGCGCCTCACGCTTTTTTTTTATAATTATTTTTAACTTTTTAGTTTGATATTCTTTAAAAGCATGTTTTTTTAGTTTTTTAAACTATATTTATCTACATCTACGCACTGCGGTTGCCGCCGCATAAGGCTCGACCCAGTAGAAATATCAACATGTCCTGTTTAGTAATCCAGCAAGGTAATTTCGTAACACACTATCAGTAGCAATGGGTTTCACGTCGCTTTCAATATGATAACGCTGAAATATGACTGTCGTCGAAACTTAGCGATATACCTAGTTGAGGGCTAGGTATGTCCGTGACCTGAGTTATGAGTTTTGTTGTCGTGGAAGATAATCAAACAGCGCCTAACGGGAATGGAATGCTGACCTGCAGAAATCAATGGAAATAAGTGTGATATATTACCGTACAATGGGACACTGCTCGCTAGAGAAACCCTTCTACACAATAGCCATTACGGATGGTCTCTTGTACACGGCTCACATGGAGTTTGGTCGTGAAGGGTCTCCAGATCAGTCTCCCTCTGGGTTAAACATTGCATCACCTCGCTCAACTGCCGCCTTCCTTCCTATTCACTTAGTTTTTTGAGTGAATGGGGTTATTAAACTAGCGCGCTTCACCATCAACGATTGCATCACTGCTTACCATCAGGCGGGATTGCGATCAAGCACTAGTTTATAAATATTAAAAAAAAAGAACAATTTCAACGGTAGGCATAACCACGGCCGGCCGCCATGGGCCACTCACGATGTTGCACTTGGAGGACTAAATGCGGAAATCACACAGATGGGACCCTAATGTGGCTAAGCGAGGTACAAAATAAATCTTCCTTCAATTGTTTTGTTACGTAACGGTGTAACTTTCTCGTACGGACTAATTCGGCGTTGCGGTATTAGTCCCATTTGCCTAATTTCGATTTCGGTTAATCCATGGCGAGGCAATTTGTTAGGCCAAATTTCTATGTGAAATACATGTGTATTTATTGAGATCAACGTATTAGGTGCGTGCATCGGAATTTTACATATTATTAAACGAATTGTGTTTTGCATCAATGTTTTAAATGTAGTTTGATCAGCCTATAGATGTCCACTGCTGGACAAAGGCCTCCCCCAAGGATTTCCATGATGACCGGTCTTGTGCTACCCGTATCCATCGGCTTCCCGCGACCTTCACCAGGTCATCGGTCCACCTTGTTGGGAGCCTCCCTACACTGTGTTTTCCAGTACGTGGCCGCCACTCCAGAACCTTACTGCCCCATCGGCCATCGGTTCTACATGCAATGTGCCCTGCCCACTGCCACTTAATTTTAGCGACTCGAAGAGCTATGTCGGTGACTCTATTTCTTCTGCGTAGTAGTATAGACTTCTTAAAATAAACTTTTAAATAGTATATTTGTTAGTGTCTTTGTAAGTATAAACAGTGTTTGATGGATTGTTATTTACAAACTTACTGTCTCTCTGTACATGTCACGGTTTCTTTAAGAGGGGTCTCTAGTGCCCAGGAATTCGATAAATGGGTATTTGAAGAAACTATTGCCGTCGCACCGCTTCCAATCTCTCCTCGTAGGTATAGTGCGAAACGGACAGTTGCCGATGGCAGGCTGATTTTACCCATAAAAACGTTGACCAAAAGACTTTTCGTATTCCGCTGTTTTCAAAACACGACTGATCTCAATATTTTTGGGAGGAAAATCATTTCTATGATTCTATTTTTCTTTTTTTGTCGAAAACTTATTACATTCGTCTAATAGTCGTCTGAACATCCCGGTAAAAATGGGTTATTTTTCCGGATTTTGAAATATCATATTTCTTTTATTAATTAAGTTTTCTAAAAAATAAAATGATACCACCTACACCTATAATCAAGGTGTAAAACTGTAGAAAAAAAATCCTCTAAAAGCGCTATCCACGAAGAAAACAGCGGAATAAGTTTGTATAAAGGAAGCGCCACTAGACCGCCCTCTTAAGATCATCATTCTCCTGCCCTTATCCCAATTTATTTGGGGTCGGCGCAACATGTCTTTTTCTTCCATGCATCCCTATCAGAAACCATCTCGGCAGTCACCCCCTTCTTAGCCATATCATCCTTCACACATTCCATCCATCGTTTCTTTGGTCTTCCCCTACTCTTATAGCCATCAACATTCATAATTAAGACTCTTCTCACGACATTCTCCTCAGTTCTCCGTAACACATGCCCGTACCATGACAACCGATTTCCACACAACTTTTCAGCTACCGGTGCCACTTTCAGACTTCCTCTCTTCTTAAGATAGCTGCATATAATTCCATTGTGATCCAAATTACTAGTGAACAGTGTCTGGTTTGTTATCCTATTTCATAGCGACAGTTTATCTGACTGTCAAATTAAGCTGAAATAAGGTGTTATTCCACTCTGATGCTAGAGATTGTCAAGCCAGGGCCATGGATTGTGCGAAAGAGATACCGCATTCTTTAGCGCACAGGCAAGTAAAGGAACACGGGTAGGTTTTAGTCAGTAAAAGTCTGACACGTCCTTATGCTCCGCCCAGAACGAGAGAGGTCACTTGATGACTAAAACCCACCCGTGTTTCTTCACTTGCCTGTGCGAAGGCCAAGGCCACGGTTTCTTTTTAACCAACCCGCAACCCTGACCCAGGATGCATCGATGACTCACCATCAATAAAAAAAAAAGAAATTCTGACGAAATGCTACTTCAAGCTAAATACTTCTCTTAAGTTTCCACGTTAAGCTTCTTACGGAATAACTCGGCTAAACTTTACATACAGAAGGATCTGTTACTCTTTATTTATTACTTTCCTCTTTCCAAAGCAATGCAGAACTCCAAATCTCCAAATTTTTGTACTCCACAATAAATATAAAATTTACATAGACCCACAGAATTTAAAACAAAGCGCTGTGACGGTCACATTGCACAATAAAAGTAGGAATAGTAAATAAAAACAACAAATCTAAAGCTAGCCTTTGGGATAAAACCCGGTTGTGCTGGAAAAAGTGCTAACTCGTAAGAAATTTCTCAATAGGGTTGCGACAAACTAGTTTCAAAACTCTCTTTCGTTGAATTTCAAGTTTACTTAACTATCCTTACTACTGATTGTTCTTATTGGTAAGTTTTTAAAGGACTTGTAATAGGCTAAAGCTGTCATTGTTTGTGTAACTTCTAAGAGGTCGATTTTACTACTACTTTGTTCTTGAAAAATTCTTGTGCGCCCGAATCTACACAATCACATCAACCTGCCTACGTTACTTATCGTTTTTTTTTTTTTCTGAATTGTTATGCTTTTTACGCGGCTGTTAAGAGGTATGGTGTGATGTTAAATGACCTTCCTCTAGGGTTGGGTTATCTGGGAAAATATCGAAGTTTAGCCAAAATCAGCAGTTAGACTGGTAAAGTGGACACCAGCCTACAAAGCTGAAAAAGCTTCGGATGCGACTGGGATTCACGCTGAGATGATGATGACTCTAGGATTGGGCTATCAAATACCAAAAAACGTTTCAAATGTAATAGTCGAGCAAAAGGAAAACAAATCGGAAAGCACACGAAGCTGTAACTTATAGTGCGGGCATTTTTATGGGGAAAATTCACTTGAACGATGCCGTAGGTATAAGCTAGTGTAAAATAAAGCCTTTGTTAAACGAAGCCATATCTCTAACAAAGAGACTCCACAAAGGACCCTCTACATTCATAACTAACCAAACGAAACTGAAATATACCGAGGCTCGTTCGTCACTATATTCGATGTTCAACTCGTTTTAAATACATTGTGCGCAACAAATCCGACGTTCACACGCGCGACCCTAGTTTTTAATATCAAATAGATACGAGTAAGTTATTCGCTCGCGGCGATCCAAAGCTTCCGTTTGGCCGACATAAAAAAAAATGAAATGAAAGGTTTTCCAAGTTGCGAATGTTCCAAGTTTAGAATGTACTCGTGGTAGTAGTGTCGTAGAGGATGACGATTAACAGATAAGTAGGAAAGGAGAAGATATGCTGCGCCGAAAACGGAGTTTCTTGCCGATCCCTCTTCATAAGAAACGGTCAGTGGTTTCCCCATTCATTTTTATATTTGAGTTTCTCTATGAACTAGTACTTGACTGCAATCTCGCCTGATGGCAAGCATTGATGCAATCGTTGATGGTAAACGTGCTAGTTTATTAAGAGCCTATTCACTCTAGCCTTGAAAACACTTAAATGGTAGTCAGATGGAAACACCGCCGCTGGCAAATTGTTTCTGTTCCTCTATATACACGGTATAAAAGACGAGGCGAAATGCTTCTTCCGAAACGTAGTGGTGTCAACAAAGTAAGGCTGGGACGGGTCGTCCGATGTTGGAACGAAGATAGGTGAATTAGTCATACAATTCTCGCGCATACTCTCCAAAATGCATCCTATAGTACACCGATAAGCTGGCTACGCCTGTGCTTTAGAAATGTGTTAATCATAATGAATATTTAAGGGCAATAATCCCTTGTGAGTATAATCCACCACCATCTTGGTTAACCAACGAAATATTACATTGCTGCCTGTCGAATTGCATTTTGCAATTTGAAACCACAAGCTGACCGATCTCCTGTGCAAACAACACCTCCCGAGCACAATTCAAATAATGCAACGCAACGAAATTCAATATTTTTCTTTCACGAACAATACTTTTAAAAATTTCCTTTTACACACTGAACCAGTTTTCTTTAAGTTTATATCGCTGTTTGCTTCATAAACATAACATAACGAAGTGAAGCCACGTTTGCGTCGGAACACAAAAACTATGGAGACGATAAAATTCAACGGAGCTAAAACGACCAAATTATATTTTGGCAATGCTTCGGCTCTACTTCTCGTTCAAACAGTGCTGAGATTCAATGAGAATTGGCAAACGCTTTCGATGCTCTGTCGGTAGCATGTACATATATTGGGCCAAGAAATTGTTTCTGAAATTTTCTTCGATTCACAAAAGGCTTGCTTGCATAACTTTAATGTAATCTTTAACATTATTGTATTTAAAACAATGAAAACCCCTCCTACCCAAAAGCATAATAGAGGTTAGGTAAACACATGACCAAATAAAATATGAAATTTTACATAATCATCATAGTAACGATGCTAATGAATTTTGAAATAATCTTTTTTTTTCCGCGAATTAATTCCAACTTCCCCAAAATTTGGTATTTTTTTATAAAGTGGCAACACTATTTTAGACAATATTATTATGAGTGATGCGACCACGTGCCGCGTGTCCAGCCCCTCCCTTCACCCGCGCATGTATGCCTACTGTGTTGCCTACCGCAACTGTATTAAGTTACCTCGCTTTTTCGAAATAATATTTATTTTTTTAGGGGTAATTTTGGTTTTTAATTTAGCCCGGCTTTGTAGGCATTAGTAGAATTAGTTATCGATACCTACAAATACCTTCACGGATCGGACAGAGTTTTCTTTACATATTGTATAGATTCAAGCCTCGATTGCACATTGCAGCACCTTTTGATAGTGCAGTATTAGATCCATAAAAGATGGATGTACACAACTAAATGCAGCCGCATTTAGAGACAAAATTTGATGCCATTCGAGATAAATTTGATGGAATATTTCGCCAAATCTCTCATTCATTTGCGTAGTAAGGATTTCAATTTGGGAATGACGTCTCGTTTAGTCTCTATGGGATTTTGTGCTAATATTATTTGAAGGATAGTAGCTTAACTGAAACTCATGTCAGTTGCAATATACAGTTCTTGTGTATTTTATAGGTTACGGCCATCGAAATGGTTGACTCAAATTTAACTTCAAAAATTTTACATACATACTTACATACGTCATCATCACCTTTTTATCGTCCCACTGCTGGGCACAGGTCTCCTCTCATACAGAGAAGGATTGAGCGTAATCACCACGCTTGCTCAATGCGGGTTGGCGATTTCAGACTTAAAGTCCAGGTTTCCTCTAGATGTTTTCCTTCACCTTTTAATCAATCATTGGTGTCCAAGATATACTTATAAAGTACATATAACTTAGAAAAATTACATTGGTACTTGCCTGACCTGGAATCGAACCCGCACATTCATCTTGAGAGGCTGGTGTTTTAACCACTAGGCCACCACGACTTACATACGTAATCTGCGTATAATGTTTCTACTCCAGGGACACAGAAATATGTGTGGACCGTAATCTACCACGCGGGCCCAAGTTCTGGTTGGTAGATGTCACATGTCTTAGAAGTTTTGCCTCTAGGACATGCCGGTTTCCTCACGATGTTTTCTTCATCGTTGTGAGAGCAGTGCTTATGAAATAATTTACACAAAGTAGTGCGCACCTGACGGGATTCGAACCTACGACATACAACTTGTAAGTCACAGCCGACACCATAGGGCCATATTTCGTCATTAATATTTTATTATTAACTAGCGGCCGCCAGCGACTTCGTTCGCGTGGAGTTAGTTCTGCTCCGCTCCTATTAGTCACAGCGTGATGTTATATAGCTTAAAGCCTTCCTTCCTTTGGATTAATGGGCTATCTTACGCAAAAAGAATTTTTCAAATCGGTCGAGTAGTTCCTGAGATTACCGCGTTCAAACAAACAAACAAACAAACTCTTCAGCTTTATATTTTAGTATAGATACTATGTAAAATACCTGACAGCAATTCCTTTCAGGTAAAAATGATTCAATAGTAATAATAGGCACAAACCAGACAACTCGCAAGTTACTCTACTCAACATGGCTTGCATGCATGGCTGGCATGGAGGCTAGTTAATAGCTTGTCGTCAATTACCTCGATACCACTTTTTTTATTTGATAGCAGTAAGCCACACAAACACAATAAAAACATAATAACATAATTGTTGAAAAATTTCTGTCGCTTAATTTAAGTGGCAGTGAGCGGGGCACATTGCACGTAGAACCGATGACCGATGGGGCAGTAAGGTTCTGGAGTGGCGGCCAACGTATTGGAAGACGAAGCGTACTGTTATGGTTTCCCAATGTTAGGGAAAACCCTTAATTAACAGTAATATATTGATTATATAGATTTCTGTATAAAATGCATTATCATCATCTTTAGGCTAACTTTGCGTCCCGCGGTCCTGTGGAGCCAGTCCGAGCGCAACCGTTAAGCCGGCTACATCATATTCTGTCGCGTGTCTGCCAGTTCATTTTTTATTCAAGTTCAAACCCGAATTGTGTCAAGGCTAAAGCCCTTAATAAATTACTACTTCCATGTAACCAACAAAGTGTTTTTTTTTAAAAACTGTTTCTCGGATTCTCGTATAACATTGGTGGCAGCTTAAGGGATTTTAGTAAAAGGAAATCCTCGGAACGCCTCAGTTCAGTGAACTTTTGTGTTGTGACCGTGACCGTGAAAAGTGCCGAAATCTTAATTTCCAAATCGCTGTGTCCTTTCATTCAACATCGCTGTATCCTGCTGGTTGAACCAGATCGTCACGTGCCTGTCAATCGGGCATACTCCGAATTCCAACCACTCATCTCGAGTGAGTTCTCCGAGCTCCGAAATGATTCGTGTCGCCGTCACAGTTGCATTGCTCCTGTGAGTACATCTATTCTATAAAAAAGTGTTATTTCGTGTTCATGTGAGTACATCTATTCTACATAAAAAAAATACAGTATTCCGTGTTGCAAAATTAGTGCTGGTGATCATACTCGTTTACAAATTTCATCGTAATTCTAAACTAAATTGAAACTTATAATTGAACTCTATATAAGTACTTTTAATAATATTTAGGAGATAAAATAATTCCAGTGTATTAAGCCCTTATCATACTGTTCCGAGAATAGTGCCGCATTCCATTTCAATAGCGCACTTGCACTCTGCCTTATCTTTGTTTTGTCTACGATAATGCCCAAAGACGAGCCTGTCGTCATGTCTAAGGAATTAGATATAAATTTCATCAGCAAATTCATAAATAAATTCGATGGTAACCGGGAGAAATTGAGCGCATTTTTAAATAATTGCAGAAATGCAATCGGCCTTACGTCATCACATCAGCAAGACATAGTTTTAAAATATATTTTAAGCCAATTAGAAGGCCGTGCTGAGAGTGCGTGCTCAATTAAAGAGTTCGAAAACTGGCAGCAACTGGAAGATTTTCTCAAAGATCAATTTGGCGAGAAAAAACACTACGCTGCACTACTCTCGGATCTTCAGGACTGCTGTCAGTCTAATAGCGAGACGGTTAACCAGTTCGCACTTCGAGTAGAGACGTGTCTAGCCAAACTATTAACTGAAATTAATATATCAATACCCACTAAAAAGAAAGGCGAATTGGCTGGCCGTGTCGCCGCAATGCAAGACTTAGCATTATATTCATTTATTAGTGGCTTGAATTCTCGATTGTCTACCGTAGTCAGATGCCGTGACCCTGAAACTTTAAATGAAGCCATTGGCTTCGCTGTGTCCGAAGAGAAGATTTTACATACTATTTCCAAACGAAATCCGTCAACAACTAACAGCCATTCACTTAATCACGGACGCTGGCCTCAACGCCGCTTCCAACAAAACCGAAATCATACACAGCAAAGTTATCCAAATGAATTTAATAATAATAAACCATCAACATCAGGCCCTCCAGTGTGCCGCTATTGCAAAAACACGGGCCACACTATTGAGGAATGTAAGAAACGGGAATTCAATAATCGCTTCAGGGATTTAAATAATCAAAGACCATTTCCAAAGCGTTACCAAAATAATCAAGCTCAAATTCACGCGATGAATAGTAACGAAGGTGAAAATGTCGAAGTGGACGATTTAAACGAGTAAAGGGCTCACGGTGGTACCTCGTGAGACCCAAACATCAAATTTTAAAATATCGCCGTAACAAAGGTACCAATGCTATATCCTCTGTATCCTCTGTATCCCCTAAAAATAGGGACTCGCGAATTAATCGCAACACCACTGTATCCTCTGTATCCTCTGTATCCCCTAAAAATAGGGACTCGCGAATTAATCGCAACACCACTGTATCCTCTGTATCCTCTGTATCCCCTAAAAATAGGGACTTGCGAATTAATCGCAACACCACTGTATCCTCTGTATCCTCTGTATCCCCTAAAAATAGGGACTTGCGAATTAATCGCAACACCACTGTATCCTCTGTATCCTCTGTATCCCCTAAAAATAGGGACTCGCAAACTCATTGCACTGTATCCTCTGCACCCTCTGTATCCACTAATATCGCCTCGAACTCAACTGCTCCTCACCCAATACCTGAAACAAAAATTTTTGAAATTAATATTGGTTCATTTAAGAAACGCTTACCTCATATCCTTGTCCATTCCTCAGTGTCGAATACTACCATATCTCTCCTCGTAGACTCTGGTGCCACTGTGAGTGTACTGAAAAAATCTTCCATACAAATACCAGTCGATATCTCAACAGAAGTAATCCTATTGAAAGGTATCGACCCCACTAATCAACCTACACCCACAATGGGCCACTTTCCGCTTAAATTAAAAATAGACGATGAAATTACTGTTATACATAAATTCCATATAATACCCCGAATATACTTACCTTATGACGGTATACTCGGCACTGATATGCTACTCGCCTTTGGCTGTACAATTGACTACACTCGTGAAATCTTGAAAATAGGTGAAAATGAAATAAAGTTACATTTCAATGAACCAATTTACACAATTCCTCCCAGGTCTGAAACTATCATAGAATGCTCCGTGTCCAACCCAGAGGTGAAAGAAGGGCTCGTACTAGACCAGTGTTATCACGAAGACTTGTTGATCGCTAATTGCTTAGTTGCAGTCAAGGAAAATAAAAGAATCAATTTATCAGTGATCAATACCTCTGAAACCCCTATTACCTTGAAGTCTAATTTAGATATCACACTTACTCCTTTAAGTTCCTTAAGCGAACTTATTAATCCAGTAGACACGCGTGCAGTTAGTCATATTGAAAACGTAGACTCTTACCTCCGAACCCAGGAAGTATTAAACCTTCTTAGAATATCTCACCTTAACCCTGAAGAAGCAAATACTCTTCATGATGTTTGCTCTGAATACTCAGACATATTCTTTATCCCTGGTGATAGACTATCTCATACAAATGCACTTAAACATAATATAAAAACAAGCGATCAAAATCCAATAAACACAAAATCTTATCGGTTCCCAGAGGTACACAAACAAGAAGTTAAAAGACAAATTGACCAAATGCTGGAACAAGGAATCATAAAACACTCAGAGTCTCCATGGTCCTCGCCAATATGGGTTGTACCAAAAAAGATTGATGCATCCGGTCAGCAAAAATGGCGCATAGTTATCGATTACCGAAAACTGAATGATATCACCATTGGTGACAGCTACCCTATTCCGCAGATATCCGAAATCCTAGATCAGCTGGGTCAGAGTAAATACTTCTCTACCCTTGACCTTGCATCTGGATTTCATCAAATTTTAATTAATGAAGAAGATGCTTCTAAAACGGCATTTAGTGTACCTCAGGGACATTACCAGTTCACAAGAATGCCATTCGGCTTAAAAAACGCACCCGCTACCTTCCAACGTTTAATGAATACAGCTCTCACAGGCCTTCAAGGCATAAGGTGCTTTGTGTACCTAGATGACATAGTTATATATAGTCATGACTTGAATTCTCACATCGAAAACCTTGCGTCAATATTCCAAAGGCTTAGAGATTACAATCTAAAACTTCAACCCGATAAATGCGAGTTTCTCCGACGTGAAGTCGCATATCTCGGCCATTTAATAACTAAGGACGGTGTAAAACCTAACCCTGATAAGATAAGATCGGTAACTCAATTTCCTACTCCCAAATCTCCCAAGGACATTAAGTCCTTCCTCGGACTTGTGTCTTATTATCGTCGTTTCATTGATAACTTCGCGAAAATTGCAAAACCTCTAACGCAACTGTTAAAAAAGGACGTCCCTTTCCTATGGGAAAACCAACAACAAGTCGCTTTCGATGAACTCAAACATAAACTTACCTCTGCTCCTGTTCTTATTTATCCGGACTTTTCTGCCCCTTTCATCTTAACTTGTGACGCCTCTAATTATGCCATTGGTGCAGTTCTCAGTCAAGGCTCAGTCGGTAAAGATAAACCAATAGCCTATGCCTCTCGAACCCTCAACAAGAGCGAATGTAACTATAGTACCACTGAAAAAGAACTCGTCGCCATCCTGTTCGGTTGTAAAACCTTTCGCCCTTATCTCTATGGGCGAAAATTCCTAATCATTACAGATCATAGGCCATTAAAGTGGTTATTTAATCACAAGGATCCTAGTAGTAAATTACAGAGATGGCGCTTGAAATTAATGGAATATGAATATGAAATTGAGTATCAAAAAGGAAAACTAAATGCCGCTGCTGACGCCTTATCGCGATATCCTGTAAACCCAATTCAAACATCAGAAAGTGATCCTGTCCCGTCTACTTCTAATCAAAACACAGAGGACCCCTCATCTCGATTTAGCCCTCTAACTCTCGAGGATCTCGATATCCAACTACCTCCTGATGCCCTAAACCTTGACAATAAACTACCGTCGGTAGAGCTCTTAGAAAATGATGATTCACTGCCAGGAATCGATAATCGTTCTACGCCATCTACATCTAACAAATCCCCGAATACCACGACAAATCCTCTTCGTGACGACAATTACAGCAAATTCCTAAAAGCAATGAACGATAAAAACTTTAATAGTAACGCTAAAATCATAGAACACAATGAAAGCATCCTAAAAAGTAACTGTGACATCCTTGTCATACCTACTTCCATCGACCTCGATGCATCCAATCCTTACATAGAAGAAATACTAAGTAGCCTCGAAAACTCTAAAGACTTCTTAGAAAAGGAAAGATCTCTTTATTCCTTTATTTCAATAGATCATAAAGGAAAATCAATATATTTTCTGTTCACTAAAGTATACCATTTTGATAGCAGTTCATATGACGAAATCTATAAAAGTTTACTAAATCTTCGATCCGATATATTACGCGAGTCTAGCGATGCTGACTTAAATTTAGCCATCACTGATTTTAAAAATCCTTTCGACAAACACATCTGGGCAAAAATATACAACATGTTCTGCTACATCTTTAACGATACCCAAACATTAGTTCATATTTACCACAATACAATAATTTACCCTACACCTTCAGAGATACCCAAAATACTTCGCGAAAACCATGATATTCCTATTGCTGGACATCTAGGGTCAACGCGAATGTTTAATCGAGTTAAAGAAAGATATTTCTGGAAAAACATGCGAACAGATATCGAAACTTACGTAAGGGATTGTTCCCAATGCCAAAGTAATAAGGCCCTAAGACAAATTAATAGATCACCAATGCAAATAACTACTACTTCCACCAAACCATTTGAACGACTTAGTCTTGACCTTGTGGGCCCTCTTCCGGAAGCTGGCCTCACAAAGCTTAAATTCATTGTTACATTACAAGACGACCTCACTAAATACTCCCTCGCTTACCCTATCGCTAATGCGACTGCGGAAGAAACATGTGAGTGTCTAGTACATTTTATTTCTGTTTTCGGTATCCCGAAAACTATCTTAACTGACCAAGGCACAAACTTTACTGCAGAACTTTTTAAAAGAACCTGTAGTTTTCTAAAAATAAAACAAATATGGTCTTCCCCATACCATCCTCAAACTCAAGGTGCACTTGAACGCAGTCACTCTACACTTAAAGAATGCCTTAAATCTTATGTCAACGAAAATCATTCTGATTGGCATAAGTATGTCTATACAGCTATGTTGGCATATAATACCTCTACCCACTCGACTACTAATTTCACACCATACGAGCTCCTCTTTGGTCAAAAGCCTTTTATCCCGGATTCTGTCTACGAATTGCAACCAGACCTTACGTATCCGGAATATCTTAAGTCTCTACATCATCGTCTGAAACTTTCGCGTGAAAAAGCCATTGAAAATATACAGAGATCTAAGGAAAGATCTAAACAATATTACGACACCCGTTCGCGACTTGTTCAATATAAGGTTGGAGATTACGTGTATCTCAAAAATCATGTACGCCTGCGTAAAGCTCTCTCACCGATTTGGAAAGGACCGTATAAGGTTGTAAAAGTCAATGGTAGAAGCACCTTGACCTTGCTTATAAATAGACGTCATGTGACGCACCATTACGATGAAGTCAAATTAGCCCCTAGATCTGAAACGTAGTTAAGTACATAGTAACCCTAGTTATGTATATGTTAAGAACTAGTTTTAAGTGTATTATAATTTTAATTTTATTCTATTGCAGTAATTCTGCGCTGGGTCAAGAATTCATTACGCCCTTGACGAACAGTCCTGGCATCTACTTCGACCCTGTAGGTTCTCTAAGTTTAGTTGATAGTCACCTCAGCATAGTAATTCCATATGATATATCTTTTATTAATCCGCACATTCTAAACCTTCGTTTTATTCTCGAGAAAGCCAAACGAGTATGTGATAATGGTAAGGTCTTTGATTATTTAGAATGTACAAATCTCTTTGAACCATTGAACACCCGTTTTAAAGATATAGCCCATGACAATGAGGCGATTTTTCACCTAACGTCGCGCCAGTCGAAAAGGTCAGCACTAATAGGATTTGTAGGTACTATATCCAAAAAATTATTTGGCACAATGGATGAGGACGATGCCATACGATATGATAATGCTATTAAGGAGGTGGAAACAGATCAAAAGAAACTAGCTATTTTAATGAAGGAAAATATACTAGTCACCACCTCTACCCTTAAATGTTTTAACGAAACTCTGTCTATAATCAAACTAAATGAAAAACATCTGGAAGATGCAATCGAAGAAATGTCTCAAGATACTCTAAATCTAACTTACGTTTCAAGAGAAATAGGTATTAGGTCCCGTATGCTAGAAGTAACTTCCATGATAGAAAATAGCCTTCTAGCCCTGTCCTTCAAGGTCGAAGATATAATTAACTCCGTTATGTTTAGCAAATCTAATGTCTTATATCCCATTATCCTAACACCTAAAGAACTCTACACCGAATTGGTTGATAATTACAGATTCTTACCCGAATCTAAGCAACTTCCGGTTCCTCTAAACCTAGATAATATACATACTATTCTAAATATATCAGAGATATCTAGTTACTTCAATAAAGGAAAAGTAGTTTTTGTAGTAAAAATACCTCTCATTAATTCTATACAATTAAATGTATATCATAACTTACCTTCACTGGTTCCTCATGATAAAGATAATCCAAAATCATATTCGACTATTATTCCATCTTCAAAGTATATTGGTATAAGCAGAGACAGGTCGATGTACTGTAAATTAGATAATCTTGATTATTGCAAAATAGTTAATAATGATCGTCACCTTTGCGAAACGTCAATCTTGTATTCCTCTTCTGCGACACCTTCTTGTGAGACAGAAATCATTACAAAAGTACTTACTAGTTAAAACTTAGAAACTAAGTTTATTCATGGTCACGTTAGCATTTGGCAACCACTACGCCATAACAGATGGTTATTTGTAATGTCAGAAAGAACTAGAATAAGTATTGAATGAAATAACCCCCAATCTATAGAAATAGAATTTAGTGGTAATGGTATATTGTACTTACCTTCTGAATGTATTGCCTATTGTAAAGACACCAGGTTAATGCCACAAGAAACTCGTGAAATCGTAATGAAACCTATTATCTCTAATTATAATATTTTAAATGATTCTTGTTGTAATATTGAAGCCTTTAATAATATTGTTACGAACTTACCTGTAGTTAATCTTAAGAATATAAACTTAGATTCTTTAGCTTATGATAACCCAGAGATATTGAAAAGTCTTAACAATATAGTTGAGACACCTCATATTGTTTTGTATCAAAAGTACTATTCGGGTATTATGACTGTAATTACAATTTCTGTAATGTCTTTTGTTATTTATAAACTGTATAGAACTGGCATACACAAAAGAATAATGAAATTCAGAGAAAATAAAGACCCTGAAAATAATGATCATGAATTAGACGTTAACCCCTCAAGTATTAGTATGGGACCTTCCCTTCGAATCGGCTAACATGCATCTCATTAGATTAAACGTAAACTCCACTTTTAAAGGCGTAGTTTACTCTAAATCGGGGGGCTGTTATGGTTTCCCAATGTTAGGGAAAACCCTTAATTAACAGTAATATATTGATTATATAGATTTCTGTATAAAATGCATTATCATCATCTTTAGGCTAACTTTGCGTCCCGCGGTCCTGTGGAGCCAGTCCGAGCGCAACCGTTAAGCCGGCTACATCATATTCTGTCGCGTGTCTGCCAGTTCATTTTTTATTCAAGTTCAAACCCGAATTGTGTCAAGGCTAAAGCCCTTAATAAATTACTACTTCCATGTAACCAACAAAGTGTTTTTTTTTAAAAACTGTTTCTCGGATTCTCGTATAACAGTACGAAGGCCCCCGACAGGGTTGACCGATGACCTGGTGAAGGTCGCGGCAAACCGATGGTTACGGGTAGCACAAGACCTGTCATCGTGGAAAGCCTTGGGGAGGCCTTTGTCCAGCAGTGGAGAAGAAGTTGAGAAAAAAGAACACAAAAGCAAAACGTGTCGAAGGGACGCCTATCGTGCATATACATTAATAGATATGGAATGATGTTGACAGCCTCCGTGCGTAGCGGTAGCGGACGTGCCCGCTGCGCAAGGTTGCGCGGGTTCGATCCCCGCACAGTGCAAGTATTTGTATGCATGAATATGAATATTTGCACTGGTCTGGTCGTGCCTCGGAAAGCACGTTAAGCCGTTGGTCCCGGTTGCCATACGAACATCTAGTGGCAGCCGTTACGGGTTGTTGGAGCCCTCAAAAGTCCAACAATTGGTCTAACTGCAGTGCTTCGACGTCGCCTTCGGGTTGTGGAGGTCAGACGGCAGTCGCTTCACGGAAAATGTCGAAGTTTAGCCATATCAGTAGTTGGACTGGTAAAGAGGAGCCCTGACTCCAAAGCTGAAAAAAGGCTTCGGATGCGACTGGGATTAACGCTGTGATGATGATAGGTAATAATGTTGGTGTATGAAACAAATCTTTCTTCGACGTAACGAAATTTTCTAAAACAAAGCGTTACTTTCCTCCCAAGGTCAATAAACTGAAGTTAACAACAAACATACTTCGCTATAACAACTGTCAACAAAATTACCATCTACCCGTATTTTCCTTAGAATTCAAATCGGCATGTGTATCCGAGAGCTCGTGCCACCGATAAATCAGACGCACGTGTTACTGATGACCGAGCCTCGTTCTGATCGATGTTACTCCTGGCTATTATGGGCTTGATAATGTAAGTAAGCCTGTTTTGGACGATTTAATATCCAGCAACATGTTTGTAAAAAAAAGAAAAACATTTCTACCAGTGAAGATACCTACCTGTTATTTTTTTAGAATTATTGAAAAGTTTTTTTATTATTATTTATACATTTATTTACACACACATATTTCTTATATGCATAAACTGAAAAGAAAAAAATAGTCTATGCCGCGCAAACAAGCGCACATTACAAATAAGAAAAATAATAGTCACTAAAACATAAAATACAATGTAGCCAAAAGCCTCGTACTCAAGCCTAAAAATAATTTTGGGCCAATTAAACAAACACTAACTTACTGAGTTAAAACATTAACTTACTGTATAAATACCAAAATATAATCATTGAAATAAAATTTTAACTTAGAACTTTCTACTAACATCATGTAAACTAAAACGGTCCTTTGACGCATAAAACAATTTCCAACCCAGCTATTGTAGAAGCAATAAGGTATTATCATGTATTACACTAAAGTATAAAACACTGACAACTCGACCCTCTTTCACGAGCACTAACTTTCTACACAATTATCCCGCATTAAAATGTCATTCATTTTAAAACTGTTCTCAAAGAGTATTTCAAACGCCGTTTCTGACGTTCTGCGATAATTTTCCGCAAAAAATAACATCATCATGTGGCTGGCTTTTGTCAACTTTGTTGGATCCGCTTCCAATCTAACAGGTTTCAGCTGGATATTAGTATATTACATGGAACAAATGCCTATCCCATTGTTATAGGGATACGCACCGATGTCGCTAACAATGGGCCTTATAAGAAAGGGCAATGGAGAGGGCTATGCTTGGTGTTTCACTGCGTGATCAAATCAGAAATGAGGAGATCCGCAGAAGAACGAGAGTAACCGACATAGCCCGAGGAATTGCAACACATAAGTGGCAGTGGGCCGGGCACATTGCCCGTAGGACTGATGCCCGATGGGGCGGACAGGATCTCTAGTGGCGACCATGCACCGAAAGACGCAGCGCGACAAGGTGGACCAACGACCCGGTGAAGGTCGCGGGAAACCGCTGGATACGGGAGGCACAGGACCGGTCGTCGTGGAGATCCTTGGGGGAGGCCTATGTCCAGTAGTGGACGTTTTTCGGCTGAAATGATGATGATGACTGCCTATCCTCCACGACACAACACAATAGTTCTTGCGTGGACTGGTTGTGAGATTTTTGGACTTCTATTTGACTGTCCACGATTGACAACCGGAGCCAATGGCATTACGTCCTTTTTGAGCCACGGAGGATTTGTTATTTGGAGTTTGACATTCGAAACTTACCCATTAAACGATTTAAAAACTATATAAAGCCAAACTTGATATATAAAGCCAACAGATAATTTAGAAGACAATAAAGCTTGGGACTGAGCTGCTCGCTCTGTTAAGCATTGTTATTACGCAATATGCGTAATTATGCTACAATTATGACATTTTAAATACCGTTTTTTTGTTAAATCACGTGAATTATTGAAAACATTTTAATTTTTAATGTCTGGTCTTGAAAAAAGACTATGATCCCTGAGTTTGTTTCGGCTTTTTCTTCTCAGAAGTAGTCAGGAAATGCCGAAGCAAGGAAATATGACGTTCAAAGTAATCAGCGATCCTACTTGCTTAATAAATGATTTCATTTCATTTGTGATGATGGTTATATTGGAACCTATCCCCAGATCAACCGCACCATGCACAGCTTAAACTAATCGACCCGTTCGGCTGTTATTTGTATTACTTATCCATTAGCTCAGCAGAAAAAGATGTAACCAAAAACGGTTTTTGTGCAATCCGTTCAGATCGTTCAATTTTCGTTGGATTCAGTTTTGAGAGGAAACTAATATGAAGCATTAGCTCCGACTGAATCCCGGGATCTGGGATATGTCGGGATTTTTATTTTTATAACCTCGAAATGCATCTCTGGATTGTGCTTTTGCTATATAATTTCGTGTCCGTTCAATACCAATTCGATTTGCAAGGTTTCAGTAAAACGGTTGATTTTTCTAAATATTGTGCTATAACTTTTTATGTTGAATCTAAAATCTTTTCTGTTTGGAGCTGAAAACCAATATCATGGCAGCAGGACCATTATTATTAGTGCTCGTATTTGAAGACCAGACTTTTATGGTAGTGTGGTTTTCTATCAAAACATTACTAATAGATCCAGTCAGTGTCATAAATCCTGAATCTGATAAACCCCTACAGCCATTCTAGACTTGCTTAATTGGTAGCACATCGGATGGTCTGAAAAATCAAGGGCGACTAAAATAGTCAGTAATTGGCCAGAAAAGGCAGGAAATAGGTTATTTGGAATTTAATATGTATTTCATCATTATTCTTCTCCATAGAAACTGCCGTTATTTTCGAATCATCAAATAACCTCTCCCACTCTGGGCGTAGCGAAGGGCGTGTCAGACTTTTACTGACTATAAGCCACCCGTGCTACTTCATTGCCATTGCGCTAGGGCCACATTATCTCTTTCGAAGAACCCACGGAAAGCAACTACCATCTAATCTCCTCGTCTCGTCCCCTCGTCCCCCCCCCCTTGGGTGACTGGCAGAGAATATCTGAGGATCAGTACCTGCTGATCGGTGGAACAGCTCCATACTGGAACTTTGGTTAAACCTATATGCCACAGTAGCGTATTAATGAATAGTTAGTAGTGTTTTTCTGGAAGATGTAATTACTAATACCGCTACGTACGTACTAAGTCTTAAGTCGCGTGTATACTAAACAAATGGCCTACATGGATGTGTCCAATGTAATAAATAGATTTGATTTGATCTGATTACGGCCTCATTGTACCTTTTTTGTGTGCGAAAACTTTAAAGAAATGCCGCTAGCTCAAGGAACAGCACCAATTGTAAATCCTAAGATGATGATGAGCTTCCTCTGACCAAACGGGTAGTTTTATTAAAAAAAAATTGTCAAGTGCGAGTCGGACTCGCGCTTGAAGGATTTCGTACCCTTATCAATACAAAAAAAAACTGTTTTCAGTACTCGTTATTATAGGGGCAACAGACGTGCTATCGCCTGTACATGTATAGACGAGAGCAGGTCAAGCTACCTGAAACTATCAAATATTCCCACTCAACCTTCCTTCATGCTTTAATCATAAAGTTTGAAATCTAATTTAGAATTTTGGCAAATTGTAGTTGCTTGATGTGCTGTCGTCTGTACATAATCTGTAAAAATTTCAACTGTCTATTTGTCACGGTTGGTGAGACGGCCTTGGTAATAGACAGAAAGTGGAGTTTTAGAAAATAGTGTCTCATTTTTACCTTTTGGGTATGAAAACCTAAAGACGACCCATTTTCTTTCATAAAACAGTTCCTCTGACAGCAATACCAACACATAGGGCAATACTTCACAATAACCCAACTGAATAGTGATCCCCTAAAAATAAGACAAAAAAATAGCGTCTATCCTTCGCTTGATGCCTACGTAATCGTTTGAGTGGCTTCCCGTGTATCCTTAATATGAATAAATCGGTCGACAGGGACTGTAAGGCTATGTACGCACTAGAGGAGGCAAGTGACTATACAGACCCATATTGGAGCATTACGAGCTTAATCGACGTCGCTACTGCGAATTGTTGTGACATTTTACACGATTTTTCCGTATTTACACGATTCTTCTGTTTGGATATCGGAATTGCTTTTGTTTGAGGGTTTAAGGTTCTCACTAGTGTAGGAAATCAAATGACTGGTTTTTATTTTTACTGACGGTTCATCATATTTTTTGTTTTTGATGCAATCGTTGATGGTAAAGCCACTTGATACCCACACCCTCGATGCGGTATAAAAAACGAGACTCGCCGTACGACGTGTCTTTCGATGATGGAACGGAGATGGGGGAATTAAGTCGTGTATTTCCCGCGTACACTCTCCGATAGGCTAGCTACGCTACGCTTGTGGCTAGTTATCAAACAATGTCTAAACATTGTTCATTACCTATTCAGGGTTGCCAATTAGCGTCTTCGCACGCCTCTGCATTGAGTCCAAAGTAGCCAGGTGACATTTCGCAGCGCCAGCCCAAATGTGGCTACAGTACTCCACACACGAACGGACCTGCGCTTTGTATAACATTAGAAGCTGTCCTAGTGTGAAGTACCGCCGGACTGGACGGTAATTCATAATGTTGTAATGCTAAAGTTTGTATGTATTATCTTTGACGCAAAAATTTGGCACACATAACCTGGATTAAGACAGGATATTTTGGATGAAACCGCGGGGTGCTGCTACTACATACCTTCTAATATTTTTTCTGAGCATTAGCTTGTAAAAGAATAATAGTTACGCATTTCCTTATATGAACGTTTTTATATGTGAACCATTTTTTATGTTTACCTGTGGAGTCCCACTGTCCAAAGGTCTTAATTAATTTTGCCAACCATGTTTTTTTACTAACTCCAAAAACATTGGTCGCTAAATATCGTCGTTTCACTACGAGATATTTTTGTTTCCAGTTAGCGATTCGGATGAACAATTTTAATATTTTGTGACAGGCTAAATACCTAGAGTCTGTCCCGAAATAAAATTCGGAACCGGCAAGAGAGAAAATGGTTCTTTGAAGCGAAAACTGCCTCCATTTTTATAAGAAATATTGTTACGATGGTCTGTTAAATCGTTGATGAAGACAAACGCCCTAAGTAAACGTTCCCTTTTCTTTTTAGGGTTCCAAAGAGTGTTATTTTTAAGGACGGATCCTTGTCCTGTCCGTCTGTTTGTCACATCTTTTGAACCATAATGCGCCGATTACGGGAAGTATTTGATTGAAGACTGTGCTGACCGTTAATGTCTGGAGTCCTGTTTAGAGTTATAACTAGCAGCAGGGTAATTGAGTAACAAATTAAAAGTAGCAATGGATTTCATTTTGACAGTTCAACAGCATTCATTGCATTATTTAAGTTGTTGAGCAGATACATGTTCGATCATACGGTGCAATGGAATAGCAATAAACTTGAAAATGATTCCAACTGATAGTAGTGGTGTGTTTCGCAATTAGGGTGCAGGGTGTCAAGTTAGTTCATCCTCTATAGAAAAGGGAGAATCCTTCGATCAGACGGGTGTTGTGTCTTGCGGGCATTTTTATTATAGAAGCCAAGAGTTATAGACAGTGAAAGCATCAGAATGCTGTTCTTCAATTAAATGGCACTTCGGTTTCGATTTTAATGTACGGGCGACAACATATCATCATCATCATTTCAGCCGACAGACGTCCACTGCTGGACATACGCCTCCCCCAGGATCTCCACGACGACCGGTCCTGCGCCTCCCGCATCCAGAGGTCTCCCGCGACTATCATCACTATCGGATCGTCGGTCCACTTTGTCGGGGGCCTAACCACGCTGCGTCTTCCAGTGCGTAGTCGCCCCTCGAGAACCCGTCGGTCCCATCGGCCATCGGTCCTACGGGCAATGTGCCCGGTCCACTGCCACTTTAGTGTTGCAATTCTTCGGGCTATGTCGGATACTCTCGTTCTTCTACGAACCTCCTCTTTCCTGACTACAGCATATGAGGCTACCCGAAACCCTCAAATATCCCCACTCAACGTTCAGCCTTAATGCTGTAGCGATAAAGATGAAAATCTAATAAAGGATTTTGACAGATTGTAGTAGCTTGATGGGCTGTCGACTGTACCTAACATTTCGTAATTAAGGTTTGGAAAACTTAAGTGTCACTCAACTTGTGTTGAAGACTGAGTTATAACCTTCGCATTGTTTTCGCTACTTCGCAGTTTCTTACGTAAATAATGTAAATACAAGCTGATTAAAATAATAAAACGCTAGTTTTTCATGTCAAGATGGGATAAATTAAATGTCTGGCCTTTTCACAGGATGGCAGAAAACTAGAAAGATAAAAAGATTTTTTTACTATCCGTAAATACTTGCTTTTGTAAACCACAAGGAGATTATTCATCGCACAAAAGCTGCATTAGTTGTGTATAAAATCCTTTGGTCAATAATTGTGATGTATTTTAATGGAATTGAAACAATTATTCGGATTGAACGGGCAGTATGAAAGTAGTACCTATTAATCCTCTTATTGATTGGTGGATTAAATGATAGTTAGTGCGGACTCTCGTTGCCGCTTGTGAGATTAAATCCTTTTTAAAGTGGTCAATTTAGTTTTTATTCGATTCCATTTTTTTTATCTGTTTACTGATATTTTTTTTTTTCAGAATTCTGCTTTGCATTTAATATTTAATATTTTTTTGGTCAAAACGATGCCCTTTGATTAAGAATGGTTGTCAGACCTTAGGGCTTCTGACTTCCAGTACCTATTATCACAAATGTACGAACCACAGATGGAATCAACGGTTTAACGAGTTTTCCAGGGCCGTGGGGTATCGAAATGTGATTGATGGTCACAGGTCCGTGGCGCAGCGGTCAAGACGCCTGCATGCGACTTGGAGGCCCTGGGTTCGATCCCCGGCCAGGTCATGATGGAAAACGATATTTTACTGATTGGTCTGGGTCTTGGATGTTTATCTATATGTATATGTATTTATTATAAATATAGTATCGTTGAGTTAGTATAACACAAGTTTTGAACCTTCTTTGGGGCTAGCTCAATCTGTGTGAATGTCAGTAAAAAAAAAAAAAGAACCACTTCAACAATAAGAAATTTGATTTTCTCAAACAGAATTAAAAAGCAATGCATGTAGGATCTTAATTAAGAACGACTCACGACATGTCTGCCATTTCTCATGGCGTGCAAATTATTTTGGGCACGGACGACAGCAGGTCAAGCTACCCGAAACTCAAATATTCCCAATCAACCTTGAGCCTTAATACTTAGGAAATAAAGTTGACAATCTAATAAATCTGACAGATTGTAGTATCTTCATCATATCAGCGTTAGTCCCAGTCGAATCCAAAGCTTTTTCAGCTTTGGAGTCTGGAGTCCGCTTTTTACCAGTCTAACTGCTGATTTTGGCTAAACTTCGATATTTTCCGTCAAGGTAATGTTAAAATATGATCATCATCATCATCCCAGCGTTAATCCCAGTCGCATCCGAAGCCTTTTCAGCTTTGGAGTCTGGGGTCCGCTTTACCAGTCAAACTGCTGATATGGCTAAACTTCGACATTTTCCGTGAAGCGACTGCCGTCTGACCTCCACAACCCGAAGGCGACATCGAAGCATTGTAGTTAGACCAATTGTTGGACTTTTGAGGGCTCTCCAACAACCCGTAACGACTGCTACTAGATGTTCGTATGGCAACCGGGACCAAGGGCTTAACGTGCTTTCCGAGGCACGACCAGACCAGTGCAAATATTCATATTCATGCATACAAATATTTGCACTGTGCGGGGATCGAACCCGCGCCACCTTGCGCAGCGGCCGCGTCCGCTACCGCTACGCCACGGAGGCTGTCCGAATAACGTCATACTGACATCAACCAAATCATACAACTTCCTGATATTAATGTTAAAATATGATATTTAATGAAATATTTTCTACAGATATCATTAGTTTTAAGATTAAATGTAGATCTTGGGCAGAACTTTGTTTTTTTAAAGATAATGTCTTTATCAGTTTAGTTACTCCAAAAGATAACACCATATCTACTGAGAATGACAGATTCGACCAAACCATAGTAGGTCGACAATAGCGTTTTTATATTTAGAGTACATGATCATTTTTATAACGCCTATGCACTACAGCTTACTCTTTTGGCTAGAGTCTCAATTTGCGCTTTCCAAGTTAAGTTAGAAGCATAAAGTAACCCATTAAGCATAGAGTAACCTTCGGTAGACCCGTGCAGCTGTTGATATTTACCCATGAGCCACGGTACTGGGAGAAATCATACAGCCTGAAATTAAATTCACAGTCAGGAGTGTCTAGTTAAAAACCATCAACGTGAAATCCTAGGGATTGATACAGCAGCCGGTTTTGGTTATATTTCAATAAACGGAATAGAATAAAAATATAATGTATGCGCAGGCGACGCGACGATTGGTATAAATTGAGCCGATTGTTATCCGAGCGATCGGTTCGGCTTTGCGTAGTTATATATTGTTCATATGTGCGTTTTGTGTCGCTATAGGGCTGTACGGTAACGGTATTTAATATACAGATCCAGTTTTCATAAAATGCTTTACTACTTCAGCTGTTATTTCCGACACGGGTATCGCTTCCGTCCATCGTGTAAATCGATCTATCATAGTAATTAAGTACCTATGTCCATCGCTACAAGGTGGTAATGGTCCAACAATATCTAAATGAAGATGAGAAAAACGTGTAGCCTCTGAAAATTGTTGCAGTTCTGATTAATTTTAGGTCATAGGGGTAAATCGTGCGTTAAAAAGGTTCACTTCTAATGTAAAAAATAAACTGTTAGTGTAATGCCAAGTTTTGCTAAACTTTATATTGAAAATATTTTGTGGATGACTTTGTATTTAAATGTTATTTTGCGTTTAAGAAAGGGTTACATTGAAAAAATAGAGTTTCAATAAATGAAAGTATTTTCGTGTTATGCTATTTGCTTTAGTTTTGTTTAGATTATATAGATTGCTTTAAGTAAGTAGGTTTAAAGAAATTAAATTCTTATATCTACTTACAAAGATACTAAAATCACAACATATTCATTCATTTCATTCATTTTTGTTCATTTGATTTCATCCATTCATATTTCCGCTACTACATATATTATATTTCTTTTAATAAGCAATTTGAATTATATTTATTGTATTCTTTAAGGTCTATTGCCCATTCTTCTCTGTATGAACCTACGACGCTTTAGAATAGGTAACTAGGTTTATTTATTTTCAGGTGTGATGTTGTAACACCCATATGTCAGTGGCAGCCCTGCGCATCAAGCTTACCGTATCCCTACATTTGAATGCACTGGACGAGCTGCACGTTTGATAGACATTTACCATTCTCACATATCCATGCGCGAATATGCTAACCAGCGCGAATATGCGCCATTTCTGTTAATCACGCTTTACAGTAATTATTCATACCATAAATTCTGATGTTCCGGGATTGTTTTGCATTTAATGGCGGTAATTTTGTGAATGTAGGTCGAAGGCTGCTTCTCATTATCGAAGTACAGCGATTGATGTGAGAGGTTAAGTTGCGCTTGGTTAGGTTAGTTTTTGGATGGGTTTGCCAAAGTAAAGGTCTTGTAGTAGTAAAAGATACTGGGATAGATAGCGTGTTTCGTTTGTGAGGTAAAGTGAACATTTTGGCTAAAACGTTGCTTTTTAAGACCTACACTTTGACACCATAATATTGCATATCATATCATATATTACTTATTATGATGAAGTTATTGATTCTGGAGTGGCGGCCACGTGCCGGAAAAGCAGCGTAGGGAGGCCCCAAACAAGGTGGACGGATGACCTGGTGAAGGTCGCGGGAAACTCATGGACGCGGGCAGCACAAGACCTTGTCCAAACAGTCAGACCACAAAGTCTTAGGGGAGGAGTTTGCCCAGCAGTGAACCTCTATAGGTTGAGAAAAAGAATAAGAAAAATCAAAATGACAACTTTCCTACGTCAGTTTGCTAAACATTTATTTTTCCTGACTTTGCTATTTCAGCCAAGACAGATTTTATTATATTAATAAAAAAATAAACGCTCTTTTGTCTGAAAAAGAGCAAAGAAAACCCAATATGTAAAGAAACCCTGTCCCATCCGTGAAGGTGTTATTAGGTATCGATCGATAACTGATTCTACTAATACCTACAAAGCCGGGCTAAACCTAAAAAAGAACCCTAAAAAAGAAATATTATTTCGCAACAGGAGGTAACTTAATACATGTGTGGTAGGCAATACATGCGCGGACGAAGGGGGGCAGGGCACGCGGTACGCGGTCGCATCGCTCATAATAGTACCGTCAAAAATGGTGTTGACAGTTTAAAAAATTACCAAATTTTGGTGAAGTTGGAATTAATTCGCGGAAAAAAAGATTATTTCAACATTCATTAGTAGGTATCGTTAGTATGATGATTAGGTATGTAAAATTTCATATTTTATTTGGTCATATGTTTACCTAGCCTTTATTATCCTTATGGATCGGACGGGGTTTTCACACATTGATTTTACACATTGTATACTCCACCCAACTCGAAAATTTTACAATTAGTTTTATCAACTACTAGCGGCCGCCAGCGACTTCGTTCGCGTGGTTTAGTTATGCTCTGCTCCTATTGGTCTCAGCGTGATGTTATATAGCCTAAAGCCTTCCTGGATTAATGGGGTATTCAACGCAAAAAGGATTTTTCAAATCAGACCAGTAGTTCCCGAGATTAGCGCGAACAAACATACAAACTCTTCAGCTTTATATATTAGTATAGATATCACTCAGTTACTTGGTTGTGGATGTCAGATAGCAGTCGCTGTGTAAAATACTGATATTCAGCTGAATGCAGTAAGACTGGAAGCTGACTCCATCATAGTTGGGAAAAGGTTAGGCAGATGTTGACACGTCACCCATCCAAATCCCAAACATAATCATCCAAATGCCAGCTTCAGCTAATGGCGGCTAGAATTGAATAATTCACTCAATAAATTATCATAATTGAGTGAAACGATGGCTCTAGACCACGCTATTGCGTCTCTATTATTTTAGTTACGTATTACCGTAACCTAATATTAAAGCCTACATAATTTCGGCCTTATTATCATGTAGGTAGGTCAGAGAGTAGAGTGGATCTAGATGGGACAGACGTTGTAAAACATAATATATAACAGGTATAACTTTTTATAACAAGATACCCTCTGCCTTGCTAGACTTGCCTTACAATACATTTAATGCACAAATTAAATCCAAGCTTTGTTCAAAGGCTTATTATTCCGTAAATGACTATTCAAATGATAAGAATAGCTGGTCGCTCTAATTAACTCAAGACAATGTTTGTGTTCTTTCTCCGGCATTAGCTTACTGACACGTTATATGAGTTCATATAATTTACTTTTTTACAATGCATAAATATGTGAGCTGTAACGCCCTTTATACCTGGGGCTTTTATTTAGGTAATAAGTTTTTACTTGCCTAGCCTTGCCATTTCCATTTTAATGATATTTTATTTTTTTTGTTTTGTTTTGCTGGTATTTTGGCGTGGCTAGCTGGCATCATCATCATCATCTCAGCGTTTATCCCGGTTGCATCCGCGGCTTTCGCGTTGGAGCCCGGGGTCCGCGTGGCTAGCTGGCATGTCACTACATATTATAAAACAAAGTCACTTTCTCTTGCCCTACTCTTTCCCTATGTCCCCTTGTATGATTAAATCTTTAAAACTACGCAACGGATTTTTATACGGTTTTTTTCTAAATAGATAGAGTGATTAAAGAGGAAGGTTTATATGTATAATAACATCCATTAAATTGTGAATAAATACTATGATTTTTGAGGTTTCTAATGTGATGTTTGAAAAGTGCTGATTTTTTTGTAAGAGTATTACTTATTGTAGATTTTAGCAATGATCAAAGTTAGTGATACAAAGTTGAATAATTGTTTTATATTTTATTCGTATATATTTCATAGATTTAAAGCTTTTAAATATTTTATATAAATGATGTAAGAGGTTTGTGGTAACTAAAGTATGAAATTCTGACTATAAATGTGAAAATGAGTTTGTTTGTTTGTTACGCTTTTACGCCTAAACTACTGAACAGATTTAGATGAAATTTGACACACAAATGGCTTGAAAGCAGGAATAACACATAGGATTTTATCCCGATATTCCCATGGAACCCAAATTTACGCCGGTGAAACCCGTGGATAAGAACTCACTGTATAATGCAGGAAGTATGTAGTTACAGTGTTCTTATCCATTCACTTTCATGTTAAATTTTATGAATACATGTATCTGTCTCTTTTTATTGTCGATCTTTCGTTTCATCAACTTTCAAATCACAATGTTCAAGAAGTTTTTACTTCAAAAACAAATTAAAATACTTTAGAGGATAACAGTAAACATAACTGGTCAAAAATGCGTATACGTGGATTCTTCTTTTTCAGCCTATAGAGGTTCAGTGCTGAACAAATGCCTCCCCAAGGTTTTCCTAATATTTGAGAATGGGTGGTTCCTAAAAATTGGTGTATGACTAGCTGTCACCCTGAATTACCACATATCATACTTTTATCCTGATATTCCCATGGGATTGAAACGTGTGCGGGTGAAACCACGGGACGCAGCTATCTTGGACGAAATCATGTCAAGTCCTCATCAGATTCCTGGAAGACATATTCTTACATGAGGTAGACATCTATAAATCATAATCTTAGATGAGATAGTCATCTATGATTATGTCTTCCAAGAATCTTGATCTATGATCAAATAACTAACGCTATTTCAGTATTTAGTTACAATTTGCATATTTTACTCGAGAGTCAGTTTTGTTTAAGGGTTGTTGAACTTTTGACAGCTAAGCCACTAGCGTGATAGTCAAGTTTTGTTGGTGTTTCGGTGCTTGCTCAGAGAATCACTTCTTAGTCTAAGTGGATTTCGCAAGGACCAAAATTATATTAGCAATGGCAACTAAGTTACATAATTTGGGAAAGTACCTATGACTTCGTCGAAATAGAGTTAGAAACGGAAGCCGGGAAAAAACTAAAGTAAGAGACATTTTCACCACTGAGAAATCAAAATCAAAAGTCATTTATTCAAATTAGGCTGAGAATCAGCACTTTTTGAACGTCAATATTACAGAAGACAGTCCCCCAAAGCGCCCACCCATCGACACTGCCAAGTGCTTTCGCTGGGAAGAGAAGTGAAGAAAACACTGGCCACATAATTAGGGAATATCAAGCGAAGTGGAGTGAAAATATAATATTACAATATATAATACATTTTTTTTGTATTGATTGATATTGGCGCGAGCCTATTCGCGCGAGTTGGAATCGCACCTGCAACCTAATCGGCGAACACAGTTTTTATCACTTGATTGCGACTAGTTGGGATCGTTTGGACCGAACGGACCAATGGGCGGTCCAAACGATCCCAACTGATCCCAACCAGTCGCAATCATTTGACAAAAATGTGTTCGTCGATTAGGCGGCGGGTCGCTTTTGTTCGTGCAAATTAAATAATATTCTTTTTTCTTTCCTACCTACGCACTACGGCTTGGTAAGCCGGTCAGTGATTGTATTTAAACGTAATTAACATTTTATTATAAAAACATTTAAACTCACATACACAAAGCCTTACGACAGCCTCCGTGGCGTAGCGGTAGCGGACGCGACCGCGCCGCAAGGAGGCGCGGTTTCGATCCCTGCACAGTGCAAATATTTGTATGCATGAATATGAATATTTGCACTGGTCTGGTCGTGCCTCGGAAAACACGTTAAGCCGTTGGTCCCGGTTGCCATACGAACATCTAGTGGCAGTCGTTACGGGTTGTTGGAGCCCTCAAAAGTGCAACAATTGGTCAAGCTGCAATGCTTCGATGTCGCCTTCGGGTTGTGGAGGTCAGACGGCAGTCGCTTCACGGAAAATGTCGAAGTTTAGCCATATCAGCAGTTGGACTGGTAAAGGCGGACCCCAGACTCCAAAAAACTGAAAAAAAAAGGCTGCGGATGCGACTGGGATTAACGCTGAGATGATGATGATGACACAAAGAGCCTTACTATTGTTACTTCAAAAAGTATTTAAAAAGCAGTAACTTTTAATTCATTTCAGTCGCTTTACCAAACAATATCCTTTCGCAAATAAAGTATATTTACACAACACTGTTAGCAAGTTCATCCACACAAAAAAAAAAAAACATTCAAAGGTGTAACTACAAAGAGAGAAGCTTTTATTCCCAACAAAAGTATAAAAAAGCGATATAAAAGTATTCGAACTCCATAAAATAATGAATTTCTGTGCTCACGAAAGTGTCTGGGCAAAACCACGGAGATGATTGAAAAAGTTTAATTTGACACTCCACAATATTCTACAGATGAGTAAATGTACAGAACCTTTGGAAGTACTTGCGGAACTCGGAATGTTGGGTGGAAGGACCAATTTTCTTTTTAGAGGTGACAAAAGTTTTTAAAGTGGTCCTTTTAGCCGTATCTACTTGTAAATGTCTACCGTTGTTGTACGAGGGTATTTTAATGTATTTTGATATTTTCTCTTATTAAAACTCAAGAAGGAAATATGATTTTGTCCCGCCAAAAAATCTTGTAAAATAGTAAGACCTTGCTTAAAAATTTGTCTAGCTTTTTCTCATCTGTTGGGGTTGATTTCCATTCTAACCAGGTTGACTTGAGTACTACAATAGTATTTTAGAGATATTGCATGATTTAATGCCTCCATCTCCGTTCCACCAACGGAAGACCCGTCGTACGGCAAGTTACCGCCCTTATGTTGTTGACATCAATTAAGTTAATCTGATATTTTAATTGATTTCTAAATTGAAGAATCTTCATAAAGTTCAGTCATTTGGATAATACAGTTAGTTAACGCCTACCTAAGAAAGTACGATCCGGAAGAAGCGTTTCGCCTCTTCTTTTGTACCGTACATCGAGGGACTAGAACAATTTGCCAGCGGCGGTGTTTCCGTCGGACTACAATTTAAGTGTCTTCCAGGCTAGAGTGAATGCCTGTTCATTCTAGCCTTGAAAACACTTAAATAAGACTCTTAATAACCAGCGCGCTTTACCGTCAATGGTGGCATCACTGTTTACCATAAGGCGGGATTGCGGTCAAGCACTAGTTTATAATTTACTAGCTTTCCGCCCGCGGCTTCGCCCGCGCGGAGTTCGGTTTTATCGCGCTTTTTAGATTTCCCTCGGGAACATCAAATTCCGGGATAAAAGTAGCCTATGTTCTTTCTCAGGCTCTAAAGATTGTCTGTGCCAAATTTCATCAAAATCGGTTGAGAAGTTTAAGCGGGAAAGCGTGACAGACAGACAGAGTTACTTTCGCATTTATAATATTAAGTATGGATAAAGAAAAAAATAATAATGAGAATTTAGAATTAACATTTAGCATTTTAATTAAGGCACAATTTATAAATAACGAACGATTTTTTGTAACTAAAAGAAAAGGAATTTACCCAAAATCGTATAATAAAAACTAAACATACCGTTCTCCGAAAATTACAAAGAATATTGTGAGAAGATTTTTACGTACAAAAGTAACCTTTCCTGGATATTACACATATTGAATTAATTTCCTTTTACCAAGAGACTCTTATTGCTGTATGAAAGTTTTGGGCAACAGTTTGGGTTTCTGGATCTGGCTGACCTTGGCTTAAAATCTTTGTGAAGCAATGCCCATATTACCCTGTTCGCCCAGTATGTATAGTTTGTGAATGTTGGAAGTAAGAATGCACAGTACTGCAACCCCACTCCACTTCAAGTTAAGTAATTATCAACTTTATAGCATTACAATTAAGTTGATGACAGAGTGACAAACACTATTGAAAAAGTGATAAACATGTTTTTAGTTGTAGTTGTAGCTGAACTTCATTATCTAGGACTTACAAGTTATTTTTCCATTAATTCACATTTGTTTTCACTTTTGGCAAATAAATTGCGAACGCGGTATAGCTATATGTACAGACGACAGCAAATCAAGCTACTACAATCTGTCAGATTTCTTTATTAGATTTTCAACTTTATTACTAAAGCTTTAAGGGTCAAGATTGATTGGGAGTACCTGCTGTCGTCCGTACCATAAATTTATGACAGTTTCAAAAATTATCCCAACGCGATACTAAGAATCTTTCAGCATTCACATAAAAAGATCCGTAGTTTCGGCAGAAGTTTTAGGATTTGCCTACTCAACTCTCATGGTCATAAGAACAGTTCCGAGGCAAGAAGTACAAATGAATGACAATACGAATTGACCATATTATTGAAAATACTAATTTTTCATTTGTATTCAACTGCTTTCTTACGGGGCCGTGTCTTCGTCGATGGACTCAGAGAAGCCATTTTCTACACTAAGGTGCATATTCCAGAAGGAAACTCAAGCATTGATCTCTGTTTAAGCATTACTTAAAACTAGTTTCAACCAATCAAATAGCTTGAAACGAGACTTAAGTAGAGCTTGAGTTTTGAGTGACGTTCTGTAATACGGACCTAACACAATTTAAACGTCTTAACTCCATAACCACAACGCAGAAAAGGTACGAAAAACAAGTCGACAAATTCCCTTACTTGAAAAAGTAAAGCTTTACCGATAGTTAGGACCAAATTGAGGGTTCAGCGAACAATATCCAGACGATTAAACCGAGTTATTTCATTAGCACTTGATCTACGGAATTCTATTAGACCCGAGGTGTCCTCACGATATTTAGGGTCCCGTAGCTATACAATGAACTGTTCTTGTTTCTGTGAGGATGTAATTATCTTGTGCCCGGTATCTTTAAATCAGGGCTGTTGCAACTGGTTTATCACTACTCTCCTGATTTATAAATATTTAGGTACAGACTGGCAGCATATCAAGCTGCTATAATACGGAGAATTTCTTTAATAGATTTTTTTTTTATTAGTTATATACTAGTGCTTGACTGCAATCCCGCCTGATGGTAAGCAGTGATGCAATCGTTGATGGTAAAACGCACTAGCTTATTAAGCCTATTCACTTAAAAAAAACTGAGTGAATAGGAAGGAAGACGGCAGTTGATAATGAAATGTTAGCTACATTTGCAACTTAATCGCTAAAGCATTAAGGTCGATTGGGAAAAATTTACAGGTTCGGATAGTTTGAGGTCTGTGTAGTTTATAATTTTTTTAAGAGTTCGCACCATCACAATGAAACTCTTAAACTAGTATTAGAACAAATTTATAAACCATTCACCAACTTACAAGTTTGATAAAATAAAAAATCTTTTTAATTGCTTACTAAAAACAAATTGGGGATTGTTGCTTCGGAATCTGCTAACGTTAGGCCTCCTAGTTGTTGATTTACTGAAAATGAGGGTACCGTAGCTATACGTCAACCGTTATGTTACCAAAAGGATGTAATCTACTTACCCCACTAAATTAAGCTAGGGTTTTGTTATTTTAGTATGTACTTTAATAAGTTTAGTGCGTTACAAAGGTGTAGATTTAAGGCCTGTGTAAAATTTTCTAGGGTACCTACCTAATAGTTTTGAAACCCTTAGATGTCGTAAAGGTTGTATTATATGGCCTTATTGGCAGTAAGTTCTTGAAAATATGTCTCGTTTTTATGCTCCATAAAATGGTCCTGAGTGTCGCTGTAATCAAATGAACGTGTAAACCGGTATTAAATAAAAATATACAACGTATTTTTTTCATATCAATCCTGAATACAGTTTCTTTTGTTCAGAATAAGCAACCAAATCGATTCAAACCATTTTTACACCATATTTTATTTTTTCCCAAATACATTTAGAAATGTTTGCAGTGTGGTTACCGAGCGCACAATTCACTTTGCGGTAGATCATAGTACTCAGCGCGTCCGCGCGCCCGCGCCACAGCTGACGCTGTGGACAACGCACCACTCGGCTCGAGCGGTGTTTTGACCACATTTTTGTTGGGACAACCAGGTAAGATAACAAGCTGATACCATAACATCGGCTGCCGGCAGAAATTACCACCAACCGGACAAAGTCTTGCCGCCAAGCGATTCGTAATGTTGCGACATGATGTCTGGTGAAGCCGTCCGGAGGACGGGTCTGAGCAATTGTGTTGCGATGTGTGCCGAGTACGAAGTGCCAAATCTTGTTGTGTCAGGAATTTGGTCGTGGAGGATCTGGATCTCCAGATCAATCTCCCTCTGGCGCAGCATCGTTGGTCGTGTTGTTTGGTGTAACATTGCATCACCCCGCTCAACTGCCGTCTTCTTTCCTATTCACTCAGATTTTTTGAGTGAATAGGCTCTTAATAAAATAGCGCGCTTTATCATCAACGATTGCATCCTTACTTAATAACAGACGGGATTGCGGTCAAGCACTACCTTGTAATTATAAAAAAAAAATGCCACTTTTCTCACGATGTCTTTGTTCAGCGTATGAAAGTATTAAACTAAAGTTAAATAAAATAAATATAATTACTACAATCTTAATAATCAATTTCCACTCCTTAATCTTAAAACCGTTTTCTTTCATCGCCATTTTATCTTCACTCGGAAGCTTTAAAGGGTTAGTCTGCTAATACATTATTTTTATAAGCTGTGTTCCTTATCAAATGGTGCTCAGTTCTGAGTAACAAACTTAATTGGAATGAGAATCATTGTGAATACTAGAGTAACAGTTTAAAAGAATTTGCTTACCGCAACGGATAAAAGCTTTGAGTGGAGCTTTTAGAAATACTGAAATTAAGAATCTTTTAAGTGGACATAAAACGGGTTTTAGGTATTGATTGAGTGATGTCTTTGTTTTACTTTAGAATTTTAAATACTAATTAAACACTATTTGTGATGTACAGTCATCAGCACCATCTCAGCGTTAATCCCAGTCGCATCCGAAGCTATTCAGCTTTGGAGTCTAGGGTCCGCTTTACCAGTCTAACTACTGATTTTGGCCAAACTTCGATATTTTCCAGTTCTGACGTACAGTAATATTAGAAAAAAAAAGAATAAAAAAGATATACAACCATTGACATAATATTAAACTAAGGTAGATAAGTCACTAGCGCATTGAACTTGAAGCGTACAAAAGATTAGAATTCTAATCTCTTGCCTTAGTCACTCTCGATACACATTCCATACGCGCGTGTGTGCCATTTAAGCGCAAACGACAAACACTAGCCATCTTTTTCTTCTCTATGCTTTAGATTGCGCCCCATGTCACTCACACTATACCAACGTGTGAAATGTACGCAGAATAAAAAAGTGTGTATGTCAGCTCCGACGCACGACTGGAGTTTACTCCTTAAGTACGAGAAAAAAAAAAAAAAAAAAATATTATTTTAAAAAATATTTATAAAATAAATAAAAAAAAAAATAAAAATTTAAAAATGCGTATTTATGAAAATTTTAACCAATTTTAAGAAAGTTGATAATAAAAAAAAATTATAAACATTTTTTTTAAATTATTATAATTATTTTTTTTTTAATATAACATTATCTTAATAACTAACAAAATATAGTTGTAAAAAGATAATTATGCCGCTTTTTTAGATTACATTGCACTAAAATAGTAACGCATATAATTCGTTACTCGTAAGTAGGTTTTACCCCTCGGATTTTTCTCATAACGGGCGCCTTATACATATATGAAAATCGATTCTTAAGGAGTAAACTCCAATAAACTCCAAAAATTTGCATGTGTGTGCCGCTGCTCCGATCGGCACATTTATTTCAGTTAATTTGTTAGAGCATATCATATCTGTTTAATATTATATCAATGTATACATTATTTTTTGTTTATGCTACGAAATCTGAAATATGGTTTGTCCAGAATAAGCAACTGAAATTGCGCCAACCCGCATTCAATCCCTCTCTGTATGAGAGGAGACCTGTGCCCAGCAGTGGGACGATAAAAGGTTGATGATGAAGCAACTGAATCGAGTCTAATCATTTTTACACTATGTTATATATTTTTCCCAAATACATTTAGAAATGAAAATATAGGGCAATCGCTAATACTTTATAACATATACACGGAGCATGCACTAATTGAATTGGCATGAACTAAGATGTGTATAATATATAGGTTTACGTACTACTGAGTAAAATTTGGTCCTAGGTTACGCTTTTTCTGAATTATTCAAAAGAATATTGCTAATACATTGCTCCATATGTTAGAAAAAATTATTTGCATAGCTACATTAATAACACAATGAATGTGGTTGGAGCACTAAACTCTCGCCGAATACAATTGGTAAACGAGCTGGTCCTAATTTCCGACAAAGCGGAAAATGTTTTACTGAAATGTCAAAATTAAAAGTTAAAACCATTGCTAATGTTAGTATAGTACGTACATTTCACCTCAATAGACGGAAATACTATAATACACTTCATCCTGGATTATGAGCAAGTAAAAATTACGAAATACAAAACACGCAGCTGAAGTCACGGGCAACAACTAGTGTCTTATAATATTCGTAATAAGGTAGTCAATAGGCTGTTTTTTTTTAAATAAAAAATAATGATATCATAAAAATAAATGCGTTATTCTTGCTTCTAACAATGCCTTTTATTAGTATCTAACAAATCGGAGCATTGTTATCGATAACAGTACGTGTATTATGCCTTTTTATTTTTTCACCTAGAATAACGTAATCAGCATATAATGTTCTCACTCCTGGACACAGGCCTCCTCTCGGTGAGACGGAGTGGGCCGTAATCTACCACGCTGGCCCAGTGCGAATTGGTAGCTGTCACAAGTCTTCGAAGTTTTGGGACTAGGACAGGCCGGTTTCCTCAAGGTTTTTCCTTAACCGTTTTGAAAACGGTGGTGATGAAAATAATTTACACAAAGTAAGGGTGTTACCACACCAATCGAGCGATCGTCGATCGATGCCATCGATCGATGTTAGAATGAATTAGTCGACGTTGATCGATAGTTTCTACCACATCAATCGATCGATAGCCGATAGATACCATCGATCGATGGTAGAATGGATTGGTCGACGTCGATCAATAGTTTCTACTGCAATCGATCGATTGGTTAGTCGACCGGTATCCTTCGACCGGCAATCGATCGATTGCTTAGTCGACCGGTATCCGTCGATCAATTAAAGCTACCATACCAATCAATCAACGTCGACTGATGTCGATCGATGGGATCGATCGACTATCGATCGATTGGTGTAATAACACCCTAAAGCGCCTGACGCCTGACGGGGTTCAAACCTATGAGCTAACAACTTGTAAGTCGCGACAGATACCTCTAAGCCACCGTTACTCACCTAGAATACTCAAAAGGTAAATCTTATTATTTTATGAACGCTAGTTTAAATTTTTTATATATATAAATTATATAAACTAGTGTTTGACTGCAATCCCGCCTGATGGTAAACTGTGATGCATTCGTTGATGGCAAAGCGCGCTGGTTTATTAAGAGCCTATGCGCTCTAGCCTTGAAGACACTGGCAAATTGTTCCAGTCCCTCGATGTACGCGGTATAAAAGTAGACACGAAACGTAGTACTATGATATACCGTTAACCACACTTCAACAATTTCTAAATGTATTTGGGGAAAAAATATACCACGGTGTAAAAATAATTGGAATCGATTCAGTTGCTTATTCTGAACAAACTGTATTCAGGTTTCGTATAAATAAAAATAACGTTGTATACGTATACAGTGTGTATCTGACATCGTAACGCAAACTTCGCGAAAAGGCTAGATCGCATGCCACTAATAAAATTATATTATTATTATTATTTGTGATGATTGCATCACTGCTTACCATCAGGCGGGATTGCAGTCAAGCACTAGTTTATAACTAATAAAAAAAAAAGATAATAATTTATGTCGTTAATGAACGGTTACAGAATACACAGTGTTTAAAAAAGTGTCGGCTCGGCTTTTGAACGTTGCAAGCGTGCCGCCGTGCGAGTTTGTAGGTATGACGTTGATCCCTGATGTGAACTCTATTAAATCAGCTGATAAGATCGTTTTTCGGGTTTTGTTTTCATACTTTAAAATCTTAATGGGTTATAATACATAGTATAGCAATTATGAACGGTCTAAAGTGAAAAAATCTACATATATATTTTTTTAAATTATGAAAAAGCCGACGAAAAATTCCACCACTGGGGGGTTCAGAATCATGTACTGGATCCATGGTACTCGTTTGTGCGTTGATGTCAGATACACCCTTTATATGTAGCACGACATACAGTGCCGAATGCTGCGCTATAAAGAAAGCTCACGAACAAAAGATGCACGTAAGCGAGATGAAGATGCTAAGATGGGCAGCGGGCGTAACTCCACTCGATAAAGTGCGAAACGAGCACATCAGAGGAATTTACAAGGTTGCGCCCATAGCAGAAAAAGTCGCCGAAAGCGCCTACGATGGTTCGGTCATGTCATGAGACGCCCCGAAGATCATGTCATGAAACGGGCCCTAGCACTGCCAGATAACAAAAAAGGTAGACTAGGACGCCCACTAACCACCTGGTGGTCCACAGTGGCCAAGGATTTAGAGCATGCCAAACTAAACATCCCGACAACCCAGGACAGATCATCCTGGCGCAAAAGAACGAGGAGAGCCAACCCCAAATAATGGGAAGTGGCTAGGACAAAGAGAGGCGTATATGTAGCAAGGGCAAGGCTTCTTTGGATACAATATTGGAAGGGTTTTTGAATCATATCTGTAAATGTTCGGAAGTTATGAGAAAGAACACCGTCTGCCACTACGATATTAGGCGCACAGAATTATGGTACAGATTTATCTTGATATTGGCAAGTAACGTGACGTGCAACGTGGTACTTAGTTATTGACGTAGATATTGAAGTCACATTTGTTATGATTTGAATTTAAGAAATATGAAACCGAAAATTTTGTCTTGATTTTTTTTTTGTCGTGTTGAAATCCTTCCTCATTTGACGTCACCCAAAGATGTCGTGTTCTAGTTTATATTTATATAAATAAATAAATTTAGTTTATTTGAAGTAGCGAGACTCATTTATACGAAGACATATACAGGCTGGTCCAACTAGTGACGCCAACAAATTTTTTTTAGTTTCCTCGAATGTTTGAGTAAATCCTACGAGAGGTTGGAAGCAGCGCGACGGTAATAGTTTCTTCAAATACCTATTTTCTAAATTTCTCAGCACTAGGGTCCCCTCCCCCCAAGTGTTATAATTCTTCGGGGAATTTTTCAATCGCTCATTGCTAAATACTGATAATTATTTCCAGTATTTTGCATCCGGTCAGACTAGAAGCCGACCGCAGGCTAGGCAGATACTACTTATATCTAGGGTCAAATCCATAACCCCAAAAAATCTTCCTAAATTAACCACAGCGGAGTTTCCGCCTAACATTTAAAAATAAGCCTCATTCAAGTTGGAATTAAGTTTAGAAGTCATCTTATTACACAGGAACACAATCTACAACTTACATGAAAATGTCTAATATTCATTTAAACTTTTACATCGGCCTGGCTGGGAGACGGATTTTCTTTTCGTACTGTGCTTGTACAGGCTACGGTACGGTACGGGCTTTATTACAGAGGAATTTTCGGTGAGATACCTACAGTTTTTGAGACAGACCTGTCAGAGAAAAAAAAATGTGATTAAAAAAAAACATTCTGTATATAGTATTGATTGTCGCTCTGTACAACAATATACAGATGAAGAAAAAAAAATGCGGTTTGAATTTTAAAAAGATGCATTCTGTATACTGTTGTATTGAATGTAAATAACAAAGGAACAGTACAATAATACAGGCTGTATTTTTTTTTTAGATTTATCTGTTAATGACTTCAAACTGGCTTTAAAATGGAAACTAAATATACACATGAATGCAATAAAGAAAATTTTAATGGGCTATGTGGCTTTTGAAATCATATCCCGTGTGATATTTGCGACCATGTAATTGTCCACTTAGGACTGTTTTTTCAACGCCAAGTGATTGTATTCGAGTAATAAAAAATCAAAATCTGTCTACCTCAAATTTTAGTCCACGAATAAAAAAGATCTGCGTACTAAGACGTCGTAAAACCATCATTAAACCGTTGTGAAAAAGGGATGGCGCTATACATCCTGTATTAACCAGCCCTGCCCCTGTCAAATGTGTTGCTAAATCAACTTTTAGTTATACAATTCAGTAGCAAGAGGTCAAGTAATTGCCAAACTATTAGTTAAACCTAACATACATTCCCTCATTTAACAACCTCATGTTATGGTTAAAAGTTACCCAAACAAAGATCATTAGAAGAAGCGATGTTGCGAAATGGTTTAGTTTTGACAGGTTAAGACCACAAACACAAAATTGAGTGAAACAATCTGCAATATACTAATGTGCTGTCTGCTCCTAAATTTTCAGACGAAAATATAAACAAACCGTTTTTATCCAATCTCTAAATCTCACCTTGAAAAGTGTAGTTAGTTTGATAGTTTTGACCTGTCAATAGTGTCAAAAAGATTAGCCAAAAATATTGAAATTGAGATACGGAGAGAAACCGCGAGCAAGCACAGACAAATAATGAAGAGGTTAAACTTACAGGCTTCGGGCGATGTACTCCTGGTGTGCTGGAGTGGATGGAGGCCTTCAACAGATGTTCACTTAGCGCTATAGACTTGTTGATAATGATAAGCTCACCTGATGTTGTTCAAAACCAGGGTTACGGAGAGAGAGAAAAAGTATAATGACAAATGAATGGAAAACTTCTTGAGTTTAGTTCTTTCTCCATTCCTTAATGCTGATGGGATGCTCCGCCAGGCAATGTGATTGAAGGGAAAAAATGCGGGAATATTAGAATATGCTTGCTTATTGATGTATTTAATTGTTATGTGTATTAACATCAAATAGTACAACTCACTTCTATGATTTTTGAATAACGAATTGTAATTATTAAATTATAAATGTCTGGTGGTTCAAATAATCAAAGTGGTACTGTTATTTGGTATCTACTGATAGGTATTTTTTAAATCCATTTGTTTACATCTTTAACATATAATTTTGGGACAGAGCATAAAAATATTGCTACATATGTGTGGTTTGTGGTTAACTTCTTAAAATAAGATAGTGACATTTTATGTTGATTTTGAAATTTGCTAGGCTGCCAAAAAATATGTTGTAAGGTATCATTTTAATTTTAGACACAAAATCAGCAGACATTAAGTACGTACAAGATTTAAAACAAGTCCACACATCAAAACACACAAAACTCGATGCAGCAATCATGGTATCAGGTCGGTAACGCTCACCCGAATTCAATGCTTTTTCCCCATCCAAAATAGTGCTCAACATCCTAAAAGAAATTAAATAACAAAAAAAAATGCGCTAAGATATCTAAGTAGATGAGCAGTGGGATGCGACGCGTTGAGTCTGGAGCCTAATTTTCACGCTGACGAAAATAGATACGACGGAATCTAGTGCTACAAAATGACATGACATAACACAAACTTTAATCCATACTTAATATTATAAATGCGAAAGTAACTCTGTCTGTCTGTCTGTCGGTCTGTCTGTCTGTCTGTCTGTTACGCTTTCCCGCTTAAACCTTTCAACCGATTTTGATGAAATTTGGCACAGACAATCTTTAGACTCTGAGAAAGAACATAGGCCTTTTATCCCGGAAAAAATTGATATTCCTGAGGGAAATCTAAAAAGCGCGATATAACCGAACTCCACGCGGGCGAAGCCGCGGGCGGAAAGCTAGTCTAATAATATTTCCAGCTAGTGTGTACAACCGAAACATATTGGACACGATTCCCTTGTTCATGAACTAAGTTAAATTTCAGTTAAGTACATCTTTTTCTTTCTATTACAATAAGAAAAGGACAGAAGATAAAATGTTAGTTTAGACCTGTCAAATTAGTCCTTTGGTTCTTCTGCGGAGTCACCGACATAGCTCTGCGAGTCGCTAAACTTAAGTGGCAGTGGGCAGGGCACATTGCTCGTGGAACCGATGGCCGATGGGGCAGTAAGGTTCTGGAGTGGCGGCCACGTACTGGGAGACGCAGCGTAGGGAGGCCCCCAACAAGGTGGACCGATGACCTGGTGAAGGTCGCGGGAAGCCGATGGATGCGGGCAGCACAAGACCGGTCAGCGTGGAGAGCCTTGGGGGAGGCCTTTGTCCAGCAGTGAACGTCTATAGGCTGAAGAAGAAGAAGAAGAAAATTAGTCCGCTCCTGACGTAAATTGACGTATTTTTGGTCGCTTTGTTTATAATCCCCCATCTCCGTTCCACCATCGGACGACCCGTCGTACGGCGAGTTTCCACCCTTACGTTGTTGATACCACTGCGACCCGGACGAAGCGTTTCGCTTCCTCTTTTATACCGCGTACATCGAGGAACTGGAACAATTTGTCAGCGACGGTGTTTCCGTCACATTACAATTTGAGTGTCTTCAAGGCTAGAGTAATATACTCTTAATAAACTCGCGCGCTTTACCATCAATGATCGCATCACTGCTTACCATCAGGCGGGTTTGCGGTCAAGCGCTAGTTTATAACATACTAGCTTTCCGCCCGCGGCTTCGCCCGCGTGGAGTTCGATTATATCGCGCTTTTTAGGTTTCCCTCGGGAACATCAATTTTTTCCGGGATGAAAGGTAGCCTATGTCCTTTCTCAGGGTCTAAAGATTTTCTGTGCCAAATTTCATCAAAATCGATTGAGAGGTTTATGCGGGAAAGCGTAACAGACAGACAGACAGACAGATAGACAGACAGACAGAGTTACTTTCGCATTTATAATATCAGTATGGATTAAAAAAAAAAAATAATAATCGCGTCTAAACTGTCTATGGAGTATCGTAATTTGACAGATATAAACTAAAATGTAATCTTCTATCCTTTTCTTAATGAAGTAGAGAGACAAAGATGTACTAAACTTAAAATAGTTTAGTTTTTGGACAAGACAATCGGCTTCGGCGATAGTCGTGGTGGCCTAGTGGTTAAAACACCAGCCTCTCAAGTAAGAGTGCGCGGGTTCGATTCCAAGTCAGGCAAGTACCAATGTAACTTTTCTAAAGTTATATGTACTTTCTAAGTATATCTTGGACATCAATGACTGAAGGTTAAGGAAAACATCTTGAGGAAACCTGGACTTTAAGTCTGAAATCGCCAACCCGCATTGAGCAATCGTGGTGATTACGCTCAATCCTTCTCTGTATGAGAGGAGACCTGTGCCCAGCAGTGGGGCGATAAAAGGTTGTTGATGATGATGATGATGAATCGGCTTCAAGGTCAATTTCATGCTCCTTTTGTCCAAAAGTTAACGTAAGGTGAACGTACACGGCCCTTAGGGACAGACGGTCCTGTCCCCCTTTTTATCGGGCACAATTTTGGGGCAATTTTTTATAATTGCCAATCTTGCCCGAACGATATCTTTAGAAATTCGAAGGTCTGAAATGGAACGATTAAGAATTTAGAGAATTCAATTATATTTGTGTAAAACTTTCTGAGATTTTATGCTGTCGAGTTTGTGCTGAAAATTGTCATTGTAATGTAGAATGGTTTCTAATTATTTAGATGGAATTGTATTGTTTTTTCCCTTCCCACTGAGAGGAGGCCTGAGTCCCAACTGTGGGAATAATATAGGCTGCTTCTGTATGTATCATCATTTCAGCCGAAAGACGTCCATTGCAGGACATAGGCCTCCCTTCTGTATGTATGTATTGCTTTTATTATTGAACATGACATGGTCCAACTAAAGTAGTGTTAGCTCCACCCAGAGAGATCATTTGTTGATTTCTCATCCACAACAAAAACAAAAAAAAAAAAAAAAGAGGTAACGGTTCTGAATTATAATCTGAAATGTGGGTTGAAACCCAGTCAGGTGCTTTACTTTGTATTATTTGTTTTATCACCACTACTCTCAAAACGGTGAAGGAAAACACCTTAGGAAACCAGTGTCCGTAATCAAAAATTTTAAGATATGACATCTACCAATAAAACTGTTTTGACCAGTGTCGCCAGTAAAATTTGTTTTGACTCTAAAAAGAGAGAGGACTGTTCTCAATACAGCGTCCTTTTTTTTTGGCACCTTGGTTTTTCACATCAAAGGTTAATCCGAAATTAATGGTCAAACAATTCAAAAAAGTATCTCAAATTATAGTCTAGGACTAAATGAATATAGACACAAAGTAAAATTTACCATGAAATATCTAAATTGCCAAATACCAACATTATCCAATCACCATGGGAACGAATAATTATAATACTGCATTCACGACTTCGTTGCCAAAAATGCAAACAAATATGATGACAAGGAAAAGTCATTTCAATTCCAAGACAATAAAGTTCAGTTTTCCTTAGGTTTTTAAGCATTTCCAATGCTGCTACTCACTCTGAAATCAACTTAGTTTTCATTAGAATCAAAATTTTGAACATAATCTCTTTTAAGTCCAGGTCTTCAACAGTCAAAAACTTAACCGTCTCCTATTATGTAACAGTTAAAAATAACTATAGACCACTGCCAAATTTAATTTCATAGTATTTAACGTTGATTGGTTCCGGCATTGTAATGGAAGGTTTTTTACAAAGATGTTCCGGATGGGTTACCTTCATATGCCAAGTGAACCGTGGAGGAGTTAGTTTGGATCATATTGCGACATGAGAATGAGCAACAATAAAAAGTGGTCTAGTGTGTGTCGGACTTGTATACGTAGCGCACGTTTAATCCACACTAATATTATAAATGCGAATGTCTGTTACGCTTTCCCGCTTAAACCTCTCAACCGATTTCGATCAAATTTGGCACAGAGAATCTTTAGACCCTGAGAAAGGACATAGGCTACATTTTATTGAAAAAAAAAAAAATGATATTCCCGAGGGAAATCTAAAAACCGCGAACAAGCGATATAAACGAATTCCACGCGGGCGAAGCTGCGGGCGGAAAGCTAGTACTAAATATTGTTTTAAAATACTTTAGTTGTAGTGGTATCTACAAACGCCTTAGACTAACGCCGTATTTCTGACGACACACGGATTCTACATCTCGTAGGCAAAGTTTATCGTGCAACTAGCATATACAAATATATACAACAAATTCTCAACACCAACCGCTGGGTAAGTGCAGGGCCAAGCACACTACCCGTCTGATCGTAGGAACCTCCTTTTTCTATGGAGGATGAGGGAACTTTTTTTTATAAGTTACTAGCCTTCCGCCCGCGGCTTCGCCCGCGTGGAGTTCGGTTATATCGCGCTTTTTAGGTTTCCCTCGGGAACATCTATTTTTTCCGGGATAAAAAGTAGCCTATGTTCTTTCTCAGCGTCTAAAGATTGTCTGTGCCAAATTTCATCAAAATCGGTTGAGAGGTTTAAGCGGGAAAGCGTAACAGACAGACAGACAGAGTTACTTTCGCATTTATAATATTAGTATGGATAAAGTAGTGCTTGACCGCAATCCCGCCTGATGGTAAGCAGTGATGCAATCGTTAATGGTAAAGCGCGCTAATTTATTAAGAGGCTATTCACTTTAGCCTTGAAGACACTCAAATTGAAGTCCGACCGAAACACCGCTGCTGGCAAATTGTTCCCAGTCTCTCGATGTACGTGGTATAAAAGAGGAAGCGAAACGCCTTGTCCGTAATAATAATAATACTTTATTTGCCAGAATGTAGGTGTACAAAGTAGTATGATCTTAATATAAATTGGCCCAATTATATTCTACCATTATATGTGGTGTGCAAATATTACTCGTACTTTACACCCTGTTCCTTACCCCCCAGAAAAGAGACACCTTTTGGTATGTAAAATCTTTTCATTTATATTATTTGCAGCATAAGCAGTAGGAAGCGGTGAGGACCGTTGTTCTAGGAACCTGTCTTATGTAATTATGAAGATCGAAAAGTGCTGATTCTCAGCCTGCGTTGATTATATGACTTTTGATTTTGTTATAGTGATTAGTGCGCCAAATAGCTTTGATAGCCTCCGTGGCGTAGTGGTAGTGAATGCGGCCATTGCGCAAGGAGGCGCGGTTTCGATCCCCGCGCAGTGCTAATATTTGTATGCATGAATCTGAATATTTGTACTGGTCTGATCGTGCCTCGGTAAGCACCTTAAGCCGTTGGTCCCGGTGGCCATACGAACATCTAATGGCAGTCGTTACGGGTTGTTGGCGCCCTAAAAGTCCAACAATTGGTCTAGCTGCAATGCTTCGATATCGCCTTCGGGTTGTGGAGGTCAGACGGCAGTCGCTTCACGGAAAATGTCGAAGTTTCGCCAAAATCAGCAGTTAGACTGGTAAAAGCGGACCCCAGACTCCAGAGCTGGAAAAGGCTTCGGATGCGACTGGGATTAACGCTGAGATGATAATGATGATGATGATTAGTGCGCCAAACTTGCGACTTAATAGACCCAGTTTAATGGCAAACGATTTCCCAGTAGGCCCAGAGTTAGATAGCGAGATGAGCTGGCTTCTAATAAAAATTGTTCCTTAGCAGCTACGAACAGAGAGAAATGGAGGGCAGGGCCGAGTAGGGCTGGCTTCTTTAGGTAGAAACTTAAAAATATTAATAGAACTAGCAACGCCCAACGGTTTCACCTGCATAAGTTTCGATCCCGTGGGAATATCGGGATAATAAGTCTCGCGTGTTAATGCTAGTTATAAAGTACGCCCATGCCTAATATCATAAAAATTTGACCAGCCGTTTGAGCGTGAAGAAATAACAAACATAAAAACACATATCAACTTTCGCCTTTAAAATGTTAGTGTGATAAATGAATAGACACACATATGATAGAATGTTGTCTGTTGCCAGTGATGACACATGGATGGTCGCTAACAATGGGCCTTATAAGAAGGTTCACAGTCACTCAAAGGGCAATGGAGAGGGCTATGCTTAGGGTTTCACTGCGCGATCGAATCAGTTATAGCCCGAAGAATTGCAACATCCCATAGGACCGAAGCCCGTGGCGACCTCGCACCAGAAAACGCAGCGTGGATAGGCCCCTGTCAAGGTGGACCGACTACCTAGTGAAGCGGGAAACCGCTGGATGCGGTAGGCGCAGGTCCGGTCGTCGTGGAGATTCTTAAGAGAGACCTATGTCTTGCAGTGTGCGTCATTCGGCTAAAATGATGATGATGAAATGAATGGAACATTGAATAGGCATTAATATTGCTAGTATATTATATATATTATATACTATATAGTAATTTTATCACTGCGTGAGTGATAAAATTCGTTTCACATTAAAAAATAATTGTTTAGTTAAACATAAACGACCATTTTAAATGGCTATTAATGTAATTTAATGGAAAATTGTTATTTCATACATTTTATGATTCAAACATAATGTTTCTCTCATTTGTTCATATTTGGTTGAAGGAGCTCGACACACAGCAGATCCCAAACATCAGCAAAAAGCTACGTTAAACGTCAAGTGGAGTTATTGCGTAACAAAACAGCTTTTATTTTGACAGTTCAAAAACATTAATTGCATTACTTATATCGTTTAGTAAATTAATTTTAAGTTAAGTTCATCTTTTTCTTTCCATTTCGTTAAGAAAAGGATAGAAAGAAGATCGCCAAAGAAAAGATTTGCGAGCCTTGACCACGCTTTTCTCCCTTCTTAATTCGCCCACTCCTCCTTCTTATCTTACGAATCACTTCCAATATTTGTGTTCTTCACACAACAAGAATCTGCGTTCTTCTAATAATCTTCTCTTACTCTGTCCTTCTCATACCTCTGACTTTGTTCACTCTTCATTTCATATTCAGTCAATTCTTTTGTGGAATGCGCTTCCTCTTGATATCAGGATGGCGACTAGTCGGTTTGCATTTAAGCGGAAATTGCACCTTACCCTACCCTAACTATTCGCAAAGTAACTATTTTGCGAATAGTTAGGGTAGGGCCATCTCAACACCTCTCTCACAAGTTTTATTTTTGTATATATTATAAGTATATATACAGTAATAGTTTGTATATGTATACAATATGTAAAGAAAACCCTGTCCGACCCGTGAAGGTGTTGTTAGGTATCGATAACTGATTCTACTAATGCATACAAACCCTGGCTAAAGTTAAAAAAAAAAATTACCCCTAAAAAATAAATATTATTTTGCAAAAGATGTACTCACGAATGGCAATACAATGCGCGAGTGACGAAACAGGTCACGTGCTTATCCGTGGCGGTGTTAAAGGTCATGTACTCGCTTGACCTCATGCATGACCTTCCACACTTGCATATGGTTAGTGCCCAGCTCTCGTGCCACAAAACGAGTACTCACACACGGAACCGGAACGGATCTCATAATCTCTACGAGCTTCTGCATAAAAGCAGTCACTAATCACACCCAGACACATGAGCATGTTAGAATACTCTACCTACGTTAGAAAACGACTTGATCACACAATAAACGATACGTCTACACGGACGCGATGCCTACGCGAAACTAATAAATTTAAAATAAAAATGATTTTTATTTCATAAAAATAGGTAGTCTAGCGGCACGGCGGTACCCTTTGACTAGAGGTGAGAAAGTATTCAAAATATTGATAAATTTTGGTATCGATTTAGTATAGCAGAATATCACGCAGCATGATGTTGACGATTCAACATCGCATGGCATTCTTTAGATTTTAGAACTTTCACATTACTTAAATTGGGTAAAAAGGTTTACATTGTTTATAAATCTTCACTAAAATCGTACTTCATAAGACCTTTACAGTTTCTGTTTACTAATACCTGTGTAATAATAATGTTATTAGTAACTATCTTTCCGCCCGCGACTTCGCCCGATAGAATATCAATTTTTTCTGGGATAAAAGGTAATCTGTGTTTTTACAACAAATTATTGAACCAGGTACAAGTTTCGATTAATAGCGATAAAAAAATGTTATTACGCAAATAATTGGGCATCTCTAGTCATTCTTTTGACATCGCCGACATATGCTCGCCGCGGCAAGATAAATAGACGCCGACAAAGAATGAAAGGAAAGCCGACAATTATACCGTCTAAAATGGTGTTGTCACTTTTTAGACATTTACCAGATTTTGGGGAAGTTAGAATAAATTCGCGCAAAAAAAGGATTGTTTCAAAATTGATTTCTATTGTTATTATGATGATTATGCAAAATTTCAAATATTATTTGGTCATATGATTACCTAACCTTTATTATCCTTACGGGTCGGACGGGGTTTTCTTTACATATTGTATAGATTATTTAAGTATTTGTTTATATAGTGTTATGAGTTTTTCTTTTCCTGTTCATTGTTTCTGTAACTAAAGCACCTGCCATCTAGTCTCTTCACCACCCGAGGTTGACTGGTAGAGAATGCCTAAGGCATTAAGTCCGCCTCAGTACATTTTCTTTGTGCGAAAGTATAAATAAATAAATAGAAGATAACATTTTAGTTCAATCCTGTCGAATTAAGGTACTCCATAGACAGTTTAGACGCGATTATAAACATGGCGACTAAGAATACGCCAGTTTACGCCAGGAGTCTGTAAGAAGAGGTCTTTTTAAGTAGACACAAAAAGCTGAAAATAATAATAACTCCAATCGGAGAACAATCAGTCTAAAACGGTAAATGGAAATATAGTGTATCTGTCAATAACTATTGAAATTCCCATCGACTAAGCTGTTATTGCACTTTGCCTTGCTAATAGAACCGTCGGCAATAATAACTAACAGTAGCTATAACTCACGGAAGGATACCGATCGATAGGTCGCGAGTTCAAATCTGACTGCAGTAATTTACGGCTGAGAAGTCTATTTATAATTTGTGTTTAGTTATATTTACTGAATGCGGAAGGCTGGACACTTAGGGTAATTCTCCTTATTTACGACAACTTTCCTAAATTTTTGACAAGTTTTTCACAATGATTGTGGCTGAAATGGTAGAAGAAAGAGGAGGCTGATTTTGGCAAGATATATAAATGAATAAATATATACGGACAAAATCACACAGGTTGAGCTAGCCCCAAAGTAAGTTCGAGACTTGTATTATAGGATACTAACTCAACGATACTATATTTATAATAGATACATATTATATATATAGATAAACATCCAAGACCAAGGCCAATCAGGAAAAGATCGTTTTTCCATCATGACCTGGCCGGGGATCGAACCCGGGGCCTCCACATAGCAGGCAGGCGTGTTGACCGCTGCGCCACGGAGGACGACAGATGTTAATGATACATAATATGATGATGATAATGATGTGATTGGGATTGTGGGAGCTCGTAAATAAAACAGCCCCTCAGGTCGATCGATTTGATTAAGATACGCTTGCCGCGGTTGGTCCGTGGATGGGTTATCATTTTTACATTTCGTGATTCCTTCAAGCCTCGGAAAGCACATTAAGCCGTTGGTCCCGGCTGTCATTTCTAGATCTTTGACGGTCGTTATGAGTAGTCAGAAGCTCGAATGGCTGACCAACCAGTCTTACCAAAGGGTTGTAAATAGAAAATACTGGTATTCAGCTAAATCTAGCCCCAAGACATTTAGGCTAGACAAATGATGATGATGAATGAGGTCATTGGGACTATCCAATGACCTCATTCATCATCTTCATTTCATCATTTGTCCATATCTATCATCATTTTAGTTATGGTAATTGGCTGTTTTTGTGCTTCTCGGGACAGAGCTGTTTTCAGCAGAGGTCAATCTACTATGTACTAGTTAAAATCTTTAATCTATAACTGATTTATTCACAAATGGACAGCGCACTGCCTAAATAAATTTACGCACAATGACTCTTTATGTAGCTCACAGAATTAGCAAGCTGAATTGACAATTATCCGCCATATTGGCTGCCGAATTTAGATGACCGACGTGATAGCCGTGTTCTTGAGTGGAGATCGCGAATTGGTAAACATAGGTAAGCTGGGACGCGATAAGGGTAGGTGGAGAGATGATCATCGCTGGATGACTGACAGCTGGTGAGATTTGCCGAAATAGTAAAAAAAACTAGCGCGCTATACCATCAACGATTTTATCACTACTTACCATCAGGCGGGATTGCGGTCAATCGGTAGTTTATAATATTAACCACAGAGTTACATGGCGTGCCATAGGAGAGGCCTATGAACAGAAGTGGACTGCTATAGGGCCATGATGATGGTGATAGTTCTTTACGTAATGGAAAAGAGTTAGGAAGGATTTTTGAGAACGAATTGTAAGTATTATTTGTGTTTTACGCTGCACCGGTTGACGTGGACACGTCAACGCAACTGTCAATGAAAACCAGAGGTAAGGCTCTGTTTCGGGCTGAGTCGACGGCGCGTTGTGTTTCACGCGCACCTCAAAGAGATGTCAGCACATCGTGATGGGGTCCACGAAGACCGATGCCTGCTGGGTCAGGGTTGTGGGTTGTTATAAAAGAAACCGTGGCCCTGGTGCACAGGCAAGTGAAGAAACACGGGTAGGTTTTAGTCAGTAAAAGTCTGACACGCCTTTCCGCTCCGCCCAGAGCGGGAGAGGTCATTTGATGATTTCCCATTCAGAAAAAAAAATACATTTTGCTGAATGATGGACGTTTTGCGTGGATGTGACGCTTAGTTTTCCCCATTTTATTTTTATTTTTTTGTGTTTGGTCTCTGTTTACGTCATTGCGTCATATTTGTCGTGAATAACGGTATATAATGATTCTTTCTTTAAAAAAAAATGTGGTTTTGAAGGCCCCCATGTATTATTGTAGATACCAAAACGTGAAGAAGGGTCAACACATTGAAACATGTTCCAAAACTTTCTTTCTAACTAATTTCTTAGTCTACGACGTGGTGGCCAGTACCCTAAAGTTTCCCAAACAGCTGGTATTTTTCTAAACTATACTTTTTACAATCGCGTTACGACACAGTCTCTAACTTGAAAGTTTGCGGTCAGCACATGACATTTACATATTTTCCTGATCAGACTTCAAATACAGTATGTACTTATGTACTTAACCACAATATGGGACACTTGGCAAATTTTCAAACAAGTTATCCCAAAAAACAAATACCTTTTTACATAACACGGCATTATCAACATACCCACATTTCAATATACTTACCCACTCTTGAGACAGGCTTGAGTTGGCGGATGACAAATATCTTAGATTTTTTGATACTAGAGCATGTCAATTTCCTCCCGATGATTTCTTTTACCGTTTCGAGAACAATCGTACGTAAACTGTAGTTCCGAATTCATAATCTACTACTCGGTAAGTCGGGACTCGGGACTGATTCCTGGCCGCGAGTGGGCCGTAATCCACATAGAATAGAATACTCTAATGATACCCCATGTAAATAACCCCACTTAAGCACAAGAATACCTTCTCTGTAAGTTTAAGTTTTTACAGTCAAATGAAATTTCAAATTAATGGACGAGTTATATTGGACAGTTGATTTCCTAGACATACAGTTAAATTAAACTATTAGTTTCAGTTGATTTTTTTTCTTGTGTAAATATGTTTATATAGATATTTTGGTTTTAACCAATAATAATGTGTGTACATAAATAAATTGTTGAAGTTTCATATACAAAGTCGGGCTGTAAAAAGCTTATTTTTATATATTTGAAATATGAAGCAAAACGTGTCAAGTTGTTGACAAGGAAAACAAATATGTGTATTATTCTGCGGCTCTCTTGTAATGTGTTTATTGTAATCTCTATATATAATTTTATCTACTAATATCTCAAGTATTTGTGTTTCCTTCTAACGTGAATAACACTGTTCACTCTATCTCGACTCATAACCTCGAGATAAATTAGTCTTAGATAATATATATATATATATATTTTTTTTTAAATACTTATAAACTAGTGTTTGACCGCAATCCCGCCTGATAGCAAGCAGTGACGCAATCGCTGATGGTAAAGCGCACCAGTTTATTAAGCCTATTCACTTAAAAAACAAAGAAATAGGAAGGATGACGGTAGTTGAGCGAGGTGATGCAATGTTAAACCCAAGACCAACACGACCAAACGAAGCTGCGCTAGAGGAAGATTGATCTGGAGACTCTCCACGACCAAACTCCCGACACAACAACATTTGGCGCATCGTACCCGCCACACATCGTAACACAGCTGCTCAGACCCGTCCTCCGTACAACTTCACCAGACATCATGCCGGAACACGACGAATCGCTTGGCGGCAAGACTTTGTCTGGTGGGTGGTAACTTCTGCCGGCAGCAGATGTTATGCCTACCACAGAGAAAAATAAATAACATAATCAGTCTATAATGTTCGCACTTCTGGGACACAGGCCTCCTCTCGCTGAAAAGAAGCGGGCTGTAATCTACCACGTGGACCCAGTACGTGTTGATAGATGTAACCATGTCTTCGAAGTTTTTTGTCTCTAGGACATGCCTGTTTTCTCACAATGTTTTACTTCACCATTTTGAGAGCAATGGTGATGAAATAATTAACACAAAGTAAAGCGCCAGCCGAGATACGAACCTACGAGCTACAACTTGTAACATACGCTATATCGGCTCTTGCAGATATGAAGTCATAAAAAAGGTGCAAAAAAAAATATCCTACCCGTGGTATCCGTGGATCGATGTCCGCAACTCCAGTCCCGCTTAACGGGGCCCCTAGCATTTAGTGGGCCAAGTGCGCCGCTGTCCGTGACCGACCAAAACGGGTTTTTTCATGAAAATTGTCTGTTTGTTTCAGGTAAGGCTACACGACTGGAGAGTTTTGTAAATAATAGCGGTAAGGAAGTCGTCGTGAGCAGAAGAAATAATCTTACGAGACGTTGTATTTTTTCTGGATCTTTTTATGTTTCCTGTGGCTGAGTTTATGCTTGACTTGCCATCGGGTCGTGAGTTCAATGCTTTTAATATGGTTTAAAGATAACTTTAAAATTACTTTTGTAGAAAGAAGGCAATGAATGTTTGATTGTGAAAAGCATTCCAAGGAAAGAAAAAAATATGTATATACTTAAATTGTAATTCAATTTCAGCGATAATACCTTATCTGACAGCGTATAATACATATACGGGAGAGGTGATTAGATTAGCACATTAAATACCGCAACAATTCGATACAAAAATTATGGTATTGTCACCAATTAATCACATGTTACGCTTAATGTTTCATAAGTTACGCACAATACTGGAAAGAAACAATAGTCCCACGGTCAATTTAATTGTTACTAGCTAAAACCCCGCGGTTTTATCCATATAAGTTTCGATCCCATATATAAATATCTGGATAAAAACTATATTATATACGTATGTTAAAGCTAGTTATAAACCATCTGTGTGCCAAAGGAGATGTTTTATTTTGGGCCACCACTATGTACGCTATATAGAAAAAAAAGGAAAAAAATAAAAGATTTTCATATAAATACTACTAAATTAATTTGAATAGAAATACATATGTAGGTATAATTAAATATATAAAACGTTTTTTTTAGTGAGATAACCCTTTGTTAAGGTAGCCATGACATTGGTTATGACGTTTAATTGGCGACTTTGACAGTTCTATTTTCTCGTTGTGTCCGTGTCGAGTGTTGATATGACACAATCAACTCAATGATTGTATTTATTTAATGGGTCGTATGTTCGGAATTCATGTTTTGTTTTTTTCGCAGTCATATGGTAGATAATATAGATACGATATCTTTAGATACATAACACGTCAATCAAATGTCACTGTCAAAATCTTATTTCGCTTATTGCTGACCGCCATATTTATTAGTAGTTGTGTTGCACTCCTTGGCCGAGTTAAATTGAATCTGTATAAAAACTGAGCCAAAATATAGGAAATTAACATTAAAAACAGTTAACTATTGTGTAATTATACCTAGCATTAAGTGTACAATGTGCTGGCCCAGGCTCCATATATTTCTGAAACATCTCCTTTCATTCTAATCCTTTCAGCAGTTTTTGCGTGAATGAGTATCAAACATACATTTTTGTTAATTGTTTATAACATGTTATTTTATGTTAATCTAAACTGTATAATAGTTAATTTATGTTTTACTAGCTGCGCGCCGCGGTTCCACCCAGGTTTCGATATGCTCCGCTCCTATTGGTGATCCCAGCGTGATGTTTTATAGTCTAAATCCTTCCTGGATTAAGGGGTTATCCAACGCAAAAAGAATTTTTCATATCGGACCAGCAGTTCTTGAGATTAGCGCGTTCAAACAAATAAACAAACAAACAAACTCTTCAGCTTTATATATTAGTATTGATTTATACAGAACCACTTATCGTCATTCGTTCTATAAACAAGCTCAAAAGTCCAACAATTGGTCTAACTGCAATGCTTCGATATCACCTTTGGATTGTTGGAGGTCAGACGGCAGTCGCTTCTGCTGAATCGGATCCCCCAGACTCCAAAGCTGAAAAAGCTTCGGATACGACTGATATTAACGCTAAGACGATGATATGTTCTATAAACAAACTTTTTAGTAACCAGGCCACACAATGCTCTCAATCCAGCCCACATAAGCAGAAACCCTAGTATATACACCTGGACTCATCTTTCTCCCACAGTCTCTACCAAAAGAGGTCACGCCTACAATTTTGTGCAAAGGGAAGTTATGGATGCAATCAACCCTATCTTCCATTATCTGCAGTGGTCCTCCAGAATCCCCTTGACAAGTATCCCTTCCCCCATGTTGGTAATCACCAGCACATATCTGATTCTCCGTAATACCTTGAGCTAGAACTTTCTTTTTGATCAAGAATTTCATTGACCGGTTGCATAATTCCCTGCTAATTGGATCTATGTCAACTTTCATAAGGGTCTGACTCCCGTATGTTGCACTTGAAGCCGTTTTACCAAAGCCTATGATAGTTAAATTAAAATTACTTATGTCTTCTCCAAGATGCAAGCAAGCAATTCTAATGTCTCGAGACAGAACGAAAGCTGGAGTCGCTCTCATTAATGCTATATCGTGATACTTTGAAGGGGGCTTATACCTCGGATGGGTCACGATCTCAGCTACTTTTCTCTCTTGGACCAGTTCATCCACTTCATCGAATTCGAAGGTAGCTGTTCCGATTCTCATGATGCTAGCAGGTCCTGCATCCCTATCTTCAGTGCAATGAGCTGCTGTGAGAACCCATTTTGCGCTGATTAAACTTCCGCCACATTTCCACGAAGGTGGAGCTGATGGTGTTCTTCGGAACCCAATGAGGACCATGTGAGGATATAGAAGAATGTCTACGGGAACTCGTACTCTTAATTTGGGAAACAGTATGTTTCGGCACTCTAGCATGAATTGTCCATAGTTTTTGCACGCTCTGAACGCCTTTTCGCCTACTCCAGAAGCTTGAAGTAATATTGAGAGCAGGAATATCACTGTCACTTGTTGATACATTTTTAAGAAGACAGATTTCCTCTTTGCTTGATATAAATAAACATAGTTCACACAATCTCTTTTTATATGCTTGATTATTTTTTCTGCCTCAAAGGAACAATTCCCAGGAATTTAAAATTTGTTTGGTCCTTCAATCCCAGATCTATTTGTACAAATCCTTTCCCCTTTTTTTGCTAAACGCGTGCGCACGGCCGTTATCAATGATTTACCACGGCAACTGAATGGTGTGGCTTTACAGTCGTAATTGTAATCTGGCCGTAGCTAATCGATATTCATTCTTAATTGCAATAAAAGTGCGCTAGCCCCGCTATTTTGTGCGATTATTTTGTTCTCATTTAGTAACGGTGGATTGTGGATGGACCGAATTTTTTCAGATAGCAATTATCTTTGGTTCTAAGAGACGGTTTAGACAATAATCTCATAGGTGAAGTTTTTCAGAAAATAAGTTTCAATTACGGTTAATGGCTCGACATTTCTTCAATTATTTTGCAAAAGAAACAATTTATCAATACTAATATTATAAATGCGAAAGTAACTCTGTCTGTCTGTCTGTCTGTCTGTCGGTCTGTCTGTCTGTCTGTCTGTCTGTTACGCTTTCCCGCTTAAACCTCTCAACCGATTTTGATGAAATTTGGCACAGACAATCTTTAGACCCTGAGAAAGAACATAGGCTACCTTTTATCCCGGAAAAAAATTGATATTCCTGAGGGAAATCTAAAAAGCGCGATATAACCGAACTCTACGCGGGCGAAGCCGCGGGTGGAAAGCTAGTTCTACATAAATGGTGTTTTGAAACTACAGAACTATTACAAGTATAAAAATTATTATTGCTCAAAATTAATACTACATCATCATTCTCCTGCCTTTTTCTATTCACTGTAGACTACCTACATTATTTCTCTCTTCTTCCCTTTAGTATTCCATCCAAAGGTTGTCTGTAAAAGACGCTCTTAGCTATTAGACCGCCCATAGTGTCACCCTTTGTAAAATCTTTGTATTTATATGTTTCTGTAATCTATATGGTGTACGTAATAAAGAGTATTCTATTCTTAGACATGATCTCGATAGTCACCCCTTTCTAACCATATCATCAGTCACACATTCATTCCACCATTTCTTTGGTCGTCTTCTTAGCCATTGACATTCATACTCAAAACTCTCCCGACAACATTTTCCTCGTTTCTCTGTAACACATGCCTATACCATGAAATCCGATTTCCACGCAGTCTTTTAGTTACCGGTGCCACTTCCAGACTTCCTTTTATGTTCTCATTTCTTATTCTATCCATCCGTTTAACATCACATCAATCCCTCCTGGCATTCCCACATGTACCTTTCATTATTCCTTTCCTTTTTGTCCCAATATTCTTCATCGAAGACATCAGGTCTAATCATGGTTTTATAAGTGATATCTTCTTGTTTTTTTGTTCGAGGCCTCTGGGGATCGAGGTCGGGGATTGTGGGATTTTTATCTCACTAAAACTACATAAATGTAGTTCCGGTTCCTCGGAACCACCCGTGCGCAACAGCTGTAAGGCGCATCCCTGGGTAAACTGTAAAAGGGATCTGTGCCAGGGTTGCAGGTTGGTTGAAAGAGAACCGGTCGTTTTTAGTCAGTATAACTCTGACTCGCCTTTTCGCTCCGCCCAGAGAGGTCATTTGGTGATTTCCCATACACTAAAAAACACAGACTTAGGGGTTGTATCTATATTTCAGTTACCTAGATTCATATTGCGTTCTAAACACAAATGCATAAACTGATCTGAGAACTTAGTTCAATTTCTTTTCTACTACATATCTTAGGAAAATTATGAAGCCTCCTGAAAATAATTCGCCCCTTAGATTCAGAATAACCTTTAAAAAATACGAGAAATTATCCACAGAGAGAGGGTGGTAAATAAAAAGAATTATTTTTTGTTTCATACAGACAACTTCTAAGAGAAATAATAGCCTTGCAGCGCAGATTCTGTATCCAACATTGGTTTTTAATAAGTTCCTAGTTATTTTGATTTAAAGCATTCTTGAAATGTCTTTGTCGTTTTAATTGGAAAAGAAATTAAATTTGCTTTTTCTTTAAGGTTTCGTTTTAGAAGTTTAACCCAGCATTAAATGCGAGGTGTGTGCTGATGCGTTTAAAATACTGATGTTCAACTATACCCGGTTAGACAAGATGCTGAGCTCGACATTTTTTATTTTTTTATAATTATAAACTAGCGCCTGACTGCAATCCCTCCTGATGGTAAGTAGTGATGCATTCGTTGATGGTAAAGCGCGCTAGTAGTAAACTAGCGCCCATTCACTTAAAAAATCTTAGTGAATAGGAAGGAAGACGGCAGTTGAGCGAGGTGGTGCAATGTTAAACCCAACAACACGACCAACGATTCTGTGCCAGAGGGAGATTGATGTGGAGACCCTCCACGACCAAACTCCCGACACAACAACATTTGACGCATCGTACCCGCCACACATCGTAACACAGCTGCTCAGACCCGTCCTCCGTACAACTTCACCAGACATCATGCCGGAACACGACGAATCGCTTGGCGGCAAGACTTTGTCTGGTGGGTGGTAACTTCTGCCGGCAGCAGATGTTATGCCTACCACAGAGAAAAATAAATAACATAATCAGTCTATAATGTTCGCACTTCTGGGACACAGGCCTCCTCTCGCTGAAAAGAAGCGGGCTGTAATCTACCACGTGGACCCAGTACGTGTTGATAGATGTAACCATGTCTTCGAAGTTTTTTGTCTCTAGGACATGCCTGTTTTCTCACAATGTTTTACTTCACCATTTTGAGAGCACACATCGCAACACAACTGCTCAGATCCGTCCTCCATACGGCTTCACCAGACATCATGTCGGAACACGGCGAATCGCTTGGCGGCAAGACTTTGTCTGGTGGGTAGTAATTTCTGCCGGCAGCCAATGTTATGGCCTACCATCGAGAAAACAGACATATTTGAGAAAAAATCTCTGTAGATGATGGATCCGAATACCAGTTGGGGGCCGATGGGACCTGTGGTTAATTAATGAAAACCGCTCGAGTCGATCAATCAGGTTTGAACAAACTCTTCAGCTAAATTATTAGTAGAGATTAAAGCATGAAGGTTTTATAATTTGTATATAATATTTAGTAAGTCGTGGTGGCCTAGGGAGCAGCGTAGGGAGGCCCCCAACAAGGTGGACCGATGACCTGGATGGATGGATGCGGGCAGTACAAGACCGGTCATCGTGGAAAGCCTTGGGGGAGGCCTTTGTCCAGCAGTGGACATCTATAGGCTGAGGAAGAAGAAGAAGAAGGTGGCCTAGTGGTTAATACACCATCCTCTCAAGTACGAGTGTGGTGGTTCGATTCCAGGTCAGGAAGGACCAATGTAACTTTTCTAAGTTCTATGTACATATTTTCTAAGTATATCTTCGACACCAATGACAGATTAGGTATATGGTAAAGGAAAGCTTCTTGAGGAACCTGGACTGTTAAGTCTGAAATCACCAACCCGCATTGAGCAAGCGTGGTGATTACGCTCAATCTTTCTTTGTATGAGAGGAGACCTGTGCCCAGCAGTGGGACGATGAAAGGTTGATGATGATGAAGTCAAAATTATGATTCATACATACATGATGTTCTTATACAATATGTAAGAGAACCCGGTCCGGCCCATAAGGATAATAAAGGTTAGGTAAACACAATATGACCAAATGAAATACGAAAGTTTTCATATAATCATCATAGTAACAATACTAATGAATTTTGAAGTAATAATTTTTTTCCGCGAATTAATTCCATCTACCCCAAAACTTGCTATTTTTTTTAAAGTGACAACACCGTTTTTGCCGGTATTATTAGCGAATAGCGATGCAACCACGTGCCGCGTGCCCCTTCGCCCGCGCATGAATTAAGTTACGTCTTTTGTGAAATAATATTTTTTTTAGGGGATTTTTTTCTTAACTTCAGCCTGGCTTTCTAGGCATTAGTAGAATCAGTTATCGATACCTTACAATACCTTCTGGGATCGGAGAGGGTTTTCTTTACATATTGTATAATCAATGAGGCATCCTGGGACGTAATTCTCTATAACACAAGGGACCACACCATCCAAAATCAACCCGAGATTGTCGGGATTAGCTAAGGAATTAACGTGCTTAAATAAGGAATTAATTATTGAGTGGTCACAGTGAATCAAGCCCCTGGTAATTGTCTGTGAATCAGACATCTCAACATACATGGAAAGTGGTGATGGCATATACGTATGTGCATGTCTTTGATTTAGAAACGAGGATTAGAAGTATAGTTTTGTTTGGAATCCATAAAGTTCAAGTTGAAGACATTGTTTATATAAAAGAATCTAGTTTATTTGTACTGAAGTTGTAAAATATTTTGCTATGGGTAATATCGGAGAGTAGTATTTCGATTCCAAATACGGAATTTGTTTCAATCAATACACAGTCCTTTATCCAAATTTCTTAGTAGTGTTTGAAATCCTGATAAATAGCTTTATGTGTAGATATAATAGTTTCCTAGAAAAAAAAAAACTGCCCAGTCTTTTCACACTTATGTTACGGTCGGTCATCATCAACCTTTTAAAGTCCCACTGCTGGGCACAGGTCTCTCTCATACAGAGAAGGATTGAGCGCAATCACCACGCTTGCTCAATGCGGGTTGGCGATTTCAGACTTATAAAGTTCAGGTTTCGTCAAGATGTTTTCTATCGCCCCAGTCTTTGGTGTCCAAGATATACTTAGAAAGTACATATAACTTTAGAATAGTTACATTGGTAGGTACTTGCCTGACCTAGAATCGAACCCGCGCACTCATACTTGAGAGGCTGCTGTTTTAAACACTAGGCCACCACGAGCTACTAGGTGAATACCAGTATTTATTTTTTATATGACCTCCACAGAACTGACAGCCAAAACCGACGGCTTAACGTGCTTTCTGAGGCACGGTAGGGTGTTGATTTATAAATCGAATGGGGTGACCATTCGTTTTACACATCGACACCCCACCATCCACACATCAACCGCGGGAAGCAGAGGCGGGGTAAGACCTAAATTTGATGTGGGCAAGACAAATTTCGCGACGCCCTATTCCATGGTGATCTGAAGACGGATTTTATATTATAATAAAAAAAAAACAATTAACACTGCCAAGTTTTTCAAAAATTAAAGGTCGTATTGTTAGGTGGAGATGACAAAACCAATAAATTGATCTATGAATTGGTAAAATATCATGTTAACATATTTTAAAATGTTGACAGTTCCTGATTTTTTGATGTAGTGGTTATTTTTAAAGGGATATTGCGCCAAAGCATAATGTTCGTCACATAAAACCATGTTTTTGCTTAATTTCGTGTCTGATTATGGCTGAATCCATACTAATATTATAAATGTGAAAGTAACTCTGTCTGTCTGTCTGTCTGTCGGTCTGTCTGTCTGTCTGTCTGTCTGTCTGTCTGTTACGCTTTCCCGCTTAAACCTCTCAACTGATTTTGATGAAATTTGGCACAGGCAATCTTTAGACCCTGAGAAAGAACATAGGCTACTTTTATCCCCGAAAAATTTGATGTTCCCGAGGGAAATCTAAAAAGCGCGATATAACCAAACTCCACGCGGGCGAAGCCGCGGTCGGAAAGCTAGTATGTTATAAAATGTTTTTTTTTTTATATTTTTTCTTTCTTTTGAGCAATGCATACAAATATTTAAAGACGCGAGGCCCCTTATACCGCGAGGCCGTAGGCGGTGGCCCACGTCGCCCACGCCTTACGCCGCCTCTGGCGGGAAGCATAGCTTAACCTATTCGTTGGATCTGTGCAGCCGTTAACATTAAGCCAGGAGTCCCTCCTAAAAGAAAACAGTAAACGAATTTCAGTGACGTAGTAATTACACCTCTCTATTAACCTCTCGGTAAACTCTCCACACCATTCCTCTCAACGTTTTCAATCCTCCAATCTCCATTTCTTCCTTTTGAAATAAAGAAATCGGTGTGCAGCGCAGCACGATCAGACGGCGCAATACAAGCTTTAATCAGTACTGTACGACTGAGCCACAGAATATATAAGATACAGAACCAGTGAAAACTGAAAACATACGTATTATTACGCATTTTATATGTATTTATTTATTGAAGTTCAACGCGCTTTTTACTGTTACTCGCCATCTTGGTGTTTTATTGAAATTCTGTTGTGATGTAAAAATAAAATATTTCCCCTAGAAAGTGATAAAATAAGATTTATTATGAAAGTTATTATATGTTTTTGAATTAAAGATGTTAGCGTGATTTTGGCATTTATTTGGGATTAAGCTTATTTTTCGATTGTTAGTATCAGTAAATAAATATAAACCTATTAAAATTAGCAAGTATTAATAAATATGAGAATAAATCTAGTAAATAGTAATTATTTTCCTCAAAGAGCGTATTTACCCAATTATATCATAAAAATGTTTCACTTCTTACGATTTTACACTGGTACACGCTTTCTTTTAGATATACTTGAATGTAAACCATAAAAATATATGACCAAATATTAATAAGACAATGCAATATACATATACATGGAACGGCTTTAGCGCTCTTTTTGATCTATTCCATGCAAAGTAATGCCGCGAAAATTCTCAATGCAGCTGCAAATACAATTTGAAGAATTAGATAATTACTAATCCGCACACCACATAGTGCACTTATGGTGTCTCACAAACCATGACCTGTGAGCCTGTTTTCGATGCATGGAGCTGAGTTTCTGTGGCTATCTACTCTGTGACTGTAGTCTGTACCTCAGTTTATGTTCACCCGCACAGATTTAAGAGGGGCTCGCGATTTATTATACAGCGCCATGCCATTATAGTTCATATGTGCACTTTTCTAGCCTGAATGTTGCAGAGTTTTTGCTTATGTCTTGATATTTTGTCGTTGTTTATGAATAGTCGTTTCTCTGCGTTGTTATTTATTATTCGAGTGTTCTTTTACATAGGTTCATCACGCCTTTTTTCTCGTATCTACCTCTCTATAGACTCTACTGTCCGTCTATCTGCCTATTACTAGGAATATCTGATGAACTGTGTTAGCTAGGCTAGAGTGAATAGGCTCTTAATAAACTAGCGCGCTTTGCCATAAACGATCCCGTCACTGCTTACCATCAGGCGGGATTGCGCTCAAGCGCTAGTTTATAATTAATAAAAAAAATAAAAAAGCTATGTTATGTCAGCTAGTCGTTTGGTACCGGGATTAGAATAGTACCAACCCATATCCTCCCGTGGGTGTCGTAAGAGGCGACTAAAGGAACTCTCACCAAGGAAGCGGGCAGGAGCGCTTCTCCTGTAGAATATCAAATTGCTGCGATCCCCAACCCGCCTGCCAAGCGTAGGGATTATTGCCAAACCCCCTCAATGGAATGAAAGCCTTGATGGAGGCCTTTGTCCAGCAGTGGACCTCTGTAGGCTGAGAATAAGAAGAATCTAGACAGTTGCAATTTTCATTGATGTTCTCTTTCTATTGTCACTATAACAAGAAATACTAAAAACGGTTTTTTTTGTTGTTGTAGATAATGGGTACAAATTGCGCGAGTCCCACTCGCACTTGCGTGAATTTTAAATAAATTTAGCCCTCCTTCTGTATCTAGCTTTGAAAGGATAAACCAATATTTTATAAGCCTAGAAATTAATATTATTACAGAGTAACAGTAATAATTTATCGTTTATTGTTTCCTCTGACATCAGAATTTATATTCAACGCTTCGGATAAAATAATTTGTAATACTACTATCCTATGCTTTTTCTCAGTAAATTTTACGCTTTCACCTAAATTCTGGTCTAAAATTGTGTTTCGTGTTAATTTCTCACCTGTTTGTCTAGATGAAATCTATTAGCAATGTTTCAAGCGTTATTACAGGCAAATCATAAATCTTCATTGAAAAGGGAAATTGGCGCTTGTACCAATTTGTTTCAGGGTACAATTTGATATTCAATTAGTCGTGAATATATTATAATTGGATTGATAACATTGAATACGTTAGTGAATATAATATCAATATGAACATTCCCACAAACTGTTAGTTTGGATAAGCAATTTGAATTATTTGTGTTGGCTTCCATTGAAAGATATGTGGGTGGTATTATAAAACTGAGAATATGTTCGGAGTTATCATAACAACCATTTTAATACTACTCCTATTTATAAACAACTAAATTAGGTTGCGAGTAATAGTTTTCCACAGAATGCTCAGATGGATTGTAACAAAATAGCCGACATATGACAGTCCCATCATCAAAATTAATCTCATTCAAGACTTGAACTTCCCTAACTCACTCCCCAAAGATCCCAACAAAGACAATTATGAATAATCTGAATAATCTTATTTATAACCTATTCAAATTCGAGACACTAAATTGAGATTTCAATTACGATTAAACCGTACCTGAGACATAACTGCACAATGTATATGTTGTCGTAAATATATGTACAGCATGAAATATCAACTATTGATAACATAGAATATATAGATACAGAAGGCCAGCATAATACAACGAGCTAAAACAGGCGCACGCGAATATATAGGCGTCGTTTACGTACTGCCATCTTTAAGTCACGAATCGCGATTAATTTTTTTATAGCATAATTTATCATCGATTCAATTCTCAACGTTATTGAATGTCTATTTCAGGAACTCATGATATTTGAGGCCCATTTTAGCGTATGGGGTTGTATGGCTTTGTCAAAAAACTAAAGCTAAAACAGACTGATAGTTGTAGACCCTTATTTAACAAATATAAACTACTTACTTTGCCTTGTACGTACATTTACGAGACGGTAGTATTCGCAAAATCAAACATGCATTTGTTTCCAACATTGAGATCAAAAAGACGATATAGAGAGATATGTGCTGCTCCACACAAGACTGCACTGTACTCAAAGAGCTTTCTAGGAATGGCACCCAAATTATATAATAGATTACCAAATAAATTAAAGGATCTTGACAGCATACACCATTTCAAAAAGGCTCTTTTTAATTTGTTGTGCGAGAAGACTTATTATACGCTTAGTGAATATTTGGATGATCAATTGATGTAGGGACGGTTTTATTATTAAGGAATTATTTTATTTAAGCTCTGAATTTGTTTTAATTATTAATTTTGACTGTATGATTATATCTTTTTTTTTAAATTTAATTGTATTTTATGATAATTTTAGTATGAATATTTGTACGCCTTCGACGGTAAGACATATTGTTCATTTTATATTGACATCACCATCTGTATTACCTACCTATGTTCTACAAATAAATATCTGATTCTGATTCTGATTCTGATTCAAATATTAATAATTCTATAAAGCAAATTGTATTTCGATAGCTAATCATATTTTTATTAACAATAACCTGAAACAGACTTGCAAATTGCGAAAATCGTAAGCAAATTTGAATTTACAGGGCTATATTAGTGTATCATCATCAAATGAATGCTAGCCGTGAGTGCGCTTGCACTTGCTGTATGTTATGTGTGCGTGAAGGATATCTATGTGTGCGTGTTGCCGCTCGCTGTATTGAACTGGCTTTCTGTACCTTTTTATTTTGTGCTATCAAGCTGTAGACCGATATTCGTTCGAAACAGCCTGTGCCGACCCATATGTGTCTTGATTGCTCCCGCCACTACGCTTTGTGGTAAGGATGTGGGAAGATATTGACGTTCAGTGTTGAGACTTTGTTGATAATACCTACACACAGGATACCCTAGTTCTATATTGAACTACAAAGTGTTGTTAGGGTGAACTTGCTTCGGGCCTAGATTGCGGTTGTTCAAGTTACGAGTTTAGTAGACGAGTCTTCATGGCTTAAGTTTTTGACTGTATACGTAAAGTCTGTTTTATTTTTATGTTCAATAGAGATAAATAAGTTGTTCCCTTATAAATAGAACAAAGAATCGGCACTAAAACACTGTGCCCTTGACAATTAATCCTTTCGCCGATTCATCTCATCTGCAAGCCTAGCACGTGCGGCTTGCTCGTTTTCAAAGGGGTCATGACCCTGACCGGTATACTGTCAATTTAGTTCACCAAGGTTTGATTAAGGTCACATTATAGGTCCAAAAATAGCTAAAGCTACAAAACTCAATATCGTTTGGTTAAGTTGAAACGCTCGAAATCATCAATCAAAGACACAGAAAGCTGAATCAGCAACTCACTTCAATCCGGCGCGGTCCTCAGGAATCTTAAAAAACATTCTTCCACAAAAGCCACTTTAAAAGGTACTTCTATAGAGCCGTGTCCAATCTTTTCATCCATTCGTGTGGCAGTGGATCCTTTCCTTTTGGATGTTTGCCCCATTGTACTGGTCGACGGCAAATACTGCCTTGGAATGGGAAAAAGTAGTGCGTTGGAGTTCACGGCGATCTAAAGGGGTGAATTAAAAGTGGAGTATGGGTATTCGGTGTTTCTTTCCTTTGTTAGAAACTGCGCCGGAGCCAAGAGGTGATTTTTGATGTCTGAATTCGGTCCTTTGTGTGGGATTTTGGCATGTGAGGCGGTTTTGATTTGTTGGAGAGTCTGACCGATTTTTGGTTGGAAAATGCTTTGTTACTAGACAACTAAGTCCGTCACAAAGCACGGGAAGATAAACGATCGCTTTAACTCGTTTGTTGTTTGCAAATAGACTTTTAGGAGGAGTTTTTCAGATATTCTGAATACGCCGCTCCTAAAATAATTTTGATGCGAAACCAATCAAATTGATGAACGACGGGTATTCAACAAATTTAATCATTAATTCAACCCTTCTGAAATCCCCCTTTTGAATCAAAATATTTCGGCTCGACCCTATAAATCATAAGCTACCGTACTTCATTAAGGTAAAAATCTGATCCAAATTGGACTGCACATAATGAAAACCAATCAATTCTGACCAGCTAAGGTTATTGAAGTAATTGAGATTAAATTTTAATCAGCGTATCTTGTACAGATGTGTTTGTATGTCTGTCAGATCTTGTTGGTATTGAAATTAATTAATCATTAATTTCTTCTGCTTGATACTGTTTCATCGATATTGCTTAATTAATAACTGAAATTATAATGAAGAGGGGTTGTAAGTCTTTCTTCATGTTAATTGGTGATTTACGGAATATTGATCTCGTTGGTGGATTGTAGTCGTGACTCGACTCATCCCTTTTATTAGGGATAGTGAAAGGTTCATAAGTCTAGCAATAGATCCTGTTATAGAATTTCAGTGGATTTGATTTTTGAAGATCTGAAATTAACGTATAAAGTACTAATTTCTAGCAAATTATGATAGATATGTGGGAGGCATGATAAGTTATGATATTGCATGTCTTGTATATACAACTTAATGCATAGACTCTCAGATAAACTAAGCTAGCGACAATGTATCCTCTTTGACGTTAATCGAGGCTAGAATCTGAAACAAGCCTATAATTGTATTCTGATAGCACCATGTTTAAAGATGATATATTTATTGTAATTATAGTTCTTGATAGCCTCTATTAGCACCCACTTAAGTGCTCACAATTCGTCCGTAACACCCAGTACCCCTCCTGTCCTTGAACTAGTTACTGTTACGACCTACCCAACTCAGTAACTCACAGCAATCCTTATTTGTCAAGTAATTCCACCAAGAGCTAGTCTTTGTAAATACACGGACCTTTTTCAAGCAAGGGCCCAACAAAATTCTTGGCGTTTTTCTCGAAATTCGGGTCCTGTCAAGGATGGGTTCCTAAGTATACATATCAGGTATACAGACTATCCCGGGCCAACATGAGCATGCCACTGAATTAGGCGCAAAGCCAACGTTGCACTATTACGGAACTAATGGCTTTAGTGTACCGTCAGCAGATAAGCAAAATGGCGCCCAAATGGGCCAAGAGATACGTTATTAAGTTTTAAAGTACGTGGAATGGTGTATTAAAAGTGGTTTACTATTAATGAAGAGTGATAATGGAATGATATGATAATGACATACTTGTTCTGATGATGCACTTAAACCAGCTCATCGCTTAGATGCTTGAACTATATTTTTATGATTATGTTAATGTTCAACGCAGTAAGGAAATGTTTAATTTTCAAATACCCCCGAAGGGCACGGGTTTTTAATATGAACGGTTTTTTTTTTTATAAACGAGAAGGATATGTTAGGATCGTAACAGATGGCGTTCTGTAGTTTTGCGAACCTCCTTTGGAAGATGTAAATGTATGTATAATATTTTTGAACTTTTCTGGAAACTGAAACGTTGTTCTGTCAAAGGTCTTGTTGTAAATTAGTATAGTTATATGTCTGTGAAAGTTCAAGGCCTGTGAAACGATGATAGCAAATTCCTTATGATTGCTTTGAAACCTACATAAGTGGTTCGGACGTAGGCGTCTGAGAAATGTTCCTTAAACACAAGAGTATAAGGCAGTATTTTCGACCAAATTCCAACGGAAAAAATCTCAGACGAAACTTGAATATTATGCAAAGGAAGAGGGTCCCTTCAAACAAATCTTTCGTCAATTTCGAAGTAATTTCGACCTGTCTACCGTCTTATCATATAATATTTTTTTTCCTTACCGTAGTCGCCATGTTTTCCTGTTGAATCCAATAACTCGTGTGAACGGCTCGTAAGAATGAATAGCTTGTCTATGGACTTGTCAAATATTCAGTAAAGAGGGGGTGAAAGAGGGGTGCGGGTGGCAACAAAAGTAGGCCAAGATCAAAGTAAATTGGGATTTGTTGATGGTGATTCGGAAGTTGTAATTTATGATTTTATTTTTTTGCGGGGTTTGACGTAGAAAAATTACGGGCTATTGTTAAGAAGTATGTTATTGAAGCGTCCGAATTGGTGATTTTATATGTCTAAATTTCGTATAATTACTCAATCTGCCTGGCTCTTTCCCACGTATATTGGGTCGGTTGCCAGTCCAACCTGATACGCCTTACTACCAATATTTTACATGGAACGACTGCATAACAGACCTTTACAACCTAATGACGAAGTTACCCCTTCATCATCTTCATCATCATTTCAGCCGAAAGACCTCCATTGGACATAGGCCTCCCCCAAGGATCACCACGACGACCGGTCCTTCGCCTCCCGCTTCCAGCGGTTTCTTGCGACCTTCACCAGGTAGTCGGTCCACTTTGTCGGGGCCCTACCCACGTTGTGTCTTCCGGTGCGTGGTCGCGACTCGAGAAGCCGTCGGCCCCATCTTCTCGGCCGAATCTCCTCATACATATCTGCGAGACCCCTTAGTTGTCTAATTATTACTGCTAATAATAAAAAGGGCGCCTTTTAATCACATTTTAGTAGACATTTTAAATCCCATTCTACAAAATAATCATTCTAACCATCATTCTAAAGTCAAATAAGTTCAATTTCACTGTTAAAGTGCCTTTGATTTATACTAATTTCTCTTTTTGCTGACTCTGCCTTAGTGTATTTTGGTAGCGTAGACGCTGTTTGTTTTGCGGACGATACATAGCCTCTGTTAATGTGATTCCTTTAGCTCTGAATATGGTATATTTTTGGATAATTTGTTGCTTACTGTGTTGAAAGACTGCTAATGTCTTCATTAATTTTATGAGTACGCTAAAGTAATATTGTTAGATAAATTTATCGTATTAATAAAATTGCTGATGACATATGGTGTAATGTATTGGATAATAAATACGTATATGTATGTATTTGTCGACTGGAATTCAAACCAGAAGAAAAGAGTTTTTACAAGTATTTTTTTAGAAGATCATGTAAAAATCCAGTCTAAACAATACAAAATCATCATCACAGTTGTATTATTCGATTTAGCAACGTTATTAAGGAATAGGGTATTTGACTAAAAAAAACTGATTAGTCCGTCAGTCAGATTTCCAAAAAATACTAGACACGTATTTTTCCTTTTTTCATATAAACAAAAAACGAAGGCGACACTGCGCGTTGAAAACTCGTGTGACGTCACTGCACGCTACACTTTTTAGCGGCCAGTGACGTCACCAGCCACCACTCCTGATCTTTGATGCATTTTATATTTGTCAATTTTTATTGATTTGATAAAACAAAATAGACGTATCCAATATTTTTCTATAATCTGAATGACGGACTAATTTTTTTTTTTTTTTTTTTTATCAAATTCTATTGTTACGTTGCTGAATTGAAGGGTATAGCTGTGATTTAGCATGACAACTGAATAGAACTCGTAATACGTTTAGTCGGTTTTCTAAAGTCACGTGGCTTTTTTTTACTAACTAAACCGTTGGAGTATAGGTTATAATATAGTATTTACTAGTGAGCCCCAAATTAAACAGTTAGTCTGTATCTTGGGACTCGGAGCTACGAATTTAAGCGTGACCTACCTACAATTAGTGCGTCCATTCCCCTGCGACGTTATTTATTAATTACCAAGATACCTAATATACCTTGGTCAGGAGACGACTTCGAACTCCCGGCCACCGTAGGCGCGGGCTTGCGAGCAGCGAGCAGTGGACAGCTCGCCACCCGGTAAGGACCAGGCCCGGCTCGGCGGCGCGTCGTGTTTCACGCGGGCCTCAAAGAGATATCAGCACATTGTGACGGGGTCCACGAAGACCGATGCCTCGGGAGTCTAGGTTGCGGGTTAGTTAAAAAAAGAAACCGTGTTCTTGGCGCGCAGGCAAGTGAAGAAACACAGCTGGGTTTTAGTCAGTAAAAGTCTGACGCGCCCTTCCGCTCCGCGCAGAGCGGGAGAGGTCATTTGATGATTTCCCATCCCAAACAGAAAAGGGGTTATTTCAGGTATGTTATGGCATGTGTGTAAGTGTAATATTTGTGTAAGTACATAATAGCAGTACTTAGTAAAGTAATCTTCAACTCTCAAATTCCTGAACAAAACCAGGGCAAATTGCTCGTCTATCAAGTGATCTAAATAGTTAGTTGTCAACAATACAATTAATTAGTTGCCATGGCGCCCATTGATCCTGTTTGTTTCGATTGTTTTGATGTAATTGATAATGGAATTCGTGTAAATGGGCGTTTAAGTTTCATAGAAATTAATATTATTGGGCCTTGATAGGCTTTAGTGGAAGATTTGTATTGCGGTATTAAAATTCATTGTTTTATTTAAGTGTAGTTTAAGTGTATGTTTTAGTACAGAAATTTGACATTGCCCCTGTCAAATTAATGCCATTGTCAATTAATTATTTTTGCATTTACTTATATAAATTTACAGTGTGTTTTCTAATTATAAATACCTATATTTTGTATAGATTTGGCCGTAAATAAATTGTAGGTATATTAAAACAAAAATAAATAGCTTCGGCTGTTTGAGAGCTACGATGGCGCAAACAAACACACAGATGTTAAGCGTATTGACAACCCCTTTTTTGGATTGGATGGGAAATCATCAAATGACCTCTCCCGCTCTGTGGGGAGCGGAAGGGCGTATCAGACTTTTACTGACTAAAACTAACGCGTGTTCCTTTACTTACCTGTGCGCCAGGGCCACGGTTTCTTTTTTTAACCAACCCGCAACCCAGATCCAGAAGGCATCGGTCTTTGTGGACCCCGTCACGATATGATGACATCCGTTTGAGGCGGGTGAAACACAACGCGCTGTCGATTCGGCCCTGGCCCTTACCGGGCGGCGGAAAAAATAGAAAAACAAACTCCAAGGTCACAGTCTCTTTAACAGCCCAGACATCATTTTGTAAATAAAGTTATAGAGGATGTGTTAAATCATCATTTTCCTGTCCTTAATCCAATTTATTTGGGTCGGAGCAACATGCCTTTTTCTTCCATACTTCCCTATTCGTAGCCATGGACAGCCTTCGTGGCGTAGCAGTCGCGAACGCGGCCGTTGCGCAAGGAGGCGCGGGTTCGATCCCCGCACAGTGCAAATATTTGTATGCATGAATGTGAATATCTGCACTGGTCTGGTCGTGCCTCGGAAAGCGTTAAGCCGTTGGTCCCGGTTGCCATACGAACATCTAGTGGCTGTCGTTACGGGTCGTTGGAGCCCTCAAAAGTCTAACAATTGATCTATCTGCAATGCTTAGATATTGCCTTGGGGTTGTGGAGGTCAGACGGCAGTCGCTTCACGGAAAATATCGAAGTTTAGCCAAAATCAGCAGTTGGACTGGTAAAGCGGACTCCACACTCAAAAGCTGAAAGGCTACGGATGCGACTAAGATTAACGCTGAGATGATGATGACTTCTCTATTCGTAGCCATTTTGGTAATCACCCCCTTTCCGATCATATCATCGTTTTCACATTCCATCCATCGTTCTTTAGTCCACTCTTATAGCCATTGATTGACATTCGTACTCAAAACAGGCTATGTTAAATATTTTCACCGATAAAAACTGTTTCAACCCGATTGCACTCAGTTTGGAAATCACAAGCGCCATTTACCAGCTGATAACGATGACGTATCTATTTAGTTAAATGCTCATGATTAATTCATGGAGCTGAAGCGAAGCCGGCGGTAGCAGTATGTATTATTGAACGCGTGCGAACGGACAGACGGATTGAACGCTATGTTAAATTCATATACAGCGCTTTGTGGTTAATAACGTTTTTGCTAAAGTTTTATTGTTTGACTTTTTGTCTAGCTTTTAAGCTGGTGATAGGGACTTTGCTTGCCAGTAGTAAACCTTGAATTAATTGTTGAAAACCTGTACTTTGTAATGGCTGGAGAAAATTTAGTTTTGACTTCAGTTCGAGGTTTTTTTTTTTTAATTTAAGTCTAGCTCTTGACCGCAATCCCGCCTGATGGTAAGCAATGACGCAATCGATGATGGCAAAGCGCACTCGTTTATTAAGAGCCTATTCACTCTAGCCTTGAAGACTCTCAAATCTTACTCCGACGGGAACACGGATCGTAGTGGTGTTAACAACGTACCTAAGGGTGGAAACTAGCCGTGCGACGGGTCGTCCGATGGTGGAACGGACATGGAAGAACCAAATCATGCAATTGCTTCGCACACTCACCAAAATGATTCCTATAGAACACCGAAAGACTGGCTACTCTACGCTTGTGCTCTAGGCTTTTTTTTGACTATCATTGATTTATTTTTAATGTATTTAGGTATACACTACAATCAAGCCTGTTTGCGAAAGCAGGTGTAAGTAATTCAAGCCAAACTCTTAATTAGTTAATTTCCTTCTTGGTACAACCACAACCACAACTTTTAAGCCAATGGTGTTTCATTGTTTACAAACTAAACTAAGTTCAGGGCATCTTTATATTTCTATTTCATAAGAAAAGGATAGACGATAACATATTAGTCCAGTCCTGTCAAATTAAAATACTCCCTAGACGGTTTAGACGCGATTAAAACATGGCGACTAAAAAAAAACCTCGGATTACGTCAAGTGTGGACTAATTTGAAAGGGCTAAATTAATACATATTTATATACCTTCTATGGTTTTTTTTTATTCATTTATCCATTCATTTCAGGCATCAAGGCATATAGGCATATACAATACTATATTAACATAAAAAAACTTAATTATGGTTTGAGTAATATTTTTTGAGTGAATAGGTTCTTAATAAACTAGCGCCCTTTACAATCAACGATTGCATCACTGCTTACCATTTGGCGGGATTGCAGTCAAGCGCTAATTTATAATTATATAAAAAAATGTGATTATAATACCTATTGGGGAAGAAAGGAAATTCATTTCGTACCCGAAAAAAAACGCCGCTTTGAAAGAAAGTACGTACTGTTTTCTTATGCAAAATGACTTCTTGAGGATTTTTTACTATTACAATAAAAGTCTACCCCTCGCTGCTATTTGATATTATAAATGTCAAAATTTCCTTTTTTATTCTGAAATAATTTTAATTTTGTTATTTTTCGTCGTTATGGAAATAAAAAGATAAGGGGCGTAAAATAACAGAATTATAATTATTTGATAATAAAAACCTCCGTGTGTCCCGTGTGGTACCAGGCTTAGAATAGTACCATCCCATATCCTCCCGTGGGAGGGTCGTAAGTGGCGACTAAGGGAATTCACCAGGGAAGTGGGCAGCAGCGCTTTTCCTGTGGAATATCAAACTGCTGCGATCCCCAACCCGCCTGCCAAGCGTGGGGATTATGGCGAACCCCCCAATGTAATGAAAACCTTGGGGGATGCCTTTGTCCAGCAGTGAACCTCTATAGGCTGAAGAAGGAGATAATAAAAAAATATTTAGAAGATGTATTATTTGTTTATCTTGAAGTATAAATATGTAAAAAAGAGAAACTGTGGCCTTCTATAATTGAAGGAACACACGTAAAGGAGCCTACCTCTATTATTCTAATTTTGTATTGTATCCTATGCTCCAACATAGCTCCAATTCAAAATTACAACGAATATCGATCCTGTTAAATAATAGTACATTACGATATTAGTGCGTAATGATGGTTATAACATGCGAGGCGGAATTTCAGCCCGAGCCGAAGGCGAGGGTGTAATTGAGCCGAGCATGTTATAACCAATACGCACGTATATCGTACGACGTTTTTTAACACACTTGCGAGGAAACAGAAAAAAAAGTATTTTATATTTTGTTCATTTTAAATAAACTCAATCTGTGAATGCACACTGTTGCTTTCCCGCCATTAGTATTATTATTTGCCATTTCAAATATGGAACAGCGCGCAGCGCTAGTCGTGCGGCGGCGATCAGTTCCATATTTACTTGAAATGGAAAATAATGCTGTTATGGAATTTGTATGGACTATAACTTAACTATTTGCTTTGATAACACACGCGTTTGTTATGGCCCGCTTTACATGTTTAAAACCGGTGGAATTACATCAGCTTTACGAGCAAGGGTGTTAAAATAGTACATTACTATATTAGTGCGTAATGATGGTTATAACATGCGAGGCGGAATTTCAGCCCGAGCCGAAGGCGAGGGTGTAATTGAGCCGAGCACGTTATAACCAATACGCACGTATATCGTACGACATTTTTTAACACACTTGCGAGGAAACAGAAAAAAAGATATTCAGAATACAAGTACAAAGAAAAGAAAATTTGAGAAAAATGGCGCGAGGTTTATTTTCTGCCGTAGCTGCGTGAAAATGTTGGCAAAGATGCTAGAGCATGCAGTCAAGTTTTTAAATTACCGAATAAACTGTTTTTTTTTACAAATACTCATTTAAATACAAACAAATACAAATTTGTTTATTTCAAATAGGACATCAGTTATTTTATATAAACTCAATCTGTGAATGCACACTGTTGCTTTCCCGCCATTAGTATTATTATTTGCCATTTCAAATATGGAACAGCGCGCTACTCACTGGCTAGAGCCACGCGGCGGCGATCAGTTCCATAATTATTTGAAATGACAAATAATGCTGTTATGGAATTTGTATGGACTATAACTTAACTATTTGCTTTGATAACACACGCGTTTGTTATGGCCCGCTTTACATATTTAAAACCGGTGGGATTACATTAGCTTTACCACGCGGCGGCGATCAGTTCCATAATTATTTGAAATGACAAATAATGCTGTTATGGAATTTGTATGGACTATAACTTAACTATTTGCTTTGATAACACACGCGTTTGTTATGGCCCGCTTTACATATTTAAAACCGGTGGGATTACATTAGCTTTACGAGCAAGGGTGTTAAAAATATCTTTACCCTGTAATAACCCTTCAGTTGGGTATTACAGAAATTGTTTTATCATAACCAAACCGTTTTAAAACCGCACGATCTGAATTCTCTACCAAAAATATGATGAATATTATAATATAATAACAGATAATTTTAGAAACATCTGACCTAGTCATTATCTTTAAGCTATTCATTCTGAAAATTAGCATAGAATGTGGTTCACTTCAGTATTTAATAATTATTATGGCTTACGTTACTTCTCGAAATACTGAAGTAATATACAGTCTGTAGTAGAATATAGAATTATAGTTTTAGTTCACGTGTTTGCCTAGTACAAAACGACAACTGGAGCCAATTAAAGTTTTATGTAGGTGTAAAAAGTACAGGCACTACACACAGGTACAATGACTTTTTTTTTATTTTTTTTATTAGTTATAAACTAGTGCTTGACTGCAATCCCGCCTGATGGTAAGCAGTGATGCAATCGTTGATGGTAAAGCGCACTAGCTTATTAAGCCTATTCACTCAAAAAAACTGAGTGAATAGGAAGGAAGACGGCAGTTGAGCGAGGTGATGCAATGTTTAACCCAACAACACGACCAACGATGCTGCGCCAGAGGATGATCTGGAGACCCTCCACGACCAAACTCCCGACACAACAATATTAGGCACATCGTACCCGGCACACATCGTAACACAACTGCTCAGACCCGTCCTCCGTACGAAGACGTATGACTGAAGGTGAAGGAAAACATCTTGAGGAAACCTGGACTTTTATAAGTCTGAAATCGCCAACCCGCATTGAGCAAGCGTGGTGATTAAGCTCAATCCTTCTCTGTATGAGAGGAGACCTGTGCCCAGCAGTGGGACGATAAAAGGTTGATGATGATGAAAAAGTACAGTGATTCCTGCGACATACAAATTTCAGTAGACATAATGAGCATACGAAATAACAATTGAATTTTGTTAAAAATTAAGAGACAAGCTAACAGGGCTAAATCCTACTTTCTTCTTCTTCTGCCTATGGAGGTCCACTGCTGGACAAAGGACTCCCCAAGGCTTTCCACGATGACCGATCTTGTGCTGCCCGCATCCATCGGCTTCCCGCGACCTTCACCAGGTCATCGGTCCACCTTGTAATCCTACTTTCTACTATTTTACTAATATGTCCTATTTCCTGCTAATCCTATTAATACTTACAGTAAATGCAAAAATTTCTGAGGATGTTGTGTGTATGAATGTATGGGTGGATGTTTGTTACTCTTTCACGCAAAAACTGCCTAACGGATTTGGATGAAATTTGGCACACAGATAGTTTATAAACAGGAATCATATTTGGTACACTGTAATCCAACCCATCCACAAACTGACCGTGACAAGCGTAGCTTAACCTTCGATCGACCCGTGCGGCTGTTATCATTTAGCCACGAACCCCTCCTTGTAACGTATTGTAATTTAACAGTAATATATGTTCACTATAAACAACAATTCCCTCACAAAATATTACGACATAATTCTTCCCTCCTTGCTAATACTCCGATGGTGTATAATAATCCTTACCGTCTCCTAGTCAACACTTACACGGCAGTTATAATAATGACAGCCCCAGCGACATTCCAGGGCTAAAAAACCTGGTAATTTCCAGTGCCGCCCACAATGGGTCCCCAACTCCCCCCTCCCTAGGCACTGGACACTTATTACTCCGTGTGAATGAGTACAGATGGCATAATTTAATGATTTACAAAAAAAATGTACATACAGGGGGAGGCAGAAATGTGTGGTCTAAGAGTATGCTAACTATCGAACTGAACAGCTTTCTTAATGCCATGGGATCAACCTTGTAATCGCGGAAAATGATTCACTCGTCCCATTTAAAACTACGATACCTACCCAACCTTAATGTATGGGACATTAGGTAAAACTCGTTTAATCTGTATTAAAAAAAATGCACATTACAAAAACAAAAAAAAAAAACAAAAATGACTAAATAGTCAACAAGCCGCCAAGCGATTCGTCGTGTTCATGTCATGATGTCTGGTGAAGCCGTACGGAGGATGAGTCTGTGCAGTTGTGTTGCGAGGTGTGCCGGGGACGATGCACCAAATGTTGTATCGGAAGTTTGGTCGTGGAGGGTCTCCAGATCAGTCTCCCCCTCGTGCAGCATCGTTGGTCGTGTTGTTGGGTAACATTGTGTCACCTCGCTCAACTGCCGTCTTTCTTCCTATTTACTTAGTTTTTTTGAGTGCCTATTCACTTTACACAAGGCTAGAGTGAATAGGCTCTTAATAAACTAGCGCGCTTTACCATCAATGTTTGCATCACTGCTTACCATCAGGTGGGATTGCGGTCAAGCACTTGTTTATAATTTACAAAAAAAAAATGGCCACAAATATATGATACACGATGTATGTTGTGTGTCTGTATAATAGACACAAATTAGTACCTTAGTACTTAGTAAATCGCTACCTACATACGTATCCAATGTTAGAGAACAATTTTTAATGATGGCCGTAGAATTGCTTTTTCTTACTGTGTTATTGAGGATTGGGAATAAAGTAATTTAGTTGTTTCAACTTTTTTAAATTGTTTGTTAATTACTTGTAAGTCTAAGTGTGTTACTATCCCACAGACTTAACTGAAATGTTTCACCTCCTCAAAACAACAAAAGAAAACGAAATGCGTTTATTTTGGACCTCTTTTTTAAATTGTGAACTAGTGCTGTCGTGGTGGCCTAGTGGTTAAAACACCAGCCTCTCAAGTATGAATGTGCGGGTTCGATTCCAGGTCAGGCAAGTACCAATGTAACTTTCTAAGTATATCTTGGACACCAATGACTACTTGTGATGGTGAAGAAAAACATCTTGAGGAAACCTGGACTTTACGTCTGAAATCGCCAACCCGCATTGAGCGCTGCGCTTTTTTACGCTCAATTCTTCTCTGTATGAGAGGAGACCTGTGCACAGCAGCGGGACGATAAAAAAAGGTTGTTGTTGATGATGATGATGCAACTATTGCTTGACCGCGATCACGCCTGATGGTAAACAGTGATCCAATTGTTGATGGTAAAGTGCACTAGATTGTTAAAAGCCTATTCACTCCAGCCACGAAGACACTTAATAAATAGTGGTGAACTCCGACCTTTTACCATTCTAAGTGGGAGTCACTTTCAATTATTAAAATTAAGTTACACTTTTAACCTTTACTGTTAAAAGTTTTGTCTTGATTCAATTATTTCCAAATGTCTATTTGATATAGGCTAAAATGATTTTTAATATTTATTTGAGAAAAGATGGGGCTTGGTATCGCTTTCTGATTGACGAATGAATAAGAATTAGACGGCTTGTTATCGTCATATGCTAAGCACTGCTTCCAATTAGGTTGCTTTGAGACTTTTTTCCGTTTTGGAAAATCCTCATGGATGATCCTGTGGGATCTGTCAGACTCATTATGATCATCATCTCAGCGTATAATCCCGGTTGCAACCGCGGCTTTTGCGTTGGAGCCAGGGGTCCGCTTTTCTACTTATATGCCTCCATTTCGTACTGTCTCTGGTATCCCGTGGTATGAGATTGTTGGTACCCATGTCATTTCTTATAACGTCAACCCAGTACTTCTTTGGTCTACCTCGCTTATTCCTTGGGGTCTGTTAACCTCTTACCGAATAAAAATCACCCCGGAGTATCATTTCATACCTACGCTCGGGGTAAATATCGTACGTTCCCACCCTTCCACAATGTTATTTTTACCCTCCCTAACCGGATACCGGACGGCTGCAGCTGAATACCAATATGTTTCTGTCAATCTGACCTTCAAAATTATAACCCAGTAACATGAAACAATCAGAAGGGTCCATAGGCTGTGGTAATCTGTAGCACTACAGGTATTCAAGAGTATTATACCAGAGATTTAACTGAAATCTCTCACATTTCGAGTGAACCAACCGTCTAACCTAAGCCTAACCTCCAAACAACGCTTGTTGGTATCAGAAATAGTTAGACGCAGTGAAGCGTATCACAATAGGCTAGGTCTACACTCAGCAGCAGGTGGAACAAGGCTGTCAAGAATTATGATGGCTTTCATTGACGATCTCCGTCACACAGACCTCTAAAACCTTTAAAAATATATTTCAAGTACACTGATAAAACATTGCTGACTCCGCATTCTCATCATCATCATCATCATCATTTCAGCCGAAAGACGTCCACTGCTGGACATAGGCCTCCCCAAGATTCTCCACGACGACCGGTTCTGCACCTCCTGCATCCAGCGGTTTCCCGTGACCTTCACCAAGTCGTCGGTCTACCTTGTCGGGGGCCTTCCCACGCTGCGTCTTCCGGTGTGTGGTCGCCACTCGAGAACCCGTCGGCCCCATCGGGCACTGGTCCTACGGGCAATGTACCCAGCCCACTGCTACTTTAGTGTTGCAATTCTTTGGGCTATGTCGGTAACTCTCGTTCTTCTGCGGAAGCCCCCAAGCATAGCCCTCTCCATCGCCCTTTCTCTCCAGCGACCACGTCTCAATTCATTCCGCATTCTTGCGTACATTAAAATTTTTATGCGCCTAAAACTCTTAAGGAAATGTTCAAAGACCTTTGCCGTATAATATACTTCCATCAAACATCATCCCAACACTACCGACTCTCAATAGTTACATTTAAAGCTACGCACTGACCCTTTGTACTAAGACGGATCCAATCTATTCGAATAAATGGGATATCCATTTGTACAAATCGGATCAACTGTTTAGACTGTCCAAAGTGTTTTGTTCTCAGTTTGGAATAAAGCGGACCTTTTTTGTACGATATTACGGTATTTTTGTTCTTATAATACAGATTTTTTTTCGGATTTTGGTTGATTAAAGTTGGTAGTCTAGTTGTCAGCGGCTATTAAAGAAAAAAAAAAAGAAAGAAAACTAGGTTTGTTGGTCACAGAAACAGGTACATACAAAAAATAACCGAAATAATAAAGGAACTGGGCTGTCTCCTTTTTTTTCACATTAATTACGTCTACGTAATATTTACTCTCATTGAAGCAGATTAACGACTTTATGCAACATGTGTCAAGTAATTTTTAAATTGTTATGCTAGCAATAAAATACACGAAGATGTGACAAAATTAAGATCTCAGTACAAAATGATGCTTATGAAATTTCTTCCAGCAAAGCTGCGAAATGAAAAGTAAAAGAGAAATTTAGACAATAGTGTGTAAGAACAAGGGGAAAAAATGAATCTGATAAGTATAAAAGTAATAATATTAATATACTTAAACAAATAATCAATAAATAAATTGACTGCACGGTTACCGCAGTGGTTAAGCTATTGTCTGCTGCGATGCGTGTCGCGGGTTCGATCCCCGCACGGAACAAATATTAGTATGACCTACAAGTAGTTGTTCCGGGTCTGGCTGTTTGTGTATGTGAGTTTATATGTTTGCAAGCGCACCCGTGATACTGAAAAAAATCCTAGTGGGATAATGTTAAAAAAATCATAACAATAGATACTTAAATAAATTCATAATACTAAAGTATATAAATACTAGCTGTCCGCCTGCGGCTTCGCCCGGGTGGAATTAGGTTATAACGCGCTTTTTAGATTTCCCTCGGGAATATCAAATTTTTCCGGCATAAAAAAATAGTCTGTTATTTAATCCGTACTTCTAATTTTACGTCTGCAAAATTTCAAAGCAATCGCTTCAGTAGTTATGGCGTGAAAGCGGAACAAACAAACAAACTCACTTTCCGATATATAGGTATTATATCTTAAGAAGTACACTTCTATACATACAGTATAGAAGAAAGGAAATGCTCTTTTAATGGACGTCGAAATATAGAAATAGTGTTTAAGTCATGAATTTTAGGCGGGAGATGGGGATGAGTTCCACAATCTTACAGCATGGACAGAGAAGGAATAGGAATAGTAAGTCGTTTTATGAGTTATTTTAATTAAGTATGAAAAAAAAGTCGGTTCGATTGCTTCTTCGCCCACCACCACCCATCCACCCACTTTATATCGGCTACTTTACTTCACGTTAGTACCCTTAGGAGCTGAATCAAAGGAAAAAAAGACAAAAAGAACGCCAAAAAAAAGGTTTTTTTTGTCGAAGTCACATTCAAAAGCTAATACGTAATATTCGAGTACTTACTGGTGATTTACTAAACAGAACTGTTACAATATAAAACAAGCAGATAGTTCCTCCCAATTGTTTATTGCACACCTAATAGGTTAAGCAAGATAGCGGCTGCTCACCTTTCGTCCTCTAATAGCAGTTCACCACACCTAACTAGTTCTCCCACGCTCGCCATTTTGTTTCAAACACGCATTTAACAAAAAAAAAAAAAAAAAAATACAAAACGAAAAAGTCCTTTTTTCCGAACGAAACGTTCTCGACCGACCTTCAAACAACATTCTAACCGCAAATTGAGTTTTTTAACTAACGTTAGTCTACTACTTAACCACGGAATAGAAGGTACAGAAGGCCGGGTTCATAGAACAAGCAAAAAGTGGCGCACACACACACACATATAGACGCAACAAAAGCCTGCTGCGAGACCTTCGTGAATTATTTCTATGTGTGCGTACGTTCTATGTTACGGGTTTACTTTCCCCACTTAGTCCTTCCAGCGGACCATTCATGTGCGTGGTGTGCGTACGTTATCGCTAATATTATGGCACCTGTCTCGTCTCGAGGTCAACAATTTTCTCATTCAAAAATGTTTAGTTTAACGTTGCCTTTAAACCGCCCAAATCAGTACTTGTTGATCACAATGACAAACGCTCTCAAACGCACCGCTCACTGGATTACGCGCTTAGTCCATACGTATACTGGCAAGTAATCTCATAAGTATCATGGTCGCGCACTCGCAGCTTGCTCACTCGCTTCAAGTTGCTAGCTCTATACGCTAAACGGTGGGCCAGCACCGTAATTGCGTAACACATAATCTAAATCTCGATCATATTGCTAATCCATTGCTTATTATTTTCGAAACAATTCTACTCAATTACGCAATAAATATTTTTGTACTGTCAAAATCATACCCATTGCTACCCATATTGTGTTACGCAATTACCCCACGGGTGCCTGAGGAGCTGAGCTTCTGTAGCTATCTATTCCGTGTTCCTAACTATCAGTTGGGGTCACCTACCATGACGACGGCAGCTGTTGTTAACTTTAACAAATAATGTCATATTTAAACACATGTTATTTTAGCTAGCGATTAAATTGTTGCATGTTATTATTTCATGCCAGATATGGCGCAACCCAATGCATATTGTATTCGAATTTTGAATGGGATTTTGGACGCAAATTATTTAGGTTTGCTGTTTCATACAATTGTATTTGTGAAAATGTTTTAAAAATAAATGATTGTGATAGTGTTGTGTGTTTCACTGATCCCACAATGAGGCCAGATCATAAAAAAGATCAGTTTTTAGTCAAAATGAGTGAGTGAATTCCCGGTAGTAGGCCATAACATCGGCTGCCCGCTGAAGTTACCACCCACCAGAAAAAATCTTGCCGTCAAGTGATTCGTCGTGTTTGATGTCTGGTGAAGCCATACGGAGGACGGGTCTGAGCAGTTGTGTTGCCAGGTACGATGCGCCAAATGTTGTTGTGTCGGGAGTTTGGTCGTGGAGGGTCTCCAGATCAGCATCGATGGTCGTGTTGTTGGGTTTAACATTGCGTCACCTCTCTCAACTGCCGTCTTCCTTCCAAATCTCTCAGTTTTTTTGAAGAATAGGCAAGAGCATAACATTTTTTTTTTATAATCATAAACTAGTGCTTGACCGCAATCCCACCTGATGGTAAGCAGTGATGCAATCGTTGATGGTAAAACGCGCTAGTTAATTAAGAGCCTATTCACTCTAGCCTTGAAGACACTCAAGTGAGCCGGAAATGCCGCCGCTGGCAAATTGTTCCAGTCCTTTGATGGTCGTGGTATAAAAGACGAAGCGAAACACTTCGTCAGGACAATAGTGATGTCAAGAAGATAAGTTTGGATACTCGTCGATGAAAGGCTTCACAGAAACGTAAATATAAACTGATAATAATATACAACGTTACTTTATGTTTATGCCAAACCTGAATATAATTCGTTCAGAATAAGCGACTGGATCGATTCCAATCATTTTACACCATGTTACATTTTTTCCCAAATTGATTTAGAAATTGTTGCAGTGTGGTTACCGAGCTCGCCACGCTTATGATAGATCATAATACTTGCGCGCGGCCAATAGCTGACGCCAGGGGTCAACGCACCGCGCTCGCCCGCCCGAGCGGAACTTTAACCATATTTTTGTTGGAAAAACCAAGTAGAATAGCAATCTCATAACTTTGTGGTTTTTCATTGTATCTTTTTGAAATTTTGTACATAGGTTCTTTACTTGAAAGTATTGGTCACATTTTTCGGGTTCCGCATAATCAAAAGATAATGTTGTATAATTAAACCGTCACCTACGCAGTAAGCCATTAATTTCTCCAGATTCTCATAAACGTAAACTAAAATGGCCTAACTTATGAAATACTCGTATATACTAATATATGTATAACTTGGTAGAGAGTGAAGTTTGTTCCTTAGACTGAAATTAGTTTTGAATTGCAGTTTTGTTATATATTAGGTAAAACCATTGCCATCACTAGGATTTTTCATCAGATGGTGTGTTTAAAGATAGGCACAGACAACACCAGGTCAAGCTTCCCGGAACTGTCAAATACTTCTAATCAACTTCGAGCCATAACGCTTTAGTGATAAAGTAGTAAATGTAATAAAAAATCTGACAGATTGTAAGTAGCTTTATGTGCTGTCGTCTGTACAAATGATCATAACAAGAAGAGTAATAAGTACGTATGTATTTTGGATGTGGTAGCCGTTTTTAAAATTACTTCTCCGGAATCGAACACTGATTCCCCGTTACCCGTGACAACCATGGTAGTCGCAAAAATTACCATCGAAAGTTGGTATGGCAGACATTTGAAAGATCCTTCGCCAGCACTAGACCATGCGATCGGCAAAAGTCTTGTATTTTTATCTACGAATAATTTAACTTCTTTTTTTTGGGTCTGGTGGAAAACTCATGGACTATCATCCTCCGCTCGGGTAGGTGTGCCGAACTCATTCCGGTTAAAAACCACCTGCACGTTCGTCATCTGATCATGAATTGAGAGGATCCGGAAACCCGGGTCCGCTCAATTCAAGAGTAATTTAAACTACTTCAACGTGCAAAAGACAGAACTACTTAACAAATTCAGTCCTATATTTTAGAAGATCCTCATTATCATCTCAGGGTTAATCCCAGCCGCATCCGAAGCATTTTCGTCTCTGGAGCCTGGGGTCTGCTTTACCAGTCCAGCTGCTGATTTTGGCTAAAATTAAATATTTTTCCGTGAAGCGACTGCCGTCTGAATTCAACAACCCGAAGGCGATATCGAAGCATTGCAGTTAGACCAATTGATGGACTTTTGAGGGCTCCAACAACCCGTAACGACTGCCATTAGATGTTCGTATGGCAACCGGGACGAACGGCTTAACGTGCTTTCGGAGGCACGACCAGACCAGTGCAAATATTCATATTTATGCATACAAATATTTGCACTGCGCGGGTATCTAAGTCTAGGCTGTTTACTTTAAAAGATCCTAAAATAAATAAATAAATATAAAACCCTGCTATCATCTCACACAGTACTTGGCAAGTTATTCTTCTAACAATTTTTTATGCCACTTGAGGTCCCAAAAATAAATAAAAGCGTTACAAGGCCTATTCAATATGGCGTCAACCCGCTATAAAAATAACATTTTATATAGAGAATAAAGCGTTATCGCTGTGTAGCGATATCACTGTGTAGGTAAATAACAGTAGTTTAAGTGAGGGCTGAAAGAAATGTTAGAATAATTACTAATATTATTAAGTGAGTTTGATTGTTTGTTTATTTGTTCCGCTATCACGCCTAAACTACTGAATGGATTTGTATGAAATTCGACACACAGGTGGTTTATAATCAGGAATAACACATATAATACTTTTTATCCCGATATTTCCACGGGATCGAAACTTACGCGGGTACAACCACTGAGCGCAGCTAGTAGCTAATATTTAGAATAATATATTTAGGTGAGTGGAAAGACAACAGCTCAAAGTTTGAATATGTATAGAAAAACTATCATAATAATTTATTCCTACCTGATTGGAAATATTAACCCCTGCCAAAAGAAAACTACTAAAACCTGACCTCCCAACTTACAAAACCATTCATTACTTCGCTCATTATCTTATCAACTCAGACTTCTGCCACCTATTTGTTCTGCGCCACTTGAATTCTGTACATGGTTCCAATCCCAACAGTGTTGAAGTTATAATACCGACCTATCTCCACTTTAGGGACAAGGCCTCTTTTCATACTAAGAAGGCATGAGAACATGAGTATTGATCTCATCACTTGCTAAAACAGGATTCACATGTTCAGACTTATATTAACTACTAGCTGCGCCACGCGGTTTTACGCGCGTTTTTTTAATATGCCCCGTTCCTATTGGTCGCAGCGTGATGTTATATAGCCTATAGCCTTCCTGGATTAATGGGCTATCTAACGCAAAAAGAATTTTTCAAATCGGACCAGTAGTTCCTGAGATTAGCGCGTTCAAACAAACAAACAAACTCTTGAGCTTCATATATTAGTATAGACTAGCAGTGAGCCGGCGTTTTACTCGCATGAATTTCGATCCTATGGAAATTTCGGAATGAAAAGTTACTTATGTGTATAACCGGGTGTCAGCTATGTCCTTACCAAATTTCATCAAAATTAGTCCAGCGGTTTGAGCTTGAAGAAGTAGCAAAGATACATGCAAACTTTCGCCTCTAGAAAGATGGTTTTTTTTTATTGAACAGTAAGCTGTGCTGCTGGGGAGCTTATTCCGCCACTTTTTCTTGCCATTTTTAGTCTTATGTAATGTTGACGTTCAAAAAGTGCTGATTCTCAGCCTAATTTGAATAAATGACTTTTGATTTTGTTTTTTAGTAAGTAGTTTTAGTCTTTTATAAAATTACTGTGATAGATTCCGATGACATTTCTGTTTATTATTCCATTCATTATCTTACTAACTATGACTTCTGCCAAATATTTTTCGTACAACCTGTGTGATCGCGCGGAAAATGAAAACTATATAAAACTGTAGTCGGCCGTCGTCAAATATTGGTGCCAGGGCATCTGCTATCAAAACTTTACTCGATCCTCAGGGACTTGGATAACTGAAGACTGGAATAGAAATTGTTTATTTTTTATAAAAATAATTTAATTTCAGCTTTTAGCAATGGCGATTTGAAAGCTTTGGAAATAAATCGAAGTAAAGAGACTTTATAATATCAATTTGTGTTTAAAGAAGTCTCAAGACGAAATTTTGCTTCTAACTGCGTCCCAGTGGTTTTAGGCTTAAAAGATGTTTATTATCAATAATGGAAAATGGATCGTTCAAATTTGCTAAACGTGAAAGTAAAAAAAAGCCGGCCAAATGCGAGTCGGATTTGCGATCGTAAAGTTCCGTACCATTATTTATCCAAAATAAAAAAGTATTGTTTTGGGTATTTGATGTTATAGCGGCAACAGTAATAAATCACTTGTGAAAATTTCAACTGTCTAGCTATAACCGTTTACGAGATACCGCCTGGTGACGGACAAGTAGACAGACAGACAAACAGACAGTGGTGTCTTAGCAATAAGGTCCTGTTTTTACCCATTGCGTACGGAAAAAAATTAAAATGCCTATATAAAAAAAAAAAAGCAATAAGCCCTTTTTAAGAAAAGACTTTCACTCATGCTTTAATGTAGCCAACACCTTTTATACTCCAATATTTGGACCAACATTTGTAACAAAATACTTCGTTTTGCCCAGCTCAGGGATAGCATACATCAACTAGCAAAGAGTAAGTATACAAAATATCATACTTCCAATCAGTCATCATCACCATCTTAGCGTTAATCCCAGTCGTATCCGAAGCTTTTTCCAGCTTTGGAGTCTGGGGTCCGCTTTACCAGTCTATCTGTTGATTTTGGCTAAACTTCGATAATTTCCGTGAAGCGACTGCCGTCTAACTTCCACAACCCGAAGGTGATATCGAAGCATTGCAGTTAGACCAATTCAACAACTTTTGAGGGCTCCAACAACCCGTAACGACTGCCATTATTTTATTTATTTCGTATGGCAACCGAGACCAACGGCTTGGCGTGCTTTCCGATAAACAACCAGACCAGTGCAAATATTCATATTCATGCATACAAATATTAGCACTGCGCGGGGATCGAACCCACGCCTCCTACTCATATCATACTTCCAATCAGTATAACATAATCCACATACCCCATCCTTATCCAGCGCACGCCGGTTCTAAGTAAGCGCTACACGTGGACCCGTCCGACCAGTTATTGCTTCCAGGATCGCGACAATTTTTTGCGACTTTTTCTGTTACAACACGTACAACGTATATGAGTATAACTGTTATAACCAAGTGGTTTAGTTTTGGTTCACACTTTCCATGTGGAAAGTAGAACTGTCGGGTAATTACATAACACACTATCAGTGGCTATGGGTTTCATTTTGACAGGTTAAGAGGCGACTCTAGTGGCGTTTTTTTTTTTTACATATTATAAACCAGCGCTTGACCGCAATCCTGCCTGATGGTAAGCAGTGACGCAATCGTTAATGGTAAAGCGCACTAGTTTATTAAGAGCCTATTCACTCTAGCCTTGAAGACACTCAAATTGTAGTCCGACGGAAACACCGCCGCTGGCAAATTGTTCCAGTCCCTCGATGTACGCAGTATAAAGGAGGAGGCGAAACGCTTCGTCCGGATCGTAGTGGTGTTAACAACGTAAGGGTGGAAACCAGCCGTACGACGGGTCGTCCGCTGGTGGAACGGAGATGGGGGAATTAAATCATGCAATTCCCTCGCACACTCCCCGAAATGCATCCTATAGGACACCGAAAGGCTGGCTACTCTACGCCTGTGCTCTAGGCTTTGGAGACCAACTCGAGTTGGATCAGGGTCACCAATCAGCCTCTTTGCACGTCTCTCCACTGAATCCAAAGTGGCCAGGTGACACTTGGCAGCACCAGCCAAGCCAGCCAAGCCAGTCAGTACTCCACACACGCAAACAAACGCATACAAACGCATTGCGCTGTTTTCTTCGTGGACGTAGGTAGACTGGAAGTTGATTCCATCATAAATGGGAACAGGCTAAGTGTCTGCATACTTACGTGATATGCAAACGTCTAAAATGTATGGTTAAAGAATCACTAATCACTAGTTAACTTTAAACATCGTTTATGAATAAGGGGGTGAATGTTTATATTTTTTTTTAAAAACCTTTATGTTTTGCTCCAGGTAAGTTCCGTTGGCTGTATTGTTTGTATTATTCAAAGAATACACACATTTTGCCGTATTGTAAGTACCATTCTATTTTATTTTATTTATTTTTAATTATTATAAACTAGTGCTTGACTGCTATCCTGCCTGGTAAGCAGTGATGCAATCCTTGATGGTAAAGCGCACTAGTTTATTAAACCTATTCACTTAAAAAACTTAGGAATAGGAAGGAAGATGGTAGTTGAGCGAGGTGATGCAATGTTAAACCCAACAACACGACCAACGATGCTGCGCCAGAAGAAGATTGATCTGGAGACTCTCCACGACCAGACTACCTAACTATCTTATTCATTGTTTATCGTACATTGAACTTAAGAGGGGACTCTTTTGGCGTTTTCTCCATACAAACGTATACCGCTGTTTTCTTCGTGGATAACGCTTTTAGAGCAATGATTTTTTTTCTACAATTTCACACCTTGATTGTACGCGCCCCTATTATTTGATTTTTTAATTAATAAAAGTAATATGATGTTTCAAAATCTCGAAAAATAACCCAATTTTACCACGATGTTTAGACGACTATTACACAAATGTGATAAGTTTTTGACAATAAAGAAAATAATAGAGGCATAGGTATTAGGTATACTCATCCTTTAATCGATACTAATATTATAAATGCGAAAGTAACTCTGTCTGTCTTATTGAGATCTGTCGTGTTTTGAAAAAGAAAACAGCGGAATACGAAACATGTTTTGGTCAACATTTTTGTAGGTAAAATCAGCCTGAGTTGCAACTGTCCCTTTCGCACTTTACGGGGAAAGGTTGAAAGAGGCGCGACGGCAATAGTTTCTTCAAATACCTATTTCTGAAATTCCTTGGCACTAGAGTCCACTCTTAACAACATTCATTGCGTTGTTTATGTTGTTGAGCAGAAATATTTTTCTAACATACGGAGCAATGGATTAGCAATAAGTCTTAAAATCCTAGCTAATATTAAAAGTATGTTACGCAATTAGGGTGCTGATTTTGCCCACTCTGTCGGAGTTTCAATTGGGTATTAAATTTTATTTGTTTATTTACAAACGATATAACTACGATAATTATGTAATGTTGGATAGAAAAAAAATATCATATACAATATGTAAAGAAAACCCCTGTCCGACCCATAAGGATAATAAAGGTTAGGTAAACACATGACAAAATATAATATAAAATTTTACGTAATCAACATAGTAACAATACTAATGAATTTTAAAATAATCTTTTTTCCCGCAAATGAATTCCAACTTCCCCGAAATTTGGTAATTTTCAAAAAAGTGACAACACCATTTTGACGGTACGCTTATGCGATTCGACCACGCGTCGCGTGCCCTGCCCCCCGTCGCCCGCGGAATGGTGTCCTACCGCATATGTATTAAGTCACCTCTTTATGCAAAATAATATTTATTTTTTTAGGGGGATTTTTTTTTTAATTTTAGTCCGTCTTTGTCGGAATTAATAGAATCAGTTATCGATTCCTAACAATACCTTCTCGGATCGGTCAGGGTTTTCTTTACATATTGTATAATCTAGTTTTGTAAAGAATACACATCTAACAGATCTATACATAAAGTCTTGATTAGCGAATCTTGAGAAATGAGCTACATAACTTGGTCAAATAGCTTTTCTTGTCTATTTCTATATATTCCTCCGAGTCTTTAGAGAATAAGGGAAATCATTCGGAAGGGTAATAAGAATTAATATTATTCCAACCCTTAAAAACTCGGTAATTTTAGTCCATCATAACATTATCTTAAAATAAATAATTGAATAGACAAAAATCAATATTTATTTACCGCACACATTCTGTTTTGAGTGTTTAATAATTTCGCTCACTCAAACCCCAGGATTACTCATGTTAAGCCAAATACCCTCCTATCAATATAAAGATAATAATTCCATTCAAAGTAACTCCATCCCTTGTTTTCCCCATCCACAATATTTTATTACCAAAATAGATATTAATTTTGACAAATATGATTACACTGCGCTCCAATAATCCCGTAAAACGGGTAATTTAATAACTGCCGACGGCGCCATTTTGATTTGCGTTTGACAGATAATAGGACACTAATCGCGTTGATATTTTACGTACTTATAGATTTTTTGTAAATCGTTATGAATGTGAATTGTGTGTGTAGAAGATTTTATTGTTAACTACTTTTCGCCCGCGGCTTCGCCCATGTGGAGTTCGGTTATATCGCGTTTCCAAGGGTACTCTTCAAAAGTCCAGAATAAATACTTTTATCAAGCTTTTTATCGTCCCACTGCCGGGCTGGGTACAGGTGGTCCTCTCATACAGAGAAGGAGCGTAATCACCACGCTTGCTCAATGCGGGTTGGCGATTTCAAACTTAAAATTCAGGTTTCCTCAAGATGTTTTCCTTCACCTTTTAATCAGTCATTGGTGTCCAAGATATACTTAGAAAATACGAAATACTTATTGTTAATTAAAGTATTGTTATTTTATAATAATGATAGATTTAGAGCAGCGGTGACCTAGTGGTATCGGTCACGGATTACAAGTAGTAAGTCATAGGTTCGAACCCCATCAAACGCTTTACTTTATGTAAATTATTTCATCACTACTGCTCTGAAAACGGTGAACGAAAACATCGCGAGAAAACCGGCATATCCTAGAGGCAAAACTTCGAAGACATGTGACATTTAGATACCAACCCGCACTGGACCCGTGTGGTAGATTACGGCCCACTCCCTCTCCACCAAGAGGAGGCCTGTGTCCCAAGAGTTGGGGACATTATAGGCGGTTTATGATAATTTATAATAATGAGCTGGACCTTATTGTTCCACAACTTGTGCCAAAGAAAGGGAAACTTATGAAACCATTTACAAAAGGAGCTAACAATGGGCTAAAAAGATAGCCGTAGCAGTGGTGGTGGGGTATATTTAAACTCTAATCTCATTAGACTCGAGAACGGGAATCAATCTATCTGTCAATTTATTGTAATTGGAAATAAAGAATATCATAACCATCATCTCAGCGTTAATCCCAGTCGCATCCGAATATTTTTTAGCTTTGGGAGTCTGGGTACCGCTTTACCAGTCTAACTGTTGATTTTTGGCTAAACTTCGATATTTTCCGTATAGCGACTGCCGTCTGACCTCTACAACCCGAAGGCGATAACGAAGCATTGCAGTTAGACCAATTGATGGACTTTTGAGGGCTCCAACAACCCGTAACGACTGTCATTAGATGTTTGTATGGCAACCGAGACCAACGGCTTAACGTGCTTTCCGAGGCACGACCAGACCAGTGCAAATATTCATACAAACAAATATTATCATTGCGCGGGAACCGAAACCGCGACTCCCTGCGTAGCGGCCGCGTTCGCTACCGCTACGCCACGGAGGCTATCAAATAAAATAAAGACGCTAATATTTCTCTTTAAACAAGGCTCGGAAGTACTTTAAAGTTCACGAGTAACATGAATCTCTTACAATAAATTATGACATTATTATACATGACATGACATTATGTCAGGTATCATAATATAACACATTATATGTACTTCATAATATATGATCCATAAACAAGAAATTACTTATACTGTCTGTCACAGTTTTACGTCTAAATCCGAGCCGAGAATAATTTTTTAACCTGGACATTATGACGAGCCGGTAATTTAAAACAACGCGTTATAATGAGTCCCACGAATTCTACATCTCGCAAGTAGAGTTAACCGTCCAACTAGCATACATACAACATCCCAACATCAACTGTAGGGCAAATGCCCGCCATACATAACACCCGTCTGGTCGGAGGATCCTCCCTTTTCTATGGAGGATGATTGAACTTTACTCCCTGTTCCTCATTTATCTCCATACTTTAACCCCGAGCGTGAACGTCAGCGCAGTCTTCGAGCACCAACTTCAGCGTGACGTCATCATCATCACTCCCGCAAGCTTTAGCGGCGAGTCACCCAGCCAGCCAGCACGGCTTCAACCGTTATCCTGATCACAGTATAAAATTTGACCCATGTATAGCCATGACCTGGATTAGGTCATATCGATTTTTTTTTACAAAGCCATGATCTACATTAGGCATAGACATAGCAAGTTTTTTTACCAAGCCATGACCTGATTAGGATATATCAAATTTGTTACATCTATATTCCTGCGGGATCGAGACTCATACGTTTGATACCGCCATCAGTCATCCACTAGAACATTCTACTAATATTATAAAAGCGAAAGTTTGTATAGAAAGACGGATCGGTGTTTGTTACTCTTTCTCGCAAAAACTATTCAACAGAATTGGGACATATACATAGTTTACCAGGATTAACACCTACGACACTTTTTATCTCAATATTTCCACCGGAATTTTCCCACTGTTGGGACGCAGACCTCTCTCGGTGAGAGGGAGTGGGCCGTAATCCACAACGCTAGCCCAGTGCGGGTTGGTAGATGTCATATGTCTTTGAAGTTTTGCCTTTAGGTCATGCCGGCTCCCTCACGACATTTTCCTTCGCCGTTTTGAGAACAGTGGTGATGAAATAATTTACACAAACTGAAGCGCCTGAAAAAGTTCTGGAAAGGTAGGGAGACCCCCAACAAGGTGGACCGATGACCTGGTGAAGGTCGCGGGAAGCCGATGGATGCGGGCAGCACAAGACCGGTCATCGTGGAAAGCCTTGGGGAGGCCTTTGTCCAGCAGTAGAGCTCTTTAGGCTGAAGAAGAAGAAAGCGTCTGATGGGGTTCAAATCTACGACCTACAAATTGTAACTCACGACAGTTACCAATAGGCCACCGCTGCGCTCTCAATCGAAACTTATGCGGATAAAATCAGAGCAGAGCCAATTTTTGTCAAGAAATAAAACGAATGCCCACTATCTTTAAAACAATTCCCTTTAAAACTTCAACATATCAAAATTAATAATTTCTCCAACATTATTCAAAACGTCAATCACAAAAGGTTGATAGGATAAGTTCGTTTCAAGTTTGAGGGCTGATAAAAGGTTGCCCTGAAATATAATAAATCATATCAGTTAGGCCTGCCCTTGTCAGCCGCTATGTACCCACGTAAACTGCCCTATGTTTGTACGTATAATGTACGTATATGTAGTATGTTAAGTGTTTTCGACATGTTTTTGGGTAGGAAAACAAGAGTGAGGTGAGGTTCCTTTTCAAGGTTTGAGTAAATCGACAGGTGTTATCAAAAGTGGCTCTAAGGGTGGAGTTACTTGTGTATGTCCAGTAAATTTTCGACCGTCAGTTCCGTTATCGATATTGCTGACTGAAAATTCTAATCAACATAATATAACTTAAAAATAAAAAAAAGAATAATGAATTTGCCAGCGGCGGTGTTTCCGTCGGACTACAATTTGAGTGTCTTCAAGGCTAAAGTGAATAGGCTCTTAATAAACTAGTGCGCTTTACCATCAACGATTGCGTCACTGCTTACCATCAGGCAGGATTGCGGTCAAGCGCTAGTTTATAATATATATATACCTATATATAAAAAAAGTCATTTTTTGTTTTTAGTATTTGTTGTTATAGAAGCTACACAAATACATCATGTGTGATAATTTTAACTGTCTAGTTATCATGGTTCATTGAGATACAGCTTGACTTGATGACAGACAAAGAGAGAGAGAGATGGTGGAATCTTAGTAATTGTCTCGTTCTATATTCTTTGGATAGAAACCCTAATTCATCATCATCATCATCATCATCATCATCATCATCATCATCAACCTTTTCCTTCAATTGATACCACTACGATCCGAAGAGTTTCGCCTCGTCTTTTATGCCGCTTACATCAAAGCACTGGAATAATTTGCCTGGTGGTCTTACTGTCATATTACAATTTAAGTGTCTTCACGGCTAGACTCAAGAAGCAGCACCGATTAACGATTGCAACACTGCTTACCACCAATCAAGCACTACAAGAAATAGGTTATCTTACGGCATAGCCTCCTCTATTTCCCACAATATATTTCTGTCCAGAACTGTTCTTCGCTAACCTTTTGGTGGATCTTCCTCTCAACTTTTCACCTGCCCTATCCGTCTTCGATCAGTACCATCCATTATCACCATCATATCTTGGTTACCGTCTTATCTCTCGGCCTGTACATATCCCTTGTATTTACTCTGTACTGTGTACCTAAGAAGGTCTTAAGGGAATAAAAAAAACAGTAGGTATATGCCTGTGGGCTAGTACTAAAAATTGCCAAGTTATTTTAATAACTATGTAGCCAGGACCAATAATTTTCCCTAAATTTATTCTGAAACAGTCACATCTGTATTTGTTGTCTACCGGAATGTGCAATTGTTCAGTACACATCTAGGGTAACAATTGGACATCTCCAAATAATTAAACAACAAGGATGTCGACAAATACGTCGACATTTTCACGCAAACAACTAACAAATACGGACACAATAACAAACATTGTCAGTAAAGTATAAGACCAAGGATCAGGTGCAGTATCTTTGTAAGGGAGTCCACACCGCACATTCATCTGTACACCACACCAATAACTCAAAACAAAATTTAATTCCAAGCCCCCGTTTTTTCTCTCGATCTATTTCACAGTAATAACAATGCCGAAGGGTACCTAACAACCGCAGAATTCAACATCTGAGCCCCACCCACATCTTTCAAAATTCTAATAATATGGCCGAACAATACAAATTTAATGCAACATCCAACATCCATACATGTCGTAATGAAACACAAACATAGCCTTAGTTGATTTAGGTTCAGAGCAAACATATAATAGTGAGTGGCTGCTATCCTGAGATTAGAAGAGGGTCCCCTTTTGTTGACCTTGCGTTAAGGGGGATTTGCTGCATTTAACATTATTGCATCACGGTGTTATGGTCCTGATTTGTATTCGGGTGCAATGTTAGCAATTTCGTTGATTTGTACCGAATAATCAATTTTCTTATTGGCTGTTTTGCATCACGCTCTAACAGTCCCGATTTTATTATTCACGGCTGCAATAATTGAGGTATTTGGGTGCTATTAAGTAATAACAGTGGCACTGATTGATCGAAGGTTAAGCTACTCTTACTGCGATCTTTTCGTGGATGGGTGACCATCTATTATGGAGAATCAGTAGCTCGGAAAGAACGTTAAATCGTTGGTTACGGCTGTCATTCGTAGACCTTTCACAGTCATTATGAGCGGTCAGAAACACAAATCTTACCAAGGCTAGGTTTGTCTTTCGCAGGGACTAGGTTGCGAAAGTCAGATAGAAATTCGCTCGAAAACCTGCATCAAGTAAGACAGGTAGCTGACCTCAACATAGTCGGATACAACACGAGAAATTTTGCCCATTTTACTTTATACATATCATCATCATTATCGCTCTTTTTATCGTCCCACTGCTGGGCACAGGTCTCCTCTCATACAGAGAAGGATTGAGCGTAATCACCACGCTTTCTCAATGTGGGTTGGCGATTTCAGACATAAAGTCCAGGTTTCATCAAGATGTTTTCCTTCACCTTGTAATCAGTCATTGGTGACCAAGATATAATATGTAAAGAAAACCCTGTCTGACCCATAAGGATAATAAAGGTTAGGTAAACACTTGACCAAATATAATATAAAATTTTACATAATCATCATAATAACAATACTAATGAATTTTGAAATAATCCTTTTTTCCCGGGAATTAATTCCAATTTCCCCGAAATTTGGTAATTTTTAAAAAAGTGACAACACTGGTATTATTATAAGCGAATAGCGACGCAAACGCGTCACAGGTGCCGCGTGCCCTGCCCCCCGCCGCCCGCGGAAGGGGTTGCTTACCGCACATGTATTAAGTTACCTCTTTTTGCGAAATAATATTTATTTTTTTAGGGGGATTTTTTTAAGTTTACCCTGGCTTTGTGGGCATTAGTAGAATCAGTTATCGATGCCTAACAATACCTTCACGAATCGGACAGGGTTTTCTTTACGTATTGTACTTAGAAAGTAACTTTAGAAAAGTTACATTGGTACTTGCCTGACCTGGAATTTAAGGCCACCACGACATTTACACATATATCGGTCCGGAATTTCTACAATCTAATACGCTGTTCATATCATAATATAGGACGAATATTCTAGTTAGACTTAGAAGTTTCCAAATTAGTGCTTTGTAAAGTTTGATGTGAGCCGGGCGCCAGATGCTTTCCAAATATTCAATAAGTGGCTCACTAATGTTTCGTCAAGTTCTGATCTGACTTTGGAGACCAAAGCAACTATTTGCCCCGTCTTATTATACCCTGGATACTCTGGAGTCCTTGTACAAGAGATTTATTTAGTAAAAAAGAAGTATACCTACATAAATTACAACACATAACCTCGTTAGTTTAGTGGTCGCTACTGCTGATCATGAGGGTTAACCCAGTCATGTGGTTTTTTTGGTTTACCGTTAGTTGGCTACTTAAATTGATGAATTAGGCCCATATTGCTCCAAATTATATGGGAAATCAGATTGTTTTATTTTCTCCAGCGCTTCTCAGATACTGACAATAATGATGTGGGCCTTGGCAAGAATGATTGGATGGCCCTGTGTAGTGTTAAAGCATATTTAGAAATGAAATGAAAGAAATCGTTTATTAAGCAAGTAGGATCACTGTACACTTTTACATGTCATTTTTTTCTTCTTCTTCAGTCTATAGAGGTCCACTGCTGGACAAAGGCCTCCCCCAAGTTAGGGGGATTTGCTATAATCCCATGGTTGGCAGGCGGGTTGGGGATCACACTAAACCATTTAATACAAGCTATTTCCTATGCCTCGGAAAATATGTAAAGGAGGTAGTTGATCTCTTGCGCTCCTGTTGGATTGCCATTCCATTGGAGTATGGAGCTATGTAACAGAGAGCGGACCGGCGTTTGCGCATAGGTACACTTGTACACTGCTGCTACGTATCTGGCTAATCTCTGTTATGATTGGTCGCTGTGAACGAAATTCTGACAGGATAAGATACACGATTTATTGCATTCATCACTAATTCTGACCTTGCAGTTTTTAGGTACAGACGACAGCACATCAAGCTACTACAATCTGTCAGATTATTATTTCCATATTATATTTTAACTTTATCTATAAAGCATTAAGGTTCAAGGTTGATTGGCAAAATCTGACAGTTTGGGATAGCTTGACCTGCTGTCGTCCGTACTAGTTGTTAATGGAGAAATTCAATTTTTTTTCATTCATTATCATTGTCAATGCCGCCGAAATTTTCTCTAATAACTAACAAATTTTCCTATATAAATAAACTAGCGGCCGCCCGCGACTTTGTTCGCGTGGAGTTAGTTATGCTCCGCTCCTAATGGTCGCAGCGTAATGTTATATAGCCTCAAGCCTTCCTGGTTTAATAGGGTATCCAATGCAAAAAGAATTTTTCAAATCGCACCAGTAGTTCCTAAGATTAGCGCGTTCAAACAAACAAACTCTTCAGCTTTATATATTAGTATAGATTCAAATGTCCTCACAAAAAACAGGTTTCCAATGAGAAGTAATTTAGCCACAAACAGGCCTGAAGTCTGAACGGTATACCAAAACCTGAATTAAGTTCCCCTAAATCTCGGGGATCCGAATTTTATTGGACGTTTTAATTAATCCACTTAAAAGTACTTTTGTTGGTTGTTTAATAAAATTGGATTTGGTACGGCCATGTACTTGTAGACTGACCATTTATTAATGTCTATCAAAAAAGTTGTTCTATCAAATTCGTTGATGTTGGACACGCATCCAGCGTGGGTACAGTTTTCAACGCTGAGAGGCCACTAAGTCGTCGACGCCACTATCCGCCGCAGGAGACGCCCTGGTCGGGAGATGACACCAAACTCCCAGCCACCATAGGCGCGGGCCTGCGGGCGGTGAGCAGTGGGCAACCCGCCCCCCGGTAAGGACCAGGCCCGAGTCGATGGCGCGTCGTGTTTCACGCGCGCCTCAAAGAGATGTCAGCACATCGTGACGGGGTCCACGAAGATCGATGCCTCCTGGGTCAGGGTTGCGGGTTGGTTAAACAATAAACCGTGGCCCTGGCCGTCCCACAGGCAAGTGAAGAAACGCGGGTGGGTTTTAGTCAGTAAAAGTCTGACACGCCCTTCCGCTCCGCCCAGAGCGGGAGAAGTCATTTGATGATTTCCCATCCCCACAAAAAAAAGGTGCCACTAAGTCGTCAAAACTGAGCGGTTCAAGTTAAGGATTGTGTCTGTGAGCTAATTGTGGATAAGTAATGAGTCTTGCTGGCGTGGAAAATAATCAGAACAGCGCCTAACAGGAATATTTTATTCTGATTTGCAGAAATGAATGCAAATAAGTACGAGTAGAAATAATAAGTGAGACTAAGTCCTTACATTACTTCAGAATGTTTTATGATGTCATGTTAATTGCGTATTATAGTATCCTTTCATTCATTTTGACATTTCAAAAACATTCAAACATCATTTCAGCCTTATCCGAAACTGGGTTCAGCTCCTTTTTTTTTTTGTCTACGTGGAAATCCTCATAGGATGTCCGCTGCCCTAGGGTGGGCGACGGGGTGTGTCAAACTTTTACTGACTAAAACCACCCCGGTGTCTCTTCTATCACGAGCGCGCGTGGGACCGCGGGAGTCTAAATTCTTCCGCAGCCCCACACTCTCGTGCTGGCCCGGTCTGTCCGGGCCTCGTCTCCTGCACGGGGTAGTGGGGTGTTAAGCTACCCCATGCATCGCCTCAGAGGCGCGCGCTGACACTCGCGCGCGCCCCGCGCCTCGGGGTCCATCGAATAGGGGGCGGGGGCTTCCAGATGTCCCTCGCCCAGTCTAACTAGATTTAGCCACAATTTAATACCTATTGGAATAAAACAGCTCTTTGGATTGTATGAATTTCTGTTTCAAAATCGGTTCTAAACTTTTGATTGACTGTTAAAGCTCTAATTAATATTTCACTGACGGCTTGGATGTTGAAGCGTCCTGTGGGTTGTGGACCATTAAGTTGCACGCTACTCCATAAAGTCCGGTAAGCTGGTCCGTCTTAACCTACTAATATTCGTTAAACACGAAAGTTTGCATATACTGAACTGATTTCGATGAAATTCAGAAATGGTTTATAAAAAGGAGTAATATATAGGATCACGGAATCGAAACTTATGCGGGTGAAACCGTGGGGCGCAGTTAGTTAGTTTAGAGACTAATTATTTTATATAGATATTTTTGTTTATTATTTTTGTGTTAAATATTTTTGTTAGTTTAGAGAATAATTATTTTTTTAAATTATTTTTTTCAATCTCCTGATAGCTTTATTCAAAGAATCATTTTGAAATGTTCACAGTTATTTCATATATATTCTGTCAAAGGTCAATTAATTAACAAAATAATAGTTATTAAAAAGTTATCCGGTGATGGAAATGTCAGATCTCTCGTCGTGTCTGACTTTTACTGACTAAAACTAACAAACTCACCCGTGTTCCTTCATTTGTGTATGCGCCAGAGGCCACGCTTTCTTTCAAACAATTTGCGACCCTATCCTATCAGACATCGGTCCTTTTTGACCCCGTCACAATGTGCTGAAGGCTCTTTGAGGCGTGCGAAGAACACATCGCGCCGTCAACTTGGGCCTGGTCTTAACCGGCGCGGCGTGCGTACGCCGAGCAGTGGGCAGCTTGCCGGCCGCAAGCTTGCGCATATTGTGGGGCAGGGAGTTCGATGGTGATAATGCTAAGAGATGGAACAGAAAACTGAAAAAATATCTCACCTGTTTTAAATTAAAATTAAATTGAAAACTATGAAAAGGTTGAAAAACCAACAAAAGTTGACTAAACAAAGTAACATGCCACAAAAATCACTACTTTTCCCAAGCCAATACATTTTATAACGTTCTGTTTACACTACAAAAACACAGTTAGCTGACAGTAAACAACATTCAAATTTTATTTATATTTCAAATTGACAATTTCAAGGTAAACATTGAAAAAAAAATATATAAAAATCCTTAATATTGTAGAGTTAACTGAGCTTTATTTTATAGGACATAAAGTTATTTTTCCATTAAATCCTTTTTGTTCACATTTTTCCGGCGAACATGTCGCAAATTTATTTATTTTTTATCCTATCTACAAGTGTTATACTGTTTAACTTCAAAATACAAGAAAAATACAATCGTTTAATGCGATAGGATTCATCATCAATCTTTTTATCGTCCCACTGCTGGGCACAGGTCTCCTCTCATACAGAGAAGGATACGATTGCGATGTTCAATATCATACAAATCTATACTAATATTTGATTTTGATGGTCCAATTTGAAAAATTCTTTTTGCGTTGGATGGTCTATTAATCCAGGATTTAGGCTAATAACAAAAATATTAAATGTATGCTGTATATTTTAGAGTTAAAATAAAATGTTAAAATAACTAACTCCACGCGAACGAAGTCGCGGGCGGCAGCTAGTTCAATATAATGCGATGGAAATAGCATGCAAACTAACAAATGCAGATTAGATGCCAAACCAAACACCCAAATAGATCAAATTAGAACTATACCGACCTATCCCCACAACGACCAATAAAGTGGTGAATACGGCATAGAATATCATGTTACAAAGGGACGCTGTAGCTCCAATTTAGTGGACATGTTTGTAGCTGCGTTGAAGCTGCGTTGACGCTGCGTGGACACCGGTGCTTGCGGCGTAATGTCGGCTCAAATGGCAATGACTGCCAGTAATGATGGTCCGTTTAGTAGGGAATGGAAGTGAATCAGAGACTAGTGCGTGACAAGTATTATTTTAAAGTATCAAGTTACGGTGTTATGGAATGACTTTGAATTCTATTATTTTTATTTCAAGTTCAAACAAAGTTATTATGAGAATAACCATTGGGTTATTTTGTATTATACAACGTTATTTTTTATTTCTTCTGTCTGACAATTTTTATTTTTATTCGGCTCCTAAGAATCTTCTGCATTATGTTCAAGCCTATAAGCGCTCTCAAAAATTAAGCTATCAAATACAAAGACATTTTTGCAAATGCAACATGAGTCATGAGATTCTTCTTCTTCTTCAGCCTATAGATGTCCACTGCTAGACAGAGGCCTCCCCCAAGGTTTTCCATAATGACCGGTCTTTTACTGCCCGCATCCATCAGCTTCCCGCAACCTTCACCAAGTCATGAGATTATCGTATAAATACTGTTCAGATTTATTATTATGGTAATGAAATGACTTACAAAGGCCATCCTTAATGCCTCGTCCACGTATATCTTATAGAAATGCATGTTATGTCTGGCTACATACTATGATATTCCCATTCATGGGACATAGGCTTCCTCTCGGTGATAGGAAGTGGGCCGTAATCTACCTCGCAGGCCCAGTGTAGGTTGGTGGATGTCATATGTCTTCGCAGTTTTGCCTCTAGGACATGCCGGTTTTCTCACGATGTTTTTAAGAGCAGTGGTGATGAATTTACACAAAGTGAAGCGCCTTAAGCGTTTCGAACCTACGACCTACACTTGTCAGTCGTGCGGATACCACAAGGCCATCAATGATCTACTCTAGCTACTGTCGCCAGTAACTATAGGCTTTTTTCGTTCTAGATACTATCGCCACCCAAACGCTCCACACATTAGGAGTCGATCTGATTTGGGACAGCAACTGATTCATTATAATTTTGTACGTTCGCCGTTCGATTGACTATTGTTTGGACTATAATGAGATATCCTGTACCTTTGTGTCGTAGTCAAGCTTTGTGCATTGCAGTGTCCATACCCGATAAGTCCGGGCTTTGAGATATAGAAGATACCTTGTGTTTGGCAGAGGAGATAAGTAGTATGGTGGACCTGTTATGTGGCATTGAATTTGATGCTTTTGTCATTCATTTCTATTGAATCCTGGTAACGTATTGTCTATGAAAATCAACTGAACTGCACGAAATGAACGCGATTTTGGTAACCGTGATTAATTAAGAAACTACATCAATTCACATTAGGTGAATCCTCACTCCACTCCAAAGCCTAGAGCACAGGCGTAGAGTAGCCAGCCTTTCGGTGTTCTATAGGATGCATTTCGGGGAGTGTGCGAGGGAATTGCATGATTTAATTCCCCCATCCCCGTTCCACCAGCGGACGACCCGTCGTACGGCTGGTTTCCACCCTTACGTTGTTAACACCACTACGATCCGGACGAAGCGTTTCGCCTCCTCCTTTATACCGCGTACATCGAGGGACTGGAACAATTTGCCAGCGGCGGTGTTTCCATCGGACTACAATTTGAGTGTCTTCAAGGCTAGAGTGAATAGGCTCTTAATAAACTAGTGCGCTTTACCATCAACGATTGCGTCACTGCTTACCATCAGGCAGGATTGCGGTCAAGCGCTGGTTTATAATATGTAAAAAAAAAGGTACTTAACACTTTTAGGAATCGAACATCATCACCATAATTTTAGCCGAAAGACGTCCACTGCTGGACATAGGCCTCCTCCAAGGATCTCCACGACGACCGGTCCCGCGTCTCCCGGATCCAGCGGTTTCCCGCGACCGCGTCGTCGGTCCACCTTGTCTGGGGCCAACCCACGCTACGTGGTCGCCAGTCGAGAACCCACCGACTCCTATAAAGATCGGAGTCGGAACAAGTACACAAAAGAGGCAGAAAACAAAGGACGTTTAGACGGTTGACGACCCCTTACGACTCTCTAAGATCCACGAATGACAGCCGGTATCATTTAGCCACCCGTATCTCATTAAGCAGTTGCTTAAGGTGTTTTTTGGGATACGGATGGATCTCGTATGTAAAAATGGTCACCCATCCACGGATAAACCGGGTCAAGCGTTGCTTAACCTGATCGATCAACCCGTGCAGTCGTCATTAGCTAAAAAGCCTCTCGTAAACATAGCTCATCTTTCGATAATCCATTTCAGAGATTGTAATATAAAGCGTCTTAACGGCAGCTCTTGAAACCGGTTCGGTACAATACAGCATCCTAGTTGGAGTCTTCATGTATCTGTCTGGAGATAAAACGCACAAACAACACGCGTTTAACAAAACTTCGTGTTATTACCAGACATTGGCAGTAATTCGTCACGATTATGCCTTCATTGCGGTTTTCGGATGCCCTGGTGTAGGGTTGTCGACCATTTGGTTCGATATTTTATATCATAAAAATAGGCTTTTAATACACTAGTGCGCTTTACCATCAACGATTGCATCACTGCTTACTATCAGACGGGATCACGATCAAGCTCAGTTAGAAGTTTAAAAAAAATCTGACTATTATGAGAAGCTGTTTAGTCCATATTCAACCTCGACAATCATCACCCCCGTCGATGTCGAACCTGAGGGGTTGAACGTGGAATTCAATATATTTGGTGATCATTTCTTTGCTCATATTCAACCCATTAATGGCATCAAATTACTATTGAGAACAAACCTGTATTTATTTTCTTTAATTTCTACTCACGACTTTAACTTCTTCTTTAAGAAGATTTTTTACACAAAACAATATTTTCGCATTAAAAATTTAGGTGAATTTGGTTCCTACTCTTCCTAATATTTATTTTGCCCATTTAAGTCCCACTACTGGGGAAAGGTCGCTTTACTCTCTTTCTACCTCTCTCTGTCCAGAGCTGTCAAGGCCAGTTATTATTAAAAGAGTACTTACTTATTACTTATATATTACAGGTTTTTTTTTGCATGTGTCGGTAGTACTATTCCGATTCCAAAACTTCTTTTACTAACAAAAAGTTAATTTTCCACGTATTGTAGAATATTTTTTAAATACTGATATCAGGTCAGCTTGCAGTCTAACCGATATTGGTCAGACTGGAAGCTGATGCTAACTTAGTTTATTATTTTAGGTTAAAAAATAAACTTCTTCTAGATTAAGGTCCGTATTACAGAACGTCACTCAAAACTCAAGCTCTACTTAAATCTCGTTTCAAGCCATTTGATTGGTTGAAACTAGTTTTAAGTAATGTTTAAGCAGAGATCAATGCTTGAGTTTCCTTCTGGAATACGCACATAAGTATCGGGTCTTCCTGAGCATGTTCAACACACCCAACCTATCGGTAAATACACAGACACAATTCAATGTCTAGTACAGTTTTAACTAGAACAGTATTTCTATTCAGTGACAACCCTGACCAGTCATTGCCGATGCGGTTTCAACGTAGGCAGTAATCGATGCGAAATAAACGTAATGAGGCGAGTAATTTGCACTTTTATTGCACCCAGCGTAGCGTATGGTTTCTGTAACAGAAATTCGAAGTATTTCAATGGGTACACAGAATTTTCAATTTATTGCAGTGAAAACTTCTTCAGCATCATAGTGATTTCAAAGTCGATGGAACGTAAAATCGACAGTAAAATTTTACGTTCGTCTCATTATTATTGTCTTGAAAACAAAATTTTTGGAGGTTTCACTTCTACCGCGTATGAATTGCACACATTGCTTTGGTAAATTTGTTGATGGTTTTCGGTTGAAAATCAATCGTCATTTATTCAAAATAGGCAGCACTTTTCACACCTTATTAATTCTCTACCAGTCGATCCAGGTTGATGAAGAGATTATATGGCAGGTGCTTTGACTAAGAGGAGAAATATAATTATTCCTCTTAGCCAAAGCACAAAAAAAAAAAAACTATAAAAACTACACACAAATGCCATAATAATAAGTATAATATACATGTACAGATATTGTATACACAAATTGACTGAAGAAAGATATTGAGATATCTCCACGCTCCTTGTTATGATTTTAATCATTTTCCAAAGCATTTTCTATCTTAAGTAATAAAGGAATAGGGAACACATTTATTTAGAAACCTTTTTTAAATCTTTTTATAATTTGTACCTATTTTTTTTTAATACTTAATTATAAACTAGTGCTTGACTGCAATCCCGCCTGATGGTAAGCAGTGATGCAATCGTTGATGGTAAAGCGCACTAGTTTATTAAGCCTATTCACTTAAAAAACTAAGGAATAGGAAGGATGACGGCAGTTGAGCGAGGTGATGCAATGTTAAACCCAAGACCAACACGACCAAACGAAGCGGCGCTAGAGGGAGATTGATCTGGAGACTCTCCACGACCAAACTACCGACACAACAACATTTGGCGCATCGTACCTGCCACACATCGCAACACAACTGCTCTGACCCGTCCTCCGTACGGCTTCACCAGACATCATGCCGGAACACGACGAATGGCTTGGCGGCAAGACTTTGTTTGGTGGGTGGTAACTTCTGCCGGCAGCCGATGTTATGGCCCACCGAGAATATCTTTTGCCAACGTGCGATAGAGAGAAGTATGTTAAATATCAAAAGAAAACAAAAAATACAACATACAAAAATTAGGAAAACTACCAAAGGAACAAACGGTCTGACTCTAGCTCTAACACTGGAATGGAAGTGGGCCGGACACGTAGCGCGTCTTCAACACCAGAGGTGCACAAAATGGCAGGCAAAAGAAAAAAAGGAAGACCTCGTAAATTATGGTATGACGAGATTAAACATGTAGCGGGACCAAAATGGATGCTAACTGCACACTCCAGAGAAGTTTGGCACAATTTGGAGGAGGCCTTTCCCTGTAAAAGAGTTCTAGCAGCCAAATAATACGAGTTTCTAATAAATAATATAAAATAAAATAGTATGTATGTATATATATTTTTATTACATAAATCCTGTAAATAATAACTACATACTTACAAAACTTTAAATATTAAACTATGTACAGACGTCATCCTTCCTTCCTATTCCTTAGTTTTTTTAAGTGAATAGGCTTAGTAAACTAGTGCGCTTTACCATCAACGATTGCATCACTGCTTACCATCAGGCGGGATTGCAGTCAAGCACTATTTTATAATTATTAAGAAAAAAAAACAAACTATGTAACACATACTTAAATGTTTTGCGATAAATACAGGCTTTTTATTTTTTATTATTTTATTTATTTATTTACCTATATCTTTTATTCACTTAGTGGACCGATTATTTCCATCCATATTTTAATGAAATATTACCTACCTGAAGCCTGTTTTGCTATTATAGTGCTACAAACCCGTCCCTGTGAAGGACATATAACTAATAAGGTCTGAGTTTCCTTCTAGGGCATCTCGTCTCATAGACATGAGAACATTCGCGCGATCGAGCAGGCTTATAACCAGCTGTGATTGACTTCGGGCTGAAATGATGACGATCTACAATGGTTTGATTATAATTTTACCAAATGTTATTCATTTTGATTTTACAATATTTTTAAGGTATAATTTGAATATTGGTGGTAGCCCATAACATCCACTGCCGACAGAAGTTACCACTCAGCAGACAAAGTCTTGCCACCAAGCGATTCGTCGTGTGCTGCCATGATGTTTGGTGAAGCCGTACGTGTAAGTGTTTGTGTTGCGATGTGTGCCGGATACTACGCGCCAAATGTTGTTGTGTCGGGAGTTTGGTCGTGGAGGGTCACCAGATCAATCTCCCTCTGGCCCAACATCATTGGTCGTGTTGTTGGGCTTATTAACCTTGCATCACCTCACTCAACTGCCGTCTTCCTTCCTACTCACTCAGTTTTTTTGAGTGAATATACTCTTACTAAACTAGCGCGCTTTACCATCAACGTTTGCATCACTGCTTACTATCAGGCGCAATTGTGGTCAAGCACTAGTTTATAATTATATTTAAAAAATGCGAAAAGTTACTAGACCATTTAATAACAATAAAACGCAATAAAGGCTTAATTCAGAAAGCGATACTTCTGGATACGGCTCGCATTGTAGGAGGTTCCTCTCTCTGGATCTTTGACCGCCGGTATCTTGGACCCTGTTCCCGATACTGGTGGGCTAGTATTTTTAATTATTTTTGAAATGCTTTTTTATCATTACAATATGTAATTTATAAACACACCTTTTACACACGACATTATTATATGGTGAAGGTCGCGGGGAACTGCTGGATGCGAGAGGCGCAGGACCGGTCGTCGTGGAGATCCTTGGGGGAGGCCTTTGTCCAGTAGTGGACGGCTTTCGGCTGAAATGGTGATGATGATGATGACTGCCTATAGTGCCTATCCTCCACGACATAACACTTAAGTGGCAGTGAGCCGGGCACATTGCCCATGGGACCGATGCCCGATGGGGCCGACGGGTTCTCGAGTAGCGACCATCCACCTTGACAAGGGGGACCGACGACTTGTTGAAGGTCGCGGGAAACCGCTAGATGCGGGAGGCGCTGGAGCGGTCGTCGTGGAGATCCAGCAGTTGACGAGGTCTTTCGGCTGAAATGATGATGATCAAGATGATTATTATATGGACTGTGACTTAACACTGACACTAGACACGCGTTAATCAAATATTTAAGATTTTTGTGGTAAAACTCTTACATTATTATTACACAATTATGGCGGAAAAAGGTCTATTCCTTTTAAGTAAAGTAAAAACCACGTACAACAAAATTGCCATTCCTACAAGGAAAAATATTGCTGTTATCATAGAAAAATACAAAGAGAAACTGTTACGAAAATTAATGTTATTGTTACACCACCATTTTCCTCATAGAACTAGCAAAGAACCTCATATTATCACGCCGAGTAAAAAAGGAGCCAGTAGAAGTATAAGTGCAGCCCGTAAAATATATGTCCCGTTGGTAGTAAATAAAGAAACTTCAGTAATTTTAGTTTAAAAACTGCGGTATCATCGGATAAAGCACTTTGCTAGATAAAGCGTTATTCTGGGAATTAATGTTTGATAGAATTTTATTGTTGGACTCAGTTTTTATTCTTTTCCTTTGTTTGTTCCTTTTGACTTAAAACAGCGCGGGAAGACCCTGTAATTTATAGACTTTCTTTCAATCTTTCCTTAGAGGCTCTCTGGGTAAACCGTACATGGTACGGAAGATAAACCACGCCGTAGAGAAAGCTTGTCCGTCAAATAGTTGTCTTGGTATTTCATACAACACCGGCGACATACGATAAATAAACCGTAGTTATTTACGGCAAGAAAAGGGAGTACAAAGTGTCCATTTTATGCCATAAGTCAAAGGATTTAGTTTAAGAGGGGACTCTAGTAGCGCTTTCTCTATACAAACGTATTCCGCTGTTTTCTTCTTGGATAACGCTTTTGGAGCAATTTTTTTTCTCTACATTTTTACTCCTTCCCATTTTTAATGGTGTAACGTCACTTTACTTTAATCATCGTTTACCAAATAAATAAACCCCTTAAACACTATGGTGTTTATTCATAAACGATGACATGGACGTGCAAATGTCAATAATGTATGGTTAAACAGTCACTAATCACTAGTTAACTTTAAGCAATGTTTATGAATGGGCTTGATTATAGGTATATCATTTGATTTTTTCGGCAACGAGAAAAGTGATATTTCAAAATCCCGAAAAATAACTCATTTTTACGTAGATGTTCAGACGACTATTAGACAGGTGTAATAAGTTTATGACAAAAAAAAAATAATGGAAGCATAGGTAGTATACCTATGCTTCCATTATTTTTTTTTTCCTCTAAATTTTGATATAAAAAATATTGAGATCTGTCGTGTTTTGTAAAAGAAAACAGTGGAATACGAAACGTCTTTTGGTTAATATTTTTGTAGGTAAAATCAGCCTGAGCTGCAACTGTCCTTTTCGCACTTTACCGGGAGAGGTTGAAAACGACGCGACGGCAATAGTTTCTTCAAATACCTATTTTTCGAATTCCTCGGCAGTAGAATCCCCTCTTAATATAGAGAAACTTGATGCAAAAAATATAGTACGTCACATCCACGCAAATCACCACCATAATTGCGTAAGGCACTCCTTACTTATAACATAATTTGAATCATTTCGAGGCGTGTTGCTAATCAATTACTCCATATGATCCAAAATGTGTTTGCATAACAACGTAACTAACGCAATGAATGTTGTTGAACTGTCAAAATAAAACCGATTGCTACTTGAATAGATATGGCGTGTATGACGCCGCATAAAAGTTAGAACAAGCTACAAGATATTGTAAAATCAGGTACTTACAGGACACTGGGAGTCAAGCCATCATTTTCACTGGGTTTTCATGCGGTATTGTTTGATGATTTTAAGTTTTATCTCCGCGCGCGTAAGAAGTTGTTTTTTACTTTCACCGTCAGCCGCGGTACGATGCGGGTTTTATTTTATTTTATTTAGGAAACAAACAGTCTCTTACAAATCAATGATTACAATTCAATTAGATACATATGGACTTAGAGTTCCATAACATTAATATTATAACAGGATGCAGGCACCAATTTTAAGTAGCCTATTCTGTAGTTGCAAGTAAAGTTAAAAATATTAATAGTAACAAAAGAAAAAGAAACAACAGAAGACCTTTACAACAACATGGCAATGCACAAATGAGGGTTCAAAATGTATCCGATATGGGTATTTTACTGCTAAAGTTTACAATGTTTGATATTTGTTCTTAATTTTAGATTTATAGACACATAAACTAGTGTTAAAAATGTCCAAGTCATTTAATTCCTCATTATAAGTGCTAACACTGCGCTTAAAAAAATTGTTACTAGTGTATATGGTTCTATAAGAGGGCACGGAAAACAATGTTCGTAAGCGAGAATTACATCGGGGTACTCTTAGACATATTTTTTCTAATAGCGAGGGTGAATCAATGTGACTATTGATGATTTTGAAAAGAAACGTTTGATCAAAAAATTTTCTTCGGTCAGAGAGCAAAGATAATCCATAACGTTTCAACGAGGTCTCGTAAGATATATGAGGGTGGTTGCAACGATAGTCTAGACTTCTGACAAATTTCTTTTGAATTTTTTCAATTCGAGAAGAATGACATGCATAGAATGGGTTCCAGATAATACATGCAAAAAATCCAAGATAGAACGCACGAAACTAAAGTAAAACAGATAGAGTTTAGCAGATAGTTTTAGATACAAGGCTGTTGAGAATGTGAGGTTTGGAAAGGAATGGGATTTGGGAGATCATCCTAAAGCTTGTTCACTACTGATATTGTGGTACATAATTACCCCGCGGCGATCGCTCAGTATTATACTGCATTATTTTACTTGTTATAAGTAAAATATCACTATCTTTTAAATATAATGCAATGGTAAGGAGTCACAATGTAACCATAGTAGCCACGAGACATTTGATCAATGTCATAACGACAAATATATCAAAGTCTTTGCACGAATATAATAAGTATTTGAAATTGCATTGGCCCACGCACAGTTGAAGAAATACAATTAAAACTTTAATACGTTTCAATTATTTGGAAATTAAAAATATGTTTTGAATATTTTTTCAGATGTCTGACTTATTTTGTAAAGTCCTTAGATTTTTTTAAATGTCATTGTTGAGTTCTAGAATTACGTTTATGAGTTTTAATTAGCCAAGCTGCCCTTTTAATAAAGTTTGGGAATTTAATAATTTCAATTGATGTCAGTTGATGTAAAGAAGACTTAAATAAACAGTTTTGTTTGCATTTATAAGACGAAGGTGGGTCCTCTTTTCCCTCCCTCCCCTCCTTAACCTCTTCAGAAAGTCATAAATGCCATTCTAAAAAAAACACTTGGTAAAAACACTTGCTTTTTATTATATATATTGTTATTTATTAAATTCGTATTACTTACCTGAATATGGCCAATTCGTACCAGTATTTGATATTTCCCTTTTTCCTGTATCGCCCAGCCAACACTAAAATGTCCAAAAGCGTTTCAGAAGCGCGGGAACATAAAGAAAATCGTGTAATTCATTCCAAACCTACCCGTTTCACTGTCAGGGCCCTTAAAGTGTGGGCGTGAATTTAACAGGCCGCGAAATATCTCGGTACATTCGTTTTTTTATTGTTTTATGCATTATCTGTACTATTTTTTGGTCCGTTCCTTTTGGCGCCATTTTTAAACGGCCATGTTGGGTTTTATAAATGTCAATAAAGAAATTAATATTATTTACTTTAGGTACGGATGACAGTAGATCTAGCTAGCTATTCGAAACTGTAAAATATTCTCAATCAACCTTGAGCTTTAATGCTTTAGAGATAAAGTTGAACATCTAATAAAGAAATCTGACAGATTGTACCTAGTTAGTACCTTGTATGCCGTCGTCTGTACATAAATGATTGAAGTTAACTACGTGGTTTGTATTAGCTAAATGGATTATTTACTACAGTAATAGGAAAATGCTGTGAGATTACGTGAAGCCCTGACAAAACTAGAAGGCGTCGAGTCCGACCCTGTAGAACTTGGTGCGACAAGCCGGAGAAAACAAAAGACCAGTAGTCAAATTTAGCCCTGGATCGTAAATATTGGAAGTCATAAGGAAAGAGCCCTTACTTAACAGTGGCATGATGCTAAAAGTGTCAGTATAAGTAATAAAGTTAAAATTCAATCAGATAAATCCGATACAAAACAAATCTCTTAAACTAACTCCGAAATATCCAACCACTAAACAAATTGACAGCCAATATCCGGCAACCATAGGTACCTTAATATCCCGTTAATTTCAATTAATTTGTTTGTTTTAACTGAAACCTTATTAAAGTATCTATCGATCCAATTGTGGGTCCTTTCAATTAGATGTAGATCAAGTATAATTGAATCAAAATACGAATAAATAACATCTCCCGTTAATGTACGGAGACATTCGGATTGGTAGCGGTGACCGGCTTATGGTGTAACGGCAACTGCTAGTAGTTGCTTGAACAACTGGTTGCTTATATAAAATTTGTTCCTACAAGACTGTTTATTCGGATATTCTTACTAGCTTGGAACTTCAATGTTTTGGTTTTTGCTTTTCATAACGGGCGCTTTTAAAGAGTTTCTGCGTCGTTCGTACTTTGTTAATTTCAACGTGAATAATATAATGAAATATATTGTAGCAATTTTTTGATTGAAGACAGTGTCACACTCAGTGACAGTAGAGACAGAACAGTAGATTATGTAAGGCCGCCCGCAGAGTTATTTGCCTACTCTTGCGTTGAACCACAGTCCGTACTGCCCCTATGTTATTCCAAGCCGTATTATGCCAGCATGTACGTGAAATCGTGTACCGACACGGCGCACGGCGCGCACGCAATCATTCAAACCGAGAGCGGCTCGTTTCTATGAAGATGTTTTACTGTCTGTCTACTGTGACAGTGTGTGTGCTTCATCGCTGCTGTCCGACCCTTTGACAATTTAAGAGTGCTTCTAATTGGATTGGTTGAAATTAATGCTTTGATTTTAATTTTGAATTCAATGGTAGGTAACTATCAGGCTTATTTGCCTGTGTATAATTTATACAGTAATATCTGTTAAACATATGGTGTAAAATAATTACGAAAATTCTGTCTTTTACACATTCTTTAATTTGATAACAGTTTAATCATAAGTACAGTTTAACTAAATACCAAAATTGTGTCCGATGAAACGGATTTCGGTTAAATTAATAAATCAGCCCGTACGGAGGACGGGTCAGAGCAATTGTGCTGCGATGTGTGCCGGGTCCGATGCGCCAACTCTGGTTGTGTCGGGAGTTTGGTCGTGGAGTGCCTCCAGATCAATCTCCCTCTGGTGCAGCATCGTTGGTCGTGTTGTTGAGTTTAACATTGCATCACTTCGCTCAACTGCCATCTTCCTTCCTATTCACTAAGTTTTTTAAGTGAATAAGTTTAATAAACTAGCCCGCTTTGCCATCAACGATTGCATCAGTGCTTATCATCAAGCGGGATCGCGGTCAAACACTAGTTTATAATTATAAAAAAAAAATTACATATCCACACACAATTACAATTCCTACAACTATCTATAGCAGTTGCACATTACACAATAGTGTTCCCGAAATTCGCGTATCAGATGATTTAAACTTAGTTACCGCAAAGAGGCCTCTCAGAGGACCCTTTAATCTAAAAGTTATCAAATTACAACTTCTAAAATGTACTGAAATGGGTTTCTTTTAAAATCCTGTTTGTTTTGAATAAATGTCTTTTATACTCGACAATGCAGTGACAGCTCCGTTTTGGTACCATATTATAGCGAAACAAGAAGGCACCATTTTTCTTCGAGAAATAGAGATAGCTTTTCGTTCTATCTCTTTATTTCTTTAACACTGCACAAGGCATTAATTAACACTTCCTTATAATTATGTATGTTGCTTGTGCGTTTTTCCAAGCCTAAAAGTCAAACCAAGCGTACGATGTTTCCAAGTAATTTATTATATATTTTTCTCTGTTATACATTATATGCTAATCTTGTATAGCTCAAGTTTGTATCTATATGAAAACGTATCAAAGGTCAAAGACTTATACCTACCGACCATATTTTTTTAACGTTCTCCACACTAAGTATTTCTTCTGTTTCGTGGGTGAGTTTACAAAACATTTAAACTTCATACACAAACAGCCACACCGGGATGAATTATAGATCAAATAATAACCAACAAAAAAATTTAACGCATGATGATTAAGAATCATGTTCTAAAGTTCCAAAGACATTAAAATTATATTTACAAAATCTCTTTGTAAAGTTCTAAACCCTCGATAACGGATCAGTGGCGTAGAGTTTGTTGTTCACAAAAACAGATTTAAGAAAAGGACAGAAGATAAAATATCAGACTAATCCTGTCAAATTAAGATACTCCATAGACAGTTTAGTGATCAAAAATTATTAAATATACGTCAATTTACGTCAGACGCTGACTAATTTGACACTGGCCCCGATTCCCTTGTTCACAAACTAAATTAAATTTAAGTTCAGTGCATCTTTTTCTTTATATTTCATTAAGAAAAGGACAGAAGATAATGTTAGTTTAGACCTGTCAAATAAATATCCCGCTTCTGATGTAAATTGGGGTATTTTTGGTCGACATGTTTACAATAGCGTCTAAGCTGTCTATGGAGTATTTTAATTTGACGGGATTAAACTAAAATGTTGTCTTATATCCTTTTCTTAATAAAATAGAAGGAAAAAGATGAACTTAACTTAAAATTAGTGTATTTTGTGAACAACCAATCGGCGCGAATATCTGTCACAAAGTTTATTACTATCAGTGTTAAAATAAAATCACCTTGTTAGACCTCAAACCAAGGAGCGTCAAACTTTAAAAATCCTAATATGTACTTCAACTCCATTATCCGAAATCAAAATCACACAAACTTCTCCTGTCATTAACCAGCTATTAAAAGACCCCTCTTTATTAAACCGGGAACATTCAAAGAGCAAAATTGCATATCTTTTGTGCTAATTTAACACCTCACATTAAGAGAAACTCGACACCCGAAGAGAGTTCGCGAAACTTTTTCATACGACATAATGGCTTATTATAGTACAGCCAGTTTTATATTTCAATGCTTAATATTTTCAAAATTAACAATATAATTGGGCAGCGAGTCGAGTTTTGCGCACAATGCACGATGCTTTTAGACATCTGGCGTTGAAAAAAGGGCGGATATACGAAACAGGGCCTCAATAGAATCGAGTCCCTATGGCTTGGAATTTTATTCAACATCTTCCTTTAGTCCAGGCCTGAAAAAAAGAGACAAGATACTCTATTAATACGGGGATTAAGTCGATAATTGCTCGCTGAACAGTGGCACTTAATCCTATTTGGTATGTCATAGGGAGTTGCATCTGAACATCCCTTGGAACACATTCGTTTTGATTTTTTGCGCAGTAAATCGACGTTTGTTTGCTATACGATTTCATGGTCTATTTTTATAGTTTTTAGAGTTGGATTTTGTTTGTGTTGAGTCGAAAACAAGTCATCACCCTTTGTAGGAATTAGGTGTAGCGTATAATTAGCGATTTTGTAGAAATTGCTAGGTAAACGCTCCCAAATGTAGGGCTGTGTGCGACACCGTTGTTACGCGATTTTTTAGAGACATTACAACTTATACTGTTGAAAATAAACCTTTTGTTAGCAGTATAAGTATGACATATTATTATTTTCTTGTTTATACATCAGAAAGTCGAGCATGACTGAGAGTTAATTAAATTAATAGCAAATTAAGCTCCGTTATTTGCGGCTACATTTCATAAGGAATAATTACCTAAATTATTTCTGCCAACCCTTAGCAAGAAGGCGAGGCAATAAAATTAAGCGTGTTAGCGTCACGCCCAACAATTTACTACCATTAAACAATTTACAGAATAAAAAGTATGGCCTACCTTGTACTCGAGCAGAAAATGACGTTAAAATGTACGGACGACAGCAGTTCTAGCTACCCAAAACTGTCAAATATTCCCAATCAACCTTAAGTCTTAATACTTATGAGATAAAGTTGAAAATCTTCTTCTCCTTCTTCGGCCTATAGATGTCCACTGCTGGACAAAGGCCTCCCCCAAAACTTTCCCCGCCGACCGGTCTTGACCTGCCCCCATCCATCGGCTTCCCGCGACCTTCACCAGTTCATCGGTCCACCTTATTGGGGGCCTTCCTACGCTGCGTCTAGCAGTACGTGGCCGCCACACCAGACCTTACTGCCCCATCGGCAATCGGTTCTACGAGCAGTGTGCCCTGCCCACTGCCACTTAAGTTTAGCGACTCGCAGAGCTATATCGGTGACTTTGGTTCTTCTGCGGATCTCATTTCTGACTCAATCACGCAAAGTTGAAAATCAAATAAAGAAATCTGACAGATTCATTGAGTTATGAATATATATAATATATGAATATATAATAATAGCTCAATGGACAGATTGATGTAGTTTGACGTGCTGTCGTCTGTACATATCATTTTTATCACGCTGATTGCTAAAAGTTAAAGTGTTGAACTAGATCACAATAAGAGGTATAATAAACGTTTAGTAAAAGAAAGTCTGGAACTTTATAATTGTATCATATTGCGCTGAAAACAGACGCTTTGTGTGAATTATTTCAACATCACTGCTTTTAAAACGGTGAAAGAAAAAATCGTCCTAGATCAAAAGTTCGAAGTCATTTGACTTCTACAAAGTCGACCCACTCTTTGCCCACTTGGTGAAGTAGTAGCCAATTCCCTCTCGCATAGACACAAGCCACTTAAGCTTAGCACTTGGGGCACAAGCCTTTGTGCCCCATTCGACATATCAGTAGCCATCCTCTTTCTAGTTATCTTTTTTCGCAGTATCCTTTCATTGTTTCTTTGGTCTTTCTCTACTCTTATCATCCACATAATTATACAATATGTAAAGAAAACCCTGTCCGATCCGTGAAGGCATTGTTAGGTATCGATAACTGATTCTACTAATGCCTACAAAGCCGGGCTAAACTTAAAATAAAAATCCCCCTAAAGTAATAAATATTATTTCGCAAAAAGAGGTAAATTAATACATGTGCGGTAGGCAATACATGCGCAGGTGAAGGGGGCAGGGCACACAGCACGTGGTCGCATCGCTATTCATAATTATTTCATTAAAAATGGTGTTGTCCCTTTTTTAAAACGTACCAATTTTTGGGGAAGTTGGAATTAATTCGCAGAAAAAAAGATTATTTCAAAATTCATTAGTATTGTTATTATGATGATTACGTAAAATTTCATATTTCATTTGATCATTTGTTTACCTAACCTTTATTATCCTTATGGATCGGACGGGTTTTTCTTTACCTATTGTATAGTATACCCAAAATGTGACTATTTTGAAAACAAATCACCATACACGTAAAGACCATAGCTGCGTGTCTAAATGAAACAAAACAGGATCATTTAAGGTCGACTAAGAATATGCGCTTCAAGCAGTAATAGTCCTTACGGTAGTCAGATATAGGTTTTAGCGATAGTACAACACTAAAAACTTTCCTCACGACTGTTAGCGTTATATAAAATCTTCCAATAAATCGCAAAGGTGGCTTGCGCCTAAACCATACAAATTGCTCAATGAAATGTACAAACATCTGTCTTATTTGCCTTATTATACAGATGAACCCGACAGAACGCCACGGTACCAACTGGTCAAGGGACAACATCCAACCAAAAAAAAAATACTTTGAAACATCCAGAAAGCCAGTGTCCAAATTTCTACCCATTGACAAACGGGTAACACCCGTTTATTTTTTTTTTTTTTACTTTATACTTTATCACCTCGCTTTGTTATACTGATTCAAAGTACTCTGTGGTTCGAGTGGAAAAAAAAACCGGCCAAGTGCGAGTCGGACTCGCACACCGAGGGTTCCGCCGAAATTCGTCTAAGGTGTCGGTATAAACTGCTGTATCTTTTGATTGCTAACGCAACAACTTAGAAGTTTGATTTTTTCACTGCTTAAAGGGACAATAGACCTAGGTATTTGGTATAAATTTCAATTTGATACCTTTATTCGTTTGTGAGAAATAAGGAAGTAAGTTTCATTTTATTAAAATATTTTTATTATATTATATAACTAAAAAAATGTGATTTTCGCAATTTTTCCTATATTTACATTATATGAAAATGCTTCATGACAAATTTCAAGATTCTGAGTTTACGGGAAGTATCCTGTAGGTTTTGATTCCTTTGAGAGTGTCGAAAATTTGTTGAAAATATCGACATAATCGGTTGTATCTTTTGATTGGCTTGGCTTAGAAGTTTGATATTTTCACAGCTTAAAGGGACAATAGACCTGAGTATTTAATGTGAATTTCAGCTTGATACGTCCACGCGTTCTTGAGATAAAGGGTCTTGACAGACAGACAGACAGACAGACGGACAACAAAGTGATCCTATAAGGGTTCCGTTTTTTCCTTTTGAGGTACAGAACCCTAAAAAGTACTCGTAGCTACAGTCCTTTTAACGTCTGGTTTTGAATCATTGTGATCTTTATTCTCATTACGATAAGGTTGCTGTCAATGGTAAAATAACTGTGAGAGGACTGTTAAAGTATTAGGTATTCTTCTGTCTCCTTTAAGTAGTTACTCAATCTAGGGAGTAAAAGAAATGAGCTTTAATAAGTAGAAAATGACATCTTTATGCTCAAGGCATAGAGTTCAAGAAGGAGTGACCTATAATTGGGTCCAGTGTGGGTTTCTAGATGTCACTTTTCATCGCATTTTTGGTTCTAGGTTATCAAGGTTTCCTTACAATGCTGTTTTTCACCGTATTGAAAGAAATGATGGTGAAATAATTTACAGAAAGTAAAGCTCTTGGTGTGGTACCGGGCTTAGAATAGTACAAACCTATATCCTCCCATGGGTGTCATAAGAGGCGACTAAGAGAACTCTCACCAGGGAAGCGGGCAGTAGCGCTTCTCCTGTGCAATATCAAATAACTGCGATCCCCAACCAAGCGTGGGGATTATGGCAACTCCCCCCAACTTGACGGAGGCCTTTGTCCAGCAGTGGACCTCTATAGGCTAAATAAGAAGAAGAAGAAAGCTCCTGACGGATACACGTAACCGGGAAGTATGGCAGAAGAAAGGGGAGACCTATCCTAGGAGGCATATACTTAGGAGTCGATGAGTCCTGGCTGAAATGGTGATGATGATGAAGAGTCTGACTGGATCCGAACCTACGAACTACAACTCTTAAATCACGGCAGTTACCAATGGGCCACCACTGTTTATATCTACGCTTAAGATAATTGATCAACTAACACATCTTTCATTTGACAACTTAAAGGAAGAAAGTGATTATAAAATCTTGATATCATCTAAATGGCCACTTTGTTACATCACTTATTAGTGATGTCTATATATCACCTAATTTGTGATACACAGCCCAAAACACCGCGTTATTAATACACTTCTTTGATCAGCCATCTTGTTATATTTTAGATGCGTGTTGTCCGTCCTAAATCAAAGGCGGAAGGGTTAAAAGAGTGCGTTGAAAATAAAATTATTGTGTTTACAAGTTCTTTTGAAGTTTGATCAGTGTACTGAATACAGCATGTATCAGAAATCAACTCAGCCACAACAAGACGTAGGGCTCTCCCAAACCCTTTTCTCCGTCTTTTTCAACGACTGCCCCACCCAGCCACCTTCTTAAAATCGTCTGTCTATGTTGTCGTGGTGGCCTAGTGGTTAAAACATCAGCCTCTCAACTATGAATGTGCGGTTTCGATTTGGGGTCAAGCAAGTACCAATGTAACTTTTCTAAAGTTATATGTACTTTCTAAGTATATATTGGGCACCAATGACTGACAAGGTGAAGAAAAACATGTTGAGGAAACCTGGGCTTTAAGTCTGAAATCGCCAACCCGCACTGAACAAGCGTGGTGATTACGTGCAATCCTTCTCTGTGTGAGAGGAGACCTGTGCCCAGCAGTGGGACGATAAAAATGTTGATGATGATGATGATGTAGCTGTAGGGGATGCCACACTATTTGCCGATACGCAGTCTTCATTCCACTAGTCATCTGCTCCACCGACCATCAGTTGTATTATAATATACACATAATAAGTGTCTGTATAAAAGGAATATATAATATGCATAATTATACTCGCATTTATTATTTCTACATGAAATTACACGGCCATCGACAATTAGGGCCTGCCAACTGCCACTTTAGCTCGTATACTTTGTAAGCTATGTCGGTAACCAGTTTTTCCCGGATAACTTCATATATCAGAACTGTGTGGTCATATTTAAAGGCAAAGTACAGACCATCACACTGAACAACTTTCTCTATGGGGCCAACAAGCCAGAAGCAAAAACAAAAATTGTAAGCTATTTATTTATTTATCTTATTATTTATGTACACACAATAAAATACATAAAGATACGACAAAATTAAAATCTGAGTACAAAGGTGATGCTTATTTCTTAAGAAATTTCTTCCAGCAGACCTGCGAAAGGAGAAGTAAAACAGAAATGTAGACAATAGTGTGTAAGAACAAAGTAATAATATTAAATATACCTAAACATAAAACGAAAAATAATTATATAACTATACTTAAATAAATACATAATACAAAAATATATCAATATATACAAATAATAAACAAACTAGCTGACCCGTGTGAAAAATTCGCACTCTAAAAAATTGTATTCCATGGTACCAGCGACGAATATCTGTCGATTGGTGAGTCGGACGTTCAGATTGGTTCGATAGAAAGAGAGAAAAAGGGAGAAAACGGTTTCAGACCCTTGGAGAAATAATATATATAATTCTCACAATATAGAGGAAAGGTAATGCCCTTTTAATCGACGTTTAAATTTAGAAATAGTGGTTTAATCACGAATGTTAGGCGTGAGTTCCACAATCTTACAGCATGGACAGAGAAGGAATAGAAATAGTATAAAAAAAAAAATTATGAAGCAGTTGATAGTTTTTTCTTAATTACGATATTGGACCCATAGACTACGTTATTCAGCAGGCTTTTGCCATAGTCTTAAATAAAACCTCACATTTCTCTAACACTCTGTGTTTATATTGTGACGTTTTATCAACTTTGTTAAATTATATGCGATGACAAAATTTCCACATAAATGCAACTTGATACATTTAAAATAAAAAAATTGTAGACCATTAAGAAATATAGAACTGTCGTAAAGGTACGAATTTGCAATTGTAAAGATTTCAAACTATAGTTCTACCGTCTGTTTGTTTATTTATTACAATTGTATGTAAATATATTCGTTTACAAATTACCACAAAAGGATCAAATGGAACACCTATAACTTCAGAAACGAGACAATAAACTTTGCTGAGCCCCGAACGATGACATTTTGAATTATATTTGAATTTGATTAATGGTTTTTGTATACAACGATACGTCCTGGCGTTGCACGGGTAATTTAAGCAATAAAATACGCTATTCCTGTCTTCCCCTATGATTTAAAAACATGTGAGTTTATGTGTGTAAGTCAAACACCCATCTTTGATTTTTCAAACCTACTAATTTGTCGACCTCCGTGGCACAGCGGTCAACACGCCTGCCTGCGACATGGAGGCCCCGGGTTCGATCCCCGGTCAGGTCATGATGGAAAACGATCTTTTCCTGATTGGCCTTGGATCTTGGATGTTTATCTATACATGTCATCATCACAGCGTTAATCCCAGTCGCATCCGAAACCTTTTTGTGCCTTGTTTATCTATACATGTATCTATTATAAATATAGTATCGTTGAGTTAGTATCCCATAACACAAGTCTCGAACTTACTTTGGGGCTAGCTCAATCTGTGTGATTTGTCCGTATTTGCTTATTTAATTTGGCGTTCATCAACAACCTTTTTATCGTCTCACTGCTGGGCACAGGTCTCCTCCCATACAGAGAAGGATTGAGCGTAATCACGACGTTAGCTCAATGCGGGTTGGCGATTTCAGACTTCCTCAAGATGTTTTCTTTCACCTTGTAATCAGTCATTGGTGTCCAAGATATACTTAGAAAGTACATATTACTTAGAATAGTTACATTGGTACCTGGTCATGACCTGGAATCAAACCCGCACATTCGTACTTGAGAGAATGGTGTTTTAACCACTAGGCCACCACGACTTTAAAGGCGTTGAGACGTTTGGTGTTCCTACAAAATAAGTCATAAAATGATGTTAGAGCCAATTGTAGTCAAAAAGGTCATTGCTCAATTAATTCGATTTCCTCATCATTTCTCTGAAAACGGTTGAGGAAATCATCGTGAGGAAACCGGTATGACCTAAACCAAAAATTTTAAGACATAGCACGTCTACCAACCAGTATTTACAGCCCACTCCTCAATACTAGAGAGGGAAGCAATCCACCACGTGGATCCAGTGTAATGTGTCTGATCATGATCACACATGTCTCTGGATTGTTGGTTCTACCTGCCAGTTTCCTCACGATTTTTTCCTTGAGGCTTCCGTCGACTGGGACCGCAATTAACTCGGACCGCGGTCCCAGTCACCGGATTCATAAAAATTAAATAATTTTCTTCCGGCGACTGGGACCACTCATAAATGATAACTAAAATCAAATGATGTACAGTCAAACGACAAAGTAATAATTGAGTAAAAATCTTTTTTTAACCGACTTCAAAAAAGGAGGAGGTTCTCAACTCGTCGTAATCTTTTTTTTTTTATGTATGTTCACCGATCACTCTAAGACCGATGTGCAGAATTCTCTTTCTTTTCGAAAGTGTATACTTTCCAGGTGATCCCATAGTCACCAGGCCAGGATCTGATAATGAAAGACCAGGGAAATCAAGGGGAGCTTTCAAAAATCGTAGAGGCGACTAGTGCATTTCTAAGTATTTTCATAAAGTTTTTTAAAGCATTACAATTTATTAAAGGTCTAGAGTAGATGTGATGATGAAGCCGGGAGACAGTCGAAGGAACTCCTCAATGATTCACAGTAGCTACCTTGTATTCTTTACACCTAGATGGGTTGTGATTGTGACTGTCATAAGGGCTCTGGTTATGAAGGCAAAGGCCAGTTTCGGGAACTCCTCAACGGTTTACAGTAGCTACTTTGTGTTTGAACTTAATTCATTTATATTCATGAGAACTTTGCCTATGGGTTATAATGAAGGTCTGCAGTAGACTTGATGATGGTATAATCAACAATTTTCAAACAATTAACAAACGGAAAGTAATTATTTATCACAAAACCAGCCTTGAAGTGGTACCGTAAATATGTATATTAAAAAAAAAAAAAAAAAAACATTAATCACAATAAAAATTATAAAATTAGGTCGTACGTACTTACGTAGGTCGTAACCTACGCCAATCATAATTACATAGTTTAAAACCGGCCAAGTGCGTGTCGGACTCATGCACAAAGGGTTCTGTACCATTGATTATGAAATTAAAGGATTTAAGTTATTTGTATGAAAGCGGTTTACGATTTACGAGGTATTAAAAAAAAACTACTTACTAGATCTCGTTTAAAACAATTTTCGTTGGTAGTTTTTTATAGTAATGTACATCATGCTTTTTAGGTTTTTCATTTTCTTATTTTAGAAGTTAGAGGGGTGGAGGGGGGGGGGGGGAACAACTTTTTTCCAATTTGGAAGCGTATGTCACGTAAACTATTTGAAGACCTATCCATAGATACCACACGAGTATGTGTTTGATGAAAAAAAAAATTGAGTTTCAGTTCTAAGTATGGGGACCCCCAATATTTATTATTATTTTTGCATCAAAATCTTAATGCGGTTCACAGAAAACATCTACCTGCTAAGTTTCACCAATACCTATAGCTCTTATAGTTTTGGAAAAAATGGCTGTGACATACGGACGGACAGACGGACAGACAGACATGACGAATTTATAAGGGTTCCGCTTTTTGCCATTTGGCTGTGGAACCCTAAAAATGGCCGTTATGGCTTCACACAAAATCAGTCAAATAAGTAATTATCACAAAACCAGTATTAACTGTGTTAAAATTTAAAAATAATGTTATAAAATATAACATCCTTCTTTTTTTTTTCTAGTGTCCAGTGAAATATAGCCCTAAAGCAATAGTATTCGTCGATACTCGATACGAACTACGTAAATGTTTTTTATGAAAAAGTTTACGACTTAAAAAGAAATAGTAATATACTATCATACAATGCTATTGCCATTGTGTGTGTTTACCTGCATGTGTGAATTATGTAAAAACGGGCTAGGTCAATTTATAAGCGCATAGGATAAAATCATGTCTAGAACGAGTCAATGATATTCAAATCAATAATTTAGATGTTTATTCGTTTAACTGTACCGATTTCGGCTTGTATAGTAGACTTTTTTAAGTTCCCTATGAGTGGTCCCAGTCGCCGGAAGAAAATTATTTAATTTTTATGAATCCGGCGACTGGGACCGCGGTCCGAGTTAATTGCGGTCCCAGTCGCCGGAAGCCTCTTTTCCTTCACCGTTTTGAGAGCATTGGTGATCAAAAAATAGAAATGCTGGGCTATACCTACATATTCCACGTTATTTTTTCTTTATTCGAAATTTGAATATACTTTGTTCGGAATAAGCAACTGAATTGATTCCAATAATTTTTTCACCGTGTTATATTTTTGCCTAAATACATTAAGAAATTGTTGCAGTGCCATACCGAGCGCGCAACACAGCTGACGGTAGATCATAGTACTTGGCGCGTGCGCATAGCTGGACAGGGCACCCCGCGCCGCGGCGGGCGGGCGAGCGTTGCATTGACCATTTTCTTTTTTGTTGGGACAACCAAGCTCATAACTTTGTGGTATTTTGGGATATCTTTTTGAAATTTGGTACATACGTAGATTCTTTACTTAGAAATACTGGACGCGTGTTTCGGGTTTCGCTTAAATAATAAACAATGTTGTATAATAGTTTGGGAACCTACGAACTACAACTATGTAGTAAATTGCGGCCTTTTCCAATAGGGATGTATCCAAGGGATGGAAATCAAAAAAATAATTAGTCCGTCTTATTTGATAATAAAAAAGGACAGCAGGAACAAATAGTGTTGCGGAAACGGGAGCAAACGCGGACGTACTACATTTTGCTCCCATTATTTTAACAGGCGCTGATTTTATATCAACTGAGCTCATTCGGCTAGAAGCTTACGCGGGTGAAACCGCGGGGCACAGCTAGAATTTTTTATAAATCTATATGATGGACATTATATTATTTTTTATGATACAACCCAATTAATTACCACTGATCTACATCTTTTACAATTTACACGATTCAACAACAAAAGTTTTTTTTTGGTACACCAAGTTATATTTCCCATACTTAATATTCTGTTAATTTTGTTTTCTGTCTATTTAATATTTTGTTTCGTAATTATTTATTAGGTATGGTTTTGTACGACCCCAGGTGTTTTCTTTGTCTGCCATTATCATTGTTTGAAGAATCTATGAACTTTGAGCTCCATTCTATTATTTATTTTATATAATATTTGATAAACGAGTAGTACCTAAGTAAATATCGTTACTGTTGGCTGTTGTTTGTTTTTCAAGAAAATAATAGACGAAATATAGTTTATCTCGTAAAATGAACTTGCAGGAGGCCGATGCCAGTAATTGGAGATGTTCAATCTATTCATACACTCAATCCTTCTCTGTATGAGAGGAGCCTCACCTCAGCGACCTCACCTAGCCTTTCCCAACTATCTTGAGTATAAGCGCTAGTTTATATTTTATAATAGCTGTTGCTCGCGACTGCGTCAGCGTGGACTTCAGTTTACAGCGTGCGGTGGTTCCAGTTTCCGTATGTACGTCCGCGTTCGCTCTCGTTTTCACAATATTTTTGTTACTGCTCTGCTCTTATTAGTCATAGCGGAATGCAATATAGCCGACGTCCTTACTCAGGCGCTAGACTATCTGTGTACCAAATTTCATTACAATCGGTTCAGTAGTTTTGGCGTGAAAGCCGGACAGACAGACAGAGATACTTTCGCATTTATAATATTAGTATGGATAAAAAAAAAACTTTGGTATCTTGGTATTATAAATTAGTGTAGGTAAGGGTAATTATAAATTAGTGCTTAACCGCAATCTCGTCTGATGGTAAGCAGTGATGCAATCATTAATGGTTAAAGCGCGCTAGTTTATTAAGAGCCTATTCACTCTAGCCTTGAAGACACTTAAATTGTAGTCAGACGGAAACACCGCCGCCGGCAAATTGTTCCAGTTCCTCGATGTACGCGGTATAAAAGACGAGGCGAAACGCTTCTTCCGGATCGTACTTCCTTAGGTAGGCGTTAACTAACTGTATTATCCAAATGACTGAACTTTATGAAGATTCTTCAATTTAGAAATCAATTAAAATTTTATCAGATTAATAATTAAACTAGAAGCTAACTGGTAATAAAAAAGAAAACATCTTCGCCGTGAATGTTACAACATATAACCAAACGATTAGTATACTTCGGCAGTTAATATCGATTTTAACATTAACATACAGTTTTTATCGATTTTAACATTAACATGTTATTGAAACTCGACTATGTTAAACACGTCGAATTCCGATAGAACATAAGAAATAAACATTTATGGTGTTGATAAAATGTACCTATACAAAATCCACACGACATTACGACCATAATAAAAAAAAAAATCAAGAACGAATCGGACTTATACAGAAGGATTCCGTACTCCGTGCCGCCGAAAGAAGCGTCGTGTGATCGTGTCTGGTGAAAAAATATAACGAAGAGACCCTTTAGTTATTATATATATTATTTATTTTCTTTGTAGCCTTATTAAAAACTAGCTTTCCGCCGGCGGCTTCGCTCGCGTGGAGATCTGTTATATCGCGCTTGTTAGATTTCCATCGGGAATATAATTTTTTTTTCGGAATAAAAAGTACCCTATTATTTAATCCGGACTTTTAACTTTACGTTTGAAAAATTTCAAAGCAATCGGTTCAGTAGTTACGGCTTGAAAGCGCAACAAACTCACTTTCCGATTTATATATTAGTAAGGATGAACTCTGTGCTAAAACTTCAATCCCCATATTAGAAAACAAGAATTTTGTTTAGCCTAGGTTTAAGCCGCCTAAATAGTTATTAAATTATGAACTTAACAGTCATAGAAATGCAGTTCTTTATATAAAAATGTCAGCTTAGTTTTGTACTAATTTGTCACTTGAGTATTAAAGAACTTTGCATAATCTACATAAATGAAAGTTCGAAATATAAATACTGTCTCAACGGATAAGGCTAGAATTAAGGTTAGATTTTGTTCTGTAATAAGACGGCAACTGTTGAATAAAGGTTTTCTTTAGACATCTCCGCTGTCAGCGAAGGCTTTGTAATAGGGTCCCGCTGGCACTTTTTGCTCACGGAACCCTAAATATGATATTCTATAACAACGTCAACGGATATCACTGCTATGACGACCCAAGTAAAAAAATATATCGGTTTCAAATAAACAAATGAAATTTGGAAATTTCTCGAAAAAAAGAACTCTTTTGTGACCGACAAATGGTAAAAGATGGTAATAAAATGGTAACGGATGGTAATGGGATGGATAGTGGGTCCATTTGGCCCCCCACCGCTCGCTACGGGTTAATAGCACGCCCATCATCTCCACGTGTATCTCAGCATGATAGAGTATTTGTTTATGAGTAATTTTCTTAATGTTTATTATAAGTATGGTCTAAACTAGTAGTTAGAAACGGGAACTGATATTGATTATAATTTGAGAGTCTATTTCTGTAATGGCGGATTTATGGTGATCTGTCGAATACATTTTTTTGATGAGGATTTGATCTTATACGGTCAGGCAACAGTGACAGTCGATTAACATTTTATGATTTGATAATAAAAGTCGTGGTGGCCTAGTGGTTAAAACACGAGCCTCTCCAGTATGAGTGTGCTGGTTCGATTCCAGGTCAGGCAAGTATCCAATGTAACTTTTCTATGTTATATTATATGTACTTTCTAAGCATATCTTGGACACCAATGACAGATTAAAAGGTAAAGGAAAACATCTTGAGGAAACCTGGACTTTAGAGTCTGAAATCGCCAACCCGCATTGAGCAAGCGTGGTGATTATGATTACGCTCAATCCTTCTCTGTGTGAGAGGAGAGCCCAGCAGTGGGACGATAAAAAGGTTGATGATGATGATTTGATAATGTACTTTTGATTTTTCATAATAGACGCTAAGAGTTTTATAATCATAGTGCTGTCCTTTAATTAAATGTCACTACGGTTTCGATTTCAATAAAATATTTTGTTCAGTAATGAAGATTTCGAAATCAAAACTGTTAATCGAATTTGGTTACTGGTTGTACGCGTTAAGCGACCGACCTCCGATCTCTTCTATAGCACAAAAATGGTGAATACATAATGCTCCTTCATTCATAAACGTTAGACCGAAATATTATCAGCCTGTTCGTACACACCTCCTATCTTCGAGGAAGTGGTCTATAATCCATAAGGCGGGCCCACTGACGATTGGTAAAATCTTAAATTTTAAGATTGTATCCTAAAAAATAATTTAATGTCCATCAGATAGATTTATAAAAAATATTGAACACGTATTTTTTTATTTTTTCTTTCATTCAAATACTTAGGAAGATAAATTGATTTGAAATGTCGCATGACGTCACGCCGTGGTACAAAATACGACGTGATGTAATTAGCCCCCACTCCGTGACTTTAATACGCTTTATCTCAGTAGTTTTTTGGTAATTTCGACAAAATAAAAAATACGGGTCCTATTTTTTTTTAATATCTTTAAGACGGGCTAATTATTTTTCTGGTTATCTCACGATGTTTTTGTTAACCATTTTGAAACCACTACCGGTTTGAACCTATGGCCTACACACTCGTAAGTCGGAGCCTTGACCACTGAGCTTCTACAGCTCTTTCAAACACTATCATTTGAACTTCACTTAGTTTATTATCGTTTATAAATGAAGCTTTAAATTGCTTCGACAGTTCGACAGGTAAACAAAATTAAGGACAGTAATTAGGACAAAGAAACAAATAATTTCTTCGAATTAAGTAATCAAAAAAGTCGTGAAGTCGTGGTGGCCTAGTGGTTAAAACACCAGCCTCTCAATTAAGAGTGCGCTGGTTCGATTCCAGGTCAGGCAAGTACCAATGTAACTTTTCTTAAGTTATATGTACTTTCTAAGTATATCTTGAACACCAATGACTGAAGGTGAAGGAAAACATCTTGAGGAAACCTGGACTTTAAGTCTGAAATCGCCAACCCGCATTGAGCAAGCGTGGTGATTACGCTCAATCCCTCTCTGTATGAGAGGAGACCTGTACCCAGCAGTGGGACGATAAAAAAAAAGCTTGATGATGATGATGATGATGATGAAGTAATCGAAACCGTAAATTTTTCTAGTTAAGATTTCAAGAAATAGTTTTTGGAGAGAACTCCGTATTCAATATTCCAAGTGCACTGCACCAAATATGGAATTTCTTAGTGAGAAACCGATATTTCGAGATATTTCGAGATACAAGGTTCTTGCCTGCTCAAAGTCGGGAAGATGGAATTTGGAACGCAACGATGGGTAAGGGCCGGCTCCAACTACCGACACGGCACGACGTGTCATGGCATAGAATTTTATTACAAATCAAGTTATTTTAAATCTTATATCAATGAATTTATAATTCATTTTACTTTATGTGGATGCCGTGAAGTGCCGCGCGATGCTGTGGCATGACATGTCGTTCCGTGTCATTCCACGGTTTACCGCTGCATTGCACCCCGAAAAACTTATTGGTCACTTTATGTCTTGGAATTATGATTGTTAAGTCAGGTGAAATAAGGTTGAAACTTGTGTAGCGGTCATTTATGTTAACGGGGCGCAATCCAGTCGAAACACAAACTACCGAGTCATGCCACGCCATGCAGTGCCACGCAGCTAGTGAGCGTCGGCCCTAAGACAAAAAATCTGCATGGCTGGTCTTAACGAGCGGACCCGGCGCTTTTTTTTTTATAAATTATAAACTAGCGCTTGACCGCAATCCCGCCTGATAGTAAGCAGTGACGCAATCGTTGATGGTAAAGCGCACTAGTTTATTAAGAGCCTATTCACTCTAGCCTTGAAGACACTCAAATTGTAGTCCGACGGAAACACCGCCGCTGGCAAATTGTTCCAGTCACGCGATGTACGCGGTATAAAGGAGGAGGCGAAACGCTTCGTCCGGGTGGTAGTGGTGTTAACAACGTAAAGATGGAAACTAGCCGTACGACGGGTCTTCCGATGGTGGAACGGAGACGGGGGAATTAAATCATGCAGTTCCCTCCTAAATAATCAAATCAAATCCTATAGAACACCGAAAGGCTGGCTACTCTACGCCTATGCCCTAGGCTTTGGCTTCAGTCTTAGTTAAGGTTAGTTTCCATAGCGCTAACGTTTAACGAACTTAAGGTAGTGGTAGGGTTATCTTCTATTCCCTAGGTTTTTTGTACAAAAATAGAAATTAATAGTATTACGACTTTTTCAACCATTTATTCAAGGAATAACTTTGAAATTTTAACAGTTATTTCGTACAAAAACTGTCAACCCTGAATTCACTTCTTCGAATAAAACTTATCTGGCGATGAATTAGCTTGATTTAGCTTTTAGCTGGTAACTTAGGTCCGTATTACAGAACGTCACTCAAACTCAAGCTCTACTTAAGTCTCGTTTCAAGCCTTTTGATTGGTTGAAACTAGTTTTAAGTAATGCTTAAGCAGAGATAAAATGCTTGAGTAACGTTCTGTAATACGGACCTTAGAGATAGATAATCTTGAATAGATGTTGCCTTCAAAATAATTGCGTAACACACTATTGACTTGATTCCTCCGTCTCCGTTCCATCAGCGGAAGGCCCGTTGTACGGCAGACTCTTAAGTTGTTGACCCCACTACGATCCGGACTAAGCGTTTCGTTACATACCGTGTATGTATATCGAGGGACTGGAACAATTTGCCAGTGGCACTGTTTCCGTCTGACTACAATTTAAGTGTCTGCAAAGCTAGAGTGAATAAATAGGCTCTTAATAAACAAGCGCGCTTTACCATCAACGATTGCATCGGGATTGCGATCAAGCACATTTTATAATTATAAAAAAAAATCTTAGTTTGAATTATTTTGAATCATAATTGCTAATTCATCATCATCATCAACCTTTTTATCGTCCCACTGCTGGGCACATGTCTCCTCTCATACAGAGAAGGATTGAGCCAATTGCTAATAAATTGCTCCAAAAATGTGTCTTAACAATGTAAATAACGCAATAGATGTTGTTATCAAAATGAAAGCCATTGCTACTGATAGTGAGTTACGTAGTTATCCTGCAGGATGAGAACGCAGAAAGCCAGGCCGCGCTTTGTATGTTTTGTATACGAGTATAGTGTTAAATGCTTGTAAAGTAGACCCATCCCGGGTTCGGATGGGTGTAATTTATATGTGACAACGATATTCTTCATACAACGCGATATTTTAACCTTACAGATTTTTTTTTTTTTGTTCCGGGGCAAATCCTCAATGGATGTCCACCGTCCTGGGGTGGGCGCCGGGGTCTGTCAGAATTCTACTGACTAAAAACCGCCCCGGTGTCTCTTTTGCCACGTGCGCACGTGGTGCCGCGGTTGTCTATTTAGTCTATATTCTTCCACGGCCCCACACCCTCATGCTGGCCCGGACTGTCCGGGCCTCGTCTTCGCACGGGGTAGTGGGGTATTAAACTACCCCGTGAACCTTACAGAACCTACACCAACAGTAACCTACAGTACTAGGGTTGCATGAATTCAAGATCGTATTAATAATTAGTTCTTTTTGTATACATTTATACGTCTATGTCTATCTCGAATACTTTACCTTTCGCTGTATTACTTGATTTGCACGAATTTACTCACCTTAAACGGGCGAATATAGGAAATTAAAAGTCATCATCATCATTATCTCAGCCACATGAAGTCCACTGCTGAACATAGGCATCCCCCAAGGATTTCCAAAAAGACCGGTTGGACGCGGTCTGCATCCAATGATTTCCTGCGATTTTGGTCAGGTCATATCCGACCACCTAGTCGGTGGGTGTCTGACGCTGCGGTACGTGGTCGCCATGCAAGAGCCGTTCTGCCCCATCGGCCATCGGCTTTACCTGCTTCAATATAAAAAAAACAAAAAAAAAATATATATATATATATATAATAAAAAAAACAGCGCAGACGTGCACTTGGCACGTCTGCGCTGTTTTTTTAGGATCTCAAATCCAAAGGGTTAATGTGGTACCCTATTATTAAGACACTGTCTATCTGTCTGTCTCTCACCAAGCTGTATCTCTAGAACCTTAACCTTTTCTCGGTGGTAGGCAACAACATCAGCCGCCGGCATAAGTTACCACCCACCAAACAAAGTCTTGCCGCCAAGCGATTCGTCGTGTTCCGGCATGATGTCTGGCGAAGCCGTACGGAGAACGGGTCTGAGCAGTTGTGTTGCGATGTGTGCCGGGTACGATGTGCCTAATGTTGTTGTGTCGGGAGTTTGGTCGTGAAGGCTCTCAGATCATCCTCTGGCGCAGCATCGTTGGTCGTGTTGTTGGGTTAAACATTGCATCACCTCGCTCAACTGCCGTCTTCCTTCCTATTCACTCAGTTTTTTTGAGTGAATAGGCTTAATAAGCTAGTGTGCTTTACCATCAACGATTGCATCACTGCTTACCATCAGGCGGGATTGCAGTCAAGCACTAGTTTATAACTATTAAAAAAAAAAAAAAAAAACCTTGATAGCTAGTTGAACTTTCAAACATGATGTATTTCTGTTGCCGCTAGAACAACACTACTAAAACTAAATCAAAATACTATTCTTAGTAAAAAGTTAATTATTCTATGAATTTCTGCTAGACCAAATAATCCTTGAACCTTTGAACTAAGTTGAAATTAAATCTTGCGTTCTTCGGTTACTTTAAATCCTATCCATAATTAATGACTCCGTCTGCCCTTTAACTTAGTATAATTAATTACTGCTAATTACAATATAATTAGTATTGTCTCAGCTGATTAACAATAAATAAATAATCGATTCTATATTTTTATGGCCATAAGTTAAATAAAATGTAAGTACTAAAACTTTGTTTTTCTTTGCTTACAGGTAAGCCATTCAGTTTTATGGAATCATACTCCACCCCAAGAGCAATTAATGTAAGTTTTATGAACAAGATAAAACTAGTTATTACCAGTTTTATTGCTAGTGTGGATTAAACGTCTTTTCAATGAATGTTAAGAATTTAACACACTAAATATTATAAAGGCGAATTTGTGAGTATGTTTGTTATATCTTCGGCTAGACCAATTTGGATGAAATTTAGCACACAAATACTTTTATAACTGCGTGATCAAATTAGAAATGAGAAGATCTGCAGAAGAACAAGACTAACCGAAATTTGCAACACTTAAGTGGTAGTGGGCCGGGCGCATTGCCCGTAGGATGCCATCGGCCCGATGGGGCCGACGAGTTCTCGAGCGGCGACCACGCACCGGAAGACGCAGCGTGGGTAGGCCCCCGACAAGGTGGACCGACGACCTGGTGAATGTCGCGGGAAACCGCTGGATGCCCACGGGGAACTTATGCGCGTCTGCGATCCAGAATAAACACTAACTTATGTCCTTCCCCAGGTCAAGGTCTGTTTCCAAAATTTTACCCAAATCCGTTCAGCCGTTTAAGCGTAACAAACAAACTTGCTCTTGCATTTATGAAAAAAATTAGAGTTTTGCTATTTTTATTGTGACGCTAATAATAGCTTTTATTTTAGTAAGAATACATTACTTACGACTGGTTCTATTAAGATTCCGTAGACATAATCATAAATTATTATTTTTTTCACTAAAATAATCGAATAATCTTCCTATAAGTAATGTAGAAACAAGCATGATTGTATGCAAATTAAATATCTCTGTTCGCACCTTCTTTGTGAGAATAAATTACAAATTGATACGCGCTAGACGCATTTAAATCTTCAATTTGAATAATAACTTAAACATTTTACGGAAAATTTGTATCATATCTATGAAAAACTGGTATTTGGTTTTGACCAGTTGGCAGGTTATTTCCAGAAGTTCAGGCGCACAAGAAATTTTAAATTGTGCTTCTTGTATTAAACACTGCTACCTCATGACAACGTAAAATGTGGCATACATAACGTCTTTTTTATAATTATAAACTAGTACTTGACCACAATTCTGCCTGATGGTAAGCAGAGATGCAATCGTTGATGCTAAGGCGCGCTAGTGTGTTAAGAGCCTATTCCCTCAAAAAAAAAAACTGAGTGAATAGAAAGGCAGACGGCAGTTCAGCGAAGCAATGTTAAACCCAACAACACAACCAACGATGTTGCGTGAGGAGATTGATCTGGAGACACATCAACATTTCGCGCATCGTAACCGGCACACATCGCAACACAGACTCAGACCCATTTTCCGTACGGCTTTACCAAATATCATGCCGGAACACGACGAATCTCTTGGCGGCCATTTTATCACATCGCTGCCGAGCCATACTCTCTAAATGATCTGTCAAACAACTGACGTAGGAATACCGTGACTCGGTCAATTCTTCATTGATCTCGACCGATTGATATATTTGGCTATTATCAGCGCACACCCTGTAATTATTCCATAGACAATCATCTGCTATTGTATTTGTTTTTCTTCGAAATTTTGTCAGTTTGACACAAGCCTGTCGTTTCAAAGATCCATTAGTTTAGTCCAGGTCTAGGTCTCTTTAGGTTCAATGCTAGCAACTAAGACCTGTTGACAACAGATAGCTATAAATACCCAAGTAATATCTAAAAGATACTTCTGCATCTTTCTTCTCTCCTCTGTAGATTCGTGGCATCTCTATCGTTCCGAGAGGTTCAATAGTTCACGCTTCATCGCGTTCGATCTATGCTGGTATGCTGGAACGCCAGTACGCCAGTACGCCGGTACGCAGCATTCTAGCGGCTTCTGCTAAGTCTCGATTAGCTTGGCTTTGTTAAACTCTTCCTCAACTATCTAGATGACATTGTTTGTATCGGAATTTTGTTATTCGAATATTCTTTTGTTTTTTTTGGTGGTCGTGTGCCAGTTCTGTCGTGACAGCTGAATCGAGGTCGCTAAAACAAGAGAGCTATATTTTTGAATGGAATTTGATATTTTGAAATAACTGCAAAAAACTGTTCGTATTGTTTTAACTATTGGAATGTTCTGCTGGAACTAAAATCGAAATATTTCACATAAACCATCACAGTCACTTATGACATGCTAGAAGCTAAGTTCACGGTCCTAATTGGTCATTTATCATGAAGAAGAAGAAAAATAAGAAGAAACTCCATGGTTACTTTTTTAAAATAATTGGTATTTACTATGTTTTCAAATCAAAAGTGGATATGGACAGCAAAGGCCTATCAACAAGTCAATCAACAAACTTTATTTTCTCACCACAATATAAGAACTTAAATTGGTTCAGAATAGTCAGATTCCGTCGAAGACATATAGGTCAGATAGATATATGTATATTGTGGGAGACAGGTGCTTAAGCTAGGTTCGTGGTTTGTGTTACAGGACACCAGAAGGGATTCTGGTAATCAAATTACATATTTTTTTTTATAAATTATCCATTAAGTACCGGGTACTTATTATAATAAGAAATGGTTGGTCTACAAAGCCGTGATATTTACAAAATGAACGATAATATAATGGTAGCAAAACCATGCATCCACCACTTGATCTTTTGCCTCTAAATATATCCCAATCATAAGACTGGCGAAAAGCGGGCAATTAACAAGCTCCGTGAAGAAACCGGCATGTCCTAGAGCAGTGGTTCCTAACCTGGGGGTAAGTACCCCCGCAAGGGTAAAACGGATATTTTAGGGGGTAAAACGCGATGGCAAGAAATAGTATTAAATTGCTACAACTATGTACAGATGTGAAACTAGTTTCTCAACTCTTAAACAAACGCCAGAAACCGTCTGAATGTTGAGCATGATATGAGATACGCGTTGTGTGAAACCGAACATAATACCTTTTTTTTTTAATCTCGTAGGTGGCTACTAAGAGACCGTAACTACTTAATCGGACTTTCCTGTGGATGCCTTAATTAAAATTAAAGCCTCCAGCCAGGGGCACTTAAAACTAAATTAAAATTAGGCGACTACGCACTAAGGGCACCCCCTGTGGGGTACGAACCTCGGCTTAGGGCGTCGCTAGAGAGGACAGCAAGGGACGGCTGGATCGAAAGTTATACTTAATGGTTTGATGACCGCGGCGTTTCCTAGTACTAGCTCTGAGAAGAAACGCCGAAACAAACTCAGAGGTCATTGTTGGGACATTATGATAATTACTGGCTCAGCTGCGGCGCGGGCTGGCCTTGCTACGGGGAGCGCGTCGCGATGGACCTCGGCGGCGAGGTCGGTAGGTCGGTCTGTTTTTGTGTAATGTGCTGGTGGCCCTATTGGCCTCTTGGAGGAGGGTAATGGGGTCATCGGGGTCTGTGAGGGCATGCCGAGGGCGGCGAAGTCGGAGATGGTGGAGGGAGTGTAATTGGCGGCCGCTGCTAAAAGAGGATTGCGGTGCTTGGTGGCAGTATCAAAGAAGCGTTTGGAGAGACGTTTCATGAACTGCTGGATGGGGGGATTTTGAGATCAAGGTGGAGGATCTCATTACGGACGAACCAAGGGGCGTTTGTGGCTTTACGGAGGAATCGGTTTTGGACTACTTGCATCCTATATCCTCCATCCATCCGCCACGTCATATCCTATGGATATGACGTGGCTTGGCATGTGCGAAGACTGGACAAGCGTAGGTCATAATCGGGCGTATGCAAGCTGTGTACAAGCGCATTTTGCACCTGAGCGATAGCTTGCTACGCGGGTTGAGGGGGTGGAGTCGACCTAGAGCGAAGGCGGCGCGAGCGCGGACCGTCTCAAAGTGCTCTGAGAAGTTGAGGTTTTGATCGAGGAACATAATACCTATTGTCAAACTTACGAATTCAAAGCAATTTCAACCTTCACACTAGTTAACTCCGATATTTATTTATTGCTTTACTAGTTACCCAAACGTGCAATTTCTTACATAATAAACATATATTCATTCGAATTCGTGTGGTTTTAATTATTTGAAATTAGCTAGGGGTAAACTCAATTCCCATACCTTGTTCACAGGGGTAGTGATATTGAAAAGGTTAGGAACCACTTTCCTAGAGCCTTAAAACTTGACATCTACTAACCCGCACTGGCCCACTCCCTCTCAACGAGAGGAGGCCTATGTCTCAGGAGTGGGAACATTGTGGGCTGATTATGTTTGTAGGGTAGCATATGCCGCAGGGCCGACAACCGTTGGGGGTAAACGAGTCCTCGAGTGGAGACCGCGTCTCGGCAAACGTAGCGTAGGACGCCCGTGGGCGACATCAAAAAGGTGGCTGGTAGTGGCTGGCAGAGAACTGTTCAGAATCGAGCTTGTTGGCTTGCCATGGAAGAGGCCTATGTGCAGCAGTGGACGAATAGAAGCTGATGATGATGATGAATCATAGAGCATTCATGTTAAAGCGACACTTTAGTACTGCAATATCTTTTGTTTATAGACACGTGTCTATGGGACTCAATGTCCAGGTTGATCACACTACCAGTAGTAAAGGGTATAAATTTGACAGTTCAACCAAATTCATTGCGTTGTTTACGTTGTTGAGCAAACATGCTTTACGAACGTATGGAGCAATGGATTAGCAATATGCTTTAATGTTATTCAAATTGTTGAGTTATAGTGTGGTACGTAATTAGGGTGCACATTTTGAACGATCTTAATATTAATTATTACGTGCATTGTCCTTCTGATCGTTATGAAATTTGACAGTTAGATTGCCTGGGAACTGAAGACGGATACAGTCAGGTATTATCAGATGAAGTCGTGAGTTACAGCTAGTTGCCAATAGAAGCAGATGAGCGTATTCTTTATGACCGCATCAACATAAAAATTAAGTTCGCGTATTAAGAATGGTTGTTTGTAAGGCTTTTGCCAAAACAAGGCGATAAATGTCGGTATTATATTTACTTTTTAGTGGAAGGTAGACTTTAGTAGTATCCAAAAGGCGCCAACGGGGTTATAGTATATTAAGGTTGTTACGAAGGCTGTTTATTTATCTGTCTATCTGTCACAGGGCAGTATCTTTTGAACTGGCAGGTGTATACCTATTACAGTTAAAAAGATCAGTTCAGCTTAAATCCATGATTTCTAATAAGGATTACAAAGCATGGGTTTTATTTAGATCAGGTTTAAATCGCCTAAATGGTTATTGAATTAGAACCTAACTGTTATAGTTAGTAAATGCAGTTTTTTATATAAAAATGGCATCTTAGGTCAATATTAAGTTACCACTTTAGTATTAATAACTTTGCATACATTTAAAAAGAGTTCGAAATACAAATGCTGACTCAGAGGTTATGGCTAGAACTAAAATTAGACTTTATTTTGTAATTGAGGGCCGTGACCATGGTTGTTATTACATTATATGATAAAAATATAAAGAAGCCTCAAAAATTAAAGGCTACAAAAAGAAATATTAGCAGCAGCGCTCCGCGGTTTAACGCAGTTTCGATTCAGTTTGAGTAGAATAGAAAACTCTTTATTATATACACCATATAGATTACAGAACATAAATATAAAATTTTTACAAAGGGTGACACAATGGGCGGTCTTATCGCTAAGAGCGATCTTTTAAAAACAACCTTTGGATGAAATACTAAGGGGAAGGAGAGAGAAATTATGTAACGTAATGGATGAAAAGTATCATGTGTTAATCTTGGTTTCAAATTTCATCTAAATTCGTTCAGTAGAATTTGCGTAAAAACGCATAGAACAAACTTACTTTCTCCCTTATTCATAAACACTGCTTAAAGTTAACTAGTACTTAAATCATCCATTGTGAATAAACACCACAAGGCATTTATTCATAAACGATGATTTAAGTACAAGTTAACTTTAAGCAGCGGTTAAAAGTTGTCTGTAAAAGATCGCTCTTAGTGATAAGACCTCCCATTGTGTCACCATTTATAAAATCTTCATATTCAACTTCTGTAATTTAAATGGTGCATAATAAAGAGTATTCTATACTATTCTTATTTTCGCATTTATTACATATTAAATTAAGTTAGAACTAAGCAAGACATTTGTAGCAATTTTGGTGTATATCTCCGTACAGTTAAACTAGTGTCGCCAAAATTAAACAGACTGAGGTGACAGCCAAAATGCAATAACATGCCACGTATAGGTAGTATATTGTACTAGCTAGGTGGACGGTTACGTCGTACACAGAGGTCGGCCATTTGCAATATCTGCCTTCTAAGCTGTGCCACCATCACCTCTGGAGGAGTTTTAAGTCCATTTATAATGTCTGGCTGATGATTTCATATCAGCTTTATTTAGGCCTCTTGAGTCTAAAATAAAATTAAGTTACTTAAATCTCATTGTAGGTAGTACTGTTTTTGTTTTAATGTAACTCTAATGAAGGCATTTTACTTCTTCAGTCAATTCTGTATATATGTAGATTGAGCCAACTGCTTCATAATAGTCATCATCATCATCATCATCAATCATCTCACCGTTAATCCCAGTCGCATCCGAAGCTTTTTCAGCTTTGGAGTCTGGGGTCCACTTTACAAGTCTAACTGCTGATTTTGGCTAAACTTGTGAAGCGACTGCCGTCTGACCTCCACAACCCGAAGCCGATATCGAAGCATTGTAATTAGACCAGTTGTTGCACTTTTGAGGGCTCCAACAACTCGGTAACGACTGCCATTAGATGATTAGATATTCGTATGGCAACCGAGACCAACGGCTTAACGTGCTTTTCGAGGCACGACCAGACGGCAGTCGCTTCACGGAAAATATTGAAGTTTAGCCAAGATCAGCAGTTAGACTGGTAAAGCGGACCCCAGCCTCCAAAAGTTGAAAAAACTTCGGATGCGACTGGGATTAACGCTGAGATGATGATGACGATGGCTTTACACTAAGATGATGATGAATGTCATATTTGAGCGAAAATATGATAGTGCGCTTTACCACCAACGATTGCGTCACTGCTTACCATCAGGCAGGATTGCGGTCAAGCGCTGGTTTATAATATGTAAAAAAAAAAATAGAAGCAAAAATGGTGATGGAGCAAATTTTCTAGTTAAAATGAGAGCAGTGTGATCCAGTGGTATCGGCCATGGCTTTCGACTAGATTGTAGGTTCGAACCCAAGCAAGCGCTGTACTTTGTGTAAATAATTTCTAGACCAATGCAGACAGCATTGGTCTAGAAATTATTTGTTGACTTGAAACATCGTTAGGAACCGTCGTTATTGAGGACAAAAAGGCTTGGGCTTGAGCTGCGTCCGATTTCTATACACCGATTGTTCTTTGATTTTTCCTCTTATAGTTTTAATATGTAATTGTTTATGTTATTAATTCAAAGCCTGTATTACACACTATGTAGCCAAGCATATTGTACGTTACGGAATTGTATCGCTGACAGAGGCGTTAGGCACTTGTACAGCTACACAGGAGCTAAACTTAGTATTCGGGAACACTGTTGGAGCTGCTGAAACTTGGACAAAACTATCTTAGCATTGTGTAGATTCAATTTCTTAGTATTGTATAATTGCATGGCAAACGTGTGAGCACAATGTACGAATGTGCTGTAAGGCATTTTTTTGTTGGGTTAGTCTTTTTTATTGACTTGATAGTGCTCTGGCTGTTGAGAGTATGTCATGCTCACTCAAATGTCTCGCTGATGGTGGCGTGTGTGTTGGGTCATTGGGTTCCATTGAATATGGTTGAGCTGAATGATGCTGATCCATTCGTCATGTTCGTGAACGGACGCCGTCGGAGGGGACTGGTCATCTCTTAGCTGCCACGGCGTATTTTAATTTCTGAATTGATTTTTGTGTGTTTTCATAATGGACGCTCTCGGCGTACAATTTATTTCTGCATCGTTCTCACACGGTTGATTTCAACATGAATGATGTAATCAAATATTTGTAACAATAGCTTGAAAATTTAAAAGAGTGTCCATGGAGTTTCTTGCCCGTTCTTCTCCGTAGGTACCTACTCTTTGGAATGGGCGACTAGCTTCATTTTATTGACTGACCGACCTTCTGACAATTCAAAAGTGCCTGTAACTGGTTTATTTGAAATAAATGCTTTGATTTGATTTGATTTGAACCTGGCCAGTCGTAGAGCCAGAAAAATGTAACGATTTCGCCACGATTTTACATCAAAAACCTTGAATGATATTTAAAATCACTTTTTCTCACAAACTGTTCCAATTAAAGAAGTAGTAATCAAGAGATCGCTACTGACCGGATAACGTAACGAATTGCATTCACTTACAATTGCTATGCTAGAGCAGTCGAGAGAAAAATGGTTTGTTAAAATAAAACGGTATTTTTCAACTGTAGTTTATTTTGGTTATGAAAAGCTATCTTTCCAATTATGCTTGGTATGCGTTTGTTTTTTTTATTGCTGCAACCTTTGCAGTTTTTTCGGACCATTGCCGAATTCCGTTTTGCTTTGAAATATTTAGTCTTATTGGCAACTGCAATGGGCGACGCTTATTGCACGAAAATGATTTTGAAACTCAAGATTGAATGGAATGAAATTTATAATTCTCTATGAAACAGGTGTATTTGTAAAAAGATACATCTCGCAATAAAAAGAAAAAATAAAAGAAAGAAAGAAATATTGTTTATTCTGCACAAACAAAACTCAAATAATAATAAACAAATAATATTTTTTTATTATTATTATAAACTAGTGCTTGGCCGCGATCCCGTCTGACGGTAAGCAGTGATGCAATCGTTGATGGTAAAGCGCGCTAGTTTATTAAGAGCCTATTCACTTTAGCATTGAAGACACTTAAATTTTATCAACATCCTTATTGGACAACTAGCTGCGCCCTGCTGGAAAAAACTATCCTATCTTTTACTCCCGGTTATAAACCATCTGATTGCCAAATATTCAAATCCATTTAGTAGTTTTTACATAAAAGAGTAACAAACATACATACAAACTATCACATTTATGATGTTATATTATTAGGATTTCTGTGTTTCCACAAAAATATTTCATCATCATCATCATCATGTCAGCGACAGGAAGTCCAATGCTGGACATAGGCATCTCCTATGGATTTCCCAAAAGACCGGTTGGACGCGGCCTCCATCCAGCGCTTCGCTGTGATTTTGGTCAGGTCATCCGACCACCTAGTCGGTGGGTGTCCCACACTGCGCTTGCTACGTGGTCGCCATTCAAGAGTCTTCCTGCCCCATTGCCATCGGCTATTCGAGCTATTTCGGCGACTTTCGTAAAAAAATATTTATCAAGCTCTTATTACCAACTTTTTTGTACAGACTTAAAACGGAATCAATGAAATGTGACTATTCTTTAAAGAACAATCCTTTGATTCCTCCTTCTCAACATTAACACACAATGCAATGTAGGTATTATAATAAATTATTGTAAAAACATTCCTCGAGTCCTCCGTGGCGCAGCGGTCAACACGCCTGCCTGCGACGTGGAGGCCCCGGTTTCGATCCCCGGCCAGGTCATGATGGAAATCGATCTTTTCCTGATTGGCCTGGGTCTTGGATGTTTATCTACATATGTATCTATTATAAATTTCGTTGAGTTAGTATCCCATAACACATGTCTCGAACTTACTTTGGTGCTAGCTCAATCTGTGTGATTTGTCCGTATATATTTATTTATTTATATTTATTCTAACAAATAAATGGATTTAATTTGATTAAGTTATCTGTTTCGTAATTAGAAGAACGTTGACAGTCGTCGGATTTCGAATTTAGGCAAGTTTTTGACATCTGTTTGTTGCCAGATGAGAAAGCTACTAAATAGTGAACGTTTTTTACTTCAATACTGCGAGAAACATAGCCTTCAGACCTGTTTTGACGTTAATTTTTGATTAAATTTAACGAAAGTCTGTATTATTCAACATTTTATTTTGAACATTCTTGCATTGGTTATTGTTTCACCCGCATATGTTTCGATTTCATAGGAATATTGGGATAAAAGTATATTTCTGGTCATAAACTATCCGTGTGGCAAATTTCATCCATATACGTTCAGTAGTTTTTGCCTGAAAGAGTAACAAACATCCATCTATCCATCCGTATATGCGTACATTCATACATCTTCACAAACTTTCGCATTTATACCTAATACTAGCTGTGCCCTGCGGTTTCACCCGCGTAAGCTTCGAAAGAGCACAGTAGATATAAAATAAGCGCCTGTTAAAATAATGGGAGCAATATATACGTCCGCCTTTGCTCCCGTTTTCGCAACATTTTTTGTTCCTGCTCTGTTCCTATTGGTCATAGCGGGGTGTTTTATAGCCTATGTCCTTTCTCAGGCTCTAGACTATCTGTGTACCAAATTGTATTACAATCGGTTCAGTAGTTTTGGCGTGAAAGCCGGACAGACAGACAGACAGAGATACTTTCGCATTTATAATATTAGTATGGATTATAGTGGGTTTACTCCAGTTTATCATCATCATTTCAGCCGAAAAACGTCCACACATAAGGGCGATGGACAGAGCTATGCTCAGAGTTTCTCTGCGTGATCACATAGCTCTTCGAGTCGCTAAAATTAAGTGGCAGTGGGCAGGGCACATTGCTCGTAGAACCGATGGCCGATGAGGCAGTAAGGTTCTGGAGTGGCGGCCACGTACCGGAAGACGCAGCGTAGGGAGGCCCCCAACAAGGTTGACCTGGTGAAGGTCGCGGGAAGCCGATGTATGCTGGCAGCACAAGACCGGTCATCGTGGAAAGCCCTGGGGGAGGCCTTTATCCAGCAGTGAACATCTGTAGGCTGAAGAAAAGAAGATAATCTATGTTTTTATATCTAATATTCATGTATACTTTTCTTCGCCCAATGACGAATTGGGGCGTTCACCTATCTAGCTTATGAGTAGATACCTATTGCAAAGTTTTTATATTTGTTAAGATTAAGTTTATTTTGTGTTAACTTTGGTAACTTTTGGTAACTTTTAGTTATTGGGTTAGATACCATGGGACTGACATACACAGTCGTGTAAAAGTCCCTAAATAAAATAGAGAGAGAAAAAAAAAACAAGTAGGTACCCATGTATACGTGAAATATTTTTTATTTTGTCAGTCCCACTTTATTGTTACCACGGAACTCTAAAAAGAAAGCGGTACTAGAGTAGCCAATTTTCTATACAAATTGGTGCGATGTTGTCATCGCATGCGCACCGCATTGGTACACACGGGTGCACAACTAGGGCTGATATGTTGTGACACATGCGTTCACTGCACGCGTGCACTTGCCTAGATACGTCACATGACGTCATCTTAAGATAACATGCGTGATTAGCGAACTTGATTATAATCTTACTTAAGCGTGGTAGGGATTGTCAGTAACGGTTTGGGAGTGGAACTGTGCTTGCAATGTTGTCGTAGGTCATGTTACTTCTAGAAGACGTGTATTTTAACTCCTGTTATTCGCTTTCTTCTAGTTATTTGGTATATTTAACTGGTTACTCTTTGACACTGGCGTAGTTTGGATTTGGAAATTGTCCTGCCTCTTACTGTATCTAGGTTTCAATAGTGAAATATATGATTAATGTTAAATATTCTATTTTAAACGCCTGAAGGACAGGCTAAGAGTAGCTATCCTGTCGAGTGCTCTATAGGATGCATTTTGGTGAGTGAGCGAGGGAATCTTATGATTTAATTCACCCATCTCCGTTCAACACCCTTATGTTGTTGGCACCACAACGATCCGAACCAAGCGTTTCACCTCTTCTTTTATGAAATGAAATGAAATCATTTATTATGCAAGTAGGATCACTGATCAATTTCACACGTCATATTTTTTTAAATATGACGTGCAAAAGTGATTTATACCGCGTATATCGAGGGATTGGAACAATTTGGCCGGCGGCGGTGTTTCCGTCGGAATACAATTTGCAATCAAATGAGCAACTTTTATTAAAATGATATCGTTATCTACGAAACTTCAAGGCTAGAGTGAATAGGCTCTTAATAAACTAGCGCGCTTTACCATCAACGATTGCATCACTGCTTACCATCAGGCGGGATTGCGGTCAAGCACTAGTTTTTGATTTATAAAAAAAATAATATTCATCACCGGGCTATCTGTCATACGGACGATTCGGACAAAGTATTTAACCTCTAAGTAACTGCAAAGCTAGAGTAAATAGACTCATAATAAACTGGTGTGCTTTCACCATTAGGCGGAATCGCGGCCAAGCACTTGTTTATATCAAGAACTAATATTTTTTTAAATCAGGAACTCAAATCAACGCAACACACACATCGACAGTGTAATCAATCTAACCCTACAAGCACTATCTTCACATAGGTACATATTAACACTTACCCGTCCGTCTGCCGCCACAGACGGCCGCGAAGACTGTCAACTGCGAACACGTAACCCTATCCTGAAGCCGTAGGGGACAGGTGCGAGCCCAACTCACGGCTGACAGGTCCGTTAACCCTTTCGCGACAACGACATGTCATTTTGCACATGGTAGGGTAGGGTTCAGTTTGTGTGTATCCCAGGGTGTTTTATTAATTTGGTTGGTGTTGTTATTTCTAGTTTAGTTGCGTTGTAATTGCACAATGGCCCCGATTTCTTTGTTCACTGTCTAAACTAAATTTATGTTGCGTGCGTCTTTTTCATTCTTTCTACTTAATTAAGAAAAGGATAGAAGATAAAAATTAGTTTAGTGCTGTCGATTGTGTTTCGTGTACTTAGTAATGATGATTTATAATTTATCATTCATTTGCATAAAACATGGTATTAAATGGTCTTAGATATAATCGTTAAGGCATGCAAAATCTTATGTTTTTTCAATATGTCACAACTTACAATGCAACAACGGTACAGAGAGAGATAGATGCAAAGAAAGAGAGAGAGATAAATAGATGGCACCTTCTTTAGAACTACATATTATGTATAAACTAGCGCTTGACCGCAATCCCACCTGATGGTAAGCAATATTGCAATTGGACGTAGTTATGCAAAAAGGATCCAGCCAGCAAACTTGCTTTTGAGAAAATAGAATTTGAAGTAAAATTTATACATATGTATATTAAAATAACATGTCACTTGATTTATATTTCCTTTTAAGTAATTGGTATTTTCCTGTACTTTTTGCGGCTTTGATATTTTTTGCATATACCTACTAAAGTTGATGTGTAGATTTTAGAAATTTATGATACAGTAACTCAAAAAACGGTTTTTGTGGGTTGGGTCCATTTTGCATAACTGCGTCCAATTGTTGATGGTAAAGCGTCCTAGTTAATTAATAACCATTCTACTACTACTACTACTGTTAAAAACCCGAGTGACTAGGAAGGAAGACGGCAGTTGAGCGACGTGATGTCCTAAATAAAACCTTTTTTTTTTAATAATTATAAACTAATGCTTGACTGCAATCCCGCCTGATGGTAAGCAGTGATGCAATCGTTGATGGTAAAGCGCACTAGTTTATTAAGCCTATTCACTTAAAAAACTTAGGAATAGGAAGGATGACGGCAGTTGAGCGAGGTGATGCAATGTAAACCCAAGACCAACACGACCAAACGATGCTGCGCTAGAGGGAGATTGATCTGGAGACTCTCCACGACCAAACTCCCGACACAACAACAGTTGGCGCATCGTACCCGCCACACATCGCAACACAACTGCTCAGACCCGTCCTCCGTACGGCTTCACAAGACAACATTACTCTACGACGACCTTTACTCTAGTCCCAATACATACCATTTCCAAATCACCCAAAGTTTATCTCCTCCAATACGTGAAAAGATGTATCAAGTTCCAAGCACAAAAAAAATTTCATTACTCCGTTTAATCCGAAAATCAAAATGTATCACAAAAACTTGCTTATTTCACGGTTCTTTCGCCTAAATCAACACGTTTGTGGGTAGTGCCGTGTTGGGTTACAAAAAGTATCGGAGTAAGCTCGGATTATGGTAGTTCATGTGTAAGAAAAGGTTTATTAAGTGCCATTGAGTTTTGTTTCCAAGCCATTCTTATAGTATTGTGACGGCTTCTTTTTTCTTATTCGTAGGGCTTATGTTAATTTTAACTTTGAATACCTAATAATAATAATAATGTATTTACAAACATTACAGTATTTTCGAGTCCTTATACATTATGCCCTATGTAATGCTAAACTTTATTTGGTTATACCATTATTCTATTAATTAAATGAAAATTGAGAGTTTTCCTTGGTAAGAAAAAGTAGTTTTATTTTAAGAGATACATATATTCGGAATGACGGAATAACATTTATTTAGAAACTAGAAATGTACCCATTACAATATGAATCGGTAAAATACGGTTCAGCTTTCAATTTCAACAATTAAAGAAATTTAAAAATTGTTGTGTCATTTAAATAATCGAATACAGAGTATATTGTACTCTGTATCCGATTATTTAAATGACAAAACTTTTAATTTTTACAGATTTTTTTAATAATTTTTGGTTGTAGTTTGTTGTATAAATAATATTAAACATATTCTTGCACCAAATTCACAGCATAATCTACTATTATACATGTGTTCAGCACCCTAATTGGATAACATACTATTACTACCAATTGAAATACACACATCAAAAGTGTCTAGGGATCAAGCATTTTTATGCGGATTTCTTGAGATTGAGATGTGGCTTTGTAATAAATTTATGATTTTATAAATTTATATGGATCCTTTTTGGTGCATTTCATAATTTGAATCAGGAACTGTGAATCAAATTCGAGTAAAAGATGAAAATCAGCTGTCAATATTTTCCTATAAAAACATACAACGCATTGAAGACATTATTAGTGCTACTGTTTCCCTACTACTGATTAAAACCAACGTTATTATGGAGCGGCGACGTCATTTAAGCAGGGAAGAAATGCTCAGAGCCGTGGGAATGATAGAAGCTGGTTCCCGGCAACGTACTGTGGCTTTAGCTCTGAATACAAGTCAGAGTGTTATCAGTCGACTTTGGACACGTTACCGAAGCACTGGTACCGTGGCTGAGCGCCATGGAGGACAGTATCGCTGCACCACACGGAGACAAGACCGATACATTCAAATCTTAACTCGAAGAGCTCCAACAATAACCGCCATGATGTTAGCCGTGAGGCCTCATCACTCTTCAGGGAACTTAATTAGCGACCAAACAGTCAGAAACCGCTTGCATGAAGTGAACCTTCATTCCCGAAGACCGCTACGGGTACCACCTATAGCAATGCACAATCGTATGATTCGATATCAATGGGCTCTTGAACACAGAAATTGGGCAGAAGAACAATGGCGTTTCGTGTGCTTTTCTGATGAGTCTCGTTTTGGTATGAGACCGGATACAAGACGTATACGACACTGGAGAACCCCTGGACGCCAACAGCGATTAAAATCCTGCCAGGAAGTCCGTCCTTATAGTGGTGGAACCATCATGGTATGGGCGGGTATTTGGATCGGCGGAAGAACTGAGTTGATTTGGATCAGAGGCAACCTCAACGCTCAAATTTATGCTGAAACGATTGTATCAGACGTCATCGTTCCTCTACAAGTGCAAATCGGTCCCTTATTTCAGTTAATGCATGATAATGCACGACCGCACACCGCAAGAGTTGTAAGACAGACTCTCACCGCAGCTAACATCAATGTCCTGCCCTGGCCTGCTCAGTCGCCAGACTTGAACCCGATTGAGCATGCATGGGATATGCTACAGAGAAGAGCTCTGCCGAATATGGAGGGTATCCAGTCGCAAGAAGACCTTTTTTTGTTGTTGCAACGAACATGGGCGGCCATTCCACAGCGTGATTTGGATGAACTCATTTTGAGTATGCCAAACCGATGTTCTTGTGTTGTTAGTGTTCGCGGTAGAAACACAGATTATTAATTGTTTAAGTTACCCAATAAAATTTTAGAGAAAACTGTTATTTCAGTCTTTTTTTCGAACTTTTGTGTTAGTGGTTCAAATGTCAAATATCCCTTTATTAGGAAAATGGCAAATTTCTTTATTAATACAAAGGTGACTTGGTTTATCGTTACTGTGACAAACGAAAACACTTTATTTGATGAATCCTTAAAGAAAATTTTAATTAATATCAATCAGGAGAAAAGTTATTGCAAAAATATATGTTGATCCCTAGACACTTTTGATGTGTGTAATTTTGAAGCCTATTGCTAAACTATTGCTCCATATCTTCGAAAATTGTGTCTACTCAATAACGTAAAGGACGCTTTGAATACTGTTGAACTGTCAAAATGAAACCCATTGCTACTGATAGTTTGTTACGCAATTACCCTGCAGGTTACAGTTAGCTAGCAGTGCTAGCACTATAATAACAAATTAAACACGACACAACCAAGACTAAAGCATTACCCTCTAAATGCTAAGCTGGTTATTTCGACCCCCTGAGACCTGAACTAAACTGACGCGGGCGTCTCCCAGAATTACGTTATTGCGGTCAAAGCCTGGCTTAGTTTAATTAATTTGAACTTGTGTTGAGCATTGAACTCCGACATCCAAAAACGGATATAATTCAGCACGTCACTTCTTAATGTTGCCACTATATGAAATGTAGGTCTTTTTTGAGGATGATATTCTCGTAGTTTTTATACAACGTTATTTTTTGTTAATCGAAACCTGAAACACGTGTCCAGTATTTTTAAGTAAAGAATCTATGTAGAAAATTGCAAAAAAAAATATCATGAAAAACCACAAAGTTATCAGCTTGTTATCTTACTTGGTTGTTCCAACAAAAACATGGTCAACAAACGCTCGCCAGCCCGCGCCTACAGCGGCTGAAAACTGTACTAACAAATAGTTTATACTATGCAAATAGGGATGTGTCCAAGGTATGAAAATCTAAAAATAATTAGTCCGTCTTATATAATATGTTAAGAAAACCCTGTCCGACCCGTAAGGATAATAAAGGTTAGGTAAACACATGACCAAATAACATATGAAATTTTACATAATCATCATAGTACCAATACTAGTGAATTTTGAAATAATCTCTTTTTCCCGCGAATTAATTCAAACTTCCCCAAAATTTGGTAATTTTTAAAATTGACAACATTATTTTTGACGTTATATTTCTGAGCGAATAGCAATGCGGCCGCGTGCCGCGTGCCCTGCCCCTCTTCGCCCGCGCCTGTATGGCCTACCGCACATGTTTTAAGTTACCTCTTATTGGGAAATAATATTCATTTTTAAGGGGGATTTTTCTTAAGATTAGCCCGGTTTTGTAGGCATTAGTAGAATCAGTTATCGATACCTAACAATACATTCACGGATCGGACAGGGTTTTCTTTACATATTGTAGATAATAAAAAAAATTAAGACCCGTATTTTTTATTTTGTCAGTAATTACCAAAAACTACTGAGATATAGCGTATTAAAGAAACGGAGTGGGGCTAATTACGTCACGCGACATTTCAAATCAATATATCTTCCTGAGTATTTGAATGAAAGAAATAATAAAAAATACGTGTTCAATAAACCTATCTGATGGTATTTTTTTTTTAGGACACATCCCATTTGGGTAGTCATGGATCTATCTTCTTTTGAAAAATAAAAATAGAATAAAATGATTTTCGGAAAATTCTCGCGGTAAATGTGAAAAGTTCTGAAGGGTTCTCGGCTTTTATTTAACGTTCAGATTGAAGCGATCTCTTCTCGGTGGCAATCAATGTCAAATAATGTAGGGAAATTAGACGTATTTTTGATAGATCAAGAATGAGATCAAACTGTGATTTTTCTTAAAATGGAACTGGAATTGCTTCTTTGATTTCAAACTGGACAAAGAATCCAATCCAATCCAAACTTTGCCCCACACTATTTATTTCTCCTGTATCGTGGGTGTATTTACAAACATTTACACTCGCATACACAAACAGCCAGACCTTAAAAAGGTACCTGTAGGCCATACAAATACATATTTGTTCCGTGCGGGAATAGAAGCGGCGACATGCAGCGCAGCAGCCGATTGCTCAGCCACTGCACCAACCGTGTCGCCATTTATACAATAACCTATTTTTATTTTTTGTATATAAGTATGCGAAGCCCGGAAAACGTGTCCAATATTTTTAAGCAAAGAAACCTATGACCTATGTACAAAATTTCAATAAGATATCATAAAAAAAACCACAAAGTTATGGGCTTGCTAACTTACCTGGTTGTCCCAACAAAAATATGTTCAACGCACCGCTCGCACGCCCGCGCCTTTAGCGGTGTGGCGTGGGGGCCCTGTCTCACGCGCCTAGTGCTATGATCTAACGTCAGCTGTGTTGTGCGCTCGGTAACCACACTGCAACAATTTCTAAAGGTTTTTTTGAAAAAATATAACATGGTGTAAAAATAACATTGTATTTATCACTAGCTGCACCCGCGGTTTTACCCGCGTCAGTGTCGATCCCGCAGGAATATCGTGATAAAAAGTATCATTTGTATTATTCCTGGTTATAAACTATCTGTGTGCCAAATTTCATCCAAATCGGTTTAGTAGTTTTTGCGTGAAAGAGTAACAAACACCCATCCATCCATACTCACAAACTTTCGCAGTAATACATAAAATAAAAATATTAGTAGGTATGTATTTATCATGTATAAGAGAATACGTGGTAAATAAATTACTTTGAAAATGTACCCCTTGAAATTGGCTATCCAGAACGGGTCTTATGAAATCTTAATTAAAGCCTTAATAATTCTGACCTATTTTCTTTACCTCCAAGCCTTATTTTGTCCCTGGCATTTTTGACGTCATTATATTTAAAATGTAAATAAATTCTTTCTCCCTAACCCCAAAGGACTTACAAGTTGTAAATAGACAAATATTTTTAAAACTTCGACATCTTTGCCAAGTTTTAGGCACAAAGTTGGATTTTGGGCAAAAAAAAAACGGAAATTCAGTTTGGAAAACAAACCTTTTTTTCTGACGACAAAAAGTCTGCCTCATAAATTCATGTCCTGACACAAAAAATGTGTTCGTGACATGTACAGGCTGATGTTTTAAATATTGTTTAGCTATTGTTCAGCAATAAGGTCCAATTTTGGTTGGGTGATTATGGTTTTTGAACCAGAAGTTGATGTGATATTGATTGGTTTATTTTTAGGAGATAATGTAATGATAATGAAGTTTATGTTCTGTAGGGAGACCTTTTTAACAATTGAAAGATTATGCTGTGTTTTTATTGGATTTTTTCGTTTTTACACCAATCAATATTGGTGATAAAGAATTTTCATATCTGAACTGCCTATTGATCATTTAATTACATTGTTATCTGCCTTTTAGTTGAGCTACGCTTGCCACGGTTGGTTCATGGATGCGCGACCATCTTTCCATAACAAAACACCTCCGTGAATGGGCGTACCCGGAGGGGGGCGGACCTGGAAACCCCCCTGGAAATCTCGCAGAACATGTATGAAGTCCCCTAATCCATACTAATATTATAAATGCGAAAGTAACTCTGTCTGTCTGTCTGTCTGTTACGCTTTCCCGCTTAAACCTCTCAACCGATTTTGATGAAATTTGGCACAGACAATCTTTAGACCCTGAGAAAGAACATAGGCTACCTTTTATCCCGGAAAAAATTGATATTCTTGAGGGAAATCTAAAAAGCGCGATATAACCGAACTCCACGCGGGCAGAAAGCTAGTTACTAATAAAAGTAAAAAAGGCATGTATAAGTCTCTGGACTTATACAGGATCATTTATTTGCGTCTATTTGCCTTATACACTACACTACAAACAGGTACCGAATGTTTCATGTAGATGTACACAATAAAATACATAAAAATACGACAAAATTAAGATCTGAGTACAAAGGTGCTGCTTATTTCTTAAGAAATTTCATTCAAGTGCTTGTGTTATTTGTAAGACAAAATAGACGGGGATGATTCGACCCTAAAATCTGACGTATGTTTCCTAAAATAAAGCTGCTTACTGACCACACTACACTTACAAGAAAGATCACAAAATATCAGTTTAATTTATTTCCACACGCGACTGCTCCCGAAAGAAGTAACATCTAGCTGTTTGCTTCAAACCGTAAAATAATAAGGGTGACAGAAAGTTGTTTCTGACAACATGTGCACATAACGTTATGAAATGTGGTCGCAGTGTAAAATAGAAGCGATTTAAAGTGCACCCTGCAACCCGCAGAAGTTCGTTAGAGACCCGAGCGGCACCTCCCCCCTTCTTACCCCCGTTACCTGTTACCTTTCTCTCTACACGTTATCGCTTTCACCATCAACACCCATAACCAAATACAACCAAATACTTACGTCATCTAAGCGAAATCTCAGGGGTTATAATAACATTCGTCATTATGACAAGACAGGAAAATGCAATATTTAGGACTTTTTTTCTTTCCTTTTTTTTTTTGAACTGCACTGAAAAGCACTAAAACTTCAACATCCTAATTACGTAACAAATTTTTATCACAGTCTGATTGATTTTGAAGGTTATTGTTACATATGTTCGAAAAATTTATCAGCACAACAAAGTAATAGCGCAATGTATGTTATTGTAGTCAGACAGAAACAGCGCCGCTGGCAAAGGAGATCGCCGAAATTCGCCCCAGCATGGACAAATAAATGTCCTGCATTATAATTTTTCTTTCATTTTTTTATATTATATGCAAATATCCATAGTTAACGGACAAGCGTGGGTTTAAAACGAATAATTAAAAGCCTTGTAACTACTAAACAATTTGTCTGTCATATAAATTGCTGCCATGTCAAGAGCTTTAGAGATGTTGCTTCTTGTTTTTACGAAATCGATAGTTTAATAATTGTATTTATGAATTAAAAAACATGAAGTTTTATTTAATGTATGCATTTTTTTATTATTATGACTACATTTGTTATCAAAATACATTAAACGCAATCTGTAAAATAGCGTAATAATAGTGTTTTTATCGATATTAAACAAAATCGATTCTCAAATCGTTAGTTCAAATAGCGGTATCGATTCTACAGATGCGGAAATGAGTGACATCTCCAATTGTTTTGTTATGTTTGTTACTCGCGATTTTTTTTTTTTTTGGCGGGATGAGTGTCACGCTCATTTTTCATTGGACTTTTAAAATTATTTATAGTGTTGTTTACTAAATAAAATCGCTTGATTTATGTAGTAAAAAGTGCATTCAGTGAATAATTTATAAAGAACAGTGAAATAATGTAGCACAGTGGCCACATCATGTCCTTACTCCAAATTCTTTCTTGTCGGCCTCACGCAGGAAAAGAAAGGAGATAGATTAGTTAAGTTAAGCTAGGATAAGTTAGGATAGAAACTTACTCAAGAAAAAATTACTAAAGACTAGGCTGTATGGCGTACTATGCCTTTGCCTTTTCCGTTCAGAAGAACGGAAAGAATTAAACCAAAAAAAAAAATGTTACTCGCTTCCTTGCCTTTGTGCAGAGTAGTGAGTGTTCACTTTTGTTACTGGATTACACGAGTAACAGTTTACAGTTGTGAAGGTCAGATGGCAGTCGCTCCATGTAAAACATTGATATTCAGCGGCGTCCGGTTAGACTGGACGCTGACCCCAAAATAATTGGTAAAAGGCTAGACTATAAATTACTTGTATTATTTACACATTTGATGATTACATTCATTTTCTTACTAAACGTAAAAGAAATAATAAATCTATTCAGTTTTCTTTACGATTATAATATAACCTCAAAATCAAACACATTTTAGTTTGATACTCGGTTCCTAAGCTTGTCCGTGTATCAACAAATACCTGATATGATTACATGAATCATTCCAAACACAACTAGCATTTTCTTATTGCTGTCAATTCTGGGGCATTCAATGTATGGAATTTTAGCAATGTCCTTTATCACTCCCTCGATGTATGCGGTATAAAGGTCGAGACGAAACGCTTCGTCCGGATGGTCGTGGTGTCATCAACGTAAGGTTGGATTTTCATCGTACGACGAGTCGTCCGATGATGGAACGGAGATGAGGGATATAAGTCATGCAACTTACAGTAGGGGTCAAAAGTGCAGTACCACTTTTGAACTTTATTGCAATTACAATAAGTGTCAAAAGTGGTACTCCTCTTTTGACTCTTTACTATAAATCGAATAAAGACATTTGAAATCGTCGAAACACTGCGAAACATAAGCAGGTTAAATAAAATCATTTCCTTCTTCTTCTTCTTCAGCAGCCTATTTACGTCCCCACTGCAAGGGTACTGGCCTCCATCAACAACATGAGGGGTTGATAATGTGGTGAGGCGTGGTGAGTATGGCGTTTACGCCATACTCACCACGCTTGGCAGACGGGTTGGCGAGGGTGTAAATTGCAGAGTTTTCCTTCTCTGTGTGCTGGTGCCTTTGCTCCGAATTTACCTTAGTCGCCTTCTACGACATCTCAGTAAGAGTGAGGGTGGCCTTTTCTACTCTGCTGGGTACCATACGGCTAATCATTTCCTAATATCCAGTAAGTCATAGTTTCCATCATTATGGTTATCTTCTAAATACTTGTTAAATATTATAATTTAAATAGAATACACAGTTAGAATAGAATAGAAAACTCTATATTATGTAGGTACACCATATAGATTACAGAACATAAATATAAAATATTTTACAAAGAGTGACACAATGGGCGGTCTTTTACAGACAACCTTTGGATGGAATTCTAAGGGGAAGGATAAAGAAATAATGTAGGTACTCTACAGTGTACTATTTACATAGATTATACAATAAATATATACGTTAAGTGTATCATACTAGTTTGAATAAATTTATACATCTAATTAATAAATATCATACAAGAGCACATAAAATATAATAATAAGTTTAAAGAGAGAGGAAGTGCTTTTTTATCATAGTTTTAAAAGTAAAGTGTTTGAGCACGCCTTACGGACACGAGCAAGTCATTCCAAAGCCGAACTGCTTGTACAGTAAAGGATTTATCATAGAAACTAGTGGAATGCATGAGTGTTAGCAGTAAATTATATATTTGTTGATAAAGTGACAGGTTATAGAAAAGAATTTAAAAAATAGTAAACGTATATAAAAACAGCCAGGATGTTCTTATTACTTTTTATAACCATGAAGGTTCAATAGCGGACCTCAGACTCCAAAGCTGAAAAGCTTCGGATGGGACTGGGATAAACGCTGAGATGATGATGATAACCATGAAGGTTCAACAATACTAATAAGAAGACCAATGCCAGCAGAAAAATGACACAAAAGAAATATGACGCTTTGAAATATTCTATCCAGCTGTATAACCCACGTCGTTGTGTAGATTGTTTTAGTAATCATTTTAATGGCAACATTATCATCAGAATTTTATGTCTCTAATCCCATAAACATTGTGGTTTCCGATTATGAATATGACCACCCCGTTGTTTCCTGTTGGTGTCGTAAAAGGTTGGATGTTATCTCTTATCTCTACAAACGTACCTACGTAGTTATTGTTTATGGAAGAAGTCACGTCCTAATAGTGGATTTGTTCAGTTGATTATAATCAAAGAGAATAATAATATTATGAGTGTAGTGGTTGGTAATGCTGACCTTCTTTTTTTTTGTAATTATAAACTAGTGCTTGACTGCAATCCCGCCTGATGGTAAGCAGTAATGCAATCGTTGATGGTAAAGCGCGCTAGCTTATTAGGTACTCAAAAAAAAAACTGAGTGAATAGGAAGGAAGACAGCAGTTGAGCGAGGTAATGCAATGTTAAACCCAACAACACGATCAACGATGCTGCGCCAGAGGGAGATTGAGCTGGAGATCCTCCACAACCAAACTCCCGACACAACAACATTTGGCGCACCCGAGCATACATCGCAACATAACTGCTCAGACCCGTCCTTTCTACCTTCTTGTTATATTTCGACTTTAGAAGCATTAGGTCTTATGTATAGGTCCAAATATATTTTGTAAAAGAACTTTGCTATGTAATTAATCACACAATATTATTTTTCGTTTGTGCGAAACCTGAATATAGCTTGTTCAGAATAAGCAACTGAATCGATTCCAATCATTTTTACACCATGTTATATTTTTTCCCAAATTCATTTAGAAATTGTTGCAGTGTGAATACCGAGCCTGCCGCGCAGCTTACGATAGATCATAGTACTTGCGCGCGCAGCAGCTGACGCCACAGGTCATCGCACCGCGCTCGCCCGCGCGAGTGAAGCTTTGACCATATTTTTGTTGGAACAACCTCTAGTAGAATAGCAAGCTCATAACTTTGTTTTTTTTTATTATATCTTTTTGAAATTTTGTACATAGATTCTTTACTTAAAATACTGGACTCGTGTTTCGGGCTTCGTATACCTAAATAAAAAATAATGTTTTATATTTGTGACAGATTTGTCTATATGCTTTTCTATAATCATTAGCTGGTTGTTAAGGATTCCTGGAAAAACTGAGATGTGAAGATGCATAAACATGTTCCCGCTACTGGGGTACTATCTGTGCGATGATGTAGGATATTTTTTCTCCGTGGTGGAAAATCCTCATGGATGCCCTCCGCCCTGGGGCAGGCGACGGGGTCTGTCAGAATCTCACTAACTAAAAACCACCCCGGTGTTCCATCTCACACCTACACCGGGGGTTGCGAGAACTAGCAATTTTCGTCCAGCCGGCCGTCCGGCCCACTGCTGTGGGCCTCCTCGGGTCAATGGTGTGGGACATAGTCTCCAATACGCGTTCGCAATGCAGGTTGATAAATTTCCCATGTCTTCGATTACGTTTTACGATTACAACGCCGGTTTCCTATAAGATGTTGATTTGACCAAAAGAAATATAAGCTATAAATCGTAAATTCGTACTCGTAAATTAGGGCCGACACACACTGGGCTACCACTGCTCTCATCACATTACACAGCGTGCCACTTTAATGGAGACATTAACACACGTATAAGGTTTCCAGTTTTCGTTTTATGAAAATTTTTGTAATAACATTAAGGGTTGATTTTTCCAACTCAAGATAATTTTGAATAGTTGCTAACATAAAGCATATATGTAAAATCAGAACTTGGAATATTGTGCTGGCTGTATAATAACTAAATAGAACAAGAAAGAAAATACGTTTATTAGCTAAGAACATGACGCAAAAATCACTAAAAGGAAAAAATTGGCGGAATAATGCGTCAGATACACGCAAAACGGCTATCGCTCAGCATTTGCGATCCTATCCAAGACAGAGCTTAGCACCCTATTCGGTAGGGTGATTGCGTAATACACTATCAATAGCAATGTGTATCATTTTGACAGTTCAATAACATTCATTGCGTTATTTACGTTGTTGAGCGAATACATGTTTCGAAGGTAACGAGCAATGGATTAGCTTTATGCTTCAAAATTATTTGCATTCAGAGTAAAAATGTCTTACGCAATTAGGCTGCTAGTAAAACACCATTATTATCAATTGGAATCATTTTGTAGCATATTGCTGATCCATTGCTCCGTGTGATCGAAAAACGTGTCTGCTCAACTACGTTAATAACGCAATGAATCTTGTTGATCTGCCAAAATGAAACCCATTGCTACTGCCGCAAATGATTCCTTTATTTTATCTCATACCGCTGACAATCACACCACGCCTTAAACCCGACATATTCATTTTCTTTGAAACGCGCGTGTACAAGTTACTAGAGTTTAATAAAAGTGTTCCTGTAAATATGTAGTGTTGCCCACAACGGAAGCGACGCGGCTTTGCAGTTGACGCGAAAAAATCTCACTTTAATTAGATCTAGTGGAACGCGACCCTTTTTGACAAAATTAGGTCAGTGTATGACGGATGTCAAGGTGTGTGTGTGTGAGTGGTAGTTAGCTTTTGAGGATCATAATCGTCATCGTCTCTTTTTTGAAATATGAAAGTATGTATGTACATATGTTATATGTGGCAGTTTTGTAACTTGTGACAGCGTTAGTATATTTTTGGTTGTAAATTAGTAAGGGAGTAGTGATGAATCCCTTGTTCAAAAATGAAACTATAAAAAATTTCACTTTTACCGTGGTTTCTTAAAACCACACAACCTTTTTTTTATAATTTAAATATATTTTTAATCAGGGCAACAGTTTTATCTTTTAATATAAAAGAGATCCCTGCTTTTAATTTTTGAGCACAATGCGATATTATCGTCACTTAGATCAGATGCGCAAGACTATGCAAGTGCATTATGCTCTGAAGACAGCTAAGTAGATACGTAGGGTTGGCAAGAAAAGATTTTATAAAAATAAGACAAGAATTTCTGATTTCATTGAAATACTAAGTTTAGTATATTGGAGGTATTATTATTACTGTCAAGAAATAAACTAAGTTAAGTATAGCCTCGAAATTTAATTTTGCCATAGATCCCGACTTTAGCCTGATTTACTTGGAGTCAATGCAACATGTTGTTTTCTTGCATACTTCATCATTAATTGTCATTTCGGCAGTTAACCTTTTTCTATTAAATTATCATTCACACAATCCATTCATCATTGCTATAGGTACAAACAAAAAAATATTTGTTCAGATCTGAGATCTTGTAAATGCGAACTTTTCTTTTAAAAGATAGGTATTCATTTAGCAGCAATATTTTAAATAAATCTTTGCTTAAAATAGCACTAATCTGAATTGTTTTGAAGAAGGTATATTGCTAATCCATTGCAATATTATATTAAAATCTAATTTGTTATATTATTTCTGCTTAAAGTATGACAAGATTCGATCTCTGCTTTCTGCCAGCCCTAGCGACACACGAACATCTTATTTACATAATGTTTATTAAAAAAACATAAACGATTCTCATTAGACTATGCTTGTTTCTATTCATAGCGAAGAAAAGTCTTTAAAGTGAAAAAAAAATTGTTTTATGTTACATTATTAAAGTATCAAATTCCTAAATCCATCTTTATATCTTTTAATAATTAATACATTGATTAATTCCTCTGATAATGATTATGGATGTCGTAAATAAATGTTTTACATAATTTAATAGGGATATTTTTTATATGTAGAAGGTAGTGAAAATGGTTTTAATATAAATAATATTTTCAATTAAAATATAAAAAATACTTAAGAAAATCTCACTAATTTGGTAATTGCGAAAGTTTGTGAACATGGATGAATGTTTGTTACTCTTTCACGTAAAAACTGCTGAACGGATTTGGATGAAATTTGACACACAGATAGTTTATAACCAGGAATAATACATAGGATATTTTTTATTCCGATATTCCTACGGGATCGAAACTTATGCGGGTAAAACCACGGGGCGCAAATAGTTTTAAATATTTTGGCGAAATCTTTTGATATTTCAAACATGAATCTAGAAATATATTATGAAATACATATTTAACGAGTTGAGTCCAACCATATTCTATAGTACGCACACATTCACACGACCCGTTACGACACACGGATGGATGTATGCCTTTTGCTTTCCTTCCACTTGGGTTCCAAATGAAAGATTCAAATGCCATTTGCCGAGCAAATATTTACGTTATTCTACAGCGATATTATTTTTGAATTATATATAATCTAGCTTTAGGTCGCGTTTTTGTCTGTTTGATTTTTTTTACGCACCTGTACCACCCCGTCGCGTCGAATCGCGTGCATTTATTATTTCGTTTTCGCTTTCATCGTCAGCTTTTTATTGTTCCACTACTGGGCACAAGTCTTCTCTCATACAGAGAAGGATTGAGAGTAATAACCACGCTTGCTCAATGCGAGTTGGCGATTTAAGACTTAAAGTCCAGATTTCCTTAAAATGTTTTCCTTCACCTTGTAATCAGTCATTGTTGTCCAAGATATACTTAGAAAGTACATATAACTAAGAAAATTTACATTGGTACTTGCCTGACTTGGAATCAAACCCGCACATACTTGAGAGGCAGATGTTTTAACCACTAGGCCACCACGACTGTCACCACGTTTTCGCTTTATTTCTGAATTTTCGCTTTCTGCTCGCCTCTTAAAGTTGCTAGTGTGATATTAAATAACCTTAAAGCCTTCTTTAAGAAATGCGCTATCAAATGAAAAGGTACTTTTCATTTGATAAATCTGACTGTTATTTTCAGAGATTGCTGGGTTCAAGTTCAAACATACTGTATACGATCAAAAATATAATTATATTATTATACATTATTTAACTATAGATATAAAAATAGAAGGAGGTAATTTAAAGAAATCATCGAAGTAGTCACTCTAATCCTAATTTATTATAATTAATTTCTACTCATCACTTAATATCATGTTACATATCAGCATAAAATTATTAACATAAATTCTGCCATTTTTGCCGATGACATAATTATGTTTCCTTTGACACGTTTTGACAATAAAATTCTCAGTTTTAAATAAATGACGTGACAAAAAAAAATCTACAAATATCAATGACAATATTGCGTTCCGCCGATTAAAAGAAAAAAAAAACGTACATAAATCAAGGAACGCATTCATAAAAGACGTTCGTAAAAGACGTTCGATTTTCAAAATAAAGCAATAAATCTAACGTTCTTTTGTGGATGATAGAACAGTGCACAATTTAAAAGCTAATAATTATTAGACAAAAACTCTCCTTTGTTTGCGTCTGTACCTTCTAAGAAAATAATGTATAGTCGACGACAATAGTGTTTTGTTCTTGTGGTCTTACTGTTTTAGTTATAACTTAGCAAGTGCTCATGAATGGGTTGTAGAGAGTGTAGAGACGATCAAAAAGTGAACCCAACATAAGAAATACTAGAGTTGATTTTCCCATGAAGAGATTTTATAGACTACGGCTATTAACGTAGTATTTTTGTCAAAATGGAATCTCAAAAAAGCACACATTCACATTCGTAAATGTTTCTATATTTGTCTTTTTGCTACTCGTTGAATTTTCGAATTGCAGCAGAAATATTTACAGTACACTCTTCCTTTAGCGAATTTATAACTAGCACAGTTTTTTCTGGGAATCCAGAGCTATTTGCACTTCCAATCACAGTCATAAGACTGTTAATCAGCACCGTAGTTGCGTATAACATAGGTACTCTAAATTTGAACCATTTTCAAGCATATTGCTCCCTATGTTCAAAAAATGTGTCTTTGCAACATCGTAAAAAACGCAATGAATCTTGTTAAATTGTCAAAATGAATCCCTGATAGTGTGTTATGCAATAGCATATTTTTAGTTTTTAAAATTACTTACAGTCCGATGTTACTTAAATTCGTATATATATTCTCTCTGAATTTTGGTACAATCGCAATGAAAAGTGTTTCGGCTTGAGAAGTCTTTGTGCCTATGCAAATACGTTTATTAAACCGGACTCGCTGTCCCTTCACAATTTAGATCTTATTAATTGGGACTTAGTCAGCTATTGTTGTTTTGTGATTAACTGTACCTACGCGGAGGAAGTCTTTTGAATTTAACGCACGATTTGCTTTATAACCGACATTTAATTTTACTCTGTTTACTAATGGCTAGGTAATATTTTTTGGACTACTGTTTGTGTTGTTCGCAAAAATTTGTTCCAATACGACAGAAGGGTTTGACGCAAAATGTACACTTGACGCAAAATGTGCTCATGACGCAAAATTTGCATTTACAAATTGTGCACTACGCAAACTGAGGACCTTTTTATGGATCTAATCCTGAACCCAAAAAAACTCTTTTTTAGGTTCGCCACATACTAGATTTATCCTGTATTTTTAGGTTCTTTTGTCCGCCCATTGTTTCATCATTTAAGGTGTACATATCTGCTCTAATCCACTTATTTTAAATTAGACGACAACAATACGGATTGCATTCGGTTCATTCGCAATCCATTTTTTTTACATTTTAATTTGCATACACATTTCGCAGCACAAAAACACGCAAAAAGACAAACAATTTAATAACGAAACACCGTGAAACTGACGGATATGCCTGACAAACATCCCTACGCGAATCAGCATAATACCGGAGGGGTGCATAATACCGGCTGCACATAGGCACTGATCAGACATCAAATATTCCGCTTGTAACCGGATTAAGCAGTGTCACAGACGCTGATTGGCTGATTTACATTTGTAGCCATGAATAGTGGCTCTAATATTTGAATTTTACTTTTAGAACGATCGAATTTTGAATCTTCGTTAGTGGCGTTTTTGTTTTTTTTTTTTCTTGTATGTCTTTCGCAAATTGCCTGCAGTGCTAGAAGTGTCATTGTCGGATAGGTGAGTTTGCAAAGACAGATACAAGCCGTCTGTCAGTTAGAAAGGTCAACACTAAGCTATTTCGGATCTCTTTTAATTAGATTATTTAAGGAATATGTTATACTAGCTTTCCGCCCGCGGCTTCGCCCGCTTGGAGTTCGGTTATATCGCGCTTTTTAGATTTCCCTATGGGAATATCAATTTTTTCCGGGATAAAAAGTACTCTATTATTTAATCCGGACTTCTAAGTTTAGGTCTGCAAAATTTCAAAGCAATTGGTTCAGTAGTTACGGCGTGAAAGCGGAACAAACAAACAAACAAACTCACTTTCCCATTTATAATATTACTAAAGGTAATTGTGCACTATGTGCTTGCTGTATAGCTTATATTTACTGGGTACGTCTTTCATTGTTAACTTGAATGTATTCTGGCCGCTGAGAGTATGTCATGCTGAATTTAGTGTCTCACTGGTGATGGTGTATGTGTGTTGGAAGATGTTTAAGTTTAAACAAAGCAAAAAACTTGCTTAGGTTTGAACCCACGACCCAAAACGCATAAGTCGTGGTGGACTTGCAATTGACATCATAAAATATAGATATTTTAATATTCAAGTCTCAATAGCAAAGATGTGAGCAACAAAATTTTAATTATGTATTTATAATTTATGCACCACCCTAGTTTTTGAATAAATCATGAAAGACATACATACATGTGCTTTTGAAAGTGGTGAAGGGTGAGCTGAGGGTTCCTGTTTAAAAATAACTAGATCATTAAAGCAGAAATGAAAAAATAATTGGCTATATGTACGTAGTAGTACCTACAACTGTGGCAACACTAGATTTAAAGAATGTCAAAAAGAAAAGTTCATTAAAAAAAAATATAGGACATATGTAGCTATTTTGGAGTTTTGGCGGGTAAGCTGAGTGTCACGCTCATTTTTCATTGGACTTTTGAATATTTATAGTGTATTTTACTAAATAAAAGCGCGTGATTTATTTAAAAAGTGCATTCAGTAAAATAATAATTCATAAAGAACATTAAAATATCGCAGCATAGTGGCCACATCATGACTGCCTCAAACCTCCCTCGGAGACGGTTCACGCGGCCGTCTTTTTCGACTGTCATTGGCGAAATCCGCCATTATCTGTACTAATATATAAAGCTGAAAAGTTTGTTTGTTTGAACGCGCTAATCTCAGGAACTACTAGCCCGATTTGAAAAATTCTTTTTGCGTTGGATAGCCCCTTAATCCAAGAAGCCTTTAGGCTATATAACATCACGCTGTGACCAATAGGAGCGGAGCATAACTAACTCCACGCGAACGAAGTCGCTGGCGGCCGCTAGCAGAGAAATAAAATTTTCAAAGAATTTATATAATTTGTTACACGTGTTATTGGCAAAATTGTGGTATATATTCCACAGGGGCCATTGAACAAGAGTTGAAGTTGAAAAAATGTAAGTTAATAAAACCTTTTTCTATATTTCGTACTTTAAAAAATATTTTGTAAGCTTCTAGAAAGAAAGAAGCATTAGATCGTACGTATAGATCCAACGACCTTTACAGAATGCTTCTAAGGTCGACAATTGCATACGTCAACGCAAAAAAGTGTTTACAAATCAAACGAATACAAAATAACTGAGGGCTTAAGGTTAAATTAAGGTTAGTTAAGTAACCAGCCTTTCGGTCTTCTATAGGATGCATTCTGGTGAGTGTACAAGGGAATTGCATGATTTAATTCCCCCATCTCCGTTCCACCATCGGACGACCCGTCGTACGGCTCGTTTCCACCCTTACGTTGTTAACACCACTACAATCCGGACGAAGCGTTTCGCCTCCTCCTTTATACCGCGCACATCGCGGGACTGAAACAATTTGCCAGCGGCGGAGTTTCAGTCCGACTACAATTTGAGTGTCTTCAAGGCTAGAGTGAATAGGCTCTTAATAAACTAGTGCGCTTTACCATCAACGATTGCGTCACTGCTTACCATCAGGCGGGATTGCGGTCAAGCGCTAGTTTATAATTTATATAAAAAAAAAAACATTGGCGTACTAATATTACTTCTCCTTTTCAAGTAAACTAGCTACTTTTTTACAATAATACCTCATTAGCAACAGAAACTCTTCAAAATACAGACAGGATAATAGCCAAATTATCTTTTGTAAAGGGAGTTTTTTTTTTAAACTGCTCTCATGGAGGGTCAATTTGGTTTCTGTAGTCATTGTGAGTGACTCTACGTGGCCAATTACCTCCCCTTCCATGGCAATGGTTGTGGAACGGTGGGAAGGGTACTCTGTACGACTTTTAGTCGCATAGTAAAAATCTGTCGAGATTATATTTGGAAATCTATATTGCCAGTGTTACTAGTGCTGTCAAGACAATTCTAATGATAGCTTATTTGTTGACATCAATCACCTGCAAAAGTTTTCACCCTCATCATCAACCCTTTTTTTTTTATCGTCCCTCTGCTGGGCACAGGTCTCTTCTCATACAGAGAAGGATTGAGCGTAATCACCACGCTTGCTCAATGCGGGTTGGCGATTTCAGACTTAAAGTCCAGGTTTCCTCAAGATGTTTTCCTTCACCTTCAGTCATTGGTGTCCACCATACTTAGAAAGTACATATAACTTTAGAAAAGTTACATTGGTACTTGCCTGACCAGAATCGAACCCGATATCATAGAAAGAGAGTTGGTTACTACCTGACCTGGAATCGAACCCGCGCACTCATACTTGAGAGGCTGGTGTTTTCACCACTAGGCCACAACGACACATCAGCAAAAGTTTTCACCCTAATAAATATTATCAAATAATTTCATCAAAATCCGTTCTGTACTTTTTGCGTGAAAATGTAACAAACATACCTACGTTTATAATTACTCAAATTTAATTTTGCTACATCTATTTTTTTTTTATTTTTATATGACTGTGTTGTTGAGGTCAGACGGCAGTCACTTCACGGAAAATATCGAAGTTTAGCCAAAATCAGCAGTTAGACTGGTAAAGCGGACCCCAGTCGCTAAAGCTGAAAAAGCTTCGGATGCGACTGGGATTAACGCTGAGATGATGATGATGATTTTTATATGACTGTGCTTGGCCAAAGTTGCTCTTTACTTAATTACTTGTGTAATTAAATAAATTGTAGAGCAACTGAAGAGACCTGTGACCTGTGTCGTTAGTGGTGTACCTACATTTCGACCACGCCCTCCTACGTCGATATTTGCGCAATGTCCTTTAATTATTTTTATCCCAAGCATTAAGAAGTAAAACCCTGGTTTTTCTTATCACTCAAGGGTGCTTCTATTTCAAACCACAACACACTACACTAAAACTACATCTTTAAAAGCACCTAAATAAATTGTAGAATAGAATAAAAAAAAAAACAACCGACGTCCAAAAAACACTACAAAGAGAAAAATTGCTAATTTCGGAAGTCGGAGTCTTTGGTTTTTGTATATTCGTAAAATAAAATTATAGGTACATACGGTCGAATTGAGTAACCTCCTTTTTGAAGTTGGGAATTGTTACTAACCTTACGGACTCAAACCTCGAAGGGTTGAGTCCGTAAGGTTAGTAACAATTTTTACTTAACTTCTAGTGTAGTAGGTAACAGACACAGAAGTAGATATTTAAGTTAATTATACCAGCAACTGCGACAAAAAAATCGCACAGTGTGCGCTCGATAAAGCAGTAAACCGGTTTCCGTAGCCTAATTATGTCCGAGTACGATTTCGATTTCACAGTCATGACATAGGCGTTAAAGGGATGCTGTGAAATTGGAGCCCTTTGAGTGATTGCGTTATGTATAGACGACAGCACATAAAGCTACTACAATCTGTCAGATTTCTTTATTAAATTTTTAACTTTATCTTTAAAGTATTAAGGCTCAAGGTTGATTGGGAATATATGACAGTTTCGGGTAGCTTGACCTGCTGTCTTCTATACTTACTAATATATAAAGCTGAAGCGTTTGTTTGTATGTTTGTTCGCGCTAATCTCGGGAACTACTGGTCCGATTTGAATTTTTTTTTTTGCGTTGGATAGTCCATTTTCCAGGATGACTTTAGGCTATATAACATCACGCTGCGACCAATAGGAGCGGAGCATAACTAACTCCACGCGAACGAAGTCGCTGGCGGCCGCTAGTAGATAATAAAAACGGTCGTGATGACGGCTAAACCCAGAATTTTGTAATATCTTAATTTAAAATAGTGTCCTTGAGGTTTCTTATCTGTTCTTCTGAATAAAGATGTGTGTTTTGTAATGGGAAACTAGGACTGATTGATTCTTTAATGATTGACGACACTGTTGGTGCTGTAGTTGAGTGATTGCTGCGCTGTGTGTCGCGGGTTCGATCCCAGCACGGGACAAATTAATATTAATATGGCCTATAGGTAGTTCTTCCGGGACTGTCTGTTTGTGTATCTGAGATTAAATGTTTGTAAACACATCCACAATACAGAAGTAATTCATAGTATGGGGCAAGGTTTTTAAAAAAGAGAAAAAAATAAGAAAAGAGAAAGAAATTCAACAAAATGGTATAAGAAATAAATGGTAAAAAAATGGTATAGTAAATAATTGCATATTTTGAGTCAGTTGCGTTCAATTTTGCGTTTAAACGCGTAGTCGATGGCTTAAAAAATCAGGTGATTCGTAAAATTAATTATTGTATTTCAAGTTTCACATTTTTATGATTTTGCTCGTGGTTGCATTAAGTTTGTAGACACATCCATTCATTGCGTTATTTGCATGTTGAGCAGACATATTTTCTCGAACTTGTGAAGCAATGTTTTAGAAATTTGCTTTAAAATAATGCGAATTCGGATTAATAGTGTGCTTTGCAATAAGGCAGCTGCACCTTTTTTGAAGTCGGTTAAAAATTTATCAAAGGGGAATGAATGGGCAGTACTAAAAGTACAGACGACAGCATATCAAGCTACTACAATCTGTAAGATTTCCTTAATAGATTTTCAACTTTATCTTTAAAGCTTTATGGCTCAAGGTTGATTGGGAATAACTGACAGTTTGGGGTAGCTTGACCTGCTGTCGTCCGTACATAGATAATTGCCACAAACCCACCATGTTTAATGATTTATTCTAATTGCCCCATAATAAACCGTGATTATCTTGTAGCGGGGTCGCTAATGTCCACCCTTGGGCATTCCTTTAATACAATAAAGGGTCAAAATAAAAGAAGACAAGTTACTGTCAAAATGTAATAAATTCAAGCCATTTTATACAGACGACAGCACATCACGCTACTACAATATGTCAGATTACTTTATTAGATTTTCAACTTTATCTCTAAAGCACTAAGCCTCAAGGTTGTCGTCCGTACATATTTTATTATTTATTTAATCAATTCAATACACTAGGGCCCGTAGAAAATACAATACAAACTATAACATAAAAATACATGTAAACTAATATATATATAAAAAAAACACAACTTATACTATTAAAACTTAAAAATACTATAAATACACATAACATAACAACTAAAACTACTGTACACGGATCATCGGCGTCGTGTTTCGCTGACTGGTGTCACGCAGCCGGCCACGAAACCGGCGGTACACAACACCCTTCGGCCATAGCTCTTCATTTAGGAACTTGTCGAGATCATGCGATCATCGTCATATCGAGACTGATATCTGGTTGAAAACATTCTCAAAATACAAGAATTGCTCCTCTCATATAATTTTTATATCACATTCGCCACATTCCAAAAAATCATAAGAGCAATATTAAGAAATGTTATCACGATCAAAAAATTCGGCGTATTCATTAATTAATTCTTCCATATTTTATAAGGTATACATTATAACTGAGCTGTATCCTTTGACTGCTCCCGTAAAACGAATATCTCGGCCTAATTTTGGCCTTCCACCCAAAGCTATGCTAAAATCCGCTTAATCTTGTAGTACAAGCGCCTATAAGTTTCATATCAGCATGCAAGTATCAAAACATGTGTTTCGTTGTGTCACAAGCACTACTGCTGATAATGAGATATTGAGTTCGATTCCCGGGTTCGTTTCGCCTCGTGTTTTATACCGCGTACGTCGTGGGATTGGAACAATTTGCCAGATGCGGTATTTCCGTCTTTTTATATGTTATAAACTAGTGCTTGACTGCAATCCCGCCTGATGGTAAGCAGTGATGCAATCGTTGATGGTAAAGCGCACTAGCTTATTAAGCCTATTCACTCAAAAAACTGAGTGAATAGGAAGGAAGACGGCAGTTGAGCGAGGTAATGCAATGTTTAACCCAACAACACTACCAACGATGCTGGCCCAGAGGGTGATTGATCTGGAGACGCTCCATGACCAAACTCCCGACACAACAACATTAGGCACATCGTACCCGAAACACATCGCAACACAACTGCTCAGACTCGTCCTCCGTACGGCTTCACCAGACATCATGCCGGAACACGACGAATCGCTTGGCGGCAAGATTTTGTCTGGTGGGTGGTAACTTATGCCGGCGGCTGATGTTGTTGCCTACCACCGAGGAAAATCACCGTCTGATTACAATTTAAGTATCTTTAAGGCTAGAGTGAATAGGCTCATAATAAATTAGTGCACTTTACCATCAACGATTGCATCACTGTTCACCATGAGATGGAATCGCGGTCAAGCATTAGTTTATACAAATAAAAAGAAAAAAAAAACATGATATTTTTACCAACCAGACAAAGTCTTGCCGCCAAGCGATTCGTCGCATTCCGGCATGATGTCTGGTGAAGCCGTACGGAGGACGGGTCTGAGCAGTTGTGTTGCGATGTGTGCCACTGCCGGGTACGATGCGCCTTATGTTGTTGAGGGTCTCCAGATCAATCTCTCTCTGTCGCAGCATCGTTGGTCGTATTTGTTGCATTAAAAACATATTTAATATTTCCGTAGTTTTAATCTTATAGTTATTCAGTGACAGCGAATGACAAGAGAGTTTTTCAAAATCTGTTCTAACATAAAGGCCGGAACATAATATGTAGTAAAAAGGTACATAAAGCCAGATATACAATATACATAATACTACATTACTCCCCCCCTTAATTATGTTGGTCTAAAACCCCAAAAACCCGAATCGTGCAGGTGGTTTTGTCTTTCGTCCTGACCGGCGCGGCGATGGTGCATCCGGTTGGACAGACTGTGATGTTGGAATATTGGCGTTGTCTTGGTGATCCCTGCTGGTGGAAGCGACAGGTGCCTGCGGTGACGTGGAACCATCAGGATGACCCCTGCTAGTGGACGCCACTGGAACCGGCTGTTCGCCATGGTCGCCGCTCTGTTCACGTGTGTCAAGATTTCGTCTGTAATAGGTAAAACTCCTAGTCTTGGTCGTTCTTCTCGGGGATAACTCAGGTTCTGGTCGTTTAGTTTCACCTTCATGTCTGAAAGATGGTTGTCTTGTTTCAATTGCTGCCTTAGTCACTTGTTCGAATCTTAAGCGAAGGTGGTCTGAATGTTTACGTCTAATTTCCCCGTTAGTGAGTTCTACTTCGTAAGAGTATGGTCCGTTACATTTAATTATTGTTCCGGGGTCGGATCCTTTTCCAATAGGTTTGTTTACCCATACTTTATCTCCGAGCTTGTATGTTGGGGGTGTGACTACTTTGTTAGTTGGCCTTAGTATCTGTTTCAGGCGTGTTTTTTCCAAGTTTTCCCTTACGTTAGGTTTCCAAAGATCAAACGTGGTGCGTATCGGCCTTCCGAACATCATTTCGTACGGTGACCTTTCTGTTGATCGTCGAGGGGTATTTCGATATCCCCGAAGAAAACTGTTTAGCCTTTCGTGTATATCATCTCTTCTGTCACTGGCCAACATGTGTTCTTTAAAAGTCCGCACTGCGCGCTCTGCCAACCCGTTGGTTTTTGGATGATATGGTGTTGTTTTTATATGTGTAATGCCAGCCCCTTGGCAAAAATGTGCGAAATCTGCAGATATGAATTGGGGCCCGTTGTCACTAACTATATATCTAGGCATTCCGAATGTTGCAAATATATTACTTAATCTCTGTACTGTAGCTCTGGTCGTTGTTATGTTCATTGGCACAACTTCTAGCCACTTCGTGTACACATCTATGACAATAAGCCACATGTGACCCAGAAATGGCCCTGCAAAATCGACGTGTAACCTGTGCCAAGGCTCGACTGGTATTCCCCACGGGTACACCGGTGCTTCATTTACGTTGCTTCTGGACTGCTGGCATAGATGACACTCTTTCGAGAACGTTAAAATATCTTTGTCAATGTTTGGCCAATACACGTGAAGGCGTGCTAGTGACTGCATCGCTGTAATACCGTTGTGTCCATCGTGCAGCATCTCTAAAATCGATCGTCGAAGTGTCTCGGGAATGACGAGCCTTCCGTTCCACAGTAAAATCCCGTCTTCGTATGACATCTGGTCTCTTTTTTCGTAAAAATGATGAAGTTCGTTAGGAAGGTTTTTCTTCTCAGGCCAATGTGTCGTGACATAAGTTTTGACTTCGTTCAGTGTCTTGTCTTTAATTGTTTGTTTCTGTAGCTCACGTTTGGTGACTGGAATGTTCTCGAGTCTCAGGTGTAGTAAGTGGGCAAATTGTGGTAAACCGGTTCGTTCCTCCAGTGTTGTTTCCAAGCTTGTTAAGGGTAATCTTGATAGAGCGTCGGCCGGGGTGTTTTCCCGGGCTGTTTGGTAATGTATGGTGTATTCGTAACTGTTTAGAATCATAGCCCATCTCAGAAGCCTGTTACTAGCGATTTTAGGTGTTTCTCGATCTTGACTAAAAATTCTTTCCAAAGGTTTGTGATCCGTTAGCAAAATAAATTTTCTACCATAGAGGTATTGATGGAATTTAGTGACCGCATAAACTATTCCCAATGCCTCCCTGTCGATTGTTGAGTATCGTTGTTCGATGTCGGAGAGTGTTCTTGACGCATAGGCTACAGGTCTCATTGTTTCGTTGATTTTGTGGAACAAAACAGCCCCAATTCCTTTCTCTGAGGCGTCGCTGCTAACAAATATAGGTTTGTTGTCGTCGTAGTGTACTAGCGTGTCGGATGATGTTAGAATGTTTTTTAATTCATTTGTTATTCGTTATTTTTGTCGAGTCCGTGAAGTTGAAGTTCTATTTCGAAACGTTGGACGTAATAGTCCCATTTTTCGGTTTTGTTATCGAAGGTTTCAAAATGAAAACGATCAACGCGATCGGTCATTGCTCCGTCCGTCGTCGCCAGAAATGTTGCATTAAAAACATATTTAATATTTCCGTAGTTTTAATCTTATAGTTATTCAGTGACAGCGAATGACAAGAGAGTTTTTCAAAATCTGTTCTAACATAAAGGCCGGAACATAATATGTAGTAAAAAGGTACATAAAGCCAGATATACAATATACATAATACTACAGTATTGGGTTTAACATTGCATCACCTCGCTCAACTGCCGTCTACCTTCCTATTCACTAAGTTTGTTTTTTAATGAATAGGCTCTTAATAAACTAGCGTGCTTTACCATCAACGATTGCATCACTGCTTACCATCAGCCGGGATTGCGCTCAAGCACTAGTTTATAATTATCAAACAAATTTAATTTAGTTGTCTAGCAAAATATTAAAAGTTTATACTCTCTGCATCCTTTTAATGCTAAATATTCAGTCCTCATTAGAAGTTTGTTTTCTCGTTTGAATAATAAATAGCTGAAGAAAAATTTGCTAAAACTTTTCACTTAATTAATTTGTCGTTGACTTTTGTAGTCCATTCAAAGTTAAATAATAATATTCTTGTTTAATATTTTATCATGTAATTGATTGATGAGGGTTCCCAAAAGTTTTGTTTGAAAACGTAGAAAAAACCTATTAAATCTATCAATTAGATTAATGAATGATGAATTCGTTATCTGATAGTGTAATTTTAAAATTATTAAAAAAAAACGATATAAAGATAATACGTTTATTGGCTGTATGACATGACGCTATGAAAAAAAATTATAAATATTTACGAAAAAACGGTCATCGACCAGGCGGACTAATGGCCGTTTTTGCGTGGCTTTTGCGTGTGTTGGCTCATAATTGAAGCGCCTAATGACGTCAAACAGTGCAATATGAAATGAGATGCAAAGAAATAAACAATGCAAGTTCTATTCTTCAAAATATAGCATCCATATCGCCACCACTGGTAGTCGACCTTAGAAAATATTATATTTAACAGTTTTTTCCTTCTCAAATGAAATCCTCGGAGAATTCCCATCAAGATCCCCGTGGCCCTTTGTTTGAAGCCCACCCTTTGCTTTATTTGGCATTAGTAGGAAATTTTAATGGTACCCTTAAAAAAACGGAGGACGAATTTTAAAGTTTTATCGTTTGACCGACACAAGCATTATGAATATATTTATATTAATTCTATCTTTTCTTTTGTGGGCGTCGGGCGGGTTTGTTTTTTGATCTTAATCGTCAACGTGATCAAATATTGGTGTGTGACATGAATAAAAAATGGCTGCCTCGATTATGAAAGGGGAGGAAAAAAGTTTCAATAGTATATTCTGAGTAAGGAATTAAAATATTAACTAACTTGAATGCAAAGCTTTTTTTTTGTAATTATAATCTAGTGCTTTATCGCAATCCTGCCTGATGGTAAGCAGTGATGCAATCGATGAGGGTAAAGCGCGCTAGTTTGTTAAGAACCTATTCACTCTAGCCTTAGAGATACTTAAAATGTAGTCAGACGGAAACACCGCCTCTGGTAAATTGTTCAAGTCCCGCGATGTACGCGGTATAAAAGACGAAAAGAAAGAAAGAAAAAACGTTAATTTGCAGTAAACATGACGCAAAAGTTTACAAAAACACAAAAAATAAGACATAGTTGAGGGAAACATGCGTCACATCCACGCAAAACGGCTTTCGCTCAGCATTATGCTGCGACTCTATGCAAAACAGAGCCCAGCGCTGGTTTTCAGCGACAGCCGGCGCCGACGTAAAGAAGTCACCCGGTGCAGCAAACATTTAAAAGTGGCATCGAGACGGTAGTACAGTAAAAATAAAAACATATAAAAAACTAGCTTTCTGCCCGCGGCTTCGCCCGCGTGGAGTTCGGTTATATAGCGCTTTTTAGATTTCCCTCGGGAACATCAAATTTTTCCGGGATAAAAGGTAGCCTATGTTCTTTCTCAGGGTCTAAAGATTGTCTGTGCCAAATTTCATCAAAATCGGTTGAGAGGTTTAAGCGGGAAAGCGTAACAGACAGACAGACAGATAGATAGACAGACAGACAGACAGAGTTACTTTCACATTTATAATATTAGTATGGATAGGGATTAATCCAATTGTAAATGCGGAACGTAGTGGTGTCAACATCATAAGGGTTAATACTTGCCGTACAACGGGTCGTCCGATGATGGAACGGAGATGAGGGAATTCAGTCATGCAATTCCCGCACACACTCTCCAAAATGCATCCCATAGAACACCGACAGGCTGGCTATTCTTGACTGTTGTGAACCAAATCTTGGTCGCCAATAAGTCTCTTCGCACACCTCTCCACCGAAACCAAAGGTGCCCGGTGACATTTTGCTTGCTTCTAGATGAATATTTCCATAAAAAAAAACAGTAAATACATACTTCCCTCTTTTCCGATATTTTAATTTTTGTGTATAAAATATTCGATAATTGAAGGATATCATCCCTTTGAAACACTAAATAATGAAATACCATCTTAAACATTCATTTTGTTCATAATAGCGTCTGTTTTTAACAAGACTTATATTAACCTGATGGTATTTGAAACGAACGAGCGTTGGACAAAAGTCTGTTTAATAATGTAGGTACGGACGACAGCTACCCGAAACTGTCACATTTTCCCAATCAAAGTTGAGCCTTAAAGCTACAGCGATAAAGTTGAGCATCTAATAAAGAAATCTGACAGATTGTAGTAACTTGGTGTGATGTCGTCTGTACTATAAAATAGAACGTTTATTATGGTAGGTGTATATACAATTATCGTTGAGGAGTTATTTATCCTTAGAATTTGTTGCCCGTTCTTCTCCATAGGTACCTACTCTTTGGAATGGGTGACTAGCTTCATCTTTTTGACTGACCGAGCTTCTGACGATTCAAAGTGCCTGTAACTGGTTTATTTGAAATAAATGCTTTGATTTCGATTTTGATCTTATTAATATTAAAAATGTGAAAGTGAGTTTATTTGCTTGTTCCGCTTTCACGCAAAAACTACTGAACGGATTTGGATAAAATTTCGCACACAGATGATTCATAACCAGGGATAACGTAGCATAGGATAGTTTTCATCCTAATATTCCGAGGGATCGAAACTTACCCGGGTGAAACCGCGGGGCGCAGCTGGTTTGTTTATTAAACGTCGTCGTTAACTTCACATATGGACAATGCTTTTTGCGGTTATTAGCGACTATTTGCCAACCACCTGTTGCCATGAATAAATTCAGTAACAGGATTATGTACGTGATTCTGTGAAGAAATTTTTCATCAGTTATTAAAAAAAACTTTTTTACAAAAAAACAACCGACTTCCAAAAACCACTACAAAGTGAAAAATAACTAATTTCGGAAGTCGGTGTCTTTGGTTTTGTATATTCGTTTTTTGACACCCACTTCCGAAATTAGTTATTTTTCACTTTGTAGTAGTTTTTGGAAGTCGGTTGTTTTTTTGTAAAAAAGTTTTTATTTTACACTTTTTAGTTGTTAAAAGTACTATATATTCAGTTGCATCCGGTCAGACTGGAAGCTGACGCAAATATAGTTGGGAAACGACGTACCTAATTTTGTTTACTTTAATTTTTACCCGTACCTAAGTATTCCCTCAACTGCCTATGGTCTTCATCATCAAATTTACTGCAGACCATTATTTTAACCCAATGTGGGTGCAAAGGTCTCATCAATATAAATGTATGAAGTCCAACCACAAAGTAGCTACTGTAAACCGTTGAGGAGTTCCCGGAACTGGCCTTTGTCTTCATCATGAGAGCTCTTATGACAGTCACAACCCATCTAGGTGTAAAATTTTTATCAATACAAATTAATCGAGCCCAAATATAAAGTAGCTGCTGTGAATTGTTGAGGAGTTCCTTCAACTGTCTCCCGGCTCCATCATCAGATCTACTCCAGACCTTTATTAAAATGTAGTGCTTTAAAATACTTAATGAAAATGCTAAGAAATGCACTAGTCGCCCCTGCAATTTTTGAAAGTTCCCTTGTTTTCTCTGGTCTTCCACCATCAAACCTTGATATCCTTATCATGGGACCACCTTGGGAACGTCTTCTTTCCAACAGAAAAAGAATTATCAAAATCGGTTCATAAATGACGAAGTTATGCGCGAACAAACATAAAAAAAAAGCATATATACGGTCGAATTGAGTAACCTCCTCCTTTTTGAAATCGGTTAAAAAGTAAAAAAAAAAAATGAAAATAGTTAAAAAAAAATATTTTGACATGATATTTGACAAAAATATATTATTTTATGAAAACCATCCACAATTTTCGCGCACACATAACTTTTCGCGCATCAGTCCGAACAGCATCCTGAACGCGTTAATACTGAAAACTCCGCTTAAAGAATGTCAAATGAAGGAACACATGAGGGTCATCTCAGCTACATGAAGTCCACTGCTGGACATAGGCCTCCCTCAAGGATTTAAAAAAAAAAAACGGTTGGATACGGCCTGCATTCAGCGCTTCTCATTCAACCTAATCGGTGGGGTGGGTATTACTTAGTAAAAGTCTACCACGCCCTTCCACTACTCCCAGAGCGGGAGAGGTCACATTATGATTTCCTATCCAAAAAAAGGACAGTAACTACAAACCAAATGCAGGGAAGGACTGGAGAGCACGCAAATAAAACAGATAATTCTCATATATCCATGACTTCAATTATTCTGAACATAACCCGGATTATAGGTGATGGATTGTAAGCTAGGTTTCCAATAATTCACTTTCATACATAGAATGTTAACTAGAAGACCCACAGGCTATTTGTATTCTTTGACGATGTCTAGATCCGCTTACTTTGTACTGAAAGTACATTGTCGATTGAAATGTATTCACAGTTGCATTCCCAAAATAGAATGCATTTGAGTCCATAGACAATCCTAATATTCGGCTCAAGACTCAGGTCTACATAAATGATTACCTCGCCTCTGTCTTCAAGCAAATTATTCAAATAGGAGAGCTTCCATTAATCGATTGCCTACGACGGAGACCCCAAGTTCCCAGCCTCGATTCTTAATCGATTTCAGATTGGATAGTTTATCATTCGGTTACATTGACTAAAGATAATCGATATGCAAATACGTTGATGAAATCACAACACTGAAATGTTATATAGTTATTAATAAATTTGTGCTTAATTAGTCTTCTCATACTAATCTCGATTCGATTGTTTCAACAATGATTGGAAACTAGAAATTCTGTTATCGGTCTTCAGTTATTAATACTCGGTAATCATTATCAATTGTTCTTACTGTATCTTCCAATTTTATTAATAAATTTTTCAATCGAACATTGTCGGCTCTCACTGCATATTCTCATTTTAAATCGCCCCCGTTCTCAATAAAACGCCGCCCAGACGTCTGCGCGGCGTCTCGGTCGACACATTAGTGATAATGAAACATGCATTACTGTGCCTTTTGTGTTCCCCCACCACTTCCCGCGTAGCCAATCATCGCGCCTTTGAAGTGGATCCAGGGGTTAATAAATTTAAAATACCTTCAATGTAGAGTTTCTTGGAGATGATGAATTATAAAATTGTTCTTTTGAACTCGACTTTGTTTATACTTGAGATTAATAATGGATGGTGTATTACTTTCAGCTGTTTTTCCTGTGATAAATTAAGTATAAGGTAAGATATTAACTTCGGGTGAATTTCATAAAAACATTATATTTTTGTCAAACAAGCCTTGTTGGAACATGTTAAAGGCATCTTAAAGTAAATAAATTTTGTATTATATGTTATGTTGATGTTGGACGAATACAATAATCGTTAGGATTTACTATGACGTATTCCTTTAGAAATTTATACGTACGTACTTGCATATTAATTCTAACATTCCAACGAAATCATACAAAACATATCGATAACATTTGAAACAATTACGAGGTAACAAAGACTACCGTGAAAACGGAACAAAACGAAACCAACACAGTCCATATTTGAATATGATTAAATCCGATAATACATGTAATATCACACAATCCCGCGAAATGCTTCCTATTCCCGGGATCCCAGCACTAGATCGCGCCGGGAATTACAAATGTAGTTATTTGGGAGTTATATTCGATATTGAGATACCATATTTTATCTGACGATATTACGTCAATATTGAATTCCTGCTGGAAGTCATTGGGAACGGATATGTGAACTAAAATGTTACTTTTCGTGAATGTTGAGGATTTCTAGTGGACGTGGGAATTGGCGGTTTCTTTAGTTAGGAGTTATGCCTTTTGAAAGATGGAATGGGTGTTATGGAAATTGATCTGTGTATTGTCTCTCATTCAGTCAATATGTTTCTTAGAGGGTTGTCGTCTAGATTATCAGCCTTACCTGTGGTAGCCTCAATAAATCCTCCAACCAATGCTTAAAAAAACTGAAAACTAAGCGACAATCCTCCAAGGACAACCCTTGTGGGGTACAGGCCTCGACTTAGGGTGTCGCTGTGAGAGGGAAGCAAGAAACCGGCTGGATTGCATTAATGGTCAATCCATACTAATATTGTAAATGCGAAAGTAACTCTGTCTGTCTATCTCTCACGCTTTCCCGCTTAAACCTCTCAATCGATTTTGATGAAATTTGGCACAGACAATCTTTAGACCCTGAGAATAGACATAGGCTACCTTTTATTGAAAGATATTCCCGAGGGAAATCTAAAAAACGCGATATAACCGAATTCCACACTGGCGAAGCCGCGGGTGGAAAGCTAGTTTCCTATAAATAGACTTTTAGATCATCTTTGGTATAGGCGTAAAGTGATGTATTTTAGTATTAACTGTTGTTACTGCAGCTTTAACTGACCACGGGGCATTTAATAAACACCTCTTTGTAATAGGAGATAGGAGTTACAGACATTCTGTTCGGTACCTGCATGGGTGATGACATGGGTCGTTACGTACAGGGCCTTCGGTAACCCGGGTACCCTATTTGAGACGGTAGATCGAGGCGTTGCTGGCCTTCCTTAAGGAGTTGGGGTGGATTGAATAACCATTGTTCCCACTCGAATAAAAGATACGTGTATTACTAACACAATATACAACATGCGTGTGTTATTATTACATTTTAGTATTTAAATATGAACTTTGTTACCTTGATAATAGGTATCAAACCTAGTGCATGGCTCCATTTTGTCCAAGTTGATACCTTTGCATGTAAGACAATAATACTAGTTTACAATCTAATGCCTAAATATTATTTTATTGTTAAACTAGCGGCCGCTAACGACTTCGTTCGTGTGGAGTTAGTTACGCTCCGCTCCTATTGGTCGCAGCGTGATGTTATATAGCCCAAAGCCTTCCTGGGTTAATGGGCTATCCAAGGCAAAGAATTTTTCAAATCGGATCAGTAGTTCCTGAGATTATCGCGTTCAAACAAACAAACTCGGCAGCTTTATAATTATATTAGTATAAATTTTTAATTTTCAGCGCTGTACCGAGCGCTCAAATTTGAACAGCTCGCTTTTGTATTACATTCGGAATAAGATTAAAAATTTTAACAAACCTTTTTTAGAGTCCGTTTAACCGATTTTGACTTCTGTTGCATTGAAAGTATGACAAATGGCAGTTGTATTAAACAGTTTGTAACCGTTTTTTCCCTTCTAATGCTATTTTTATGCCTGCGCCATAGAAGTGAAAATAATGTTAAAGGAACTGTAAAAAAGGTTGGTTTTAGTTCAAGATTATTGGTGACCAATAATTTCCTGAGTACGAAATAAATCTTATAGTAATTAGTTGTTCCCATCATCTACGTTCGCCTACCTTTCCTAAACTGAATTAGGTTCAGCTTTCAGTCTGACCGGTTATTATACGTACAAAAAACCCGCCACACATTTCCCAACCCACTGCAACTCCTGAAAGCCAGAATCAACAGTGGAGACCGCCAGAAAAACGCCGAGCAATGAAGCTCGACGAGTCCCGGAGAAACGATTCAACTGTCTTGGGTCCCGCAACGAAATTAATCAGAAAAGAATAGCGGAGGAGTAAGAAAAAAGATATTTTTTCCACTTCCCTCCATAACAAGCAGGAGACAGAATAGAACTAGGCCAATCGGCACAAAGGGACATTATTGCAACTGGGAGAAGCCCAGATTGCCTAGCACCACGGAATAAAATTTGATTAAGTTAATGGGTCCTAAGTAGGTATGTGCTGTTACAATTGATTCCAATAATAGGTATGGCAAAAGCGCCTGAACGCACGGAAATTAGTTCTAGTTTCTACAAGGGCCGTATAATAAACGGCTCCGGATGTAATTTGTACACTATCCAACATAATATTGCGTTCATTCTGCCAAAGAATACACTCCCACAAGATGTGATGTGCGGACTGTTCAAATTCACAGTTCAATGTCTACGTTGACACAAAGGCGAAGGAACAAGTTTAAAAGAATACAGTTTACTTTTAAAGTTGCCATGACCTGTGAGAAATTGGGCAACGCAGTGGTCAACCTCCAGCCATGTCTTAGCCAGCCGATCGCTAACGGATGGAAATAACAGATGGAGGTGCCGGTCCTTGATGGAATTATCCCACCTACTTTGCCATTCGGATAAGAGTACATACGAGTAGATACGTACATGGAATTATTGCATATCGGACTTCTACAGCCGAGTCCATTAACTACTCAGAACTATTCCGCACCTAAATCCCAAATGCATGGTTTCCGAAAATCCATTACCCCTAGAGCTTTAGCCCAACAGTTGCCACCTATAAGTCTCACAGCTATATATTCGTGATCACATCTTCCGAAATAGGCCCCACATTCAATATGCCTTCAGACAGCGTGCCTTTAGATCATTTGTGGTGGGTCACAAATAGTGATGTCACGGGTAATCCCGGGATCACGAACTTTGAATATTCTTAAATCCTATAATGTACGGCGAATAAGTCTGACTTTTTGTTAAAGTGTCTTAGAATTAATCCTGAGAAGCATTTCTAACAATAAAAATTACCGTAAAAGTTTCGGTTATGCTAATTTTACTTAATTATCTTCATCATCATCATCAACCGATGACCGACAGTGCGATGTTAAAAATAACATCCCACTGCTGGGCACAGGTCTCCTCTCATACAGAGAAGGATTGAGCGTAATCACCACGCTTGCTCAATGCGAGTTGGCGATTTCAGACTTAAAGTCCAGGTTTCCTCAAGATGTTTTCCTTCACCTTCAGTCATTGGTGTCCAAGATATACTTAGAAAGTACATATAGGTAACTTTAGAAAAGTTACATTACTACTTGCCTGACCTGGAATCAAACCCGCGCACTCATACTTGAGAGGCTAGTGTTTTAACCACTAGGCCACCATGATAATTATAAAACTTATTATTTAAATGTTGTCCGGGACGTTATTTTATTTATTTCTCATTTTTAATTTTGTTATGTATATTTTCTATCCTTCGATATATCTATGAACCTAATTGTCATTCAACAAAATAAATTTACCCAAAACCTGGGATAAAAAAATCCCGCAAAATACAACACGCACTTCCCATCCCTAGTTATGATAGCTACAACCCGCCATTACCGTCTGAGTGAAACCGCAGGCAACGCCAGGAGACGATGCTAGTTACAAGTTGATCCCTTCAATTATTTGCCAGTTGATGATGCGGAATCAATGGCTTATAGATTGCATTCAGATTAAAATGGCGGTTAGATTATAAAGGCGTCATAACTCTATTAACTTGAATAATAAAATTGGGCTTTTATTGAATTTAGTTTTGGCTTATAATAGGCTTTATAAGCCAAAACTATAAAACTATAAACTATAATCACTCAATGATACGATTAATCATGACGTCAAACTTATCCAATATTCTTGGGATACGCATATACAGGGCATGTCAAGAAAGAAAGGAAAAAAAGAAAGATGAAAATTATTTATTGTGACATGTTCACTAAGGATCAAAAGTGCATTACCACTTTTGAACTTTATTGCACTTAGAATAAGTGTAAAAAGTGGTACTTCCCTTTGACCCTTACTGTACATCCACATGTCACAATAAATAAATACTTTTCTTTCTTTGTCCTAAGTCTCTTTTGTCTGCACCTCGGATGAAAGAATGCTATTGATCCCACTGTCATTTGATAGTCGTGACGGGTAGTCAGAAGCCCGAAAGACTCACAACCAATCGTAATGCCTGGTGCTCCATCTCAGATTCTGGTATTGAGCTGCATCCAGCTAGACTGGATGTCGATCCCAACATAGAATTGGGAAAAGACAGGCACAATATTTAGAAAATAGGTTTAAGTTGAATAATTATTTTAATGACTCCGAAAAATGTGCGTCGATTATTATTGTTTTTTATTTTTTTATAAATTATAAAATAGCGCTTGACCACAATCCCGCCTGATGGTAAGCAGTGACGCAATCGATGATAGTAAAGCGCACTAGTTTATTAAGAGCCTATTCACTCTAGCCTTGAAGACACTCAAATTGTAGTCCGACGAAAACACCGCCGCGTACAAATTGTTCCAGTCCCTCGATGTACGCGGTATGAAAGAGGAGACGAAACGCTAGTTTGACAAAATTAATCTCGAAATCACTTCACCATAGCTAAATGCACATTATAACCTACTTTTCGACAATCACAAATAAAAAAAGCACTGGCATACGATCGCGCACTGAATTTACAACTCTGGACTTCTAAGCAGAGAGTTTAGAATCCAACAGATCGCATATCATCCTCAAAAAGCTCTTGGATTTCCTACTTTCGGCGCTGAGTAAAGCGTTTAAAGTCCAATGATCGAAAAAAACGCTGCGGGTAAAACGTGCCCATGTGAAACTAGACTTATGCTGCCGTATCCTACTCTGGTGGTGTTCTTATCCTGACAGCTAAGTAAACAGACAGATGAGCGGGCAATCACTTAATGGTATCCTGAGAGTATCCTCATAGAAATTGCCTTGGTATTTGAATGAAGAGAAATCTATACTCTGGAAGAATTTATCTGTCGACTGTTTTTTGTGTTTAGTTGGCTAATACCATAGCATCTATAGCAGATTGAATATGTGGCTAAGTGTGAAATTTTGGGTTCGATTGGCGGGTATATGAGGACTTTTATTCGTGTTTTAGGGTTCCGTATTAAAAACAGGGACTCGATTCCGCTGTCTGTCTGTCACTAGGCTGTATCTCAAGAACCGTGATAGTTAGACAGTTGAATATTTCACAGATGAGGTATTTCTGTTGCCGATATAACAACAAATACTAAAAACAGAACAAATTAGACATATACAGGGCTCCCATAAAGCAGATGTGATTTCCATATAAAACTGTTTCATGACCATCCCGCCAGCCAAACTTCATCACCATTTCAGCCGAAAGACGTCCACTGCTGGACACATGCTTCCCCCAAGGATAGTCCCAGCCAAAATTACTAATTACAATATTATGCTTTGGAACCGTTCAGACCTAGGTTCTGACGACCCTACAATACTATTAAACATACACTTACATATTATATCTGTCGGGCCCAACGGCTTGTTTGTGTTTTCTGGCACGGGGACTTGGTATGTATACTTGGTCACCCATCCATGTAGCAACCGCGACAAGCAATGCCCATGCGGCTGTTATTACTAAGCCAGAAGCTATATTTCTTCTTCTTCTTAGCTTATAGAGGTCTACTGTTGGACAAAGGCCTCCCCCAAGGCTTTTCCATTGGGGGGAATTGCCATAATCCCCACGCTAGGAAGGCGGGTTGGGGATCGCAGCAATTTGATATTCCATAGGAGAAGCGCTGCTACCTGACAGTTCTCTTACGAAACCCACGGGAGGATATGGGTTGGTACTATTCTATGCCCGGTACCACAAGGGAAACTATATTTATGTTTATACTAGCTTTTCGCCCGCGGCTTCGCCCGCGTGGAGTTTGGTTATATCGCGCTTTTTAGATTTCCTTCGGGAACATCAAATTTTTCCGGGATAAAAGGTAGCCTATGTCCTTTCTCAGGCTCTAGACTATCTGTGTACCAAATTTCATTACAATCGGTTCAGTAGTTATGGCGCGAAAGCCGGACAGACAGACAGACAGAGATACTTTCGCATTTATGATATTAGTATGGATAAGGATTAATATTAAACCGCTTTTTTTATTTTTGGAACGTATTAATCTCTGGAACTAGCTATAAAAAAATACTTTGCATTTGATAGCCCAATTCTTTATGAAGATTATAATAGGTGGACATACAATATCACGCTATAACTCTTAAGAGCTGACCAAAATCACCGATACGATGGCGAAATCGCGGAAAGAAACTTGTATTGGATGTATCGTCTTTAATTCCTTTACATGAACCCTATAAAGGCCGAAGAGTTTTAGATAAGCCAATATTTTGTAGTCCATGGTTCAACAAACTTGTGTATCCTATAAAATAGTTATATCTATACATTATGTCTGAATATATCATTTAACTAAGTGGCGCTGGATACGAGAAGTCATAAATAATTTTACGTCTACCATTGAGATTCTATCTCTATGGTCTGGTCAAGGACCGTAAAATTCTGGACAGTTTTCTTTTTATATGAACTCATTATTGAGATGAGACTATTATTTTTTTGAGATAAAATCTTAATAGAGATTAGGTTTAGGAATGAATTGTATGATCTTGAGTTTAGAGTCTCCTTCGTTTGTCGATGGCAATCTAAATCGAGTTGGTCCAGGATTTGGATATGAGCGTATGCAAACCCTTGAGTAGGTATCAGAGGCGATGCACGGGGTAGTTTAACACCCCACTACCCCGTGCAGGAGACGAGGCCCACAGACCGGGCCAGCACGAGAGTGTGGGGCCGTGGAAGAATTTAGACCCCCGCGGCCCCACGCGCTCCCGTGATAGAAGAGACACAAGGGGTGGTTTTTAGTCAGTAGAAGTCTGACAGACCCCGTCGCCCACCCTAGGGCGGCGGACATCCATTGAGGATTTTTCACCACGGAACAAATAAAAAAGAGAGGTATCCAACCTTCGCTGGGACTGATTTTTGCATGAATCGCAGAATACTGCTGAGAGATAGCCTTTTACCTGGACGGTGAAGAATGTTTTGCCCAAACGTTGTTATTTTTCTGTGTTTTCATCTCTTTTTTGCGTCAAAAATATGAGTGTTTTGTTTTATCTCTTTTTTGCGTCAATTTCCCGCTTATAAACGTATTATCCTTCTGTTCTTTCTTTATGTATTTCCATGAGTTCTACACGGCTAGCGCAGTGGTCAAGCTATTGCCTGCAGCGCTGCGGGTCACGGGTTCAATTCCCGCACGGAACAAATATTTGTAGGTATGACCTACTTACAGTAATTTTTCCGGGCGTGGATGTTTCTGTATGTGACTTTATATGTTTGTAACTGTACTCATGATACAGGAGAAATTCCTAGTAAAGGGCAAAGTTTTTTTTGGTAGTTTTAAAGACGTAGTTTTAGCTTAGTGTATTGTTGTTTGAAATGGAAGCACTCTTGACTGATATGACAAATAATACACGATACAGAAGAAATTCCTAGTGTTAGAGAAAGTTTAAAAACAAAAAATAACAAAAAACCGATAGCGACCGACCGTGTGAAAAGACCATTTTAAACTAATAACAACACCGCGTAACATATTAATTTACAATCTGAATCTTTTTAAAGAATGTCATTAACCATTGCTACATATGTTCGACAATTTTGTCTGCTCAACAACGTAAATGACGTAATGAAAATTTACAAACTGTAAAAATTACTTTCCGCGTCTCGGCAAACGTAGCGTAGGACGCCCTTGGGCGAGATGGAGCGACGACATCAAAAAGGTGGCTGGTAGTGGCTGGCGGAGAACTGCTCAGGGTCGAGCTTGTTGGCGTGCCATGAAGGAGGCCTATGTCCAGCAGTGGACGAGTAGAGGCTGATGATGATGATGATGTTGAAAAATTACTTTAGCAATCCACATCACAATATGTCCTAACACAGCAAAAAATGTTCATAGTCTTTGCCAAACCTGAACAACAATCTCTGTTAAAGCAAACACATTTTTGATAACGAATTGTGATCCAACTGACATTCATGTATCAAAGTTTAGAAAAGACTTTCTGAAATTAATGAATGGAACAGACACAGATGTCCTGTAGATTGAAAAATAGCCACGCATTGACTGTGTGTGAAAAAATGTGAAATTCACTTTTACGTTCCTTTGACGAAATATAGCATCTGGCTTTGTTGGTGGAAATGTAACAAACTAGCTGCGTCCCGCAGCTTCACTCGCGTAAATTATGATCGTGTGGAAAAAAGTATTCTATGTGTTATCCCTGGTTATAAATCATTTGTGTGCCAAATTTTAATACTCTAATATTAATAATATTAACTAATATTCTATTATAATTATATTTATAATATTAGTAAAAAGGATGTGCTAGAATTTTGGTTCTACTGCATATTGTTTATGCCTTATGGTATGTAGATTCAACCTTCTTAGTAACATTCATAAATTCACTGACACACAACCTAATTGACACCCTAATAGGGATGTATCCAAGGTATGAAAATCAAAAAAATAATTAGTCCGTCTTATAGATAATAAAAAAAATTAAGACCCGTATTTTTTATTTTGTCGAAATTACCAACAACTACTGAGATATAGCGTTTTAAAGTTACGGAGTGGGGGCTAATAACGTCACGCCGTGGTATATTTTGTACCACGGCGTGACGTCATGCGACATTTCAAATCAACATATCTTCCTAAGTATTTGAATGAAAGAAAAAATAGAAAATACGTGTTTAATATTTTTTTTTAATCTAGGTATCTGACGGACATTAAATTATTTTTTAGGATACAACCCAATTATATCTCGCGGTTTATCTTCGTATTTTACTTTCAATATACCTAACGTACGCCTATTTTGCAGTCTATATATCGGGGGATATTAATACCACAATATTTTTGGCTAATCTAGCCGAAACTGAAACACCACGGGTTATATAAGTTATTATTTCTTGATTCTATAAAAATATTATTTAATATGAAGTTATTATTTCTCTATTCTTATTGAGCTACAACTGCTCAATAAGAATAGAGAAATAATAACTTCATATTCATAACAGAACAATCCTAATCCATTTACCACTGACGTCACATAACCCTCTTACAAAACTAGATTCTGTTTTCAACAACATCTAGTGTATTTCCATGTCCATCTAGCTAAGTATTGCGGTATAATCTATACTAATATATAAAGCTGAAGAGTTTGTTTGTATGTTTGTTTGTTTGTTCGCGCTAATCTCGGAAACTACGGGTCCGATTTGAAAAATTCTTTTTCCGTTGGATAGCCCATTCATCCAGGAAGGCTTTAGGCTATATAACATCACGCTTCGACCAATAGGAGCGGAGCATAACTAACTCCAAGCGAACGAAGTCGCTGGCGGCTGCTAGTTTTAGTAATATAGTTATAGTGAAATTTTGCGCGTCTGAATGTTTTAAAGAAAGAAAAAAAGTATTTATTCTGACACGTGCAAGATTACAAACTAAACAAAAAAAAAACACATAATTCTTACTAATCTTATAAATGGGAAAGTGAGTTTGTTTGTTTGTTCCGCATTCAGGCCGTAACTACTGAACCGATTGCTTTGAAATTTTGCAGACGTTAAGTTAGAAGTCCGGATTAAATAATAGAGTACTTTTTTTATCCCGGAAAAATTTTATATTCCCGAGGGAAATCTAAAAAGCTCGATATAACCGAATTCAACGCGGGCGAAGCCGCGTGCGGAAAGCTAGTTGTATATTAAAAAAAAAAACATGAAAGTCCTATACGAGGCTAAAAGTCTCTTATCCCAGCATGTTTATTACTCAATCACGCAAAAACGGCTGAACGGATAAGGATGAAATTTGGCATTGTGGTAAACCTTAAATTGCGTAAAGGCATAGGCTATTTTTCATTCTGGATCGCAGATGGAATCGCGGGCACCAGCTAGTAATGTTATAAATATGGGCAAGGTATATGGGTTGACCACGAGCTGATTTATGACGTAGGATACTTATTACCCCCGTAGTATGTCCCCGTAGGGTAATTTCCGAACCCCATGCGGGCGAAGTCACAAACAGAAACTATAGTAATGGTATGAATACCTGTACACATTTGTATTTTTGTATAGTAAGCTCACATGGTAATACGATTGGATTGGACATGGCGATGCGGTGACCATGAGGCGAATTGAGATAATTTCTTCTTTTCTTTTGAATTGGAATGTTAGTCATCATCATCAACCTTTTTATCGTCCCACTGCTGGGCACAGGTCCTCTCTCATACAGATAAGAGAGAGTTGGCGATTTCAGACTTAAAATCCAGGTTCCTCAAGATGTTTTCCTTCACCTTGTAATCAGTCATTGCTGTCCAAGATAGGTATACTTAGAAAGTACATATAACTTAAAAAGTTTCATTGGTACTTGCCTGACCTGGAATCGACCGCGCACACTCATACTTGAGAGGCTGGTGTTTTAACCACTAGGCCACCACGTCTGTCTGAGTGACTGACTGTCTTACTGACTGTTTAATAATAATATTTAATAATTTATTTAGCAAGAACCCTCTCCATGAAAGGTAAAGGCCTCCTCCAGAGAAGACCAGTACTCGCTGTCCTCTGCCGCTTGTGACCAATGAGTACCTTAGTTTTGTCCTATATTAAAGTAAAACTTCATGGTGACCTGCGCGACAACACCCACTCGCGCCAAAATACGTTAACATTATATCATTGTGGGATTTGTCCGATTTAATCTGGCATTTTCGCGGCAATGCTTTTGAATTATTTATTTTATCGACATGTCCTAGCTTGTCGAATATTGTGGATTATGTTTGCAATTAGGAGATTGCACAACAGGTTTTATGGAGTGGATGGAGACTAATGCGTCGGTAAAACGGTTTATGAAGTATAATTAGCTGATTAAATTATTATTGTTATTGAACGTGGGCATCACAATTATCAGTATTGGTGAAATGAACAAGTTACGTATACGTATTTGTTATGAAATACGCTATCTTTAATATTTTTTTTTATTGTTTAAAAACTAGTGCTTGACTGCAATCCCGCCTGATGGTAAGCAGTGATGCAATCGTTGATGGTAAAACGCACTAGCTTATTAAGCCTATTCACTCAAAAAAACTGAGTGAACAGGAAGGAAGACGGCAGTTGAGCGAGGTGATGCAATGTTTAACCCAACAACACGACCAACGATGCTGCGCCAGAGGATGATCTGGAGACCCTCCACGACCAAACTCCCGACACAACAACATTAGGCACATCGTACCCGGTATACATCGCAACACAACTGCTCAGACCCGTCCTCCGTACGGCTTCACCAGACATTATGCCGGAACACGACGAATCGCTTGGCGGCAAGACTTTGTCTGGTGGGTGGTAACTTATGCCGGCGGCTGATGTTGTTGCCTATCACCGAGAAAAGATATGATAGACTTATCCATGATTCCTAATATTTTTGTCAGTTTGCAACGGTTATTTTATCAGGTCAGTCATGAAGACTTAAGTATTTGAGAAATACTGGGATAATTATGTTAATGTCGCAAGCAATTGCACTGTTAGCTAAAATTGCACTGTTAGCTACAATTGAACTTTTAGCGACAATTGCACTGTTAGCTACAATTGCACTGTTAGCTACATTTGCACTGTTAGCTACATTTGCACTGTTAGCTACATTTGCACTGATAGCAACAATTGGACTGTTTGCTACAATTGCACTTTTACCTACAATTGCACAGTTAGCTACATTTGGACTGATAGCTATAATTGCACTTTTAGCTACAATTGTACTGTTAGCTACAATTGGAGCAAAATTTGTGTAAGTACCTACTTTAAAAATGCAATGGGTGAATAACATGGAATTAATATAGGATGCGCCTTTTGGAAGTAAAAACGGAGCTTCTTTTAGAAGAAAAGATGTGCGAATATTTCAAGGTTTTTCAGTACCACGCAATTAGCATAGGTCTATCGAAGCTACGAGGAGGCACGGCACCAGTCTGGAGTTCGTTCATTGTTCGTTTCCGCGACCTGCCGATGTGAGATAAAACACCGGGGTGATTTTTAGTAAGTGAGAGTATGACAATCCCCGCCTCCCACCCCATTGCTGTGGACATCTATGAGGATTTTCGAGTCTGGGAAGAAAATAAAAACGCTGAAAAATTAGTTTTATACTATTACTTTATATCCTAATAATAATAACATCCCATAAAATCAGTACTATTTATTGTGATCTACGATTATTTAAGATAATATATTTTTTTTTTTTTTCATAAATCAATGGTACGGAACCCTTTGTGCGTGAGTCCGACACGCACTTGGCCGGTTTTTATAATTACAAACTAGTGCTTGACTGCAATCCCGCCTGATGGTAAGCAGTGATGCAATCGTTGATGGTAAAGCGCACTAGTTTATTAAGCCTATTCACTTAAAAAACTTAGGAATAGGAAGGATGGCGGCAGTTGAGCGAGGTGATGCAATGTTAAACCCAAGACCAACACGACCAAACGATGCTGCGCAAGAGGGAGATTGATCTGGAGACTCTCCGCGACCAAACTCCCGACACAACAACATTTGGCGCATCGCACCCGCCAAACATCGCAACACAACTGCTCAACATCGCAACACAACTGCTCAGACCCGTCCTCCGTACGGCTTGACCAGACATCATGCCGGAACACGACGAATCGCTTGGCGGCAAGACTTTCATCCAATAAAACCTTTGTAAAACTGAATAAATATCTATAAAAGAATCGATAACCTAATTCCCTTAGAGCATTAGCTTCTAATAATGTGAAGTGAAATTATATTGATTTAAGCTCGACAACAACCACGGCTTCCTCCTCATTTACGACCACCTTGAGGTTATCCGTATAATTATAATCTGACTAAGTAAATTGCCACTTTAGAAGTTAAACAGTAATTGCTAACAGCGGTTTAACGATATGAGAACCGATTATTATTGAACTTAGGTTAACTGATTGTGTTACTGTTGGCTTGTTGGTGGGTTCGTGCGTTAACTGTCCAGTTGTTAACATGGGTTTTGCTTTAGACTGATACAAGTTGGTCGTGAGAGGTGACTTTATATTGGGGAACCATTTCTGTGTCTGTTGAAGTTAAAGCATTAGGTGGAGGAGTAAAAGATTGTTCAGCAAAGGTCAATAACGTCTTTTTGCGACCACGTGACGAGGACGTTTGTAACCTATAAATTAAAATAAATAAATGAATATTTTATTCAGTATTAAATTGATCAAAGACTTGTGGAAAGTCTTAGGAATAACTAACAAAGTTAGGTATAATGATTTTAGATGAATTTGTTGTTGTTATATTAGTTGTTAGTAGTGTTTCTGGTGGTGGCTTCTGTGACAGTAAAACCAATTGTTTTTCTTCCGTTCACTGTATTTACTGTATAGTGACACAACTGCGGAACGTACGGCGCCGAAAGTTCGGCTAAATACGCTCGCAGTGTATTTTAAGTACTCTATGACACATCAGCCGCAATTCCGCCGTTTCGCCGCGTTCGACGTAGGGCCTAACCTTCCTTCGGGCGGATTTTTCAGCTAAAACGCATTTAATATATTTTGCATAGCAAGCGACACATCAGGCGATGCGTTACGCGACCGAAAGTACGCGCGCGTGGCGGTAACGAAGAGCGCCTCTATAATAGCTAATATTAAATCCATTTTTCTGGGCAATTCAGGTACGTCTCAAAACTGTACACCATAAAGTATCGACACAGACAGATTGACGATGACGCCACGTCACTTTACGTCGCGTAGCGAGCTGAACAAGACGCCGCGTTTTGACCGTTTGGTTTGTCATAACAACTGAATATTGCGACTAACACTTCAGCCGCTGAGCTTTCGGCGCCGTACGTTCCGCAGATGTGTCACTACACTTAGTTGTTAGTGTTTCTGGTGGTGGCTTCTGTGGCAGTAAAACCAATTGTTTTTCTTCCATTTACCGTATTTAAGACTCTCTTTTCCTTCCTTGTTATAAGAATTTCGCATATCGGATATTTGCGAGTTGAACTAAAAAATTGATGTGTCATATTGCGAGGTCGGCCGATTATTACACGTTCAGAGTCATTCATTGTTACGTTATTACAATGTAATTGCTAGTCAGGTACCACCCAAATATATACAATATATTATCCATGCCAAATTGCTTCATTATATCGATATTTTACTGGAAACCACAACAATAGGATTCCTCGTAGAAAAAAGGTACGTTCGGCAAGTAAAGGTGTGAATTATTTAAGAAACCGAATGAAACATACTTCTGAATAATAAGTCTATTGTGAACGGTCTATGGACTGGTGGTTTCTAAATGACATTAGTAATTTTGAAACCGCAATTACTTTTAAGCTGTCAGCATTTCAAGTAGATGGAAGCTACATACATGCATACAGTCATAATTTGAGTCATGAAGACTGGTCTTCGAAAGCTAGATTTTTTATGCTTGACTACACCAACCTACTTTCGATCTTTAGTGGTGGCTGTTTAACGAGGGACTAGCTGCGCTTCGCGGTTTCATTCGCATAAGTTTCGGTCCCGTTTTAATATCGGGTTAAAACGTGGGAACATCCTCCATGTTAATAGGGATGTATCCAAGGTATGTAAATCAAAAACTAATTAGTCCGCCTAATAGATAATAAAAAAAAAATAAGAACAGTATTTTTTATTTTGTCGAAATTACCAAAAACTGTTGAGATATAGCGTTTTGAAGTTACGGAGTGGTGGCTAATTACTTCACACCGTATTATATCTTGTACCACGGCGTGACGTCATACGACATTTCAAATCAATATAATATCTTCCTAAGTATTTGAGTGAAAAAAAAAATAGGTGTTCAATATTTTTTATAAATCTATCTGATGGATATTAAATTATTTTAGGATACAACCCAATTCGGATTACAAACCATCTGCGTGCCAAATTTCATCCAAAAGGGTTATGTAGTTTTTGCGTGAATGAGTAACGAACATTCATCCATCCATCTTCACAAAACTACGCATTAATTTATTATAGGAAGTAGTAGATCGAATTCATTCGAATTTGAAACAAGTTGAACGTAAACATATTCCTGCTTATTACAAACACTTCTTCTTCTTTCAAGGTAAGATTCAACCTCAACTCTTGATCAATGGCCCCTGTGGAATAGACACCACAATTTTGGCAGTAACACGTGTAACAAATTATAGAAATTCTTTGAAAATTTTATATCACAATAATGGCGGATATCGCCAATGACAGTTGTTGAAAAAAACGGCCGCATGAACCGTCTATGAGGGAAGGTTTGAGGCAAAGTCATGATGTGGCGACTATGCTGCGATATTTCAATGATGCAAATTATTTACTGCTTTCGCGTTGCAATTCTTCGGGCTATGTCGGTTAGTCTCGTTCTTCTGCGGATCTCCTCATTCCTGATTCGATCGCGCAGTGCTCTCCATTGCCTTTTGAGTGACTTTGAGCCCTTTGACTTGGGGCCCTTAACTAAATAAAATTCCGGTTTTGTAATAAGGATGTTTTGTCTTTTCGATTCTTTTTGTGGATGGCGTCCTGCAAGTCCATCTAAAAGGTTGTTGACTGCTTAAAGGTTGTTATTGCTTAAGGCCTTTGGATGCTTTAGTAAACAAAGCCCTCGTATCAGACCATAAGACTTATAAAACTAAGCGACTTCTCGGTGATATGAACACCAGAAAGAGACAGGCTGGACTGAATCTAAATCTAGTCGTATGCTGTAGTTCACATATTTATGAGACCAAATATTTCCCGGTGCTCTCTTCTTCTGCCTAACTTTCGAAGATCCTACACATAATGACACACTGAATCACGGATGTAAGTCCTTCAAACACTAAATATCTAGCCAAATACAAACTAATGACACCAATGCTTATAAACCATTGATCAAACAATAGAATTCTTCGAAAATGAAACCCACCGGGTCAGGTAATGTGTTAATAAGTGTAGAATCCATGATTCATACTTAGGTACCTGGGTTCGAAGCCGATAAGCTTGTATTTGCATGACTCACTTCGAAACGAGGTCAGCAGATAACATGGTTCCCACTATTGATTCCCACTACATCGTTTACTATTCGATTTCTTTGTTTACTGTTTATATTATAGTGTGATAATTTGATTGAGATCGTGTGATTCAAATTAGGCCGCCCTTTATGTGCCCGTTGTCCATTATCGTCTATGTGTATAAGGCTTCAACAATAGCACACCACAGCTTGATTTTGCACACAAGGCCGGTGGGATTGAAAGGTTCTGAAGAGGCGAAGAATGAACGGCCTCCCACAAGATGAACCTAAGGAAACCGATTGTTGCGAGAAGCACCTATCGAAGTAGCGATGCTTAGGTCAGCCCTCTGACCAGCAGCGGAGTCGACAGTTGTGGTGGCCTAAAACATCACCCTCTCAAGTATGAGTGCGGGTTCGATTCCAGGTCAGGCAAGTACTAATGTGACTTTTCTAAGTTATATGTACTTTCTAAGTATGTCTTGGACACCACTGACTGATTAAAACGTGAAGGAAAACATCTTGAGGAAACCTGGACTTTAAGTCTGAAATCGCCAACCCGCATTGAGCAAGCGTGGGGATTACGCTCAATCCTTCTCTGTCTGATGATGATGATGTTGAGAAGATGGCCGCTCTCCTCTTAGGTCATGGTCACCACTCTCCATCGGTCGCCTGTTCTAAGGCCAGATGACTGACACCTTTATCTTACTTTGTATGTCCTTTCCTTTAGAGTACGCCCTTCATAATAACTCGGATTACCTCAGCAGTGGTTGTCATAAAAGTTGGATTATTAAAGTTCATTTATCATCTGCCTCATTTCTTTAATTTGAGTTCGGATTCCAGTCTTAAAGGATTTAGCTGAATTCTAGCAAGAAGCCCCCAACTCCCGCAATTAAAATCGTTCAAAATCTCATCACTCTCAGCGGCAATCAATGTCAGAAACTTGTTAAAAATAAAGGGAATTAGATGTATATTTGATGACCGATGTCCTGGTGAAGGTCGCGGGAAGCCGATGGATGCGGGCAGCACAAGACCGGTCATCGTGTAAAGCCTTGGGGGAGGCTTTTGTCCAGCAGTGGACCTCTGTAGACTGAAGAAGATGTATATTTAACAGATTGAATGTTTCTAAATGGCCTAGATGCATCTAGAATATAAGTAATTTTCTTCATCATCATCATCATCATCAGCCTCTACTCGTCCACAGCTGGACATAGGCCTCTTCCATAGCACGCCAACTAGCTCGATCCTAAGCAGTTCTCCGCCAGCCACTACCAGCCACCTTTTTAGTGTCGTCGCTCCATCTCGTCCTACGCTACGTTTGCCGAGACGCGGTCTCCACTCGAGGACTCGTTTACCCCAATGGTTGTCGACCCTGCGGCAAATGTTACCAGCCCATTGCCACTTCAGCTTGCTAATCCTCTCCGCTATGTCGGTGACTTTGGTCCGCCGGCGGATCACCTCATTTCTGATGCGGTCCTTCAGAGAGACGCCCAACATAGCCCGTTCCATAGCTCGCTGAGCGGCTTTAAACTTATGGACTAGTCTGACCGTTAGTGTCCACGTCTCGGCGCCGTAACTCATGACGGGTAGGACGCACTGGTTGAAGATTTTAGTCTTCAAACTTCGTCGGGTATTTCGTCGCCCATACCCCAGGGCGACGAAATACCCGACGAAGTTTACCAAATGCTGCCCATCCCCGCTGGATAATTGTAATTTATAAAGTAATTTTCTTATTATATATTCTTATGTAATTTTTAATGAATCAATGTATTACACCAAATCCAGCTTGGTTTGACGGAATCTCCAGATCTACACTAGCTCTTGCAGCAGCTACAGTGATTTTTGCTTATCAGGAAGAGATCGGAGAGCGTCGTGTCAACTCTTACTATCTCATTTAACCTAATTACTAATATTGACTGATAACTTGTATGTGCGGTGCAAACTGTATAAATATTTATTGTTTGTAAGAATGTCGTTGTACAGAAGACAGTAAGTACATCAAGCCACTACTTTCTGCCAAATTTCTATATTAGATTTTCAACTCTGTCATTAGAGCGCTAAGGCTCAAGGAGTCAAGGATGATTAGGAATTCTTGACTTAACTGTACCTACTGCCATACTATGTATGGACATGCACACAGTAAATGTTTCTACAGATTCGGCCACAATATAATGGTCATTCCTATATAACTAATACAATAAATGTTAAGATTTGTAGATAGATGTATAAAGTTATAAAATCATGTGTAAAGTTTCCCGACGACATCTTCTCAATGTTACCTTGAAACGGTTATACGTAATACATGTATGTATGTAATAATAATATGTATATTATTATTACATACATAGTTTACAAAACCGCTGTACCTAAATTCTACATTATTCCAATATAGCCTATTTCATAATATTGATTTTAGGCTAAATGAGTATTTGATTTCAGAGTACAGGCTATATTAATAATGTTTATTTAGTCTGTATAAAGTTATTTCGATTTTAACTACTAGGTATGTACTAATTTTGTAGGCGAAAGTTTGTGTATGTGTGCTTGTATGTTTGTGACTTCTTCACGCTTAAACATACGGACGGGTGTGCACGGGCACACATGGTTTATTACCAGGGTCAGCATATATCATACTTTTTAACCCTTTTTTGTAATAAAATCTACATGTTTTGGGTTGCCTTGCCTTGTTAGGTTGGTAATCGCAGGCGCTACTGCTAAGCGTGAGGTCTTAGGGCTCAAACACGATACGACGTCGTGTTGTACGACGATGCCGCGTCCGTTTGAGGCCTGAGGTGATTCCCTGATCTGGGAATTTGTGGTATTGAGTGGTGAGTAGGTGAGAGTGATGTAATAGCAGTGGAATATGTGCCCAATTGATGATAATAAGATCGCCCCGTCCTAAATTTGAGCTAAATAAACATGTATCTGGGGAAATATCTTTGTACTGTACTCGCACGAGTCGTACGTACACCTCTGCCCAACCCTTTGGGAATTACATGCGTTATGTTATTATGTAGGAGGTCAGACGGCAGTCGCTTCACGGAAAATGTCGAAGTTTAGCCATATCAGCAGTTGGACTGGTAAAGCGGACCCCTGACTCCAAAGCTGAAAAGGCTTCGGATGCGACTGGGATTAACGCTGGGATGAGGAGGAGGATGTTATTATGTAGGAGTTCCTTTTAACCTACCTTTCAAAAATGGATCTTAGTATTAAGCATTTTAAATAGAGGTTCCTGTAGCATATACTCTAGCCACAAAGAACACTTAGCCCAATAAATAATTTTCTTTCTTCTTTTATCCATTGAGTTCAGGCAATTTTGGTGTATGTATTACACAAATGCATAGTTTACTAAAAGCTTTTTAATAAATGACATTTAGTTACAACAATACTTTTTGTTTTCGTAGTTTCTATGGCTGTCAAGGGATTCCTGTTAAAAAGTCACTTCCTCGTGTTATAAGACCAGAATACATAGTAAATCTATAATGTTCCCACTGTTGGGACACAGGCTTCTTCTCTCCCTCTCCCTCTACCACGCTGGCCTGCTGCGGGTTGATAGATGTCACATGTCTTCGAAGTTATTGGTTCTAGAACATGCCGGTTTCCTTACGATGTTTCCTTCAGCGTTTTGAGGACAATGATGATGAAATAATTTACACAAAGTAAAGCACCTGCTCAAAGTCACTCAAAGGGCAATGGAGAGGGCTATGCTTGGGGTTTCACTGAAGAACGAGAGTATCCGACATAGCCCGAAGAATTGCAACACTAAAGTGGCAATGGGCTGGGCACATTGCGCGTAAGACCGATGCCCGATGGGGCCGACGGGTTCTCGAGTGGCGACCACGCACCAAAAGACGCAGCGTGGGTAGGCCCCCGACAAGGTGGACCGACGACCTGGTGAAGGTCGCGGGAAACCGCTGGATGCGGTAGGCGCGGGACCGGTCGTCGTGGAGAACCTTGGGGGAGGCCTATGTCCAGCAGTGGACGTCTTTCGGCTGAAATGTTGATGATGAATGATGAAAGCATCTGCTGGGGTTCGAACCAACGATCTACAGCTTGAAGTTGCGGCTGATACCACTAGGTTACTGCTGCTCAGAATTAGACCAGAATAAATACCTCTTACCGTCAAACATATTCAATGAAACTAATTACTACGTGGTTAATTAGCGATGTGTGGCAATACCTCTGCGACAAACGGGAATAGTATTAACTGATAATCTACAATCTACTTAAAACAGCCCTCCTTCTTCTACCGTGTCATTAGCAATCTAAATGGACTCGACCTAGAACTCTACCATCTGTGTGGGGCCAAAATCAGCTTCCACCAGCACCTGTAACTGACGGGACACACAAGATAAAATATTAAGTGTCACATTCTCAGTTTGTGGAACTGCACCACACTTACAATCCCATACACAGAGAAAACATGGGACACCCATCAATCCATATTGGGCCCGCATGGTAGATTGTAGTCCACTCCCTCTCACTGAATGTGTGTTTCCCAGTAGTGGGAGCATTATGGGCTGGTTGTGCTAAGGAAACAACACGCCTCTTTCAATTTAATCTAAACAATTCTGATCTCGCTGCATCGCTTCGCACTCTCTGCCCGAGTCAAACACATAATTGATTCAATTAATTCACTTCATTCTCACTTAGCAATAAGGGTTGCAAGTGAGAAACGACTCTAGAACCGCCCCTATTTATTAACCCCGGCTTAATACACTTTATTAGCCGCTGGTAGGTAGCTTTCTTCATAATTTTTAGGGGTTGGTTGTTGCTCGAAGGAGGTCGTCTTTTGTTTTTGGGAGTTCATTTGTCCCTGGCAGCCTAATTGCGAGCTAATTAGTCGATTCGCAAGAATGTAATCGCCCGAAACTTGCGTACCGTCACTTTATTATTAGTTTTAGGGTTCCGTGCAAAAAAAGGTACAGACGACAGAACATCAAACTACTACAATCTGTCAGATTTCCTTATTAGATTTTCAACTTTATCTCTAAAATATTAAGGCTCAAGGTTGATTGGAAATATCTGACAGTGTGGGCTAGCTTGACCTGCTGTCGTCCGTACCCTATTAGATAGACTACTGTCCGTCTGTCCGTCTATTACCAGTATGAATCTCATATACAGGTGTTATAGTTAGACAATTGAAATTTTCATAAATAATTTATTTCTGTTGTAACAACAGTGATAATCCTTCGTAGGTGAGTCTGACTCGCACGAAGTTGATGTATTTATATGCGAGTCGAGAAATCCACAAATATGTATGAGAAATTTTGCACAATTTGAATTTTATGCAATCAAGTATAGAAAAATATAGTTTAAAAAACTAAAAAAAACACGATTTTAAAAAATATCAAACTAAAAAGTTAAAAATAATTTTAAAAAAAATCGTGATGCGCTTAATATACATAAATTATGACACAAAGCGCCTCACGCTTTTTTTAAAAATTATTTTTATCTTTTTAGTTTGATATTTTTTAAAAGCCTGTTTTTTTTAGTTTTTTAAACTATATTTATTTTCAACTTTTTAGTTCGATATTCTTTTTTTTAAAAAAAAGAACGAACGAACGTATTGAAAACGGTCGGACATTTTACAGTAATAAGCCGCTCACTCGTTGTCCAAAGAGTTAGAGACGGACAAACAAACAAACAAGCAAACAAGCAAATATACATTCACTTGTATATTAAAAAGCATATAAAAAAGGACATAAGCGCACAGAATGCTTATATAATATAAAACATGTACTTATTGTTTAGTACCTAGGAGCTGAAACATATAACTTTTCGCTTAAACTGAATGCACCAATTTCACTTTATTCAAAACTAATAATATCGTCATAACTTTAGGTCCACCAATTCCTATGGAAATGTTTATTCAATTTTATCATAACACTTACAATAGTAAGTGGTAGTGGTAGAAATATCTATACCTTTCCAGTCTAAACCCACGTAGGCACGGATGTAAAAATATCGCGGTGGGATTCTATCTCGCACAAGATTATCAACGTTCGGTTTTGAAAAAAGCATTGGCAATCCAACAGAACCAAGCATTGACAATCCAGCAGAGCACATCTTGCGCCTCAAAGGAAAATTTCGTTGGATTATCAACTCTCGGCGCTACACAGTGCGTTGATAATCCAGTGCCCGATTGTTTACACCAAGGGATAAAAACGTCCGTGCGTACCAGGGCTAAATCTGAATTGATTCCGAACAATATTTCTCTCAACACATATTCAATGTTAGTACTGTTAATATTAATATTTATTATAAGCCAACGAAATGCTTTATAAAGACTGATAGTGTGGTGACTTTGAAAGTGTAACCAAACATAGTATGAAAATTCAGAAGGCCCATGTAGGCAACAAAAATTTAGACTTCATTAATATAAGAATAATTCTGCGACAGTGGAATGACGTAGCTCCATGTCAGATTTTTACTGACTAAAACCCACCCGTGTTGGTGAGGATGAGTGAGCTTTACACGCTGATCCTCATACCTCCCACACAGGCATTGGTCCTAACGGACATTTATTGTTATCTCCGGTAAAAAAAAAAACATTATCACCAACCAAGTTGAACCTTCCATCTGTACAATGGAAAGGTCATTCAACGGATTGACACGTCTATTATCCTTATATGTATACATACCTATATCAGACGCTTTGTTTTACTAATAATACAAGAGACCTGTGACCTCACAAAAGGCTAAAAACGGCCTTAATTTTTGTGTCCGTTAATCCTAACAGGTGTATACAATGTGTACCGAAAGGGTATATACACAGCAAGGGCACGGCTTAGGGTGATATCAAACAATTTTGGCGGATTTTTTAATCTTATCTATACATGTTCGGAAGCTATGGGAAAGAACACCGCCTGAGGTAGGCTGCTACGCGTGCAGAATCACGGAAGCGGCTTATCGTGATATTGCCAAGTCACGTGACGTGTATGGTCTTGCGAAGAGGCCACGTTTGTTATGAATTGAATCTAAGAAACATATGAAACCGTAAATTTGGTATCAATTCTTGAAGTGTTCCGCTTCTTCTTCCCAGCAAAAGCACTAGGAAGTGGCTAAGGCAGGCGTTTTGGGGGACTGCCTTATGTAATATTGACGTTCAAATGTTGTTGTGTCGAGAGTTTGGCCGTGGAGGATCTCCAGATCAATCTCCCTCTGGCGCAGCATCGTTGGTCGTGTTGTTGGGTTTAACATTGCATCACCTCGCTCAAGTGCCGCCTTCTTTCCTATTCACTTTTCTTTTATTGAGTAGGCTCTTAATAAACTAGCGCGCTTTACCATCAACGATTGTATCACTGCTTGCCATCAGGCGGGATTGCGGTCAAGCGCTATTTTATAATTATAACAAGTGCTGATTCTCAGCGTAATTTGAATAAACGACTTTTGATTTTGATTAATTTTATTATGAGTTGAGACCTTTCCAATATCGTTTCATATCATCCAATAAAGTCGTGCCCTTGTCACGTATATACCCTTTTTCGTTACACCTTGTATAATATCCCGGAAAAGACAATAGAGAGTAAATTAATTTCGTATACTTAATGAAGTTCCCAGTCTGGATACTCTCTCCCGTACTGCGGAGGTTTGGGTCCCACCAATGTAAACGTTATAGACAACAACAACATATCCAATATCATTGTATGAAGTGAATCTTCTGTAAAAACCTTTGCTAAGAACTTTCTAGAATGTTATAGGTTGCGTCGGTAATGCTGCGTAGGAGGTTCTTTAGTTTGACAAAAGGGCGGCGTCAACCAGCTTTGTCTGGCAATTTTAGATTTATTTTGTAACTAGTTTAAAATCTCAGTATTCCTTGTAGATTATTTGATACTTATTTATTTTCATTATTCTCTTATTGGAAATGTCACAAAACATGTATGAACTCTCCTGATTATTAAACAAAGTATAAAAGAGGACTCGTCTCTTAAATAAATCACGCAGTAGACACTGACAAAATGTACGGTTTAATTGGTAAAAAACCGCGTGCGACTATAGCGCAAAAAGATTACTCACTCTAAAAATTTTACTTGCTAATCCAGGGCCTGGCTTGCCAAAGGAATTTCTCCTGTATTGCGGGTGCGTTTACAAACATATAACGTCACATATACAAACATACAGACCTGGAACAAGTACTTGTAGGTCATACAAATCAGCAGTCAACAGCTTGACCACTGCGCTAACCGTGCAGTCTTTGTTTCTTTTCGTTTGTAGTTAGGTTCTCGTTTCGTTGGTCTTCTTCTACTCGTAAATACGCATTCAAAACTTTGGTCAAGCTATCATCGGTATTGTCCATCAAAGGTAGATGGACAATACCGTGAATTATTTTGCTTGCATCATCGTTTTTGCTAGACTGACTCATGAGTACTCTGTGATCTTACCAATTTTCGTAATTTAAAACATTCAAAATCTAATCAAATTCATGTCTCGTTGCCAAACAAATGCCGAAAATTTGTCATAATCTCAGAAAATTTGAGGTCTGTTTGACATATTAAGACAGATCGGACTGTGATCGTTGTTACATTTACGAAAATTAGCCATTTTTTGATGACCTCTCCCGCTCTGAGCTGAGCGAATTTGCGTATCACCCGCCACACTGTTCCCAACCCACTGCAACTCCTGAAAGCCAGAATCAACAGTGGAGACCGCCAGAAAAACGCCGAGCAATGAAGCTCAACGAGTCCCGGAGAAACGATTCAACTGTCTTGGGTCCCGCAACAAAATTAATCAGAAAAGAATAGCGGAGGAGTAAGAAAAAAGATATTTTTTCCACTTCCCTCCATAATAAGCAGGAGACAGAACAGAACTAGGCCAATCGGCACAAAGGGACATTATTGCAACTGGGAGAAGCCCGCGTATCAGCCTTTTATTGACTAAAACCTACCCGTGTTCCTTCACTTGCCTGTGCGGCATGGCCACGGTTTCTCTTTCAATCAACCCGCAACCCTGACCCAGGCATCGGCGTTCAAGGACCCCGTCATGCTGCCAACACGCCATTTAACTTAGCCCTCAGTTCTCAGTTTCATAGTCAAAAAACAGTGAACGATCTGCAGTCGGAAATTCGAAGCCGGTTGATCAGTAAAGCAATATAGCCTAACTAGTTAAATCGATTAAGTTTTTGGAACTTGCAGTGAGAAGTAAGGCTTTAGTTGCACCGAGCGAGAGTGCATGGGGGACCTCTTTTTGGGAAGCAATAATGCTGGCAAAGGACGAGACGAAGCGCTTGAGGCAGAGGCAACCTCTGCACCTTTACGCCATTAGTACATTAAAGTTTTTATCTTTTATTTTTAAATACGCATGTTTATGAATAGCCACTGGACGACCCGTTATTTGCGGGTAAAAAAATTGAGACATTTTCCACAAACGAAAAATGTTTTCAAGTCAATTTCTTATAGTAATTTTCTCAAAGAGTAATAATCTCTTTCAAGCAAAGTCTGATAGAGTGCAGTATAAACTTGAGTGTTAACAACTATTTAAATTAATATCATTGTTATTGTTCAATAAATTTATATGCCCATAGGGCTGATTACAGCATGAATTCTTTTTGTATTAAGACCTATGTTGTACATTTTAAGCTATGTAGTTGCACGTTTAACTCTGCTTGCGAGATGTAGAATGCTTGCGATCAGCGATGTCAGTATAAAGCTTTGTTTGAATGTTACGCTACACTGTCATTATCATCATCAGCCCCCACTCGTCCACTGCTGGACATAGGCCTCCTTCATGGCACGCCAACAAGCTCGATCCTGACTAGTTCTCCGCCAACCACTACCAGCCACCTTTTGATGTCGTCGCTCCATCACGCCCAAGAAAGTCCTACGTTACGTTTGCCGAGACGCGGTCTCCACTCGAAGACTCGTTTACCGCAACGGTCGTCGGTCCTGCGGCACATGTGACCAGCCCATTGCCACTTCAGCTTGCTAATCCTCTCAGCTATGTCGGTGACTTTGGTCCTCTGTCGGATCACCTCATTTCTGATGCGGTCCTTCAGAGAGACGCCCAACATAGCCCGCTTCATAGCTCGCTGAGCGGCTTTAAATTTATGGACTAGTCTGACTGTTAGTGTACACTGTGTATCACAAATAAACTACATGATTTGATTTGCTAAATCTAATAGAGAAAATACACCTACTCATATACAGTATGTTAACTAACAGAGGGCGTTCCCGTTAACCCGAAGTAGTATAGCATACATACATGCTAAAAAAAATATTTTCATTCGAAAACAAAATAATAAAAAAAAATTTCCAATAAGAAAATATTCAATAAAAATGTTAAATTGACATGTAAAAGAAACACACTGTACACGCGAACATGAAAGACGGCAACGTCGCAATTTATTTATACATGACGACTACTATTTTGATTTAAATCAGGTTTCAAATTTATTTCCAATTAGAATTTTTTTTTTCGGATTTTTTTATGCTTATTTTTCTATGCTGATATTTTTATTTTAATCTATTAATGATATATATTAACGAGTTTAAGGGAACGCCCTCTGTTATTTAACATACTGTATATTCTCCACAAGACTAAGCCCTGCTTAATTTGAAGGTCCAGGGTAAACTAAAAAATTGTAATATAAAAACTTAACTTTGTTTACCTAAAATTACTGCCTGCCATCCTTACCTTTTCCTTTTCAATTTGGCAATGGAACTTGTTATATGCAAATTTCCCGAAAAAAATAATTCAAAGTAAAAAGTAACATCCATAGATTTGAAAACTCTTTTAAAACATACTATCGCTATCACAAGGTTCAACAAACAGTGTGAATCTCTATTAATATTGTCAGAGTCAAATGTTAAGTTGGGGCTTAAACATGGACTTAAAACCTCAGCGTTCAGTAACGTAGCAGATTGTTTGTACTTATTAAAATCAACGTCATAAAAGTAGTTTACTTTTACGTTTTATGATCGTACTTTGTTTCATGATAGAAATAATTTAGTCTGTGGCATTAACGTTCTAACATCGGCTATAAAAGATGACGAACAGTAAATACAATACTTGACTGCTATTAAAATGTAAAGTAAAGAAGCATTTTCTCTCCCTTTAAACATATTATTATGTTTTACTAGATGCGCCTCGCGGTTTGACCCGCGTAGATTTCGATATGATTTTTTTATATGCTCTGCTCCTATTGGTCGCAGCGATGTTATATAGCCTAAAGCCTTCCTGGATCCAACAAGAAAAGGAATTTTTCATATCGGACCAGCAGTTCCTGAGATTAGCGCGTTCAAACAAACAAACTCTTCAGCTTTATATATTTGCTCTTGTAAGATATTTATTAATTAGATGTTTAAATTTATTTAAACTAGTATGATACACTTAACGTATACATATATTTATTGTATAATCTATATAAATAGTGACAGCCTCCGTGGCGTGGCGTAGCGGTAGCGGACGCGGCCGCTGCGCAAGGAGGCTCGGCTTCGATCCCCGTGCAATGCAAATATTTGTATGCATGAATATGAATATTTGCATTGGTCTGGTCGTGCCTCGGAAAGCACGTTAAGCCGTTGGTCCCAGTTGCCATACGAACATCTAGTGGCAGTCGTTACGGGTTGTTGGAGCCCTCAAACATCCAACAATTGGTCTAACTGCAATGCTTCGATGTCGCCTTCGGGTTGTGGAGGTCAGACGGCAGTCGTTTCACGGAAAATGTCGAAGTTTAGCCATATCAGCAGTTAGACTAGTAAAGCGGACCCCAGACTCCAAGGCTGAAAAAGTTTCGGATGCGACTGGGAGTAACGCTGAGATGATGATGGAATCTATGTAAATAGTACACTGTAGACTACCTACATTATTTCTCTCTCCTTCCCCTTAGTATTCCATCCAAAGGTTGTCTGTAAAAGATCGCTCTTAGCGATAAGACCGCCCATTATGTCACCCTTTGTAAAATCTTTTTATTTATGATCTGTAATCTAAAGGGTGTATCTGACATCGACGCACAAACGAGTACCATGGATCCAATACATGATTCTGAACCCCCAGGGGTGGAAATTTTCGTCGGCTCTATCCTGATTAATATATATATCGACGCTTGAAAGGCAATCATATCTAAGCGACAAAAATTCGTAAATTGAGTTATATACACCAAACGACGCAAAAAAATCTGGCGTTTCGAATGGTGTATATAACTCAATTTACGATTTTTTGTCGCTTAGGTATGATTGCCTTTCAAGCGTCGATATATATATAATTTTTTTTTTCACTTTAGACCGTTCATAATTGCTATACTTTTATAACCCAATAAGATTTAAAAGTAAAAATTAATTCATTCGCCAATTACGCAAAAAAGCGCAATGTGAACAAAACTCGAAAAGCTATCCTATCAGTTGCTTTAATAGAATTCACATGTGGGGCCAATGTCATACCTACAAACATGCACGGCGCCACGCTTGCAACGTTCAAAGGCCGGCACGACACTTTTTTTTAAACACCGTGATTTTTGTAACCGCCCATTAACGACATAAATGGCTATCATAATTTTATTAGTGGCATGCAGTCTAGCCTTGTCGCGAAGTTTGCGTTACGATGTATAATATGATCCTGTATGTATGTATTATTTTGAAATCATGCCTTTCTACAATGTGAGCGTCCATTCCCCTGCGACGTTGTTTATTAATTACCAAAGTTCCCTAATACACCTAGCCATAAAATCTTGTGATTTAATAAACAATAAGTCTGGAATCTGCCCGTAAACAAGCTATCCACCCACCCTGAAAACATCAATCTAACTCCCGCGCAATAAGGCGCAGTATACAACAATAAAGTCGAATAGAATAGAAGTGTGATTTACTAACTGATATTTATTTGTTTCAGGTAATTTCGCGTGTCTGCAGCTGATGTGACCCGGGGTTAATTGCAGGCCAATGGCTTTAACCGCTCAGTATTGTATTATCTTCAATTGTTTGAGTTTGGGCCTTATATTTATGGTTTGTATGCGTGTGTGTGTTTGTATGTGAGAACTCGTGGTTTCGTGTGTAGGGATATTTTGTTAAGTATTTGGATAGGTGAGACTAGAATTCGCGTGACTTCACTGTGCACCTGACTCTGTGACGTCATTCGGACGGTACCGTTGGAAAAAATGAGAACAATGTTAGAAACAATATACATTACAATATTTTTTTAGGTTAATAAAAGGTCGTTTTGATGATAAAGCGTCATAATACTAGATCATTTTACCCATGACGTTTTGCAATTAAATTGATACATGTGGACTGAAATATAATGTTGGTGCAACCAACAGGCTTCACTAATGCGTCGAAAATGTAAAAAACAAAAACAAAGTTAACAAAAAAAAAAAAGCAAGAACTCCACAGAAACAGTAATAACAACAGGGGATTTAAACTGTATTTCGACATTTGTAACAAAGATGCTGACGCTACTCATCGCTTACGGCGAATGCAGGGCGCCGCACGGGGAAGCGGGAGAAGAGTCGCATTCCAGCGAGGTGCACAGTTAACTCGCGCGAGATATAAACTCCGTTCCATGCGAAAAGGCGCTAATGGAACTCCATTATTAAGTATCAGCTATCAGCTGGCGTATCGCTGGTCAGCGTATCTGATAGATAGTTGTTTCAAACAAACAAATAATAAAAAGAAATTTCATAATCAAAGCAATACATACATTCCATACAAGAAACGTGCAGTAGATGTGTGTGCAATTTAGTGAGGTCCACTGCTGGACAAATGCTTCCCCCGAGGATTTCATTACATTAGGGGGTTTTTGCCATAAACCCCACGCTTGGCAGGCAGGCTGGGGATCGCAGTAACCTGATATTCCATAGGCGAAGCGCTACTGCCTGCTTCCCTGGTGAGAGTTTCCTTAGTCACCTCTTAAAACACCCACGGGAGGATATGGGATGGTAGCATTCTAAGCCCGGTACACACTGTTAAAGATCCTCAAATGACAGCCAACGGCTTGACGTGCTTTCTGGAGCATGGACGGGTCTTGATATGTAAAGATGGTCACCAATCCATTTATCAACCGCGGCAAGAGTACCTTAACCTGATCGATCGACCTACGCGTCTCATCATCATCATCTCAGCGTTAATCCTAGTCACATCCGAAGCTTTTTCAGTTTTTTGGAGTCTGGGGTTATTTTGGCTAAACTTCGATATTTTCCGTGAAGCGACTGCTGTCTGACCACAACCCCAAGGCGATATCGAAGCATTGCAGTTAGAACAATTGTTGGACTTTTGAGGGCTCAATCAACCCGTAACGACTGCCATTAGATGTTCGTATGGCAACCGGGACCAACGGCTTAGCGTGTTTTCCGAGGCACGACCAGACCAGTGCAAAGATTCATATTCATGCATACAAATATTTGCACTGCGTGGAGATCGAACCCGCGTCTCCTTGCGCAGAGGCCGCGTTCGCTACCGCTACACCACGGAGGCTATCAATCGACCTGCGAATCTGTTATTACTTAGCCCAAAATTCTATTCAATCGTGCCTATTCCAAATATGCCTTCTATATTTAGGCGCCATATTAATCCGAATGAATCTCCGGGAAATGTTGGAATTCCACAAATTTTGAGGACGGGCGGGCCCCACAAATATTTGGACCTCTAGCCCCTGGGCCCCGAAGCTTCATATCCGGTTCACTTAAAATTCTCTTTTGAACATAGAATTTTAATCATACGACTGTGAACTTTTGATATACTGTTCCTAGTGTTAATTTACGCTTTGTAATTAGGAGGGTAGGCAGTGCTGTGGGTTATTAACATGGCTCTTGGTGTGAGGTTTTCATGTGGTGTTCTTTATACTTTGCTGAATGTGATATAGTTCTGAACAAAACCAAACAGTAATATGAATTATGCAAGTATTTCGTTCTTTTGAGGAATAGTGTTATTTAAAAATAGACGTAGGTAAGTAGTATACGGGGTCGCTCACAGTGGGCCTCATACGAAGGCTCAGAGCCGAAAAAAGGGCGATGGAAAGCCCCGAGTCCAAGCCCGGAGTTTCTCTGCCGATCGAATCAGAAATGAGGAGATCCGCAGAAGAACCAAAGTCACCGACATAGCACTTCGAGTCGCTAAAATTAAGTGGCAGTGGGCAGGGCACATTGCTCGTAGAGCCAATGGCCGATGGGGCAGTAAGGTTCTGGAGTGGCGGCCACGTACCGTAAGACGTAGGGTAGGGAGGCCCCCATCAAGGTGGATTGATGACCTGGTGAAGGTTGCGGGAAGCCGATAGATGCGAGCAGCACAAGACCGGTCATTGTGGAAAGCCTTGGGGGAGGTCTTTGTTTAGCAGTAAACCTCTATAGGCTGAAGAAGAAGAAGTAGTAGGTAGATATTTGTAACGTAAAATATTTGATAAGACACGAATACATAGTTGCCCGTGACTATATAATATCTGCCGTGCTGGTCGATCGACCAGGTTAAGCGACGCTTGCCGCCGCTAGTCGTTGGATGGGTGACCATATTTACATACTGGGAGTCTTCCATGCCTCGGAAAGTGCGTTAAGCTGTTGTCCCGATTGTCATTCGTGGATCTTTGACAGTGGTTGATGGTTAATTGGGAAAATTTGACAGTTTCAGGACGCTTGACCTGCTGACAGACCAATTCCTCAGAAAGGCTATAAGGTTTATTTATTATCACGCTAAGAGCCGTTTGAGAAACCGAGCAAAAAGACACAGAATCGATTTCGAACACTTTATTGATACTTGGGTATATTTTTTTAAATTTAACCTATTATTTGACCGCGATCTCGCCTATCATCATCATTATCAACATTTTTATGGTCCCACTGCTGGGCACAGGTCTCCTCTCATACAGAGAAGGATTCAGCGTAATCACCACGCTTGCTCAATGCAAGTTAGCGATTTCAGATTTAAAGTCCAGGTTTCCGCAAGATGTTTTCCTTCACCTTCAGTCATTGGTATCCAAGATATACTTAGAAAGTACATAAACCTTTAGAAAAGTTACGTTGGTACTTGCCTGACCTGGAATCGAACCCACGCACTCATACTTGAGAGGCTGGTGTTTTACCCACTAAGCCACCACGATACCGCCTATACTAGGTGCTAAATTAAATTACTGACTAAATATAAAAATATAGTAAAAAGATCTCTTTATATTTTGTTCACTTAGGCATAGAAATACACATGGATATTCTGGGTACAATTATTTATATTCGCTACTCGACCGATTCGAGTACAAACGCATTTTACTGTCCCCTTTGGAACCCTACAGACTACCTATTATAATTAGACCCGTGTCAGAATTCGGAACTAACACAAAAATGTACTGATTTTGACGTAAGAGTTACTTTATTCTTGAAAAGCAGCGCCATTGTCAAATGTCAAGTTATTTTGGTCAGTGTTGTTTTAAGCATTGGGGTGGACTTTCCTTATAAAACCTTTTAAGCTTTTAGCGCTTTTCCTATTGTATGATAATATATATTTATATGTTAGAGTTATGTTTAACCGGATTTGTCTGCCTTGGGGTTACAATACTTATATGAACTTTGAGAATAAAGGATTATAGCAGATCTGGCTATTTTCACCTTTTCTTTTGAAGTGAATAACCGGTAATCTTTGGAATTTATCTGCACTGCCTTTGTTGGTAACATTCACTTGTTTCACAACCTTTACCTTTTGCCTTTTTCTAACTAAGCTGAGGTTGGCCTCCAGTCTGACTGGATACACTTAAATAGACAGTATTTTACGCGGAGCGATGGACTATTTGACCGCCAAGACTGTCAGAATTTCGGGCTTTGATCTTTCTAGAAGAGATGTAGATGTTTGTTGGTATTCTTCTCCTTAGCGATGGCACATCATTATCATCATAATCTAAGCGTTAATCCCAGTCACATCCGCAGCTTCCTTAGCGATGGCATCTACCGTAAAATCGGGACTAATTTGCAAAAAATCTGGAATGGCAGTCGTTACGGGTTGTTGGAGCCCTCAAAAGTCCAACAACTGCTTCGATATCGCCTTCAGGTTGTGGAGGTCAGACGGCATTCCCTTCACGGAAAATATTGAAGTTTAGCCAATATCAGCAGTTAGACTGGTAAAGCGGACTCCAGACTACAAAGCTGAAAAAGCTTCGGATGCGACTGGGATTAACGCTGAGATGATGATGATGACATAATTATAATAAAGTTCGACCTCGCTCAACTTTTTTTTTTTTAATCATTAATAAACCAGCGCTTGACCGCAATCCCGCCTGATGGTAAGCAGCGATGCGATCGTTGATAGTAAGGCGTGCTAGTTTATTAAGAGCCTATTCACTCTAGCCTTGAAGACACTCAAATTGTAGTCCGACGGAAACACCGCCGCCGGCAAGTTGTTCCAGTCCCTTGATGTACGCGGTATAAAGGAGGAGGCGAAACGCTTCGTCCGGATCGTGGTAGTGATAACAACTTAAGGGTGGAAACTCGCCGTACGACGGGTGGTCCAATGGTGGAACGGAGATGGGGGAATTAAATCATGTTCCCTCGCACTCTCCCCAAAATGTTGGAACACCGAAAGGCTGGCTACTCTACGCCTGTGCTCTAGGCTTTGGAGACCGTCTCGAGTTAAATCAGGGTCACCAATTAGCCTCTTCGCACGCCTCTCCACTGAATCCAAAGTAGCCAGGTGACATTTCGCAGCACCAGCCCAAATGTGGCTGCAGTACTCCACCCACGAATGGTCCTGTGCTTTGTACAACATTAGAAGCTGCCCCGGTGTGAAGTACCTAGGTACTAGGTACTAGGTAGCAGTGGCGAAGGGGGAAATTTTGACAAAGGGAAGCCGGTCCAAAAAAATAAACACTTAAACACTTACCTACTGCAGGATATCTTGGAGGAGGTCTTCAGATAAGAATAGTATTAAAAGCCCCACCTTCACCATACAAAAAGGACTGATGATTTGATAACAGTGTCTTTCAAGTATGATAAAAGCGGCAGCAAAAGAAAAAAAAAGCCTTTTTCGACGTGCATCTCCATACCACACATGCATGCTTGTTAGTAAGTACTAAGTTAAGTACCTATTGTTAGGGAATAAGAGTCAAGAAAAAATAAAATAAAAAATTACAAAAATAATAGTGTTAAAAACCGAACCACACAAACACCGATCCAAAACCAACAAAAATATTAAGCAAAAATAAAGCAAATTATACACAATCACAACGTTATTTATATTGTAATGCAATGCGTCTGTTTTTTTTTAACAAAATGAGCTAAAATGATGTTATAAAAATTCGGATTACTTTTCATTTTATTAAGCAAATTTTTTTTAATTGACATGATAGCCAAATCGGACAATCTCTGCTCTTTTTGGCAGTTTCGCACATATGTGTGAATGCGTTTTAAAGCAGAAAATGACCGCTCAGCTGAAGCTACTGAAATGGGGAGGGTCAGAATTAAACTGCAAAGAGTCGAAACTTGAGAAAATGCGTCTTTCAAAGACGTATTCTGGAGCTGTAAAAAAAGCTCATAGGTGTCCAATTTATTTAACGACGCTGACGTAAGACTTTAAGTTCATTCAGCAGGTAGTCAGTTGAGCACTCTATATGAATTAAAGCCATAATAACAAACAAAATACACAGTATTTAACCAAATCTGCGATTAAATTACGTTACAGAATCAGTCACAGTTTAAATACCACAAATATTAAAATATAAAAAAACGAAAAACACGAAAAACGAACACATGTCACATACTAACAATAATTTATTTTCAACCAAACGAAATGGAACACGAAAATATGCCAAAATAAAAAGAATATGACTTGCGAAGGATTTCATTATAACATTTCTTTGTCTCATTCTAATAGAGGAGAGGAGAGAACTGCAAGCCGGTCGGCCATCAGCCTATCTTTTCTCAAAAATTACGGACGTTTAGCGATCATTAGAAAGAGATGTCTGACACGCTCTGTCTCTTTTCGCCTCATATTAAAACGTTGGCCGAGATAAGCTGTAATTCGTCGAGTTACCTTTAATGTAATTTAGGTACGAAAAATTTAAGCGCTGATTAATTTACGACTATAAAATGAAATGTGATACTTAGGGTATTGCTAAGAATTACTATTGCTATTGTAAATCGCGCAGGCATTTGATTAATAATACTTTGTTAATGAAATAGAATGTAAATACTTTTGTATGAATATGGAACTGATTTTTGAAAGGTAACCCGGTGGGAATCGGCTTGTATGGACTCTTCGCCACTGCTAGGTAGGTACCTAGGTACACTAGTGTACAAAGTGTGTAGTAGTCTTCTTTCCTTCCGTCATTTTTTTGAGTGAATAAGCTCTTAATAAACTAGCGCGCTTTACCATCAACGATTGCATCACTGCTTACCATCAGGCGGGGGACTGCCGTCAAGCACTAGTATACGATTTAAAAAAAAGAGAAAGACTACCTCGTCGGTCTAGCTGTCGCAAGGCGCGTGAAGTTCTAGGGTCAAAGAACTGCTAGTTATATTAAGTATTAAAGTATGTTTGTTACTTACGCAAAAATGGTTGAACAGTTTTAAATAAAATTGTACAAGTGTACGCCATAATCTGGATTAGGACATCAATTTCTTTTATGTTGCCAGCTGTGGAGTAAATTCCTGACGAACATGAGGGCGAAGCCGGAAAATAAAAATTTAAACCTTCCAAAAAAAAAAAAGAGAATAAAGTAGAAACCCTATACTACCCATCTTTCGATATCATTAAAATAAACTGCCTATATATCATTCTAGAAATATTATATATTTTTCCCGAACTCTAATATCCGATGACATTTCAAGTTTATTATTACCCGAAACTTGAGACCCGTCTACCTGTGTTGTTAACATTCCGTGTAAACAAAGCTTTAGTTTGAACGGGAACTATCGATCGTCAGTTGATTTTATTCTTGAACTATTTTTTCGCCTGATGGTAAGCAGTGATGCAATCGTTGATGGTAAAGCGAGCTAGTTTATTAAGCCTAATCGCTCAAAAAAACAAAAACTGAGTGAATAGGAAGGAAGACGGCAGTTGAGCGAGGTGAAGCAATGTGAAACCCAATAACACGATCAACGATGTTGCGCCAGAGGGAGATTGATCTGGAGACCTCCGCGACCAACCTCCCGATACAACGTTCGGCGCATCGTACCCAGCACACATGCAACACAACTGCTAAGACCCGTCCTCCGTACGGCTTCACTAGACATCATTACGGAACACGACAAGACTTGGTCTGGTGGGTGGTAATAATGCCTATGACTTCATTCGCGTGACGACACGATTTGTGCAGTGTATAAGTATATCTTGGACACCAATGACTGAAGGTGAAGGAAAAACATCTTGAGGAAACCTGGACTTTAAGTCTGAAATCGCCAACCCGCATTGAGCAAGCGTGGTGATTACGCTCAGTCCTTCTCTGTGTGAGAGGAGACCTGTGCCCAGCAGTGGGACAATAAAAAAGTTGATGATAATGGTGATGATTAGCGATCGACTGTTGAGTCTCGTGTCGCAGGTTCGATTCTCGCACAGAACAAATATTTGTATGGCCTTACAGGTAGTTGTTGCGGGTTTGGCTGTTTGTGTATGTGAGTTTAAGTGTTTATAAACGCAACCACGATACAGGAGTAATTCCTAGTGTAGGGCAAAGTTAAAAAAAAAACTTGAACTAACAGTGCCTCTGTCTTCGTTCGCGTGACATTAATACATTTTTCTTTACTCAAATAACCCTAAGTTATATTTTATAATATTACCTATCTGCCAGTGAAAGTCTCGTCGAAATCGGTCCAGCCGTTTCGAAGCTTAGCAGGAACAAACACACGGACAGATGGCTACAAATTTCAATTTTGGTTATAAATTCGATTATCAGCAGCTAAAGGTGAAGCTACCCGAAGCTATCAAATTATCCCCACCATCCATAAAATAAAAAGTACCAAAATAATTTATTACAGACTTCGAATTTATTACAGAAATAATTTATTACTCTACTTACAGAGATTGTTAGTAACAATCTGTGCTTATTTGTTACTAGCTGCGCCGAGCGATTTCACTCCGCTCTTATTGGTCGCAGCGTGATTTTATATAGCCTAAAGCCTTCCTAGATTAATGGGCTATCCAACGCAAGAAGATTTTTTCAAATCGGACCCGTAGTTCCTGAGATTACCTAGTTCAAACAAACAAACTCTTCAGCTTTATATATTAGTAATAGATTTGAGTAGATAACTCTTAATTCTCTTTAACGTATTAAAACGTAATGCCACTTCCACCGGGTGCTTTTCCAACAATCATTTTCAAGATGCCATTCCGACTGTTACATAAACGTAGTAGTAAGTTAAAAAAACTTCAAATCTTCAGCGATAAAGTAGACAATTTATTAAAGGTATTTGACAGATTACAGTAGCTTGAAGTTTTTGTTTTGGCACCAACTTTAGTTAGACACATATGCAAGGACTCTATTTACCTGCATATGGGTCACACGCGACAGCTGCATGTGTATACATGTCTTAGGCCGCTGCCTCGAGTCTTGCGGGCAGCGGGGCGGCGGCGGCGGCAGCGCGGGTGCCGAGCGGGCATCGAAGACCCGTTCTCGAAACTAGCGGGTAGATCGCGTGTCACTATAGCCGCGTAGTGTTGTGTTCACGATTGTGTCGACGAGATATTTGATTTTATTCGCGAAAGAAATGTCTGAACAATGGCGGCAACATCTTTTTGAATCAAATTTATTCCTAACGCTCGATCACCGCTCGCTGCCCGCCCGCTGCCCGCAAGATTCGAGCGCGTGAAGTACACCGCTCGCTGCCCGCCACCGCCCCGCTGCCGCGCCGCTGTTTTCGAGAACCAGTCCGTTTCATTTTACGCATAAGATCCTGCCGCTCACTCGCCGCCGCCGCCGCCGCCGTCCCGCTGCCTGCAAGATTCGAGGCAGCGGCCTTATAGATGTGGCGCAAATTCGTGGCAAGACGTCTCACACAGAATCTCTCGCTCTAGTCACTAGTGAGACCTACACAGAGCAGAGGACAAACAGTTCAAAGGTCATTCCCTTGTGTTACCTACTACTCAACAACATCAATTGCGTTATTTTCGTTGTTGAGCAGACACGTTTTTCAAACATATAGAGCAATGGAATGGCAATATGATTTATTGTGTCCTCATTGTGGATGAATAATGAGTCTTGGTGTCGTGGAAAATAATCAGAACAGGGCCTAATAGTACAGAAATTTTGATCTGCAGGAATGCATCGAAAAAGCGTGAGCACAACCGTGTGTGACCGCAATCCCGCCTGATGGTAGGCAGTGATGCAATCGTTGATGGTAAGGTGCGCTAGTTTTATTAAGCGCTATCACTTTAGCCTTGAAGACACTTTAATTTTAATCAGACGGAAACACCACCGCTGGCAAATTATTCCAATATATTGTCCCTTCTTTTATACCGCGTACATCGAGGATGTAAGCGGTATTATAAAAGAAGAGGCAAAACGGTTTGATCGTAGTGGTGGTAATATTATACTACGATGTGTTTTCGTCTTAATCCGATTGTTAAAGGCTATTAAAATATTATTTGCGGGAGTGATTTTAAGCTTGTTATAATTTTGGGGTGAGTTGTAATCCAAGCGGTCAGAATTTAAGCTGTTTTATAAACCGGTCAAGTGTAAGCCGTACTTACGCATTAGGGTATAAACAATGTTTCTTTTATTTAATCCTATTAATGTTCCGTACCACGAAATCGACGACGATCAACGACGATCGTATCGAGGGACTGCAACAATTTGCCAGCAGCGGTGTTTCCGTCGCACTACAATTTGAGTGTCTTCAAGGCTAGAGTGAATAGACTCTTAATAAACTAGCGCGCTTTACCATCAACGATCGCATCACTGCTTACCATCAGGCGTTATTGCGGTCAAGAGCTAGTTCATAATTTACAAAAAAAAATGTGTTTGAAAAAATAAATTGTCATTTAAACTCCGTTAAAGTCCACTGCTGGACCTTGGTGGTATGGCACTCGTTGATTGCAGCTGAAAATCAACGTCAGGTGGTACGGTACACCTTGTATTGTCATCTGACATTATGCTGAGCTGAGACTCTTTTTTACTTTTAGATGTATTTCTTTTGCCGTAATGTCAATAAGCCGTGGTGGCCTAGTGGTTAAAACACCAGCCTCTCAAGCATGAGTGTGCGGGTGCGATTCCAAGTCAGGCAAGTACCAATGTAACTTTTCTAAAGTTATATGTACTTTCTAAGTATATCTTGGATACCAATAACCGAAGGTGAAGGAAAACATCTTGAGGAAACCTGGACTTTAAGTCTGAAATCGCCAACCCGCATTGAGCAAGCGTGGTGATTACGCTCAATCCTTCTCTGTATGAGAGGAGCCCTGGGCCCAGCAGTGGGACGATAAAAGGTTGATGATGATGATGAATGTCAATAAACGAATCTTTTTCTTTCTTTCTTTCTTTTCTTTCTCTTTCATATTGACGTAGGACAGATACAAGACTTGTCTAGTTTTATATTTGTCCACAGCTGTCTTATTCTCTTGAAGATAACTGCAGATCCGAACAATATTTCATCCGATTACTCAATGCTCAAGAATTTCTCACAATACAACCGAATCATAAAGTAAATCCTACAATTAAGTTGTATCGGCGATAGTATTTTGTTTTAATCGAAACTCGACAGTACTGTTTGTCTTAATTGACATTTTAATTGTATATATATACGGACAAATATATATACACGGACAAATCACACAGATTGAGCTAGCCCCAAAGTAAGTTCAAGATTTGTGTTATGGGATACTAACTCAACGATACTATATTTTATAATAGATACATATATAGATAAACATCCAAGACCCAGGCCAATCAGGAAAAGATCGTTTCCCATCATGACCTGGCCGGGGATTGAACCTGGGGCCTCCACGTCGCAGGCAGGCGTGTTGACCGCAGCGCACCGGAGGACGACATATTAACACTTTGTTGTCATAATTACTTTTCCCCGGGGAACATTTGCTAAATTGCTTTTAGAAAAACTTTGTTAAGTTAAAAAAATTGGATTGTTTAGTTAAAGTAAAAAAGGAAAATTGCTGAAAGATAATTGCTTCTATTCAGAAACCTGAATAGCTGATTATACCTTGTTTAAATTTAACGAAAGACGCATTTTTTCCTCGTCTCATTTTTCTACATTCGTGTCACCCCGGGTAATTGCTTTATTTTATCACGGACACAGAGTGTCAAGATCTAAAAATGTCTTTGAAACTTTGTGCTCTGTCATATACAAATAATGTACTGAGTATCCTAATGTTGCGTTTGTTGAGTTCGTACATTCGTCTTTTTTTATATAAAGCGTGCTATATACTAACGTTAAAAGAAAAAAGAAATAGAATCACCATCTGCTTGACCTTTTCCCAAAGATTTTGGGGTTAACTTGCAGTCTAACCAGATTTAGCTATGTAAATAATATTATTTAACATTCACAACCTAGACAAAATTAAAATCAAAAGTTATTCAAATTACGTTGAAAATCATCACTTTTTGAACATCAATATAATATAAGACGGTCCCAAAACGCCCGCCCTGAGGCATTCCACGAAGCACAGCCAAACGAAGCACAGCTAGAGGAAGCGCATCTAACGTATTCCACTAAGCACATCCGTAGCTGGGCTTCAAATAATAATATTAAAATAATTAATTTTCTATTCCACGAAGCACACCTATGAAATATCACTCGCATAGTGCGGGGACAATGAAATAAAAATATCGATAGAAGAAAATATTTATTATTTAAAAGACGAACTTAAATTTCTAACATCTTTCAGTTTCATTATAATAATGTGTGTGTGTGTGTGTGTGTGTGGTCATATTGACATTCTTACTATTTAAAATCACAGATTGTTTCCTAATTTCAATAAAAACTTGGAAAAATATCAAAAACATTTTAAATATTGTTTTACATAGAGATCTATGTTTAAATTTCTTATAACTACCTATTAATGAATAATAAAAATACTCCACTTTAACATTAAAAATCACAGTTTGTTTTACCGCACACACAAACACACACACACCCCCACACACACACACACTCACACACACACACACACACACACACACACACACACACACACACACACACACACACACACACACACACACACACACACACACACACACACACACACATACACACACATACACACACACCCACACACATTATTATAATGAAACTGAAAGATGTTAGAAATTTAAGTTCGTCTTTTAAATAATAAATATTTTCTTCTATCGATATTTTTATTTCATTGTCCCCGCACTATGCGAGTGATATTTCATAGGTGTGCTTCGTGGAATATAAAATTAATTATTTTAATATTATTATTTGAAGCCCAGCTACGGGTGTGCTTAGTGGAATACGTTAGATGCGCTTCCTCTGGCTGTGCTTCGTTTGGCTGTGCTTCGTGGAATGCCTCCCCGCCCTTCGCCACTTCCTAGTGCTTTCGCTGGGAAGAAGTGGCGGAACAAACTCCCCAGTAGCACAGCTGTCTGTTCATTTAATAAACACATGACTGTTAACAATACTATATATGTATGTAAAGTAACAAGAAAAACCAAGATTTTCGGATATCATCTTACCAGTAACAACTGTTAAAGTTCAACGAAATAACATTCGGTACAAATTCCATATTCTGTCTCATATATTCCAGTAGGTATTTGTTGTTGTAGCAGTTGGTACAAGCTCTTGCCACAGGATGCTAAAGATCGTGCGAAATGGAGGAGACTGTGCAGGAAAGCGGACCCCTTTCCATCCATTATCAGAGATCACTATCAGACGACCGTACTAATTTACCCAAATAAAATACTGTATTAAAAACACCAACACAACAACATTTTTATTTATGTATGCATACACACGTTACGTAGTGGTGTAAAACTGATTTACATCCGTCACCTAACATCAGGCTCAGTTGAAAACCAGCGTCAGGTACAAGTAGTCTGGTATTTTTGCTGAACTGGACCCTATTTAGTGCAGCCGCGAGGCACACTTTTCTGCTATATTTAAATCTTGGTTTTTACTGTTTAATTTTTTTTTTTTAATTTTTACTGCCTGATGTATGTTTATGCTAGATGTGGGTCTTTAAGTCTGTGCTGAATAAATTTATTTTCTTTCTTTCAACACAGCGCAATGGATAAGCTCGCGGGTTCGATTCCCGCACAGAACTCTGACCCATCAGAGTTTTGGTAGAATGATATTTTACAAAAATAAATCATAGCTCCCATCACCCTTTAGCAAAATTTCTCCACATTTTAATTTCGGTCATTAAGCCATGAGGGTTTGAAATTTCGCGGAGAAATAATTCAAATTTAATAACAGCCAAACTCCGAGTCTCATTCTTTAGTAAATGTGGTCCGTTTTATGCATTTCAAGTCAAATATTTGAACAAAGTCAAGAGGTCCCCTTGAAGTTTATGTTCTTATGCCCCGTTTAGTTAGCTAAGCATGTTACTTGCGCGAGTTGAGCGAAGTCGTAAGTCAAATTTGTTTCAGGTCGGCCACTAAAATGCACATTTGGACATCATTTTTGACAAGAAAATGGAATTAGTTTGATAGGAGCGTCTTCCCAAAAGATTTTGTATGGAGAAGAATGATCAAGAAACTTCAGTTGAATAATGCTTAAATGTGTAACGAAGCTTGTTTGAAATTTATAATGATTTTTAATAGTGGGTGTACAGACAATAACTGCTTTGGTAAGAGATTCGGTTCTTACCAATTTTTACGCGTGGGTGGATATTGTTGATCAATTTCATTATACTACATAGTTAGTATTGTTATTATAAGACTAGTAAGGAGGTCACGGTGTACACAGCAAGCTATATATTTCCAGTGTTTACAAACCTCGCATTGTAGAGGTTTCTCGTATGATCAGAAGTCAGCCTAATCTAGTCACGGATAGCTTGACGTATAGCAATGCCTCTATCGACTAAACACTCCTCTAGAAATATAATGGCTGATCGTAAGCCAATTTTAATTAAATTAAATTACATATATCTAAGCTTCAAAAATTACATTCGCAGAGTTCAATCGATTAAGGTTAAGCAATGCTTGCCGCGCTTGCTTCATTTCCCATCTAAGAACTTACCGCGGCAATTATTTTCAGCAAAAAGGACAGAAAATAAATGTTACTATAGTCCTGTCAAATTAAGAGACTCCATTGATAAGTTTAGATGTGTTAAAAAATTTGTTACAAAAATACGTCAATTTAAATTAAACGCTGACTTATTTGACAGGAATAAACTAACAGTTATCTTCTAGTCTACCTCTTTTTTTTTGCCCTTTCCGAAGTCCTGGTGTGGGCGCCGAGGTCTGTCAAACTCTTACTGACTAAAAACCACCCCGGTGTTCCATCTCACACCTACCTACGCCGAGGGTTGGGGGAACGAATACTGCTTCCGCAACCCCCGATTGGTGCCGGCCCGCCACTGTGAGCGTCCTCGGGTCAGGGGGGAGTGAGAATATTTGACTCTCCCCGCCATGTCTAATAGTGTCGCGCGTGGAACACTTCGCGCCACCAGATCGGGTTCTGATGTTTGTTTGGGGGGCTACAGACATCCCCGGGACTTTCACGTTTATATTATTTTTAGCATAGGAATTAGGATAGGATAGTAGGAGAGCATACTAGTGTGTAGTCATGAGGAACAGGGAGTAAAGTTCACTCATCCTCCATATAAAAGGGAGAATCTTTCGACCAGATGGGTGTTGAGTCTGGCGTGGACTTGCCCAACGGTTGAAGTTGGAAAGTTGTTTGTACGCTAATTGCACGGTAAACTCTGCTTGCGAGATGTAGAATTCGTGTGACGTCAGTATGACGCTTTGTTCGCAGGCGTGACGTTTGTAGATACCAAATCAAATATCAAATCAAAGTATCCAATATTAACATTAACAAGAAATCATTACATATTTGCAAATATCTTCAAAATAAATTCACCCAAACTAAAATATCAGCCTTATTAAACGAAGCTTGAAGCTTTTCGGAAATTCTGCTGGCTCCTGAGAAACGTAAACCCGGATTACACTTTGATTTAAGCTTCAGTTACTGCCCATGCACTAATTAGGACGCTAATGATCAGTATATGTAGGTATGTATATTATAAATAGAATCGAATAGATGAATGGAATATTTACTAAGTACACCATATAAATTACAGATTATAGAAGAATATGAAGAGTTTACAAAGGATGTCACAATAGGCGGTCTTGTCGCTAAGAGCGGTCTTTTACAGACAGACTTTGGATGGAATACCAAGGAGAAGGAGAGACAAATAGTGATGACCACTGAAATGATGATGTTGATGATGAAAGTTGGCCTTTTAGTAAAAGGCCAACTATTTATTGTTTTCTGTTTAGCCATAAATTTGATGTGCATTTTGTATGTTGCCTGTCATCCATACTAATATTATAAATGCGAAAGTAACTCTGTCTGTCTGTCTGTTACGCTTTCCCGCTTAAACCTCAACTGATTTTGATTAAATTTGGCACAGACAATCTTTAGATCCTGAGAAAGAACATAGGCTACCTTTTATCCCGGAAAATTTTGATGTTCCCGAGGGAAATCTAAAAAGCGCGACATAACCGAACTCCGTGCGGGAAAAGCCACGGGCGGAAAGCTAGTCCTCTATAAAAAACTATTGTACTCCTCCCAGTCTGGACCTAGCGTAGTCCAGTCCTGTCTGTAGGCCTCAAGCTTCCCCTGGGTCTGCTTGTATGTCGCTAGACGTTTTCTGGGACACACATGGTAGTGTTGGCCCATGACTCATTCGACTAGCGACAAACGTGTCTGAATAATAAACGCACTTTTAAATCCGAAGCGGATTACCTCATTATAAAGCAAGAATGCAATACTGACATAGCCGTGACTAGATGACACAGGCGCCACACCTTTTTAGACGAACTGAAGGTTACTGATAGAGCCGAAACATTATATGTCAGATGAATGTGTTTTAAAACTACATCCTGCGTGGTGTAGCGAACGCGGCCGTTGCGCAAGGAAGCGCGGGTTCGATCCCCGCGCAGTGCAAATATTTGTATGCATGGATATGAATATCTTCACTGGTCTGGTCGTGAAAGCACGTTGAGCCGTTCGTCCCGGTTGCCACACGAACATCTAATGGCAGTTGTTACGGATTGTTGGAGCCCTCAAAAGAAAAAATCGCGACTAATTTGCAAAAAATGTGGAATGGCAGTCGTTACGGGTTGTTGGAGCCCTCAAAAGTCCAGCAACTGCTTCGATATCGCCTTCGGTTTGTGAAAGTCGGACGGCAGTCGCTTCACAGAAAATATCCAACTTTAGCCAAAATCAGCAGTTAGACTGGTAAAGCGGAACCCAGACTCCAAAGCTGAAAAAGCTTCGGATGCGACTGGGATTAACGATGGGGTGATATTTCTTAGTAAGGTTCCAGACCCAACGAGTACAAACCACTCCACTGTCCGTCTGTCTGCCTGTCAGTTAATCTGTCTTCAGGCTGCAATCTCAAAAGCCGTGATAACTGGACAGTTGTAAGTTTGAAGCTTCCGTCGACTGGGACCGCAATTAACTCAGACCGCGGTCCCAGTCGCCGGATTCATAAAAGTTAAATAATTTTCTTCCGGCGACTGGGACCACTCATAAATGATAACTGAAATCAAATAATGTACAGTCAAACGACAAAGTAATAATTGAGTAAAAATATTTTTTTAACCGACTCCAAAAAAAGGAGGAGGTTCTCAATTCTTCGTAATCTTTTTGTTTACATAATTATGTTCACCGATCAGTCTAAGACCGATGTGCAGAATTCTCTTTTTTTTCGAAAGTGTATACTTTCCAGGTGGTCCCATAGTCACCAGGTCAGGATCTGATGATGGAAGACCAGGGAAATCAAGGTGACCTTTCAAAAATCGTAGAGGCGACTAGTACATTCTGTACCTTTGATTATGAAATTAAAGGATTTAAGTTATTTGTATGAAAGATTACGCGGTAATAAGCGGTTTACGATTTACGAGGTATTAAAAAAATATACTTACTATATCTCTTTCAAAACAATTTTCGTTGGTAGTTTTTAGAGTAATGTACATTATATGCTTTTTTAGATTTTTCATTTTCTTATTTTAAAAGTTAGACGGGGGGTGGGGGGGGCAACTTTTTTCCACTTTGGAAGCGTCTGTTACGCAATCTATTCGGTTTAGAAAAAAAATATTTTAAAAAAGTCGATATCATTTTTGAAGACCTATCCATAGATACTCCATACGTATGTGTTTGACGAAAAAAAAAAAATTTTGAGTTTCAGTTCTAAGTATGGGGACCCCCAATATTTATTATTATTTTTGCATCAAAACCTTAATGCGGTTCACAGAATACATCCACCTACTAAGTTTCAAAAATACCTATTATAGCTCTTATAGTTTCGGAAAAAATGGCTGTGACATACGGACGGGCAGACAGACAGACCGACATGACGAATCTATAAGGGGTTCCGTTTTTGCCATTTGGCTACGGAACCCTAAAAATGGCCGTAATGGCTTCACACAAAATCAGTATTAACTGTGTTAAAATTTAAAAATAATGTTATATTTTTATAACATCCTTCTTTTTTTTTCTAAAGTGTCCGGTCAAATATAGCCCTAAAGCAATAGTATTCGTCGATACTCGATACGAACTACGTAAATATTTTGTATGAATCATTTTACGAGTTAGAAAGAAATAGTAATATACTATCAGACAATGCTATTGCCTTTGTGTGTGTTTACCTGCATGTGTGAATTATATAAAAACGGGCTGATCAATTTATAAGCGCATAGGATAAAATCATGAACATCATCTAGAACGAGTCAATGATATTCATATTCATATCAATAATTTATATGCTTATTCGTTTGACTGTACCGATTTAGGCTTGTATAGTAGACTTTTTTTAAGTTACCTGTGAGTGGTCCCAGTCGCCGGAAGAAAATTATTTAATTTTTATGAATCCGGTGACTGGGACCGCGGTCCGAGTTAATTGCGGTCCCAGTCGACAGAAGCCTCGTAATTTTTAAAGGTGATATATTTCATTAAATAGCTGTTTTGATTAAATATTCTCACCTAGCAGCTATTGCTAATTATTAATAGAATATAAGTAATTCTCGTTTACTAAAATTTTCGTATGCCCACAGGCACAATGTAGCGAACTTCCTGTAACCCTTAATACCTTTTGTATTGTACACCTGTATTGACGAATAAAAAGATTTGTATTTGTATTAATAGCCGGGTTGGTTGTTCAGGTTAAGTTACGCTTGCCGAGGTTGATCCATGGATGGGTGACATTTTTACATTCCAAGACCCTTCCCTGCCTTGGAAAGCTCGTTCACCCGTTCGTCCCGGCAGTCATTTGACCTTAGACTTGGGTAGATGACATACATGAGCGATTGTCATCAAATTATGAACGCACAGGCGAAGTCGCAAGCAAAAACTAGTTAGGTACTAATAAAACACGCTGAAATTAGCAAAAGATTGTACAATCACTACTAAAAGATCAACCGCTAATCCAATTAGCATTATTACCCAATAGTTGTACACTTTCACCTCGGCTTGTGTCGAAACGTTGATAATTACTAAATTATATCTAATGTTGTTAACATTTAAAACATAAGATCTAGGACTCACCTGTTTTATAACCACATAGTTACGAGAACGGTTTGACAGAAGGCCGTCCGGTTAGATGTAAAGTGTTTGGTGAAATAAGGTGCGTTGGGGTAAGATCGGCACTAGGGTAAGAACGTAGAAATCAAATATCCTATTTATTTATCTAAATGTAGCTAGCATTAAAAAATAAAGCCAAATAAATGGGATATTTTATTTCTACGTTCTTACCCCAGTGCTGATCTTACCCCAACGCACTTTAACGTACGGAGGACGGGTCTGAGCAGTAGGCCCAGTATGAGTTTTCATTAAGAACCTCGATCGTCGATATCGAGCACGTTTGACTCATCGATTGGCCCGCTTCAAGGTTGTAAGAACTCTCAACCAATGAGAACGCCAAACGCGCTCGATATCGACGATCGAGTCTCGTAATGAAAACTCATACTAGGTATACTGTTGTGTTGCGTTGTGTACCGAGTACGATGCGCCAAATGTTGTTGTGTCGGGAGTTTGGTCGTGGAGGCTCTCCAGATCAATCTCCCTCTGGCGCAGTATCAATGGTCGTGTTGTTGGATTAAACATTGCATCACCACGTTCAACTGCCCTCTTCCTCCTATTAATTCAGGTATTTTCGGGTGAATAGGCTCTTAATAAACTGTACCATCACCGATTGCTTTACAGCTTACTTTTTTTTTCGTGGCAGACTTTTACTAACTAAAACCCATCCATGTTTCTTCAATTGCCTGTGGTCATTCGCGCCAGGGGCACGGTTTCTTTTCTCTAACCCACACTAACCCGCCACCCTGGCCCACTGCTTACCATTAGGCGGGATTGCGGTCAAGTCAACTAGTTTTATTTAAAAAATCTCAGAACTAACGAGCGCGAAACCAGCAAATGTTAGAATGCAGATTTGTTGGTTTCGTAATGGCGGCCACGGAACAGTACTATACGCATAAAAGTCCTGTATCTTGTATCAGTGCAGTATTTGCATGGGTAACACAATAACAGTATGAACGATTTTAATTTTGACTGTTCAACAACATTCAATGCGTTATTTCTGTTGTTAAGGCTGATTTCGAACCTGAATTGGCTTGCTACCTTTTTGGCTGCCCATAAAGATCAATGGCATGCAAACATCAGCATTCCTCCTGACTGTACATTCAAAATAACATCATGAATTTTGGTGGAGTATCTTTAGCCGCTTGCAGACGTGCACAACCTGCGTCAGGACACGTGGCCCTGACCGAAAATTCGTAAGACAGAGAAAGAGTAGGGTAGTCCGCCGGCGCGGCGTAATGTATGCTTGCTCCTGCCATTCCGTTTAAGCGGCGCAAGACGCTTACACGTCTGCGTGTTTGTTTCCACCATCTCTATATATCATGTGAAAATAGTAATATAAAGTAATTTAGAAATCCGTGCGAAATTATTTCTTAAACATACCAATGTATTCAAAAATACATAACGTTAAAGTTCAAGCTGCCGGCACTCCCAGAGTGCAATCCGTTGATTATTTTTGACCCAATCTGTAACACTTGAGGCTTAGTGATAATGGCCGTGACTTGCGAGTTAAAGGTCATGGGTTCGTACTCAAGCAGGAATTATTTCATCACCACTGTGAAGGTAACCATGGTGAGGAAACCTTCACGTCTTAGCAAAAACGCGTTTATTAACTGGGCTAGGGGAATCAGCAAACGGAGAAGTCTCCCGCTCTAGGCGAAGCGGAAAGGCGTGTCAGACTTGTACTGACTAAAACCTACACGTGTTCTTTATTAGTGTAAGCACCAGAGGCCTCGGTATCTCATTCAAATAACCCTCGTCTTGGCAGGCATCGGTCTTAGTGGACCACGTCACGATATGGTGACATCTCTTTGAGGCGCACTGGGAACACAATGCGCCGTAGGCTTACCGGGCGGCAAGCTATCCATTGCAAGCCAGACTACGGTGGAATTGATAACGGACTTTTGGTGACCGGGAGTAAAACTTACTGACCGTTCCAAACAAGATATGGTTTGGTGAATAAGAAAAAACGTTTAAGTACAGCAAGCGAGTAACTATACTGTCTTCAGTCTAAACGCAGCATCCAGGTTAAATAACCAAGTGTCCCGTGATAGAGGGTAGTTTGGACGAATTTGAACTTTGCCCGGTAATAGCCGAGGACTATCTTTAGCTATTTCCTCTTAAGGAGTTTTCGAGGGGTGGCCTGATGAAAATTGTTAGGGGGTAGTCCTCAGCCATTTCGGCGCCAGTGGCGCGGATGTTTTAAGAAATATGCGCACTTTGTTAAAGGCGAAGTCTTATAATTACTTTGACTGAATTGAACTTTGACTTAGTAATTATGGTGAGTGATTGTGGAGTTATTTTCGGTAAAGAATTACTTGGAAGTTGATTTTGTTTTTGCTTTTTACTGGTTTGGTCTCTACAGGTTATATTAAAAAGGTCTATTCATATTTAAGTGCATAGTGCAGTGCAGACCATCAAACTAAAGAACATTCTCCCTGGGATCAACATCGTAATAGCGAAGAACATGTCAACTGTCTCATGCAAAAACTTTAATACTTACTCAACCCAAATGGCCTCTATGTTTGGATCACGAATAATTTTTAACAGCCTTTCTGACACATGCTGTATTCAAATAGGTAGTATTTCTATTTGTTTGTCATAATTTTAAGAACGTTTACAGTCTAATCTGTCAAAAATACTCCATTTTTGACATTTGTCTGTCACTAAGATGAGACTTCGCCAGGCCGGTCATTGTAGAAAGCCTTAGGGGAGGCCTTTTGTCCAGTAGTGGACCTCTATACGCTGAAGGAGAAGAATAGATAAGACTGACTTGATTTGAATGTTGTTAATTACGGGAACTGAACTTCTTATATATAAATGTAAATGAGGCAAAAGAAGTATGCAAAGATCGTATCAGGTGGCTTTCTGTAGTTTCTGATCACTTTCCACGCCCATATTAAGAAGAAGACGTATTGTTTATAGATGTATGTATGTATGTATAAAATAACTTTATTGATACAGAAAACCTCAATAACAAATGAGTACATTCCATATAGGCCTATTTCTGGAAATTATGAAGTTTGTACAATTAGTGAAAAACCTTGCCTCCTAAACTAGCTAACTAAACTAATTTATTATTTACTTGTTGAAAAACAATAACAATCATATTCCGATCGAAGCATTAATACATTTCAATATTTTATTTTTAGCCTCTAATGAAGGGTATGGCCAAATCAAACGGCTTTACGACTTAATATAATCCATACTAATATTATAAATGCGAAAGTATCTCTGTCTGTCTGTCTGTTACGCTTTCCCGCTTAAACCTCTCAACCGATTTTGATGAAATTTGGCACAGACAATCATTAGACCCTGAGAAAGAACATAGGCTACCTTTTATCCCGGAAAAAATTGATGTTCCCGAGGGAAATCTAAAAAGCGCGATATAACTGAATTCCACGCGGGCGAAGCCGCGGGCGGAAAGCTAGTTTTTATATATTATTTTTATAATAATCAACCAATTCCGTAAATTTGGAGGAATGTCCATATTAGCTAGCATCCTAGCTGCCGCCAGCGACTTCGTTCGCGTGGAGTTAGTTATGCTCCGCTCCCATTAGTCGCAGCGTGATGTTATATAGCCTAAAGCCTTCCTGGATTAATGGACTATCCAACGCAAAAAGAATTTTTCAAATCGGACCAGTAGTTCCCGAGATTAGCGCGAACAAACAAACAAACAAACATACAAACAAACTCTTCAGCTTTATATATTAGTATAGATACGTTTCACGTCTCACGATCAATGACCCCAATTCACTCTACCTATTCCGACCTATGGTGATGTAGTGTGGTGTGTTGTGGTATTTTGTGATGTGGTGTATTGAAGTCTGGTGTGGTGCAGAGGGACGGAGGTGTTTGTACGTAATATTGTATGTTGTGTATATTTATGAATGTTATTTACATGGGCGACCCCGTTGCGTGTCGCGGGTTCGATTCCCGCACAAAACATATATTTGTGTGACCTTCAAGTAGTAGTTCCGGGCCTGGCTGTTTTTGAATGTAAGTTTAAATGTTTATAAAGACACCCACGATACAGGACTGATTCCTAGTGTGGCGCAACTTTTTTTTTTAAAGAAGAAATGTAAGAAATTTGGAGTTCCAATATTGAACATTAGTAACTTTTCGTTGTAAAGGTACTTTAGTCCTTCCTTCCTTATTTACTAAATTTACTAAACAATTATTTTCTATTTTCATGTCTTTCAAAAGGAATCAAAGGTAAGTAATTATCTTTGCGGCTATTAATTAAATGGAGTGTCACAGGGAATTAGTTTGCCCTTCTGTTAATTTCATCGATTAAGTATTCTATTTGTGGCTATTAAGTATAACTATTTGTGGCTTATAATAGAATAGAATCTATACTAATATTATAAATGCGAAAGTAACTCTGTCTGTCTGTCTGTTACGCTTTCCTGCCTAAACCACTCAACCGATTTTGATGAAATTTGGCAGAGACAATCTTTAAACCCTGAGAAAGAACATAGGCTACCCTTTATCCCAGAAAAAAAATGATATTCCCGAGAAAAATCTAAAAAGCGCGATATAACCGAACTCCACGCGGTCGAAGCCGCGGGCGGAAAGCTAGTACTCTATATTAGGTACGGTCAGCAATAAAAGTCGATTAGCGCGAAATTATTGGATAGGTAATGTAATTCTTGGCATTTTATTATATAGGCTAAGAATTAAAAAAGGAAGATTCAGTGTTTTATTTTTTATTCAAATGTTACTTCATTTTCAATATTATATATGTATATTGAAGTAACATTTAAATTAAGAATAGGTCTATGGCAATAGGCAATCCAAAATCTACCACGCGGGTCTAGTGAAGGTACTTAGATGTCACATGTTTTCGAAGTTTTGAATCTAGAACATACCAGGGCCTGTAGCCAATGTAACATCGCTTCATAGCGAAGCGAAATCAAATACCAAACCAACCAATCGACGAACGACGGACCACGCGACGCGATAAATCACGTGGTCAATCGTTCCCGTCATTGGTTGGTTTGGTATTCGATTTCGCTTCGCTATGAAGCGGTGTTACATTGGCTACAGGCCCAGTTTCTTCACGATGTTTTATCGCTTATAGCGATCTTAATTAATCCACTGACTGAGTTGTTATTTTAATAGAAGTAGGTAATAATCCTACTTACTATATCCCACCAATATTATAAACGTAATTTTTTTATGGATGTTTTTTTTTATAATTATAAACTAGTGCATGACTGCAATCCCGCCTGACGGTAAGCAGTGATGCAATCGTTGGTGGTAAAGCGCGCTAGTTTATTAAGAGCCTATTCACTCTAGCTTTGAAGACACTTCACTTCAATTCTAGTCAGACGAAAAACCGCCGCTGGCAATTTTTTCCAGTCTCTCAATGTACGCGGTATAAAACACGACGCGAAAGGTTTCGGCCCGAACTGTAGTGATATCAACAACGTAAGATATTCAACAGGATACTCGCCGTACAACGAGTCGTCGGATGATAGAACGGAGATGGGGTAATTAAGTCATGCTAGTGTGTTTGTTACTCTTTTACGCAAAGACTACTGAACCGATAGGGATGAAATTTCGCACACTGATGGTTTGTACCCATGATTAACATATAGGATAGTTGTTATTTTGGATTTTTCCATGAGTTCGAAAGTTATGCGGGTGAAACCGTGGGGCGCGGACTGAGACACGAATCTCCTCTCAGTGAGGGGGTACACTTTAATCCACCAAGAAGACGTGAGATGTTGTGTCTTCGAATTTTGCCTTGCCTTGATTTTAGGACAAGACTGTTTCTTCACAATGTATTTCATTTCAGTTTTCCAGAGTAGCAGTGATTAAATAATTTTAGACAAATAAATCGCTCGTCTGAGAACCAACTTCATCTGTTTTTTCATAGGAATTACTTTAAATTCATTGAGTAGGTATTCATTATAACATTAATTATAATCTAGTTGAAAAGTTAAGCACGTTTTTTCTCTCCAATAAAAAATAACTATGGCCTCAATAGCAGAACAACCCTTCTTAAACTAAGAAATCCACCTTTGGTTGAGAAATCCTAGATAACATCTCAAACGTATTACGGGGATCCACTTAACCCTATCCCAATATTTACTAAACCCTTCATCAAAAGAAAAATCTGAGATTCTTGAGTTTTACCCCCACTGTAAGTGGGGTAAAAATCCGTAATTGACTGTTGTATGAATTGAGTTTTCGGTATTTCGATGAATGAAATCGGGCACATTTTTTATAAATAATTTTTTACCTGGAAAAACTGATTTAAAGCTATTAAAGGTATGCCTAATAAATGTATGGGTAAATTTACTTATTAAATATTGAAGCATTAAGCTGAAATAGGAGCGATTGGTCTCGTAAGGGGTTTTCTCAGTTTTTGTAACTTTTTTTGTATGTACAATATGTAAAGAAAACCCTGTCCGATCCGTGAAGTTATTGTTAGGTATCAATAACTGATTCTACTAATGCCCACAAAGCCAGGCTAAACTTTAAAAAAATCCCTCTAAAAAAATGAATAGGTATTATTTCGCAAAAGGAGGTGAATTAATACGTTTGAGGTAGGCAATACATGCGCGGGTGAAGAGGGCAGGGCACGCGGTCGCATCGCTATTCGCTCATAATAATGCCGTCAAAAACGGTGTTGTACCTTTTTTTAAAATTAACAAAATTTGGGGAAATTGGAATTAATTCACGGAAGAAAAATTATTCCATAATTCATTAGTATTGTTACTATGACGATTATGTAAAATTTCATATTTTATTTGGTCATATGTTTACCCAACCTTTATATTATGGATCGGACGGGGTTTTCTTTACATATTGCATATAACTTGTTTTTATTTTTAATTGTGTTGAACTTACTTTAATTTTATGATCTTCCTGTACGAGTCATAATAAATACCTTTTCTCTTTCTTTTCTTTTTCAATCGTCTGTAAATGGCGGAGTGCACATTGAATAAGTTTTGGTGAAATCATAAAATATACTCACTACTAATAATTGTATAGCAATAAAATGCAAATGACAAAAACCGCGTTGTCCTAGTTTAGATTTAGTGGGAGTGTTAATTCACCCCGACAAAAAATTACCACTTTAAATTATAACGAGTTTGACCCCCAATTCGGTAATGAGTGTGCTCTAGTAACTCTAACTAGTAGTTTCTATAGTAAACTGAAATGTATCTAAAAGAGGCAAGATGGAGAATTCTGCACAAACAACACCAAGTTTGTTTCTCTTTTCCATGTACGACATCCGTGCACGTCAGTTGGCTTTTGCAAATAACTTGGATTCTGACTTAAGATGTTCCTCTTATAAGGAGTTTTAAGAAGAAAATTTTATGTACGCTACTGTACAAGATTTTGTCTGCAGCTACGCCCGCCTAGTATTTTAAATCACTACATATTATAAAAGTCACTTTCTCTTTCCCTATGTCCCTTTGTATGATTAATTCTTTAAAACTCCGCCACGGATTTTAATGCAGGTTTTTTTTAAAGATAGAGTGATTAAAGAGGAAGGTTTATATATATAATAACATTCAGTGGAGAAATACTATTATTTTTGAGGTTTCTAATGTGATATCGTAAATAATTATTTGTTTGCGTGTTTGCATTGAAACGCAGGCTGCCCTACGAGATTTAACAAAATAATGTAGGTACACATTGAAAAGGTCTACAAAAAAGTCCGCAATGGTATATATCTATCTCTTATGGATATCCCACAATCACATTTTTTGTCATTTACTTTTTAAGACAAATACCGGCTAATTTTCGAAGCGATTTTAACCAATACAACATTAATCCTTATCCAATCTAATACCTTAAATACATTGTTGATTTGATATAGATCTACATCGGACGACCCGTCGCACGGCGAGTTTCCACCCTTACGTCGTTAACACCACTACGATTCGGACGAAGCGTTTCGCCTCCTCTTTCATAGCGCACATCGGCACATCGAGGGACTGGAATGATTTGCCTGCGGCGGTGTTTCCATCGGACTACAATTTGAATTTCTTCAAGGCTAGAGTGAATAGGCTCTTCATAAACTAGTACGCTTTACCATCATCGATTGCGTCACTGCTTACCATCAGGCGGGATTGCGGTCAAGCTCTAGTTTATAATTATAAAAAATAAATAAAAAAAATATCGCCCTTTACAACATATGATTTAAATGAATATTTTCGAAGATATTACAGATTTAAAAATTACGGTGTGTCGTTTTGCAGCGGTACACGGCGCGGCGTTCGCGGCGGTTTTTTTATACAACGTTCAGAGTGTTTCTGTAGTGTATTTAGTATCAGCATTGCATCCGTGCTAAGCCAGGTCGCTAGTTAGTAATATAATAATGATATATTTATTTACCAAAAATATTGTACAAAACAATTTAAAACCTAGTGTGGAGGCAGGAGGAGGTGTAAAGTTCACTCATCAAAAGGGAGGAACCTTCGACCAGACTGATATTTTCTGACTGGCACTTACCCAATAATTGATATTGGGAAGTTATATGAATACAAATTACACAGTAAACTCTGCTTGCGAGATGTAGTATTTGCGTGACGTCATCATGACTAGGCCGCTCGTGGTGTTATAGATATCTATCGCTGTATTTAGTAAATATAGAACACCCGCGTAGGTTGTGATTGACCAGTTATAGAGTGGATTAAATGATCCATTCAATTTTATTTTTAACCTTCATATCGTTGAGGTAAAAATACCGATTGTCGTTCAAGTGCTCACGAAACAACAATAGGTACCATTGTACATAAAACCAGTCGCCCACGTTTACCATCAACAACCCACTCAACCTCTCGACATTTTACAAAGGGTACAAAACAACCCCCTTACCAAAAACCCCCAAAATCTACATCTCTATTACTCGTATATCGATTCCGACTTGTGGCTTTCATCATTAAGCATTTGATTGATTGACGAACGATGACTAGATTCGCGAAAACAATAAAATCAGCAAATCATTAATGGTTTTCAACCCTCGGATGTCGAGGGGTTGAAAGTTAGAATAACATTTGAATTCACCCCGCAATGTTTAGTTTGGCCATATGTCGGTATTTTAAATGTTTAATCTGGTTTCCGAAACGCGATCTGAATTTATTGTGCGTGATTATGTAAGTTTTAAATTGGTGCTGCCACGCTAGCGTTAATTTAATAGTAGGTATTTAAATTTTAGTAATTTGATTTAGTAGTAGTGGTATTTAGAGCAACGACGAGTAATTTGACCATTTTCCCGGAGAATTTATAAAGTTACTAGCTTTCCGCCCGCGGCTTCGCCCGCGTGCAGTTCGGTTATATCGCGCTTTTTAGATTTCCCGCAGGAATATCATATTTTTCCGGGATAAAAGGTAGCCTATGTCGTTTCTCAGGGTCTAAAGATTGTGTACTTTCCGCCCGCGTCTTCGCCGGCGTGGTGTTCGGTTATATCGCGCTTTTTAGATTTCCCTCGGGAATATCAAATTTTTCCGGGATAACAGGTAGCCTATGTTTTTTCTCAGGGTCCAAAGATTGTCTGTGCCAAATTTCATCAAAATCGGTTGAGAGGTTTAGGCGGGAAAGCATAACAGACAGACAGACAGAGTTACTTTCGCATTTATAATATAAGTATGGATAAAGTACCTACTACTTAAATGAACGAATCCTAAATTTCGTTATGCTTTACGCATTACTAAAAAAGTAACAGATATGTAAAGTATTAAGTAGGGTTGTAACGGAGCTTCGCCTCCGCTTCCGTTACTGCGGAAGTTCCGCAAGAAATCGTATCTTCGCTTCCGCCTCCGCCTCCGCACAATTTTTAGCGGAGTTATAACGGAGGTTTATTTACGTATTTATGCAATAAATAAATAGTCCGGCCGCGTTTGAGCGCGAAATGGTCAAGAATCAACTAGTGCGAGGCGGGAATGCGGCAAGCACAATTTGTTTCTCCTTAATTTTTATTACAAGAAGGTAATATTTTTTTTTACCAAGTATACTACTATTAATGTACGTATTTAAAATAAAAAAATTGTTTTAATTAACCATAAATTTCAATTTTCGCTATATGTACTTTCACCTCCGCCTCCGCCTCCGTTAACTTCCGCATCCGCGGAGGTGAGACTCGTCGCCTCCGCATCCGCCTCCGCCTCCGCTAACAAGCCTCCGTTACAACCCTAGTATTAAGTATCTATGGTTTTCACAATGTTGATACAAAAAATCAGAGCTTAGAAAATTCGTTGCATTTTTGTTTTAATATAACAAATGCAAACTAAAACTTACCAAATTTAAATTACATAATGTATTTTATTCAACGATGTTGAATGAAAATGAGCGAACAGTTATCCTAATGAAGCATGAATGATTTTCAGGAAAATAAGCACGTAAAGAAAGACAAGAAATAAGTAATATGTTAAAAAGATCGGTCGAAATCGCTGCAGAGTATACTGGGAATCCATAAACTTTCCAAATGCGCGCGAATTTAAAAATACTTGGCATAAAGCCGGACATTCATTTGTTTCGTTCATTCCTTTCTATGTATCGACTTTAGGGCTGTCACGACTTTGAAAACTAGTCAAATCCAACCTATCTTTTGGATAGGTTCTTAAAAAAAAAGAAACAAAAACTAGAAAATACTTACAAACAAAGACGTGCTGCATTTAGCTGCGGTCTTTCAAAATGAGAGGAGCCAGTCAGAAAGTCAAAATTACAGCTTAAAATTTACATATTTTCCATTGAAATATAAAATAAACAAAAGAGAGATAGAATAAAACTATAGTGCGATAACAATAAAAGTAATTAAGCGTTTATTAACAACTAATTAAGCCGTTTGATCCATAGGAATTTGCAATCTAGATTCAAAATCAACACTAATATCACCAACAGGCTTGCACGCGGAATTATCTAGTAATATACAAACAAAATTAATGACTATCCGGAATATAAACCAAGCGTATTCTGGCAGAAACATATTTAAACACTAAGCCCGCAAGCTAAACACCATACACGCGCCCGATTTTCCCGTGGCGATTTTTTTTTTTGCTCTATGAATTTTCAACGCACTGTTTGGTGATGAAAGTTCAGAATCCAACAGTATCCAAGTTTGACGCGCTGGGATACGCGATGTTTAAAATCCAGGCCGCGATAAAATCGAGCCGCGATATTTACGTCAGTACAGACGCGGGCTAAACGTGAATTTAATAACGGAAACGTAATTGAATATCTTGACAAAATTATAAGAATACACGACGAAATCAGCGGAAAAATGTAAATGGAACAGAATAATTACCAAGATTCTTTCTTTTTTTGCTGCCCTTTACATATTGTGGAACGTTTGTAGAAATAGCAATCATTATTCATATGATTTTGTTGAATGCTAAATTGAGGGATTTCTTAAACAATCGTCGTCATCATTTGCTCCGTCTTTTACAGACTTAAAACCAACTCCACTTTAACCAGACACAGCTGAACATCAGTAATGTACGTGGAGCAACTACCTATCTGACTTCCATCCAGTTACTTGGCAATAGGAAGTCCTTTGGTAAGACTGTGTGGAGGCATGAGGAATAGGGAGTAAAGTTCAGTCATCCTCCATAGAAAAGGGAGGATTCTCCGACCAGACCGGTGTTATGTCTGGCGGGCACTTGCCTAACGGTTGAAATTGGGAAATTGTATGTATTATGCTAATTGCACGGTAAACTCTGATTGCGAGATGTAGAATTCCTGTGACGTCAGTATGACTCGTTGTTTTTTTTTATTTTGGCGTTTGTAAGTACCGCTACAACTGGCTGTCAGACTTTTCAGTCTCTTGTCAAAGATAGCAAGTATCAACGTTTCAAACTGCTTTCCAAGGCACGAACGGGTGTCGATAGGTAAAGATCACCCATCTATGGACCACGGCAAGCGTTGCTTAACATGATCTATCGACCTGTGCAGCTGTATATACTACACTGTCAACTGCTGCGAACTATAGGCGCCGCCGTATTGGCCTTTCATTTTATCCGTAGGTACTTCGCGGCTGACCGTCATGCGACATGCAACACATAGACGAAAAAGTTTGAGACGATGTAATAAAAGAGCCACAAATGCCCTTCATTTCTAAATTTATCTTACTTGAAACACAATGATTAAAGTTTATCAGCAGGTTTTAAATAGGTACTATTAATTGAGACCAGACCATCTATTTCGTGACACTCCTACCGTAAAAATTTATAAGAAGTGAATAGTCTATAGTTTCAATCAATATCATCAAGTTGAATTACACCTAAGTATTCACGGAGAGACTTTACCAGAATAATTAGAGGGTACTACTCGGAATTTTAAGAACTTTGACAGTCTGTCCTCAGTTTTAAATTGTTTAAAATACTTCTAAAATTCGCACATTTTTGACAAGCTTTTCACATTCTTTGTGGCTAATTTGGGTGTAGATTTTAAACGTTTTACTAATAGTTTCTTTTTTTTTTAAATAAAAACGTTGCGCCATGTTGCCCCTCACTAAGAATTTCTTCTGTATCGTAGGTGCGTTTACAAACATATAAGCAACTACTTGTAGGTCATACAAATAAAGGGTGTATCTGACATCGACGCACAAACGAGTACCATGGATCCAGTACATGATTCTGAACCCCCCAGTGGTGGAATTTTTCGTCGGCTTTTTCATGATTTAAAAAAAAATAAATGTAATTTTTTTTCACTTCAGACCATTCACAATTGCTATACTTTTATAACCCAATAAGATTTTAAAGTCAAAATTAAATTATTCGCTTATTACATAAAAAAGCGCAATGAAAACAAAACCCGAAAAACGATCTTATCAGCTGATTTAATAGAGTTCACACCAGGGATCAACGTTATACCTACAAACTCGCACGGCGGCACGCTTGCAACGTTCAAAAGCCGAGCCGACACTTTTTTTAAACACTGTGTATTCTGTAACCGTTCATTAACGACATAAATGACTCATAATTTTATTAGTGGCATGCGGTCTAGCCTTTTCGCGAAGTTTGCGTTACGATGTCAGATACACCCTGTATTTGTTCCGTTCGGGAATCGAACCCGAGACACGCAGCGCAGCAGTCAATAGCTTAACCACTATGCTAACCGTAGTGTAATTGACCTTCAGAGGATTTTCCATTGTTGAAAAAGCTTATAACGCGAGAACAATTTGATATTCGACGAGCCAAAGAAATGCAGTAGATCGAGCAAAATGGCTCTCGCGACAACCCTAGCTGCATTGGATCGGCATGAATGAAATGAAATGCAAGGATTGTTTGCTTTCAATCGGATATTAAGGTGGATCCATCGCTTTGTGTAGGTATTCGAATGAAAACTATCCGCCGTCCCGTTCGCGTTAGGCCAGCACTATTCCATACAATAATTGTTCGTTTTAAACCCAACTTTTATTGCTTTGCCCCAATTTCTGATCCAGTTAAACTTGTTGCGTGTATGGGTGAAGTTGATAGTTTTATTACAAGGATTGTGGAAGGGCTCCTCGTTGGTCTAGTGGTTGCAAGCGCTATGGTTCCAGATTCGATATCAGAGTCGAACAGTAATTGCCCAAAGTCTCTATTTTGCGATTGTCGATGGCAATAGGGTCGCCAGGTATAACATGGGATTTTAACAAAACTGGGACTTTTATTATAGATAGTCCATTAAGTCCTGTCTTTACAGAACTAACACTTAACAGGCGCCAGGTTATATTACATCTTTATCCAACGTAACAGCACACCATGTTAATGTAGAAGATCTACATATATTTGGGTCAAATTCGATAAAGAATAGAGGTAAACAAACTTTTGCTAGGCAACGAATTATTTACACTTAAAAGGAAGATGTTAACAACCTTTTCTAGAGAGATAATTTTCATACAAGTAATAATTCTACTTCCTGCTTATGTACCTAAACAGTTTATTTATGTTTCGATATTTATGATTTGCACAGACCACTTAACCGATTAGATTAAAATATGACACACGTGTGCATAAGCTAATTTCCTAATAGGTTAAATTTATGATACAAATATATCTCTTAGCGATAAGACCGCCCATTGTGTCACCCTTGGTAAAATCTTTATATTTATGTTTTTGTAATCTAATATGGTGTACATAATAAAGAGTATTCTATTCTAATATACTATACGAAGTCCATACTTGAAATGCATATGTTATGCAGTTGATTTGAAAAGTAGTTAAAATACGCAAAATTTTATTGCCAAATACGCTTGAACTTGATATTCATTGGCTGAATTCCACAAAATGTATTTAATACCTGGATTTTATCCATGTTTGTACGCTTTTATTGTAGCGCTATCACGTAAAATTAATGGCGACTTTTTAATGGTTTTTCTAAATAGCTAGTTAATGTGCAGGTTATTTTAGTGGTTCTAGTGATATATGTTGCAATAGGATGTAAAATCGATAATCATGTAAATTATAGGAGATTTGTAAAACGTGAATTGTGACAACTCTAAATTGCTTTGTTTACCTCTATTCTTTATCGAGCTTGGCACAAGTTATAGGTCTGTGTCCCAGCAGAACATTATGATATGATGGTGTGTAGCGGTACCTACCTACAATCGCCGCAAAAATGAACAACGCGTCATACTGACGTCACACGAATTCTACATCTCGCAATCAGAGTTTACCGTGCAATTAGCATACATACAACTTGCCAATTTCAACCATTGGGCAAGTGCCCGCCATACATAACACCCGTCTGGTCGGAGGATCCTCCCTTTTCTATGGAGGATGAGTTAACTGTACTCCCTGTTCCTCATGCCTCCACAATGGGATTAAGAGACTGGAATTACTGCGCTTCAGGAACTCTTGTGTAATAATTTCTACAGTATTGCTCGGTTGTTAACCCATTACCAATTCTGATGGATTAATTGCTTGGAATTTTAACTTCCTGTTTTTATGGCTTGCCCCAATTCTCAGCAATGACGAGTGTGTTAAGATTTGTGTACACAGAGCCGTCTTTTGTTGTTGAACGCAAGTAGCCAAGTACATACATAGTGATGTTTACTGGTTTTTAGTATGTTTGTAAAACAAAGCCGTATGAACATTGCTTGTTTGCCGATGTTTTGTGTGTATAAATATCTAGAGGTTGAGCTGCTATGGCATGAAGAGCCCGTGGCTGAATAAGATCAGCCTTACGGGTTGACCTTCAAAGTTAAGCAACTTTTCCCAAGGTCGGTGCGTGGATGGGAAAGTGAGACACAGACAGCCAGTTTTGCCATAAGATAACGTGTGGCACAGTAACTGGATTGTGGAGGTCTGATAGGAAAAATATAGTTTTTCCCAACTATGATACTCTTTTTTTAGTCCGTGAATTGAATTAACACTTCCCTCAACAACTCAATATCAGCACTCTAATAGTCTAATCATCATCATCATCAGGCCTTTTATCGTCCCACTGCTGGGCACAGGTCTCCTCTCATACAGAGAAGGCTTGAGTGTAATCACCACGCTTGCTCAATGCGTGTTGGCGATTTCACACTTAACGTCCAGGTTTTTTCAAGATGCCTTTTAATCGGTCATTGGTGTCCAAGATATACTTAGAAAGTACATAATTATAACTTAGAAAAGTTACATTGGTACTTGCTTGACCTGGAATCGAACCCCCACATTCATACTTGAGAGGCTGATGTTTTAACCACTAGGCGATCACGACTCCAGTATAGTCGAATCATTAAACAAGAATTATAACACATCCGTATTCTAACCTTATCAAATAATGCTTAACCTCGCACAACAATCGATCACACGGTTTTGACCATTCCCTTGATACCTCTAATGTGGGTTATATGCTAATAATGAGCATTGCGTAGCCACCTGAGTAATAATGACGTCATACTTCGACTGACTCCCATGCTTAGCAATCTAATGACCCGTAGGTATTTGTTGCTAGGCATCGGTATTTTTGTATATGGCTTCCACTGCCGGATAGGATTGCCATACGTCTGGCGTTTTGCGGATATCTCCTGTCAAGTTTAACCGAGGTTAAGTCGAACCCGAATATAGTTAGGAAAAATTCGAGCAGATGGATAATTTTTATGAAAAAACATTTCATCAAGATGACAAAAACGTAAGAGTAGACTTACTTAATTCTTACTTCATCATCAACCTTTTATCGTCCCACTGCTGGGCACAGGTCTCCTCTCATACAGAGAAGGATTGAGCGTAATCACCACGCTTACTCAATGCGGGTTGGCGACTTAAAGTCCAGGTTTCCTCAAGATGTTTTCCTTCACCTTCAGTCATTGGTGTCCAAGATATACTTAGAAAGTACTGACAGCCACCGTGGCGTAGCGGTAGCTGACGCGGCCGCTGCGCAAGGTGGCGCGGGTTCGATCCCCGCACAGTGCAAGTATTTGTATGCATGAATATGAATATTTGCACTGGTCTGGTCGTGCCTCGGAAAGCACGTTAAGCCGTTGGTCCCGGTTACCATACGAACATCTAGTGGCAGTCGTTACGGGTTGTTGGAGCCCTCAAAAGTCCAACAATTGGTGTAACTGCAATGCTTCGATGTCGCCTTCGGATTGTGGAGGTCAGACGGCAGTCGTTTCACGGAAAATGTCGAAGTTTAGCCATAGCAGCAGTTGGACTGGTAAAAGCGGACCCCAGACTCCAAAGCTGAAAAGAATTCGGATGCCACTGGGATTAACGCTGGGATGATGATGATGATTTACTTAGAAAGTACATTTAACTTTTAAAAAAGTTACATTGTACTTGCCTGACCTGGAATCGAACCCGCGCACTCATACTTGAGAGGTGGTTGTTTTAAGCACTAGGCCTCCACCACTTTGTAATTCTTACCTAACTGCCTAAAATGTCATACAGGAGCAAAGTTTTAAAGCAATCTAAACATCCTAAGTTAAAGTTATCTGCGCTTGTTCTTAACTTTTTAACGGAATTCTCACAGAATACTGTGTTATGGGGAAGTTTTAATATTTATACTGATACCTTTTTGAACATTCTGAATCTTACTAAAGTGTGTATTTTAATGTAGAACTCGATCTTAAACCGAAAGTTTAAAGACTTGTCGTTCCCTGCGGCTGGAGTTTTAACTTTTACGCTTCCAAGGCCCGAAGATTTAGGCTAACATGAACCTATCGGCATCATATTTCTTATTAAGGAATATACTAGGCCAAACTTAGCGGAGGACGGCCCCCTAATCGACGAACACATTTTTGTCTAATGATTGCGACTAGTTGTGATCGTTTGGACCGAACGAACCAATGGGCGGTCCGAACGATCCCAACTGTTGTTGTGTCGGGAGTTTGGTCATGGAGAGTCTTCAGATTAACCTCCCTCTGACGCAGCATCGTTAGTAGTGTTGTTGAGTTAAACATTACATCACATCCAAAAAAAAAGCGGACGGGAATCCGGACGAAGCGTTTCGCCTCCTTCTTTATACCGCGTACATCGAGGGACTGGAACAATTTGCCAGCGGCGGTGTTTCCGTCGGACTACAATTTGAGTGTCTTCAAGGCTAGAGTGAATAGGCTCTAATAAACTAGTGCGCTTTACCATCAACGATTGCGTCACTGCTTACCATCAGGCAGGATTGCGGTCAAGCGCTGGTTTATAATATGTAAAAAAAAAAAACCTACATAAGTGTTTCATTGTTTGCTTCACAAGTAATTAGATAATTATTTGACACATGAAACTAGCAATGAATAACTTACGGTCAACTATCAAAATGTTACTAGGAGAAAAGTTAACTGATTCAATCTGTTTCCCACTCACTCACTGATGTAGCCTGAGGAAGGTCATCACCGTCGCGGTAGACCACAGCGAAGGTGGTGTGATAATCTGGTAAGGTTCGCTGGGCCAACATAGCCAGAGATAGCACTAGTCAGGGAAGGACCTTTGGCCAGCAGTGGGACACCAAGCAGGCTACTAAAAAAGAAACCTGCCCTAGCATTTTCCACAGCCAACGGGTCCAACGACTTAGCATGCTTTCCGAGGCATGGTCTCAGTATATAATTATGGTGAACCAAACTTCTAAAGTGTATGGTTAAATAATCGCTAATCACTAGTTACATTTAAGCAACGTTTATGAATAAGGGGGCTTATGTCGACACTACGTCGCAAAATTAAAAAAAAAAAATCCCTTTGACAAATTTCACGACATTGCAAAATTTACAGACACCAATAAAAAGACCAATTTTATGCATCTTTCTACAAAATTTATGGCTACCACAGACAATACATCTACTTACTTTCAATACTCCGAGATGGGGTGCTATTTTTTCTTTGCATGACAAAGCCCTTTTGTGATTCTGTCTTAAATCTAGTCGCCTGTATAAACACGATAACCGAACCTCCTAGTTAATGAAAAGTGGGGGTTGGTGGTAAAAGCCAGTATAAATAAAGGTGCTTCGAACTTTAGGTACTGCCTTTAAGTTATGGCACGGCTGAGGTGAATTTTAAGTGGGCTTGAAGAAGTGCTTTTTGGAAGATACGAAGTGCCTAATGATTATCGTTGTTGTATCTATGTATTTAGGTATTTATTTTTTATTGCAGTTTGTTGCGGATCTGACTTATTACGTGATAGATTATGCTTCTGAAATCTAAAAGACGTGATCTCACATTTTCAATACAATATGTAAAGTAAACCCTGTCCGATGAAGGTTCTACTAATGCCTACAAAGCCGGGTTAAACTTAAAAAAAAACCCCTAAAAATAAATATTATTTCGCAAAACGAGGTAATACATGTACGGTAGGCAATACATGCGCGGGCGAAGGGCGGCATGCGTTCGCATCGCTCATAATAATATCGCCGAAAATGGTGTTGTCACTTTTTGAAAAATTACTAAATTTTGGGGAAGTTGGAATCAATCGCGGAAAAAAATCTAATTCAAAATTCATTAGTATTGTTACTATGGTGATTATGTAAAATTTCATATTTTGTTATTGTATTTACCTAACCTTTATTATCCGTATGTGTCGGACGGGGTTTTCTTTATATATTGTATAATTTTATAAATGTCGCTCACCTAGTAATATAATATACTAGCGGCCGCCAGCGACTTCGTTCGCGTAGAATTAGTCATGCTCAGCTCCTATTGGCAATATGTACGACTGCGTTAGCTCCCGTTTTCGCAACATTTTTTGTTACTGCTTTGCTCCTATTGGTCATAGCGGGATGTTATATAGCCTAAAGCCTTCCTGGATTAATAGGCTATCCAACGCAAAAAGAATTTTGCAAATCGGACCAGTAGTTCCTGAGATTAGCGCGCACAAACAAACAAACTCTTCAGCTTTATATATTAGTATAGATTGGCATATTTAAGTTTTTCATATTTTACAGAAACAAGGATCAAACATCTTATACATGGTTGAAACCAATTTACTAGTTAATATGTTGTTTTTACAGATTCATGTATATATTAGTAACCAAACGCAGTGTTCAACGGAGTCAAGGTACTACTATAGACGCTAATAAATATTAGGATATGTAATAAACTCAGTTTCACAATTTTTACTGATGTACCAATATAAAGGGTGTATCTGACATCGACGCACAAACGAGTACCATGGATCCAGTACATGATTCTGAACCCCCCAGTGGTGGAATTTTTCGTCGACTTTTCATGATTTAAAAAAATATATATGTAGTTTTTTTCACTTTAGACCGTTCATAATTGCTATACTTTTATAACCCAATAATATTTTAAAGTAAATATTAATTAATTCGCTAATTACATAAAAAAGCGCAATGAAAACAAATCTCGAAAAACATGTAAAAAAAAATAGAGTTCACATTAGGGATCAACGTCATACCTATAAACCCGCACGGCGGCACGCTTGCAACGTTCAAAGGCCGAGCCGACACTTTTCTTTAAACACTCTGAATTCTGTAACCGTTCGTTAACGACATAAATGACTATCATAATTTTATTAGTGGCATGCGGTCTAGCCTTTTCGCGAAGTTTGCGTTACGATATCAGATACACCCTGTATAGGCTAGGTTAGCGATGTACGTGATGTACGTGATGTGTAACAAAGTATTTACCAATACCGAAACTGCACACTAAACCCTAATTGCCTAACACATTATCATTAATTATGAAGAATATTACTAATTCATTGCTTCATAAGTTCCAAAAATATATTTGCTTGACAACATAGATAACGTAATGAATGTCGTTGACTTGTCGAAATGGAAGCATTGCTACTATTATTGTGTGTATAAAACATTTTTTTTTTTTTTGTTTATGCGAAACCCGAAACACGTGTCCAGTATTTATAAGTAAAGAGTCTATGTGCAAAATTTCAAAAAGATATGATGAAAGACCACAAAGTTATCCTACTTAGCTGTCCCAACAAAAATATGGGCCACGCTCTGCTCGGGCGGGCGACCGGAATATGATCTATCGTAAGCTGCGTAGGGCGCTGGGTAACCACACTGCAACATTTTCTAAATGAATTTGGGAAAAATATAACATGGTGTAAAAATTATTGGAATCGATCCAGTTACTTATTCTGAACAAACTATATTCAGGTTTCGCATAAACAAAAAATAACGTTGTACATGTACAGAATGCTGATAATACGACAATAAATGAAAACACGGACAATGCTAGTTCATAGAAAAAAACCTAGCATCGAAAGAAAAAATGAAGAATTCAAACAAACTAAATCGCATAAAATTGGAAATGGAATAGAAACATCCTTTAAAATATTGGTTCACTGACCTCCGATCGGCGACAGCGCGATCCTGTATCGACTTGCTTTTTTCGCGCCATTATTATTAAAGTTTATCGACAGCCTCCGTGGCGTAGCGGTAGCAGACGCGACCGCTGCGCAAGGTGGCGCGGGTTCGATCCCCGCACAGTGTAAATATTTGTATGCAAGAATATGAATATTTGCACTGGTCTGGTCGTGCCTCGGAAAGCACGTTAAGCCGTTGGTCCCGGTTGCCATACGAACATCTAGTGGCAGTCGTTACGGGTTGTTGGAGCCCTCAAAAGTCCAACAATTGGTCTAACTGCAATGCTTCGATGTCACCTTCGGGTTGTGGAGGTCAGACGGCAGTCGCTTCACGGAAAATGTCGAAGTTTAGCCATATCAGCAGTTGAACTGGTAAAGCGGACCACAGACTCCAAAGCTGAAAAGGCTTCGGATGCGACTGGGATTAACGCTGGGATGATGATGATTATTATTAAAGTTTATTACCGCTGGATGCGGCGGTCATAAACCTGTAAGCTCTTCCTTATCAACATGTACCTCACGTAGAAAATGTGAAAAATGAAAAATAATTTCCTGTGACTAAACTAATGGATATATTTATATGATTTTTTATGGGTAGACTGAGAATGTGTTGAGGTACACGATGTTTAATTTATTGTCGTATTGTCGTCACCACTTTGTATAGCGCGATCACCTCGCTGTTTTCACACGTGTTTTTTTTTTTTTACTTATTCCTCATTTCTCTTTTTCGTATTTAAATTATTATAAGTATTTTAGCAATAACTTTCTTATAAAGTAACCTACCTAACTAATAAAACTTTCCAGTCATAATAAAATTAAAGTTATCACAGTTTTTAAAGATTTATAGAAGATTACCCAGAGTGTTACTGGCCACTTATCCTAGGTTTCCGCCACTTTGGACCAACTATTAATCACAGCTCGTTTCCAGGCTGGCATAATAGTCTAGATTTACATCTGCACCTGTTTCAACTGGCTATTTTTAACCAATTTTTAATAAAAAATGGTAAGTTTAAGTTGAATTAGCAACTCAGTTACCTGCCATATTTCCTCCTCTGATTGTTATTCAGCGAGTTAATTAAACACACTGACAATAGCAATGGGTTTTATTTTGACAGTTGAACAATGTTCATTGCGTTGTTTACGTTGTTGAGCAGACAAATTTTTCGAATGTATAAATCAATGGATTGTGTTGAAAGAGGGTTATGTAATTATGTGAATGCAGTGTCCACGAAGACCGATGCCTCCTGGGTCAAGGTTGCGTGTTGGTTAAAAAAGAAACCGTGGCCCTGGTGCACAGGCAAGTGAAGAAACACGGGTGGATTTTAGTCAGTAAAAGTCTGACACGCCCGCCCGCCCAGAGCAGGGCAAAAAGGGCGCCGTCTCTAAGATTAAATAAACAATATGCTGAAAAGTACTGAAATGTAGCGATCATAAATGTGTTTTAATTATTTAATTGTTGTTCGTCTAAAAATATAGCTAAACGACATTTAACCCTCCATTGCTCAGGTACTTGTCAGACTGTATTACAGACACGCACGGGACGATGTTTCCTACAAAATTATCGTTCATTACCTCACAAATAAAATATCTTAGTATAATAATATTAGTATATCTTAGTATAATAATATTTGCACCAATGACAGTCCCATTTGTGGTTCGGAAGAATCTGTCCATTCCTTGGTTGCCTGGAAGAGATCGCATTAGCGATAAGGCCGCCCATTGTATGTTTTTATTTTTTTGTGTTGATTGTTTTGTTTGATATTTGGTGTACAATAAAGAATATATAAATAAATAAAATTACAAAATAATACAATATCATCAAGACAGGGCTAGGCTCCACGTGTCTGGGGTTATTCATTGTTTTGTGTTATTAATAAAGTAAAAAGGTTACACGTGTACGTTACATAGGTACCATTTTTCATGTGGTTATGATTATTACAATGATCTCGCTGCCAATAATATGTACTTTTTACATCTTTGTATAAAAAAACATGTTTTTCGCAATATTTAGTGTTAGATTTTCAAAGTCTGAAGCCAAGTGGCCTAAAAAGTTCAATTGGTTTTTTGAAGTGAAAACATCTTTAATAAGCGATGTTCTTTGCGACTTTTTGAAATTAGTATAAAATAATGAATAATGACCTCGCGTCAGGATACATGACCTGATAGATAATTCGCAAGACGAAGGGATGACATGTAATATGTATAGGTGTGCCTGCCTTTTTTTTGTTTTGTTTGGGAAATCATCAAATCCCGTTCTGGACGGAGTGGAAGGACGTGTCCGACTTTTACTGACTAAAACCCACCCGTGTTCCTTCACTTGCCTGTAGGCCAGGGCCACGGTTTCTTTTTTAACCAACCCGCAACTCTGACCCTGAAGGCATCGGTCTCCGTGGACCTCGTCACCTCTCCACCTTCTGGCGAAAAAATACATATGCCTAATGCTGCGGTTTCGTTTACACAGGGCTTGGCCCACTAGGTCAAAATACAGATGAATTTATTTTTTTCTGAGAGAATTAAATATAATTATTCCCTTCTTCTTCTAATGCCTCTTCAACCCTGAAGGTTGGCCGTCAGCTCCTTGTATTCGGTCTTGTCAACCGCGAGTCGCAACAGTTTTTCGAAATAATGGAAGTGAATTATTTCCTAACTATTCCAAAATATTGAATCTACAACATTAATGTTTAAGTTTTCACTTTGCCGTCTATCCTTTTCTTTATGTAATAGAAAGAAAGAGATGCACTTTAGTTAAAATTAATTTAGTTTGTGAACAACATAATCGGCGCCATTTTATACCTAAAAGAGTCGAGCTTAACACAACATTCAATGACAGTTTCCTTAGAAATACTCTGGCCTATATCTCAGGAGATCAAGAACTGACTTATCATAATCTCTTCATACGTTTTTTCCCATTATCGCGAGACAAAAGGGCCACATTACAAAGAATTCCTATGCAATATAATTTTCCCCAAAAGAAAAATTGTTTTAGAGAAAATCAGAGAAAAACGTCGTATCAAGAGATTGTGAGCATCGTTTCCGCATTCCTCTGTCAAACTCACTTTTCAGCTTTGCAAGTCTCCTTTGAAAATAAATGGCGTCGCAAATTCGCTTACGGGTATGGAGTCGCACCTTTTTGAGCCGGATTGCGTGCGTAATTATAGATTTTACGCAATTATTTTGCTATGCTACTCGAAGTATTTCTATGTTATGTACTTCGTTTATGAGAATTGCTTTTAGAGATTTAGCATTCTTTTAAAAAAATGCTACTGGAATATTTTGAGGTCGTGGTGTCGCTAAAAGTCTTCGTGACTTTCGTATTTTAAGTTGGTTTAACCTTATAATTAGTACTAATACTCATCATCATCATCACAGCGTTAATCCCAGTCGCATCCGAAGCCTTTTCAGCTTTGGAGTCTTGGGTCCGCTTTACCAGTCCAACTGCTGATATGGCTAAACTTCGACATTTTCCGTGAAGCGACTGCCGTCTGACCTCCACAACCCGATGGCGACATCGAAGCATTGCAGTTAGACCAATTGTTGGACTTTTGAGGGCTCCAACACCCCGTAACGGATGCCACTAGATGTTCGTATGGCAACCGGGACCAACGGCTTCAAGTGCTTTCCGAGGCACGACCAGACCAGTGCAAATATTCATATTCATGCATACAAATACTTGCACTGTGTGGGGATCGAACCCGCGCCACCTTGCGCAGCGGCCGCGTCCGCGACCGCTACGCCACGGGGGCTGTCCGAATAACATCATAGGTACTGACATCAACCAAATCATACAATCAATAGTACTAATACTATTGAATGTAATAGCATAGATTAAGTGTTCCATTAAAATGTGGTAATCTGTGGTAGTTCTACAGAAGCGCATACCCAAATTTAACTTCACGCTCGTTCCTAAGAGGGAAGACTCTTAGTAACCGAGCAAACAGAGTAAAGTTTGAAAGAATACTAAACGAAGTTGAAGTAAGAGCTCAGTCGCTCAGGGCGATGCGATGCAACGGGACGAGATGAGGGAACAATATTTACACTGACGAAGTCTCGGGCAGAAGCAGTAACTCATTAGAGAATATATCTAGAGTACGTAGTCCTTGGAAGAAAACAGTTCAGACCAAAATTTACTTTCTCAACTGGATCAAAATTGCCCTGTACCATTTTTTTTTTAAATCTGACGTCACTGTTCCCAGCGCTGCGCTAATGTTTTTTTAATCTCAACGGTGGCGTGGGCGCAGGTGCACCGCGCAACTCCACCCGCCAGATGCCGCGTCGCGTGTATAATCGAACACGCCATGTTGGACGCAAATTGCGCCTGCGATTTTAGGGTTAACACACATATTATAGTTTTTTAATACATTCTATAGTCAAGTAATTTTTTAAAGTCTGTCATGTTTTTGTAAGTCTGGTGTTTAACAACAGAAGCCAGTTACGTTTTTTGTAGCGAAATTGTAGTATAATTTTAAAGAGTTAAACGGAAAATTAGAGGAAGTAAACGGGCTAATGAAAGAAACCTTCTTTCTTGTTTTTTTTTTTTTTTGTTATCTTTATTAAGAAGCAAGGAAAGGTGTTTATTTATTTTTTAATTAAATATTTATCATTACAGTCCTAATGAAGATACGAAAAGTCGCATGGTTGAATTCATTCATTCAGAATTAAATTAAAATTAACTCGTTTTTGCTCGGTCCAATTTCAAAATGCGTAAGTCTATAGCAAACCCTACAAATGTCCATTTACGCAGTATTTTTATATTTTATTTCTTTCAATACAATTCGTTCTTCGTTCACATAATTATATTACAGCAGTGACAGCAAAGGAAATAAATACACTTACGTTATCATTCCTCAACATAATAAAAACACTGAATTTTATCTTCAAATGGGCCGCGATCGAATCAGGAATGAGGAGATCCGCAGAAGAACGAGAGTAGCCGACATAGCCCGAAGAATTGCAACACAAAAGTGGCAATGGGCCGGTCACATTGCCCGTGGGACCGATGCCCAATGGGGCCGACGGGTTCCCGAGTGGCGACCACGCACCGGAAGACGCAGCATGGGTAGGCTCCCGAGAAGGAGGACCGACGACCTGGTGAAGGTCGCGGGAAACCGCTGGATGCGGGAGGCGCAGGACCGGACGTCGTGGAGAACCTTGGGGGAGGCCTATGTCCAGCAGTGGACGTCTTTCCGCTGAAATGATGATTATGAATGATGAAAGCACCTGCTGGGGTTCGAACCAACGATCTACAGCTTGAAGTTGCGGCTGATACCACTAGGTTACTGCTGCTCAGAATGATGATGATGATGATGATAGTACACCAACATTTCACCAGATACTTTGCCCCTATTACCTTTAACTCGGCACAAATCCAGACTCCAAGCTGCTACTGAGCACTGCGATATACCAGATGGAAAAATGTGTGGTCAAAAAAGAACACAGGACCTCATGCTCAGCAATGACACTGGCGACCACTACACCAACGAGGCAGTCTCTAAAATGTATCGTCGACATAATATAGATAGACGAAATACCTAAAAGTAGAAACCAGACTCCAAAGCTGAAAAGCTTCGGATGCGACGGGGATTAACGCTGAGATGATGATGATGATGACCTAAAAGTCCCCCGATCTAGTGACATATGTATACAGGCTTGTTATAAAATTATTTGACATTACAAACAGAGAATTTATTTTTATTTATTTGTAGGTAAGTAAATATGTATGAATGCGCGTTTTTTTTGCTGGGACATAAATTTTGAGAATGGAATTGAAGAGGTCATGCGAAATAAAAGATATTGATGCTTTTGATGACAAAAGTAGTTTGTGCTTCAATTCTAATTAGAAGTACGTTGTGATCTTCTGTAATTAAAGGAGCACACGTAAATGACAGCGGCAGTGCAGAGGGAGATTGTTCTGCAGATCCTCCACGACCAATCTCTCGACACAACAACTTTTGGCGCATCGTACCCGGTACACATCGCAACACAACTGCTCAGACCCGTCCTCCGTACGACATCACCAGACATCATGCCGGAACCCAATGAATTGCTTGGCGGCAAGATTTGTTGGTGGGTGATAACTTCTGCCGGCAGTCGATGTTATAGCCTACACCCTTTATAGTTAGGCTGAGATTCAGCACTTTTTAACGTCAAGATTTCAAAAGACATTCCCCTATAACGTCTTTCCTTCTCCACTTCCTAATGCTTTCGATAGAAAGACGAAAAAAACTCCCTGGTAGCACAACGATACGTTGTGCCGACCGCAAAAAAACTGGGGATTTATGAGAATACAGCAATTCACTGTTGCAGTAAGGTTCTGGAGTGACGGCCACGTACTGGAAGATGCAGCGTAGGGACGCCCCGAACAAGGTGGACCGATGACCTGGTGAAGGTCGCGGGAAGCCGATGGATGCGGGCAGCACAAGACTGGTCTTAGTCCAGCAGCCGGACCGGGGCCTCAGTCCAGCAGTGGACCTTTATAGGCTGAAGAAGAGGTCACCTAATCACCCTACTAAAATTATATATGTGAGATGTTGTATGAAAAACTTTATACGTATTTGAATGATATTCGGCCCACTGACAGTTTATGACCGTCATTTACATTTGCACACAGGATGCGGGTGAAATCGCGGGGCGCAGCTAGTTAATTATAAGACAGTAAACACATTGGAAACTTTTTTGACATCACACTATATTAATGCCCTATTTCTCTCGTTCTAAGAAGCTGTAAACGTTATGCCCTAACTAATCTCGTCAACGTGGTCAACGTGGAAAGCCTTGGGGGAGGCCTTTTTCCAGCAGTGGCATCTATAGGCTGAAGAAGTAGAAGAAGAATTCACTGTTAAACTCGACTAATTTACTCTTAGCTCAATATTACAGATTCAAACCGAACGAATCTTTAATACAATTAAGAGTTTTTTACTATGACATAAACCTAGATTAACTGACCCACTTTGCTTAACAAAATGTTACAGTTTTTATCGGTTCCAATGACATTGTTGCGTTTTTTGTATTGGCTGATGTTAAATAATTGTTCTTTAAACTTAATACGGCTTGTGTTCGTAGTAAAAATGTTTTTTGCGCCGGATTTTTACGGTTCACTATCATTTTCTTTGTTTGGCTCTTGATTGAATATTTATTTAGTTTATTATTTACTAGCTTTTTGCCCGCGGCTTCGCCCGCGTGGAATTCGGTTATATCGCGCTTTTTAGATTTCCCTCGGGAATATCATTTTTTTTATATATATAAAAGGCCTATGTCCTTTCTCAGGGTCTAAAGATTGTCTGTGCCAAATTTCATCAAAATCGGTTGAGAGGTTTAACCGGGAAAGCGTAACAAACAGACAGTAGTAGTAGGGAAGTAGGGATTTTATGAAATGTATTATGTACAGATGAACTATATTTACGAGAGGCTTTTTAGCTATGTAATAAACTAATAATAATTGCACGGGTTGATCGATCAGGTTAAGCAACGCTTGATCCGGATTATCCGTGAATGGGTGACCATCTCTACAAACCAAGATCCATCCGTGTCTCGAAAAGCATTTATAATATTAGTTTGGATTTTAATATGTTGTTCTTAGTAAGATTTTTCAAAATGTTAATTAGTTGCTTTTATTAAGTTTTGAATTGGTGTTTTGATTGGCGCAAATATTATACCTAATTCGATCCGGTGTTTCATTACCTCATCCGCATCATTTTCCGGTGTTTGAATATGAACTCGCACTACTAAAAGTCTTGGGAATATCAGGATAAAAGTATGTATATTATAATCCCGGTTATTAACTCTGTGCCAAATTTCATCCAAATCAGTTCAGTAGTTTTTGCGTAATAAATAGTAATCTAATATACATCCATAAACTTTCGTGTTTTATAATATTAAAAGGACTCTAGGTACCTTAGTTATTTAAGACTTCAGATGTTTAAACTTGAAATATAAAATAAGTAGGTATTTAAATTACAGGTAATCTAACTTTTTCTCAGAAATTAATTAATTAAAATTGATTTTACCGACCTATAAGCTAATTCAATTCCCAAGCCGATAAAAATACAATGGGACTTTTTCATGTTAAAATTTCCGAATTTGAAAACGGATTAACATCGAACCCCAGAGGAGATAAGCGCCCTTCTCTCACATGGCACTTAATCCCTTTATCACCGTCATACGAGGGGATACAAATAAACCTAAATTGTCAAACATTTTGACAACTGACGTTACGATTGTATTACCCCTATCAATCAATCAGCTTTTTACAGTACGTGTCCCACCTGAAACGTTAAATAACATTACTGTATGTGTAAGAAGGCGGTACAGACAGCGCATCAAGCTACTATAATCTGTCAGATTTCTGTATTAGATCTTCAACTTTATGGTTAAAGTATTAAAAGAATAATGCTTTTAGAGCAATAATTTTTTTCTACAATTTTACACCGTGATTATACGAGCCCCGTATCATTTGATTTTTTCGAAAACTTAATTAATAAAAGAAATATGATGTTTCAAAATCCCGAAAAATAACCCATTTTTACCGCGATGTTCAGATGACTATTATACAAATGTGACAAGATTTTGACAAAAAAGAAAATAATGGAAGCTTAGGTATACTTTTCTTCTAAACTTTGATATAAAAATAATTCACATCTGTCGTGTTTTGAAAAATAAAACGGCGGAATACGAAACGTCTTTTGGTCAACGTTCTTGTAGGTAAAATGAGCCTGAAGTGCAACTATCCTTTTCGCAATTTACCAGGAGAGGTTGGAAGTAGCGCGACGGCAATAGTTTCTTTAAATACCTATTTTCCAAATTCCTTGGCACTAGATTCCCCTCTTAAGGCTCAAGGTTGATTGGGAATATCTGACAGTTTCGGGTTGCTTGACCTGCTGTCGTCCATACATGAGACATTTGAATGTCAACCTTTTTTTTTCTTCTTTGGCATCCAAGCCGCTGTCGATTATTCTGCCAGCGTATTTGCTAAGTAATTAATAACGACTGTTTAACCGTCCATAGCCTGAAACACAGGTTTAATGAAATGAACCTAGTTCGGGTGGCCCCGACATTAGTTTAAAACTTTCTCGCATTATATTATGTACTTATTAGTCTACATTAAGCTAACTTTTACAATTGTGATTTGTATGATTTTTCGTACATATAAATTATATTCTTAATTATAAAAAAATAAAAATATAATTTAAAAAAAAATTACTAAGTATACGAAGTGATCCATTTTGTACGGACGACAGCAGGTCAAGCTACCCCTAACTGTCAGATATTCCCAATCAACCTTGAGCCATAATTCTTTAGAGATAAAGTTGAAAATCTAACAAGGAAATCTGATAGATCGTAGTAGCTTGATGTGTTGTCTGTACTTTCATTATGATCTGTATTTTTAATAAATTTCATTTATTATAGATACATTTTTGATATTTGAGCATCACGATAAAATTTACGGATTAACGGAACCTAGATATAAAAATATATAATGTTTCGTTAACACGTAAATTTCGCTGGGGGTGGTTGACCACTATACGTGATTTTGAAAGTGTGGAATGGCTCCAGTTTACTAAAAAAAATTGTATAATGTAGGTACTCTCAAGTATGTAGGTAAACTTATGGTAGGTTTTGAGTCGGCAAGTAAAACCAAAAAGGAGTAATCTTTACTAAATTTATAATATTAATAAAGTTTATTAGTTTGATTGCTCTAATTTCTGGATCAGACAGATTTGCAAAAAAATACATTTGACAGCTACTTCTTAAAGGCATCATTTATCATTACGCTGGGATGCTTGGCATGCGGGCAGAAACAAAAAAAATAAGCAAATAACACTAAGCGATTAAAAGAAGACCTAATAGTTCCAGCAGGCGATGCGATGCCACGGAATAGGTTGCGAATGCGATGCGGTAGAGTAGGTTGCGAATGCGATACGACGAGAAATTTTACGCGAACTTTAATTAAAACGCGCGGCAAAAAAAGCGACGCCATTAAAATTAAAACCACTTCTAAATTTACCACGGACTTAATATATAGTACACAGTAGGTATACAACACACACGCACATATTATACTTAGGTATATATCTATCTACTTAGACTAAATTTATTAGTATGAAAAAATTATTCAAATCAAATGGTAAAAATTAGCATAGGCAAAAGTATTTACGCTATGCGTAAAGCGTAAATTTGCGTAATCTGTGCTCGACTGTGATTGGTTGGGCTGATATGGATATTTAAATGGCGACATTTTTTAAAATGTTTGGTTAAAATTATAAATTTAGGTTAGAATTAGTGGAGTATAATTATTAATCCTTAAGGCTGATTTTGTCAACGCCAGATAAATTTTATTCGTGGAGAAATTTGATGTCTGGCAATATTTATAACTAGCTTTCCGCCCGCGACTTCGCCCCCGTGGAATTCGGTTACCTATATCGCGCTTTTTAGATTCCCTTTTTTTATTTTCAATAAAAGGTAGCCTATGACCTTTCTCCGGGTCTAAAGATTGTCTGTGCCAAATTTATCAAAATCGGTTGAGTGGTTTAAGCGGGAAAGCGTAAGAGACAGACAGACAGTTACATTCGCTTTTATAATATTATTATGAATTATGGAAGGACAGTCAAAATTTAAAAGTGTTCACACAGAACTCTTCTCTTCTTCTTCTGCTACCTAGTGGGCTATAATTTTCTTTTTAATTAATTTAGGGCGTCTTGACAATGGTATCCTTTACCCTTTTGAGAGCAGTTGTGTTGAAATAATTTTCACAAACTACCAGCTTTTTTAAAAAAAATAAATTAATGGGCCCTGCACTAGGAATAACTCCTGCATCGTGGGTACTTGAAACCTGCGGGCCATACAAATATTTGTTCCGTCCGGGAATCAAACCCGCGACACGCAGCGCAGCAGTCGATCGCTCAGCCACTGCACGAACCGTGTCGGTTTGGGTTGAACCTACGACTGTTACTAATAAGATCGTGTTCACTGGGCCACTATAACTTCATAGTTCGTTGTTTCAATGTTACCAAAATAAACCACACCCTCTAAAAATTAATCCGTTTCCGCTCTTATTTTGAACTGTTAACATAACCATATTTGACGGGTAAAACTATTAGTTAAAAACAACGTTATTAACTACCGTTTCATTAATCTTCGTTTACATAAATGAACTTGTTTTTATTATGATTTACGGTTAAGGCGAAAAAATAGATTATTACGGTTATTTTTTTATATGAAACGGGATTTGAGAGAAATGCCGGGACTACGTTGTCGGTCGAGGTAAATTGTCAGTGTAATCCAAATAAATACATGTTGCTACCTAATCTTACAAAATATTTCTATGGTATTCTCGGTGGTAAGCCGTAATATAGGCTGCCGGCAGAAATTACCACCCACCACACTAAGTCTTGCCGCCAAGCGATTCGTCGTGTACCGGCATGAAGTCTGGTGAAGCCGTACGGAGGACGGGTCTCAGCAGTTGTGTTGCGATGTGAGCCGGGTACGAGGCGCCAAATGTTGTTTTGTCGGGTGTTTGTTTTGTCGTGGAGGGCCTCCAGATTAATCTCCCTCTGGCGCAGCATCGTTGGTCGTGTTGATGACTTTAACATAGCATCACTATCTCAACTACCGTCTGCCTTTCTATTCACTCAGTTTTTTTTTTTTTTTTTGTTGAGGGTGTAAGCTCGTAATAAACTAGCGCACTTTACCATCATCGATTGCATCACTGCTTACCATCAGGCGGGATTGCCGTCAAGCGCTAATCGGCTAATTCCTTATAAGCAATTTTTTCTGAAGATGCTTAAAACCGTTTATTTTTATACATCACTTAAGGAACAATCTAAAATACCTGTTAAATAATATCGTAAGCTATTATAATGTAGACTCATTTATACCTGTCCATTATAATACTGTCGTGTTTTTACGATTTAAAGAAAAAAATATATTTTTGACTAAATGTGGAGTTAGCCGATTTGCGAATTAAGGTATCGATTTGTGAAAGACTAGTGCCCGAAGAAGACATACAGAGTGGTGCTGACAATACGACAATAAATGAAAACACAGACCATGCTGGTTCGTAGGAATAATCCTGAACCATAGAAAAAAACCTAGCATCAAAAATAAAAAAAATGAAAATTTCAAACAAACTAAATCGCATAAAATTGCCAACGGAATAGAACATCCTTTAAAATATTGGTTCAATGACCTTCGATCAGCGGGCAACAGCGCGTTCCTGTATCGATTTGCTTTTTCGCGCCATTATTATTAAAGTTTAGTACCGCTGGATGCGGCGGTCATCAACCTGTAAGCGCTTCCTTATCAACATGTACATCATGTAGAAAATGTGAAAAATGAAAAATAATTTCCTGTGACTAAACTAATGGATTCATTTATATATATTTTTTATGGGTATACTGAGAATGTGTTGAGGTATACGATGTTTCATTTATTGTCGTATTGTCAGCACCACTCTGTAAAATACATGTGTTATATACAGGTCACCAGTGTGGCTACCATGAGTTTTCATTACGAGACTCGATCCTACGCATCGCAAGCGTTTGGCGCTCTCATTGCTTGAGAGTTCTTACACCCTTGAAGCGGGCCAGTTGATGAGTCAAACGCGGTCGATATCCACAATCGAGTCTTCGCAATGAAAACTCATGGTAGCCACACTGATCCCCTTACACCATCATCATTCTCCTGTTAAAACTAAACAATAACATCTAGGTCCTAAAGGCATACACAGACTGATTGCATTTAGGCTGAAAGCCGATGCAATGTAAAACGGAGCCCCATCGATGTACAGCCTAAGGCAAATTGCAGCTTTACCGTCATGTCATTGTCAACAGTTCAACACAGCCTGAATATTATAATATATGTCTGTACAACGTTCTTTTTTCTTTAAACGAAACCTGAATATACGTAGTTTGTTCAGAATAAGCAACTGAATCGATTCCAATAATTTTTACACCATGTTATATTTTTTCCCAAATACATTAAGAAATTGTTGCAGTGTGGTTACCGAGCGCAGAACTCAGCTGACGTTAGATCATAGTACTAGGCGGGTGAAACAGCCCCCCCACGCCCCGCGAAGCGCCGCTTCTGGCGCTCAAGATTGATTGTTATATTTGACAGTTTAGGGTAGTAAACTGTCAAATATTTGCAATCAATCTTGAGCCTTAATGCTGCGGCAATAAAGTTGAACATCATTCTAATAAAGAAATATGACAGATTGTAGTAGCTTGACGTGCTGTCGTCTGTACAAGAATTGCCCTTCTAGTGTCAAAAGATTAATTTCAATCATCGTAAAGGCTAAAAAAAGAAACACCTTGCCATGCCGTTCAATAAAAAATACGTAAACTAGAGCGTAAACCCAAAATATGAAGTCAATGACGTATCAGAATGGATTCACTCCGCAATATCTACCGCGACCAATCACAATTTTATGCACCAAAACTATTCCAGTCTTAATATTCAATTAGTCTGTGATGGTCCAAGTCTCCTGTTACCTGCCATTGTTATTTTTTGTCCCGCTCTAACGTTCGACGAACCTGTGGGGAGCAAAAACGAAATAAAAAATTTGACGCATTGCATTGTACTCTGTTGTATTCGTTTGGAATCGTTCGAAGATCCGTGAAATTTTATGAAGAGTTTCTTAGTGGAGCTGTTGGTATATTGTCACAATGCTCGTTTGCTTGCAGTTTGTGCTTGGGCTTGTATAAGCAAACATACTGCCAAGCATCCTAAACGTTTGAACAGAATACATCTTAAAACCAGAATAAAAATATTCCAAAACAAACAGTAAGAAAACTCATTATTATATAACTAAGTTTACTTAAATATATAACTTTTTTTTTAAATGATAATACATTGTTGTTCCTTCAAGAGTTCATTGGTTGATGGTTGAGTAACCGAGTAGAAGTACGTGGATGGCCTTCCAGTCCTTGCTAGTACGACTATTATAAGCATCAACATATTTCATATACCCTTAAGTCTAGCTTTCGATAGAATTCAATATACATAAAATGTTACAACGACGATCACTGAAATTGCTATTTCGAACCACGCACAGATGGTTTTGAAAGTACATACATGACTGCATATTTCAAATTCGTGTTTATTCCAGTTTTATTAGGCTTTCAAATCTCAGCCGACATGAAGACTGCAATATGCGCAGTGCGCTCCGCTTTTAAATCTGACACATAATCTTGATGTAACCCTAACTGATGAATATATCAATGTCAAACGACTGTAAAATATACATATACATATATTACATGTTTAAAATCGCCAAAATTCCGTTTATTCGCATCCAAAATGTATTCTGTATGTTAGCTGCCAATAAACCAATTGCGAATTCATCTTTGGTAACCAGATATGCTTCCGATAATGTCATTCAAGTTGAAATAAAACTTTCTTTAGAGGTATTTTCAGATTCGAGACATCGATTCGATGTAAGGTCAAAACATTAATTTGGGGTACGATGGTGCCCCAATCCTGATTTATTACTTTAATATGTTACGGTTATGTTAGTGGGGTGGGCAGGAGTCGTGGTAACAGATGAGGTTACGAATGTTATAATAATCTGGGAAGCGGATCGTGAAAATAATTTGATAAAACATGGAGTTGTATTGGGAAGTGAGATTGATGAAATAATAAGTCGATTGTTCATATAATTTTATATCCTCGAAATATAACACTAGGCTATTTAGTTTGTTAACTAGAGCTGTTTATAGTTAACGAACAGGCGCTAATTTAAGTTCTGTTGGTTTTGAATATCTATTCAATAGCTTCTCACTGACAGTTAAGATATCTTGCATCGAGCCGATAAGCTCTGTCTCGCCCGTTCCCAAATCAGATAGACATATTACATTAGACCTTCGATATCTTTCAAAATGTTTGTCAAAACTATCGGTTACCAGTCAGCGACGATTTTTAAGTTTCACACTAACGTATCACATTACGTTTTAAATTGCCTTGCCAAGGGATATTGAACCGTAAACGTTTGAATTACAGACGTATAATTTAGTGAACCAGCGGTTAATGGCATTCCCATTTTTTTGTTTCCGAAATTTGGTCGAAATGATAATGGTTAACGAAGGTTCCTGTGGGCTCATTATTGTCCTTTTTTCGCTCTTGGGGGTAGTTTTTAGTGATGTTACAGATAATAGTTTTAGAAACTTCTGTTGGAAAGAAATTATCTCTACCCTACATGTTGACATTGTGGTGGTTAGTTTTGTAGTTTCTTCGCTTTTGAAATTTTATCATGCTGGGAATGACAGGGATGAAAGAAGGCGGTAGTACTTTCAGCTGGTGAATACGAAAACATGCTCAAATGTAGTAGGAGCGGAAATTATTTATTTAAATACACAAGAATTCTAGTAAATATAGTAGTAAGTACTGCTAGTGACATCAGTGTGAATGACAACATAATCTGACAGGAATCGGGTCAAGTCACTTGAAAAGGTACGTAAGAATAATTACAAATGCTTTAAAGGAAATTATGACGGACAGGTGTACTAAGGAAGGTTCAGAAGTAACCGCTGTAACATCGGAAATTTTCGCAAGACTCTTCTAGTGTTACTGCTGTGTTTCTTCTTGTTATGTTGGTGTACTATTGGACTCTTTCTCACCAAGAGTAGGCCTGTCTCCCAATAGTTGGGAACATTATATGCTGAATGTGACTATCGGATTACCATAAAGGCTGGTTTGCTAGCTTCTTTAAAAATTCAGTCACTAATTAGAAAGCACGTGGCATCCCCTGGTTACACTAGGTATATCCCCATGGGAGGTTTAACCACAAAGTTTTTTTTTTCCGAAAATCCATTAACAATAGATGCTCCTTTCAAAGACGGGAACGGATTTTGTTAGTAGTTAGCTATTGTAATTAAACCGAAACTAACTGCTCTTGAATCAAGTTGTTTGTAACAGACTGATGGATTTACGGTAAAAGAGAAATATAGACTTATTGAAGATAATGATGATGGAGCAAGAACTAAACGACAAATTTATGAATTGTGGACAAGATAATATGGCTAAGAAGAATAGATTTAAAGAAGAAGGAAAAGACATGCTGTGCTATCCTCAAATAACTTGATGAGAGATGGTAATGATAATTGAAATAATAATGTTATACCCTAATTATAGCTATAATTAAAAATGTTTCAAAAAGCATCATTACAAATGTGTAGACATAAATGTTGAGTATTGGCAGGAATAAGTTGGTCAGAAACATAACAAAAGATGTAGGATTGACACTCATTAAAGTTGTAACAAACCAACAACTGAACGAGTTCGGGAAACAGTGACAGAATGTCTTATAACTTAACTATTGATGGCATAAATGCGAAAATAGCTAAATAGTTCTCGCAAAGCTTGCTGCAATTGAATCTGGGTATGAGAGAAAAACGTACAAATTCAAAAAACGTGGAAGTTTCAACTGTCTGCCATCAAATTGAATAGTTCAAAGGAGTTAGTCTGGTAAATAGTTTGTGTCCGACCGACAATCGGACAAGCTTTAGGGTTGATACCTCGCCATTTCTGGACATAGTGCTTGAAATGGAGATAGTCAGATATTGTATCACTAGTATCAATTTATCTTCTCCTGGTCTTCTACTAGGCATTGGTTGGTATACAGACTAGAGTCTCTAACGAAAACCTGAATAACTTTTTGTCTTTCTCTTGTAATTGTGTCACTTTACATTTTTGCTTTTAATTTTGAAATAAAATTGAAATCTTTCATCAGATATTACTACATATCGTTCTACGTTGGCTACAAATTCAACTCCAACAAAATGAATTTAATGTAACTGATATGTACCCATTAGCCAACCCTATCCAACCCGTCCAAGTTCCAGCTATGGAGTTACGAAACTCTAATCTTTCCGCCGTGATTTAGTACAAAACAATTATTCTGGAGATATCTTTGACGACGTGAACTTTACCGATTGTCATGTTACGGAATCATACCACAGTAGACAGAGAACAGTAGATTATCTAAGGCCGCCCGCAGAGTTATTTGCCTACTCTTGCGTTGAACCCTAGGGTTGTCACTTTGATCTAAATTTATGGAATAAAAAGCATATTATGATTGAATATTTTACCAATTTATAAATTTAGTAAAAATAAAAAGCCTTTATTCACACAACATTTATTATATTAAGTTACAAATTTGATACCAACAACATTTTTAAGACTACTTAAGTGTAACACTAAATTATATTCTAAAGCTCGTAAATAATGATAAATTTTAAGTGATGTGTGATATGGGAAATCGATATAACTGGTTCTTATCAGAGAAGATTGTAAATGATGAGTACTTAAATGTAACACTAACACAATAATATTCACAAGCTTATAACTAATGCTTAAATGATATAAAACATGAGAACGTAAACAATAAATATGTAGTTCTTATGAAAAAGTAGACATTAGTAAAGCTAAGATTATGTATGGGTAGCGAATATTTAACAAATGATACCTTACTT